>JARDYH010000001.1:211110153-212360153 GCA_029215795.1 Anniella stebbinsi
AAAAGAACTGAGGAAAAAGGGGGACCAAGATTCAGTGAATATGCATGTCATTTAATCAGACTCATTTTCTGAGCTATAGCTATCACTACCAGTTTCAGTCTCAGAAATGCATCTTGCTCTTATATTTGACAGCTGTAGTCTCAGTTTGCAACTTAGGACTTGCTTGTCCTCGGTGCACAGAAATTGTAATAATCTGATACGGTACATAGTGTTTAGAACTCATTTGCAAGAGTAAAAATATGAACCTGATTTTTTCCAAATGTTTCCAGTTTTGTTCCGGACCTTCACATCTCTAAGCCAGCCAAAATAACCCATGGTGACCACCAAACAGTACGCTATCCCACAATGGGTTATCAGAGTGGGTTATTTTGGCCAAATAAGGCATTGTGGGTTAAAAAAAACCTCCCACCAGATGACATGATAATTAACTCAACATGGGTATGTTGACCTCCGAACCCAGTCATTGTGTGGTATCTGCACATGGAAAGTTAGCACATCCGAAAGAAGGCTAAGCTCAAACCCTTTCCCCATTCAAATCATCTTTCCTCTACATTAAAAAGTGACATAATCCTGTGAGATCTGTATAATGTGGGTTTTCTGGACACTTGAACTGGCTCTTGAAATTAGCTTCCAAATTGCATGAGGTATTGGTTTCCCTTTATTCAACATTGGTTAAACCTCACCTAGAGTACTGTGTCTAGTTCTGGGCACCATATTTTAAGTATGCAGACAAGCTAGAGGGGGTTCAGAGGAGGGCAACAGGGATGATCAGGGGTCTGGAAACGAAGCGCTATGAGGAGAGACTGAAAGAATGGGCATGTTTAGCCTGGAGAAGTGAAGACCGAGGGGACACATGATAGCATTCTTCAAGTATTTGAAAAGGTGTCACGCGGAGAAGGTCCAGGATCACTTCTCGATCATCCCAGAGTGCGGGGCATGGAATAATTGGCTCAGATTACAGGAAACCAGATTCCGGCTGAACTTCAGGAAAAAAATCCTGACTGTTAGAGCAGTACAACAATGGGACCAATTACCCAGGGAGGTTGTGGGCTCTCCCACACTAGAGGCATTCAAGAGGCAGCTGGACAACCATCTGTCAGGTGTGCTTTAATGTGGATTCTTGCATTGAGTAGGGGGTTGTACTTGATGGCCTTATAGGCCCCTTCCAACTCTACTATTCTATGATTTACAGCTGCTCTTGGTATAGCTTACAGAAGAAAATGTCTGGAAATAAAGTAATTATTTCTTAGAACTCAGATTTGTGACTTTCAGAGAACTTTTCTTACATTTGAAATTGTGTTCCTCTGAAAGTATAAAGAATATGTAACATTAACATTGAATGATGGAACTTTTTTCCATGCCCTTAGTCGTTCCTTTGATGCTGTTTTAGAATGTGTAAACACGAGGAGAGGCAGACATTAGAGCGATGTATTAGGATTAGTAAAAAGAAAAAATACGTTCTGAAAGCTGTTTGTAATTAAGTGATGTGAACTACCTCCAAGATTACTTTCAGATACTTGTGCAGTATAAAATGGGTAACAACTGCTTGTTTTGTGGTAATTCTGCCAGATGTTGTGTGTGTGTGTGAGAGGGAGGGAGGGAGGGAGGGAGGGAGAATGCAAAACACAGCACCTTTTAGACTGGTCACTTAGAGAAGCCAAGCAAATGAGACGGCATCTCATTATTGAATGACAGTTTAGAATAAGTATTAGACAAACTGAAATGCTAAATTATCTGCAAAATGTGTTTTTAACTTTATTCTACTTTTCTCTATGGTTTACCAATGTACATAGAATTATTGTGATTTCAGTTTTAAAATGTACTTCCTGTGTAAGAGTAGGTGGTTTAAGAATAGTAGCCACTGTGGGCCTGTTCAGACACTATGGTTAGGCCACTAACCCTTTTGCAGGAAATGGCTACTGAGCATGTTTAAACTGTGGTTATGTGGCCACCACGTTTAGGAATGGTTCACATGACATACTAAGCCATAATGTTTAGCCTAAAATGCTTAACCACTTTGGCTTAGCGTGTCATCTGAACACGATCTGTATTCTACATAGGAAACAAGCATGTTCATTCTCGACTACCATTTATATTTCAGGTATGTAACATTTCACTGATAGTTGCTCTACTCTTCTGAAAGTTGCATGTGCTGTCTAGTGTTAACTCCCTTCCTTTCCACCTCATCCCTTTGGCTCAGAAAGGTTAACTTGGTAGCTGATATGACGCAATATATTTTGCACTGAAAATGATTGTACACACTTTTGGGGGACCATATATGTAATAGAGGTAGTGCCTATTAGAATGCTGACTGTATGTAGAAATATTTAAATATATTAGCACTTAGCTTTAACTTTGTTAAATAGTATTAGTTTGCATTCCTGAACATAATGCTTGTGGGAGTTTAAGACATTTTTGTTTATGTGTAATCTTCTCTTTTTTCGTTACAATGCTTCCCCAGCAAGGACAAGTATGGAAGGTTTGCAAAGCTTTTTCACCTTCCCTCTGCCCGCTTTCAGATCAGTCTCATATTCCATGACTTCTATCTCTATAATCTGCAACACAACTGTAGAAAAGTTAATAAGGTGCCATCTTGGCTTTTCACTTACTATGTTGTGTAGAAATGCATAGCATGTTATAGTCTGCATGAACCACAGGTTCTCTATTAAATGAAAATTTTGATTCAAAGAATAGATATTAGCACAGAAACAGAATTGCTGTGGAGTGTTCTTCTGTGTAGATAACACCGGTGTGTTAATTACACCTCTGACATAGATCAGCTGTATACCATTGCTCTATTTTCTGTCCAAGATTGTTTACACTGTAGATTAGAACACCACACTTCTAGAAAAATTTCACTGTAGCTATAAGGGATCGCAACCTCGTTATATAAATAATTTGCTGGCTGTTTAATCATAAAATCCTGAAACCGCTTACTTAAGGCACAGTGCTAAGCATGTTCAGACAGAAAAAAGTTCTACAACTTCCAGCATTCCACAGTCAGAGAGTTGTAGAACTTCTTTCTGTCTAAATGTGCATAGGTTTGCACCCTTAGACAGTAATGTCTTAACAGATTTACAGTTCTTCATTTGAGATTATTGAAATAGTAGATAAAATCAAGAATACCCCAATTAATGCAAAGATGTTCAACATTCAGCTTGGGATCAGATGCAAGGTATCGAGCTCTCTTTTGGCACAGGTTTTCCAGCACTCTAATTTCTGTCCCACAAGAAATATGATTAAGCAGTAGCCCTGTTAACAAATGAAAGCCATGCCCCAGGGACCAAGCTGATATGTACACAGCGTGTGGCATTGGGTTTGTTTTCCTTCAACATGGCTATTGTTTGTGCTAGTAATAATGAAATTGTTCCTACCACACACCACACTGACATCAGCATATTGCAAAGGGATGTGTCTGGATACAAAATCCAGATAAATACTTGATTTCTGTATTGGAAATAACTCTCTGTGAGACTGAGGTGTGTTTGTAGGTCAGAGTTTACTGAATGTGGCTCTGGGTTCAAATGTTGCGCCTATGTGATAAACTTGTTAAAATGTAATTTACATAGTGCTACCTCTTTAGAACAATTGAGCCTGATTTCCCTTTAAAAGCAGGCAGATACTGTGATCGTTCAGTGTTTTAGAGAAAATACAGAGAAACCTACAAATTAACTGCAAATTGCATGGTTCTTTGCTTCAGATAAGGTATGCCAACCTTCCCTAACTTGGTACACTCCAGATGTACTGGACCACAACTCCCAGGATTCTTGACCATTGCCTATATTGACTGGGACTGCTGGGAGTTGAACTCCAAAATATCTGGAAGGCATCAAGTTGGGGAAAGCTGAGGTACACTAATAATGTAATAAGTCCAGCACTGTTTCTATCAGTTGATTAGCTTCACTAATTCACGGTGGCAATTAAAGACAAACCTACCTCATACTTTGACTACAAGTAAATTATCTGTTTCTTCTTTTAAGACTGAACTTCCCCTTCATGGCTGTTTTGCACTAACTGCTTTGAAACTTCCATGCATTTCTTCCAGTAGAAGAGCATCTCTGTACCGTTTCCCATTGCATAGTCCAGCTGTGACAATCCCACTCATTTTTTCACCTCACTAAAACGCTAAAGAAGTCTTCCTAGTTTCTGCTTGTAGATTAGCTAAAATTATATATATTTAGTGAAAAGAATGTATGTTTAGTTTTTTAAATTTTCTTCCATAGGCATGTGGAGACCCAAAAGCAAAACCGTCATATCTGATCGACAAAAATCTGGAATCAGCTGTCAAATTCATTGTCAGAAAATTTCCAGCTGTCGAAACACGAAACAACAATGTAAGTAAAGCACTCTGTAATTATTTGGGTCTACTAAATGACTATTACCCTAGGCGATTTTGCTAAAGTATCTGGTGTGGGACCCATTTGGGAAGGTGAGATGGGACACAGTATTGGTCTTGACACTGGTTGAAGCTCAGTGTCACTGGTTGAAGCTCAGTGGTAAGCTAATCGTATGTCAGAAGGAATGGGGCTGTACCAAAGCCAGAAGTTCCAAAGCTTCAGCTTTCTCCATTGCTGGAATGCTGAGCAAAGCTTCCTGTCCTGAATTTTGCTATGCTTTTGGATTCTTAGAAATGGGACAGGAGCCTTGTGCATTTTGGAATATGATCATCCTAGAGTCCAGGACCTAGACAGTTCATGGTAGTGTTTCTGAAAACAAGATTTTGTATGAGCATTTAGGAGGTGTCAGGTTGAAGGTAGAAAATCGATTGATTGTGAAATGTATTGGAAATTATCAGTTATGAAGTATATCAGAATTTCAGACTGGGCACCATTAGTAGACATTTTAGAACTGCTGCTCAATGGCAACTCCTTCAGGTAGCTTTAGTGGACAACCAAATGAAGTAAATATTTTCTAGGGTGGTTTCATTTGGGCTCTATCTCCCTCATTGCTTAACTACAAAAATAAGTAATGTTCCAATGCAATACATTCCTTGGAGTGAGTGCTACTGATCAATTAGTCTCTGCTGCAAGCCATCCAATAAAAGTGTCCTAAGATACTCTCTAGGTGTACCACTCAGTATATTACCAACCGTAGTTTTAGAATAAAGCTTTGGGTTCTATATTTTCACAGAAGATTAACATTTGTTGTATTTTTTAAAATTGTATTTTTGTGTGTTAGTCTTGTAAACCAGTTTTTGGGGCAGTATGCCCTGAAAGGTTTTATAGAGATATTTTAAATAAATTCAGTAGAGTGCCCTGCTACTGGAAAACAGTTGAATGGGATGGCCCCCAGTTTTGGTAATCCTCCAGAGTGAACCTTTTGTGGGTGCTTTAGCATCTCTCAAAGAGGTTGAAACAAGGAAATAACATACTTAAACTGATTCCTTATGCAGTTTCCTTCCCTGTTTCTAGGTTCATTTGATTTTACTAGTTCAGGGATCGTGTGTCCTCAGGAATAAAATGGGTTTGTGGTTTTTAAAGCTGTTTATTAAGTTAGTTTAATTCTCATAGGAATGTAGAAAGGTCTATATAAGTTACCTTATTTATTTATTTATTTATTTATAATGGAAACCTGGAAAATACATTCTTACATGTTTCATCTTCTCAGAAGTAGAAGTGGGAGGAAGGTAATGGGCTTGCTTGTTGTCTTCATGCAATTGTTTGCATGAGTGCTTGAGAATTCCAGTTTCCAATACAGTTATAAAGCTTTGGTAATTCTGATTTCCCTTTTTTATAGTATTTTATTTGGCAACATTAGTACTTTATTTCAGTGATACTTGCTGAGTGCTATGATTTAGATGCAAACTTAATCATACTTCGAGTACACCCATTGATTTCAATGTATTTAATGTAAGTTTGACAATAAGTCTGGATCCAACCCTGAATGTCAGGTAATGACAAGTTATGAAAAGATGTTTTCCAATCTGGCATCTATATATGTAGCACCTGAACAATCAAATAGAATAGCTTGGATCCAAAGGTACCCTTCTGCTACTGGAAAGCATCATCCTCTCATGGTAATGCTATTTCTAGAGAAGTATCTTGTGTAAGAAAAGAGAGTCTGGATCCAGAGAAGTTATTCCATTTTGTGTAAGCTTGTGTGCAGTATTTTACGCAAGCTCTTTTTGAAGACTTTTTTATGCCAAAGCAGAGGTTTTATGCTGTAGCCTGTATCTTCCTCATTCACCATGTTTCTCAACCCTCCAATATATTGTGATATTTGTACTATGCGAAGTCTTGTGCAAGAGTTCACGGGATAGCAGTAATACTTCCCCCCTTCTTTTTATAGGTTTTGAATCCGAGTCACTAATTCAATTTCAAAATAAGGCAGTCTAAATATTTTTGAACATTAAAGTTCTACTACGTTGAATAGTGATTTTGAATAGTGTGGGGCAAAACGTCATACACAGCATCCCCTGGTAAGGACACCCACAAGGCAAAATGACAACCCCGTGCAACTGCTGTCACCCAACCCAGACAGTTTCTGAAACTTGGGGAGGTTGCAGAGTGCTTTGCCGGGAAAATGGTTAGGGTAAGGTCGGGCTACGAGTACAATCAGTTGTCAGGCAGATCATGGAAACAAGCCAGAGTCATTCTTCCAGACAAGCAAAGTAATAATGGCTTGTTTGGCCAAATCCTAGTTTGTTTTCTTTGTGTCTTTCAACAAGTTACTAGAAGTTGTCCCAAGCGCCCTAGTAGTAATTTGTGTGTGTGTGTGTGTGTAGGGGGGTGTTGTGTGTTTTTGGATGTATACTTATGGGGTTCTTTGTGGGTTTATCCTGTTTGTGGTGGTTTTTGTTTTGGAGTATTTTTTGCCTTTCAGGACTGTCATTTTTGTGGGCTTATGTTTGTGGAGATTTGGGGTTTTCTATGGGATGTGTTGTAGGTATTTGGGGGGCTGTGGGTTCTTTGCAGGGTGTGGATTTTGCTGGTGTGGATTTTTTCTGAGCATTGCCAGGAAGAATAAGGAGGGATGAGGAGTTTGGGGTGGAGAGAGCAAGCAAGAGCTTTTTAGTCTGAAGAGTATCTTTTTTACTGTTCTTGTTTTGCACCTCTGTGGATTGGTGAAAAGCATGAGCATGAAATAAACCAGGAATAAACTAGGATCCTGGATTCAGACATAATGACAAATCATGTTTTAAAGCAAGCCAGGATTTGTAAACCAACTTCAAACCATGGTTCAAAATTGGGGTTTATTGACAAAAAATAAGCCAAGCTTTGCTGTCTATTGTGTGTTCAGACTTTCAAACAAGCAACAATTAGGCTTAACAGATCCTAGCATAGTAGTATGCATGAACTAGGCATAGTTGGGTATTCTTGGAAATCCTGTGCTTGTCTAATGGAAGGTTTGAGGACATTAGAAATTTTGAAAATTAGCTTTTCTCACCTTTCTATTTGACAAACACTTGCGCTTGCAGCCCAACACATCTGGAAAACACCAAATTGGGGAATGTTTATGTAGCTTTCTTGGGAGGGGTGGTTAATTCTGATCTGAATTTCTTTTAGTGAAATTATTTGGGTACCTGATATTAATTATCTGTAAAACAGCGCTCTGAAGAACAAACCCAATCTGAAATTCTGACCAATTTGAACTATTTCCTGGAAGACAACATTCAATATTATAATTTCATTTTAAACAAGAAATTGGTGTTTAACTGCAACAAACTCAGGTAGTAGTCTAATAGGGGTTATATGTGTGTTTTTTAAAAAGCCGTTAAGCTAAGCATGGAAATGGGCCATTCTGGAAAACTTGCTGTAACACTAAAGATCCAAGATTTGTTTTAATATTAAAGATTGAAGTATGTAAACTGGATCATGAAAACATTTAAGATTTACATGCAACATAATTCTCAGCAAATTAGTATTATTTATTTAGATATTGTGCAAATAGCCTTCTCAAGAGTTAGCATTTTCTTAAAAATCTGTTTGCAAGCCTAGATTGACATATTTATCCTAATTAATCCACTCCTGTTCCCCATCCCCAAGGCTATGATTCAGAAAGCTAGTTCACACATCACAGCAGCAAATCATATGTTAATTAACCCATGATTTGCCATTGCATGCACGACACATGAGCTGCTTCCACTTTTGGTAAACAATCTCTGTTCAATCTGATCAGAGGTAGTGAGCGTAACGTATGTCATGTCCAACAACAAACCATGGATTAACTGCTGGGTAGATTAGCCCCTAAACAACCCAGCAGTACAGGTTCGCACATCATGCTCACAACCTCCAATCAGAGGTTGTTTACAGAAAATGGAAGCAGTGCATGACCCCAGAAATCGTGGGTTAAATAACCCAAAATATGCTGTTATGACATGCAAACTGGTTCTCTAAGATGTTTAAATACACAAGGGATTGCATTAGCCTAGTGGATATTTTAGATAGGATTAGAATTGTAATGAGAACTGGGGAAATTATGCTAATTATTTTATTATGTTTATATTCTATCATGTTTCTTTTTGCAAGGCGGTTTCAAAACATATTTCTCCTCTAGCCCTCCCAGAAGCTTTATAGAAGCTCCTCCTGCCCCACAGCAAATTCAAGCGATTTGGTATTAGACTTGACTCCTGAGCACTTGTGACCTATGTTGTTCTAATGAGTGCGCTGTGTTAACACACAACCATGACTTGTAGGTTATACATTCAGTATGGTATAGGGGCAAGCCTCAACCTCATGTATCTTCTACCTTGTGAATAATCTGGTCCAAAACCTTTGGTTAGCCGAGCCAAAAAAATCACCAGTAACCTTCCCTTTCCCTTGTCACCAACGGCGTGCTGCCTGTTCATGTAAAATCAGGGACAATCACTAGTCTACACACACACACACACACACACCATATTTTAGTGTGGAGCAGAAATGGGTGGTCAGGGGTATGTTAGTTTGGCTGCTGCATACTCAAGCTGTTCTAGGCCACAGAGAGATAACTAAGGGCCTAAAGCTAGACATAGTCATGGGGCCCTCGTTCTGCACCCCCTCAAATACTGTCTGTAGATAACAGTGTGTTTAAGCACATGGAATATCAACATAATAAATGCAATATACCATTTAGTATGTGGTATTTAATCATCATGAATTTATTACTAACCATGACTGCAATTCACTGCTTCAATGAAATGTAAAAGGAATATTTTGCAATCTCAGAAAATTATCAATCATCATAATATTTATATGCATTCATTATCATTACTAAAATTAAGAGCAGAAATTATCAAGCATTCACATAATTCAAGCAAGAAGTCCTTTATTAAAACAATGAATCATTCATCTAATATTTAAACAGATAGATTACATGAATGACTTCTGAATGAAGACTTCCTCTTACTTGAATTACCTCCTGAATGAAGACTGCTTCTTAACCTAAATTATTCTTGACTTCACGGAATACTTTACCACAGCCCAATAGATAGGCAAGTAACAATATTTGACCAGCGTCCTAGCCCCAATTCTTTTTGACAGTGGATCCCAAGCTATATCTCAAACTATTTAGTTTAAGGGTAGAAGAGTTCTTCAGGAAAGGCAAGTCTAAAGCTCCCATGAACTCCCAGAACTGGCTTCATGATTTTTTTGATCCTGGCATATAATAGTGTACTGTAAATAAAAAGCAAAGTACAGGGGTGGGGGTGGGCTGTGGGCGCAATCAGTTGCTAGGCAGATCATGGAAACAGAAAGCGGTGGCAGTGGTTCTGACCCCTCTTGCCAAATAACTGACCAAAATAACCCACTGTGACTGCCACACAACACAATAACCCATGATGGGTTAAATAACCCACTCTGCAGACTGTGGGACAAATAAGCAATTGGGGGTTAAAAACTCTGGTAGATGACACGATAACCATCATGGGTTATTTAACTCATCATGGGTTATCATGATGTCCGAACCCAGTCATAAACCTGTTTAAACTTTGCTAAATTAAACACTTAAGACTTCTTCACTTAATAATAACAAATTTCCAGATATCAGAAGTTGTTTTATGATACATTATTTTGTATGATAAGATATTCATAAGATTGCATAGTACAGACTGATTAGCTCTGGTTACGACTTTACTGCTCTCTGGTTCATTAACTGAAGGTATATAAAAGAGTGTACTTGTTTTATTCCAAACCTGGTTTCTCAATATCAATTTGAAAGGGGTGAAGAGATTCAACATTAGGTGTGAATGAGTACAGAAAGAGAGACATTATTGCTCTGAGATACAAAGATCTAGACCAAGGCTGCCTCTACACGAGAAGTTTAAAGCTCTTTCAAGTCTCATTAAAATTTTACCTCTACATGAGCGGAGCGCAAATCGGGAGTTGAGGCGCGTTATCTATTCGATTATGCGCATTATGCCCGTTAAAGTGCATTTTGACTATGTAAACAAGCGATTCTCCGCATTAACTACTTCTAAAGCTCATTTCAAACAACCGGTAAGGCCACCAGTTGAGCGCTCAATTACCTCCCGCTTACAGTCATTTACTATAAAGCGCATAATCGGAGAACCAGATGTCAAACCGAATTCTTGTAGCGGGGGTCCAAGCTTCATAAACCCCAAATGTCAGGGCAATTGACAAACCAAGCCCTTCATTTCTGGCTTTTATTAAGTTAGAGTTCTCTATTATGATTCTGGCTTATTATCCTGTTTTGTTGGCATTAATTCTTGGTTTGGATGTAAAGGGGAACTCTGGCTTAATACAAACTAATAATGAAGATCCAGAAGGAAAGGGAGGTGTGAGGACCTCTCCCCAGAATGATAGTCTGAACCAGGCCTAAAGATGTGTATTTGTTAATACGGATTAGTTTCTTATGCCTTGTAGCCTGACCTATTATACTTGCAGCATGACCTATTATACTCAAAATGATTTTAAAAAACAAATATGGCAGCAGCAGTTTCTTGATTTTTCTTCTGTTCTTATTTACATCTGCCTAGAATGGTACTGCCTCTGTGAGTGTGGGCGCAAGTGAAAGAGAGGGGTCGCATTTGGATGACACAATAGTCAACTCTGTGGGCATAGTCCACTCCACGGTTGAGTATTAACATGTCCCTGCCCCAGGAAGTACGTGGGGAGCAGCCATTTGTGACACCCCACTCAGGGGCAGCAAGATTGATGGCCCCCCCAAGCACTTCCCGGGATGGGATTATTTCCCTTGCCTATAGAGCTCTGCCGGGCAAGAGCTGCAGGGGTTTCTGTTGCTCTTGCCTCGTGACTCTGTAGGCATGGGAAATAATTAACAGAGCCCGCCACATAACACAATTATCGATGATTGTGCAGATAATCAACTCCGCACACTGTTGATTATTTGCATTGATTATTTCGGGGAAATAGCCAACCGTGGCGTGGTTTTGACCTGACAGACGACACAATAGTCAGCGGCGGACTATTTAATCAACCGTTGACTATTGTGTCATCTGAATCCAGTCAGAGAGTTCAAGATATAATATGTTGACAGAGTTTTTGCTTAAATACTTAGAAAAGAAAGTGACTGTGAAAGGACAAAGGTTTCCTATGTGACTTTGTATGTCCATAGATATCGGGATCCATACTGATCCTCCTTTACTTGAGTTGTTTAAAGTCACCCTCATCACTTTTTTCAGAAGTAGCATTGTTCTCAGTATTCTGTTACTGATACTTTCCCCTTGAATATTTAGAATATTTTGAGCATCCTATGGTATCAAATCAGTCCAGCCTTTTAATTTATATTAAGATATTTAATGCAATCTGTGTTAAAATAGCTGTTCTGCAATTATATTAAAAGATTTAGTGCAATCTGTGTTAAAATAGCTGTTCTGCATGATTTGCAGAGTTGATTATTCAATTTACTTTGTACTGGAAATGTTCAGGCATCTGTTTGGATTCAATATAAGATGTGTGAATCTATGTAAAAAAGAAATAGATGACTGCATTGACCTAGAAGCACAAAAAGGAAGGGAAAAGGTTACAATGCCAACCTCCAATTTTATATCGTCAGTGATGGTAACTTTTTATGGAAGAAGTGGGACTTTACATTCATTACAGTGATACTAATTACATAAATTGGGGTGACAGTTTTTTCTCAGTTAACATGAGGTTGTATCCAATGTTAGTCCTACTTAGAGTAGACTCACAAAAATGACTGGGACTTAAGTTAGACTAACATTGAAAAAAACCCATTGGATAGAAGGGTGTAATCTCAATCAAACATGTGATATTGTCCATGAAGCTAACTAACTGCATGGCCTTAAGAAAGCCATTATCTATGTATAATGTATAGCACAGTGTTGTGAATGTAAATGTATTGTTCTGAAACATTCTTTGTGCATTAAGAAGTGTATGAAATGATTTTTAAATTAATATAGAAAGTTTAAGGAAGATATTTTCTCCAAATGTTTCTTCACTAGTCTTTAAATAACATTCTTTTTTCACTTTCCTCTGATTAGTTTGCATTTTGTAGAAATAATATGTTTGAACGTTGCTGTAAAATACGGTGTATAAGTCTGTTATGTCCACTGAATATTCTTGTATTCATATTTTTTCTCTTCCATTTCCTCACCAGTGTCTAACACGCTAGCCTCTTGCTTCTTTTTCATCTTCGTTTCTTTTGTTGCTTGTGTTTTAATGTATATTGTGTTATATGGGACTGGTTAAAGAACCGTGATTGTATTTTATGTTTGTATCTACATTTTATTTTGCATGCTTAACGTGGCTTTGCCTGGATATTCTTTTTGGTAAGTTCTGAATTTTAAAAGTGTATTGCTTTTCTGTAGTAAAACCTGTAAACTCTGCTGTCACCCCTTTTCCCACCTCAAGAAATCTGTCCTTATTTTCATCATGCTGATTTGTGCTCATAAATGGTTTTGCTTTGGCTAATTACTTGTATAACCAATACGTTCTTAACATTTTCTAATTCTGTCTCTAGCGCTTCTGTATAACAATTTGGTGCTAATGCATACTAACCAGCTAGTAGCTTGTGCTTATTAGTAGGAATGTTTAGTTGCCAAATGTGGGTACAGTAATTCCTGGCATGCATGGAAAGATTTCTCAGGGCCCAATGGAGCCCTCCTTTCTCTTTCCTACTTCTTGACTCGTGCACATAGGCTACAATGGGAGCCTGGCTTGCTTCCTACTTTCCTATCTAGCCCTCCTTGTCCCAGCCAGATCATGGTTTGGAGGGGGAGGTCTGGAAGGGGAAATAGAAAATGCAGCTAGCTGTATGGTAGTTGTTTGTATCAGTGGAAGGAAGAGGACTCCATTGAGCTTAAGACAGGAAGGACTTATGTCCCATGGCTGATTTATTTTTAAATACCAAAACATGAAGCCCTTGGTATTGGATAAATGTACTAAGATCATTGTAAGATTTATATGGAAAACCTGATTCACCTGCTTCTTGCAATATGATTCCTTGGCTTTCTTTAAATTGTACATTTGTTTCCAAGAACTGTATAGTATATATGTGTGTTTTTAATTTACAGCAACAGCTTGCTCAGCTCCAGAAAGAGAAATCAGAGATTCTGAAGAATCTGGCATTGTATTACTTCACATTTGTTGATGTTATGGAATTTAAGGTAAGACAGCCTAATTACAGATCAGCTGATCTTGCAGGAGTTGAAAGGGTGTCATAAAAAGTTCCTGAAGTACAGATTCAACTATTTATTGCAAATCCGAGAGAGAGAGAGAGAGAGAGAGAGAGAGAGAGCACTTGCTAACTTAAGTTAATTGATATATGTTTTCATGTAATTTTGTATCATTTGTATTGATATTATTGCATTTTTTTTCAAATTCAGAAAAAAAGTCCAATAAAATTTCTGATACGCAATGTGATTTTTCTTTTCTTTTTTTTTTTGTTTCAAAGGACCATGTCTGTGAACTGCTGAACACTATTGATGTTTGCCAAGTTTTCTTTGATATTGTAAGTCTGTGAGGGTTTAAAAATGTTTAATTGAGTGATTAAGGCTGAAATCCTAAACGCACTTAGTAGGGGGAAGCCTGATCGACATAATGGGAATTACTTCCAAGTGTAGATGTATAGGATTACGCTCCAATACAACTTAGATAAAAATGATTACATAAATAAAATCAGTCCTTTTTAAATGTATTTTTTTCATTGTATTAGGGGAAGTGCAAACATAACAGGCTTAATATGTTTCTTAATCCCTGAAAGGATTGAGAATGGGCCACAGGAGCATATGCTCCTCCCTTGAAGTTACTTCTGCCTTCCTGCTTTAATCACAGTTAAGGAATGCATTGAAATAGATGTTTGCTACAATTAAGACTAACCTGATCCTCTGCTTAACCAGAATCCCTAGCCAGGGTGTGAAACTCATTAGGAGTTTATTTTTTTAGGTATTTAATATCTTGCCCTTCTATAAAGAGTGGCTTCCAGTCTAAACTTTAAAAATAATAAATCATAACAAAACACAAAAACAAGATAATGAGATAAAATCCATTTTTTAAAAACGAATCAAGGCCTGGCAGATTTTTTTTTTAACCTGGAGCCCAAAAGACAACAGACTTGGTGTCAGGTGAGAGTTCAAACTACAGAGAGGGACCTACACACCCCAATTCTAATAGCAGTGGAACCTGAAGAAGAGTCTCTGAGGCAGAACTTAATTAACATGCAAGTTCATGTGGGAGTAAGTGGCCCCCAAATTACCCAGATCCTAGAGGTTTAGGATAGTCTTTCCCTACCTGAATCCATGTTTTAACCTACTACTGTCACTAGATGCTTTAATAGATGTTTTAAGTGCCAAGGGCTGGTTGGACTTATAGGCCAAAACATCTGGACGGACCGGTTAACAAAGGCTGGTTTACTGCTTCATAAATTGATATCATTTGAACTATGTTTACTGTTAGTCCTGATCTAATCTCTAATTGCAGTGAAAGTAGGAAGGAAACAAATTATCCTGTAGCTCACTCACAATTTATTAACTGTAATTAGGAGTTTAGGCCTGTTGCATATGCACCACCCGCAATTTACTATTTGGAAATATCTGAACAGACAATTTGGGCTGCAATACTGCACTTACCTGAGAATAAGCCCCATTGAATTCAGTAGGTCTTACCTCTGCGTAATCATGCATAAGATTGTGGTGTTAACATGAAAATGTATAAGAGGTTACTTAGAATATAGTACAATGTATGTCATATGAAGAGCCTTTAAGATGGTTCCATACATTTAAATGGAACATTTAAATGCTAATAGACCTTTTAACTTACATAGCATGTTTCAAATGCATAAAATGTATGAAGGATCAAAATTTAGATGATACGAGTAATCTGTTGGAATAGTTGTGTGATCAGTTATTTAACATCATAAAACGCCATAGAAAATATTCACAATATAAGCTCTTTATATTTCATTTCTAGACTGTAAACTTTGATTTAACAAAGAACTACCTAGATTTAATCATAACCTACACAACACTAATGATATTGCTGTCTCGGATTGAAGAACGGAAAGCCATCATAGGATTATACAATTATGCTCATGAAATGACGCATGGAGCAAGGTAAAATGAATTATACACTAGAAGCCCTTTGAGATTTGGGTAGTGTTACAGAACACCTTTTTCTTAATCTCCTTTGTTGCTTTCTTTAGTGATAGGGAATACCCACGTCTTGGCCAGATGATCGTGGATTATGAGAACCCTTTGAAGAAAATGATGGAGGAATTTGTGCCACATAGTAAAGTATGTGTTAATTTTTTGGTTTTGCTTAAAACCACTGTATGTGTGTTATATCTATATCAGCTAAACTGCTTATAATAAACTTGTCAATATTTTAATCCCTCTGTGTGGATTTAAAAGAATTAGATTGTACATTTAGTGTATTTGTGTAAACAGGTAAAGTTTTTTTCCACTCTTGGCAAACGTTGTAAGTGGCCATTTTTTGTGAATGAAAAAAAAATTAACATTTCTGTACTGCTGATAATAATAGAATCTCTCAGCAGTTCACAACAAAAAGAAATATACTGTTGAAAATTTTCACCTTCACTTTTTTATCAGAATTGTTGAATTGCACATTATTATATTTATTTTATGAAGTACTGATATTTAATATATAGTGAAATATAGGAATATATGCCCCCTCATGGGGAGTCACTATTATGGTGATCACTATTATCCAGATTGACATTTTATTTATTCAATTTATATGTTGCCTTTTACTAAAAAATAGTGCTCAAGGCGGCTATCAATGAAATACAAAAAAATTAACATTATAATTATAATTTTAAAACTCATCAATTAAAAATACATCCAATAAAAAAAATCACATGAAATAATATGTGAGTAAAAATAAAAAACAAATAAAATAAATAACACCTACCAGATGAAAAATCCAATTAAGTACAAAATCAATTTAGGACTATGCATATTAGGCAGAAAAAAGTCCTACAACTCCCAGCATTCCCCAAGCCAGTCTTAGATGCCACAAGCTTGTCTGAATAAAAATGTCTTTGCCTGCCAGCAGAAAGATAACAGAGATGGAGTTGGCCTGTCCTCCCTTGGAGGAGAGTTTCAAACCCTGGCAGCAACCACCAAGAAGGCCGTTTCTCATGTTTGATAAATGTTCCTCTGACAGTGGTGAGAGAGAAGAGCCTCTCCTGAGTCTCTTAACCCAGGCAGGTCTCCAGGCATGTCGGGCTTTATAGGTTATAACCCTCATTTTGAATTGTGCTTGGAAATGGACCAGTACCCAGTAAAGCCATTGTAATGAGGGAGTCACATGGCTGTATTATGGTCATTTTAACCTTTTTTGTGTCCCAGTTGGCAGAAAGTGTCATGCCATCTTTGCCACAAGTTTTCTTAGGATATTTGGAATTACTGTGTCTTCTCCCACTTCTCCCCTCAGTTGGGCACTTACCTCTAGCCCGGTCCACGGCTGGGGAGGGCGGAGGCTGAGCTGTTTTCTCCTTACAAGGCTCTAGAATCAGTAGGGGAAGACCTAAAGACGGTAGTGCGCGCACTGGTAACTTTGAGGCTCAACTTCTGCAATGTGCTGTATATAGCTACCTTTGTGCCTAGTCCGGAAACTTCAACTAGTTCAAAATATCTATTTTATGATTCTTGTATTTATATTTATTATTGTGTCCTGCCTCGATCTGGATGGACAGGCGGGTTAGAAATTAAATAAATAAATAAATAAATGTAGTCCGCACCTAGTGTGGGGCACAGTGGAGGTAGCTTTGTGACCACCCTACAACCCCTACTGCAAGTTGTGCTTGAGAGTACTATGATAAATAACCACATAGATTTGAAAATAGTATCTATACTTAATTTCCTATTGTTTGAAAACAATGCATTTATATTAGCTTGTTTGTGTTCTAGGCTCTTTCAGATGCCCTAATATCACTCCAGATGGTTTATCCTCGACGAAACCTCTCAGCTGACCAGTGGAGAAATGCACAGCTCTTGAGCCTCATTAGTGCTCCCAGCACGATGCTTAATCCTGCACAGTCAGACACAGTATGACATTTTCTTTTGAGTTAATTTGAGCCCCCTGGAAATATTCCCCTGAAGGTTGGGAGACCCTGCTGAGTGTGGTAAGTGGGCTGTGGCATGGGGTGGGGTGCGGTTTGAAGTAGAAGGGGGAGAAAACGCTCTGCATCATTTTTTGCCATCTCCTCTTTCTCAGCCCACCACCACCACAGCCTACTTATCTCATTCAGCAGGGGCTCCTGATTGTTGGTGTAGCGTTTTCAAGGCTCTCTGGGGTCTGGCAGGAAGATTGGAGGGGCAGGACAGTCAGCTTTCAGCAGTCCCGTTAGCTGCGTGGCCCTCTATATCCAATCTAAAGTTTCTGCATTGCTTGAAAACTTGACATGCTAAATTCAGATGTTTTCAGGATACTAAGTTATGTATAATTTTGCTTGTCCCGTTCAGTTTGTTCAGTGGACCAGAGATATATTTTATTTTGCTCAAAATGATTCCCTATGTTTTTGTAAACATATAAGGCAAATAAGTTATAAGTGTATTTTGCATCAAGGCTTTAATGTTAACTTGAAGCCAGTTTATACCTAAGGTAGTCTCTATTAGAGCATTTTAGGAACATAAGAGTTCACAGTAGGAGAGCACTTCTGCATGGGAGCTATGCCTGCAGCAATTTGCAAGATTGTAGTGATTGGGTCACTTCAGTCTTCCAAGGTGCTTTCATAGGAACCACTGTAAGTGTGAATCAATTCTTGGTTAACTACAGTTTAACCAGAATGGGTAACAAGCAGATTCCAAATAGTTTTTAAATTCTTTCCAATTTTGTGGCAGGAGTACTTTCTGTATACTTCATTAGTCTGCTAGAGCATAGCACAGATCATATATTTCTTCATGGAATCAGAAAGCTACACCAGATGGCTCCCTGATTTCTAATTGCTTCAATTGTGTCCTGCATTTTAACCATACCATTTCAGGGTGTGCCCATACTAGGGATCTGCAACAGTTGATAAATTTAGAGCAGATATGGCCATGCCTAGGAAGTCCACTTTAAACCCTTCTGTAGCCCTGAAGCAGCTGCATATTGCCTTCTGCTAAAATAATGTTTTCATGTTTGAACAATTGTAGCTGATGTTAAGAGAGGCATTATAGATTATTTCATCAGACTTATTCATGATGTATTAACTAGATTGCTATGTTTCATTTTTTACACACAGATGCCATGTGAATACCTCTCTCTGGATGCAATGGAGAAATGGATCATCTGTAAGTCTATTAAAGTTCTTGCAATTTCCCCCTAGCTATTCCATGTGTAATGGGCTTACAAGATGTAACAGTGGCCTGTTCAGACAACACGTTAAGCCATGTTTAGGCCGCTAGCCCTTTTGCACAAATGGTTAGTGAGTGTGCTTAAACCGTCGTTATGTAGCCACCCCTATTGTTGGGAATGCTTCACATGACACGTTAAGTTATGGTTCACACAATATGCGACCCCATATTGTTTAGCTCAAAATGCTTAACCACCTTGGCTTTGAGTGTCATCTGAACAGGGTTATAGTCAGGGAGTGGGAGCATTAATTCTATCCCCCTGGGCCCAGTCCTCATGTCCTACCCAGTTGAATTTTAAGATGTTTTTAATAATATATTTAAATAATATATGTTTTTAATAATATATATACCCAGTTGAATTTTAAGATGTTTTTAATAATATATATTAATATAATAAAATAAATGTTTGTTTTTAATGTTTTATCTATTTTATGGTCCTTGTATTTATATTTATTGTTGTTCCCCGCCTCGATCCGGAAGGAGAGGCGGGTTAGAAATAAATAAATATATTATTATTATTATTATTATTATTATTATTATTATTATGTGAAAATTCCCGTTATGACTTTCACTATGGCTAATGTTGATTATGTTTATTAGCATCAATATAATGCTAAACAAAATGTGTGTTTAACTGTTTTCAAATCCAACTTGAGAGCAATCCTTGCTTTGCATTAACAGTAGTTAACATTAGTGGTGACATAACAAGGTGAATTATTAAGGCTGGCAGAGAGAGGCGGAGCAGACTCCATTTAAGGGAAAGAGGGAGAATACTATTCTGATCCCTTCACCTAGTTAAAGGGCAGGAAGTGTTAAAGCTGTAACAGGTGAATGTTATCAATTGTTGAAATAGTGATGATGATCCAATGTTAAACACTTTAAAAGTTCCTTTGATATCAATTTATACGCTTAAATTTCTCTCATTGAAGGTAGTGAGACTTTAAACTGCTTCACTTTGGCCAGGGCATATCTTTTTTTTTCTTTTTTTTTAAATGTGTCTGATAATGTTAAGGTTGACCATCAGGTTTTTCAGATTAAATCCCATCATACGTTTGTTATATTAAGCATATTTTTCTAAACAGTTTAGTTTAAGGTGGACAGATATGTTAAGACAACTGTGTTTTAAAGAGCAAAGAGGTTGAAGATTCACCTGCAGTGAAATTTATGTATAACTTATTTGATGTTTGTTTTGGGATTAATGAAACTAGTTTCTTGGTAGAATACAATATATTATAATCCTGATGATCTGTCTTAATATTTTAATTATATATTTGCTTTCTTTTTTTCATTTCTAAGTTGGATTTATTTTGTGCCATGGAATTCTGAATAGTGATGCCACAGCTTTGACCCTTTGGAAGCTTGCCCTTCAAAGCAGCTCCTGCTTGGCTCTGTTTCGTGATGAGGTTTTCCATATTCACAAAGCTGCAGAAGACCTGTTTGTAAATATAAGAGGGTATGTTTTTTTTTAAAAAAAAATTAAAATACATATTGGGTTCTATTGCGCCCAATTTTTTGTAGCTATGTGTTACATGATAAGTAACAGATGACTGAACAAGAGAAATCTTGGAGAAGTTAATGCTATCTGGGGTTAAGAGATTGGGAGCTGCAGCAGCATTGCATATGCCCTTCCCTTTTCTTCATTGTTTCAATTGCCTTGCTTTCCTCTACCTATATTCTTCATTATGTTTGACCATTGTGAAGCCTGGTTAAAATGAAACCAAAGGGGATTCCTAAACTCAGTTCCAGAACCTAAGGGGTTCTAAAGCAGGTGTGTTCACAAATCCATTTTAACCAGTGTAATCAATGGGTCAGACATACTGATGAAATCTGGTGGAGCGTAATACAAGAAAATGTACATATGAATGGGAATAATGAGCAAGTGGGAAGTGAATCTTTGCCTTCATCCCTCAGCTCCAGATCATTGCATCTTCCCGAGACTCTAGTAGCTTGTTTCAACTTTAATGTGCTGGTATAGTTTTTTTCCCCCTTTGAATTTACAATGTTTACTGTATCCCTAAATTTGCATGTTACATTATTGATACATGATCTATCGAGTCCTATGATGCAGTTAATTGTCAAGGTATGTAAAGCCCTACTTTATTAGTTACATCCCAAGAGGAGTTCCATCCCCCAGAATGATTTTGACCTGTGTCCTCAAAGAACATACTCTTCTCTCCCAGTGGCAAAATGCTTTTGAAATTGAGATGAATGTTTTAATATAACTCAAGAGGCCTTGGGCATAAATAAAGGAATTTGGGGGTCTTGGCCATTATTTGTGAATGAGTGGCCTTTGGCAAGCCAGGAAAGTAATTGGCTGGTAACTGCTGGATACAGTACACTGGATTTCTGAAAAGCAAAATCAGTATGTGGAGCAGGAAGCAGAGCACTGTAATAATAGCAGACACAGCTTGGAACTGCTTAAAATTTTATGTCTTGGGTTTACTGTTGGATGCCTCCCAACTTTGCAAAGGATTGGATGCTGAACTCCTGATTCACTTATTCATAAGTCTGAAATGTCAGTTTATTTAAATACAGTGCCTTTAGAAAGCCTTTATCCCTGAGTAGTTTATGTAAAGGAAAGTTTCATTCAGTTGTAGAGAGATGGAAGGTCTTTATCCTTAGTATATTTATGCACTATATTTACACTTATAGATATAACAAACGGATTAATGACATAAGAGAGTGCAAGGAAGCTGCTGTATCGCATGCGTAAGTATACTATCAAACAACTTCTATAGAATACTGCTGATTACATATTTCAGTATATGTATAAAGGTGTCAATAATGTTAATAGATTATGGCTCAGATTTAAAGATTCCAGTTCACAAACAGAATGTGCTTCTGTCTAGGTCAGGGGGAGAGCTGCTGATTCTCTCCCCCTCCCTTCTACAGCTCCCACACATTCTTGAGAAGCTGTTCTGCAGATCCTCCATCTCTCTGGAGCTGGTATTTGGGGGAGGATAATTGGCAATCCTGCTTCCTCAAGCTAGATCTTTGGATCCAAGCCTACATGTTGTACCATGAATCCCACTCTGTGCTACTTTACATGGTTTGTCTGTTCTTGGATAGTGTTCGTACATATTTGAGAACAGTAACGCGCAAAAGTAGATTTTGTGAAATGTCATATCATGCCTCACTTCAACTTGCTGTAGTAGACATTGCCATAAAATTAAGTTGGTCTATATAAAAATGTTGAAATTAATGTGGATTTTTTTGTTGATCTTTCTACTGGAAATATAACAATAGCTTTACAATGTATCAGTCCTTGGTTCTGAGGAACAATATGAATTAACTACCGTTTGTGTTTTTGAAAAACCATTTTTATATGGGTATGGACTGCCACTGACCTCAACACAGTTTGGCATGATCTTTGAAGTATAGTATATGGGTGACTGATCATAGTATTTTGTTCTTAAAACAGTGGTTCAATGCACAGAGAAAGGCGCAAGTTTTTACGGTCTGCACTGAAAGAGCTAGCTACTGTCCTGTCAGATCAGCCAGGGCTGTTGGGTCCCAAGGTAAATATGCAACATTTAAAAATGGGAATTTCTAACACTGTCCTCCAAAAATTATTTCTTACATGGGCACAATCAATCTTTATAGTTCTATTCCATTTGCTTTATACATATTACTTCCGTGTAAGGAGAAACCTTTTAATGTGCTTTTTTTCCAGGCACTTTTTGTATTTATGGCATTATCCTTTGCTCGTGATGAAATTATTTGGCTTCTTCGACACGCAGATAACATGCCTAAGAAGAGTGCAGATGATTTCATTGATAAGTACGTTAATATCTAGTACAGTTTTTTGGTCAGATTGTTTACTTCATGTGGAAGTACATGCTGTTCAAGCACCTTGATTCTGTGCAATACTTCTGGTTTCTTCTTGGTGTATTGTGTTTGTATTGATACATGGGGGATCCTTCCTTAGTATCTAGGTGTGGACTTGATTTCCTTTATTCCTCAGTATATTAAAGGAAGGTTTCTCTCAAGCTCAGTAGGTGTGCGATGGAATGCCTTTGTGAAAATGGAATTTCATTGAAAAATATTTGTGCGCGCGCGCAGTGAATGCAAGATGCAGCTCTGAATAATGTGCCAGAATTCATACTGGCCGTTTGGTTTGAGAATGTATGACGCTAATGCTGTATTAAAATAATGTGATGTACCTGGCTAATGCATGTCTGTAGTGTTCAAAAGTGTGGCTTCAACAGGAATGCTCAGATTTGTTTATTTTAATTATTTCTATACTACTATTCACCAAAGTTCCATAGTGTGTTATGACAATTAAAATAAGAGAAACAATAATAAAACAACCAAAAACAATGTAGCAAATAACATAAAATAAAACAGAGCAGCAGTTAGTTCCAACTAAAGCAACAAAAATTGTGTGCATAAAGTAGTGAGGAGGCTGTTTGCATTTCCCTAATAGAAAATTCCCTCTCCTGGTGGAAGCAAATATTGCCCCTGCCCAAGATGGAAACTGGATCAAGGTTACATCAGCAGATCAAAGGTGTTGGGGTGGTAGAAAGGGAGTTAAGAAATACCTGACCACACACTGGTTTCTTTAGTCAGCTCCTTTTTGAGAGTGAAATGTCAATGCCAAACTCTAAACAGCCAGTATGCAATAGTACATTAGTTGTGAAGAATACTACATCGGCTTCAATCCAGGTAACTCATTTAGATGTTCTCCATGGGTTTCTGTATGCCCAGAAGAGATTGCCGCCTCTCATGCATGTATCACACATCCTGCTACATTGCAGACCAAATTTTGAAACCACATCAAGGGGCTGTTTGCACAACATGACAGCCCAGCATGGGTTATTTAACCCCTGGTGAGGGTGTGATGCATGCAGGACATGTATAGCTCCCATGTTGAATATGTAGTGCTCCACTTGGGGGTTGTCGTGTCTTGTGATACCAGCAAGCGTGAGTTATGCATGGGTTAAACAACTCTCAGATAACCATTCTCACCAGATTTGCATGACATGACAACCTGTGAATGGAGCGTTGCAGCTCACCGTAACCCAGTCTAAGTCTCAAAAATAGTTTGTCACTCAGTTTGTGGGGCTGCTGACTGGGTGAAGGGGAAGAAACAGAAAACCCACTGGACATGCAAAGTGAGTTGTGTGACTCTCTGGATTTTGATAGTGACAAATGACTACGCAGCTTGAATAGTGCATCCAGTAATTGCTTCCAGGAGCCAGCTTCCTGATATATATAACCTTCTTTATAGCAAGTTGATTCAGATGATTTCTGCCTTTTCAAATCACTTCTGTGTGAAATTTAACTTGCTTTTTCTTTCTTTATATGTACCACAGTTTAAAATAATTGTGTGCCTTATAATCATGTGGCATGTAGCTTTTCACATACATGAATTTTTATTGACTGATTCACATTCAGAAGATGTTGAAAATGCAACAACAACAAAATTAATGAATAATGGCAAGCTTTTAATATGTGCCCTACTTTGCTCCACTAAAAATAATAACTACTTCAGGATCAGTTTGCCAGGATAACCCTGCCAAGGAAATGTGTCTACTTTCTTAATGTCCCCTCCATATCTTTCAAATACATCTTGTAATGTTGTTTTCCTTCATTATGAGTGCTTACTAGGACAAAACTAGAGAGCTTTTACAGTAATAAAATGATGCATGTATTTATTTAACTGTGGCCTTCCATATAACATATCCCTCTCTTTACAATTCTGTCACACCAAAAACTTGCTTATAACTAATTAACAAATAGGACAAATAAATAGTCAGAAAATAAATAAATCAAATCTATAATTGCATTATAGAATTAAATATGTTTAAAGAAAATGAAAATCTTGCACAATTTGCTTTTCCACACGATATTGGGTATTCTTTGTGGGGTTTGTGGTTTTGTTTCATTTGTTTGTTTTTCTCCTGCATTAGTCAACATTCTGTTTTGTTTTGTTCCTAAGGCACATAGCAGAGCTGATTTTCTACATGGAAGAGCTCAGAGCACATGTACGAAAATATGGCCCAGTTATGCAAAGATATTATGTGCAATACCTATCAGGCTTTGATGCAGTTGTCTTAAATGAACTTGTGCAGGTGAGTGGTAATGATTTTGCCACAAAAATCATATGTAGGTACAAATACTGGATCAAGTGCTGACATGTTGTTTTTCAAATTAGTGAGAAAATCCTAAATTAAAATCCTTAAAATTTCCATTTTTTTCAGTAGGATATGGCTGCATATTAGGCCATCCCAAGATTAAAACAGGATATGCCAGTTACAAAGTAACTTTGAGGATTATCTATTTTGTCCAGAGACTGGGCAAGGACAGACATAGTCACACTCAGTCACAAATAAATGTAACAAATAAATAAAATACTGCACCCACATTATATTTTCAGCAGCCACTAGATGGGGCTCAGGTTTTGTACTTCACCGAAAGTCCACATGGATTTTCAAGATTTAAATTGTAGCTAGTAGTAATTTTGCAGGGTTAAAACTTCTATTAGATAACATCTTTTTTGTTCAATAGAATTACATGAAGTTAAAGATATTTGCTGGAGTATGTGAGCAATCAGTGTCTCCTCTCCCCCCCCCCCCCCACTTTAATTGTATACATGATGATGGTTGACTTGGAAGGGTCCTTGAAGACCTATATTTTAGCATATTTAATTCTCCTGTCTTCAAAAATAACTTACATAGCATTGATTATGTTCATTATTTTGGCTAATGTTAAAAATGTACTGCATTCTTGTACTGGAAATACAATGAAAACATAAACAACATAAACTTGGTGTATTTAGTGACGTTACCTTGGCAACCATGGATTATTACTAAGCCGTTTTCTCAGCTATTTGTCAGAAGAGCAGTTTCCATATTTTAATTGTCCAAGAGAAAAGAAACCCATGAAAATTTGTGGGCAGATTTTATTGTTTTGAAGCAAGTTCTCCAGGTACATCTGCCCTCCTTTTCATACACATCACTCAGCCCTCTCTCACACACAAACCATATGCATTACAATAGTGCATATACATAATTAAAGGCACTCGTTATTCACCCCCTTCCTCCCACACACAAACACCATGCTGAGGTGGCAGATGGTCTGCCAGGACAGCTTCCTAGGCTGTTGTCAGGCACATATACATTGATGTTTCTCTACTTCATTTGTTCTTTAATTTTGTAGTCAACAAAGATTACTGCTACAATATGGCATTTAATTTCCTGGTATTTAACTTTTAGAATCTTTCAGTGTGTCCTGAAGATGAGTCCATCATTATGTCCTCTTTTGTAAACACTATGACTTCCTTAAGTGTGAAACAAGGTAAGTGTGTGTGTGTGTGTGTATAAAAGCTATGTTTAGTCTTTGCAGTAGTCAGTTTAGAAGTTGTATGGTTTCGAGTAGTCCTTTAATCCCTAATCCCCATTAGAAACTTCTCGTTTTCTTCTGCCTCGCCTCCAACCAACCTGAACTCAGGCTCATGAGGACATGTATACGCATACACACATTTGTCATAAATCACCAGTGTAGAACATGATAAGCCAGACAGAAGCATCAGTATATCAGTCCATGGTCAAAAGCTGAAGTATCTGTCAAGAGCTGGGTTGTAGTCAGGGTCCAGTCCAGGTAAGAACAGGGAACTGGGAGGCACACGACAAACATAAGGCACCAAACACAATCTTACTGAGCGCTGGCCAGTCTTTTATGGGAAGTGTGGTAATTGGGAATTGCCGTCAGCTGCATTGGCCTTCAGCTGGCCCCGCCTGTTCCCATGAAGCACCACTCCCCAAACACTCCCAGGCTCAGCTGTTCCTCTTTTCTGGCTAATCCCTTAACTTGAAGCACAACAACATTGTTTAATTTCCATATGACCTTGATATAGAGATGGGTTACACATTGGCTGGTTTCGCATGACACATTAGGCAACCGGGGGGGGGGGAGAGAAGCAACTGTCAGTTGCGTTGCTTATCGTGTCGTGTGGAGGGCAACACACAACGCACACACAACGCACACACAATGTGCTGTATGCTATTCCGCCCAAATAAACAACGGAGAGAAACAACGAGCATGCACGTTGCTTAGCTCAAAACCTGTTGCCTAATGTGTCATGTGAAACCAGCCATTGATTTTACTACCACTAAAATGACCGCTAAAGACTGTCAATCTTCATTCTTAACTTGAACAAGATGAGCCTGTATTTTAATATCAGTTCTCAAAGCGTATGTTCCATTTCCTCTGTCTTTGCTGGAGTCTGTCCCCTCTCCTTGCTTTGTGCTGCCCAGTATAGGTGAATGAGATCCTGGCACAGTTGTGTTTCTTCACCAGACTTCTCAGGAAGTATCCACAGAGAACAACAATGTTTCAGGATAAAAGCCCAAGTATAAAACTCAAGTTAAAAAAAAAAAGTGGTAAAATATGTTTAGCTGAAGTTGAGATTTTCTCCAGTTTTGATTTCTACTATGAGTACAGTGGTTGAATTGGAACTTTTTGTTTAGAAAATTACACAAAGCTACTGGAAAGGCTGAGTAAATGCTGAGCAAAATTATTGGTATAAAGTATGGTGTGTTAAGAAACGGGTGATTATTTTCATGGCTAAGAGTGTGTTACATTTTTGGTGTTTCATGCAGTTGAAGATGGGGAGGTATTTGACTTCAGAGGTATGAGGCTTGATTGGTTTAGATTACAGGTAAGAATTACCTTTGTGTACTCCTAAATTGTTTTCCTCTGTTATAGTGTATATCAATTTTCATTCGAGGTGATGGAAAATAATTTAAATGTTTGATTTCACATTTTGAAATGCATGTGGTTTCTGAACAAGCATCCAAACCAATTGCTTGCTATAATACTTTAAGCATAATCCTGTGAAAATTTACTTCAGAGTAAACCTCACTGAAATCCTTCTTAGTAAATATGCATAGAACTGCACTGTATTACCTTCTGGCTTGCAACTCAGTTAAAGCCTTTATACAAGCTAAGAGATTAATTCAAAACTGTTTGTCATACAGCCTATATATGTACTTCTGTATTATTTCTGCTAGAGATGGACAGATTTCTGTTTGGCTGTCTCTGTACACATGCAAGGATATTAAGCAAGATCATTGTTTAAAGCAGGACTAGGCACTTCGTGGCCCTCCAGATGTTGTTGGACTGTAACTCCCATCAACCTAGCCAGCATAGGCAATGGTGACGGATGATGAGATTATAGGTCAAAGCACTAGACGGCCACAACTCCCCTCACCCCCACCCCCCTCATTTGAAGGCTAAGGTTTTGTCCACTTACTGGAAACAAAATGGAATTGATATCTGAGTTGATATGCAGATGACTGAGGTATATGCAGAACTTTCTAAAAGCAAGAGCTGGTAATTTCTGGGAAATAGTGTTCCTTAGTAATTTACTTTCCATCTTACTATCTTGCTTAGTTAGTAGAGTCATAAATATTTATAATTTGGGAATGGAACATAACGCAGAACTCAAGTCGTTGGGAGGATATAAAACAGGAGTACAAGATCACCTATATGGGCTGTGCAAATTATCCTGCCTATAGACAGGATAGCATCTCCTGGATCCTAGTGCCTTTGATTTGCTGGTTCCCGAGTCTATTAAGAAGCTTACAATAATAATAAAAAAATACAATGCATGACATTGGCCTGGTTTAGATGAAGGTACCTCACTTTATTAAGCTGGAATAGGCGAAAAGCTTGTGGCCGTGTGCTCTCTCCTTGTGTTGCTCCACTTCTCTTTTTTATTCTCTACATGTCACGAATAAATACTTCCTGCATTATTTAACTATAGTTCCTCATTACATCATCAGTAGGAAACTGTAGTTATGAAGATCTTAGATCATTATGTGAAGTTGGTTTAGAAGCTTGATTTATTTCAATCCTGTAAACCATGGTTTCTTGGCATGGATGTAATGGGGAAATGTGGTTAATTAATTGAGGATTGCAGCCCACTGAGGAGAGAGGATAAAAGGAGTGGCGCAAGTACAGAAGACTTAGGCACAAGGCTCATGCACATTTCGGCTTAAGACAAGGCATCCAAATTGGACTGAAGTGTCATTTTATCATGCTTAAGCTCAAAAGTCAATTTTCCCCCTTCACCATTGGTTCTGTTCTTTTTCTGCCATAGAAAAGCAGTCTTTCTATGTTTGACAGATAGTCTGGAGGTTTTAACAAGTATGCATTAAACCAGGCTATTTTTTAAAATCCATTTTAAAAAGCTCCCATTTTTACCTTCCTCGTTCTATTGGTGGCTGATTATACAGTACACTTCCCTTAGGTTCTTAGTTTTTTACATGGTAATAAGACAAGGGGTGTATTTGGACGACGCTATAGACAACGGAAGGGTTAATGACACACTCACCGTGCGTTATTTTGCCAGTGCGCGCTACACGACATGTTGCCTCCCCCCCATCGCATGACTGAAAGTCCCGGCATCCTTCTGGGCTGCTGCATCTCCTCCCTTCCCCCTCCATCAGTCCTCCGGCCGTATCCTGTCATGCACCGCAAGTTCTGCCGGCTGTATAGGAGCGGCTGGGTTTTTTTTGGCTGCTCCTGCCGGCGAACTCTATGACGGAGTGGAATAGTACACGGAGAGAGGGGGGTTCCCAACACACAACACTTTAAGCAACAGATTTTGGGATAAACAACTGAGCAACGCGTTGTTTTTCTCCGTTGTTTAATTGCCCGAAATAGCATACCGTCAGTTGTGTGTGTGTTTTGTGTTGCCTGCCACATGACACAATAAGCAACACAACTGACAGTTGCCTCTTCCCCCCTCCGTTGATTATCGTGTCATCCGAACTGAGCCAAGCTGTCATTCCCAGATGAAAGCATTCTTCCAGACTCAAAGGTAGAGGGTTGAGGGGCTGTTGCTGTGTCTGCAGTCTGACCCACTTGACTCCTACTTTCCCCTCACCCTCATTCTCTTAAAAAAAAAAACTGTGGATAACTGTAGAATAGTGCAGTGTTGGTGGGAAGGGAAATATATGTCTTTGATTTTCATTCTAAGCCATTAAAATATTATTTTTAATTACAGGGGTATCCCAGTTGCCCATTTCTACAGATCAGCTCCTAAAGTTCTGTTTCTCGCCATGAGGGAGGAGGCTTCCACATTTTTCTTTTTAAACAAAAAATAGAATGTAGAGTGGGGTTTGGCGTTTGATAAGAAACAGGCCTTTAGCTGACTGGGCTATCCCTTGCTTAGTTCACTCACCCCTGTTATATACAAAACTCTATTCCCTTCAGACAGAAATGAGTCTAAAGTCATGTGAGCTTAGTGTATCCTGTAGACCTTGGTGTATTCTGAGAGCCAAACACCAAGTTAGGACACGACCTTTTGGGGGGCGATTGCCTTTCGCACAAAATGGGTGAAGCTTAAAGGCAGTGCGCTCAAAATGATCTGACAACTGTTGAGTCCATTGTGCAGTTTGGAGTATTGTATATGTTCTAAATTTTTGGATAGCCATATTCGAAATCTGAACTTCAAACAGTTGCATATTCACTCACTACATTATCTCACTCACCTCACAGGCGCTGTTGATATATTTAAAGTTATGTCAGTATTTTGTAGCATGATTAGTGACTCAAATAAGTTTTCAGTGTTCTGCTTAAAAAGCACATTCTAGATGCCCATAACAAATTCTGAAGTAAGCAGTGAATACTCTAGCCAGGCAAGCTTATCTTGTCATACCGTTTAAAACAAACGAAGAAAACTGAACTTTTCTTGAGGTTGTATCCACATGGGAGTTTGAAATTAGTTTAATTTCTGGTGTAGTGATAGAAATGGTAGGACTGATCTAAGAAAGGCATGTATGTATGTATGATTTAATAACTAGGCCCAAATAAATCAATGTAACATCTCAAATAAAGTAGGACAAAGTATGTTTATAAGCTGACCAGATAGAAAATTGAAAATATGTTCTGTAGCAAGCTGCTGCTGCTATAGCACTACTATAGTATGAACAATGGGAAATGGAAAAGAAAAAAGATGAATGTGTGTTCACTAAAGCAGGCATTGTGAATAAGTATGAGAGAGAAATTTTACAACTGTAGTAGACTGGATCCAGACTCTAATTCTTGGAGTAAGCTAGTTATGAGTAAATTAAGTCTCATTTATTTCAGTGGGTCTACTGTAAACATGACTTAAATCTGGATGCAGCCTTTTGAAATAGAATGGCATATAATTTATACATCTACAGTCCCCAAAGTACTTTAGAAACTTAATCTGAATTACAGACTTTTTCTTGGGATAAACATGGCCATTGTTTAAAACAGGAGCCCAGGATAACATCAAACAGTTTCAGGAAGTGTGAAATAAAGTGATAAGGGGTAGAAGTCTGTAATAACAGAGCTGTACAGCCAAACCAGAGTTGAGAAGGTTATGCCCTGTTCTTCAGCATTTTATTGCACATACTCAAAGAGAAGCTTTGTAGCAAGGTCACATTGTCAGACACTAAGCCAGTCATTTTTCTTGGAAGTTGTTTTTGAGATAATGTAAAAGGCCTGGTTTTCCTCAGTTGTTCAAAGAAGTTGTAAAGGCAAACAGGGTTGGAAAAACATGTTATTCCTTTTATGTAATGCTGGCTTTAGGGTTTTTCTCCTTCCAAAAATAAAACAAAATATGCTTAACTATTTTCGCATTTGGGCCCAGGAAATTGTGCCCAGGAAATCTTTGGCTAACTGGGATTTTTGAACAGTCTCTTTTTCATGTAACATCTGCAACAGTAGCAGGAAAAAACGTGGTATTACTATGTCCTGTTATAGCTTTGATCCCTGTAGGTTTCCACTCTGAAAATATTTAAACAAGAGCAAGAAATATTTGATAAAGAATATAAACAGTTTTCCATTAATATCAAGTAGATTCTCAGTGATCTCTTTTTTGTTCAGCTATACATTTTTAAGAATTCTATTTTCAATAATGCACTCATCAAGCCTAAAAGTGTGGAGAAATGGAAACTCTGAATTTGTTGTATTATAAAGCTCACTTACCAGAAGTAAATTTAAGCAAAAATATGATAGAAAGGTTTGCCTTCTGTTTTCAGCCACGTTTTGGTTTGTTTTCAACTGTTTTTATTAAACTCATGTTTGAATGCAAATGGCGACAGATTTTTACATAAGACTTTGTCTGGGACCCTGGTATTGTCCATTATTACCCTTTTTTATATATCCACAGGCCTATACTAGTGTGTCTAAGGCTTCGCTTAGTCTTGCAGACCACAGAGAACTTGGAAAAATGATGAACACCATTATTTTCCACACAAAAATGGTAGATTCTTTGGTGGAGATGTTGGTGGAAACATCTGACCTTTCTATATTTTGGTAAGTCATTTAATTTGGTTCCAAAGCTTTCTTGTGTGTTGTTTTTGTTTTATTTCAATCAGTTGGAAATAATTTCTGTTTGGACAAATGTTTTAAGTCTCGGGGCCTCTTCTGCAGCACTAGCAAATTAATATGGCCTGTAAATAGGAGACTAATAATGACCCTGCCCCAGGATTTCTGTGAAGACAAAATGCAAATTGTGAAATGCTGTGCATGCTTAAAATGCTATAAAATTACTACTATTGTATTGCAGTCCTATAACTACCTGGGAATAATCCCCATTAAACAATGGGATTTATTTCTGAGAAGACTTACACTACCTCCATTAATATATGCTCACTTGACTGATTTTATTAGACTATAGCAAATGTGGTGGGAGAATTTAGCAATATGTTCCTTTTCTCCTTGTGTCAGTTACTCCTGCTCTGCTTACATCCAAACTTAGTCTAATGTAACACCCTTTATTTGGGGCCTCTTTAAAGATGGTTCAGAAGCTTCAGCTAGTTCAGCATGCACTTTCCTGGATACTTCTTGGGACTAAGCATTCAGAGCATTACATCAGCTTCACTGGCTGCCTATCTGCTTCTGAGCCCAATTTAAAATACTACTATTGACCTTAAAGCTCTAAATGGTTTGGGGCCAGGTCATTTGAAGGACCACCTGCCTGGGTCTTTAGATTGGCAGTAGTGGCCCTGCTGGCAACAGGTTAAATTGGGTTGGCAGGAACACGGGACGGTGCCTCTTCAATCATGACCTCTCAACTCTGGAGCTCCCCTCCCTTTGGAAGGTATGCTGCTTTCTTTCTTTTCTTTTTAGTGGCACTAAAGACTTCTTGAAATTTCAGATTGCCTTTGAGCAGATTTAATTTTTTTTTTTTGCTTTTGCTTTAATTGATTTTAGAATAATTTATGATATTGTGATTGTTTTATGCTTTTCTTTTAGTCTTTTAGTCTTTAAGGTTTTAACATTTTAAATAATTATTGATTTTAATGTTTAGCTATTGTTTAAAATTGCCTATTAGCCATTTTGTGACAACATGAGCTCATGACTGGCAAGAGAAAAAGTATTTTATTTGAAGTATAAAATACTGCTTTAAAATAAGATACATTTTTCTCCTGCCAATTCCCTAGTAATGTAAGATGTCATGAGCTCAAGGACAAGCATTTGCTCAGTCAGACATCTGGTACAAGTACAAGTACATTTTCAATTATTGTGTGGCCAGTAGATAAAATTGCCTGCATTTTAAATTCATTATGTGCTTAGTTGAATATTATATTGATTATTTTATCTTCGTAGAATGAAAACTTAACCTTTCTCTTTTTTTTTTTTTTGGAACAGTTTTTATAGCCGTGCTTTTGAGAAGATGTTTCAGCAATGTTTGGAACTGCCTTCTCAGTCCAGATACTCAATTGCATTCCCACTGCTTTGCACACACTTTATGAGCTGCACCCATGAGCTGTGCCCAGAAGAGGTAATTTTGTAACATAAAGAAATGTTTGCACAGGTAGAAAAAAGGCAGAGTGGTTTTATTGTTTTTACATGTGGAGCTCGAGGTAGAATAGACTCTGGCTGCATTCAGACAACACAATAAGCAACTGGGGGGGGGAATCATCAGTTGTATTGACTGATCAGTTGTATTGTCGTCTGAATGCTGCCATAGTCAACTCAGCGCTGATCCTAATCCACACCACGGTTGATTATTTATTACCATGTTGTATGGGGAATACCCCCTAGATGAACAACTGTAAAGTTGATTATTACCCCACCATTTACTATCGTGTTGTCTGAATGCAGCCAATGACTAGCTTCGTCAACTACAGTGAATGCTTGTAACATAGCTGAAATTTAATTGTCTCTACTACAGTATGGACTTATGCGTTTAAAGAAATACAAATTGAGAGAGTACACGAATTACTATTTTCTATATCTCTGTGCGACTAACTGACTAATGTAAATGATGTTTACATTAGTCAGTTACATTAGTCAGTTAAAATATGACCAACCAGTGTAGAAAAACAAAGAGCAAAAACTTTACTGCAGAAACAGGATACTCCTGTGGGCAGGAGTGGGAGGTATTTTTTGTCTGTTCATTCCAAAGGCTTTCTGAAAAAGCAAGTAGCAAGGTAAACGTATAGGTCTCCTTGAGGGAAACATACTGCAACCCTTGAGGTCCCTGTCATGTGTACTCACCCACCTTCTCTCACATGGTGCGCAACAGTCATAAGGACATAAGAGGAGCACTGCTGGATCAGACCAAGACTGTATTTAGTCCACCATTCCATTCACACAGTGGCCAACCAGCTGCCTGGGACATGAGTGCAATAACAACCTTCTGCTCATGTTCCCCAGTGACTCAAAATATCGGCATACTGCTCCTGGTTATGGAGGTAGCATAAAGCAGCATGACAATTAGCCTTTGATAGCCTTATCCTGCACGAATTTGTCTAATCCCCTTTTAAAGTCATCCAAATTGGAGGCCATCACTACTACATCTTGTGACAGCGAATTCCATAGTTTAATTATGCATTGTGTGAAGAGGTACTTCCTTTATTTGTCCTGAATCTCCCCCCCTCCCCAGGTTCTAGCATTTGGGGGGGGGGGGACATGTTTCTCTGTCTACTTTCTCCAACCATGCATGTCACCCCTTACTCACCTTTTTTCTAAGCTAAACAGTCCCAGAGTGTTAAGTTTACTCAGGACATAGTTCTTTAACCAAGCTGGGTGAAAGTCAAAAGTGTGTTATGTTATATGGCAGCTTTTCTGCAATATATTTGACCTTTACATTTAATACTGAAGCAAATTGGGAGGAGCAGACTATTTAAATGTAGATTCTATCAAAAATAAAGACACAACAAAAGCTCAGAATTAACTACGTTTTCCTTCACATTGTTACACTGTATAACTTATGCAACAGAAAGGAAACAAAAAGTGTGGTGTTGCAAATGGGTATAATATGCTTCTCTAAAGGTAGCTTTGTATGTATTGTTGGGATGAGTAGATTGTTTGTGTTCGTTGAAATCGAGTGGGTTGGATCCAGTTTTGTATAGAGCAGAAGTCTGCTCTATACAAAACCGGCGTTTTTCCAATTTCCTCACCTCCTGTGCTCCTGGAAATCTGCTCTGTAGGGGTAGGAGGCCCTTTATAACAGTGTGAAAGGTGGCACTGGGGGCTGGAGACAGAGAAGGAAGAATTGGTCAAAATCACCATTGCACCACCTTCCTCCAGCAGGGAACCTCTGTTGGAATCCGGTTTCCTTTGTGAACTGAAGGAGCCCTTCTGATCGCAAAAGGGAAAGTCTGGATGCAATCCAATATGTAATATGATGCAAGCCTGCTCCTGCATCATATTACATATTGGATTGCATCCATACGTGTTTGGTGCATATATGTGTAAAAAGTGATGGTGGGGAGCTGTTTCAAAAAGTAGTGGTAAGGGAAGAAGAATCTAAGTGGTGGTGATTATTAAGAGAGAAGGGCAAAGGGAAGACCACTTTCTAAAAGAGGCAGGAAACCTGTAGATGGCTTAAATAATGTGCAACAAGCAGACAAGGACTATAACACATAAATTGCTGAACTGTGTTTGTGTGTGTGTGTGTTATTATAATACTGAAGTAATGCTGGATATTCATGTAGTTACTTCTAGGTGCTCTTATCACGCTTATAAATGATACACAATTCAATATATTGTGTACAATACAGAAAACAGCATTGGTTTCAGTCAATTCTTTCTAAATGGGCATGTTATTCATCCAATTGTTACAGAAATAAAACAGATATAGTCACTGGAGATAATACTCCATAGATAACTTAATAAACGCATATAAATGATTAAAATTCAATATATCGTATACCACACAGAAAACAGCATTGGTTTCAGTTCTAAATGGACATGGTATTCACCCAATTGTTACAGAAAGAACAATTCTTTCTAAGTGTCCCAAATTGATAATAACACAGAACCGTAATGTTCCTGCCCAATTGCTAAGAGAATCTTTGGAGTCTCTTCTTTGGGTGCTACTGTTGCAGTGAGTGGCTACCATAGAAAAGGCCTTCTCTGACAATCAATTTGAGGGTGGGGGTAGAAAAACATAACAAGTTAGTTGAAATCTACAGTGACAAAAACTTTTCGTAACTCTAGTTTCATAGGTAGCCAGTAATAAAACAATGTATCCCATCACTGACCCTGTGTGCAACAGATGCTTTTCTTCAGCACTGAACTGTATAAAGGCTAAGACACTCCTTTGCTGAGGGAGTTAGTGCAAAAAAAAAAAAAATAAGCACATTTTTGGAGCTTCAGTGAGTAAGTTTTACTTCCAGTTCAGCCTGGTATGAGACTTGGTTTATTGGCTATTCCATTGTCCTCTGTTTAAATGGATTCAGTATAAATACATTTCAGTAGTATTGCCATTAATGATCTCTTAATATTTTAATCCCTCTGGTAACAATTTGGGAAACAATGTTTGTATATTTACATTCATAGAGACATCACATTGGTGACCGTAGCCTCTCCTTATGTAACATGTTTTTGGACGAAATGGCTAAGCAGGCTCGGAATCTTATCACAGATATTTGCACAGAGCAGTGTACTCTAAGCGACCAGGTGAGAATTTAATTTTCATCTTAACACCCTGTCTCGTACCTAAACTTTGTCACTGAAATAATGATGTATTCTTCCTCTGTTTACCCTGCTTCAACTTCCCTGTCCTGCTCTTGTTTTCCTTGTGTCTATTTTTAGATTGCAAACCTTTTGGGGTAGGGGGTTTGTCCTCTCATTCTTTGTCAAATGGCATATATACATTGATGCCATTATGCAAAGTCAGAAAGGAACAATCTTCTTAGTAATGCAAATGTTATTACATGATATGGTTTTCCTTAAACTTCTAAAAAAAATGTTTGTAATATTAACCTTAAATAAGGCATCTCCTGTTCTTCTTGTTAAATATAATGTATCATAACTGCATTGAAATCACGTCTAAGTTCTTAAATTCCAGCTAGTTAGTATAGCAGTTAGTATAGCTAGTATAGAATAGTTTTGCAAGTATGTAAAATATGAAAGGTTTTCTAAATTTTTGAAATGGAAAATGAGACTTGCAATTAAAAAAAACCTTCAGTCTTTAAAATAAGGCTAGTTTTCGTGAACCATAACTCTGTTTTGAAACTAACTGCTGTTTTGTTTTGTTTTGTTTTAAAAGTTGCTTCCAAAGCATTGTGCCAAAACGATCAGTCAAGCAGTCAATAAAAAGTCAAAAAAACAGACGGGTAAAAAAGGAGAACCGGAAAGGGAAAAACCAGGAGTAGAAAGTATGAGAAAAAACAGGCTGGTGGTAACCAAGTGAGTCATTTTTAAATAATTAATCTTTACTTATGCGTATCTTTCTTATTCTCACTATCTTTTTACATAAATATTGAATTTCACTTAACAGACATTTTACTTCTGGAGTCAGTTTAATGGCAGTTAGACTTTAAAAAAAAAGTTTGCACATAGGTGTTAATGGAAATGAATTTAACAAATACCATGACAACCCTAATGTCCTGTACTGTAATCTTTCACTGCTTTCCCATTCAGCATGTTGGGTGAGATATATGCCTGATGCTAATGTTCTCAGTTTAGGCAAAGGCAGTAGATCACGGATGTCAAAACTCAGGGCTACAGGCCAAATCCAGCTTGCCTGGGTTCCCAATCCAGCCCTCCAAGGTTTCTCAGATGGCTGTGCCCACTTATTTCAGAGTACCAATCATTTGCTGATTCCCTGCTTCTGTACAGTTTCCCCCCGTTCTCTAAACAATTTGAAATGCCTTTCCTAAGGCTTTAATTACTGGCAGTAAGAGCTTAAGCTAAAATATGCTGGTAGTTTAGCTCTCATCCTTTTTACTTGGCCCTGCTTGCCACTGCAATGCAGACTCTGAGAGCTTCTTCAAAATAGAATTTGGCCCTTGGCCGAAAGAGGTTTGCCACCACTTTTCTATATGGTTGTGTTTATATATCCTTATATTTAATGTTTTTTTGCGCTTGGTTGGGTTGGGGCTGTAACAGTTCTGTGCTTTCTCTCCTTAAGTCTAGACAAACTGCACACGGCACTTTCTGAGCTCTGCTTCTCAATCAATTATGTTCCAAACATGATTGTTTGGGAACACACCTTTACCCCAAGGGAGTACTTAACATCTCACCTGGAAATCCGCTTTACCAAGTAAGACTGATTTGCAAATTTGGATGTATATCTTTAGCCATGGTGCACAATGATGCTTTTCTGAACTATTAATTAGGATGTCCTATAAAGGAGTGTGAAGTAAGCTTTTTAAAAAACAACTATTTTGTCAGAAGTTCAGCCTGTAAAACAACTACATTGGGCCCATTTAGATGACACCGTTAACCCTGCTTGTTAAGGGTTTTTGGTTAAGCAGCAGGATTTACAGTGTCATATGGAATGCGTTTTCCTTAACCAGGTGCTCCTGCTAACTACATTATGGTTGGCTTCACTAACCCTGTTATGCAGCAGGGTTAGCTGCACTAACTTTGGTTTATGGTGTCTTGTACGACGCGCCTGTGGTTAAGGGGCAGAAATCATAGAGCTAGCAGTATAGAGCAGCCCTAATCGCCTAGGCTGGTCTAGCCTACAGGCTTGCTCGCTGCTCCTGATTGCTGCAGTGCTAGCACCTCAAAATGGCGGACCGCATATATCAGAGCGGCCGACTCCCAAAATGGTGGCGAGAGCAGGATGGCACTGCTGCTCCTTCTGTGTAAATAAATGTGCTAGCATAACTCCTGGCTGCTGAAAGGGTGGGGGATCAATAATCCTGAAAGTGAACGTTGTTTGAGTTGCAGACCACTGGAATCTCTAGCTTCAAGGGCCACGTTATACAAGGAATGGCTGCTGACTGTAGAGACAGAACTAAAATGGCAGGCGCAACTGCCGCTTCTCTTAGCACAAGGACTGCTGGGATATGGGGCGGAGCATTCAGAGGATTCAGGTGCTCATCTAATAGGTTTGTGGTTAGTGTGTAGTTGAGGAAACTGGGAACTGGACAGGGTTAACGGTGTCGTGTGTGACCATTCCGCTTGTGGTTAAGCTAACCATAGAGCCCTCAGTGTCGTCTGAATGGGTCCACTAAGTCAATTAATTAATATTTCTACAAGAGATATGAATGCCATCTAAGTATTGTCATGTTTGGTGCTGTTTAGTTTCAACAGTGAAACTGTATTGAGTGTCTTCAGATCACTATGTGAATTGGTAAAAGTATGTGAAAAGAAATTGACATGGTTATCAGGTGTTCAGGGCAAATGGCAATTCTGTAGCTAGGTATTTAGGGTGATTGATATGAGTAGCAGCTGGATACTTTGGAAAGCTTTTGAGACGAGAACATATTTCTAGTAAATTCTGAAAATGCAAATCAGTTTTGGAGCTTTTGTAGTATTTGTGTTTTCATGAGGGTGGCATTGACTTTTAATTACACACGGAAGTAAAATATGTTAGGTTCATTATCTTGGAATGTTTCACATTATATCAGCTGGATCCTGGCAGCTTATTTTAGGTACACATCAATACTGTGGAATGACATAAATGATTTACATAAATTTCTCTTGGAATTGTACCAAACCTTCATAGTCTCTGTGTGTTGTATGTCTACCAGCAATCAATAACAAAGGGCCTATTCTGGCATTTCCTTTGGGGCATGGGAAATGCTTCAGTGGCTGTGTTCATAGGTTTCAATAATCCAGAATTCTGCTTTATTGTGAACAAGCCAGCTTACTGGTGCACAGTGTTCAGTCACTCCCACTTGGCTTCTCTCGCAAGTGGGAGTACCAGCTAATCAAACCACAGACCTTCCATCCATGGTTTGTTTATCATGACATGTGAACCAGGAACTCTGCCTTGTCTCTGTCCAGATAAATTAGAGTCAGTAAACCATGGAAAGTCTGTGGTTTGTTTAGCCACACCTACTTGCAGTAGTAGCCAAGCAGGAATGATCAAGGCAAGGTGGCTTGATCTCAATAAGCTACAATTCTGGAATAGTGTGACATGTGAATGCAATAAGGGTGTCTCCTTCCACACTGCTGAAGTAATGTCAAGACCATATCAAGAAGTGCCATGTTGGACCCAAGGCTAGTAATGTTAGCCAGATAGCACAGGAAGAAGTTGTGCTGTGACAGTTCCCATATTGCAAAGGTATTCCCAGCCTTGGAAAAGAAACTCTGGGCAGTCCAAGTCTAAAAACAGCAATTGTTAACCCCAAGGAGCAGAGGTGTTTGATTCTCAAAGAACAGGCCATTCTGCCATTAAAAATACAGCTGGTTTTACAAACCATATAAACATGTTTTTGCTATTTATATCTTGAATATTTCTCACTGTGGGTGGATTGGTTGTTGCTGCGCCACTTTTATTTTTGTTATGTGACAGTTTCTGATACAAGTTAATAAAAGCATGTTTGTGTCAGAGGCAAGCTTGTAAAATATAACTATTTAAGTTCTTTCGCCATTGAGTTTTATTTAGTAGAACTTAATGGAAATGTTCAGTTTTTAAATTTTATTCTCGTCCAGTAATAACCAAATAATTAATCTTGACATGACAGTTCCAATTTTATTTTGCTCCGACTTCCAACCAGCATAATGGCTGCCCATACGTATTGCTTTTACCTGTTAATTTTAAAAGTGCCAATATTTAAAGGATCAATCCCATTTTACAAATAGTAAAATGGTGCATGCATAATTCAAATTTATGTATATGGAAAGTTGGTGCTGGGAGATGGAAGAGGTATACTTTGCTGCTTAGTGTGTGGAGGCTTGTAGTGTGAGTTTGAACTGGCCCAGTCATTATCTGTTTTAATAAGCAAGTAATAGACTCTTACATTTCAAGGAAGTGGATAAAAAGATATAAGGAAGAATTAAGATCACATCTTAAGATCACATATTTACACAACTGTCACTGGAAGCTGCATTAGCTCACATTTGTAATGCTACTTTTTCCCTTTTCCTTTTTAAAGACGGTGAACCTTTTCTTTTTACTGGGATCAGTAGATGGCAATAGTTTGATATCGGATTTTCTGGATTACTCCCAAAATCTTTTGGTACTGGGGGCACTGGGGAAACTTGCTCTCTTTTGTTCTAGTTTGCAGCTTTCTAACACCTGGCTACATTGTGCTTCCACCAGTGCCTGTATGTCAAAGTGGGTAGTACCAAGAAAATTCAGGATGAATATGAGTTGCAGATGCCTCAGATCTGCTGGTCGGTAGCTATCTAGTGCAAACTTGGCCCAAATGGCCAGTCACGCTAGATGCCAGGCCTGCAGGTAGACAGTTCACATGCTATAAATAATTTTGTGCTGTCCGAGCTTAAATCCAAGTTTAGTTTGCTGACCAAGCTTTCTGTTCTTACAATTTTGCATTGGTATTAGTGAGGAAATGGAATGATTGCTTTACTTCACGAGAGTGCTAAAACTTCCTTTCTTTTCAAAGGTCAATCGTTGGGATGACTATGTATAATCAAGCAACACAAGAGATTGCAAAACCTTCAGAGTTGTTAACAAGTGTAAGAGCCTACATGACAGTACTCCAGTCAATAGAGAATTATGTACAGATTGATATCACAAGAGTGTTTAATAATGTTCTTCTTCAGCAAACCCAGCATTTAGATAGTCATGGGGAGCCAACCATTACCAGTCTGTACACAAATTGGTAAGAATCTGAGTTGTGTTTTAAGTCTCTGGTCTTTTTGTTTTTGTGAAATATAAGCCCTCAGATGATTTTGCCGGGGGGTGGGGGGGAAGCACGCAATGGTGGAAGAGAGGTTGACAAATCCTAGAAGGTAATATGAATTAACCCCTTCTTTGTGCATCTTGAAACTGAGTTGCATATATTGGGAGTACTGAATTGCATATCACTTGAACACCATATTTCAAAAAGCATAGTGTTTTAGTTTCTTATCAAATGTGAAAAAAAATGAATTGTAGATTTGTTTAAATTGAAATTATTCGCTATTCTGAGACAACATTGAGTACTCTGCAATGCTTAATGCATTTTAACAGCTTAAGTTGAGGTTTTAACTGACTTTGTGGCCAGGCTTAAAGGTTTAAAATGTTTTAAATATCAGCTGTTTTATGTTTTATGTTTTAAAATTTTGTATATTGACTTTTTAATGTTCAATATTTTAATTTTTGTAAACCACCCAGAGAGCTTTGACTATGGGGCAGTATATACATGTAATAAATAAATAATAATAAAATAATGTGAGCTGATGTGACTTTATGTTGATTTTCAAGAGCAAAATTCAGTGCTCAGAATTAATGTAATAAGAAAAATTAATGGTAAAGGATGTTACAATCTACCATGAAGATCATTTTGATTTTGTTAAGGTATCTGGAAACCTTGCTAAGGCAAGTCAGTAATGGCCATATAGCCTATTTCCCAGCAATGAAGGCCTTTGTGAACCTGCCTACTGAAAATGAACTGACATTTAATGCCGAAGAATATTCAGACATATCAGGTGAGTTTTCCGTAGTTTGAACCAAAGATTTCTTAAAGTAATTTAAGACTCTTTCCTGTATGGAAGTGTTACAGATATAGCACGTTGGAAAGTCAGATGTAAAAGCTATAAATGCATATAATTTTTCTTCCTTAGAAATGAGGGCTCTGTCAGAACTCCTTGGTCCATATGGCATGAAGTTCTTGAGTGAAAGCCTTATGTGGCACATTTCCTCACAGGTTGCTGAACTGAAGGTAACTTCCATTGTTCCTCTACGGTTGTTGCTTTTATAATTAAAACAGAATTTGCATTATAACATGAATACAAGGATATATATATATACACCCTGAATCAAGAGAACTACTTTAGACTAGCCAAGGATTTGTGCTCACTCACCAGAATTTTTGACTACTTTTGCTTTGACGGCAAACACTCATAACATATCCCAAACTGTTTTTCCATTTCTCTTTGGATGCTAAAGTCTTTTGTCATGTGACATTGGTTGGGGTAGCTATTTAAGCAACACATGTCCAAACACCCTTAGGGGCACAGAAGTATTTGAATCTGCTCATGTATAATCTGTCTGAATGTACATGAACTTCAACCTGACGGGCACATATCCTATTCCTTTTCTGTTCTATTCCTTGCTGTCCTGGTATAATTCTTCAGTCATTACTTATCCCTATATGCTGCTGCTTCCTAAAAAGATCAACTCTGTTTAGGGTGTGTGAATTAGCTTGGTTTTGCTTCTGCTGAAAGAGAGTATCAGGACGCTAGGAAGATGTGTTTAGCTCTAGTCAGCCCCTAATCTTTCTCAGGGACAATATTTTGAACTGAGGAAAAGCTGAAGAGCCACTGACACACTCTTATTCAGGCATCGGGTTCTAATGCCCTTCTCAGTATGGACAATAACAGCCTGATCCCCCTTTATGTGCCTCAGCTGTTGGCTCCCATGCACAACAACAATGAAATCTGGTTTTGTTCACATGGGGAAGAACAGGGACTAAAGCAGCCTTCCCCAGCCTGGTACCCTTCAGATGTTTTGGACTTCAACTCCATCAGCCCCAGCAAGTATGGTCAATGATCAGGTTGGGGAAGGCTGGATTAAAGAATTGCAGTAAGCTGACAGGATGGAATCCAAAACTGGACTAAAGAGTGGCAAGTCATGATATATAGTGGAAACTGCCCCACTCCCGTGCAGTTTTCATTGCACATTGTGCAAAGAAAATTCAATTTGCAATACTCGCTTCACCTATTCTGTTCAAGCTTAATGGGACGACTAGAGTAAGAGCTTTGTGGAACAGAGCATCTTTATTATTGCACTGCAGACTTTCTGTTTGGTGTATAGTTGGGCTGTACCTAGTATAACCATAGAGTTATTCTGGTCAGATAGTGGGAACATCTGGATTTCATGAGCTCTGTTTCCTGCTTGCCACACTGAAATGTCCTAAAGCATGCACTTATTACTATACTCAGATCTATGCCTGACCTGAGATCTTGCTTCGTCTTAGAAACTTGTAGTAGAGAATGTTGAAGTGCTAACGCAAATGAGGACCAGTTTTGATAAACCCGACCAGATGGCAGCTCTCTTCAAAAGATTGTCATGTAAGTATTTATTATTTGAGTCAATCTATAAGCAAATGCTTTCAGCAGCAAACAATAAATAAACAATTAATGCACACATCAACAATACAACCCAAAAATTTTTTTTAACCAATACTACCCTTGTTTAGCCCTTGCCTAACCCGTGCTCATCAGGTTCACATGACATGATAACCCGTAAGTTGGGGAGGGATGCATATTCAAAACAGTGGGCTGTCGTGTTGTGTGAACAGTGCCAATATGTGACCTACTGAGTTGCCCTTTAGGGCAAGTTGTCACATTCCCCCCAATTCTTGTAACACTCTGCTAGTAAAGAAAATTGAACTTGTTTGGTGGATAAAATATGTTGACTTGCTGAACAGTAGAACCTGGGTTCCCAAAACACCATTATCTGTCCAAAACCACCTCAGAATCATCATAATGAGATCCAGTGTGGTGTAGTGGTTAGAGTGTTGGACTGGAAGTCAGGAGATCTGGATTCTAGTCCCCACTTGGCCTTGGAAGTTCACTGGGTGACTTTGGGCCAGTCACAGACTCAGCCCAGCCTTCCTTGCAGGGTTGTTGTGTGGACAAAATGGAGAGGAGGAGGCTTATGTACACCGCCTTGGGTTTCTTGCCTATAAATGCAATAAATAAATAATGAGCATGGCATACGCTTGGTACTAAGTTATGCTTTTCTGATTAATAATTGGCTAGGTATGAAGCTGATTACTTGCACGGTGTCAGCAGCTGTCAGTTTAATTTGTCTGTGACAAACGTCTTATTGCAGAGTCTGTCTTGTCATACTTAATTTGCTGTTTAGACTATTTTGTTTAAAAATATTGACACTAAATGTTAATACATTTCAAAGTAAGGGAATTAGTTCTGGTTCACGGGCATCTTCAATTCCTCTCCCCACCCCCCAACAGCTGTTGACAGTGTTTTGAAGAGGATGACCATTATTGGTGTTATCTTGTCTTTCCGATCACTGGCGCAAGAAGCGCTAAGAGATGTAAGTATTGTATTTGGCATTATAGTTTTTGTGTTAAACTTTTATGTGCCTATACTAGTTACAGGCATTAAAAATTATGTGTGATTAAGTAATTAAATGCTAATAATTAACTCTGTTTGAACCAAGTAAGGATGTTGAATATACTTACTAAGAAAATCCAGCCTTCAGTTCTATACAATGATGCTTTAAAGAAAGGTCGAGGATTTATCACAGCTGTTTTGGTCTATAAGCTATATGTCAAATCGTTAGCCAGTGTTTTTCTGCTCCTGTTGCAAAGCTCTGCCACTTTGCAGCTCTTAAATTAGTTGACATACTTAAATTGTGGGTGGGGTGGGATGAATAAATCCATTGCGGTCATAAAGTGCTTTCTAAGGAGATATAGTAACTGAAGGCAATTACTTTGTTGCATGTTCCTTTGTCTTAGGTCTTATCCTATCACATTCCTTTCCTTGTAAGTTCAATTGAAGACTTTAAGGATCACATTCCAAGAGAGACTGATATGAAGGTAATAATTTGCTTGTGAGAGTAATTGATTATTTAATTCCAACTAAAAATGTGTTTTGGGCCAAACATATGTAGGATTGGACACCTACTTTAACTAGATATGGCACTTGTATATGTTCATGTAAAACTCATTAAATTCCTATAAAATTAATATAGTATCATACTTCTGGAGCCAGTCTTGATCACAATATACCTGTTTTGCAAAATGTGTTGAGATTTGCTAGTTTATGTTAAGAGTTTGTCATAAAATAAATGACAGTATTTCAGGGGGAGAAATTCTAACAGGTTTCTAATCACTTAATTTTGGGGATGATTAGCATTCACTCTCTAAAATTATAACCTTCTAATTTGAGATCCTTCGGCAGTGGGACATCTGGAACCACGTCTCTGTAGATGTGGCATGGCAGCTTTAATTTACTGCATTGCATGCCTTGGCTTAACTGGAGTTTCTGTTTGTGCAGTGTGAGAGCTAGTTGGAATTTCAAAATATGTTGTTGAATATACTTTCAGAGAGTATACATGTTTTTGGCAGAGGGATGTGTGAAAGAGATTAGTTAGCTAACAGAAGTGCTGATTGAGTTTTTCACTATAGTCAAGGGCTTGGTTCAGACAACACGTTCCTCAACAGTGGTTTTAGAACTTCATGGTGAAGTTTTTACATCACCATTGCGAAATGTATTGTCTGGCGGGAAAACTCCACGCAATGGTGGAGGTTTTTTTGGAAAACACTCCTCAGAATATCCATGCTATGCAGAGGAGAGTTCCTGCACAACCGTTGTGTTGCGTGTTGTGTGGTAGACTCTATGGAGTTTTCCGTTGCATTGAATTGACTTTTCCCACTGACTACAGAGTTCCCTGGCAAGAGCGGCGAAAGGAGCGAGTGCCGCTCTAGGAGAGCCGCCGGGATTGTGGTTTTGCGACAATGGCTGATGGGATACCCTCCGGAGGACCTGGGGATGAGAGAGGACGGAGGAACTGTCAAACATTGCAGTGGATTTTACTCAACTCCATGGTAGCCCATGGTCACACAACGGTGGAGTTAGAACATGTTGTGTGGGGAGTACCTCCTAAAACTCCACTGTTAAGTGGAGTTTCCACACTGCATTGACTAGTGTTGTCTGAACTGAGTGTAGATGTTAATGCTGCCATCAAAGGTTCTTCTATGTCCCTGTTGAATGTTAATAGTTAAATGAATTTACAACTTATACATCTGGGGAAAAAATCATATAATTCTGTTGGCATTCTTCACTCTGCAGTAACTTTTCTGTTTCTCAGGTTGCAATGAATGTATATGAGCTCTCCTCAGCTGCAGGACTGCCATGTGAGATAGATCCTGCCCTGGTTGTAGCTCTTTCTTCTCAAAAATCAGGTAAGGTGCTGTATACATCTTGTAGATGTTGAGTGTATTCTGATACTTATTCTTTCTGTCACCCACATTGTGAATTAAGTACCAACATTTTCTGATTTCATTTCCTTTATTTTACATACCCAGAATTTGTGGGTTTCTTTTGAAAGATTAGGGAATGATATCATTTTCTCCTATGTCAGCAATATTATTTTTGAACCAAATACAATTAGAAATTAGAATTATTACTTTGGGCATATAATTGCAATGGTGCTGCTTTTGCTCCCGATCCATTTAGCAGAATAATGTACAATGTAAATGTGTGTTTTCATTTGTGCCAAGTTCTTATGAACAGTACCAAGGTTTCTAGTTTTCAGGATTATGCATAGTTATTAGGTTCATCATACTCTCCAGTTAAGAAGCATTATGTACTTTCTCTTTTCCCATTCTAGTTTTTATCATAAACTTTCAAATTGGTGATATTAAAAAAATAACGGCATGACAAGCCCTACTCCTTTTTTTAAAGCTCCCTTGCATGAAAGAGCAACAGTTGTACAGATTTTGCATCTATAATCTCTGCACATAATTTAACTAGAATATAAAATTGAGGGTTCTTCAGCGTAAATTATGGCAAAGTAATTAAATTTGTATTTGACTGAGTGTATGCAGCCCTGGTCCCTCCCTAGATTCTCTTGATACACAAGTTTCTCAGGGTTGTCACATGGAATTGAATGAAAATGCTTCTGTGCTCAATGAGTGACTTCACATGACAGGATCTCACATATGCCACCAGAAATGCCAAGTGCTGGTATGGAAACTCTCTACCTGGCCCTCCATTATAGTAGGAGGAAGTAACCCTTCTGCAATTCCAGAAGGAATTTTGTCATTAGGCTACATTTAACATAGGTGTCAGATATTTGAATAGTTGTTAATGGAATACTTTTCTAGGAACCATCCTTTTGTTTTGTAAGTTACATATTCCTTCTCCGAGTGTGTTTTGGGGTATGTGACTAAGATACATTATTACTCAATAGAGTGTAGTTGTTGTGGAAAACTATTGGTTATCCCAAAACTTGCAACAGATCGAACAAGTGTATTGAATAACATACCTTGATAGTTATAACAGAATAACAGCTGAACATGGCTCCGTGAATCAAACAATAATAATCATGTGGATGGATGCCTTTATTTCATTTTTCCCTACCATGCCATGACCTCAGTTGAGTTCTGTATCAATTTATTTTTATGCCAACGATCTTCATCATTTTTATTTTCATGAAGTATAAATTTTGGTGTTTTTACTTAACAAGAACTTTCCATTCTGGACCCCACTCAGTTACAAATTATCTCCTTAAATCTATATTTATTTTCAGAAAACATTAGTCCAGAGGAAGAATATAAAATTGCCTGCCTTCTGATGGTCTTTGTGGCCGTCTCCTTACCAACTTTGGCTAGTAATGTGATGTCTCAGTACAGTCCTGCCATTGAAGGTAATATTCAGACAAATTAAACTGGTGTGGAGATTTGTTCTTGGGGGGAAATTCTATTAAATCTTCATCTGGAATATTTATTTGCCTTCATTTTATGGTATTGGTGTTTGTTCCTTCTTGGTGTTGAATAGTAAGTCAATTTTATATCTTATAATGGTTGCTTTGAAAGAGGAAATGAAAATCTTTCACCTCAGTCATACTTGGGTTCTAGGGATCCTTACCAAGAATGTATTCTACCCCATTGCACATAAATGGCCTATTGATTAGGAAATGTTAAACTTGAGAAGAGGCATTTATAGAGAGAAAAAAAACAATGCTGAGTACTATCTGGAAGTAGTATTGAAACTAGTTCCCATTCTGGATGTTTGCATTAAGTTTATTCGTAATTCATCCATATTTCTAGGCTAGTATATACAGGATGCCCTCCACATTTTAATACAGTATTCTCCTGACAAAACAGGAATCAAGTGCTTTAAAAACACCTCCTGGAACTGATAAATTAGGAAGAAAGTCAGAACTCAGTCTTTGAAAAAGATTTCAGAATGGATGTGGTTCAAACATTGTGTTTTACTGCTTCAAAATATTTGAAGATCTTTCTGTCTTCTTTACTAAATAGGGAGTATCAAGGCCTCCTTATAGCATATTTGAAAGTTAATCCCTTGGTAAATTTTACCCTACTGCTGTTCAAACAATACCTTTCGCTCAGCTAAAATGCTCAAACTATGAGTGTAGCTAAAGTAATAATCCAAATATGTTTTTCTTTAGGTCACTGCAACAATATCCATTGCCTGGCCAAAGCAATCAACCAGATTGCTGCTGCTTTATTTACTATTCACAAGGGAAGCATTGAAGACCGTCTCAAAGAATTTTTGGCTGTATGTACCATTTTTATTTTGGACTAACCTGCTTCAGAAATCATTGTTACTAGTAAAGGATATGAGTAAATACTGTACACACATGTAAACTATAGCTTCTACATTTCATTCATTGGCTCAGTTCAGACAACATTTTTCTCAATGGTGGAGTTTTTACCCCACTGTTGAGAAATGTGCTGTCTGGCAGGAAAACTCTATGCAACAGTGGAGTTTTTTTAGAAAACACTTCATGCAGAATATCAACACTGTGCAAAGGAGAGTTCCTGCACAACTGTTGTGTGGCGGGCTCCGTGGAGTTTTCCATTGTGTTGAGTTGACTTTTCCCACTGGCTACAGAGCTCTTTGGCAAGAGCAGCAAAAGGAGAGAGTGCCGCTCTAGGAGAGCCACCGGGATTGTTTTTTCGCAGCAATGGCTGATGGGATACCATCGGGAGGGCTGGGGGAGGAGAGAGGGTGGAGGAACTGACAAACATCGAGATGGATTTTTACTCAACTCCACAGTAGCCCACAGTCACACAACGGTGGAGTTAGAACATGTTGTGTGGGGAGTACCTCCTAAAAACTCAACCGTTGAATGAAGTTTTCACACTGCATTGACTAGTGTTGTCTGAACTGAGCCATTGTCTTGCAGTATACTTTATCTGCTCTAATACTCAAATGAAACTCTGTGTAGTTACTCTATTCAGTCCATTATTGTGAAATGCTCTACATTCAAAACCCCATTCCATTCCCTGATATTGCAAATGATAGCTTGTCTTAACATAGATTGCATATTATGTCAAAAAATGCAGGTGTCACTAAAGGAAACTGTCGTTGTGTATTTTCTAGCTTGCATCCTCTAGTCTGCTGAAAATTGGTCAGGAGACTGACAAAACCACTACAAGGAACAGAGAATCTGTTTACTTACTCCTAGACATGGTAAGCTCTCACCTTAATTGTTGTTCCTAAAGGCTCTTTATGGGAAAACAAAAAGGTTTTGATAAGTACTCTGGTGTGAAATTTATCAAGTAATGGAAATAGTGAGTTGGATCCAGACTTAGTCATGCTCAGAACCACTGAAATCAGTGGGGCTTAAATTAGGCATGTCTAGTCCAGTTGATTTCAGTAGGTCTACTCTAAGTATGACTAAGAGCTTATCTACACTACTGCTTTAAAACGGTTTATAACAGTTTTAAACTGGTTAATAACCGTTATTAACCGGTTTAAAATTGTTATAAACCGTTTTAAAGCAGTAGTGTAGATAGGCTCTAAGTCTGGTTCCAACCCACTATTTCGTATCATAGCAAAATAATGACTTAAAAGACCTGAGACTTTTGAACTCTCTCTACTCTTTTGAGTTTCTTTATCTGCTCTACCTTATCCTTTCCCCTTTATCACCACTTACCACTGCTTTGCTTTCTCTTTTTCTCCTTTAAGGATTGCACCAAATATTCCATTATTGTTGGAAGCTCATTTGAAGTATTTATGCTCTGTATTTATGATGATAGAAAATGCTATTGGGAAGAATGTGGTGCTGTGATTTTTTTTTAGCTCCTTTCTCTCAGAAAATGGAAGCACATTAGTAGCAGGAGCTGAATTTCATCAGCATCATGAGTTTTGTTTCTATGTCAGGTTACTGATTTGATTTTTCTGTCATCTTAGATTGTGCAGGAGTCTCCATTCCTGACCATGGATCTTCTGGAATCCTGCTTTCCTTATGTCTTGCTACGAAATGCATACCATGCTGTGTACAAACAAAGTGTCACATCCTCTGCCTGAATATCTACTTAACTGGGGACAAATTAGCACGCGTCTATGTTGCCTCAGTTTTATTTGTAAACTGTGGAGCTGTTTATTTTATGGCCTGGCAAAGAGTTTTGTGGATTATAAACTTTTCCCCAATGCGGTTGTATTTCTGACCAGTGGTTTCTTAATATGGTTGTACTACAATATAAGCTTGGCTGATTTTAGGTTGCACATTTGCTGAAATTATTCCTTTTTATTTTAAAATCTCAGTTATGTTTAAAAAGAGAAACACTACAACTATGTTTTTTTCATATCCGATCATGCAGGAATCATAATGGCTTGTTTATCTCCATGAAGAACCTCCTATTTAGTGATTATTTTAGTGTTCCTAGTTTTTATCCGTGTGTAAATTATTTCATATAGGCAGAGTTACAATCTGTACCTATTGTTCTTATTGGAAACAAAACTTGGATGTGCATTTCTGTGAACTACAACATTTTTACTTTCTTTTTTGAAACACTCATGCAAATTAATGACTCTGTTGCTATCTAATATTAAAACGTTATAGGACTGCTTATCCTTAAACAATCTTCTCCATACAATCTTAAACAGCAGCAAGTGGTTTTGTTTGTATAAAGCCTACATAGTGGAATTTTTTAAAGACTAATTTCCATGATGCCCCATTGGCATTAACACTACATTGTACCCTGCTGTATAATAAACATTCTAATGCGTTTATCAAATGTTGATAAAATGTTAGCCCTCTAACCACTTTTTATATGTTTTAAATTTTTGAAATTCAAGTGTACCTTCCATTACATACAATAAACACTACACTGTATTACTTGCTAGTGACTTCTTTGCTTTGTGATAAGTGAACTATTGAAAATTCAGGATTCTAGCATCAGGGAATGTATCTGTTTGATGGTTATTTCAGTAGTAGTCAGGTCCCTTAATCCGTTCACATTCAGGATATTTTTAGAGTCTCTTACCAACAGTAGATAACGAAATAAAACGAGTTTATGTTGGTTTTTCCATAATTCAAAGAATCTTAGTACTTTTCAATACTAGTTGCATATGTGATTATCATGATGGTCAAACATAAAGGTGGAAAAGGTTTTCAGTTAAAACTCTTGAAATAGTTCTTGATGTAGTGATTTAACAAAGTGACCAGATTCACACAATCAAAACAAGCCACTGTGGCTTAAACAACCCATGTTGGCTTGTGAGCTACTGTGTGCTGCCACAATATGCGTAACTGTTTGCATGGACTGTTGTAGGGTTTTTTGAGGGTTGTTTGACCCTCCATCAAGCCATGCCGCTTGGGTTCAGACAACACAATAAGCCACAGATGGGTGTTGATTATGCATGTGCCACGGCTCACAACAGTCCATGGTGGCTTGTTTTGTTCGTGCAAACAGGCCCAATGAGTCAATTTTTGTCCATCATGTGAATTAAGATGTTGAGGTTCTCTCCAGAATATTAATATGAAAGCTGACCAGTTGGTTTCGCTTCTTGATCAGCACTATAAAACCTGGTTCTCAACAGTTCTAATTCTGAACAATGTAAAGAGCCCTTGTTCTTAGATACAAACATACGTACATGCTGGTATTTTTTTCTGTCATCAAGAGCTGTTGTTGCTCATCAGTCATTATAGCTTCTGTCCAAACAAAAACAAATTGGAGGACTAAAATAGTAAGTATAAATCAAAATATATTACTTCGTAGTCTGGTCTTTGGTTTCATCCTTACTTTGAATCTATTTGCTACTATATCACAAACAGAATCCTCGTACAGTAATTTTAAAAGTTCTGTTTGGGGGCAATGAGGGATGGGGAGGCTGTGCCAATTTTATTTTTAATAACCTTGTTAACAACTTCAATTTGTTAAGAAGCAATAGATACAGTGGCTATAGGTCTGGTTCACATCTTGCTTACTAACTGCATGTTTGACCTCAGGGCTTTGGAACATCTATAGTATTTCTCTAAGTGCCTAAATACTTTTCTTAAAGGCTGTGGTCACAATCCAGGTGTACTTAACCCCTATCATTAATTCTTCTGGCTTGCAGCTTACGTTTCCTGATTGTAAATTAGGGAAGCTTAAGGCTTATTTCCCGCCATATTTATTCTTTCTCTTACCATCTTTTCAACTTTGATCACGTGCTTTTCAGTTGCTTTCCTCTATGTGGGACACTAACAATTAAACACTCTAGACAGTTAACTTATCCTGATATTTCACAATTTGACACAACATGACTTAGATTCCATTGTACTGTATTTGCTAATCCTATTTCGATGCACAGGTTCGGGTGTTGCAACAACCGTTACCCTCATGTATTGTTTTTCCTCTGATCATTAGTGAATTCTGACTTTTTTTGCTGATATATCTTGTTGTTCCAAAGCCACAAGGTATACTTTGTGAGGCTGCTGTCTTGCTATTATGGACAGAACATTCTGGTGTAAGTCTAAGAACCTTCTAGACCAGGGGTGCAGAACCTCAGGCTGGGTGTGTGTGGAATTTGGCTCTGGGGAACACTAGAAGGCCTCATCCCCTTTCCCCAATCACTGATGGTTTCCTGGTTTTTGTGCAGTCCCCCCCTCCCCCCAATTCTGAAAGGTTTTTTTTTTATTATTATTATTTTATTTAATAATTTTATTGATTTCTACATATAACATAACAATACACAATACAAAAGCCTCAACAACCCCCCGTGCTCCCTACCCCCCGAGACCTTATAACCCTATTGCTTATAAATTCCCCAAAACTGCATTGATTCTTTAGATGGTGTATATCCTCTCCCCTTTTCTAAAACATATTCTAGAAACATAGCCCAAATCCTTCCAAAATCATTCTTTTTTTTTAATCCCATCTTTACTTTCATTGCACAAGTTAATCTGTCATTAATAGCAATATCCCACACTCCTTTATACCACTCTTCCATACAATAATCCCCTTGTGTTTTCCAATTTTTGGCTATCATAAGTCTTGCCTGTGTCAGGAGATTATTTATTAATTCTTTAATATTATTATTACCATATTCTTTATCAAATAAACCCAATAAAGCTATCTTCGGACTTGCCTCTACCTTTTTGTCCACTATCTCATTTATCTCCTTAAAAACTCTCTCCCAAAATTTTTTAACATGTTCACAAGTCCACCACATATGGTAATATGTCCCCAGTTCCTGGCAACCCCTCCAACAATAACTTGACGCCTTCTTATCTATCTGATGTAATCTTACCGGAGTGAGATACCATCTCCAAATAATTTTATACTGATTTTCTTTTATCCTTATAGAAAATAACTTTAAATTTCTTGATTCCCAGATCTTTCTCCAGCTGTCCCCACTGATCTGAATTTTCAAATCCTCTTCCCAGATCATTTTCAAGCTTTCATACCCCTTATCCTCATCCACTAATATCTTATAAATCTCACTCATTAAACCTTTTTTACTTCTACTATCCATTTTATTTCCTCCCATCTTCTGTCTAGCCTCAATTAACTTTTCAAAGCTTGTTTCCTTTCTACACTCCTTATTTTGCTTCTTCCATTTAACTGTCCACTGTTCCAATTGCATACTCTTAAACCATAAGTTTTCCTGACCCATTAATATTTCTTCTATTTGTTTTTTATTGGTCATTTTCATTACCCAATCTTTCAATTTAATTATTTTTTTCCCCCTTAATAACCCCTCCAATTCTCCTCTCAAATTACCTGGGAAGTTATCCATTATAACCACAGGGGACAGAGGAGAAATTCCCGGCATTAATTTCTTCTTATATTTTCCCCAAATATCTCTAATATTTCTTAAGATGGGATTAATTATTTCTTTCAGCTGAATCTTTTTTATATTACTAAAGAAAACATTCTGTAACTTAAACTCTAGTTTCTTTGTCTGCGGTTCTAGCCATTCTAAATCCTCATCCCCTACAATGCTACTTATAACATACCTTAATTGGTTAGCAATATAATACATCTTTATATTCGGTAAACCTAAGCCTCCTTCCCTTTGATTCTTATACCAATTTATTTTATTTATTCTTGGCTTCTTATCCCCATTACAATAATTATTTATCATAGACTGCCAGCTCTTAATTTCTACTTCCGATATCTGAATTGGTAACATCCTAAACAAAAAGTTAATCATTGGTAATATCTTCATTTTAATTACCGCTATTCTACCAAACCACGACAGCTTAACCTTCCTATAAGCCTCTAACTTCTGTAATATTTTAATTTTCAATCTACTAAAATTTATTTCTTCTAACTTTTCTAACTCTTTAGAAATAAAAACTCCTAAGTAACTCAATATATTTTTAACCTTCAAACCTAACCTTAGACTTAACTCATCCTCTTCTACCTTATCATAGTTAAAAAGCATCATATTAGATTTCCCCCAATTTATCTGCAACCCCGTAATCTCTCCAAATTCCCTCAAATGTTTTTGGAGTCCTTCTATATTCCCCCCCGGATTTTCTAGTGTCAATAAAGTATCATCCGCAAACATATTAATTTTTATTTTATCCTGTTCTCCTATCCCTTTTAATTTCTCATCTTCCCTAATACAATTTGCTAACATTTCAATCACAATTGCAAATAATATCGGGGAGAGAGGACACCCTTGTCTAGTACCCCGGGCTAAGGTAATCTGTTGTGTTAGGCCATCATTTACCAACACCTCTGCCTTATTAGTTGCATACAACTGATTAATCACCCCCACAAATCTTTCTCCAAAGCCAAATATTTTTACAATAGTTTTTAACGCCGGCCATTCCACGCAATCAAAGGCTTTAAAAATATCCAATGCTATCAGTCCTGCTTTTAAATTTCTTCTTTTAATACTATTTATTATGTTTAAAACCCTCCCTATTAAATTTGGCATCTGCCTCCCTGGAATAAATCCACATTGATCCTTTTTAATATAATCATTTATAAAGGTATTTAATCTTTTTGCCATAATCGCTGTGAAAATCTTAGCATCCTGATTAATTAACGATATAGGTCTATACGAAGCTGGATCCATCAAGTCCTTATCCACTTTCGGAATTAAAATTATCAAGGAATGTTCCCACGACGGCGGGGTCTTCTCTCCCTTTATAATATTATTAAATAATTTCTCCATTTTTGATACTAAAATTTCCTTAAATATCTTATAATACTCCGGCCCCAGTCCATCAACTCCTGGAGATTTACCTCCTTTCAATTTATCAATACTCTCCTCTATTTCTTTTTCCGTCACCAAAGCTTCCATGTAATCCCTATCCTTATCTTTTAATTTTACCTTCCAATTTTTCTCTACATATTCTTGTATTCTCATTTGTGGAATCGCATCTGAAGTATATAATTCCCGATAGAATCCCTCAAAATTTTTTAATTTATCCTTCATTAAATTACATTTTTTCCCCATTTTATCTTTAATTGTACCTATTATATTTTTCTCCTTCTTTGATTGCGTTGATCTTGCCAGCATCCTAGAATTTCTGTTACTATACTCAAAAAAATTCCTTTTCATATATATTAATTCTTTTTGAACTCTTTCTATGTCCTCCCCCTCTAATTCCTTTTTTTTTGCTTGGAGCTGGGCATATATACGCATATCCTTCTTACTCCTGAATTGTTGCTCTAATTCCTTAATATCTTCTTCAATCTTTTTACTATGTGCCTCTTGTTGTCTTCTTAGTTTACACGTTTCTCTGATACAAATACCCCTCACTACTGCTTTCATCGTGTCCCAAACCATCCCCTGCGAGATTATCCCTACTTCGTTTATTTCCCAAATACTCTTAATCTCCTTTTTCATTTTCTCAACAATATTTTTATAATTTAAAATCCTAGTATCTAATCTCCATCTTTTTGCCTCTCTATAATCTTTCTTGACTTTAATATCCATAGTCATTACTGCATGATCTGAAACTTTGATTACATCAATTTCACAATCCATAATCTTCGAAAGCATATTCTTTGTCACAAATATATAATCAATCCTAGAGAAACTCTTATATTTTGGTGAATAAAAGGTGTATTTTGTTTCGTCCCCTTTTATTTCTCTCCAGACATCCTTTATTTCTTTATGCTCCATTACTCTTGCTAAACCTGTTTTCCCTATACCTTTTGAATTATCTTTATCTTTACTTCTATCCATCACCATATTAAAATCCCCCGCCATTACCATATTTATGTTCCCTAGATTCCCAATAATTCTAAACACTTTATCATAAAATTCCACTTGCTTAACATTTGGCGCATATACATTAATCAAGATATATTTTTCTACCCCCAGGAGACCCTGTAATATAATAAATCTTCCCTCTACATCCTTTACCACCTTAACAACATTAAATGCACATTTTTTAGAAATTATTATTGCAACCCCTCTTGCTTTTGAAGTTCCGTATGCTTTCTCATATATGCCCATATCCCCCAATTTTAATTGATTTCTTCCATCTTCTTTCTGATGCGTTTCTTGTAAAAATATTATATCAGCTTTCTTTTTTTTCAAAAGCCCTTCAATTCTCTTCCTTTTAACAACACTACCCAGCCCATTTACATTTAAAGTTACTAATCTTAATTTGCTTCCCATATCTCCATTTTTGGTTTCCCCTTCAGGTCTCGTTCTGTGACACATTTAACCCTCCTCCCCCCCTCCCCCACATGTACCCCCCACTTCCCCCCTTCCAGTCCCAGGTCGCCCTGAGCCAAGGTTCTTCTTCTTCCCCTCTTCTTAGAACCCGTTGGGGGGGGGGGAACGGAAAACACCCGACATGGAACCCAAACAGAACCCCCTCTCCTTTTCTTCCGTTGTTATCCTTCTTATTATTTGTCTCAGTCATACAACACTTCCTCCAACTGCCCCTCCTTCTTCTTTCTCTGCATCTTCCTCCATCAGCCCCAGGGACTTAAGCAATTCCAACCCTTGCTCACAAGAATTTATTCTCTGTTGTTTGCCTTTATAGATGAATCTCAAAAAGACCGGATACCCCCAACTGTAGACAATTGAGTTCTTGCGCAAAATGGTTGTACAAAGCTTCACACTCTTCCTCCACTGGATGGTCTGGAAACACAAATCTTGAAATATCTCAATTGATGAAGATTGTAACATCACTTGCCCAGCCCTTCTGATGATCTGCATTAATTTCTCTTTTTTATAAAAGCTGGCAAATCTCACGATTACATCTCTTGGAAGCTCCCCACTTCTTTTGGGGCCCACCCTGTGGACCCCATCCAGATCCTCTTCAACCCACGATCCGTGAGGGTCTAATCCTTTTATCCATTGCATGACATTTGCTCTCAAACTCTTTGGATTTTCTGCTTGCTGTTCCGTGTATTTTCTAATACGAATATTCCTCCTTCGATCTTTATCCTCCATAGAGATTAGCCGTAGATCCAAATCTATTATTCTTTCTTCATTGTGCTCCAATTTAACACTGTTTTGCACAACCTGTTGCTCCAACGATTCATATCTGTCACTGATCTTTTGAAAACTTGTTTGCAATTCCACTTGTGAAGACTGAATCTTTTTGACCTCCACCAACATTTCCTGCTTATGGCGCTCCATCTAACCTAACAGATTAGCTTGAAGCATCTCCAGGGACAGTGCTTCTGTTTGTTGCTTAGTTGCCTTGGGAACCGCTCCTGGCTTAGAGCCATCTTTGATAATGCCAGCGGCCGAAGCCTGCTGCACAGCCTTGCCGTCCGCCATATCTGCGGCCGAATTCTCTGAATTCTTGCGAGACAAGCGAGTCCAACTACTGTCAGAGGGGTGCTTCTTTACTCTCACCCACTTTTTACCATTCAACCTTTTCTTTTCCCCCCCTCTGTCTGACATCAGATATTCAGCCTACAGTACAGCTTGACGGCAATTACTAGCTTTATCCAGGCATTTGTTAAAAGCTAATTCCCATATAATGTCTCTAAGGCAAGGTAAGAAGTAATTCTTTTAAATTTATTGCAGTTTATATCAGCAAAGCACAGTTCTAGTCCCGTCGACTCCCCCGAGTTTTCAGTGTCCCACCGATGATTCAGCGCCTCCCTTCCACTTTTTTAGCTTCTGTAATTATTCCCCTTGCCAACATTTATCTTGACTTACGCTTTGAAGATCTATTAATTAGAATAACATGCTTTTACTTATCCGTCATCTCGGAGAGAGTGAAAGTTCGTCTGCTCACTCCATGACCGATGCTCCGCCCCCCAATTCTGAAAGGTTGAGATGCATCTCCTAAGGCCTAGTTACTGGCAATAAGAGATTTGTTTTGGTATTTTGGCCCCACACATCAATGGAAAGCAACCCCCAAGGGCTTCTTCAAAATTGAATTTGGCTCTTCGGCTTGAAAGATTCTACCCTTCCGTTCTAGACATTCTGTATGAGGAAATCTCTGCATCTACCAGAACACATGATAGATACATGAGCATCTCTTTTCACTACTTGTGTAAGTAGTGGATTAGTAACGTTTAGTGGACATAACTGCTTTCCAGCATGCAAGCAATATCTTCTTGAAGTGGTCCCATTTGCTGTCCAGTTGGAAAAAGGATGTGATGACAGGCATTTTCTGAGCTACACACAAGATGGAAAACCCTTCCTATATAAGCACATATGTCTTGTACAGGGGAACATACCATTCACTTCCTGCAGATTGTAGTGACAGTGACAAAGCCATGCACATTATCTCATTTTATTGCATATTACAGAAACTGATAGTGTGCAAATGGAATCTAGAGAGGAGATGACTCATTGAAATGAAATCTAGTCTGCTTTCCTTAGGAATGAGTTCAATGGTGGTTGTGATGGATGAAGAGGTTATCCGGAGATGTGGGCTGAGATGCCATCAATATGTGGATGACACCCAGCTCTACCTCTCCTTTTCATCAAACCCAGGTGAGGCAGTGGCTGTTCTGAATCAGTGCCTGGGCATGGTAATGGTCTGGATAAGGGCTAACAAGACTCAATCCAGACAAGACGGAGGTACTGTTAGCGGGTGGTTCGTCTGTCCAGCGAAGTGATGTTCACCCTGTTCTGGAGGGGGGTGCACTCCCCTTAAAGGATCGGGTCCATAGTTTGGGGGTGCTCTTGGATCCAGAACTGTCACTTTTGAGGCACAGGAGAACTCGGTGGCAAAGAGCACCTTTTACCAGCTTAGGCTGATATACCAACTGTGCTCATATCTGGACAGAGATAGCCTAGCTACAGTTATCCATGCTCTCATAACCTCTCGTTTGGATTACTGCAATACGTTATACGTGGGGCTGCCTTTGAAAACGGTCCGGAAACTTCAGCTGGTACAAAACAGGGCAGCCAGACTGTTAACGGGGACTGGCCAACGAGACCATATTATGCCAGTCCTTTTCCAACTTCACTGGCTGCCGATCCAGGTCCGGGCCCAATTCAAAGTGCTGGTACTAACATTTAAAGCCCTAAACGGCTTGGGGCCAGGTTATCTAAAGGAACGCCTCCTCCCATATGTACCTGCCTGGACCCTAAGATCATCTACAGGGGTCCTTCTCTGTGAGCCCCTGCCAAAGGAAGTAAGGCAGATGGTCACTAGGAGGAGGGCTTTCTCTGCTGTGGCACCCCAGCTCTGGAATAAGCTCCCCAGAGAGGTTTGCCTGGCGCATACTTTGCACTCTTTTCGTCGCCAGGTGAAGACCTTTTTCTCCCAGTATTTTAACAGTTAAATTAACTCAATTTTAATCCTTGCTGTTTTAAATTTGTATTTTAATCTGTATTAATTCCTGCTGCTTGGTTTTATTCTGGTTGTGTTTTTATATTGTCTGTTATTTTGTGTTTTTAGATTGTGGTTTGTTTTAGATTTTTTAAAAATGATTTCATGGTTTTAATTTTTGTGAACCACCCAGAGAGCTTCGGCTATAGGGCAGTATAAAAATGCAATAAATAAATAAAATAAATGATAATGTCAATTCTGTTCCATCACAGGTGATACTATCTTCTCTCTCTTAATTCCTTCACACCACTCTACCTTGCTATATACATATTCATATTCCTGTTTGCTAAAATAATATTCTGTAAACCAGTTCATGATTCATTACTTCAGGAACTCTCCATGGTCAGGATGACCCAGTTATTTGATGCATTTTCTGGTGGCGATACTTATAAATTGAATTAATAGTGAATTGGCAGGATATGGAAAGGGTATTTGGTAGGGGTGTGCACGGACCCCCAGGATTGGATCGGGACCTCCAATTTTGCTGCTACTGCCAGCGGGCTTTGCGGCCTGCTCTAGGGTGGCGCGCCGGGTGATGTCATCACCCGGCGCGCCACCCTGGAGCAGGCCGCAAAGCCCGCTGGCAGTAGCAGCCGGCGCCGGATGGGAGCGGACGTCCCTGAAAGGTAAGCACTCCGCTCCGCGCGTCCCCCTCCTCCCCTCCGCGCGTCCCCCCCCCCCCGCTGTTCACTTCCATCGGCGGGCGCCCGCCAATGGAAGCGGCGGTGGGCGCCAGCGGGTGCCCACCAATCCATCCAAACCAGATCGGAACCTTTTCGGATCGGTTCGGATTTGATTGGCTGATCCAGCTGTCGGATCGGAAATCGGATAATTTATCCGATTTCCCTCTGGATCGGATTCGGATCGTGGATCGGATCCGATCCAGTGCACATCCGTAGTATTTGGAACTGCTCCTGAAGAACTGGCTTTGGTGATAGTAATAAAAAAATGACATCCACTTCTGACTTTGCCTGGTGATGATTCAGCAGACATAGAAGTTGTTTTTATTTCCTAAAGTATTTCTGCTGCCAGTGATCCTGAATCAGTGGTGTGTTTTGTCTTGTTGGGCTTTAGGAATTTTATTACATTGGTGGCTTTTATGTGTTTTGTAAGCCATCTCGGTGTAGAGAGAAGGGGTAGTATCTAACGTTAATCCTACTTAGAGTAAACCCATTGAAAGTAATGAGACATAAATCAGTCATGCCCAATTTAAATCCCACTCATGGCAATGGGTCTACTCTATAGGACTAACATTGGATACTATCCATTAGGTAAACATTTTTTTAAAATAAATAAAATAGATGCTCTGTTCTGAATACATCAGAATTAGGCCGAGAGGATACTCAAATTCTCAGAGTTATATTTCCTTTGGACATACGGCATTCGGGTCACTGTTGATATGTATATAGAAAGCCTGTGTTATAACTGCAGCATAAACTACAAAAAAAGTTTTTCTACAGATCTAATTTTGTGCAGCTGGAGCAAGAATTTAATGGATGTTGAACAACATGTTAATATATATTGGTTTCTTACACCTCACTTTCTGTGTTTCGTTTTAGCCACAGAAGAATTGGCAATGCAATCCCTCATGCTAGCATTAAGTGGCTCTTGGTTGTCTTTCTACAGTCCCCACATATGGGATTTATGCCTGCGCAGAATAGCTTTTCAGAAACTTCTAGAGCACAGCAGATCCTGTGGCCCCTGGCCTTTAGCAGGGAAGCCCCATGCACCTTCATGGCTCAGGGCCAGCCAAGGCTCTTGTTTCAACAGCCAACTGAATTGCACAACAGGGAGCTCTGTTTAGAGCCTCAGGAGTGTTTCTCCTCATAATCATGACTCAAAAGATATTTTGCCTCAGATGTCATCTGGTTTCATCTGTCATTTTTTAAACATAGTGCAAAAAAAAGGAAGAAAAAACCCCATAGCAGGACAGAGCTGGAGACATTTTTCCCTTGTGGATGTTTCTTGCAAGATTTTTACTTCAGTTTCCACCTGCCTTTATTTTCAAGTTTTTTTCCTCTCTGCTCTGCTGGGATTCATAATACCAATCTGCCTGCACTGCTTCAGACTTCTCAGCAAAGCATGTGAAGCTCATGCTTCAGGCTACATCTCTCTCTCTGGATACGGACATTATGCCTCCATCTACCCAGGCAGACCCCAGTGCTGTTATAATAGCCTCTGAGGTTACAACCCAGAGTATCTGATATCCGACCCAGGAGCTAATAAAAATCTTCCTCAGGTACGGTTCTGGATCATGAGGAATGTGTCTTTGCTCCACCTGCCTTGATTGCCACATTGGACTTGACCATGGTTCATTTGACCCTCCAGCTTGAAGGCTGGTCGGTCTCGACTTTGATTACGAGATCATCCAGCTCTGGGGTTCTTTTGATGATAGTAAGGCCAAAACTGTGTGAGCCCATGGGGATAATGGGAGTTTTAGTCCAACACATTTGGAAGTCACCAGATTAGGGAAGGCTGTTATAGGTAGGGATTTTGAGGCAGAAATGCTTATTTTCTTTGCAGACAGTGAAAGAAGCTCAGAAACAACAACACAGACACCAGAACTTGGGATAACTAGGGCCTCTTTATTTAATTGGGCAATTCACCCCTCCCTGGATCTGCCTGTGGGAGTGCGGGAAACTAATCAATCCCTTCTCCAGGCAACTAGCCTGCATTAAGGGCGAGCCAGATGGCCAAGCCAGGAGTCAGGTAAAACCCGGCTCCTTTCTTGAGCTGCACTTGTGTGCTTGGGGGAACCACACCGTCTCACCGGATGGAGGAGTCGCCACCACAGCATGCCTCGCCTGCCACCCCACTGGATGGAGGCCAACTGACTGAGCCCAACTGCGTGCCAACAGTTGCTCACGTCGCTCTATGGCTAGCCCGGATGCCATCCCATGTCTGCAGATTAGGATCCTCACGGGCTGTGGTCTCCTCCACCAATCTGTCAAAGGAGCACAATTGTTAACATCGAATTGACAGTAACTGCACCCATCTTCCTTTCAGAATATGCACTTATGTATACCCAAGATTACCATCTCCATGGCCCAGATCTTGGCATCTCCCGGCCCCACTGCAGCAACAGCGGCCCAATTTTGAACGAGTGTCCCATTTGAATCGATGGGGTGCTGGGCCCGCAAAGTCAGGGTGCAGCTGCCCGCAAGCTGGGGAGAGTGCAAGCACCTGGCCATAAAGACACGTGGCCATGCTCTCCGCCTCCTTCGCTGCCCGTCGATGCTTTCCTTGCCCGAGCCGGAAAGCAAAAGAGGCATGCGGCGGGGAGAGTCCCCAGGTGAGGCTGCGTGGTCAAGGCTAGGGCAGGGTGGCTGGCGTCCGAGAAGCGAAGCGAGTGGGCAGGAGTGAAAGGGAAAGCTCCCCAAGCCGTGGCCTAAGCCATGCCAAACTGTTGGGCTGATGCCTGGCCTTTGAAAGAAAGGCTGTGGTCACCAGGCTGAAGGGCGCATGGCCACACTTGAGCTTGCCACGACGCTCGCTCGGTTGCTGCATCCTCTCCAGCCAGAAAGCAAAAGAAGCTGGGGGGGGAGCGTGCCTTTATAGACCTGCCCCACCCATGCTGGATGTCCCACCCGCAAAAGCCCCCTCCCACCCCAGTTATACCGACAGGGCGGGAATAGGACTTCTTTCTTGTTAGCTTAGCAAGCAACCAAACAGGAATCTCATGCCCACTAGACATATCTTGCTCTATCCTCTTTATTTGAGTCAAATGGCTGTGCTTTTGCAGTCTGGTAGCACCAATCGCCCTTCCTTCCCAATTGCTTTGATTTATGAAAGGCCTCTCCTTTAGCCTTCATGCAGCATTCTGTGTGTGTTGATCTTGGCTAGATTACTCCTCAAGGTTCACTTAGAAACCCAAAACCTTCCATGAAGCCCTACTTGCTAAGCATCTCTTGTTAAACTGCGGCCTCTTTCTAACTTGCTGTACTACCGCTTGACAACCACACCAACTCCAATGTCTGTGGAGCCTCGTTCTGAATTACCTCAGTTACCCCTTCACCTGAGTTACCGTCTACAATTGCTCTTTAAAAGGGATCTCTTTGCTTCACTTGTACATCAATGGCATGATCTCCCCCTGTGGGCCTGTTCAATGGTATGCCCCATGCAGGGGACACATGCGGCTCAATCACACCAGCGATTTAATGCACACTCACCATGCTGGTATGCGGTTTTGCAGCACAGTACTCACATGATGTCGTCCCTGTCCTGCACTCATTTCGCTTCTTGCCCTCCATTTTTCGTTTCATTTTGGGATGGGCAAAGTCTGTTTTTTCCTTCTATGCGATATTCTTTGTTGGAGGTGGGTGTGTCTAAGGGCAGTCTCTCTGCTCAACTGTGAAGGGGGAGGGAGAGAGGTCCAATTTAACTCGATGGTCTTATTCCTGAATAGGCATGACCATGCCAAAAATGCACTGGGACAGGGGTGGTGGTGGTTCACTTTCCCTAATCCCTTAATCCTGTAATCCCTTAAATACACCATTGCACCATTTCAGAAGTAAGCATTTTTGTTAATTTCCATTTTAAAAAATCCTAAAAATCAAGGGTTGAACCGATCTGATTCAAACTTGGCAGGGCTAAAGCCCTCCTAAAGCCCTACCACAGTGTCATGTTTCATCTTTTTAGCTTCAAAAATTACACAGACATAAGCATTTTGGTTAATTCCTATAGGAGCTCCAATGAGCGAGGGGGGGGGGAGGCTGCCACGTTCATCACAATGTCCATCAATGACAAGAACCAATGAACTGGAGGGGGAAGGAGAAGGGGCGGGGTGGGGCAGGAGCAATAGTAGCGCTAGAGCAAAAAGAGAGTTCACCGGTATAGCTATGATCAAGAAAGGGAGGAGTGCTATCAGCACTTCTGAAATGGAGGTAAAAAACGTGGGGCAAAAATAGGTGTGATGGAGCCCATAGTGGTAGGCTTACAGTGATGGCGTCTGTCACAGAACCATTTTGTACATAGGAAGTTGTGTTACACTGAGTCACACCGATTGTCCTTTTAGCCCGGTAGTGTTGACACTGACTGGCAGCAGCTCTTCAGGTTTTCAGGCAGGAATTTTTCCAGCCCTACCTGGAGATGCCAGGTATTGAACCTGGAACCACTTGCTACTCTCTCATATACGGGACTGCACAGGGGCCATGAAGAAGGATGTCTGCTGATTGGTAACACTGGTTCTTCAAGTGGTTATATCTGTGCAGTCACGCAACCCACCTGTCTTTCCCTGCTACAGGCCTAGCTGTGTCATGCGGATGCACCTGTTCTCTCATATAGCATCACTACTGTTGGCACTGTAGAAATGCTCCTTCTGGTGCTGGCAAATGCAGCAGCCTGGTGGTGGTGGTGGTGGCAACAGCCTAAATAACACCAAAACAAAATATGAAGATGTCACATGGCTGTAAACTTGCCAGATCACTCCAGCTCCCTCTAAAACTGAACCCCACAAGCATACTGTAATGCATCGCCAGGGGGGGGGGGATAATATCACAATGAAAGGAAAAGCCCCTTAAGCAGTGTGCATACAGAGAGATTTAAAATGCTCACACTTGGCTAGTGTTGTTGTTTTTAAAATCTGCACATTGCACTCTGTTAAAAAAGTACTTAAACAACACAATACTCTACACGTCACACACACAACCCTTAAATCAGTTTGTGGTGGTAATTTCTATATGTGTACACTGGAACAACATAGAAAAGCTACCATGTTTTGGGGTGTTGTACTGCTTTTTTATGTGGCCCATACGGCTCATCCAATAATGTCCATTTGCCTTAATACAGAGCCTCACAACTTAATGCAATGTGCCCAGAGAGGATCTTGACTTTTTTAAAACAATTGTTTATGAAGTCATATTTATCCTTCTTTTCAGCCCTAGACAAATAGCAGTTCCACCTTATATTCAGCATGGCAATCCACTTTTGAAGCTCATGGAGGGCCTTGAAAATAACATTGTAATATGGCATTGATGTGGGACTACTATTTAAAAGTGGGGGAGGGGGAGGGCTTTTTTACATTCCACTGGGCAGACAGAAGCCAAGATGAGAAGCAGGGCAAAATCACAGAAGGCAGTTAGAGAAACACACTAATAAACAAGAATTCTGTGGAGTCAGGATTAATAGCTAGGGGAAATGCGATTTGCTGAGGCCTGTATGTGTAATCATTCTAATAGATATTTCATTCACATCACTCTTATGTTGGTCCATGTTTGTTGAACGTTGATAATTAATTATATAGTCCAGCATTATAAGTTCTGGACATCAAACAAGTATATTTCCATCTGGCAAGTACTTTTCGTGGATGTTCTATAGCAGTGGGTGATATTTTTGTTTTGTTTTTGGCTTTGCTCCTAAAATAAGGTAGTGTTTCTCAGTTTAGTAAACAACTCTGTGGTTTTATTTTAAAAAATAATTATATGCACGGATGATACCTGCCAAAAATAAATACAGATGGAAAATCACTTGTCGGAAGACAGAATCGAAAGGTTTTGTAGTAAAAACTCCAGGGAAATACTTGAGCATAATTGATTTGTTCTAAAAATGCACGTGCAAGTTTCAAATGCATTTGTAGAATGGGCTGATGGGCGTAATCATTTTTTTTCTGAATTTAGCCAGCAAGAGTTGACATTCCCCCAGAGGATTTGCACATGGGATTGAGTTTATGAATAGTTCAACACCTGTCTGTGTAAAGGCCGACACAACTAGATTTGACTTACGTTTTTAAAACTTTGGGCAGTAGCCAATGCAACACTAGCACTAATGTAAATTACGTTGCACTTGCATAAATGACTGCTAGTGCAACACCAAGGGCCCTTGCAGCCTGGGAACCCAATCATGCCAGCAAGTGCTGCTGATGTTGTACTAGAGGCTGTTTACACAAGTGCGACGTAATTTACATTAGCGCTAGTGTTGCATTGGCTACTGCCCCGAAGTTTCGAAAAAGTAAGTCGAATCTAGTTGTGTTGGCCGTTACACAGACAGGTGTTGAACTATTCATAAACTCAATTCCATGTGCAAATCCGCTGGGGGTCCAGGTTGCCCACTAGTTTTTATTCTTGAATTCAAAATCAAGAAAAAACAAATATCTGCTGTAGAAAAATCAAGAAAAACTGGATACCTGCTGTAGAAAAATCAAGAAAAACTGGATACCTGCTGTAGAAAACTCAGACACTAAATGAAAATCCATTAGGAGGGAGAAAGTGTAGAAGTTAACTAGCACTAACACTTAACCAAAGATAAAACCCCACTACAAAAGTGCAATTTCAAATAGGCTGACCATATGAAAAGGAGGTCAGGGCTCTTGTAACTTTAACAGTTGTAGAGAAAAGGGAATTTCAGCCAGTGTCATTTGTATGCAATTAGTTCCTGGTGAAATTCCCTCTTCAACACAACTGTTAAAGTTGCAGGGGCCCTGCCTTCTTTTGTATATGGTCACTCTAGTATAGTGCCTGCACCTTTAACTGTTGTGATGAAGAGGGAATTTATCAGGAACGAATTGCATACAAATGACACTGGCTGAAATTCCCTTTTCTCTACAACTGTTAAAGTTACATGAGCCCTGTCCTCCTTTTCATATGGTCAGCCTATTTCAAATCAACTGGCAGTGTTCAATGAGAAAGAGAAAGAGAGAGAGAGAGAGAGAGTTTGCGAAATTACATTCACACTTGCTTTTTTAAACAGGAAACCATCTATTTTTTAAAGTATTCTGCTTTGTACTCAATCTTTTAAAATATCTCTTTTGCGGTGCCAGTTTTCCCCATAACTACAATAATTAAAGGGAAAAAACTTGGAAATTCTAAAGCCTTCTCACCATGATTGGAAAGATGATTTCTAAGGCTTAGCAAACTCTCCCCTAGCTGCAGTTATTAACAATGGATGCTTGTTACAATGAGTAGATCCTTTCTGCACTTCAGGGTATGAAATGCAGGAAGCAGCAGCCAGTATGAATTTGTGCAGATTTTCTCAAGTCAAAGGTCTAGCTGCGCTTACACATATTATTACTTTATACAGGATATGATCAATGTACACACATACATTAGAAATAGGCATTATGGATTGAACTCCTTCAATTAGGGGAGTTAGTCTGGTGTAATGCAGCCTTCCCATCATGCTGCCCTCCAGAAGTTTTGGACTATAACTCTCATCCTCACCAGCATGGTCACTGGTTATACTGGCTGATAATGGGAGCTGTAGTCTGAGGGTGCTTGGATGGGAAGGCTGGTGTGGTGTTTAGAGCTTTGCGCTTGAGCAAGACAGACCTGAGTTCAAAATCCCACTTAGGCATGATGTGCAGTGGATAGCTAGTCACACACCATCAGCCTAGCCTACTTCATAGGGTGGTTGTGAGAGAGAAAAATGGGGTAACTCCCAACTATCCCATCTTAATCTCCTTGAAGGAAAGGCAAGATATAAGCATGAGAAATAAATATTATTCATACCTCATAGATTCTCTGATAATGTTGTTGATTGTTTTAATGATACCCATGCATTATGTTGCTGCTTTTTTGGTATATGATTTTTAAGTGTAACTTTCATATTGTTTGACAAGGTTTGGCAATAAACTGAAGTTTAAGTGACTCTGTTCAGATGACACACTAAACCATGGTGGTTAAGCATTTCAATCTAAACATGGTTTAGTGTGTCATGTGAACCATGATTTAGAGCTCCATCACACCAGCGATTTAGTGCACTCTCATCATGCCTGGCGTGCGGATTTGCAGCACAATACTCACATGACACCATGCCTGTCCTGCTGACACCCTTTGCCTCTTCCCCAGCCTTTCCTTAGAAGGCTAAAAGTCTGGATTATTTTCCCTAAGCGTTTTTAATGCGCCCTAAACCTCCATGTAGTTTTAAAGGAACTGGGGGCTTGAATGGATTGCATCAGGTCCTGGTAGGGAAAAACGATCTCCCAGCAGCTGACTCCAAGCCTCAATATAAAACCCAAACCTTGCATCCCAGGCTCAAAAGCGTTTTTTTAAATCATACAATGCTGGAATCTCTGCAGAGACAGGATTGTACTCCCTCAATGCCCCCAAAGAGCCAGACAAAAGGGTCATTCCATTTTTGCCCAGCAGAAGGCTGTCTGGTTGAAGTACTCATCTGATAGGACCTGACTGGAGGGAGAAAGAGAAGGGTTGGAGTGGAGCGGAGTGGAAGAGCTAACGAGCAAAAGAGCAGCTATTCAGGTGATAGGGATCATAAGCTTGGTGCGCTTCTGCCTCAGAGGTAAAAAAAAGGAGGCAAACCTGGGGGGGGGGGGGAAATTCGTGTGTCATGTGAATAATTCCTACCCATGGTGGCTACATAACCACAGATTAAACACACTCACTAACCGTTTGCAGCAAAGGGGTTAGTGGCCTAACCATGGCTTAGCAAGTTGTCTGAACAGGTCCACCATCAACCAATTTTAGTAGTTTGAGAGTAAGTATGTTGGTATCTCTGGAATAAGACTTTGACCATGATGGGGGGGGGGGGAAGAATCCCTTTCCTATTGTGTTGTAATACTACATAGTAAGGGGATTGTGTTACGCTGTTTTGATTTTATAATGTGCAACTACACATATTCTATTCTCAAGTTCTGTCTCCATTCCACAATGAAAGTGGAACACATTTTTTTTTCAAAAATGTAAAAATGTTAAAAGATCTGAATAACTTAAATATGTTAGTAAGGTTTCTGACACTATTTCAGAGGACCTTTTCTTGTATTAACTAAAGAAATGAAAATGAGATTAAGTATCATGTAGATATACATATAAATGAAAACATTTAACAGGAAAGTAGCTTCTGAAATGGCTTCTGTCTAGACTCAGTGTGTGGTGTCAGTGAATATTTTCCTTGGTTACTGGAAAGAGTTGTGATAACATAAAACAATCAGACTTTAGTTGATGCAAGTTGGAATTTACTTCAGAAACTTTGGGAAAACTGAGAAGATCCAGATGTAACTTGAGAGAGAAATGTAAAGACCTCTGTTGGGGCAGGGGAGGAGAGAATAGACTAACAAGATTAGGAACTGGCTATGGGGATTATGTCTGATTACTTACTAATTTGGTATATAATGAGTGGGCAGAAGGTAGATCTCCAGATGTTTTGGAATTCAACTCCCAGCATTCCTGGCCATTGGTCATGTTGGCAGAGGCTTATGGGAGTTGAATCCAAAACATCTGCCCTCCCCAGTCTACAATAGGTTGTTCTTAAGGAAGGAACATGATGCAGTGACCTTGCTGAAGCTAAGCAGTTCAAGTCTGGTCAGTGCCTAGATGGGAGACCACCTCACAAACCCATGTATGCCGCCTTGAATTACATGATGGAAGAAAGGTGGGATATAAATGCATTAAATAAAGTAAAATACTGATGTTTAAGCCATTGTTCTACTGTGCTCTAGGGTAGGGTGACCAGATAAAATCCAGGTCAGGGCTCATGTAACTTTAACAGTTGTAGAGAAAAGGGAATTTCAGCCAGTGTCATTTGTATGCAATTAGTTCCTGATGATATTCCCTCTTCATCACAACAGTTAAAGGTGCAGGCACTATACTAGAGTGACCATATACAAAAGAAGGCAGGGCCCCTGCAACTTTAACTGTTGGGATGAAGAGGGAATTTCACCAGGAACTAATTGCATACAAATGACACTGGCTGAAATTCCCTTTTCTCTACAACTGTTAAAGTTACATGAGCCCTGACCTGGATTTTATCTGGTCACCCTACTCTAGGGTTCCTCTTGAAAGAAATTCAAAGGGGATCTAAATACAAGATTTGGAATCTAAGACTTGTGAAGAGACAATGGTCAGAACTTGTTCACTTTTGCCTCTGAGGAAGCGCAGGATATAATATGCTTTTCTTGAAAACAGCAAGAATTTTCTGACTTTTATTGGGAGAGGACCATAGCTCAGTGGTAAAATCATAGAATAGTAGAGTTGGAGGAGCCTATAAGGCCATCGAGTCCAACCCCCTGCTCAATGCAGGAATACACCTTAAAGCATACCTGACAGATGGTTGTCTAGCTGCCTCTTGAATGCCTCTAGTGTGGGAGAGCCCACGACCTCCCTAGGTCATCAGTTCCATTGTTGTACTGCTCTAACAGTCAGGAAGGTTTTCCTGTTGTCCATCTGGAAACTGGCTTCCTGTAACTTGAGCCTATTATTCCGTGTCCTGCACTCTGGGTTGATTGAGAAGAGATCCTGGCCCTCCGTGACAACCTTTCAAGTATTTGAAGAGTGCTATCATGTCTCCCCTCAATCTTCTCTTCTCCAGGCTAAACATGCCCAGTTCTTTCAGTCTCTCCTCATAGGGCTTTGTTTCCAGACCCCTGATCATCCTCATTGCCCTCCTCTGAACACGCTCCAGCTTGTCTGCATCCTTCTTGAAGGGTGGTGCCCAGAACTGGATGCAATACTCAAGATGAGGCCTAACCAGTGCCGAATAGAAGGGAACCAGTACATCGCACGATTTGGAAGCTATACTTCTATTAATGCAGCCCAAAATGCTTTGTATAGAGTTCATGCTTTGTATACAAAAAGTCCCAGGTTCAATCCAGGGGAGTCTGGGATATAATCTTGCCTAGGCTGACCATCTGAAAAGGAGGACAGGGCTCATATAACTTTAACAGTTGTAGAGAAAAGGGAATTTCAGCAGGTGTCATTTGTATGCAATTAGTTCCTGGTGAAATTCCCTCTTCATCCCAACAGTTAAAGTTGCAGGCACTATACTAGAGTGACCATATACAAAAGAAGGCAGGGCTTTGCAACTTTAACTGTTGTGATGAAGAGGGAATATCATCAGGAACTAATTGCATACAAATGACACTGGTTGAAATTCCCTTTTCTCTACAACTGTTAAAGTTATATGAGCCCTGTCCTCCTTTTCAGATGGTCAGCCTAATCTTGCCTGAAACTCTGGAGAGCTGCAGCAAGTCAGTGTAGACAAGGCTGAGTGGATGGATTAATGGGATGACTCCATACAATGAAGCTTCCTCCACTGGCTCAGTATTTTTGCCATTATTATAAAACATGAATCGGTCAGGGATTACTTATGAAGAACTGATCCTGCTGAAAGAAGAAAGGGTTTGACGGTAATATGCTAAATATGTGTACAAAGACAAGATTTCGGATCTTTGGAGGTGAATCTTCCCATTACTGGAAATGGAAGGCAGTGAAGCACTTTCCAAAATATGAGGCATACTGTAGCAGGACAGATGGATTGTCACATGGCTGAAACTCAATTCATTATTCTGCTGTACTAGCTACAGATAATTAAGGTGAACCAAAGTTTGTTTAGAAAATGCTGAGGTGTTAGGCAGAGTACAAATTGACACTGTCCTTTAGCTGTGTTGACTCTGCAGTGCTAGTAGAAAGCACTTCTGTGGGGCTAATATAAACAGATGAGTTAAGTATACACTAGCAGTTGATCTACATGGTGAAAAGAACCATTTAACCACAATTTAGAGGCTAGTGTACTTATTTTAAAATAAGACTGAGGAAATTCAGCTGGTATAAGTGCAGAAATTCAGCTGGTGCAGATAACCTCCAGTTTTAGGGATGCAAACATATGCAGAGATTACCTATCTATCTGAGGGGTGGGGAACCTGTGGCCTGATGTTGTTGGACTATAACTCCCATCATCCCTGACCATTGGCCATGGTACCTGATGGCAGATGGTGTTGAGGAAAATTTCTCTTAGATGAATAAAAGGTCTGGACAGTTGCAAAGTGTCTAGAGGACTGACTATTGCACCTGATGTCAATTAACAGGGGAGTGGTTTTTTCTACCTACTTTTGTAAAGGTCAGAGAGATAGTGGGTTTTTCCCTGGGAGTTTTTTCTGTAGATTTGTGCATGGTCATTGTCCATTCAAGTGTATATATATATATCTGTAAATATCTGATAGACTATGAGGCTGGTTGTATGAGGATATGAGGTTGGACGGTGATGTTATTTGATATGGAATCTTCCTGGAAACCTGTATTATATTTGATGACCAAACTGCTGTACATATACTTAAAGGACATACTGGAATCTCAGTAAAGCTTATACTAAACACAAACCACTGGTGTGTGAGTATTCTTACTTGGATGGATCTCTGGAACACGCTTACTCTGCTGTAAGTGAACCAGGAGCGCTAATCTCCCGGACAGATGGAGTCCAACAACATCTGGATGGTCACAAGTTTCCCCATCCCAGATCACTCTATCATCAGCCAAGAAATTCTGTCAAACTCTATCATGACCAAAACCCAGAATCTTCAACAGGGCTATGCAGATAGGAAGAAACAGACATGCTTCTGAATTACTGCTACAGTGTTCCCAAGTGTGCTCCTTTGCTTTCTTCCCTTGAAAGAAATGGCAGCTCTTCACTTACATGGAAGAAAATGAAGTCTTGCAGTTGGGACACTGCTGTGTGAGAACAAAGCCCATCTTTTCTATCTTGATACTGGAGTCATCTCAACATTGGATGCTGTAAAACCTTTTGCCAAGCCTTTAATGGAGCATTGAAATGCTCTATGGCTGCTGTGTCTTAGGCATGCTTTGACTGTGACTCATAACTGGTTTTGTTTTGGGTGTAAACCACTCTGTGTGAAAGTGGTGTGTTCATGTTTTCATAAATACAAGTCACAGAGTAGGAATGTTGGTCCATCAAGCCACTGCCGCCTTACTATAATTGGTAGTGGCTCCACAAAATCTTACGCAAAAGCTCTGCAATTTGAACCTCAGATTCTTTCAACTTGAGATGCCACAGACTGAACCTGGAATGTTGTGCATGCCAAGCTGCATCCATAACCCCCACCTAAAGATCTCCATTCATCTTTATTCTACCCATCATAATGACAAACAATTGCGCTAATCAGGTGGGGTGAAATCCAATTAGATCTTTCAGCTGATGGAGGGGAGGGGAGCAATTCCCCCCATACTCTCAAAATCTGTTCTGGAGGGTTGGAAGACACACACACACACACGGAGCAGATTTTCATAGGAGGGCTGTAGGGGGAAGGAGAGCAAGAGAAAACATCATGACGTGAGCAGATTTCTGCGTATGTAACATTGGATTCTACCTATAATGTTTTGGGTTCCTGTAAATAAACTAGCGAAAGGACCCAGCTTCCCAGGGTTGGAAAAGCCCTTAGCAAACTTACACAGCTGTCAGACATGGACACCTCAGGGAGGATGTCTGAGTAAAGAGAACCACCACCTGAAGGAGAGGGAGGCCTACTGCCAGGGGAGGAGAGGAGCCTGCCTGCCTCCTGGCCTCGCTGCTGCCACCACCACCACCACTCTCCTGAGGACTTCAGCCTGGCAGATTGCCACTCCCTGCAGGACCAGGACCCCAGGTACTGAGCCAGCTGCTGTGGACTGCTCCATCTGTCCCCCTCCCTTCCTGGGAGGGTATGTAAGCTAGCTGGCTGAGGGGGCCTGGGAGAACCACCACCTGCAGGAGAGGGAGGCCTACTGCCAGGGGAGGAGAGGAGTCTGCCTGCCTGCCTGCTACCTATGGGATTAGGGTGTCCAGATGGCCCGGGGTTTCCCGGTCCTAACCTGGAAACCTAGGCCGAACCGGGGCAACCGGGGGGCAGCGGGGGAAAACCGGGGTGGCGGGGGGTCATGCGGCGGTGGCGGGAGGCGGGCAGCGTGAGGCACTTACCTGCTGAGGCATCCACTTCCCTCCGGTGCTCGGAATCTACTGAGAAACAGGCTTCGCGGCCTGTCCCTCAGTAGCGCGCCGGGTGATGATGTCATCACCCGGCGCATACTGAGAGACAGGCCAGGAAGCCTGTTTCTCAGTAGATTCTGAGCACCGGAGGGAAGCAGACGCCCAGGTAAGGAGCGCGGGGCGGCGCGGCGCAGGTGGGGGGGGGGCGGCGCGGGCACGCGGTGGGGGGGTTGTTTTGGGGGGGGGTCCGGGATTTTGATTGTCATAATCTGGTCACCCTATATGGGATGTGCCTGGGAGGGAGGATATAGGGCCAAGTGGGGGGATCTGAGGGGGCCCCAATCGGTGTAGTGATGGGTAGAGGGAGATATGACGTTGTGAGGAGAACTTGCCAGGTAAGGGGAACACAGCCCATGCCTGTGCCTTGTTCCGGTCCCCCTCACATCCACAGGTCTGTTGGTTGCCCTATCAGTCAGCCCTCGGGGCTCCGGTTGCTGCTTTTAAATGCCAGATCGGTGCAAAATAAGACCTCCCTCATCCATGTTCTAATAGTGGATGAGGCAGCCGATCTGGCTTGCATTACCGAGACCTGGGTGGGAGAGCAGGGAGGAGTTAGTCTCTCCCAGTTATGCTCACCGGGGTACTTGGTTCAGCATCAGGGTAGACTTGAGGGCCGGGGAGGGGGGGTTGCTGTGGTCTATAGGAATCCCATCCTCCTCTGCGGGCTCCCTGTCCATGTGACTACTGGTCTGGAGTGTTTGCACCTTGTGTTGGGCCAACGGGACAGATTAGGGATTCTGTTGGTGTACCGCCCACCCCGCTGCTCAACAGACTCCCTAGGTGAGCTGACAGAGGTGGTCTCGGGTGCACTGTTGAGGTCCCCCAGACTGTTGTTTCTGGGGGATGTCAACATTCATGCCGAGGGCACTTTATCTGAGTCGGCTCAGGATTTCATGGTTTCCATGACAACCATGGGACTGTCCCAATATGTCACTGGCCCAACGCATGTAGCAGGGCACACTCTAGACCTGATTTTTTCCATTAGACATGGAGATGGTGATCTGAAAGTGGGGGACTTTACATCAACTTCTCTGTCATGGTCAAATCACCACCTGCTGAGGTTTAGACTTACAGCAGCTTTTCCCCTCTGCAAGGGTGGGGGACCCATTAAGATGGTCCGCCCCCGGAGGCTAGTGGATCCGGATGGTTTCCAGAGGGCTCTGGGGAGTTTTACGGCTGATAGGGCTGGCTCTCATGTCGAAACCCTGGTTGATCTGAGGAATGCAGAAATTACCCGGGCGGTTGACATGATTGCTCCTGATCGCCCTCTCCTGTGTAGAGCTCGTACAGCTCCGTGGTATATCCCGGAGCTGAGAGTGATGAAACAAAATAGGAGACGGCTTGAGGGCAGATGGAGACGAACTCCTAGTGGATGCAGTGAAACACTGGTAAGTGCCTACGGTAAGCTATATTCAGGGGCAGTGTGGGCAGCAAAAAAACAATACTTTGCTGCCACTATTAAATCATCAATCTGCCGCCCAGCGGAGCTTTTCAGAGTTGTCCGGGGGCTTCTACATGCTGGCCCCAAGGACATGATAGAACTATCTGAGGCCTATTTGCTAGACACTTCCAGGATAAAATCTTTTGCATCCGCCAGGACTTAGACTCCAGTGTTATAGCAGGTGAATCTAGTGAGGTATCCAGAGCACAGGTTTGTCCTGTTTTCTTGGATGAGTTTCAGTTGGTACAGCTCGATGATGTGGACAAGGTGCTTGGACAGGTTCGTGTAGCCACCTCTGTATTGGATCCTTGCCCCTCTTGGTTTATAAAAGCTAGCAGGGATGGAACAGCTGGCTGGGCCAGGGAAGTGATTAATGCTTCTCTAAGAGACGGAGTGGTCCCAGACCTCCTGAAAGAGGCAGTAGTGAGACCACTCCTGAAGAAAGCTTCCCTGGACCCAGAAAATCTTAATAACTTTAGGCCGGTGGCAAACGTTCCATTCCTGGGCAAGGTCCTTGAGCAGGTGGTTGCTGGCCAGCTCCAGACATTCTTGGATGAGACTGATTATCTGGATCCATTTCAGTCGGGTTTCAGGCCTGGTTTTGGCACGGAAACAGCCTTGGTCGCCCTGTATGATGACCTATGTCGGGAGAGGGACAGGGGGAGTGTGACTCTGTTGATTCTCCTTGATCTCTCAGCGGCTTTCGATACCATCGACCATGGTATCCTTCTGGGACAACTGGCTGAGTTGGGAGTGGGAGGCACTGCATTGCAGTGGTTCCGCTCCTACTTGGTGGGTTGGCTCCAGAAGGTGGTGCTGGGGAGACATTGCTCGGCCACGTGGATTCTCCAGTATGGGGTTCCGCAGGGGTCAGTTTTGTCCCCCATGCTGTTCAACATCTACATGAAACCGTTGGGTGCGGTCATCGGGAGTTTTGGAGTGCGTTGTCATCAGTACGCTGATGACACGCAGCTCTATTTCTCCTTTTCATCTTCATCAGGTGAGGCTGTGGATGTGTTGAACCAGTGCTTGGCTGCGACAATGGACTGGATGAGAGCTAATAAACTGAAACTTAATCCAGACAAGACTGAGATGCTGTTGGTGGGGGGTTCCTCTGACCGGATGGAGGGTGTTCAACCTGTTCTGGATGGGGTTGCACTCCCCTTGAAGGAGCGGGTTCGTAGCTTGGGGGTTCTCCTAGAACCATCTCTGTCACTTGAGGCTCAGATAGCCTCGGTGGCACAGAGTGCCTTCTACCAACTTCGGCTGGTGGCCCAGCTATGCCCCTATCTGGACAGGGATAATCTGGCTTCAGTTGTCTATGCTCTGGTACGTGGGGCTGTCTTTGAAGATGGTTCGGAAGCTGCAGCTTGTGCAGAATGCAGCGGCCAGATTGGTAACAGGGACCAGAAGGTTCGAACATATAAGGCTGATTCTGGCCCGCTTGCATTGGCTGCCTGTAGGTTTCCGAGCCTGATTCAAGGTGCTGGTTTTAACCTATAAAGCCTTACACGGTTTGGGACCACAATACCTGATGGAACGTCTTTCCCAACATGAACCTACCCGTTCACTACGCTCAACATCAAAGGTCCTCCTCCGGGTGCCTACTCCGAGGGAAGCTCGGAGGACGGCAACAAGGGAGAGGGCCTTCTCTGTGGTGACCCCTCAATTATGGAATGATCTCCCCGGTGAGGCCTGCCTGGCGCCAACACTGTTATCTTTTTGGCGCCAGGTCAAAACTTTTATTTTCTTCCAGGCATTTTAACAGCTTAAGTTGAGGTTTGACATTATGGCCAGGCTTAACAGTTAAAATGTTTTAAAGTGTTTTAATGATAGCTGTTTTATGTTTACGGTTTTAAATTTTGTATATTGTCTTTTTAATGCTCAGTCTTTTTAATTTTTGTAAACCGCCCAGAGAGCTTTGGCTATGGGGCGGTATATAAGTGTAATTAAATAATAATAATAATAATAATAATAATAATAATAATAATAATAATAATGCCATGCTTGCTGGCACCCCACGGCATGGCTCCTGCCATGGTGCACCCCTATAGCCCCTTTAGGGAGGAGTCTGTTCACTCCATTCCCCTGAGGGGCATCTTCTCCAAAGTAGAAGGGAGAGGCCTCCAACTCTTCCCTGGCTTCAAACGGTATGATCTGCAAAGCCATGTGCTGCTTAGGGAACTCTGCCCCTTGTGGCTAAAGATGTGACTGCAGACTTACCATATGGATGTATTTAAATATATTTAAATTAATTAATGCATTTTAAAAAGAAAATAACTCTGAGGTGCCTACTCCTGGGGTTCTCTTATTATGCATGCCAAGTTTTAGGTGCTAGGTGTCATGATCTTGGTGCTATCGCATGGATGGACAGGCATGCACCTTCTTTTATTATTATAGATTTAATGTATTTCAGAACTAGAGAATAGCAGGAGCCTCTTTCATGTGATAGACAAATGTGTGATGTGTAGAAGAACTAAAATAGTCACCTTTCTAAGCAATTTCCCACTGCAGCTGAGGAGAGGACTTTGAATTTACAATATGAGTCGGTGTGTATTATATCGATATGCCACAGGGATAGGTTCTGCTTGGAGAGGAGTTTGGTAAGGTGTTGGGGGGGGAGTTGGGGGAGTGTTGGGCAGGAGGGGGGGAGCTTGCAACACATGTGCTAGTTGTGAAAGGGGAGGTGATAACTAACAGGTGGGTATAAACTGGATGCACGATTGTCAAGCATCTTAGACGTACTTAAATTATTTGTGTCAGATTCATAAGAAAAAGAAGAGCCCTGCTGGATCTGACCAAAGGTCCATCTCATCTACCATTCTGTTCACACAGTGGCCAAGCAAGTGCCCACGGGAAACCCACAAGCAGGACATGAGTGCAACAGCGCCTTTCCACCCATGTTCCTCAGCAACAGGTGTATATAGGCTTACTGCCTCCAATATTGGAGGTAGCCATCAGGACAAGTAGCCATTGAAAGTCTTCTCCAGGAATTCATCTAACCCCCTTTTAAAGCCATCCACATTTGGTAGCCATCACCACATTTTGTGGTAGTGAAGTCCATAGTTTAACTATGCACTGTGTGAAGGACTACTTCCTTTTATCTGTCCCGAACCTCCCACCATTCAACTTCATGGGATGACCTTGGGTTCTAGTATGATGGGAGAGGGAGAAAAATGTCTCCCTATCCACATTCTCCACACCTTGCATAATTTTGTACACCTCTATCATGTCTCCCCTTATTCACCTTTTCTCCAAGCTAAACAATCCCAACTGATGTAACCTTCCCTCACAGGGGAGTTGCTCCAGCCCTTGACCATTTTAGTTGCCCTTTTCTGAACTTTTCCCAGCTCTACAGTATCCTCTTCCTCTTTTTCTTCTGCTGCTGCTGCTGTGATTTAACGTAGAAGGTAGCTTAGTTATTAATTCTTTTTTGTCTGGGTGATCCCCAAAGGCTTCAGGCCAGTTTTATACTTGTAACAGCCTTTGAAAATTGCCATTTTGGTTTTCCATTCTCCCTGAAGAAAATCGTGCCTGTTTGACCAACTGTTCATCTGGCATCATGTGCATATGCATTTATGAAATGTCAGTAACACGACATGATTGCTTCCATTGAGGGTTAACCTGCCTCTTCTCAAAGAACATGTGCTGGGGTCCCAGGAGAAAGTTCTAATAATCTCCACAGAAATGAGTTCTGTTCCAGTTCTCTAATGCATATGCCATTATCACCCCATGTCTTTGAATCATACAATAGCTGGGAAATCACTTAATATTTCCAGTGCTCTAATGCTTATGTCTTTATGACCCCGTATCTTTGAACCATACAATAGCTGAGAAATCACTTTAGCATAGAATATTTGTAAGGCTGGAATTATCATCTGTCCACCCCATGTATAAAACAATTTCAAAATAGACCCACTGATCTGCTTAGCTTTTGCAGTACTTGATTCTCTTTCCGCTTTCCAGGATAAATTCTCTTCAAAGAGATTACCCAAGTACTTAAGCCTATGGACCTGTTGTATTATATGTCAATCTATTTTCTATTTATATTTAAGTGAGCGATGGCCAAATATTATTGAAGATTTAGAGTGATTTATCCTAAGGTTTTCTTCCTTACAGTATATGTCTTTTAGGAAGTTCCTTCAAGTCCAGACAACACACACACACACACACACACACACACACACACACCACCACCACCACAAACATTAGGTAGCCTTCTGATGGGTAGCACTAGGAGCCCTCTATCTGGAAATACCAAAGGTAATAGCATACATCAGGATCTGAACTTTCCTGCCACTTATTGCAGGGTGGAGGGCATGCATCCTCCACATTTCCAAAATACAGACAATGTTATTTATATAAATATGAAATCAGGCAGATACCAACAGGATAGGTGCTGTAGAGAGAGATACTGCCAGCACCTGGGAGATCCAGGAACTCATGATGTGCCTCCCTTGTGTCTGTTCTGTGGCTGTGTGGCCTGTCCTGCCGCTTCTCTCCTTCCCACCTAATTTTTTTCTAGTAAGCTGCACGCCCATAAGAGAGTCCACATGACTGTTTTAGAGGCCATTTCACATCCTCCCATCCAGTGCCAGCTCCTGGTTTTTGAGGGCCCTTTTCACCATTGTCACCAGTCGCTATAGCTCCTTCTCTTCATTGCTCTTGCTTGTGTGCTTGAGAGGCGGAGAGCCAATGAACAAGTCGTTAGTGGCATCTAGCCTGGACCAGAGTGAGAAGCAAGTGAACAAGTGGGTTCCAATGGTGAAAAGGAGGAGCAAGTCCAGGGGGCTCTTATCATTGGGACCTTGCTGGGGTGTGGGCCCTTGGCAGGTGCCCAACCACGCCTACCTTTACCAACAACTTTTCAGTGCTACCTTTGACCCCAGCCCCTTTCCCATCCCCATCTCTTGTGATCGTCTCTTGTTGTCTCTTGTGATCTTGCGGTTCCTGTTGTTCATTGTACATCTCCCTCCCTTGTAAGATGCTTGTTCCCCTCCTATTGACCCCTGTCCACTTACAAAGCAGACGATCCACCTCTGAGGTTTGGCTCCTCCCCTAAAAACACCTTGTAAATCCAACACTATAATTACATTGCAAACAAGTTAGAAATCTCTACTAAGAACATAACAAGAGCCCTGCTGGATCAGACCAAGGGTCCATCAAGTCCAGCACTCTGTTTACACAGTGGCCAAGCAGCTGTCGGCCAGGGACCCACAGCAGTAAAAACAAAAACTCTGGGATCCCACACTTCCCAGATGCTGCTGTAAAAAAAGGGGGGGGGAGAAGCCCCCATCAATCTGCTGGCAGTTCACAACACTCACGTTACAGCTCAAAAAAAGAAACGCCAAGGGACAAGTTTTAAAAAATAAATCCACAATAAACCTGATTCACCATTGAACTGAGAAGGGATTGCTTTTCTGTTTTCACAAGAAAACACATTGACAGATGTTTGTGGAAGCCGAGTACCAGGGCTGCAGTTGGAACGTTTCTGCCAAGTGTCAACCTGGGGTGAATTTTTACAGCCCTATATATGAGCAGATTTCCAAATGGGTTTGCTGACAGACCCCTCCCAGCCCTGACCCCCTCCTGCTACCCACAGGTTCTCTGCAAAATCCTCGTGAATTCCCTAATCGGAAATTTTGGTTTGCAGCTTGAGTCTTGGTAGGTAGTATATGGCCATCACCTGGGATGTTGCGGAATGCATAAAGCCACACAGAAAGCTTGAGAATAAAAACCGAAGCCAACCTTACCACTCAAAACAAAACAAACCTCCTAGGCAGCTGCTGGAGCCTCAGCACTGATGCCTGCCTAGACCCCTTTGCAGTTTCCTAAATTTCCCACAAGTGACACAAAGCATTATGGGAAATATACATGGCAGTTCCCAGACCCAGGCCGCCTCTTCCGGCGTGCAGTGGCGGTGGCAGGTGCCACGTATTGATGCTCCTGCCGCCAGTCTTCACGGCAGGAGCGCCACAGCGGCTTTTCCTGTCGCTGCCACGCCTGCCCAGCATCAGCTGGAGGGGCGGCTGGAGCAGCAACCCACCTACTCGCAGGTAAGTGGTTTTAAAAAAAATTACATGGGGTGGGGGAAGACTGCAGAAGCAGTGCAGCGAGCTTATGGCTCCCTGCTCCAACCCCTTCCCTGGCCAGCCCTCTCCACTCTAAAAAAAGTCAGGGTAAATGCCCGTCTTTTTTAGTTCGGAGCAAAGGGCCTTTGCCCCTAGATTGCTTTGAACTGGCGGCAGTGTCATGAAATTCACCTGCCGCCAGTTCAAAGCAACTGTGGGGAAAAGTGCCTGTGATGAGGTACCCCCAGTTGCCTTGCACTAATAGCTGCACCTCTGCTTTCTGCCACCTCCAGGTATGTCCACCAGGGGTCGCCCACATAGGATGGGGACCACCAGATGGTACTTTGCTCATGGTGCCCTCAAATCTGGCCAGTTCAACCAAGACCATTTTAACAACAATAAGCTGGAGATTTCAGTGTTGCTCTGTATGAACATGCGTCTGCAACTAAGGACCACAATCTGACACAAAGCATGCTTAAGTCAATAGAAATCAGTGGAATTGTATGCTTAATTCTGCACTGATTGTGACCCGCGATTTTACATAGATGGAATTTAGGAAGTGTAAATAGTAGTGTTAGAACTTTTAGCTGATTGATGGGTTAAATTAATAGATTAAAAACCCATTTTGATCAGTTTAAAAAGTGCCCCTGATTTAGAGGGCTGCATATTTTTTTTAATTTTTAAAAATATTGTTAATAAATGCACTTATAGTAAAAACTATTGACTGCAAGTTCCATATAAGAAGCATTCCCCCTTCTCTCTTATACAGGAGACACCTCTTCTAAGATGGTTCTTTCTGCAATGCATACATGCATCTTCTATTTAAAAAGAAGAAAAGATAATATGTTTTTTCTTCAAAACTGTTGTGTTGATTCATGTCCAAATCTATCCAATTTAATATATAAATCAATTAAGAATAGATGGCACACTGACGATATATTCCAAGCATCATTCCCACTAGAAAAATACATTATTATTGGAAAGGGATTTTTGTTTTGGTTAAATACACCTTATGCATACACCTGACCTTCATTCACATAAATTGTTTTTCTTGTCTGGCTATTTGCTCAATCGTGTTCTTATCCTTGGAACTGAAGGGGTGGGTTATGCCACATACACAACAATGTAGGCGCACAAGGCAGGTTGAAATCTTCTGTGAGTTAACCATTGCACACTTTCTCCCAAAGAACAATTATGAGGACATTTGTGAAACACTCACTTAGGACCAAGAGAGGAGAGTTACCTTGTAGTTTGTGGAAAGGAAGAGCCCCGGGCACTAATCCAGTTTGTCCACAATTAAACACAATTCAGAGAAAGATGAAGACAGCAACCTTTTGCACACTTATCCAGGAAACTCCACTGCACTCAGTGAGATTTACTTAGGAGTACTGGATGCATAAGACCAGACTGCTGCTCTCCTGAGCATACTACTTACTAGGAAGCAAGGCTGCAGTCTTATACACACTTACCGGGGCATAAGCCTAATTGAAAACAATGGAATTTACGTCTGGGTAGACCTGAACAGGATTGCACAGTATGTTCCACTGAAATCAAGGGCACTTACTTCCAAGTAAACAGGTTTGGGATTGAACTGTAGAAAAATCACACACACAATTCACACTTGCACAAATCAATTATCTTTGAAACAAATTTCCTTTTCTTTTCGTCCTTGGGAATAAGTGAGTATCTTCCCCATGAGGAATTATGAACTCCTTGTGTACATCCCATGTACATGTATGCATTAATTTCCAGAGTGGAAGCCATGTTAGCCTGTTGCAGCAAAAACAATGCGTCTTATGGGACCTCAGAGCCTTACGACATTTATTAAGGAATAAGCTTTGAAGCATTAACCTTGGAAGTCAGGATAACACTTGATGCATCCCATGAAGTAAGACTGTCATCCACGAAAGCTTATGTGCCATAGTAAATATGTTAGTCTTTCAGGTGCCACAAGATTTTCTTGTTTTTGTGTGTGAGATTATATATATATATATATATATATATATATATATAGTAACACACACACACACATTCCTAACTTTTGTCTCCAAGCCAAATCAAAGAACATTGCATGCCCTTGGAATAGAAAAGCGCAGAAAGTATCCGTTTTCTCTCGGCATGATCAGCTGAGGGAACTGGGAGAAAAACAAAGGCATATTTCAAGGGTGGAGAGCAAAGGTGATTTCCTGTTGTGTTACTGCTCTCGCTCTCTCTGTCTCTCTGTCTCTCTCTCTGGGAGTTCTGCTGCCTTCTTAAGCTTTTAGTTTCCAACTTCTACTCCGCCTCAGTGGAACGGGACTTGGGTGCTCCCGTAGGTCACTTCCATTTTCTGCCATGCCCTGAAAAGGAGATTAGTTGGAAGCAAAAAAAAAAAAAAGGGGGGGGAGAGAGAGGATGGTGGTGATGGTGACTGAGAATCTGCTTTCTATTTTCTCCTGTAGATTAAATGCATCTGGATCCCTGTGGAAAAAGCTTCCTTTGGCCACTGTGGTGCAAATTTTCCCAGAGATATTTCTATGGGGGAAGTGGGGGGGGGGGGGGAGAGGGCCAGCACAATGAAAAAGGCTTCTCTCCTTGCAGAGAGGGGCTGCCGTTTTAGAGAGAGAGAGAGAGAGAGAGAGAGAGAGAGAGAGAGACTATAAGCAACTTCTGTTGCTGGGAGAAAGGAAAAAAGGAGAGAAAGGCAGGAAGGGAAGTTCATAAAGAACTTGTGTGAGCAGAAAGGAGACGGGTGTTGGGAAGAAGAGGAACACCTCCAGTTTTCTCACTTGCGGTATTTATGGATGGAGAGCGAGCGGGAGCGTGTTTCTTACAATAAATAATATACTCCAGCCGGTTCTTTACCTCCTGTCTTTTAGATTTATGCCTATGTAGTGGAGTGGGTGCCCTGTCCGCCACCTTGGAGTTCCAAGACGCTTTACAATGGTTTTTCTTATTTGGTTAAAAAAAAGAAAAGAAAAAAGAGAAAAGAATTGCAGATCCAGAGGCTATAAAGAAAGAGGGTGGTAGAGGGAGAAAGGTTGCAGCTTTCCAGAGGGATCAACCGAAGGGGCGTGGCTGGGGACAAACAGTGTCTCACATTGATGGAAGTTAATGCAGCCTCAGGTCATCTAGTTCGTCTCCCTCCCCCTTCCCCCTCCCCACACCCCCCCTCCACCCCTTCTCTTTCCTCCCTTGGAAATGAAAAGGGAGGAGGGAGCAGAGGGGGATAAGGAGAGCGCTGCAGCCCTCGGAGGAGAGGAGGAGGAGGAGGAGCTGGGACTCTGTGGCCAGGAGGTGGGAAAGTGGAGAAGGAGCTGGATCCGGCCACACAGAAGCGAAGCCGGTCTTGTCTGTCCAGCCGGCGGCAACAGCAGACCCGGAGAGATCTGGGAGCAGCGCGGCTCCCGCCCGCCCCACGAGGAAACTTCCTCTTTCCTGACCGACCCCCTCCCCGTCCCCCACCCCGCCCCACGGCATAAAACTTCCCCAAGCGCCGCTCGCGCAGCAAGCGCCTTCCCGGGGGCGCTCCCCAGGTTGCCTTCCTGGGTTACGCCTGGTTGCGATCCGATCTCGCACGGGAAGCGAGCCCGTCCGTCCCCGTCCCCCCCACCCCCATCCGGCCGCCCTTGCCTCACCGCAGCCCCCTCCCCAGGACCGTTTTCGCTGACCGCCGCCGCCTCCTCCCCAGGATTTGCCCGGGAGAGGAGTTCCGCGGGGAGCCGCAGCAGGAGGAAGAGGAACTCCGAGGAGGAGCGCTTGGTGCAGCAGGGCAGGACAAGGAAGGGTGTGGATGTCGCGGCTGGGCTCCGTGGCGATGGTGCCGCCCGTCCTGCTGGTAGCCCTGGCCGCCGGGCTGCTGGCGAGTTGGGCGCCTCCGGCGCAGGGCGCGGCGTGCGAGCCGGTGCGCATCCCGCTCTGCAAGTCGCTGCCCTGGAACATGACCAAAATGCCCAACCACCTGCACCACAGCACGCAGGCCAACGCCATCCTGGCCATCGAGCAGTTCGAGGGGCTGCTGGGCATCCACTGCAGCGCCGACCTGCTTTTCTTCCTGTGCGCCATGTACGCGCCCATCTGCACCATCGACTTCCAGCACGAGCCCATCAAGCCCTGCAAGTCCGTGTGCGAGCGGGCCCGCGCCGGCTGCGAGCCCGTCCTCCTCAAGTACGGCCACGCCTGGCCCGAGAGCCTGGCCTGCGACGAACTGCCCGTCTACGACCGAGGCGTCTGCATCTCCCCGGAGGCCATCGTCACTGCCGAGGGATCCGGTGAGTCGCCGCCGCCGCCGCCGCCTTCCATTTCCGCCCCCCCTCCCCATGAGACTGGACTCAGCAACACCCCCCAGGACCTCGGCACATCCCTCCCCATCTGAAATCCCTCAACCAGGCGCCCTCCGTACGTGTTGCACTACAACTCCCATCACCCGCAGCCTCCTGCTGCTTCCCGTCCCGCCATATCCCTAAGCATCCCATATCCCTAAGTCATTCCCCAGGGATGATCCTTCCCTCAGCTAAAAAACCTTTACCCTCCACCCTCTTTGGGCTCTTTCAAGTCTGTCACCCCCACCCGCCTCTCAGTGGATCCCTGCCTTCTCTCTCCAATTAGCCATCACTTTGCTTCATTGCAAGGCTAATGCCCACCACCCCTTCTGTTTTCCAAGTCATCATTTCCCTATCTACCTCATTCTTAGCTGGCTTGTCCACCACCTGCTTTTCTGATCACTTCTATTACCTGATTTTGGGAAACTATAACCCCAGCTTCTCCGAAACCCACAAAATATCCTCACCTGAGATGACCCTGCCTCTTACCCATTCCATAATAACCATACCCTCTCTGGTCCCAGTCCACTGAGAAGCCTGCGAAGCTCTTCTAGTCTTCATGAGCTCGTTTTCCAGCTGTCTTTTCACCAAAAGGTTGTCAGACAAGAAGCTATATTCAAGAGTGTCACCTCTTTTTGAAAATTTGAAGGTTTGCTTCCTGTCTGGAGTGGGGAATCGCCCCCCCCCCCACCTGATCTATGACTGGAGATAACAGCGCAGATTTCTCTAGGGGCGGGGCTTGTCCTCTAAACCTCGCCCCCTAGAGGAACCTGGAAGGTGGCAGGTTGGATGGGCAACCTCCCCAGACTGGATTAGGCCTGCAGGCTGGAGGTTGCCTTCCCTTATTCGGTGGAGGTTGCCTTCCCTTAGTCGGTGGAAATAGCTTTCCTGGATCAAACCAAGAGCCCATGTAGACCAGTATCTTGTTAGTACCAACATTAGCCAGTCCAGCCAGAGGCTTCTCGGAAGACCACAGCAACCCTTTCCTGCTGTTTGACCTCCAGAACCAGTATTCAGGGGAATTTTGCCTTTCAGTCTGGAGGTTTTATTTGATAGTATCCTCCGTAAATGTTGCCTATTCCCATTTTAAAGCCATGGACATCATCAGCTTGGGGTGGCGCCAGAAAGAAGTTATACATTGTACGAAGAAGCATTTTCTTTTGCCAGTCCTGAATCTTTAGCCAATCAGTTTCATTAGATGACCCTGGGCTCTAGTATTATGGGAGGACAGAAATATTTTTCCTATTTTCTCCTTACTATTAATACAGATATTTATCTCATTATAAGGCTGAAATACTTTAGCCGAGCCTTCCTCAAACTGGTGCTCTCAGATGTGTTGGCTTTCAATTCCCATCACCCCAGCCAGCATGGCCATGATGGGACTTGTAGTCGCAACACCTCTGGAGGGCACCACTTTGAGGAGTTCTTCTCTGCATGAGTAGGTGCTCTAACCCTTTGATCATTTTGGTTACCTTTGTTCACGTTCTCCAGGCTATGCAGGCCTTTTTGAGTTTATGTATGGATGTTCCTGAAAATAATGTGTACCCAACAATCATCTTCACTGACTGTAGTAAACCTGGATCCTCTATGAATCTTCGGACTCCCAGTGCCCAGCGTCCCCTCAACCTTCTTTTTTCATTACATTACATCTTCCTTGCTTATATTCCTTGCAGCCAGCCTTGAATATCTAGGGTGCTTCCAGACAGAGGGGTCCTAGCACTAACAGACAACATTATGCAGCTATCCTGTCTTTTTCCCTTAACGTATTTTCCATGGTAAGAAAATAGATGTCAGAAGCAGTGGGAAAACACAGTGCGGCAATGAATGGAAGATGGTGTTGTCTTGACACCCTGTTAAATACTGGGACTGGGACAAGGCAATGACATGATAAAAGCTTCATGTGGCTGCTGGTCTACACAAATAGAAAGTCCCATGGTAAAATTGTTCTTGGATGGTACCTCTTCAAATGCAGTTTGGGGATCGTATACCTCAGAGGTGGGCCAACTTCAGGCTTGTGGGATCTACTTTGCTTTTTTACTAGAATCCTCAGTTCCACTAACTGGAGCCAGGAGTGAAAGACATAACTTAGAATTAAAGAATCCTCAGCTTAGAAACTTGTTTTTTAGTAATAGAACTGAACTCCCACACAAAAATCCACTTCTAGGCCTAATCTACAGCTACGGCCCTTTCGCAACGGAGGAAGGATAATTGTGAGGTTTCCCACTTCCGCGATCATTGCTCATAGGGCACACGGGAGGGAAGTTTCCCGCAAGTGAAGGAGTGTCATTGCGGGAGGACCTGTATGCCCCGTGACGGCGGTTCCGAATGTGCATTGGCAGAAGTGGGCGGGACTGGACAGATGGGTACGGGGCATAGGTTTGTGTTTTTTAATAACTCCTCTGGGATGTGCACCAGCACAGAAACACAGCAATGCGGGGGGGGGGGGCGGTAGGTACTGTGTCCACTCCCATACACGTCCGAAACCGCTGGACACACCCCTGACAGCAGGCTGGCTGTTCGCCAAGCTGGGAGCTCATGCCGAACAGCAACAGCTTTGAGAAGGGGGGGGGCACACCAGCCACAGACGTTGGGATTGTAGCAAGAGAGATGGAAAAGCCATGACAAATCCAGTCAGTGGTATTCCTGAATAACTGGGGGGTCGACCCGAGATCACCGCAGGAGTAGGTGAACGTCATATGTCCCGGTAGGGACGACTGATATTATGCAGGAATAAACGGCTGGTGCAGACATGGCCCTAGTCTCTATCTCTCTGTCTCACACACACATGCACAAAAACATTCTTCAATTCAGCTGGCAGGGCAGTCATTTTATTGTCGCCATTTTCAAACAATTAGGAGTCAGAAATCCTTACCACTTTTTTTAAATCAACCAGAGATCTACCAGTAGATCCTGCTGTAACTCCTGCCCATTGCTGGATAATTAAAATGCAAATGAACTTCTCTTCACACAGAAAACTGGATGCCAAGGGTAAAGGTTCTAGCCATGACATGCCAGTTTTCTACCAGTAGGTTCATTTGTTTTTAACTTTGTGGGGGAACATCACCAAACACAATCTAAAGTGGTTGTGTCCAAGAACCGTAGACCAGTTCCCAAGTCACACCATATTCTACATTTTCCGCTCCCACCTAGTGCTTTCCTCAAATCCCTTTGTAAACTCAGTGGAGGTCAGGCAATCATTGATGATTGAAGCTCAGAGATGCCTCAGTAGTGCTTGTGACTCTAAATGGAATGCGTGTTGAATCCAAAGGTGGTTTTTCATAACCAATTATTAACCTACTGTTTAACCCACTGCTCCTGTCCCATCAGCTTCCCCGCAGCCCTCCTCGGGAATAGAAAGCATCTTGGTGAGGAAGCAATGTGAAGCTGAAAAGTGAGGGTGGTAGGCAGACAAAGGGCCAAGCACTCCCCCCTCCCTGCTTTTCTGGTCACGTTTCCCTCCCCTGAACTGTTGTTGTTTAAAGAGAAAAGGGGTTTTGTTGGGAGTGAATTGCACAAATTTCTTGTGACATCTAGTCTGACCCTTAACTTAAGAATTAATAAATCCTGGATTTTTTTCTTTAGTCCCTAGCCTCTGCCTAGTGCTAGCAGCATGAAACCCCAGCCCCATGTAATATATCAGGGTGTGAGGAATGCAGCCTTACGGCAGAGGACATTGTATTGAAAAAAAGAAGAAGAAATCAGACAAAAAAAAAAAATCAAAGCAATGCTGGAGAGGGGAGACTCGTTTGAAAGGAGCGAAAAAATAAAGAGGAGCAAATATTACAGAATTTGGTGGGGCGTTGCTGCAACAGGGAGGGCTGTGTTGCTTATAAGCAGGGGCAACCTTTCACACTTAGGCCATTTCTACACCGGCCTTTTGTCCTGGGGCTGTCCCTGGGTGCTCCCTGTGCGTCCAAATGATGCACAGGGATTTCCGGAGGCAGGGGAGGGGGGACGGAGATGGGTTTTCCCAATGATAAAGAAACCCTGGGAAAACCCGAATCTTCCAGTGGTCCCAGGACCATCCTGAGACCACGGGTGGTGGGGGCACCTGTCCTGCCTGGTGCCCGCTTACTCGTGATTAAGCGCTGCACCAGAAATGGGCACGGAGCCATACAGCACGGCTCCATGCCCTTCAAGGGAGAGGAGGAGCTGCATTTTCACCATCTATGGAACATGGGGGGGGGGGAGGGTAAAGGCTGCTTTTTTTTAAAAAATCATGCCTTTTCCGATGGAGCAGGGCCTCACTCTTGCGCGACCGGCCCCGCTACTTCCAGAAAACAAAAAAACAAACAAAAATGGCAGTCGCGATGGCCCTACTTTCCCCTGGGACATTGGGTGCTGCGTGTGCACACTGGGGGAAGCTCTCGCAATCAGGATATTGCGAGAGCCTCCCCCCTCCCTCCTGGAACGCTGGGAGGTGTAGAAAGAGCTTTAGAGACAGTGTGACGCAGTAGTTAATAGAGTTGAACTAAGACTGGGGAGATCTAGGTTCAAATCCCCATTCAGTCATGATGCTCACTGGGTGACCTTTGGCCTGTCACTATCTCTCAGTTTAACCTACCTGACAGGTTGTTGTAAGGATAAAATAAAATGGGGGTCGGTGACCCATGTACACTACCTTGAACTCCTTAAAAGAAAGATGGGATATAAATGTTATAAAAAAGTAAAATAAAATACATTTCAGTATTGCAGTTGATGTTAAAGTTCTGGGAGTGAGGTTAGTGGTAAGGGAACCATGGTTTTGCATTGATAACATCTCAGTGTTTGAGTTCTGGGGAAATCATGACATTTCTATGCTAACCTGAAAAAGGACGAAAGTAACGACGGTCAGTTATTTGCTGGAAAAAAAATCATCTGGAAAGGTATCTAATTTCTATCCTCCCATCGCTGAAGCTTAAATCTCAGTGCCTTTATTCCTTACTAGCACTCTGTGGCTTGGGGCAGAGGCCCATGGAGCGCAAGCACCCCTACTGTGGTCCAGAGGCAGGGCTGTGACACAGGGAATGAACTCTTCTTCCTTTGCTCAGTGGCTGTGATGCCAATACCACCACAGCAGCAATGGGCAGGTATGGTGGTTTCCCTATGGCACGTGCCACAGCAGAGCAGCATCATATGAGCTCAGCATCAGATGCAATTCCCTTACTGTGGCCTCCCAGTCTGGTGTTCACCAGACTTTTTCGACTGCAGCTACTATTGTCCCCAGCCAGAATGCCTAGTGGTCACATTAGCTGGGGATGATGGAAGTTGATAGAGGCAGTAGGACAGCTTTCCCCAACCTGCTGCCCTCCAGGTGTGTTGGGGCAGTATCCAATACTGCTGCTCAGCGTCTGCCAGTTCCGTTGCACTCGCGGGACCTGTTGCTTGCACAGTGAGGTATTTGTGGTTATAAAATTAAACCTGGAAATGAGCACAAACACTTGTTTCCAGAACAGGACTCTTTAGCAGAGCTCTCTTCTTTGAGTTCTGCTAATCTGTGCCCTTACGGAAATGTAATCATTTTGGATTACATCAGGAACAGCTAGGTCCCCATTGTGCTAGCGGTTGGTCCTGCTAGTGCATGGGGAGTATTGGCTACTGCCCCTGGACTGCAACTCCCATCATCTCCCAACCAGCATAGTCATGTTGTCTCTACTCCTGGCTTGGTCCTTAGACTGATGTTTCAAGTGAGAATCTCCTCCCCAGTTGCTTAGGGGGATGGCACCAGAAAGACACTGGACTTCTCCACATTTAGCAAACCCCCCCCAGCCTTACAGGGGCTTTGTTTTCCATAGTCTTTGAAGGTTTAACGATTGGCACAATACACACACTCCCCCCTTGTTTTTGTCACTTCCTTTCCATATGTTTCAATTATACCGCCAGCAGATGGCGGTGTTTTATTGTGTGATTTCGATTTATTACAGCATTTTCGGAATTTTATATAATGATAGATTCCCGCATGAAAACAGCGGGAGAGGCATTGGAGATTGATGGTGTTATGAAAATGACCTGCAAACTTCCATGAGTGACCAATTATGAGCATGCAATAAATCGCTCATGTGGAGAAGCTCATTGTGAGCAGAAAGAGAGAGAGAGAGAGAGAGAGAGAGAGATTGCAATTTTATCTCCCTTTGCAATTAATGTTGCCTTGAAACAAGAGGACTGTCTAAAACGGTTCAAATAAAATTTATGGGCTTGAAACCATTCACAACACTTTGATCTAGAGTCATTGCAGACCGGAAAAGATTACTGACTGTTCTCCTCAAAACGCTCATAGATTTCTTATTGCCATGAATGTTTGCTCTTCATATTAATACAAAAGTAGAGCAAAGGCCCTGTAGTAAGTCTTTTGTATTTTGCAGTCTGAATCTCTATTTGTTTCAGTCCAGGGTATCAGACTGAGAGGGAATGAGCACAAGGAGCGGTGTTTTTGACACTTAATGGAGAAAGGTAGCTGTTGGCCAGTTTGGATCCATCACCAGATATTCAGATCAGGCTCCTAGGGGATTGAAAGGGCAGTTAGGGATCAGGTAACGGTACACCACGATGGCTGTAGCCATTGCAAAAATGATCATGGTTATAATATACTTAGAATGGCAAGTCCAGTTGTGCAGAGCCAGCGATGGCTGGAAATTCCATTTCCAAAGGGAAATTCCATTTGGTAAGTTTTTAATGAGCAGGGAATAGGCCTGTGAGGAGCCCACTCACAAAGTGATAAGCTCATTGTGCAGGAAAACATTTCTCTTTAGCTATTGCTCATGCATGTTGAAATGTTTATCGTGGTGATAAAGGATATGAAAAGGAGGACAAGCCTCCTGTATCGTTAGCACTTGTATAGAAAAGGGTATTGCAGCAGGTGTCCTTTGTATGCACGCAGCACCTGGTGAAATTCCCTCTTCATCACAACAGTTAAAGCTGCAGGAGCTATACTAGAGTGACCAGATACAAAAGAGGGCATGTTTGCTGAGAAACTGCTTGAAACCCAGCTGCTTTGACAGTTGGCCCGGTAATATATGGTGTGACGCAACAAGAGTGATGTTACATCTCCTTAAGTACCATTGAAAAGAATGGGCCACCAGCACCGAAATAAGTGCCAGCAATTTGATTTAAGTGGGACTTCACTGTGCCTAATCTCTAGACTGAGATCCAGAGTCCTGCACATGAGATCTTCCCCCATGCAGTGTTTGGCTGTCCTTTTTCATCCGCCAAGCCCATAAACCATCTTTTAATTTCAAAAACGGTTTGCTGATATAGCTGGAAGGCAAGCCCTACTCAGGGCTGAAGTGTGGAGAGGGACGTGGGTGTGCACATAAGCGCTACTACCAGCAACCCCCCCCAGCGCACTTGGCTTCTGTGTAGACCGTTGCACATTTGAGCATGAAGGTCTGAAGAGGGTTCTGTATGCGCATTCAGCTAAATACGCTTACAGATTTCCCATGGTCGGAAACCGTGATAAAGCAAGGTTTGTGATGACAGGAACTCTACAAACACGTCCAGCTGAATGCCCATACACAGTCCTCTTCAGATCTTTACGCTCAATGTGCGAAGGTCTAACTGGGTACCAGGTGTGCGGAGATGCTGGGGATGGGACTTATGTGCATGCCCATGTCCCCCTCCACAATTTAACCTTACCTGTGAGCAGGTGAATGCCTGCATAGAGCTAAGGAAGCTGCTGGATCAGGAAATGTACCAGACTCCTCCAGATTCATATGTGGATCCTGCAAAAACAAGGCTCTAAACTAAGGCTCAAAGGCATGCCACAAGGGCAATAGAGAATGAACACACAAAGACATGATATTGCCGAACTATGGAAATATGTGCATTCTGGTGTGATTTCACCTGCCAAGTGTTTGTTTTGTCTAAAGGTTGTTTTAGCTCTGGTTTCTCTCTGTTTTTGTTTCTTTTAATTGTATGGTGAATCGAAATTGTTGTGAGCTACTCGGAGTGGTGCCCGGGCATGAGAAAAGTGGGGTATGAATTTCTATAGAAATAAATATACAAACATGGTCAGGTGATGAAAGGGAATAGTATGTAGATCGGGATGGGCGACCTGTGGCCCTCGGCCTACTTTCACGCGGCCCTCGGTCTAATTTCAAAAGTCTTCTGCGTGTGATCAGTTCAGACCTCTGGCAAAAGCAACCTGTCCTTTTCATGGCAGCCTGCTGTGTGGGGAAGAAGGAGAGAGAGAAAAGAGGGTGGCAGAAAGAGAGAGAAGAGAGATGTAGCAGGAAGAGAAAAAGAAAATGGGTGGCCCTCCCCCCAATTTTTGCCTCTTGCTCTGGCGACCAGTGGGGTCTGCCCTATTCACTGCTAACAGTTTATAATGTTTTTGACAACCGGGCCCAGGACACATTATATACACCATTTTCAAACTGTTTTCAAAGTGTTATATGCCGCTTGGTGTAGATCTGGCCAGGGTGTTATTGCACGCATGCCCTCCTTGTGGCAGCTAGTTGGCCACTGTGTGAACAGAATGCTGGACTTATTAGGCCTTTGGTCTGATCCAGCAGGGCTCTTCTTATGTTCTTATGACGTGTGGACCCTACAAATTACCCATGAGGAAATGCGGCCCCTCAGCACAGACAAGGTTGCCCACCCCTGGTATAGATGGAAGAGTTTAAAAAGGGAAAGCTATGCCTCCGGGTATGTTTGCATTTGTTCTTGTGTAGCTGCTCTCTTGTTCCTTCGTAACGGCAGACCGTTCTCTGCCCTCTCAACTTGTATATACCAATTGGCTCCATGCTAGTTCGTTCTTGTGTAGCTTAGATCGATGTCCGGCACTGCTGGATCCTGACCCATTGGAAGCGTCAGTCGTGGCTTTTTGTGTCGAAGCGTCTGTTGTTTCTCGGCCTTTGCCTCAGCTGAACAGGCCAGCTCGGCCCGTCTCCCTCCTCGGGGCTCCTTCCAGCTTCTGGTTCTTTCCCCCCTTGCCTTGTATTTTGACATCTGCTCTTCAAGCTCCAGCCGTTCTGAATCAAACTCCCCAGGCCTGTCTGTAGACAGAGCGCAGACTGTTGTTGCAGCTGCCGTCGGGGGTCGAAACCTGCTGGGAAGGTTTCAGCGCAAGTGGTTTCGAGTGCCCGGAAAGAGGAGGGGAGCCTTGTGAATGTCTCATATTGAAGGCTTTGCAAACGCCTTGCTCCGTAGCATGGAGGCATTTTCCAGAGTGCCCGAAGAACAGATCCGCACTCAAACTAGGTTTGGCAAAGGCTGCAGCCATTTAAAAGCAGGCGCATTCAAACCTGAAGAAGAAGAAGTCATTTTCTGTCAAATTGCCCCAAAGTTACCTATTCCCAAGGACCACAAGCAGCACAATAGTTTCATTGAATGGTTCCAGCGTGAAATCCATGAAGGCTTTTCTTTCACTGAATGGGAACATGATGACATTCTAAATTCTGAGTTTCAAAAACTATATATATATATTTTTAAACAAACACTCCAGCCACTATGTTGAAGCCATCTCTTCCCCCCCCCACACACACACACCTTCCCACCCCCTTCCAAGGAATATAAATTCACCTTCTAAAAGTAGAATAAGACATTTCTATTCTAGTGAGTTACTCATTTGAAAACTGGATATAGTTTCTGGGCTTGAGAATTCTTGTCTTTGTGCCAAACAGAGGGAACATTTGCAGGAAGGGGTCACCATGCGTTGGCACTGTGGACCGCAGGCCTTGGCCAACTTGGTGGGCCCAACCGGTGTGTCATGCAGCATAGGCAGGATTTGTGGGGGAGCAGGGAGCGACGTTGGATTGGGGCGACATCCTCGGCAACACATTTCTTGGTTTAGGCATGGAATACTAAGCTATGGAGGCGGGGGAAGGAGTGGAGGAAAACCAGCCTAACTGCAATACAGCTTCGCTTATGTTAACAGCCACCATAGAATTAGTTAAAGAGGATTCTGCAGATGGCCATGGCTCAGTGGTAGAGCATCTGCTTTGCATGCAGAAGGTCCCAGGTTCAATTCCTGGCATCTCCAGGGAAAGGGCCCTGTCAGAATCCCTGGAGAGCAGCTGCCAATCAGCGAGTAGACAATATTGAGATAGTTAGACCAAAGGTCTGACTTGGTATGAGACAGTTTTCCAGGGCCGGCCCTTCCACTAGGGAGAATGGCAGCAAGGTGTTGGAGGAGAGTTCTATGTGCCACATGGCCTGTTCTGCTGCACCCCCTCTCAGTCAGCCTGCTGTTTTCCTGTGCAGGATGGCGCCCCATCGTCAGTGTTGAAGACAGATTCATTTGTCAGTCTAGTAGATGGGATGGGAGGGAACACGTCAACCAGCAAAATGTCTTGGACCAGCCCTGACAATTTCCTGTGTTTCTGTGCAGTGGCTGTAACTTGCAGACTGACCCAAGATAGATCCCTAGGCAGGGCTGGCCCTACCACTAGGCAAAGTAAGGCAGTTGCCTCAGGTGGCAGATGCCAGGGGCCAGGAAGAGACAGGGAGGTGTTTTCAGATAGAGCTGTGGATGACATACTCAGCCTGCCCTGCGCTTCCCAAGCTAAGCCTGCATCGCCAGGGCTGAAGTAAGAGTCAGCTGCCAATCCTGTCAACTTCTGTACATGGAACAGAGAGAACAGGAATCAAAGGGGGGGGACATCAAGTCTATAGATAAACAAGCAATCTGAGTGAGAATTGTTCTGCCGGTCCTGAAGGGGAGCGCCAAGTCTCAGCCTCTGAGCAAGCCTTGGGCTTTCAGCCACATGGGCAAAGCTGAAGATGCTGGAAGGACATCTCCATCCTGTACTTGTCGTCGTCGTTGCTCTCAGTATACCTGACCGTTGTTGGAGGCTCAACACTGGAGCTCTGGCTTGAATATTTGTATCATGTTCATCTTAACTTCAGAATAAATACTTTGGAGTCATAGGCCAACACATCTGGAGTGCCACTATTTTATCAGGAAATTAACACAAAGAACAATTTTTTTTACCCAGACCTCTGGATATTTTGTCCCACAATTTCCATCAGTCTTAGCCAGCATAGCCAGTGATCTGAGGGAGAATGGGAGTTGGAGGCCAGAACATCTGGAGGGCCACAAGTTGCCCACCCCTGAAGTAGAGGAAGTGATTCATTTAAAAACACACACTCATTTAAAATATTATTTTCTTTTCCATGATCTCTGTCTGGCATCAAATGCTTTTCTAAACTCTTAAAGTGCAACCCTATACATGTCTGCTCAGATGCAAGCCCACCAAGTTCAATGGGACTCCCTCTCAGACAAGTGTGTATAGGATTGCAGCCTTGTTTCCGGTAATATTCGTGAAGTCACCAAATGGCTGCAAAAATACAAAACATGATCTCTGGATCCTTTCTCCTACTATTGCAATACTTGCATCACAGTCCTATACATGTCTACTAAGAAGTAACCCCAATCGAGTTCAACGGTAACTACCAACAAGAAATAAAAGAGATGTTAAGCAAAAGCAATATCATGTTTTCACAACAACCCCACCTCAACTAGGAGCTGCATTTTATCTCCATTGTTTGCAGTTGTGCTTTTTCTTTTTGGATAGATGGACCTCTTAGCAAGGTGGTTTTTATGTTGTTTTTAAAGAAGGGATAGTTCAAAGGTGGGCATCTTGTGGCTTCCAGATGTTTTGTCCTACCATTCTTATCAGCCCCAGCCAGCATAGCTAATGGCGAGGGATTATGGGAACTGTAGGTCAAAACAAGTTGCCTGTCCCTAGTGTAGTTTATCCACTGTCCATTTTTCTTGTCTGAGCCTGAGAATTCACTTGACTTGTTTGCTCGCTGTTGTCTGTATTCAATGGATCCATTTGTGATGGCAGGTTTGCAACATCTTATGAGTAATTTGCAGTGTGATTCCAATGTGTTCCATGGAAATGGTTGCTCACAGTTTGTTGCTCTCAATAGTGCAATGGCCTGTACAACATGTTGGTTGAGTTTGACATCACGTGCTTCACAAAGAACTTATGTTTTAAGTGGTGGTAGTTCTAAAAGAAGACATAATTGCTCTGTATAGGGAACAATTGTATTCTAAGACAACCGTTACCCAGAGGACCTTCTCTTCTGCCGCTCCCAGACTGTGGAATGGCCTGGTGGAGGAGATTCGTCAACTTAATAGTCTCTTTGACTTTAAGAAAGCCATAAAGACCGATCTCTTCCAGCAGGCCTACCCAGTTGAATTTAAAGAGTTTTATTGGTATTTTAATAATGTATTTGTTTTATGTGCTTTTAATCAGTTTGATGTATTTTATATTTGATGTTGTTCCCCACCTCAATCCAGAGGGAGAGGTGGGTAAGAAATAAATAAAATTATTATTATTATCATTATTATCATTATTATCATTATTATCATTATTATCATCTCTTTCTCGCTCGTGGCAGTTTTTCTAGATGGACATGACGGGCTTTGCCAAGTCATGCTGTCTTTGATTGATTCAGGAATTTCCTGATGATTGAGCATGTTTTAATTATGACTGCTTTCTGGATGTTGGTGTGGATGTATTCTGATAGGACCAGTTTCTGGAGGTTTTCTGTATATTTTTTTTGATGTGATGCCGGTGACTGATGTGACTAATGGGATAATTGTGATGATGATGATGATGATGATGATGATGATTGCCTTGATGAATTGTTAGCTCTATGTTATATATTGTTCCCCTCCCCCAAATTAAAAGTAGTCTTGATGTATTGTTATCTCTCTGTTATATATTGTCTCCCCCCCCCCAATTAAACAGTTCAAAAGCTTGTATTATTTTGCCATATTTGCTTTAGATTAGGATGTGGAACTTTTTCCAGCCCAGGCTTTGTATTCAAGTTCAGAGATGCTCTTGGGAGCCATATTCTAGCAGTGGGCAGGGATGAAGGCCAAAAGGGGCAGGGCCAAAATGCCAAAGATGGCCAGCATATTTTAACTCAAATGTCTTTCTGCCAGTAGGAGAGGCATTTCAACCATTTAGAATGGGTGGGGGTGGGGGAAAATGCACAATAGACGCCTAGCCAAATGATCAGTGTCTGGGTGAAAGGGGCTGGGGCCATCTGGTGAACCTTGGAGGGCCAGATTGAGGTCCCAGGTGGGCCAGATTTGACCCATGCACCCCTGCTTTGGATTTAAGGGGTGTGGCCAAAGACAGAAGGGTGTGGTTTGAGGAGCAGCCAAGGGCCCACTGACACCCTCCAGCCCAAGGGCCCACAACACTTTGGAACCAGCCCTACTTAGCATCACTGAAAAGAGAACATAATGTTAAGGTAAAGGGTCTGACTGCATGCTCTTGCAATTTGAAGTGGTACAGTCCAGGATTCTAATGGCTGCCTGGTGGAACATTACTCAGATAATCTCCTGGCCATCCCAATGTCTCTTTGGCCTCAGGTCCTGGGTGATGAACTCATATAGAAAGCCCTGAATCTGGTGAAGCTGTTGTGCTTCTGGCTATCAATTTTTCCTTTGGGTTTTTGCATGCACAACATTTACTAATGTAGTTAATGCCCTGTGTTCTGGTTTGTTGGCTTCTTTTCAAGTTTTCTGCAACATACAATATTTTGGCAAACTGCAGGGTGTCTGTTTTACAAAGAGCTGTACAGTATACACCTTGACACCAACAAAAGTCCTAACATCACGTCTACATAGCACAGCCTTTCCTGACATGGTGCCCCCAAGATGTTTTGGATAACAATTTCCAGGATTCCTGCCCATTGGCTATGCTGGTTGGGGCTGATGGGAGTTGAAACCAAAAACGTCTGGAAGGCACCCAGGTTGGGGAAAGCTGAAGAGAGTGACCAATCTCAGAGGAGGAGAACTCTTGTGCCTTGAGTAGAATACAGGATTTTGGCAAGCGTAACTTGTCATGCGGGGTGAGAATAGCTTTACCTGTATGAAATTGGTTTTCATATTTATATTTTATATAGTGTTTCTTTCAAGTGCTCAAAGTATCTCATGTTAGAGTTATTGGCCTGTTTTATACATAACGACAACCCATAGTATGGGTGGGTATAGGTTATCATTGAACTCTGGGTTATTATTGAATCATGGGTTGTTCTTATGTGCAAACCCTGCACTATGGTTTTTAATGACAAATAACCCAGAGTTCGCAACCCAATAACAAACCATGGGTTTTCTTCCTGGGTTGTTCATGGTTAACAGCCCATAGTTAAACCATAGTGCAGGGTTTGCACATAGCAACCTATGATTCAACAACAGCACACGACTCAATGACATGCTCAACTCATACTCTGGGTTGTCGTTATGTGTGAACCAGGGCATTGTCAACTGAGTCAAGATTAATAAGTTTACTAATTACTGGCTCTTTACAAATTTCTGTTTTACTTAGGTTTTTTAGAATTACAATAAAAACAAAACAAAAAATTGTAACCATGCACCAGCCCCTTCCCCTCATTGCACACTCCTTAAAGGTGAAACTTCTCGGGACTGGCTAGTACACACAAGAGGTTCATTTAAGATGCTTTCTATATACAATTAGGCTCAATTCGGACGACATGATAGGCAATGGTGGGGTAATAATCAACTTTACAGTTGTTCAACTAGGGGGCACTCCCCACACAACATGGTAATAAATAATCAACTGTGGTGTGGATGAGGATCAGCGCTGAGTTGACTGTGGCAGCATTCGGATGACACAATAGTCAAAACAACTGACAATTGTTTCCCCCGCACCAGTTGTTTATTGTGTCGTCCGAATTGAGCCACTGTCTTGTATTTGTTCAACTTATATCAGTTCAAAGGGATAAGTTCCAGATTACCAGCTTTTTAACTGATAAATTGATGTATTAAATACATTTGGTTATCACTTTTTTGAGATGCCTTTTTGAAATACTGAAGGAAGTATAAGATAACTCGGAATCGAATAGGCAAGCGTTACCACCCCTCATTAGAAGGGGAAGAAATCTTTAATAATTTCTTTTTATTTATGGTCTGACCTTCTAAGGAACTAAGGGCAGCATACATGGTGTCCCACCCCTCATTTTACTCTCACAACCAGTAGAGTCTGGTGGCTCCGATGCCAGTGGGGCTGTGAATCTGCTCTGGGTTCCAGTCAGAACTCAAGAGGAACTATCCAAGCTGCTAATCTTATTTTGGGGATTGGGTTCAGCACCTTCGATGGCTCCTTTAGCGTTCTAACCAGTTTTGACTGAAAGCCAGAATGGATTTACAGCCCACTGACATCCGAGCCAGCAGCCTCCACTGCTCACAAGAATCCTGTGAAACAGGTTAGGCTGAAAAATAGTTGACTGGGCTAGATTGACCTAGTGGGATTTGTAGCTGACTAGGAATTTGAACCTGAGTCTTCCCAGTCCAAGAGCCAAAAGAGACATGAGTTTAAATGTTTTTTCTTTAATTCTAAAGTAGAGACGGGGTGGGTGGGTGATCCAGATCTTCAAAGCCCCTTACCCGCCCCATACTAGGCTTCATTCCAGATTAGGCCACCTGTGCCTATTCTAGAGTTAAAAATGGGGTGGGGAAAAGTGATACCTGCTAGGCATGCATTTAAATTATGTGTGTTTTGGCCCCTAGTCCAACACTCTTAACTGCCACTTCCTCTCTTTTCTGTTGGAATAACACATCAGCATCAAAATGGCCTCAAAATAACAACAACAATAATAAAAGAAGTTTCCCCCTTTATTCATAGCCCCAATGGAATAAACTGTGCACACACCAACTGAACTGATGTGCTGTGCAAGCCTAGGCATGTTTACTCATGAATAAGTCTTACTGTGTTCAACAAGGCTCACTCCTCATAAGTGTCTTTAGGCTTTATCCTGGTTCTAGGTTTGGGAAGCCCTTGGTCAAGATGCTCTGGGTTGGCTCTCCCTGACTGTGCTCAGTTCCTCCTCCTTCCCATTCACTTGCCTCTCTTTCTGGGCCTAATCTGTACCACCTCCCAGAAGGTGAGGACAAGGCCTGCAGAAGTTACAGCTCCTTGCTCTTGTTTCTGGTCACTAGCTTGGAGAGAGCAGGTAAAAAGGCAGCAGCAGCCAAGGCCAGGATGGTCTAGGGATCATCCATGGGCCCCCTGCAGGGGTATAGGCCTCAGCATATGCCCAATAATTTTGACCCCTGCTGTAAGATCCAGTAAACTGATCCTCCTCCTTCTCTGAGAGGAACTCCCATTGAACTCAATGGGCTTAATTCCAAGTGAACATTTATGGGGTTGGGCCCAAAGCTTGTGGCCCTACGTAATACACAGTCTCATAGTAATACTTACAACAATCCTGTAAGCCAGATCAGTATCAATATTATTCTGCAAATATTAAAGGTGTTACTTAAGACTACCACCTCATGGGTTTGCAACTAAATCAGAGACTTCCTAGCTCACTATCATTCACCAAAATAAGCTTGACCAAGACTTCTGGGCTACTTCAGCTGGGAGTAACTTTATCCACACATCCATCCATCCATAGGCTGACCATATGAAAAGGAGGACAAGGCTCATATAACTTTAACAGTTGTAGAGAAAAGGGAATTTCAACCAGTGTCATTTGTATGCAATTAGTTCCTGGTGATATTCCCTCTTCATCACAACAGTTAAAGTTGCAAAGCCCTGCCTTCTTTTGTATATGGTCACTCTAGTATAGTGCCTGCACCTTTAACCTGCATGAGCCTCAGGCTTGGGTGCTCTCCAATTTCTGGCTTGTCTGCTGCGGCTGTGAAGAGTATTATTTGCTTCCATTTCCAACTACTAGCAATTTGTAGTTACTTCAAACCATGCAGTTCTTGGATGAAATTATAAACTGTGGTTAGCTTAAAAATGAAGGTGAATCATTTCAGTCTCCTTCTGGAGGCTGTGCCAGAGGTGGGAGGGGCCAGCAGGCTCATGCATGTGATGCTAAGCTATGGTTTACCTTTACACTCCAAGGAGTAGTCTCTCCCATGGCCATGATATTGGAGGGGGGCAGGAAGAGGAGGACCATAGCGATAGAGCGAGCTGTTGAGAAAGGGAAACAAAGATCACAAAGTGTAACCCAGGCAAGGAAATAAATTGATTCTTTTAATAAATTAGCCGTAAATAGTAGAAGGTTTAGCAAAATAAAAACATAAACTACAAATGCAAAAAATAAAACGGTAAGGCTTAAGGACACATAAAAGTACTATAAACTTAGTACATCCCTTGTGTAATAATAATAATAATAATAATAATAATAATAATATATATATTTATTTATCACCCGCCTCTCCCAACGGATCGAGGCGGGGAACAACACCAAACACAAAATACAAAAACTGATTAAAAGCAGATAAAACCAGTACATCATTAAAACACCAATAAAACACCAATAAAACACTTTAAAATTCATCTGGGTAGGTCTGCCGGAAGAGATAAGTCTTTATAGAATTTTTAAATTCCGGAAGACTAGTGAGTTGGCGAATCTCTCCCGGCAGGTCATTCCATAATCTGGGAGCGGCAGAAGAGAAGGTCCTCTGGGTAACGGTTGTCAGTCTAGTTCTTGTTGACTGTAATAAATTCTTCCCAGAGGACCTGAGCGTGCGGGGCGGATTGTATGGGAGAAGGCGATCCCGTAGGTAACGTGGACCCAAACCATGTAGGGCTTTAAAGGTAATAACCAACACTTTGTACTTCGCCCGGAAACTGATTGGCAGCCAGTGAAGAGATTTTAAAACTGGTGTAATGTGGTCACCCCTAGATGTACCGGTGACCAACCTGGCTGCCATATTTTGAACTAATTGAAGTTTCCGGACTAGGCACAGAGGTAGCCCTATGTACAGCGCATTGCAGAAGTCGAGCCTCGAAGTTACCAGTGCGTGCACTACTGATTTTAGGTCTTCCAACTCTAGGAAGGGGCGCAGCTGGCGTATCAGCCAAAGCTGATAGTAGGCATTCCTGGCAGTCGCATCTATCTGAGCTGTCATTTGGAGCGACGGATCCAGGAGCACCCCCAAGCTGCGAACACAGTCTTTCAGGGGGAGTGTAACCCCATCCAGAACTGGTTGACATGCCTCCAACCCCAGGTTGTGGCCCTTGACAGTAAGCACCTCCGTCTTGTCTGGATTCAGCTTCAGTTTGTTTTTCCTCATCCAGCCCATTACCGCCTCCAAGCATTCATTCAGAGGAGACACACTATCCTTAGCTGATGCTGTTGTCGAAGGCATAGAGAAATATATTTGGGTGTCATCAGCATACTGATAGCACCCCGCCCCATGCCTCCGGATGATCTCTCCCAGCGGTTTCATGTAAATGTTAAACAGCATTGGGGAAAGGATGGCACCTTGTGGTACACCACATAGCAACTCTTTTTTTGAAGAGCAGCTATCCCCAAGCATCACCATCTGGAACCTGCCCGAGAGGTAGGACCGGAACCACTGAAGCACAGTGCCCCCGAGTCCCAATTCCCTCAGGCGATCCAGAAGGATACCATGGTCGATGGTATCGAAAGCCGCTGAGAGGTCCAGGAGTACCAACAGGGACACACTCCCCCTGTCAATACTCAGGCGTAGATCATCCACTAAGGCGACCATAGCAGTCTCAACTCCGTATCCTGCTCTGAAGCCAGTTTGAAATGGGTCTAGAAAATCTGTATCATCCAAAACTGCTTGCAGTTGGAAGGCAACCGCCCTCTCGATCACCTTGCCCAAAAATGGAAGATTTGATACTGGCCTATAGTTATTAAAGTCCAGGGGATCCAGGGAGGGCTTTTTTAGAAGCGGCCGTACTACTGCTTCTTTTAAACATGATGGAAAACTCCCCTCCCTGAGAGATGCATTAATAATATATTGTAGTTGTGATCTAACTGCATCTCCTCCCTGGGCGACCAGCCAAGAAGGACAGGGATCGAGAGGGCAAGTCGTCCTCCTCACTCGACCAAGCAGCTTGTCCACGTCCTCGGTACTCACCAACTGAAACTGATCCAGTGTAATTCTACTTGCGGAGTCGCTGGACACTCCATTATCAGCCTCTGCTATAACGACAGCATCTAAGTCGGCTCTTATCCGAGAGATTTTATCTGTGAAATGATTGTTAAAGGCATCACAGCAAACTACCGAAGGCTCTAACATTGGGTTCAGGGGGGAGGGTGCCCGAGTTAGACCCCTCACCACCCTGAACAGTTCTGCTGGACGCGAATTCGCAGACGCAATGCGTGCAGAGAAGTAAGCTTTCTTCGCTGCACGTATTGCCACCCCATAGGAACGAAGATGTTCTCTATGTCGTGTCTTGTCGGATATAAGTCGAGTTTTCCGCCATCGGCGCTCCAGTCGTCGTCCTTTCTGCTTCAACTCCCTGAGATCTTCTGTATACCAGGGCGCCCGATTAGAAGCGGGTCGGAGAGGACGTTTGGGGGCGATCGTGTCGATAGCCCTAGTTAGGTCTTGATTCCATCTATTGACCAGGGCTTCTACAGGATCGTCGACGATACCAGCCATAGATCCCTCTAAGGCCTTCTGGAATCCAGCAGGATCCATCAGCCTTCGAGGGCGGACCATCTTAATAGGTCCGCCACCCCTGCAGGGGCGGGTGGTAGCTGTGATACTAACCCTGACCAGAAAGTGGTCTGTCCATGACAATGCAGAGGTATTTGTTACCTCCGCCCACAGATCTGTCTGTTCGGAGCTGAAGACAGCATCGAGGGTGTGACCTGCTGAATGTGTAGGTCCAGAGACCAATTGGGATAGGCCCATGGTTGTCATGGATGCCATGAACTCCCGAGCTGCACCTGACAAACCAGCCTCGAATGGGATGTTGAAATCGCCCAGGACCAAAAGCCTGGGCGAATCCAACACCAACTCCGAGACCAGTTCCGTGAGCTCGGCCAGGGAGTCCGATAGGCAGCGGGGTGGCCGGTACACTAACAGAATCCCTAGTCTATCCCTGGCCTTCAGACTCAGGTACACACACTCGATGTGCTTCAATTGCCGGACAGGAAGTCTGGGGAGGAATTCTGCTAGTTTCCCTCTGCTGATGGAAGGCTTCCATAAGGTGTGTGTGTGTGTGTGTGTGGGGGGGGATTTTCAGTGATTCCCCCTTCTCCCTCCAATTTGTTGGGCACCCTCATCTGTACCAGAAGGTTGCAGATTTAGGGAGGTGGCTGTGGTGGGGCTTTGGGGAATCACTGAAAATTGCCCCCTTTATTCTGCTGACAGAAGTTTGCATTAGCAGAGGGAAACCAGTTGGATTCTGATGTAGGTAAGATAGGGATGCTTCAAGACAAAGCTTTTATTGTGTACACTGCCTCATTCACGGAAATTTACAGGGGGCCCAGGCAACGTTGTCTTCCGTTTCTAGCACTCCTGCATTTTTCTGCCACTTCTTACTGGAAAAAGACGGACTAGCTCTCACAATGCCTTCTGATCGATAGTGTTGGAAGCATCCTAGGGCAGAAACCACAAATATTGCTTTGATCTCAAAGCCTTCGCTGTCTGCAGTCTACTTTTGGCAATAGTCAGAGCAAAACTTGTCACCCATCTGGTGATTTCTGGTTCTTTGGCTGCTTAGTAAGGTGGATGGGAAAGCCCATTGGCTTTAGTTATACTGGAGTTATGAGACTGCTCTTGCACTCATGTCCTGCTTGTGGGTTTCCCATGGGCAGCTGGTTGGCCACTGTGTGAACAGAACTCTGAACTAGATGGACCCTTGGTCTGATCCAGCAGCCCTCTTCTTATGTTCTTATGAGAAATGTTGCCCAACACCGTAGGACACCGTTTGGTTCCAGCATCGAAGCATGAAGAGCAACCTAATAAATAATCTAGCAGGTCTTCAGTTGACCCAGGCTCCCATATGTGCAGATGGTACTTGTGGCAAGATTTAGAACATGGTGACCCAGAGAACAGACAGACACTTAAAATAGGCTGCACATATTTTATTGAAATAAAGAAAACCGAAGCGCTGCATGTTTAAAATATGCTAACTCCAAAATGCTAAGAGCTATAGTGCTGATGCAGCGTAATTATTTTTAACAATGCTATCCTATGACTATCTTTTAAAAACCCATTGAGTTTAGTTGTACTTACAGATACACAGGTATGAGATTGTAACTTTAGGCTTACTTATGAATAGGCATATGCCTGGCATTGGACTGTAAAAGTGTAAGTGAGCTGGGAGTCAGATTCTCACTATAGCCATAAATTCACTAAGTATCTTTGGCAAACCTCAATTTTTCAGTCCTGCCTCCCCCTCCATTCCCTTCCCTGATATATGGGAGCGGTAATGCAAGTTTTTTGTTTTTAAAATTTAAAATGTATATCATGCTTTTCTCCCCAAGGGTATCTCACAATATAATGACATATCATACAATCGAATAGCAGCTCATAGAAAAACCAAGGCAATAAAACATAATCATAGGCTCAGTTCAGACAACACATTTCTGAACGGTGGTTTTAGAACTCCACGGTGGACTTGTTACATCACCATTGAGAAATGTGTTGTCTGGAGGGAAAACTCCACCCTATGGTGGGAGTTTTTTTGGAAAGCACTCCACCCTGAATATCCACGTTGTGCAGAGGAGAGTTCCTGCACAATGGTTGTGTTGCGTGTTGTCTGGAGTGCTCTGTGGAGTTTCTTGCTGCATTGACTAGAGTTTCCCCACTGGCTACAGAGTTCCCCGGGTAGAGCGGCCAAAGGAGGAAGTACCACTCTAGGAGAGCTACCGGGATTGGTTTTTCACAGCAATGGCTGATGGGATAGCATTGGGAGGACTGGAGGAGGAGAGAGGGCAGCGGAATTGTCAATCAACCACTGTATTGTGTTTTACTCTACTCCACAGTAGCCCACAGTGGGTGTGTTCAGATGACACTTTAGACAACGGATGGGTTAATAACACACTCACCATGCGTTATTTTGCCAGTGCTCGCCACACGACATGTTGCCCCTCCCCCCGTTGCATAGCTGAAAGTCCCGGCGTCCTTCTGGGCTGCTGCATCTCCTCCCTCTCTCAGTCCTCCGGCCATATCCCATCATACACTGCAAGTTCTGCCGGCTGTATAGGAGTGGCTGGGGTTTTTTCAGCTGCTCCTGCCAGCGAACTCTATGATGGAGTGGAATAGTACACGGAGAGAAGGGGGTTCCTGACACAACGACACTTGAAGCAACAGATTTCGGGATAAACAACTGAGCAGCCTGTTGTTTTTCTCCGTTGTTTAATTGCCCGAAATAGTGTAGTGTCAGTTGTGTGTGCGTTTTGTGTTGCCTGCCACATGACAAGATAAGCAACACAACTGACAGTTGCCTCTTCCCCCCTCCGTTGATTATCGTGCCATCCGAACTGAACCAGTCACACAACAGTGGAGTTGTGTAGTGAGTACCTCCTAAAAACTCTAACGTTGAGTGGAGTTTTCACACTGCGTAGAGAATAGGTGATCTCTGGATGCTAATGCTGCTTTCCAGAGTCACACCACACCAAGGTTCAAACAATGCTTTTATACTCCAAATGTTACACGTCATCAATCCTCATCCCATTGGTTTATAGCCCCAGTGATATCATTTGGCTAACCCTATTTTACTCTCGAGTAGTCCCGAGTAGTGGCCAGATGTGGCGTTGCATTGCCATGTGCGATTTTACTTGTACCCAGAGATGCTTTGCAATGTCCCTTCACTTCTATCATTCCCTTATATGGTCATTTTATCCCTCTCCAGGTGTGCCACGGTCACATCTGGGTGAGTCACACCCCTGGTTCCTCTAAGTCAGGTAGCCTACGTGCGTCTCTGACTGTGTACAATGGAGTCTGACCTGGAGAAGAAAGAGCAATGGCGATTTTGACAAGCTCCTAGTTCTTGCGCTGCAAAATCTCTTGCAAGCAGCTTGACTTTTTCAGAAATGGATACAATGGACAGGCAGTGGGGAATGGGGATTTGGGGTGCTGTGGGTGGACGGTTTGGGTGTGTGTGTCAGCGGACACATGTAGGATGCGTGTAAGATGCGTGTCAGGGGAAATGGACATGTTTTGGGGTGAAAATTACAGATCTGTTCAGATTTTTACAAGGGGCCTCCAGCAAATAGGCTTTGCTTCTTGTGACAGGGTTGTTGTAAGGATTACTGAAATAATATAGATGATACACTTTGGATACTTGAGATGTGTTACATCAGTACTAAGTATTATTATCAACTATAAATGAATGATATAAAGATATATGCAACAACACATTCTTAATTTCATAGAAGAAAATACAGAATGCCTGCATTCTAAGCTGGGCAGGACAAGAAAGCCAAAAATCTTGCTCAGCTAGCAATGATTTATACTTCAGCAGAAAGGAAAACTCGGAAAATTAGGTGTCCTCCAACTTTCTACATGAAAACTTCCTCTCTCAGACTTCTGCCTGACAATCATGGTTCGCACGTAACAACAACCAGGGCTAGTTTAACCTGTGGGTTGTTGGGGCTGCATGTGAGTGAACAATCAACCCAGGAGTGCCCCATTCTTGAATTGTTCAGCAAGTTGTCAGAACCAAGCACTCTGGGTTGTTGAGGGAAAAAACAACCCAGAATTTTAACCCATGGTTTGTTGTTGGGTTAAAACTCTTACGTTGTTTCTCTGTCAGAAACCCAGAGTGCTGTGCAGGTTCAGATGTCCTGGATTGTTTGCTAAACAGGATGCAAAGTGAAAATGACATGTGTGCAGCAGGCATTGTGCTTGCTCACTCACATGTGACCCTAATCAACCATGGGTTATGTGTGAAATGGGTAAATAACAAAAATAGCTAAATAGATTTTTTTTTACAAATCATCAAAATGATATCCTGGAATTTTATTCTGAGGCAGTAGTAGCTAATAATAATAATAATAATAATAATAATAATAATAATAATAATACATCTTCCTAACCTAAGACTCAGAAACACTGATGTGGAGAAAATCACTAAAGAGATTCCAAATCAGGAGATCATTGGACGGCAGATAACATTTGTTTTGTTTTATCATTTAAGTTTAAAATGGGTCTAAAAATCTCTAACTGCTAGACATTTCAGCCTAGACTCCGGATCTTCAGACATCACATTGTGACCCAAACTGAGCCATTGCATCGTCGTCATCATCATGATCATCATCATCATCATCTCGAAAGAGAGAGCATTAATCATAACAGGCATACAGAGTAAAAGAAGGAAAAAAGCAGGACTTACATGGCAATGGTTGATATGGTGATGGTTTGGCGTTATGTGAAATTTGACTGCACAAATTTATCGAGCACACACCACTCCAAACCGGGTTTGCAAACCATGATTTGAAGCTTCCTAAAGAAGAAGTAGTAACTAATTAAATTAAAATATGCAAGGAAGAGAATGTGCAATGGGAGATGGCTGGTCTCCCAATTTATGAAATAATGAACTATACTGTGACTACGGGCGAGACTCAGCAAACAGAGAATGCTACAGACGGTGGATAAGTGGTAAAAATGAATATGGAATTGCTTCAGCATTTTAACATTGTGTCCTGTTCTTGTTGGTGATACAAGCTGGATACAACTCTCAGAAGTGGATGTGGAAAGCACCCTGTGCATGCGCCAAAGTCTGCTCGCCACATAAACCTGGGCTCGTATGCTTGGGCCTTGATCCAAAGCCATCCCATACAATACGGAGCCCACCTCCCAGTCTCTTTAGTCATTAATATAGTCTTTGTTATTCTCTAATATTTAGTGTATTAAATTTAAACATTTTAATGTGGCTGTGTTGACATAATCCAATATTAAAAATACTAACATTTCTTTACATATTTAACAATTCATGCCAGATTTCCCTATGGATTCTAATAATGGCAACTGTAGAGGCACCAGCGCTGGTGAGTACAGTTTTTTTTTAAAAAAAAATTTAATAACCTGTTTCCTTCTTTTTCTATCCTTGTGTTGAGACCCAATCAAAACCCTACAGAGGCAACACAATAGTGTCTAGGGTGACCCTATGGAAAGGAGGACAGGGCTCCTGTATCTTTAACCGTTGTATTGGAAAGGGAATTTCAGCAGGTGCCATTTGTATGCATGCAGCACCTGGTGAAATGGCACCTGCTGAAATTTCCTTTTCAGTACAACAGTTAAAGATACAGGAGCCCTGTCCTCCTTTCCATACGGTCACCCTAGGAATCCTGCATTCATAGCCTGACACTGAAACGAGGGATAGGTGATCATCCTATTGCTTGTTCCAAAAAATAAACGGGGTTTTTCTAATGTTCGGGTTGCATCCTCGGAAAGCCTCAAGAGGATTTTTGAGCATTCGGTACAACATTTTAAGTAGCTCGCTTCAGCCGCCACTTCCCTGCCAGACTTCCTTCTATCCAAATCTAGCAAGCCACTCCGTTGGGGAGTGGAAGGTAACACACGGCAGAGGGTGGGCACAGGAGAGGCCCGATGGCAATTAATGCACAGAACATAATTTTTGGGTGTAGGATCATGGGCTGACTAGGAGCCCCGTAATTTCTGGTAGGGCATGTATGCCTGTGTGTAGTTTGCAGAAAAGGAAATTCCCTCTTGTGGGTCCATTAACGCCCCCCTGCTCCAAGGTAAAGGTTTTTGGTTTGGAGAGGGCAAGTAAATTGGGCAGCTCTTCCCAACTTGGCACCTTCCAGATGTGTGGGATTAGAACTCCCGGTATCCCCCAGTCCAAATCGAAATTATGGCTGTTGTATTTGGGAAGTTTGGGTTGCTTTTTATTTTCTTTTTGCACTTCAAGCCCCCACCTCTGAAATACTCCCCTCCATCCTAAACTGAAATGCCAGCAAGCAACCTTCTTCCTTTTATTAAAACAAAACAAAATGAAAACAAAATGGAAGAGTTGCCTCGTGTATGCATTTTGAGTAAAATGATACAAATTGCTTTCCGTGTCCATTATTATTATGATTATTTTTAAAAAGGAAAGAAGATGAGTTGGTTGAAAGTGAAGTGAGATGTAAAGAAGTTTTTAAAAATCGTCTAGGTAAACTGCCTTTTCCTCAGGGTTCTCCCCTCCCCCTTTACTTTTTAAAAAGTTCCGGTCCTTCCTTACAAAAAATGTATTGTTACGGAAGTATATTTATAGCATCCAATGGGCAGTAGCCAGTTCTGTCTCAGTGCTAGCATTAATAAATCAACATCAATGGAACATCGTTTCCCGTTTCAAGTGATAAAGATGTGGCACTTGTGCTGGTTTACGCTAGCATAACCTCATTACTGATTGTGCTGTGCCGCTGTTGGATATCGCCCTCTGACTGTAGAGTGGTCAGTAGGGATGGGTGAACCCCTGTTTCTGGTCTGTGTCAAGTCCATGTATGTTCACCCACAAGTCTGTTCTGTCCTGTTGATGCATTAATCTGCAATTTTTTAAAAAGAAGCACACAAAAATAATCATTTCCAAATGCATTTTCTCTTAAAATAATAATAATAGCAACAACAACAACAATAATCATCTGTTTTTGATACTTGCATCAATACATCTATGATGTGTGAAAGCTGGTGGACATCTAAATTTCAGTCTGCTCACCAACCCAGAAGGTGCAGATTGGGTCTGTCTGTAAAAGAATTCCTAAAGACTGAACTCTTCCAGCATTCCTAGTCAACAGTTCTGGGCTAGACAGAGCAGTGTGGTGTGGTGGTTAGAGTGTTGGACTGGGACTGGGGGGGATCTGGGTTCTAGTTCCCACTTGGCCATGAATCTCACTAGGTGTCTTTGGGCCGGTCACTGACTTTCAGCCTAAGCTACCTCAGAGGGTTGTTGTGAGGATAAAATGGGGAGGGGGAGGACCATTGAAGCGCTATGAGTTCCTTGAGATGGAAAAAAAATGGGTATAAATGTACTAATATAAATAAATGAATGGTCTGGTTCAATATAATCAGCTTTTTTTATCTGACTGTGAAATTTCAAAGAAGGGCAAGTACATTTGAGCCCAGCGATATAGGAAGCTATATCAAGTAAGACCATATTGAGTAAAAACAAACAGTGAGACTTACTTCCAAGTAAACACACGTAGGATTGTGCTGCATGAGACTGAGCAGGAATCCTTGATTTGAATCTTGCTTCTTTTCCTGAACTCAAAAGGATCTTTGGGAAAACCTCCCTGTCTGAGCCTTGCTTCTGCAAGACGGGGAATAACAATATGCACTACCATGCAGGGTTGTTGTAAGGATCGCCACAAGACAATGGCTCAATTCGGACGACACAATAAACAACTGGTGTGGGGAAAACAATCGTCAGTTGTTTTGACTATTGTGTCATCCGAATGCTGCCATAGTCAACTCAGCGCTGATCCTAATCCACACCACAGTTGATTATTTATTACCATGTTGTTTGGGGAGTACCCCCTAGGGTTAGGGTAAGGGTTAGGGTTAGTCAACCCACCATTGACTATCGTGTCGTCCGAATTGAGCCAATGTATATGAAATACACTTGAGATACTCTAAAATATTCTGTAGAAGCATTAAACATTCTTATTTTTTAAACATCCTTACAAGGAGAAGTGTGGGGTATTGTTCAAAGAAGAATCTTGGACTGAGTGTTCCTAAAGAACACTGCAAATACTCTCTGGCGTATTGTGGCTGGTGAATCATGCCTGTGTGTAGTTTCTAATCAAGTCAAGTCTTATCCCTGGCAAGAGCAACTGGCAAAACGTTGTGTGTAAATATTAACCCTCTCCCCTTGGCTAGAAATGACATTTTTGCCTGTTTCATAAGGGATGGGTGTTTTTTTTTTAAGTTGCTTAGAAGATTCTCCAGAGTTCTAGTTTTTTAAAAAATAATCATTTCACTATATTTTGACAGGTGCAAATACTTGGGTTGGATGACAATGCCCATAAGTGTTATATCTGCTAAATCGTCCGTACGTTCTTAAAAGTTACTATGTATTTATTGTGACATTTACCCCACTGCTCTCTAGTGGCCTCAGCTGCCCAAACTTCCTTTGCTTCCTGAAATGACTCCACCCCTCTTCCCTCACTGCCCCTTGTCCCTGGAATCCCTCTCCCACCTCCCCTAAGCACCATCACAGTTGCCACCCCCTCTCTTCTGTGACTTTTCCAATTAACTCTGGACTAAATGGTCACTGGCCAGGGCAGCCATAGACTACAGCATGACCCCCTCTGCCCCCAGGCATTCACCATTTAGTACACAGGTGTTGCCAGGCACTCAAACGATTCAGGCCCCCAGGCCCAAAGGATGCTCATCTGCATACAATCTGCATATGGAAATTTATATATGTGAATTTAGAAATATTTACTAGGATTTAATTAATTTCTCATCCAAATCATCTCAAATAAAACAAATTATTCAGTTAAGTTGCACCCTGATTGAGACCATCCCAAACCAATGGAAAAAAGTTTTTTTTTAAGGTTAATTGCCATGCAAGGGAAGATTTGGGAGGGGGGCATTGTTGCCATATGTGCAATCCCCCTTGAAAATTGCCCCCTACGTGGCAATTAAGATGAAGGGGGAAAGCTTCTCTTGGTACACATTGTAAGGATTTTCTTCACTTTGTTTTGCTCACTTTGTATAGAGATACTATGAGGGGTGTACATCATTGGGGAGGGACTCTAGGAGCTTATTAATATGGCATAGGGAAGATACAGTTTATGGGGTACAGGAGAATTGAAGGGAAAGAGAGGGGCATCCGAAAGGAATAGTCCTTATAAGTAAGGGTAACGCTATGCCTTAAGGGGGCGAGTAGGGGAAACACCGAATTAGAAGCTTATTAGAGGCAATACATATATTTGACAAGGAATGTTTTAATGGTCTTTGAATTGAGTGAGTCCTTATGTGTATGAAAGTGACAGGTTGTGGATCGCCCCAACTCCAGCCGGGACACTGCCCTGACCCATTCCCGCGAGGGGGGAGGGCTGGGTGACTGTTGCTTGCCGCATTTGGGGCGATTCACACTGACATCTCTGTGGAATAGATTCAGGGCTGTGGGATCAGGCCTAGCAATTCTACACAGAGTGTGAAGACACATAGGGGAACAAATGTTGCTAATGTGATGTCAACTAATGGTAGGAACTTGTATGGCAACTTTCACTGCTACTCACTTCCGGTTGATGGTTCCCCCCACATTTCACAGCATCTGCTCCAAGCTTCTCACTCGTGTGCTTGCCTTTTCACATTCCTCGTGGCATCTCCAACATGCCTCTGATTTGTATTTTGCTCACTCTCATAAGCACAGAAATCAACATATTTCTTGCATGTGTTCCTCTCTACATGCGAGGGTTGCAGGGTAAATGGTCCGCCGACTGTAATACTTCTGTATTACAAGGCCCAGGCGGAAATTAGCAGCTCAGAGTGAGATACACGTTAGTTCATTTGCTAGGCAACCCTCCTGAATGGGCAGAATTCAATCTGCAAATAGATGTGACAAGATGAGTGGAGGGGCGGGGAAGAAAGATTGGTTTTCTACTTCTGATTTAAAAAACAAGCACACCTATGTTTGCAGGGGTAGGCAACATGGCACCCATAAGCACCAGTGTGCCCTCAAGATGCCTTAGCCCTTCCACGTCTTTTAATTAAGACATTTTTTTAGCAGCAGCAGAGGTTACTGTGAAATAGGTTTCTCTTGGTGTTGAAAAGTGTGGTTTTAAAGGAGTTGTTTAATGTGACCCCATCTCTGTCTTACATTCAGGCTTTGGGGAAGGTTACTTGTCCTTTGATGTTTCTCCCATGGCAGCCATTTTGTGGCAGTGCCCAGGACTTTTTTTCAGATGTGCCCATGGCCTACCCCGGCCCATGGTTGCTTACCCCAGCATATGCAGGCAGTGTTGGTGCTGTTGCCAGGAGGGAGGGGCATCTGGGGAAACTTTCTCCCAGGTGAAAGCGAAGTCACCGTTTCTCCAAACTGCATCCCATTACCTGTCTCTCCCTCTCAGCTTGTCAGTGGAATGTTTCCTGCCCAGGTTGGTGAAATGGTTTAAGCATGAGAAGATGGACAAACAGACTTAAAAATACACATTATATACCCCTATATCTTTATATTCCTGTATGTTTACTATGCTTTAGTATTTATTTATTTTTATTTATTCCATTGATTTTTACCCCACCTTTCCATACCAGAGTGTACTCAAGGCAGCTAATAAGCAGAGGTTTATGCTGAAGAAGATGTCAAAGTCCACAAAACCATGAAAATGTTTTGCCTTACTTATCAAAATGGAAGCAATCCCCTTGTTTGAAAAAAAAAGTATGTTAGGGGAAAAGTTTTATAGTTCTGATAGTGCTAGCGAGAAACATGGTTATAAAAATTGGCTATAGCTGACTATGTGGGTCAGCGCCTGTTACCTCTCACCCCCTTGTCTTAGGCCCACTGCCGCCTCCATCCTTCCTTCCTGTGACCCCTTAGCTCCGTCTGTTGCCTTACCACTTTTTCTCTTCTTATACTCTGGCAAAGACCATATGTCTGACCAGTGGGTTGAATGGAAGGGATTTCTCTGCTAGGCAGATAACAGCACAGCACCCACTTGCTAGCCAATGGAGCTTTCTAATCATGCAGATAAGTATAGTTAGAGGCAGGCGACTGATCTGCTGGCCGGCCGATGTCACAGAGACATTCAAACCTTTGCCATGGTTTTCTCATTGTATTGGGGGCATGATTTGGGGAACTCTCTCCTAGATTAGAAGGAGGTTCTGATCCTAGATTTGGGGAGGTTTCACCTCCCCCAAGCAGACTGGTTCTTCTTTCCCCATACCTGCCAACTTTCTGATGGTACCTCTCCCACCTGCACTGGTAAAGTGGTGCAAGAAGAGCAAGTAGAGAGATGCAACACACGTGGAATGTAATATAGGTAGATGCCTGACATCGGCATTGTTTTATTACTTCAGAACCTCAGTCATAAATTGATGTTTTGGTCTTTTAGGGAAAGCAGTGTATGTTCTACCGTAAACCAGAACATTCAAAGCAAATTCTGCTATTGTCTTGCTTTGTGACCCCATGAAAGTATCACAAACTCTGTTTTTTATGCGGCTTTTATCTAGACAAAGAAAGGGATGCCTGTTATAATAGTCATATTTAGGAAGAGAGGTCGTTTTGGCTAAAGATGGAGTAATATTAAAAAGGTAACCACATTTTCTAATACATTCACAAAATATGTGAGTGGTAAATATGGGTTGCTTCCAGACAGGAAGCTCCTAGCGCTACTCGTCAAAAGAAAAGAGATGGACAAAGTGCTGGGAAAACACAGGAGAAGTGGAAGATGACAACATCTGGACCTCCAGTAAAATTCTGTGAATGAGGGAAGGTGATGGTTCTATAAAAGCCTCATCCAGAAGCATCTTACCGGAGGAGACTGGCTGATAGAGGCTTCAAGTCTCAATAGCATCCTTTCCTCATCTTGGAAATCTAGAACCCCAAAGCAGTCCTTGCATTATGGAAGTTCTCCCTGACAATAATACCGGCCCCATCCACCAATGGTGAACTAGTAGAACAGCCTTCCTCAGCCAGGTGTCCTCTAGATGTGTTGGATATTACAGGTCCCATCATTCACTGCTAACCAGCTTGGGATGATGGGAGTTGTACTGTAATACCTTTGGATGGCACCTACTTGGGGGAGACTCTGAGGGCTGGCAGGTGGGGTGACCAGATGCAGAGGGCAAGGCTCTATACCTTTACTATCTGTGTAGAAGAATGCATTTCAGTAGGTTCAGCTTGTCAGGCAGTGATGAGAAAAGATTTATCTACTGACATCTTAAAGGTACAGGTATCCTGTCCTCTCCTGCACTGTGTCCCTTGAATTCTGTGCATTTACCATAACCTAGGAGGTACAAATTGATTTTACTACCATGTGTATGTGTGTGTGTTTGTGTGTGTGTGTGTGTGTGTGTGTGTGTGTATACACACACACACACACACACACTTCTTTAAGGAAATCTGGACCGATCAGACAGTGTGGCTTAGCCTTCCCAATTTTTCCTTTGTCCTAACCCAAGGAATCGCTGTTTGTTTTAGAGCGCTGCAAATGCAAACCTATAAAAGCTACCCAGAAGACTTATCTTCGGAACAACTATAACTACGGTAAGTATTGGCTTCATCGCGAGTAACCTTTGAAGGAGAGACGAAGGTTAAACGGAGGTGGAAAATATTTGACAGAAATAGGTTCTCGGCCAGCTGCTCCACATCCCCAAAGGCAAGTAAACTCAGTCAGCTGTTGAGGGGGGGAGAAAAATTCTCATTTCTACCAATTGAACATGCCCTGCCCTGCTATCATGCATAGATAGGAATGTTAGGATCAGCCCATCATTTTGACTAGTAGATGTTAGCTTTCCTGGATACAGGATTAAATGACGGAAGATGTTTCTTGATGGAAACTTGGGAGAAATGGATTCCACTCTCCACCCTTCTTAGCTGCTGCTACTTCAAGGTCTACAAATGGTAGCAATAGTGGTGGAAAATGGAGGGCTAACTTGCTTAGCTCCTCCCTCTGCTACTGACAGCCGGAGGTTTTATTGTACTAGCAGCAGCGGCGATGGAAAACTGAGGGCTGAGTTTTGTCCATCACTGTACGTTATCATAGTATTTATTGTTATTAAAATAACAACACTAAATAAATAATAACAATATTATGTTAACAAGTCCTTCATTTTCTTAAAACCACCGTGAAGATGGCTGATGATGATTTCTTTTGTAAAGAAGGGCCTGCAAAGTTTATGCTTTTAAAACCATTGTGTTGGATCCAGATTTAGTCAGAGTAGACCCACTGAATTCATGTCTACTGTAGAACCATTATAACAACACCCTCGTTCTTTTTTAAAAAAAACATTTCATTATAGGAAGTTGAATTCAAAGGAATAAACATTCAGAAGGACACATTAAACATTCAAGCCAATGGTTTTATTACAAATATAGTCTTTACAGGGACTTCTTTACAAAAGAAATCATCATCATCATCATCATCATCATCATCATGGATTTAGGAAAATGAAGGTCTTGTTATATTATTATAAATATAAATTAAAATAAATAAATAAATAATAATAGATAATGAGTTCCATTCATTGCAGGAAATTCGGTTCAAAGGACAATAAAATACCCAGAAAGTGGCATAATATTAACTCCTCATTTTCTTATTTTCCTCAGTCATTCGGGCTAAAGTGAAGGAGGTGAAGACCAAATGTCATGACGTCACTGCAGTAGTCGAAGTAAAGGAGATTCTAAAATCTTCCTTGGTGAACATTCCTAGGGACACTGTTAACCTATACACAAACTCTGGTTGTCTGTGCCCACCTCTCAGTGCTAACGAAGAATACATCATCATGGGTTATGAAGATGAAGAACGCTCCAGGTAACTTCCTCCCTTCCTCCTGGTAGCTCTGAACATAAATCTCCCTATTTATTTATTTATTTATTTGGCTCTGGGTGGTTACAAAAATTAAAACCTCAAGGTGCAGCACCAAACAATATAAAATATAAAAGCTTAAAACTACAATATAAAAAAAACAACAAGAATAAAACCTAGCAACAGTGCAGAGATTTAAAATGCAGATTTAAAATAGCAGAGCTAAAAGACGAGAATACTAAAATGATAAAATACCGGGAAAATAAAAAGATCTTCATATGGAACCGAAAGGAGGCAAACCTCTCCAGGGAGCTCATTCGCCAGTCAAACCTCTCTAGGAAGCTCATTCCACAGCCAGGGTGCCACAGCAGAAAAGACCTTCCTCCTGATAGCTACCCACCTCACTTCCTTTGTCAGGGGCTCCTGGAGACCTGGACAAGTACATATGGGAGAAGATGATCCTTCAGATAACCTGGCCCCAAGCCCTTAGAGCTTTGAATGTTAATACCAGCACTTTGAATCGGGCCTGGACATGAACTGGTAGCCAGTGCAGCTGGAAAAGTACTGGCATAAATACTATGATCCCATTGGCCAGTGTCCGTTAACAATAGTGCTGCCCTGTTTTGGAATAGCTGAAGTTTCTGGACCGTTTCATATATAACACATTGCAGTAATCCAGATGAGAGGTTATCAGATCATGGATAACTGTAGCTAGGCTATCTCTGTCCAGATAAGGGCATAGTTGGTATATCAGCCTAATCAGATATGCTCACCAATCAAATATCAGCTATAGATGGACTAGAGAGCAGGGACTCTAATATTTTTCTTAAGGCTTGGGCAGCTTCCTGTGGGCCAATAAGGTCCTTCAGATAATTTGGTCCCATGCTATTTAGTGCATTAAAGATTAATGCCAGCCCTTTAAATTGATCCCAGTGTTTTGTGGACTCTAGGGTGGCCATACGAAAAGGAGATCAGGGCTCCTGTAGCTTTAACAGTTGACTAGAAAAGGGAATTTCAGCCAGTGTCATTTGTATGCATGAAGCACCTGGTGAAATTCCCTCTTCATCGCAACAGTTAACGCTGTAGGAGCCCTGCCCTCTTTTGTATCTGGTCACTCTAGTATAGTTCCTGATGCTTTAACTGTCGTGATGAAAAGGGAATTTCACCAGGTGCTGCATGTATACAAATGACACCTGCTGAACATTTAAGGTTGTACCCAATGTTAGCCTAACTTAAATCCCATTTATTTCAATGAGTGTACTCTAAGTAGGACTAAGATTGGATACAACCGTTAATCAGGGGCGTAGACTTTTAATTATAATATTATTATAGTTTACACACTACTCCACCATCTATAGTCCTATACAATGTACCAGTGCTCTTCAAACTTTTTCCCCATGACCCAGTGCAATAACATCACATACCCTCAAGACCCTCTTCCTGTGCTTAGTCTGAAAATGTCTGACATGTAATATGCTTTTTGTCTCATTAGTCAAGACATACTGTATTATTTTTATTAAGTTGTAAGTAAATTACTTGTAAGTAAACATGCATAAGTTTAGGTAACTAAAAATGTTTAAGAGTAGCTGGATCATGCCATTATGTGTATTTTATTATTATTATTATTGCACCATCAATGCACATGGTGCTGTACATTGTAAAACAATAAATTATATTGTGTAATATATATTGTTCAGACATATTTAAAAGGCAACACCCCCCCCCTCGCCACACACATTGTAATTCCTAAATGGGCAACCTTTTGTCCTGCAAGGCCTGAGGGGATGGGAGGAAATGAATCTGAGGAAAGCTGAACCTGAGGCAAAAGGAGAGCGGCTTTTGTCTTGCAAAGAGATCTGCTGGGCAGCTGAGGAGGAAGCAGAGTTTGCTTGGAGGTAATTTAGACTGAACCCCACACACATGACAATACAGACAACTGCAGACTAACTGAGGAATCTGCCAGCCAGGCTGTAAGTTTACTGTCACTTGGTTGGGCATTGTCCCCTCTGGGAAATCCTGGTGGGGACTTGAGCCCCACTGCTCCCCTGTAGTTTATGCCCCTGCCCTTAATATTCTTCTTTTCATAAAGACAAGTTTATATAATTACTATAGTATGCATAATACAAAGTAAACACAAAAAACACTTCCATGAAACACTGATGTGAATCTACCATCACTACCTAATTTCATGCAAAAACAAGTAAGAATCTTGTGGCACCTTAAAGATTACCAGGTTTATTGGGGCATAATCTATTGTGGGCTAGAGCTACTCCCCTGCACAATTATTAATGCCATATGCAGTATTTGTGGGAACTGCTGAGCCTACCCCCTGTCCAACTTCTGAAGAAGGCAGTATGGCTAGGCTGACCATCTGAAAAGGAGGACAGGGCTCATGTAACTTTCACAGTTGTAGAGAAAAGGGAATTTCAGCCAGTGTCATTTGTATGCAATTAGTTCCTGGTGAAATTCCCTCTTCATCACAACAGTTAAAGTTGCAGGCACTATACTAGAGTGACCATATACAAAAGAAGGCAGGGCCCCGGCACCTTTAACTGTTGTGATGAAGAGGGAATTTCACCAGGAACTAATTGCATACAAATGACACTGGCTGAAATTCCCTTTTCTCTACAACTGTTAAAGTTACATGAGCCCTGTCTTCCTTTTCATATGGTCAGCCTAAGTATGGCTTTCTCCCTCTTTCTAGCTTCACCATGGCTAGGTCAAGCTAGGAGCCAGAAGCCATACTCTATGCTAGGACATTTTTCCACTGGCTCTCAAAGAGCATAAAGCAACATAAGTACATTCTCGTCAGTGAGTACTGGTGGTAGCAACAATCATTTCCAAAGAAGGGGGAAAGATGGAGTTCCCAGTATTTTCCCCTTGAAGACAAAGCCCTGTCTTCCTAACTAGATTCACTTTGCATTGTTTCTGCATAGTATAATGTATCATTGTTGTTCTTTTCCTGTGAAATGAGAAGATTACTCTTGGTAGAAGGTTCCATAGCTGAAAAATGGAAGGATCGTCTTGGTAAAAAAGTGAAGGTAAGATAAAGTTTCATTAATTGTTTGATCATGTTTGACCTTTGTTTTAAGATGGGTTCCCCCCTGTTTTTATCTCATCAGTGAACATGCACCCTGATTCTGTGCTCCTTTACCCAGAAGTAAAATCAAACTGAAGTCAAATACAGCCTCAGGAATCATCTGTCAACATACTGGGATGGTTTCCTGAGCAAATTTGATCCCCCTTTTTACTGTAACCAGCACACCTCATGCCAAAAATTAATTCTAAAATATATGCTTGAATGCACTTAAAAACAAACAAACAATTAATTACTCTGGAGTCCAAAAATATTTTCAATAGATTAATTACAAATTAATTAATTATTTTACGGTCAATGAATTAATAATTAATTGGGCATAAAATTAAACACAACTAAATTCAGCCCAGCAAAACAATATCAGGATCAAAATGAATATGGAAATCATTCAATTTCAGTACATTTTCAGGATTGATAACAGGATGGAACCAGAGACATTGTACAGCAGCCATCTTTCCCACCATCCTCAACAGTTACTCAGGAAGAACAAGCACATTATGATGTATTGCTACATCCTGGGCATTTAGAGAAGCAGTTTTAATCTATGTGGCAGGTACTAGGCTTTGTAACTGCTTCAAGCAGCTAAAAGCTGGGGAGATGATGATGGTGATGATGTCACCTAATAAAAATAAAAGGTAGCATTTGAACCACCTCATAAGTATTTTAAAATATTTTTAAAACTTTTTTAAAAATTCAGTTAAACCATGCAGATTTTTAAGGATTCCCACCCCCTAAAAATCCACGTGGATCAGGACAGAATTCATCCTGAACTAAAAGTACTTCAATCACCTAAGTGAATAAAAAAAGGCCTTGCCCGACTCCTAAAAGCAATGTTGATTCCAGGCAGTCATATCTGGGGCACCACAGACAAAAATGCCCTCTCCCGAATTGGCACCTGCTTCAGACAGAGAAGGCACCTAGAGAAGGGCATCAGCAGATGACCTTGGAAGACAGGCAGGTTGATATGGAGCGGAAGCAAGCGTTGCTTCAGGTGACTAGGTTCCAAGTCATTAAGGCTTTAAAGGGAAATACCAGCACTTGGAATTGGGCTCAGAAGCAGACTGGCAACCCATGGAGCTCTGAACTGGTGAGAGATGATATGAATGAACTGACCTTTTACGTGAAGAAGGCATCTAGCTAAATAGCCTTTTGGATCAGGAGATTTGAAGGGCCTACTCCTCCTTTATGAACCTCCCCATCAACTGTGGCAAACTCCAAGTGTCCTGCTCTGTGTTGCACCACCAAGAGGGGTGTGGCTGGCGGGGTTCTGAGTAGAGGTGTAAAATTTCCGGAAATTTTGAAGCCATGGAAAAAAACCATTTTCCTGGGGTTTTTTCAGACAAAACCAGAATTTTTTGGAAAAGTTGAAAAATTGCAATATTAACATTTTTTTAGGGGTGTGCACGGACCCCCCGGATCGGATCGGGACCCGGATCGGGACCTCCAATTTTGTCACGGATCGGTTCGGACAAAATCGGAGGCCCCCCGGACTGGATCGAGTCCGATCCCGATCCAAAAATCGGAAATTTTTGGATCGGCCGCCATTTTTTCCCCCATAGACTTGCATTGCAATGCAAGTCTATGAGGAAAAAATGGCGGCGGGTGGGTGAGGGGGGGGCCTAACTCCCTCCCCCCCGGGGCCGTCCGCTGTGGATGGCCCCGGCAGGTAAGCCCCCTCCCCCGCGCTCCCTACCCCCCCTGGGGCCATCTGCTTCCATCTGCGGCGCCCGCGGGCGCCCGCGGATAGAAGCGGACGGCTCCGGGGGGGGTAAGCCCCCTTCCCCGCCACTGCTTACCTTTCCGGGCTGTTCGCTCCCGTCCGGCGCCGGCGGCTACCGCCAGCCGGCTTTGCGGCTTGCTCTAGAGTAGCGCACCGGGTGATCACCCGGTGCGCCACCCTGGAGCAGGCCGCGGAGCCCGCTGGTAGTAGCCACCGGCGCCGGGTGGGAGCGGAGGCCCGGAAAGGTAAGGGCTCCCCTCCGCGCGCCCCTCCTCCCCTCCGCGCGCCCCCTGCTTACCTTTCCGGGCTGTTGGCTCCCGTCCGGCGCCGGCGGCTACTACCAGCGGGCTCCGCAGCCTGCTCTAGAGTAGCGCGCCGGGTGATGACATCACCCGGCGCGTCACCCTGGAGCAGGCCGCAGATCCCACTGGTAGTAGCCGCCGGCGCCGGACGGGAGCGGACGTCCCTCAAAGGTAAGCGCCCCCCTTCTTCCCCCCCCCCCCGCTGTCCACTTTCATCGGCGGGCGCCCGCTGGCGCCCACCAATGGAAGCGTCGGTGGGCGCCAGTGGGCGCCCGCCGATCCGCTGAACCGGTTCGGAGCCTTTTCCGATCGGTTCGGACTGGATCGGCCGATCCAGCTTTTGGATCAGAAATCGGATAATTTATCCGATTTCCCACTGGACCGGACTCGGATCGTGGATCGGGTCCGATCCAGTGCACATCCCTAATGTTTTTATAGATTGAAAGTCACTTTGTTACTTTAGGAACATAAAATGTAGTTATGTACAAGTTGGTTTGGCATAAAATTATCACATTCAGGCAATTATTACAAACTCAATTTTGCTTTTTTAAATTTTTAACTTTTTTTTTTTTTTTTTTTAAACAAATGGAGCTACAAGCTCCTGAACCGTAAGGAACACCTGAACTGTAAGGAACCTCTTTGGTTTTGCCAGTTTATGAGGAGCAGGCAAAAAAACAATTTTTAAAAAACGAACAGAAGAAACCATTGACATTAGTAACATGGAAAAATATTTATGTCTCTGCTAGTCCTCCACAATGTTAAGCAGACATAAAGCACCCTTTTCCCATAAAAAGAACTGTGGAAAAAAGGAGAACAAGATTAAATGAATATGCATGAAATGTAATCAGACTCATTTTCTGAGCTACAGCTACCCATTTCAGTCTCTGCTTTAATGGCAGTGCCCCCTAGAGGCAGAAATCCATCTTGCTCTTGTATTTGAGAGCTGTAGTCTCAGTTTGCAACCTAGGACTTGCTTGTCCTCGGTGCACAGAAATTGTAATAATCTGATACTGTACATAGTTTTTAGAAATCTTTTGGAGAAGTAAATATATAAACAACTTGTCTTAAACATTTTATGCGTCATGCTGAAATAAAGCATTCCATAATCTGTTTTTTCTTCAATTTTTGGGAACCCCCCCCCCCAAAAAAGGCTTTGGAAAAAAACCCCCATCCCCCCCTAATTTTTCTGGTTTTTTCCAGGCCTTCACATCTCTAGTTCTGAGACAGGGCCATTACCCCGACTGTCAAACTCCCTTTCAAGGGAGATTTGTTCAGTCCCTTCTTGGTTGTCTTTTTGGCAGCTATTCAAAACATTTTTATTCCACCACGTTTTTAGTGTATTTTAATTTTGCCTGTTGCATATCTGTTGTACTTGTTTTGTCTTGGCTAGTTTTGATGCTCTCCAGTTTTCGTTGTCACAAGATTTTAATTGTTGAAAGTTGCAGTGTGCGTGTGTGTGCATGCTGTTTAGGGCTGAAAGGTATAATAGAAATATTTTTATGATTAAAAATAAATGTGTGTGCACGTCTTCTGTCCCCGGCATTAGAGCAGGGAGGGAAATCCCCAAAGACATGAATGGTTCTTCTCTACTGATCAGGGGGTAAGGAGTTGGCTGGATTGAATTTCTCTGTACACAGCGGATCTGGGTGTGTGGGCAGCATACACAGAGACCCTTATCGCTGGTCCTGTATGTGGGGTCATTGAGATCATTGCTGCTGCTCAAGTTGGCCTTGCCTTTTGGACGCCACGTTTATTTCCCCCAATTTCATTTGCTCATCTGCTTTTGTTTTCCTCCTGCCCAAGTATGAAACAATAGTTCACTCAGTTCATCCCTACAGGGGTTAGGATAACATTAAGTCAGGAACTTTAAATATCTGTCCTTTGGGGCATTAGAGAACTTGCTGGGCTTTGAATGCAGTTCTGCTCTTCCTGTATTCATGGAGGGTTATTTCGAATCAAATAAGATCCTTTTGAATTTCTTGGCAACATGGATAGAATTATGATGTGAATCCTTGAGCTTGGGCTTTGTGTATTAAAGCTTATCCAAAGAAGTTCAGGGTTCACTTGTGTGTGTGTGTGTGTGTGCAGAATTTTGCTTTAAAACATGATCTTTTATTTAAAATATACGATTTCTTGCTCTCATTGCTGGAGAAGTGAACATCTGCATTGCAATCCACTTTGACAGGCACAAATGCAGGCTTGAACAACTTCTGGTCCACCAAGCCAAAACAGACTACCAGCCATGTATGTGGGTGGCCCCCGCCAAGGGCTCAATCCGCATCCCGTTTTTGTTGCCTTCACTAAACTATAGCTTCTACTTTGGGAGGAAAACCCAGTCTGATGATAAATCGATGATAATTTTAGAGCATCAGTGCTGTTATATATGTCACAGGCACACTTAGTGCTGCAACATAGCTCAGTTTCTTCACAACAACAGTGCACTTTTGTGGAAAAGAACCAACCAAACACCAGTTGTGAATACGTGGTGTTCATTTTCAGATAAGGTAACATGTGATGTTGTATATGTCTGCATGCACAATTGATTGAAATGTTTTTTTTTACCATTAACTTCTTAACATTAACATTAACTTCTATATATATATAAGACAAGATGGTATGATCACAGTTCATAAAATCATTAAAGCCTCTTGCAACTACCAACAGAAAGTCGGAGATGCTGAAAGTGCCAAAGGGCAAACATTCCATGCATTACTCTATGCATTTCTGTGGTGAAATGCTCCTGCAATTAATTTGCATAATCTGAAACAATCTTGTTCAGCATAGATCTTTGATAAATTAGAAACAATTATCGCTTTTTAACAACATGTGTCCAAATGTCTGCTTGAGTTCTATGAGCCTGTGCAGTAGTTTATGCGGCTGACATAAGTATATTATTTCAAACATTTCTTCTGCATTATGTCATATTACGTTCTAAAACATACAATAGTGTCACTGTTCAAAGCTATCATGGTGCTTTTAATGATTTTATGAACTGTGGTCGTATCCTCTTGTTTGATATGTCACTCTCCAGGTTCAGACAATCATGAGGGTAAAAGGAGCCATTGTGGCTTCTCCTCCCACCCTGCATGTTCTGTATGTGTGACCATAATCAGCATAATTAGCATAATTATCGCACTGAGTTGCCGTGTCATCCAAGTCTAGCACATGGCGTGGCAGGGATGGCTTCATACCCACCCAACAACCCACAATGTGCAGTACGAGTTGTATGGTGAGTACGAAGGCATGGTGAGGGGAGAAGCTACTAGGGATGTGCATCTTCAGATCTGATGTCCGATATTGATTAAAATAGGAGGAAATCGGACATCCAATTCATGGTTCTGATGCACTCCCTTGGACATCCGATTTTTTCCGAAGCGATTTTTTGTTCTCCGATTTTAATCGGAGCATCGGACACCATTTTGAATTATTTGAATTATTGAATTATACAGTGGGTTTGACAACTGACAGAGGGGAGAGAAGGCGGGGGAGGGGGATGCTGTTTGACAGCTGTCAAACCCACCGTTTTGTAAGTTATGGAACTTTTAAAGTAAAAAATTCATAGCCACTACATGCCTGGACCTATCTTTCTGAAATTTCTCACACATAAGTACCTCAAACCCATCTGCCATGTGGCCACATTTCATACTTTTATCTTTAAAAATAAAAAAGTTAAATGCATTTCTTTCCTAATTTTTCCAAAAATACCTTGCCACTACACACTTGAACCTATGTTTCTGAAATTTCTCACACATCACTAACTTCATGTCATCTCTAATGTGGCCAAGTTTCATGCTTCTATCATTAAAAATAAAAAAAGTTAAAGACATTAATTTTTTACCCCCATGCAACCAATTCTTCAAAAATTAATTGCCACCCAAGGCAAGCACCTACGTTTCTGAAATTTGACACACATGAGTAGCAACATACCATCTGCAATGTTTCAAAGTTTCATATGTGGATCTTTAAAAATAAAGAAGTTATAGGCATTCCTGGTTGATTAGTAAAAAAAATCATAGCCACAAAATGCCTGCGCCAATCTTTCTGAAGTTTCTCGCACATAACTACTTCAAACCCATCTGCAAAGTGGCCAAGTTTCATGCTTCTGTCTTTAAAAATAAAAAGGTATAGGCATTTTTGTAACACAATACTAGGCTATGGGGAAAATAATTCAAAATGGCGTCCGATTAAAATCGAAGGTCCGGTTTTTGTATCAGAATCAGATCCGAAGCAATACGAGGGACCTCCGATTTCTCCCGATACGAATCAGGTCAAAATCGGAAGTCCCAATACCGATACGATTATTAGTGTCCATGGCGATAATGGGTTTTTCATATCTGGATCCAACCCATTGTTTGGAAAGCTCTTCAGTGCTTTGCTTTGTCTGTGACAAGGCAGCAGACAGTTCAGTTGTCCTAGTTTATAGTCGGCATAGAGAAAACTTTTCCTTTGCAGTCTGTGTTTAAGGCTATTTACCCCCTACCCTCCCTCCTCAGCCAAACTGGCTTGGAGTCTGAACATATTACTCACACTTACTGGCTTTCTGCAAGATCAAGAGAACCTAATTTTGCACTTGAGTGTCAAATCCCTCCAAACCTCCGCCTCAAGCCACTAGCGCAATCTCTCACCCCCAGCGTGTGGGGTAGCCACACTGCTTACCACTAGCAACTTAAACCCTGACCTATGAGTAAGTCCTCCAGTATTTGCCCTTTAGTGGAGGCCAGCACATTCAAAGAATACTCTGTGGAATGGTGGGTGGGGTAGGGTAGTATTGGATAAACACACACACATACTCACATGAAGCATTGACTCTTAACAACGAACACATTTATTGTGGTAGAAATTTAATCGGTGGAATCTGGAATCTGTCTTCCGTGGATGGAAGAGCTCCTTCTGTCCATGGGAAAACTTATCACCCAGCCAGTGATGCAGCTAGGGCTGGAACGTGGGCCAAAGTCCAAGCCCCCCCCCAAGTGATGGTGGCTGGTGATGAGGGTATCAGAGCAGCAGAAGCAACCCACCCCCATTTTATTCCTGCATTATGATGGTACTATGGTTTAAGTGAGTTTAAAATGCAAAACTGCACTTGTTCAGAGTATTCTTTCCCTTCTTCTTCTGTCTTTGCACTCTGCCTGTCATCAAGAAATGGCACTCCAGGCGGCTTACAGAAATGAAAACAATACATTAAATGCAATAAAGCGACATAACGATGGACAGAAAAACATATGATTGGAAAATAGCACCCAACCCACCAGACCCGCTTACAAGTTAAAGGCTTTTCTGATCAGGATTGGCAAATAGTTTAGTTCTTCTGCCATATTCAGGTATTTAGAAGCAGTTTTAAAGCATGGAATGGTGGTTGGAGGAGTGCGGGAGAGAAGTGTTAGTTGGGTGCTACTAAAGATTCCCACCCCCATCCCCATTGGACTATTTTAAGTCCAGGTTCCAAAATGACCTAGCTGCAGCACTGCACCTAGCATAGGAATCCTACTGGTAGAAAGGAGGTGGTGGGAGCTTCCTTATGCACCTTGCAGCGCCCTTTGCCTCCACACCTCCAAATCTGCTCCAGGGGGCTGGGGACCCTCTAAAAAAGCATGGGAGGTGGTGTTGGGGGCTGCAGAGGGAGCAGAAAATTGTTGATGCTTGTCTCCTCCACCCCTTTTGTCTGTTCTGGGAATGCTTCCACCAGTGGGAAAAAAAATGCTGGATTCAATTCAAGGTAGGTTAGGAAAGTGCCAGGTCGCCCAGTCAACTTTATCATTGAGTGGGGATTTGAACCAAGTTTCCCCAGTCCTAATTCCAGTGGTAGGTCATGATGTTTGTGGATCCCCTGTGAGCTAATAAGTAGAGAAGGAAGTAGCCTTGTTCAGTTGTCCAGTTCTGTACAGAACAATATTTGTGGGGGATTGGGGTCACGCCCACTGCCCCTGTCCCTAAAGTTCAGTGTCTGTACCCAAAATCTTTCCAAGGTATGGATCGTGCATAACAGCCAAGGTATGGATTGCATATATAGCATATGGCACCCTCCATCTGTTTTGGACTACAGCTCTCCAGCATTCCTTACGAATGGCCATGCTGGCTGGGGCTGATGGGAGTTGAGGTTCATGGGTTGGATCCAGGATCTGCCTTCAAGAGAGGAAGGGACTTTCCACGAGAGGAAAGGTTCAACTCAAAGAAGGTCCTCCTCCTAAATTTGGGGGATCCGCTCTCCTACCACCCACCATTCCTGTTCAGGAGGGTCTCCTGACTCTGTCTAGTATTTCTTGGGGTATGGGTTGCATGGGAAGGGAGGGCATGGGGATGTTCACTTCCATCAGCACAGTCATTACAGTGTAAATCTGGATCCAACCCCAAAACAACTGAGGACATCAACAACTGAGGACATCAATTGGGGGAAGACTGGCATATAGAATGGTGTAGTGGTTAGAGTGTTGGACTGGAACTCAGAAGATCCAAGTTCTAGTCCCCACTCTGCCATGAATCTCACTGGGTGACTTTGGGCCATTCACAGGCTCTCACAGGGTTGTTGCGAGGATAAAAACGGAGAAGGGAGGATCATGTATGCCACTTTGGGTTCTTCGCAAGAAGAAAAAAGGCAGGATATAAATGTAGCTAGGCTGACCATATGAAAAGGAGGACAAGGCTCATGTAACTTTAACAGTTATAGAGAAAAGGGAATTTGAGCCAGTGTCATTTGTATGCAATTAGTTCCTGGTGATATTCCCTCTTCACCACAACAGTTAAAGGTGCATGCACTATACTAGAGTGACCATATACAAAAGAAGGCAGGGCCTCTGCAACTTTAACTGTTGTAACGAAGAGGGAATTTCACCAGGAACTAATTGCATACAAATGACACTGGCTGAAATTCCCTTTTCTCTACCACTGTTAAAGTTTCATGAGCCCTGTCCTCCTTTTCATATGGTCAGCATACATAATGTAGCAAACAAACTAAAAATAAGGAAATAAATGAATAAAGTGAGCCTACATACATTTGGGTGTGTATGACTGTAAGATGCTGTGTGAATGGTATTGTAAATATCTCGAGGATGTGTGGGGCAGTAGCCAGAATACTGCCCCCCCTCCCTACTTACACACAAAGATAGGGATGACATGAAATGGGACAAAAAGAGTTGCCTTGGCCCACAGGCTTTGGAGTCTTGAGCTGGGGTTTGTCCCTCATGCTTGAGATGTTCTTCTGCCCAGCTGTTGTATTCGCATCACTTGACTGCTTTTTCCCTTCTGTTTTCTTAAATGGGCCCACAGGTGGCTTCACTTAGGCATTTCCGTTTAACCTAAAACTAAATACAAGGCACTTTTCTGCTTGAGTCATCATGTGCTGGTGTTGGCTGGTTCATTTGCACTGTTAATATGATCTCTAAGGTGGCCTGGGATTGCTTGATTAAAGACACACTGATGGGAAAAGGGCATTTTTTTAAAAAAAAGTTTGTGTGTGTGTAATGCTTTCAGCAGGTGTCATTTGTATGACAACAGTTAAAGCTGCAGGAGCTATACTAGAGTGACAGATAAAAAAGAGGGCAGGGCTCCTGCAGGTTTAACTGTGGTGATGAAGAGGAGATTTCACTGGGTGCTGCATGCATATAAATGATACCTGCTGAAATTCCCTTTTCTATGCAACTGTTAAAGATACAGGAGCCCTGTCCTCCTTTTCATATGGTCACCCTACTTTAGGAGCTAATCTTACAAACATTGGTGTGTGTACAAATCATTCATTGGTGTTTGTTTAGATAGCTGTATGCGTATAATTAAAACTAAATTAACACTCATGCTCTCTCCCCCCTTAAAATAGGGCCTGCAGAATTTCAGCTTTAATATTGTAGTTAAATGTGCTTACAACTCAAAACACAAAAGTAGTACTGAAGCATTCAATTCAAAATATTGTCTCTGTCTCACACCTCATACTATCGGTTTTTAATAGAAGAGGACAGTTTTGTTTCAAAATAATGGGATTCAACTTGGCACAGTTAATTAAGGTTGCTTTACATACTTTGTTCTTGTTTAAAATGTTTTATATTTAAAATATAGTACAACTAAAGCAAATAAAAATACATCTAATTCAAAGGTAAAAATAAAACAAAAGGTTGAATGGTATTAATTTATTTGTCAATCTAGCACTGAACAAGCAATGACCAGGTTCGCACATAATGGCAGCTTAATTAACGTACGATTTGCTGCAATGCATGCTGTATGTGTGCCACCGCCATTTCAATTATTGTCTGGATTCGGACATCATGGAGCAAGTTCCAATTGGAGGTTGCTCCATGATGTCCAAACCTGAGCAATATGGGTTAAATGTGGGTTAAGTTATCCTCAGAGGAAACCATGGCTTAACTGTAGATTGTTTAACTTGCAATTAACCCATAGTAACTGGGTTTGGACGTCATGGAGCAACCTCTGATAAGGCCAATCAGAGGTTGCATATGCAAAATGCTGGTGGCACACATGGCAAATCATGGGTTAGTTAAGCCATGATTTGCAACCATTAACAAACAGCTTTTATTTATCACTTGCCGATTTCCTCTTTTTCTCACGTTTTGCATTTACATACACGAATGAATAGATGAGATCTATGCTCAGTTTTAATAGGGCCTAATTAGATAGGATTCTTACAGTTTTGGAGCTCCATGGTGGGTCGGGGGAAAGAGGGTCTGCTACTGTGGACTGGCGTATCCATTCTTCTTCTTCCTCCTCTGTCTGCTACAAGGTGGAACCAGAACTCCCGACCCAAACTAGGAAGGGAGGAAAGAAGGGAGAGAGAGAGAGAGAGAGACCCCCTTGCTGGGATGAGCCCTCCACTCTCACCACTCCTACTCCCATCATCAGACCAAGATCACTTGGACTGGGATGTGGCCAGTCCTATTTGCAAAGCCTTCAAAGGACAGATAGAATAACAAAGCCGTCAATGTGTTCTAGTCCATCTTGACACACCGTTACAAGTTGCAGAAGTGTTGTATAGCATTCCAGCATAATCTGCTTTTATTAAAAAGATCAGAAGCAGCCAATTTCCTTTGGAAGGACGTGCAGCCGTTGTTGCCATTGTGTTAAACTAACTTCTTCTTTTTAACCTAACAGCGCTGGGATCAGAAACTGCGTCATCCTGGTAAAGGCAGAAATGAACCCAGACAAAGCGATTCTGTTCAAAAATCTGGCAGAACCACCAATCCCCGGCAAAGGCGCAACTAGGAGGAAAATGTCACAATGGTCAACAAATTGAAATAATCCATGGACTTGTATAAAATTAAAGACTTGCCTTGATGGAGCAGCAAAGGAAAAATTGCACTATTGCACGTTGCATTCTATTGTTTACTATGAGAACATGTTTGTAGCCAATTTTAGTTTTATCTTCCCCTAGAGTTGCAGGAGTACACACACTCCGAAACAAATGGCCTATCTTACTCACAATATCTGTGGATCACATCTGGATTTTTTTTATTTTTAAAATGGTAAATCTGATGAGGTTGGCAGATGCCATGGTAATTGCTTGTATACAATTACCCAGACCAGAAATCTGTGTGCCCTCTGAGCACCTGGATCTCTGGAACATACAAGCTGTCCCGCTCCATTCAGCAGAGTGACCTAATGCAAGCATGCCTGCATTCCTATGCATAAACAATCAGTGGATCAGAACAGAGTTTTGGGAAGCCAATGCTGACGTTGAAACAACAGTGTGGATGATTTTCTCCCTGAATAAAATCTGTGTGCGGTCAAGGAGAGAGGTTGCATCTTTCCTGTCCCTCTCACCAGGTGCCCTTGGCGCATGAGCACGTATGCTGATAACATTTCTACAGCATGTCTGTGCATAACATCCAATGTGTGCAGGCTCCAAGCATGTACCCAATAATCTACATGTGATTTGAGGATTGGCTATGTGATTCAGACTTATGCACACAAGTTGTTGTTATTGTTGATTTTACACCCCCCAGACAATAGGGTATATCCCCACCCCATATTTGGGGAGGAAAATAATCTGGGCTGTCCCAAAGTTACACAGAAAAATGGAATCGGATGTACATTCAGAATCTGTTTTTCTAGGTGAGACAATGCAAAGCCAAATGTACATGTGAAATAAAAAGTGGGATTTCATTGTAGAAAAGGAAACAAGAGTTTTTGCATGCTATTACTGTGATTTAACAAAGCAAGCAAAAGAAAATCAGGAATAGCATAACAAGACCATTTCGGCATTTTGCAGTTAACCTGCACAGGATGGAGACTTGGTTGCCCCTTAGCTTTCACTTCACCCACCCCTCCTTTCCAGTTAAAACCCTCGTTGGCAGTATGGAGAAAAAGGATTATACAGAGAGATTATACCAAGAGCTCAGTGCGTATCTGAGCAGGTCTGTTAAATGTTGATTCCTCTTCAATAAACCACTTGTATGAAGTCTAGCTTTGAAACATTAACCATGACAAATACTGCACGGAAGACTTGTTTTTGAATGTCTCGATCCTTGTGGGAAAGGTTGTACAGAATTATTAAGGCTCACCAGAAGTTATGTTATACTTGCTCTTTGATAACATTTCCCTTTTTTTCTTCCTCTTTTGTTCTAGTTGCGGAATCCCCAAGGTAGACTTAACTTCCCCAGGCCTCCTTCTCGGCATAGGCCTGCACTTCCTCATTTCATTGGTGTCATTTTGATTGTATTTCAGGGTCTATCTTCCACAGCAGCATTTGATGGTTAGTATTGGAGAGTCCAATAAAACGATTGCCGCTACTAAGAGAGTTACAGCCATATCCCATGCAGCGTAACTGTAGCAATGAACAGAGACTTTAGCCTGACTTTTTGCAACAAATGTACATTTTTTTATAGCCTATGATATGTATTTCTATTTGACATATGCCAATAGGACATCCTGACGATTATGTCCTCTAAGCCTTACAAAACAGTGCCAATAGTTGGAAATTGTAATTCTGCCTCTCTCTCTCTCTCTCTCTCTCAAGTACAGAAATATCAGTAGAATACTGAACTAAAATAAAGCAAATATTTTAGCAGAAAATAAAACATTTATGTTACAAAATGCTTCAGTCTCCTCACTAACAACTATGGCAGTTCTTTTTGGAAATGAAGGGCTTCTCTACATTAAGGAAAACTCTGCAGCATACCAGGGCTTTGCCTTCTGGAGACTTTGCGGATTTACAATGGGCACAATATACACACTCCCTCCCTACTTAGTTTCCCCCAGTTCCTTTGTGGGCATGTTCCATATGTTTCATTTATACAGCCAGTAGATGGTGCTGCAAGATTTCTAAAATATCATGTGATTCTTGAATTATACCTCCTCTTTGATGGTGGTTTTTGACGGCAGGGGGATGAGGTGGCATTACTGCATTTTTGGTGATTTTTAAAATGATGGAATAAACTTAAAACATGACAAGAGAGGCCCTGGAGGTTGATGACATCATGAAAAGGACCTATGAACTTCCGTGAGTGAACAACCATGAGCACATGATAAATGCCTTGTGTAAAAGTGCCCAAAGTTACGAGTCAAGGAATGACAGTGCAAATAATGCTGCGAAATAGTGACAGTGTTCTCCACATGGAAAATCCTTCCCCGACATCTATCCCATGCCACCCATTGTTCCGTCACTCTCCTCTGTGACCAAGAAACAAGCCAGATGCAGGTAAGCATAGATTTGATTCTCAATGGGTGGCACCAGGGCAACTCCAGAGAAAGGGAACAGGTTTAATCTCTATTGGTTACCATGGGTGGACCTCTATTCATTCTTCATTCCTGTCATTCATTCCTAAGGAATAAGAACAGTTCTGCACTTATGGGACGTTATAGTAAGGACAAAAACTGGCTCAACCTACACCGACTGATCCTGCTGGAAGGTGAACTTCTTGATGTGCATCCTTGCAATATTCAACCCTCGCTACACAATCAATCAATCACACTTTATTGTATCTTAGCAAATTGCCATTATACACAATTACAGAAAAACAACAACTATACAATTTAAAACTCTACTAATAATTAAGAGCTGGATAATTTTCCATACAGTCTTTAAACTTTGTGGCACATATTTGTAGAGCATCGACAAGGAATTTAGAAGTTCTGAAGGATACATACTTCTCAGCATCAGACAATAGGAAACAAACCTTAACAAGGGATGGCCTTCCCATCAACAGTCTTAACAATGGATGAATATATTTGGTTCTGAGATCATTATAAATAGGGCATTCTAGCAGTACATGAATAGTATCTTTAACTGATACAGAATTGCAACTGCATACTCTATCCTTAGGAACCCTCTTATGCCGACCCACCCAATCTGCCAATGGGAGAACATTTAATCTTGCCCGAGTGAAGGCTACCCTCATTTTAATATTTGGTAGATCTACAAGGTACTTTGGAAAAGATAAATACAAAGGAGTAAAGGAGACATAGAAGTTATTAGATGGGCATGTCTTGAACTCAGCCAACTGAGATTGCATCTCAGTATCCTTAAGCCTTTGGAGCAGTAATACTTTAGCTCTATCATAACTTTGAGTTAAGAGAAAAGAGAAGGAGAATCCCAAATTCATGGCAACTAGCTGCATTTTATGCTTCCATGAGCTTGGGTCCATCTCTTCCAAAAACATCAAAAGAAATTCTGATACCTGCTTAAAAATGATTTTTAGCCAAAAAAGCAAGGCTAGTCTGAGAGCCTCAGCTTTGATTGTCATTACACCCAGTTCTGCATGGAGCAATTTTAATTTTGTAGAAATAGGAACTGCCAGGAGTCTATGCAAAAAAATATTTTGAGCTCTTTCTAATGGATCCAAGTTGGCCATAGCCCACAGTGGTGCTCCATATAGCAATTTTGGCAGAATCCTGATCTTGTACAATTCTAGAATGGGCTGAACCAGACTGCCCCCTTTTGTACGATAGAACTGTAATAGTCCATTTAAAGTTCTACCATCTTTCGTGGTGCTTAATTGAACCTGTGAAGACCATGTACCCGTCCACTGAAAGACCACACCAAGTTAATTAAAAGAAAATACTTGCTCCGATTTATTCCATCAATTATGGATTTTCTTAGATTTATCAAATATAATAACTTTTGTTTTTTGGTAATTGATAGAGAGAAGCTTGTTCTTGCAATATAAACTGAACTGCTTTAATAATCTATGCAGGCTCAACTGAGTGTAAGAAATCAGGATTGCATCATCCACATAAAGGAGGATTGAATATTTCTGGTTTCCTATTTTAACTGGAAAATAGTGGTCACCTCTTAAGAACTCAACTACATCATTTATAAATAAATTGAGGAGAACGGGCAAGTAAACATCCCTGTCTTACTCCTTTTGTGACTGGTACAGAGTCAGATGTCCTCCCCCAATTTTAACTCGTAGGGATGTTCCAGAATATAAAGCGATTATATATTTTAGAAGCTGCATGTCTATGCCCATAGATTGTAATTTGCTCCAAAGGCGTTCCTGAGGAATAGAATCGAAAGGCTTTCAAATCAATAAAGGCCACATAAACATGCTTTACAATTCCGGCCCAATATTTATCAATAATACATTTCAGCATAAAGCAATTATCTAGAGTTGACCGTCCTGGGCAAAAGCCAGTCTTTTCTGGAGCAAACAAAGCATGATCTTCCACCCAATCCTCCAGTTTATCAAGAAAGGACCTGGCAGAAATATTCCCTGGAACATCTAATAAGATAATTGGCCTATAATTTGCTGGATCATTTCTAGGTCCCTTTTTGTAGATTGGGACCACAATAGCTGATGACCAACTTGGAGGTGAAATCCCGGTGATGTCAATTTAGGAAAATAGTGATGCAAATATTGGAGCCCACCAGTCAGGGAATGCAGTAAAGAGATCTGGTGGATGACCATCTTCTTAGTTTTAGGATTAGTGACTTGGCCCTATCTACTGAAATATTTTCCTAACAATGTTCCCAATTACATTCAGTATAATCCTCAGAAGAAGCAGTAGGAAGGTTGGGCTCATTAAATACCCTCCTAAAATGGCTTTCCCATTCGATCTTAGCAATAGTTCCCTCTAGAACAAGAGCTGATCTTGTTTCCAACCTTGCAAGTATATCCCAGAATTTACTTGGGTTCTTTTGCAAGAGTGCAAGGCCTAAGTCCTTCCTCTGTTCCTCATAATAGATCCTTTTCTTCCTCTCTAATTAATCTTTTATACCTTTTGCGCATTTTATAAAATTGAGAGGGGATTATAGAATTACTGGTACACACACTTGTCACCCATCTTATTTATTTAAGCAATTTTGATCCCAACCTTCAGCACGAGTGCTCTTGGGATGGCTGATAAATCCAAAGATTCTTCCCCCCTCCCCCCTCTCTTTTATTTTTACATCAACCGTGTGAAGTAAGCCAATACAGAGAATAACTGATCCAAGGTCACGCCATGAGCTTCATGGTTGAGTCAGAATTTGAACCTGGGTCTCTCTAGGCCTAGTCCTAATCACTACACCACACTGGCATTTTACCAATTGTTATTATTTTCCAGTAAATTGTCATAAAACAAGTGGAGGAGCCCTCTGGGGCTGCATCCAAGCTCTAGGCAGGTAACACAGGTGCTGCTGGTGTAGGAGGATCAGTAGCTTGCAACGTCTTCCTCTGACACCCGTCCTTGCCTCGTCCATCTCCATTTGAAGCAGGAGAAAAGGCAGGAGAGGTTCTTCCCAGCCGTAATGACTAGCAGCCTGTTGGAGCAGGTGTTGCCTATATTTACCATAGTTCCTGCAGCCATAGGGTGGCCATGTGTAGTACTTTCCAGAGGACCATCCCCTATTTGAAGGAGTTCTCTGTTTCAATGGCTCTCCAGTGCAAGTCAGGGCTACTGATCAAGAACCAAAAGAAACTGTGAGCAGGGGCCTGGATGTTGCCCATCCACAGTGAGCACCTAGACAGCAGACTGAACAGGCAGGCACACGGGTCACCGTCTTCCTCATGATGGTGAGATTTCCACTTAGATTCTTGTAATTCTTAATTTGCATTTGTACACCTCCGTGCAAATTTTATGCAGAGCTGTGTCCCTTTTTCGGGTGATGCGTTTTCTCTTTTTTGGCAATGCATAAGTGGCCACCTGAGCAGTCCCTATGCTTTTGAGAAAACTCACGGAGGTTTTTCCAGAACCTGTGCTCTAATCCTGTTGACTGGTTTCACTTCTGGGTTTTTTTCAGGCATGATTCCCCCCCTTACCACCATAGACAGATATAACTGTACATTCCTCACACGCTGGCCCCCTCCCTCCTGCCCGCTAGCACTCAAATCTAGCGGGGCTAAACAAATAAAGTCAGAATTGAGATCACGTTACTAAACTGCAAACAAATACAGATGGGTTGAATCAGCTGAGAAAAATGCTTGTGACAGCCAACTTGGAGCATACATATATAAATTGTGGAAGCAAGTGTTTTGTCCTATAGCAAACAAACAGAGACACGTGTGTGATTGGATGCAGTGGGGTACAGGGAATGGCTGATTAAAACCATATCTTTACCACATCTGGTTACTATTATTTCAGGGGAGCAAACATGCAATGGCAGTCTCTGTGGATAATTAGCAGGATGCTGCCTTAGCATACAGAATTTCCTATCATTATATATCCCTGTGGGCAAAATGGCATGAGGACTAAGCACTTTATGATTATTATCACTATATATCTCAAAGGCTCATATATCAGGAGAGAGGTGAAGGTAACTTCTAGACAGCGGGAGTTCTGAACTCTGCTCTTGGGTCTATGAGGTTGATCTCAAAGTTGCTGCAGTCTGATTTTTGGTCCCCAAGATAGTTGGATTCAAAAACAAAACCTTTAGAAGGGCTTCCCCACCCCCCAAAGTAAAGAGGAATGATGACATTTTATTAGGAATGGCATGTTGTATCTTCCTGTTAGTTTTGAATAGAATTGCTCTTGAAGCTTGATTTGGGCCCAAACTGAACATAGCTGTTCAAACACAGGGCTGCCCCAGTTAAGCCCAAAGAAGGGAGTGGACGTGCAATTTAAAGTGCCAAAGGAACACCCTGGTGGGATGTGTGTGCTGAACTGTCCCCCCCTCTATCCTCTGCTTTTCCTTCTACAGCCCCCCCCCCCCCAAGGTGTTTTTTTCTCTCTGGGAGGCTCATTCCAAAACACCATAGCATAGCCAGAAGAAAAAGAGATTGGGGAAAATAGATTATGGAGTCAATAAAGAAGTGTGAATGTGTGTGCGAGACAGGGGGGAGAGAATAGGTGTGCATTAAATTGCATGAAGTGTGTGTGTGAGAGAGTATGAGTGTTCACTTTGGGCCTGCCCATATTTTGCTTTGGCCTCATGCACTTTTTGCCAAGGGCCTGTCCACAGCACACCTATTCCCCTAAGACAATCAGCCATGAGGAAATGTAGCTGTCAGGCTAAACACATTTCCTCACCCCTGGATTGGTCCCTGTTGTCTGTGCACCCCTTTAAAACGCACCCCTTGTGCAATTGTTCGTATGACTGAAGTAGAGACACGTTTGGAGACATGACAATAGATTCTTATTTCTCCCTCCCTTCTCCTCCTCCTCCTCCTTCTCCTCCTCCTCCTCCTCCTCCTCTTCTTCTTTCTCCTTCATCCCCCTCGTTCTATTCTTCTTCCTCTTCCCCAGAGCTTAGTGCAAACATAACGCACTTCCAGCTGCATACTACAAGTGGATGCTGTAGCTACTTGGTTCTAAACTTCTGCACAACTGGTTTGGTTTCATTGTTTATTTTAGGGGTGTGCACGGACCCCCCGGATCGGATCGGGACCCGGATCGGGACCTCCAATTTTGTCCCGGACCGGTTCGGACAAAATCGGAGGCCCCCCGGACCGGATCGAGTCCGATCCCGATCCAAAAATCGGAAATTTTTGGATCGGCCGCCATTTTTTTCCCCATAGACTTGCATTGCAATGCAAGTCTATGAGGAAAAAATGGCGGCGGGTGGGTAAGGGGGGGCCTAACTCCCTCCCCCCCCCGGGGCCGTCCGCTGTGGACGGCCCCGGCAGGTAAACCCCCTCCCCCGCGCTCCCTACCCCCCCTGGGGCCGCCTGCTTCCATCCGCTGGCGCCCGCGGGCGCCAGCGGATAGAAGCGGACGGCTCCGGGGGGGGGGGTAAGCCCCCTTCCCCGCCACTTACCTTCTCGGCACGTCCGGCGCCGGCGGCTACTACCAGCGGGCTCCGCGGCCTACTCTCGAGTAGCGCGCCGGGTGATGACATCACCCGGCGCGCCACCCTGGAGCAGGCCACGGAGCCTGCTGGTAGTAGTAGGCGCCGGCGCCGGACGGGAGCCGCCGGGCCGGGCAGGTAAGGGCCCCCCTCCCCCCTCCCCCCTCCGCGCGCCCCCTCCTCCCCCCTCCCCCCTCCGCGCGCCCCCTCCTCCCCTCCACGCACCCCCTCCTTACCTTTCCGGCCCGGCGGCTCCCGTCCGGCGCCGGCGCCTACTACTTCCAGCAGGCTCCGCGGCCTGCTCTAGAGTAGCGCGCCGGGTGATGACATCACCCGGCGCGCCATCCTAGAGCAGGCCGCGGAGCCTGCTGGGAATAGTAGGCGCCGGCGCCGGACGGGAGCCGCCGGGCCGGAAAGGTAAGGGCCCCCCTCCCCCCTCCCCCCTCCGCGCGCCCCCTCCTCCCCTCCACGCACCCCCTCCTTACCTTCCCGGCCCGGTGGCTCCCGTCCGGCGCCGGCGCCTACTACTACCAGCAGGCTCCGCGGCCTGCTCTAGAGTAGCGCGCCGGGTGATGACATCACCCGGCGCGCCACCCTAGAGCAGGCCGCGGAGCCTGCTAGTAGTAGTAGGCGCCGGCGCCGGACGGGAGCCACCGGGCCGAGAAGGTAAGTGCCCCCCTCCTCCCCCCCCCCGCTGTCCACTTTCATCGGCGGGCGCCCGCTGGCGCCCGCCAATGGAAGCGGCGGTGGGCGCCAGTGGGCGCCCGCCGATCCGCCGATCCGCCGAACCGGTTCGGAGCTTTTTCGGACCGGTTCGGATTGGATCGGCCGATCCAGCTGCGGGATCGGAAATCGGATAATTTATCCGATTTCCCACTGGACCGGACTCGGATCGTGGATCGGGTCCGATCCAGTGCACATCCCTAGTTTATTTATTTTTACTGCATTTCTGTACTGCTCAATAGCTGAAGCCCTCAAAAATTAAAACCATAAAATACAACTTAAGTATAAAACTTAAACCACAATATAAAAGTACAACCAGCATAAAATTAGGACTTTCTGGGTCCTAATCTATTTGTTTGCTTACGTTGATTTCAAAGTGGTTGCTGCTGCAGTTTTGTTTCCAATGTTAGTAAGCTGGATCCTTTTAAAATGGGGAAAAGAGGACTGGATCATGCCATCTTATTTGCATATTCCAGGTCAGTTTGGTCAGCTTGACTACATATTTGTGTTTGACTTATTAAATTCATTGAATTACCAATTGTTTTATTATTACTGAAAAACAAGAATATAGTGTGGATTTAATTTCGAGCAACCAATTATTGTATTATTACTGAAAAATAAGAAAATATTTTGTAACTCATTTTAAGTAAATGCTATTATCTTTTGTTTCCAAGCTTTTTGACCATTAGCCTTTATCAAGGTCCTTTCTCTCTTACCAGTTATATCGTGAGGGTTCCTCTCTTCTTTTTGATTTTATTAAGGACAGCACTCTGGGTCTTTCCGTTAGTTTTGTGTCATTGCTACTGAAACTTGATTGACATGTAGAATGACAGCTACATATGGCCTGCTGCTTTCCATAGTTTATGCAAACTGAATACAACAGAAAAGATACTACTTCACAGGAATGGCCAACAAAACCATCCAGTCCTGTACAGATATGTGTGCAGGTACAGGCTTGTTGCAAGTCCATTGATCTTTTGGGCTTCTCCTTCAAGGTTGACCAGTCCAGAATCAGTCCCAGGTTTGGAAGGAGGTGGGGAAGTAACGCTTCGGTGAGATAACATCAGTGGGGCCCCTCCCTGAATGGGCCTACCTCCTCACTTCTGTCTTCACTGCCCATTCATTTGCCCTCTCCTTCAGGACACAATCAGTAGAACCACCCAGAGGAAGAGTGCAAGGCAAACGAAGAATGCTGCTCTATCATTTCACTCCTACCTGCTTAAGAATAGCAAGTGAAGAGGCAGCAATAGCATGGAAGAGAAAGGCACCAGGACCAGGAAGCTGCAGAGGCAGTGGTCCCCCAGCAGTAGATGGGGCCTTTGGTAGGTGCCCAATGATGCCTACTTCTGATGTCAGCCTTGAACATACCTTCCCCTCCTTTAGGGAATAGTCCTGTGCACTGGCCGCTGAAATACGTAAAGAATTTATTATTATATATTGAAGTGCTCATTTGTGTTGTATTTGTAAGCATGTATATTTATTAATGTGTGTTGGGGTTTTATAACATTTAGATGTGCATCCCTACAGCTTGTAATGCCATACCAAGGGCATATTCCTTTTACCCATATTTGCTTCTCACTCAGTTCTTTGGTCCATAATTATCAACCATTCAGGTGAGTCCTGTTGAGGCTTAAAATATCTTCCTCTGAGCTACTGTCCGCCAGATGTTTTAGATTACAATGCCCATTATCCCTGATCATTAATTGTGCTGGCTTAGGGTGACCATATTGGGAAACCAAAAAAAAAAAAGAGGACACTCAGTGGCAGGGGAGAATGACATGCTTTCCAGAGGCCCCAGAAAGTACTCTTTCCCCTCCTCCATTCCAATTGGGGCCAAGGAGGGGAAAGGTGTGTCATTCCCTCCTCCCACTGCTTCAATGGGGGCCTTTTCTTTAATGTCCAGCAATGACATGCTTTCCCCTTTAAGGCCCCAATTGGAGCAGTGGGGGGGAATGATGGCCTTAAAGGGGAAAAGTGTGTCTTTCCAGGACATTATATAAAATTACAGAAAATCCCCCCTGATACCCAGGATAGAACAGAAACCAGGACAGATCCGGGGAAATCCTGGCAGTTGGTCACCCTATGATGGGGCTTGTAGTTCAAAACATCTGGAGGGCACCAGGTTGGGGAAGGGTGGATAGTGATGAAAGAGCAGTGATTACAATGGAACTTTCTGCACTACGGTCTATGGTAAGGAGGGACAACAGCTGCACACATTTCATTTTCAACACACCACATCAATTTACACCACCAATCTGCTGTCAAGTGCTCAACGCCCCTGACCAACCTTTGATCCAATCAATAAAACACGCTCACTCAACCTTTCTGTGCAGGCCAAAGTGACTACATGACCACCGAAGGATGTTGTTAACTACTGAGCAGCAAGCGTTGTGGTGGTCGTATATTTGCATCTTAAATTCTACTGGGTAAAATAAGGAATACAAATGCATAATCCACTTTTGTAACTGTAAATATGTTCACAGGGTTGAAATTTCTTGGAGAACCCTGTGTATACTGCAGTGGCATAAACTGGTTATAATCTTATCAACCTACCACAACTATTTTGAATGATAGGTTGTGCAGACAATAGATGGAACTCAGGCCCCTCTACAAGAATTCGGCTTGACGCCCGGTTGCCCGATTATGTGCATCTTCTCACCATCGCTTTTACGCCTAATTCCTATAAACGACAGGCGGTGAAGCACATTACCGACAGTATGAAACACGCTTTAAAGTGGTTGACATGTGGAGAATTGCTTGTTTACATGGTCATAAGGCGCTTTAACTCCCGCGGAAAATTAAAACTCACTATTTAACGCGCATTCGATAATGTGCATAATCGGACAGAAAAAGCGCCTCAACCTGTGATTTGCGCTCCGTTCATGTGGAGGTAAAATCAGTAATGCGCTTTGAAAGAGCTTTAAATTGCTCTTGTAGGGGTACCCTCAGTGAATTAGTTGTAGGGATGTAGGGATTTTGTTAAACCCATCTGCGTTTTGCAGATTGTCACGGGTCTTTCTTTCATTTCTCATTTACGGAAGCGGATGATGATGGTGATGATGACCAAAATTTTGTTCTACTTGCGCTAATCCACATTAGTACTAATTCACATTATTGAACGTGTACATTTGTGCCCATGTGCAAATCCACATTAATGTGCATTATCTAATGCAGATTAGCTCAAATCCTCCCAAAAAAGTGGTGGTGGGGAAACCCACTCTGCAAGTCTGCGGAATCCAAGTGACTTAGAACAAGCCAGTCCCCTGCGGCAGCATCTGCAGGATGGATTCATCTAAATCCAAATTAATTTGACTCCATTGCGGATTTCTCTGACATCCTTAGTTGTGACTTTGAGATGATTTGCATAGTGCACTTGCTAGGGCTGGGCCTGCCCACCTGTTCCTTATTTCAAGGAGTGATTCCTTATTTAGTGGTGAAAGTTAGTATTACTAAATAAGGAGCAGTCCCTTGGAATAAGGAACAGGTGGCACGCCTAAACAGGGACGCTGCCAAAAACGGCTACTCTGAACTGACTTATCTCTGGTTGCAATGCATTCATCTATCTATCTACGTATGTACCTATCTATCATCTATCTAGGGGATTTATATCCCACTCTTCAAAACATTCTCGGAGCAACTTACAAAGAAGAGAAGAATTACCATAACACCTACTTACCACATGGATTGCTGCCACAATCTTTCCACCTTTGCCAGTTGTTACCTGGTACAGTAACTGATAAACCTGAAAAAAGAATACAACACCTCTCTCAAATATATTTGCACGTTTGGCTCAAAATATGCTGAACGCTTTTATGAACGAATAATGACCTATTTTGTAGAAAAAATATTTTAAGTGGGATTAGTTCCCCTTGAATTGGCAATATAGTGGCACTGGTACAGCCCTCTTTGGTAGTTTCTTCTATTAGAATGCATTTATATTAATGGTGCACGATCCAGTGAGATCTAGGTATGCCATTGCCTATTGACATGGTCGGAAGCTGCAGGGAAGCACATTTTGGCTAAACAGCAGGAGAAACTTCCCAACAGTAAGAGCTATTCAACAGACCACCTCGGGAGGAGATGGGATATTTTTCACTGGGCATTTCTTAATAAGCAGTACCCTTAAAAATTTCAGCCAAGTCAGGAATACGCAGAAACCATTTTCATAAAAAGAATTATTTTTAAATTCAGAAAAGGGCCAAAGAGATTGTGGGCACAGCAGGCAGTCTCTAGGATTTAAGATATAACCACTTTAGCCAACATTTCCTTGTACATACGCAGATTGCAGAAGCCCCCCCCCCATCCTCACCAGGTCTCGAATCTCTTCACGTTCAAAACAGGCTCCTTCAGACAGTGACCAACAGCAACCACGTGATTTTAAGTTGAAAAGGGAATGCCATTGAAAAAAGAATAGGCTGCAACGAAACAGCACCATCTAGTGGCAGAATAAATTCCATCATAAATAGATGTCAGATTGTCTCTGTGTTATACAAACACAAGATTACTAGGGGGAAACAGTGGGAGATGTCCTGGCTGTTGATGGCATCACGAAATCGACCTGCAAACTTCTGTCAGTGGCCAGTCACAAGCATGCTATAAATCATTAATTTAGAGAAGCACAGAATTCTTACCACATTTCAAATTTAAGTAAAAAAAGGCTAATATTGTATGGCCTTCCAAGTGCAGGTACCGTAATTGTGGATAGGAGCGTTCTTTGTTTCATCAAGCAACCCCCTGTCCCAAACAACAGCAACAACATGATCATAGTAAAACAGGACGTTTTCCTGCAGTTTCCTATTTTTTTGTAATTCAGAGAGATAGCCTCAGCAATGCCTGGTACAGTCAGTTTCTATAAATTGTAAAGTAGCCAATTAGTCACAAATACCTTCAGAGTACTTTTTAAACTGCATGCTTAAGCGGAGAAAATAAATGCTAATAACGAGGATTACTCCAAGCTTGGAAGTTGTTATACCTACCACTTCTCATAAAGCCACAGTGTCTTGATTTTAAATATGTTTGGAGTATAACTAGGAGCCTATCTACACAGTACCTTGGAACGTTTTAAATAGTATTTTAAAACATTCCAAATAGGTGTGTTCCAAAACGTCTTAGGCCACATTAAGGAGTACTCACGTTACAGGAGAAAAATTCTTCAGTCTTCAAAGTGGTGTGTGCAGTCTCACACCCTTCTGTCCGTCTCTTTCTGTTTCGTTTTTACAATGAGTTTAGGGCAAGGCATTGTGGGCGCTGTAGTTCACTTGCCCACTTCCTCCTTAGTTCCCCTTTCATTCCCTAGCTTTCAATGAGTATAGGGCTAAGCATTGTGGGTGTTGTAGTTCACTCGCCCACTTCCTCCTTAGCCCCTCTTTCTTCCCCACCAATCAACGGCTAAGCATTTGGGTGCTGGTAAATGAAGCACTGCCCCCACAAATCACAAACGATTTATTTTACTTAAAACGATTTATTAAAAGTAAAAACCATTGTATATAGCTGAAATGAGTTTTAAAAAACCTCGGGTATACAACGTTCAAGGGAGTGCGTCATGTGGCCCAAAGAGTTTTCATAACCCTTATAAAACGTTATAAAGCTAGTGTCATGACCCAAGCCCACCCCAGGCTTCTGCTCACGAACTTTAGGCAAACTAACACACTCCAAAACGGTGAGACCTCTTTTATTGTGAAATCACACAGAATTCAGGCATAACGGTTTCATTTCTGCATACATATACTTGAAGCTGAAGATGAACCAGATAGCTTTCAGGTACAATGGCTTAATGCAAACAGCAATCACTCATGGGGAGACATTTAGAGTTGGCTCCTGTCCCATGCAAAACAGTCTGCAGTGGCCACACATGCTGATTCATCAGGAACATGAGCAAAACTCAAGGAGAAACTCCAGCACAGAGGCGCATGAAGTCTGACAGAACACAGATCCATCTTGTACCAAACCAGACTCAGCCTGCCAGGAACACTGAGCTGATCACGTAAGCAAGATGTCAGGGCACAAACCTCTTCGACCTAGGAAACCCCTCTGCCTGTAACAAAGGCTCTGAGAGGAGGCTCTCTTGCAGGTCACACACACACACACAATTCCAGAACAGCAATGATCAGCCTTGGAACTTCCCTGTGCCCGTACTTTGGTTCCATGCAGGGAAAGCTATCACTCAGGCCATAGAACACGAATCCAGAACAGTAATCTGCAAGTCCAAATCTATGAAAAGCCTCAGAGCACCTTTCATGGCACAGATCTTAGAAATTCCAAGTCCAAATGGCAACAGAACATGTACAGAGTGCATCCAACATCTCCAAACCAGATAGAATCCCAAACACGAGGAGTTTCATGGCAAGCATAGAACAGATGGTAACAGTAGAACAGTTGAACAGATGAACAGATGAACAGATGATTCCTAGCAAAGGGCCTCCCCTTTGCTCATTCCACTATATAGGATGGAGGCTGGCTAATTCCAAGCCACTTTGACAGACAGGGCTTCAGGCCCGTAATCCAAACTCATGTGCCAACAGGGCAGCACAGTTCAACCTCCTCTTGATGACGACACTATGTGAGAGACAGCTTGCAAGATAGCCCACACCTTTTCTAAGCATACATTTGTTCTCAAGGAACTCAAGGCCTCGGCTAGCAGCCACAGATAAGCACAGACCAGAGACAGACTTTCTCACAACAATTGCCAAGCTTTCAACTCACAATTCCCTAGGCCAGCCTAGGGAATTGTCCATGAAGCACCTGACGTCCGACAGCTAGTGTGTAGATTGGCTCTTAGTCATTTTGAGAGCAGCCTGTTGTTGTTTTTTAAGTGGTGTTTCTTTTGTTGGTTTGAGCAAGCGTGAATTAGATCAGGGGTGGGAAGATGTCAGGCTTGTGGGATCTACTTTTTGGTGTGTATGTGTGTTCGTGTGTGTGTTTTACTAGAAACCCCAAATCCACCAACAAGAGCCTGGGGCAAAAGCCAAATACTTAGTATTAAAGAATTCTGAGCCCAGGAATTTTTTGCATACCAGAAAGGTGCCCGCGTTCCTTCCACACACACAAATCCACTTACACTCCATTTCAGCAGTATAATTTTGGGGATGGGGAGTTATTTTGTTAGTCAAACAATTGGGAGTCAGAAACTGTGAAGTGATCTAGGGGTCTCTTATAAGGCTCTGGCCCCTAGAGGTCACAGAGTCCAGATCTTTCATAGAGAGCAGTAGGGCTCTCCTCTTTATATACTTAGCACATGGAGTGAGATATACCAATCTTCAATTCCACCCAGACCAGAACGTAGGTATCTAAAAATATAACCTCTCTCTCTCTCTCTCTCTCTCTCTCTCAGGTCAATGCTCAGAACAAACAACAACTGATACATCATCACCACTATAGCTTTAAATGTCTCTTAATTCTATTCACTGATTAAGGGTGCAATCCTTTACATGTTTAACAGATAGGTCCACAGCGCACACTACACATTAGAGAGACAACACATCTGGAACTGCTCTTCACACATGGATGTAACTCTGCAGCATTTGCACTCCACAGACTCTCTAAGAACATCAGAAGAGCATGCTGGATTAAACCAAAAGCCTATTTGGTCCAGCGTCCTCTATCTCCACATTGGCCACTGGGAAGTCCTCCAGCTAGGGTGACCAGATAAAATCCAAGTCAGGGCTCATGTAACTTTAATAGTTGTAGAGAAAAGGGAATTTCAGCCAGTGTCATTTGTATGCATTTAGACCCTGGTGAAATTCCCTCTTCATCACAACAGTTAAAGTTGCAGGCACTATACTAGAGTGACCATATAGAAAAGAAGGCAGGGCCCTTGCAACTTTAACTGTTGTGATGAAAAGGGAATTTCACCAGGAACTAATTGCATACAAATGACACTGGCTGAAATTCCCTTTTCTCTACAACTGTTAAAATTACATGAGCCCTAACCTGGATTTTATCTGGTCAGCCTACCTCAAGCAAAAGACATCAGGGCAATGTTGGTGCAAGATGACAGGCTTCCACTCTGGGAGAGATTCATGTGCTCTGAATATCACCGATGCTAGAAAGATGGGCTTTCCCCATGCCTCCCACTGCCAGTTCTGCAACTTCCTGGGTGGTCTCCTTATCTCCATTTAGGCAAGATTGGAAAATGTGCAATGTTACTTCAGTGGCTGCTGATGACTACAGGGTTTGGGACTTTGCACACGAGTGAGTAAAGAATAATCTCTATTCCGCAATAGCTGTGTGATTGAATACAACATCTCACTACCAACAAAAAAGATGGCGGTGAGTTTGAGCTACAATGAGCTGCAAAGTTACTAGCTCAAGTACCTCCTCAGCTTGAACTCAGCTCATTTGGTGGCCTCAGGAAAGCCCCCCCTCTCTCTCAGCTGACCATCTTTAATACCAGGGCAATGGGAGGGTGTCATTTAGTAATTGAGGACAGGACTGGCATCAAGGGTAGGCATGGTTGGGCACCCGCCAAAGGCCCACACTCCCACAGCGGCCCACTGTCAAGAGCTCCCTGGATGGTGTCTTGCCCATGGGCTCTCAAAAACCTGGAGCCATTACTGACTGAGGTAAAGGGCCTGTTGCATTTAACAACAACCTATCAGTTAAACAACGTGTATGAGTGGAAGAGAGTGGGTGCACTGCTTGTTTGGGGCTAAACAACCTAGCAGTCTGGGTTCGTATGTCATGCTCCACAATCTACGAAGGAAGCAGTCATGGAATGCGCAGTAAAACTGTAAGAGTAGGGTGACCATATTTTGGAAACCAAAAATGAGGACAACATGGTCGGCCCTCAAGGGGGCTTCCACGCCAACATGTCTGCCCCCAGGGGGGCGTGTCCAGCACCAAGGTGGTTGGGTGCCCACCTGAACATAGTTTTGGTCACATGTCTGATTTTACAGCATACAATTAAGATAAATCTGTTCTACATACAAGTGAGACATCCAAGGACTGAAACTGCTCAAGATGCAAGACGCCAAAGAGGAGGCTTGACAACCTGAGTTTGAAGGGTATGGCTCCAGTGTTTGTTTAAAAAAATAATTAAAACCCCCCAAACTTTACAAAATTCCTAAAAATCAATGGATAAATGGATCTGCTTGAAACTTGGCATGGCCCTACTTAAGAGCTATCATGATGCCAAGTTTCATCTCCTTATTATTAAAAATGATGTTTTTTTAAATTTTTTTTTTAAAAAAACTCAAATTAAAAACAAATCTTAAAAATCAATGGATGAACGGTTCTGCTTCAAACTTGGCATGGCTAAAGCCCTACTAAAGAGATATCATGGTAACATGTTTCATCTCTTTATCTTTAAAAATGACGGTCTTTATAAAAAAATATTTTAAAAACTCACATTTTTCAAAATTCCTAAAAATTAACGGATGAACAGATCTGCTTCAAAGTTGACATGGCCAAAGCCCTACCTAAGGGCTGTCATGATGCCAAGTTTCACTGTATCTTTAAAAATGATGGATCTGTAAGCATTTTTATTAATTCCCATTGACTATAAAGTAGAGCTTTCCTTTGGGTGGGGGGAGGATGGGGAAAATCCAGTTTTTTCTTCAAATTTCATAATTCCCCCCTTTCCTGGATTTGTTACCAAAAATCCTGACATGTCCTGGTTTTTCCTGACATATAGTCACCCTAGAAGAGGCCAGATGCAAAAAGAGGACAGAGCCCCCCCACATCTTCAATAGTTGTGCAGAAGAAGGAATTCCTGCAAATGTAGCTTCCCTCTTCTGCACAGCTATTCAATGTGCAGAAGCTCTACCCTCTTTTTGGATCTGCCCACCCCACAAAGTGAGCCTTATGGCCCAACCAGGGATTTGATCGCAGACCTCTCAATCTACACCAAATACTCCAACCATTATACTAAGTTAATACAACATGCTTTAAAAAAAATGTTAATAATCTTAAATGCTATTTGAAATATAGGACTGTATCCAGTCCTGTCCCTCTGCCAGCAGAATGGAAATGGATGGCAAAACCATGTCAGAAGGCTTGGGGCAACCTCTTGAGCAGATCTGGGGGTGTGCAGTGAGGAGAGCAAGGGAAGCCCAAGGAGCAGACATCTGCTCACATGATGCCAATTTAACCCATAGTAAGTCTCTTCCAAATCCCATACCTGCCTATGTTATCGTTGCTTGCATTTTTTATTGTTATTGTAGTTGAAATTGCTTTTGATCATGTATTTTAATTTGCTTATTTAACTGGGTATTTGAGCTGTGATTTTTAATGTTGTTCTATGTAACCCACTTCATTTATAATAAATAAAAGTAAACTGAATTGCATGCCTGGGTTTCTTGGAAATATAGGTTCTGTTTGACCTTATGTGGATTCTGAAAATGCATTTTCACTTTAGTATCTCTCCCCTTTTCTGTAGGTCATGATGGCAATTTGCAGACTCTAATTCAAAAAAACATTAAAGCAGGAATTGCACCGAGAGAAGAGGGAAGCAAAATCGGCCACAAGCAGAAACTACACCTCCCATCTTCTTGCTCATTAAGGTCTCATTCAAGGCTGAGCCAGCAATGCAGCTGCCGGGTTGGGGTAATGTTAAGTGCTACCAGCTGAGTCTAATTACTAGGCCTCCCAAAGGTAACTTAAAACCACACAGAAATCATGTTAATTTGGGTAAAAATTATCTAACATGGCATGAGTAGGATTTACTGACTGCAAGAGCATTTAAGAGATCAGTTTACATTATAATGGTTCATACTGATGAAGTGCCGTCGGTGTTTTGCTTGGAATACATGTGAACCATTTTAATCTCTGCTAAAAGTCCATAAAAAATAGGGATTTCTTGAAATTGTAAACATTTCCTCAATGTTGTGTCGTAGTCAAACCCACTTTTGTTGGATTTCTGTTTAATAAGATTTCAGGAATTGGTTAACAGTTATGTAATCTCTTTTGACTCTATAAGGAAGACATTTCTTCTTGTGGCTTCTAGCTATACCTATCTGCAAATGTTTTCCATTTCCGAAAATTACTCACTCTGGAGTAGTGCCATGGTTATGCTATGGCAGGAAGAGCATAATTTGTAGTACTAGAATCTCTAACATGGTGCCCATGGGGTTTTCTCTTGGTACTTGCCAGGCTCCCTGTCTCTCCTGATTTCACTGTATTTTTAACGATTTATTTAATTATTTTTTAATTGATATGCTTCCCTCCAGCGCCAGTTGTTGTATTTATTGCTGTCCAAACCAGCTCCCTGAGAGTAGCCGTGCATGTTTACAAAAGAAACACTCTAGTGGTGGTTTAAAAGAAACTTTACTTCTGGGACAAGTAACTTTCCATCCTAGGGTAGGATGGCTCCGGTCAGCCGTGCGGTCAGCAGTCCATGAGGCAGGGAAGAAGAAGAAGGAAGTAGGTAGAGGGAGGAGACGGGAAAGGGGGAAAAAGCATCCCAGTAATCCCCTCCCACCTTGTTCAGGTACACATTAACTCCTTAGCTTCAGGTTCAGTGACCTGTAACCCGAGTTCTGCTAACAGTATTTGCGTTCAAAAGAGTGCTTTAGTTAGAGTTCAATCAGACCTCTCCCCTGCCTTGTACTTTTAACATCACTGCTTTGCCTTCTGGGAAATGGCCATGGCAGCCATTTTATGAATGGGCAAGCCCTCCCATGGCAGCCATTTTGTGAGAGCATCTACAACACCTCAAAATTCCTAATGTGGTAAGGGGTTCCAAGGATCCTGAAGATCCGTGTCCGGCCGCTGACCAATCATGTAAAGACACGCCAAGTGGTGAACTCAAAAAGCTTTTATTTGCTGCATTGCAATGCGACTGCTCTCCACTGAAGGCGCGGGGAACAGCCCCGGCTACAAGTAGGGCGTGTATATTTCTACCCAAGGGTCATCAGCCAGCAAGCGCACGCATCATGCAGTACTTTTCCAGTTTCAGCTCATAGACTTATATTGAAAGCACATGTCAGCCACTGCCCTTTAGAGAGGTGTAAGAGAAGTAGGGAGGGGGGAGGGGGGACTTTCCAAGCAGTGATGTCAAGAAGAACATCCAGCAAGCAGTTGCTGCCGTGTACCACCCACTCTATTTTCCCCTCTCGTTTCCTAGGTGCCTCTCACTCTCCTTGAAGCTTGACCCATATGCTTTGAAGCCAAACCACTCGAATAACAGGAAACTTGTGTGGTTGAACTAGAAACTTTCTAACTAGGGGTGTGCACGGACCCCCCGGATCGGATCGGGACCCGGATCGGGACCTCCAATTTTGTCCCGGACCGGTTCGGACAAAATCGGAGGCCCCCCGGACCGGATCGAGTCCGATCCCGATCCAAAAATCGGAAATTTTTGGATCGGCCGCCATTTTTTTCCCCATAGACTTGCATTGCAATGCAAGTCTATGAGGAAAAAATGGCGGCGGGTGGGTAAGGGGGGGCCTAACTCCCTCCCCCCCCCGGGGCCGTCCGCTGTGGACGGCCCCGGCAGGTAAACCCCCTCCCCCGCGCTCCCTACCCCCCCTGGGGCCGCCTGCTTCCATCCGCTGGCGCCCGCGGGCGCCAGCGGATAGAAGCGGACGGCTCCGGGGGGGGGGTAAGCCCCCTTCCCCGCCACTTACCTTCTCGGCACGTCCGGCGCCGGCGGCTACTACCAGCGGGCTCCGCGGCCTACTCTCGAGTAGCGCGCCGGGTGATGACATCACCCGGTGCGCCACCCTGGAGCAGGCCGCGGAGCCTGCTGGTAGTAGTAGGCGCCGGCGCCGGACGGGAGCCGCCGGGCCGGGCAGGTAAGGGCCCCCCTCCCCCCTCCGCGCGCCCCCTCCTCCCCTCCACGCACCCCCTCCTTACCTTTCCGGCCCGGCGGCTCCCGTCCGGCGCCGGCGCCTACTACTTCCAGCAGGCTCCGCGGCCTGCTCTAGAGTAGCGCGCCGGGTGATGACATCACCCGGCGCGCCATCCTAGAGCAGGCCGCGGAGCCTGCTGGGAATAGTAGGCGCCGGCGCCGGACGGGAGCCGCCGGGCCGGAAAGGTAAGGGCCCCCCTCCCCCCTCCGCGCGCCCCCTCCTCCCCTCCACGCACCCCCTCCTTACCTTTCCGGCCCGGCGGCTCCCGTCCGGCGCCGGCGCCTACTACTTCCAGCAGGCTCCGCGGCCTGCTCTAGAGTAGCGCGCCGGGTGATGACATCACCCGGCGCGCCATCCTAGAGCAGGCCGCGGAGCCTGCTGGGAGTAGTAGGCGCCGGCGCCGGACGGGAGCCGCCGGGCCGGAAAGGTAAGGGCCCCCCTCCCCCCTCCGCGCGCCCCCTCCTCCCCTCCATGCACCCCCTCCTTACCTTTCCGGCCCGGCGGCTCCCGTCCGGCGCCGGCGCCTACTACTTCCAGCAGGCTCCGCGGCCTGCTCTAGAGTAGCGCGCCGGGTGATGACATCACCCGGCGCGCCACCCTAGAGCAGGCCGCGGAGCCTGCTGGGAGTAGTAGGCGCCGGCGCCGGACGGGAGCCGCCGGGCCGGAAAGGTAAGGGCCCCCCTCCCCCCTCCGCGCGCCCCCTCCTCCCCTCCACGCACCCCCTCCTTACCTTCCCGGCCCGGTGGCTCCCGTCCGGCGCCGGCGCCTACTACTACCAGCAGGCTCCGCGGCCTGCTCTAGAGTAGCGCGCCGGGTGATGACATCACCCGGCGCGCCACCCTAGAGCAGGCCGCGGAGCCTGCTAGTAGTAGTAGGCGCCGGCGCCGGACGGGAGCCACCGGGCCGAGAAGGTAAGTGCCCCCCTCCTCCCCCCCCCCGCTGTCCACTTTCATCGGCGGGCGCCCGCTGGCGCCCGCCAATGGAAGCGGCGGTGGGCGCCAGTGGGCGCCCGCCGATCCGCCGATCCGCCGAACCGGTTCGGAGCTTTTTCGGACCGGTTCGGATTGGATCGGCCGATCCAGCTGCGGGATCGGAAATCGGATAATTTATCCGATTTCCCACTGGACCGGACTCGGATCGTGGATCGGGTCCGATCCAGTGCACATCCCTATTTCTAACCTGCAGGTTTCTCGGTTTCAGACTTCACACTTGTCTATGGTTAGATGTAATATCAGCTAAGCGTAGGCGTTACACCAGAGTATGCACAGAGTGCGAGCAAATTCTGTCTAGCAGCAGCTTAAGCATGCACATTTGCCAGAGGTCAGGGTCAGGGTTTCCCTTGCCTCAGGACATTTGCTAGAGGTCAGGGTCAGGTTTTTTCTTGCTTCAGTCCCCCTTTTGTTCCTTGTCAGAACATCCCACCTGTGCAGTTCTTGATATACATCTTTATCCCACTTGCACAGTTCTTGATATTTATCCTTAGCTATGAGAGAATTGAGCGATGGCTGAGCAAGCAACATTTGCTTTGTCAAAGCGGTTTCAATTAATCTCTGCGAGAGTCCTCTAGCACAGGGAATGATACAACATCCAAACAATACTAAGACACTGATTACTACTATGAGTGATATAACGACAGATGCAGCAAAATTCTTCTATTTAATGGTTTGGTACACCATGGGAGGGCTTAGTTTCCCCAGTCCCCATTGTCCCCCTTGTGTTAGACACATCTTCTTTACCCTGGGATGGGTGATTCTATGGATGTCCCTATATTCTTGGTTCTGCTTAATAAGGGTCACTTCGAATACTTTCTTTCCAGTACACGTAATAGACCGCATAGAAGTATAGTATTCTGCTTCTACATGGGTTCTGAGCGTTTCACAGCATGGTTCGACTGTAGTTGCTATCTAATAGCAAACAGCCAGAAATATTACTGAGGAAGGCGCTATGGGACTAATACTAATCCTGGGAATCCCGGCAAATTAATATGAGTGGGGAGCTGGCGTAGGGTACTCTGTACCGTGGTTATACTGCAGTAAGCTGTCTGGTGGTATTTTATCTTTGGTTTGTGTCCTCTGCCTATATACATTACCACCACTTTCCCACTTCTGGGTAAGTAATTATCCACTGGAGACCCCCTGCCCTAGGGCGCAGGTTTTACATGCGCATGAGTCTATGGGCATTCGAATAGGGGTTGTCCTAGGCTGGACTGACTACAGCTCCCCCTCTTAACTCTTGGTATTCAATACAGAACTGTTCAGGGGTGGACACTTGGATGTGTATGTATGTTGTTCTGCTAGAGAATGGGCCTTCTGTTGTTTCTGTAACTGTGGTGTAATTTGTACTTACGGATTCTTTAGGCCCTCTTCTCATCTAATCTCTTATTTAGATCGCTTTAATGTCAATTTTAGTCTCTCTTGTGGGATGACTGTCCAATTCATCTGGTCCTGCATTGCAGGGCTTTGGCTGCCCTGGCGTTCCTTCGTAGCAGAGCCTTGGCTGCTCTGGTGATGAGCCTGTTCATCCTCTGCTTCTGGGTCCTGGTCCAAAGAAGGCTTCACTCTACTGCAATGAGTATAGTGGACTCACGAATCTTGGCCTTGGATTTTCAAAGGGGAGAGTAGATGGCATCTCCCCGGGGCAAGTAGAAGACATTTCTTGAGTTCTGTCTCACAATGAGTCGTCTCTTTCTCCTGTGCAGACCCCAGCTTCCGGTGTGGGGACTGGCAGAGGATTGTTGTCCGCCTCTCTCTCTGGGCTTTCGGTGCCAGGGGAGGAGGGATATCTTCTTTATTTCATCTGTCTAATTTGAGTCTTTTTCTCTTTTGGGTGTGGTTCTCCACCAGGTGGTTACGTCTGTAGGTAACAAAAGGTTAGCAACAAAATCTGCTGATGCAAGGAATAAGGTTGACAGTGGCCTTAGAACAGATCTCTGGTCAATGGTATTCTCTGCTGAGGTCAGGAATCCTCTCTCTTTTCATAGGGACCCTGTGGAGAAACAAACTCCAAAAGCATATTTACATTAAGTCTTTTGTCCACTGCTATTTCACACTTTTACCTACATATCTGGTGGCTGGAAAAAGTAAGCTGGAACATCTAAAAGGTAGAGTTCAAGAATCAATAGCAGCATGAGCTCACAATTTCTACAATTAGGGTTATTTAACTTGTTTGATACCAACATGAACTTTATGGCTTTTCTCAGCGAGGGCTAAGACAGGTGAGGGACTCTTCTTTATGGGTTTCTTAATCTGTGTAGAGATATACTAAAGAAGGCATTTTACAAATTAATAACAGAACAATAAAACAAAGACACATAGGAAAACTAGCCCTCTATTGGGACTGAACTTCCCAGGTTTTTTTACAGCGAGCAGGGGAGTTTTTGCATAGGCTATAAATGCCCTCCACTGCTTCCCGCAAAAATGGATACTGGGATACTTGCGGAAGAGGACCTCCTGGCTAGTCCTTGAGACAAAACCAAGCTTGTGTTAGCCAGGAAGTCATGCCTGGTCAATAAGTCTTCTGGTACCACAGAGATCTCTCCTGCAGAAAGAGAACCCAGTCTGGGATGTACGCCAAGAAACACAGCACTCAAGGCAAGAAAATGCTGTACTGGACTGAGGATTCAATTTGCATAGGAGGTCCCTTCCCAGGTGAGAATATTTACTTGGATAGTGGAACAGAAAAACAATCTCTAGAAAGTATTTCAAATCTCAGAAAGCAACTATTTCTGTTTGTTATACAGAACTTCTCATGCTTGTGGTAACCACAGTACACACTAACTCTTCGTGTCGGCTAGGAACCAATCAAATTATTCTCTTAGCCACTTCCTTTCTAAGTTCATGTCTGCAGCTCTCCTGCTCAGAGACTTCTATGTACAATACAATACAAATAACGTAAGTATACAACATTCTTTCTTTCTCTTTTTCACCTTATTAACTTCTTTAATCTTTCATATTTTAACAAAATTCAAATAGCATAGACTCAGAGATTTCTGCTCTTGAAACTCAAACATAAAACATCTGGCTATCTTAAAAGACCCACACATATACATACAACACAAGATTCTTTCATCACTTTACACTAAGGGGTTAATCACATACACAAGGCTAATTACTCTTTCTCCGCGTCTGGAGAATGATAGAACTGTTTCATTAAGCATGCTTTTTGTTAATTTTCTGACGTATTAAATTCTTTTCACAGATCTGTTTTGCTACAGTGTATATTTTTACACATCTATATATTTTAAGCACTGCATCGCATATCGCTTGAGTTCTCCAGTGGCTCTCTTGATGCAATGTAGTCATAATTTCTCACATTATCTGCTTGTTTACTATTTGCCTTCTATCTGGTAGAATCTATTTCTTTTGTTCAATGTATATTGCTCTAATTTATCTTAATTAATTTTTCTTCTACTGTTTATCATAATTATTATTATTATTGCTTTTCTTCTTCTTTCTTACAAACACTTTCTGTGCTTCCCTCAATAGATCTTCAACATTTTACACAACCTCACGTGAAAATCTGCGGGTGACTCTGTTTTCTCTTGAAGGACAGATTTTACCTTTGACCAATTTACAGTTCTCTTCTAAAGTGTTGATGATCAATTGCATCAACAACACTATGTCCTCCAGAGATGGAGTATATGAGGCAAAGATGATCCGAGTTTGGGTTAAGAATTCTCGAGGATCATCCTGTAATTTTGGAGTGGTCTTTGATAGGGGTGTACACGGACCCCCCGGATCGGAACGGGACCCGGATCAGGACCTCCAATTTTGTCACGGATCGGTTCGGACAAAATCGGAGCCCCCCCGGACCGGATCGAGTCCGATCCCGACCCAAAAATCGGAAATTTTTGGATCGGCCGCCATTTTTTTCCCCATAGACTTGCATTGCAATGCAAGTCTATGAGAAAAAAATGGCGGCGGGTGGGTGAGGGGGGGGCCCTAACTCCCTCCCCCCCGGGGCCGTCCGCTGTGGACGGCCCCGGCAGGTAAGCCCCCTCCCCCGCGCTCCCTACCACCCCGGGGCCGTCCGCTTCCATCCGCTGGCGCCCGCGGGCGCCAGCGGATAGAAGCGGACGGCTCCGGGGGGGGTAAGCCCCCTTCCCCGCCACTGCTTACCTTCTCGGCCCATCCGCTCCCATCCGGCGCCGGCGACTACTACCAGCAGGCTCCGCGGCCTACTCCAGGGTGGCGCGCCGGGTGATGTCATCACCCGGCGCGCTACCCTACAGCAGGCCGCGGAGCCTGCTGGTAGTAGTAGTCGCCGGCGCCGGACGGGAGCGGCCGGGCCGGGAAGGTAAGGGCCCCCCTCCCCCCCTCCGCGCGCCCCCTCCTCCCCTCCACGCACCCCCTGCTTACCTTCTCGGCCCGTCCGCTCCCGTCCGGCGCTGGCGGCTACTACCAGCAGGCTCCGCGGCCTGCTCTAGAGTAGCACGCCGAGTGATGACATCACCCGGCGCGCCACCCTAGAGCAGGCCGCGGAGCCTGCTGGTAGTAGTAGTCGCCGGCGCCGGAAGGGAGCGGCCGGGCCGGGAAGGTAAGGGCTCCCCTCCCCCCCTCCGCACGCCCCCTCCTCCCCTCCACGTACCCCCTGCTTACCTTCTCGGCCCATCCGCTCCCGTCCGGCGCCGGCGGCTACTACCAGCAGGCTCCGCGGCCTGCTCTAGAGTAGCGCGCCGGGTGATGACATCACCCGGCGCGCCACCCTAGAGCAGGCCGCGGAGCCTGCTGGTAGTAGTAGTCGCCGGCGCCGGACGGGAGCGGCCGGGCCGGGAAGGTAAGGGCCCCCCTCCCCCCCTCTGCGTGCCCCCTCCTCCCCTCCACGCACCCCCTGCTTACCTTCTCGGCCCGTCCGCTCCCGTCCGGCGCTGGCGACTACTACCAGCAGGAGTGGTCTTTGATAGGGGTGTGCACGGACCCCCCGGATCGGATCGGGACCCGGATCGGGACCTCCAATTTTGTCACGGATCGGTTCGGACAAAATCGGAGGCCCCCCGGACCGGATCGAGTCCGATCCCGACCCAAAAATCGGAAATTTTTGGATCGGCCGCCATTTTTCCCCCCATAGACTTGCATTGCAATGCAAGTCTATGAGAAAAAAATGGTGGCGGGTGGGTGAGGGGGGGCCTAACTCCCTCCCCCCCGGGGCCGTCCACTGTGGACGGCCCCGGCAGGTAAGCCCCCTCCCCCGTGCTCCCTACCCCCCCGGGGCCGTCCGCTTCCATCCGCTGGCGCCCGAGGGCGCCAGCGGATAGAAGCGGATGGCTCCGGGGGGGGTAAGCCCCCTTCCCCGCCACTACTTACCTTCTCGGCCCATCCGCTCCCGTCCGGCACCGGCGACTACTACCAGCAGGCTCCGCGGCTTACTCCAGGGTGGCGCGCCGGGTGATGTCATCACCCGGCGCGCTACCCTAGAGCAGGCCGCGGAGCCTGCTGGTAGTAGTAATCGCTGGCGCCGGACGGAAGCGGCCGGGCCGGGAAGGTAAGGGCCCCCTCCCCCCCTCCGCGCGCCCCCTCCTCCCCTCCACGCACCCCCTGCTTACCTTCTCGGCCCGTCCGCTCCCGTCCGGCGCCGGCGGCTACTACCAGCAGGCTCCGCGGCCTGCTCTAGAGTAGCGCGCCGGGTGATGACATCACCCGGCGCGCCACTCTAGAGCAGGCCGCGGAGCCTGGTGGTCGTAGTAGTCCCCGGCGCCGGACGGGAGTGGCCGGGCCGGGAAGGTAAGGGCCCCCCTCCCCCCCTCTGCGTGCCCCCTCCTCCCCTCCACGCACCCCCTGCTTACCTTCTCGGCCCGTCCGCTCCTGTCCGGCGCCGGCGGCTACTACCAGCAGGCTCCGCAGCCTGCTCTAGAGTAGCGTGCCAGGTGATGACATCACCCGGCACGCCACCCTAGAGCAGGCCGCGGAGCCTGCTGGTAGTAGTAGTCGCCGGCGCCGGACGGGAGCGGACGGGCCGGGAAGGTAAGGGCCCCCCTCCCCCCCTCCGCGCGCCCCCTCCTCCCCTCCATGCACCCCCTGCTTACCTTCTCAGCCCGTCCGCTCCCGTCCGGCGTCGGTGGCTACTACCAGCGGGCTCCGCGGCCTGCTCTAGAGTAGCGCGCCGGGTGATGACATCACCCGGCGCGCTACCCTGGAGCAGGCCGCGGAGCCTGCTGGTAGTAGTAGTCTCCGGCGCCGGCCGGGAGTGGCCGGGCCGGGAAGGTAAGGGCCCCCCTCCCCCCCTCCGCATGCCCCCTCCTCCCCTCCACGCACCCCCTGCTTACCTTCTCGGCCCGTCCGTTCCCGTCCGGCGCCGGCGGCTACTACCAGCGGGCTCCACGGCCTGCTCTAGAGTAGCGCGCTGGGTGATGACATCACCCGGCGCGCCACCCTGGAGCAGGCCGCGGAGCCCGCTGGTAGTAGCTGCTAGTGCCAGACGGGAGCGGACTGGCCGAGAAGGTAAGCGCCCCCCTCCTCCCCCCCCGCTGTCCACTTTCATCGGCGGGCGCCCGCTGGCGCCCGCCAATGGAAGCGGCGGTGGGCGCCAGTGGGCGCCCGCCGATCCGCCGATCCGCCGAACCGGTTCGGAGCCTTTTCGGACCGGTTCGGATTGGATCGGCCGATCCAGCTGCGGGATCGGAAATCGGATAATTTATCCGATTTCCCACTGGACCGGACTCGGATCGTGGATCGGGTCCGATCCAGTGCACATCCCTAGTCCTTGACCATGACACCAAATCTTTAGGTTTAAACGGGGGGTGTTTAACATGCTCTATTTGTCAAATGACGGGCGGCCTGGTTGCCGTCCCGAATTGGGTCACTACTGACTGTTGTTCAGTCAGTAGGGGATAGATTCCTGTATTTGGTGGGACTCCTTCTGAAGTTGGTTCTGTCTTATGTTCGGGATTTGTATAGGGTGGTGGCGGGGCACTTGGTATGCCCACCTGCGTTCGTCGTACGGAGGCAATACGCCTCCTCTCGGCCACGTCGTTCCAAAAGAACCAATAATCTACCTGGCCGGGTCTTTCGTCTTCTAGGATGAGTCTTAAGGCCTGTTGAATTTCTAAGTTAAAGGATCCTGAATCTGGCCAATTACCTAATTTCGGCCAGACAAGTTGACAAGGTTTTACTAACCTTCCCTTGGTTAAATCTGCAGTTCCGGAGAGATGCCTAGCGTCTCATTGTCTACACATTACTTCTAATGGGCTGCCCTTGGGGATACTCTGACCCCCTCCCATGGTTGGTACCGTTGCCTGACATGAACTTTAAGGACTCAGCGTCGCCTGACCTGAACTTAGGGTATAACTTTCAACCCTCTAAGACGTTGAAGGACTCAGCCATTTCCAACCCCTCAACTGTGCCCGGGACTTACCAGTTCTTGTCGTCCGGAGAACTTAGGGTATAACTTTCAACCCTCTAAGACACCTTCACCTGTCACCACTTGGTTCAAGGAGACAGCCGTTGAGTTGTCTGGGACCACTCTCCGTCCTTTTGGAGACTTTCCAGGAATTGGCCTGGTGCATGCAAAGTGTCCACCGAGGTTTGGCGAGGGGTCTCCGACAAGCTGGACTGCCTCCTGGTGGGCTCGCCAAAGTTGTGGTAAGGGGTTCCAAGGACCCCGAAGATCCGTGTCCGGCCGCTGACCAATCACGTAAAGACACGCCAAGTGGTGAACTCAAAAAGCTTTTATTTGCTGCATTGCAATGCGACTGCTTTCCACTGAAGGCGCGGGGAACAGCCCGGCTACAAGTAGGGCGCATATATTTATACCCAAGGGTCATCAGCCAGCAAGCGCATGCATCATGCAGTACTTTTCCAGTTTCAGCTCAGCAGTTGCTGCCGTGTACCACCCACTCTATTTTCCCCTCTCGTTTTCTAGGTGCCTATCATTCTCCTTGAAGCTTGACCCATATGCTTTGAAGCCAAACCACTCGAATAACAGGAAACTTGTGTGGTTGAACTAGAAACTTTCTAACCTGCAGGTTTCTCAGTTTCAGACTTCACACTTGTCTATGGTTAGATGTAATATCAGCTAAGTGTAGGCGTTACACCAGAGTATGCACAGAGTGAGAGCAAATTCTGTCTAGCAGCAGCTTAAGCATGCACATTTGCCAGAGGTCAGGGTCAGAGTTTCCCTTGCCTCAGGACATTTGCTAGAGGTCAGGGTCAGGGTTTTTCTTACTTCACCAACGTGCCTATATTTTGAGACCCCTGCCACAGTAAATGCTTGAAGATTGCATCCATGGATGATATAGTCTCACCTGCCTTTTAAATGTATACATGAAAATTATGATCACCAGTCAGGCCCGGTGTCAGGAGTCGGCATAGGCAGGCAGCGGCTGAGGGTCCAGCAGCTCAGGAGGCCCTATTCCTGCTGCTGCAGCTACGGTCATCCTCCTCCTCCTCCCTCACCCAGCCAAAAGGTCTGTGCCGTGGCCAATGATTTAAACACGCACACACAAACACACACGCATTTTGAATAGCAGGAATCTGGATCAATCCGATGCTGCCTTTGGGGGAAACACAGCCAATTAGTGCACAGGCAGGGTAGTCTTTACGTCAGTCCTGTGCCCCTATTCTCCAAGTCCCCCCCCCCAAGGCATTGTCTGATTTGTTCTTACTGCTGCTCCTTAAAACATAAATTAAAAATAAAAATCCCTTGTGGGGCTTGGCGGGGCTGGCCAGCTGAGGAGGAGAAGCCAGCATTGCTGCCTTCCCACCAGGTTAAAAAAATGGACAGGGGAGGGGGCTTCAGCTGGAGCAGTGGTGAATGGTGGGTGGCAAGGAAATTCAGTAGTGGCAGCGGTGGGGCAGACGAAGGTGAGAGGCTTTGGTGGCCATGGTACTGGCAGGAGAAGGGCAAGGGGCTTCTTCTGTGGTGGCAGGCTTGTGAGGGGCTTCTTTGGGGGCTTCTTTGGTGGGGCTACAGCAGGGGACTAATTGGCAGCAGTATGCCGAGGGCCCACTCGAATGTGCTACCAGCCCTGGTAAGCAGTAATAAAAATGGATGTCTGAAAAAATTCCATTGGTGAATCAACGGGTGTATAAAAATGTGAAAACCCCTGTTCTGCAGAAGCACTGTCATCCAGGCAATGGGCTTTGCTGATTCTCCAAACTTCCTTCTCAGGATCAAACCAGAGAACATATTAAACCTTTGATCACTTTTCTATATAGACAGAAGATATAAAATAGCAGCTGCAGGAGAATCGGATCAGGATCAAGCATTTTATCCTTCCTGCCCCCTCAGTGCCATTTTTCCAATGAAAATCACCCCCTCGCAGAGGTGAAATGTGACCTAGGAGGGGAGTTAACCCCCCCCCCCGCAGTCTAACAGTTGCTAGAATTAGGCCTCCCTTAACTTGGCGCTTCCCAGACATTTTGAACTGTAACTCCCACAGTCCCTAACCACTGCCCATGCAGGCTGGGGTTGATGGGAGCTGTAGTGGCTATACCTGTAACAAAAATTATGAATCTATATTATTATACAAATGTTTGTCCTTTGGGATTGCATCACGTAGCTGCTCAACAGTGAGATTTTTTTTAAATATACACACACAAACCAAAACAGACATTCCAAATCTGAACAAAACACCAGATGTTGAGATATTACTGTGCTTTCTCTGTAGTGGGTGTCAAAAAACAGTTTGGCACCCATGTTACCAGTCGTCAATTCAGTGCTCTAGCTGTGACAGTGTGGGCTGAAGAATGTCAGAGTGTTTACGGAGTAGCCCGTCAGGGTTGGCTGGCTCAGCAGGAAAGGCAAGCTAAGAAACTGGGTAGGGATGCCAGAATTCCAGGGTACTTACCTTAGCACTTCTGTGCATGTCTTGGGGAGTACCTGCCTCAGCAGCACTGAAGTAGGTACTTCCCAATATAAGTACTCCAAAATTCCAGTGATACCTATCTCTCAGCTCTATGTATAAATATCATTGGGGGAAAGCCACTACCTGCACTTCATAATGCATTAGCTGGGTGATATTCTCTGCATCCCAGATTATAGAAACAGTTATAAAGGAAAAGAAATAAGGAACCAATGACACATTAAAAATGAGAATGAGTAAAATTAGTATTATAATCTATGCTTGATAGTTTAATATGTTGCTTGGCATAGGATAATGCATCATGGAGGGAATTTAAATCACTCAAGGCAGCAAAAGATAAAAAAAAACCCAACACTTCAGGCTCTTTCTGTGCATATGCAGGGACAGGAGGGGGGAAAGGACCTATGGCTTAGTGGTAGGGAACTTGCTTTGAATGTAGAAGAGTCCTGGTTCAATCCCTGGCATTTCCCTGTAGGCCTGGGGATGCTCCTGCCTGAAACCCTGGAAAGCCATTGCTGCCAGTCAGAGTTGGCAGTGCTGGTTCAGATGTACCAAGGGTCTGATTCAGTAGTAGGCACCTCCTAAACTTTTATAATAAACTTTATCTTTCTCACTAAAACTATTGGGGCACTTGCAGAAGCACAGTGCAAATAAATGGTTCTTGAAAGGGTCAGATCTCTACCCAAAGTATTACTGGAAGCACCATTTATTGTACTTATAGGGTATACTTAGATACTGATTTCACTCACCTTGGAAGCAGGGGATAGGGGAATGGGACTGACACACACACATGATTAATGGAGTTTTAATGGGGAATTAAAACCTGCTAATTGTCCCCAGCGTGACACTTCTATAGGCGTGCGCGCTTGTGATGTTATCTTTGACCACTTGCTGCTGCTGCCCATCTCGCCTTTACTATTTAGGCCCCACAGTACCCCAGCCCAGCAACCTGGCCTCCAGATAACTTCCTTGTTCCGCTGCCACCAGTACCTTCTCAGGTACACCCACAGACCACACCAGTAGATGGAATTAACAAGATTTTATTAATCAGAAATTGCGTGTTAACAAGCTTAAATGGTTAATTCAGTTCATTGCGTATCGGTTACAAGGTTTCAGTGCTTATTGGTTTCAGTCAGAACTCTTATATGTTTATAAACTGTTCTTCATTTAATCTATGCTTAGGCTGACCATCTGAAAAGGAGGACAGGGCTCATGTAACTTTAACAGTTGTTGAGAAAAGGGAATTTCAGCCAGTGTCATTTGTATGCAATTAGTTCCTGGTGAAATTCCCTCTTCATCACAACAGTTAAAGTTGCAGGCACTATACTAGAGTGACCAGATACAAAAGAAGGCAGGGCCCCCTCCCCCCTGCCACTGTTTACCTTTTAGGGACGCCCGCTCCCGTCCGGCGCCGGCGGCTACTGCCAGCGGGCTTTGCGGCCTGCTCTAGAGTAGCGCGCCGGGTGATGTCATCACCCGGTGCGCCACCCTGGAGCAGGCCGCGGAGCCCGCTGGTAGTAGCCGCCAGCGCCGGACGGGAGTGGACGTCCCTCAAAGGTAAGGGCCCCCCTCCTCCCCTCCACGCGCCCCCTCCTCACCTTTCCGGGACGTTCGCTCCCGTCCGGCACCGGTGGCTACCGCCAGCGGGCTTTGCGGCCTGCTCTAGAGTAGCGCGCCGGGTGATCACCCGGCGCACCACCCTGGAGCAGGCCGCGGAGCCCGCTGGTAGTAGCCGCCGGTGGCGGACGGGAGCGGACGGCCCGGAAAGGTAAGGGCCCCCCTCCTCCCCTCCGCGCGCCCCCTCCTCCCCTCCGCACGCCCCCTGCTTACCTTTCCGGGCGATCCGCTCCCGTCCGGCGCTGGCGGCTACTACCAGCGGGCTCCACGGCCTGCTCTAGAGTAGCGCGCCGGGTGATGTCATCACTCGGCGCGCCACCCTGGAGCAGGCCGCGGAGCCCGCTGGTAGTAGCCGCCGGCACCGGACGGGAGCGGACGTCCCTCAAAGGTAAGTGCCCCCCTCCTCCCCTCTGCGCCCCCCCCCACTGTCCACTTTCATTGGCGGGCGCCCGCTGGCGCCCGGCAATGGAAGCGGCAGTGGGCACCAGCGGGCGCCCGCCGATCCGCCGATCCACCCGAACCGGTTCGGAGCCTTTTCGGATCGGTTCGGACTGGATCGGCCGATCCAGCTGTCGGATCGGAAATCGGATAATTTATCCGATTTCCCACTGGACCGGATTCGGATCGTGGATCGGATCCGATCCAGTGCACATCCCTACTCTCAATCCTCTCAAATCCCTTTCAAGGTCTCTCTCAAAAATCCCCCTCAAATCTCCCCCAATCAACTTGTCAGCTCTCTCTGTCAGACACACATATATATATACTCCACTCGGTCTCTAGCTCCTCCCACTCTTACACAACTAACCAATCCAGGCACTCTAAACAACTAGCCAATCAGCACTCCATACTTACCAAGACTTTTAACTACAAACAGTAAGTACATTTTGGCCTAGTTATTTACTTTACTTGTTATTACTCTTACTTCTTTTTAAAGATATAAACAAATGCATATCACAATAAACTTTGCAATATATTTACAATTACAAACAGTAGAACATCACAGCGCTCTTTAAAAATTCCATGGGATAGCTCTGGATGCTTACAAACTAATTTACATTTGCCCTTGAACTGTGTTATTATGAGCAAGGCAAAATGTGTTGAGCGAGCGTAATAAAAATTGTACTCCTGTATCTGTTTGTACTGGAAAGGCATCAAATGCTTTTCTTCACATCTGCCTAGACGGCCTGCCCTAGGAGTTTGGCTTTTAAGAGCATTTGTTCCTGCACAGAAGGAAGACTTGTATTTATTTACCTAGAACGCCTGTTGGAGAGGATTGTACTTGTTCCTGGATTTCGTTACAGATGAGCTGTGCCTTAAGACAACAATGGTAGCATTTGGGACAGTTATTTTAACTCGAAAAAGAATCAACCCCCCCTTTTGATTTACATTCTTCCTCTTCCTTATTACCCCAATATTTCTGACAAATCATGCATTCGTCAGGTTGTATCCAGATTTAAGAGTATACTAGTTGAAATTGATCGGACTTAAGTTAATCATGGATCCAACCCAGCATGTTTATTTGTATGCTTTCAACTGAACTGTATTCCATTTCATGTCTGGATAACTTCTGTGACTCACTAAGATGGATGGAGCCCACCAGCTATGTATTACAACCTCCGTTTTTTGCATCCTAAGGCAGATAGCAAAACCACGAAATGCCTGACATCCTTGGTGGTCACTGTATATAACCGGTATATGCAGCGTGCCTGAAGTGGGGGGGGCAGGGGAGGGAAGGAAGGGGGATGGTTTTCACTGAAGTGCGGTACTTTCAAAGTGGGAGTGGGGAAAAGCAGGTGGGGACAGTTAGGGTAGTGACTAACTGTTACTCAGTTCTCTCTAGCTGAAAGGAAGTGGGTGGCAATGTGGCACCCACCCCACTTTGAGCCCTGTGTTCCAGCTCACTCACATACGAAGCCACCTTAGACTTTTGGTCCTTCTAAGGTCCTTCTAGTAGAGGATGATGAGTGCAAAATAAATGCCTCATATAGAAACACTCTTTCTGTTGTTGTTGTGGCTATATGTTAGAACTGTTACGTACTTAGGGGGGAAAATGATTGTGCGTGTGGCCATGCTGGCCAAGGATGTAATCCAACATATCTGGAGGTCACCAGGTTCAGGAAGGCTGATTTATACAATGAGCTTAAAAGAGAAACCTTCCTTTACTTGACAAGACCTCAAAAATACATCTTTAAAATACTGAATGAGAGACTGATTTAGATGCCATCCAACACTTTTTCTTTAGGGGTTCTAGTTGCCTTCTTTAGAATGAAGATTATGAAATCTGAACTTAAAGGGCTTGAACTCAGAAATGGCAACAAAGCTGGAAGGATCCATGGTGGATAGCTTCTCCTGCTCATGCTGGATACCTGTATGTGCCAGGAAACAACCCAGCCTCTTAGCCCAGAGCTATGTCCAATTATTTTGGCATCTTGGGCGAGGTACAACTTTGCCACCCCACTCCTCATGCAATGCTATGAAGTTAATTGGTGGGAGATTCGGGACAGAAAAAAGGAAGTACTTCTTCACTCATGGATTTCACTAAGACAAAATGTAGTGATGGCCACCGATTTGGATGGCTTTAAAAGGGGGTTGGAAAAATTCCTGGAGAAGGCTATCAATGGCTACTAGTCCTGATGGTTACATGCTACCTCCAGTTTCAGAGGCAGTAAGCTATATACGCGAGTTTCTGAGGAACATGGGTGGGAGGGTGCTGTGTCCTGCTTGTGGGTTCTTGGTCGACAGCTGGTTGGCCACTGTGTGAACAGAGTGCTAGACTAGATGGACCCTAGGTCTGATCCAGAAGGGGTCTATTTTTGTTCTTATGCTATTAATTCCTGAACAGCATGAAATGGGTTCATGGAGTAAAAAACACAAGTCTCCTGGAATATTGATACCTCCTATTTTTTTTCCCTTGAACATGGAAAGATTTATCCATGTCACTGTACTGTATGGTGTTTTAAACATTTGTTTGGAACATAATATATACATCCTTTAAATGAGTGGTCTTCAATATGTCCAGATGTGAGACTCACTCCTGCTTCCCAACCTGCAACATACCTGCCTCTTCAGACTAGAGAAAATATTGTGATTTGAAATGTCACATGGCTGCAGGCTGGATTGGTCCCTATGCTGTGCTTTACTCAAGCTTTGCCTGGCCACTGTTGCTGCTGCCTGCCTGGGGGTTGTTTGGCACCCTGGATGTCTTGGCATCCCAGGCGATTTAGTCATAGCTATTTGCAACACCCTTTTCACTTTCATCCTACATCTAGGGTTGCCTCTCTCCTTCTGTCATAGGGGGCAGTGCAGCCCACATGATGACAACCCCTGACTAGTGGTGATTGATTTCTCTGAAGTCTGCTATGGCCTTGTTTTTCAGCATTCCAAGATCACTGCCCCCTATGAACTGTCACCATCTGCAGTTGAGGGCCAGAACTCCCCTCAAAGATGGCCTGGAGGAGCCAGGGTGGGCAGCCAAATTGCTCCCCACTAGATCCTTAGCCCCACCCACTTTCCCTTTCCCTATGGATCAGCCAGCTCTAGGAGGACCTGCCATCAGAAGTGTTATAGCTCAGCTGCTCTCAACATATTAATGCTAAAACCTTTTGAACCTAAGCATGCTGTTATTGAAAGAAGCAAGACAGGTAAACACATGCACAAAAAAACTGACTGACAGGAAAGAACGTATCCCAAGAGTCCAGAAATACTAAAATCGTATTTATTAGAAACTTTGGCTTACAACTAAAACAATCACGGAATGAGACAAGAACTCTTCCTGCTGGTTACAGCTTTGCATCCTTGCCCCGCTTAAAGGTCCAAACATAGTTTACGATTTCCACTGCCAAAACCATTGTTCAGACCATTGCTAGTGGTTTCTCCTTGATTTATTAACTTAAAAAAAAACAAACCACAAATATCGCTAACAAACTAAATTCTCATACGAGACATTTAAAAAGTTCTCTTGGCAGCATACTGAAGAACATAGAAATAAGCACAGGCGCAAAGGTTTTTTGCATTAGGGCGAGCTGTTTCCCCCATCCTTGCTCCTGTACAGACACACAAAACTGACTAGATCTGAAGTCTCCTGCCTGAGTTAGCCAATCATTTGTGGCCTTGCTTTTCAAGTGCCTGCATGATTATCTGATCAAATGTTTGTATGGAGCTTTGTCCCCCCCACACACCTTTTTAAAGTGTCCCCCCACCCTGGTCTCATGTTGAAAGCTGCTCTGAGGCAGAGATGTGGCTTTGTGAATGACACAAGGGTTGGCCAATCAGTGCTGAGCACAGCCCTATTGCCAGACAAATGGGAGGTTGCTTCCTTGTTGACAAAAGGTCATGTTAATCAACACTGTGCAAATCCGGCTTCTGCTGAAAGAGGAAACAGACCACTCCTGAGCAGAAGACAGGCAAGGCATACATATATATATCAGAAATGCAGATAGTGCATTTCCACAGCAGGCACAATGATGATATCATGTGCATCTGTTATACATTCTTTGAGACTCTCTTGCTCTCTTTGCCGGAATCTCCTTGGTAATGTGCAGTTATTTTTTGTTTCCCGGCCCCCTGTAAGCAGCAGGCAACGACCTAGAGCAGAAAGGCACGAATGCAGTGACATCATAGCATGCATATTTTCCAGCTGCATGTTGCCAGAGAGACATGGGAGGGGAATAGGTTCAATATCAAACTTAATACATAATTTTGCCTTCCGTCTGGTTCCAGATCTCTCATTGAAGAGATCTTTTCAATGTTTATTTTATATGCTTCCACCTATGCTCAACCTGTTTATTTGTACATCATCTCAAATATTACAAAAACACCCTTAGTGTCCAGTGATCTCCTTCCAAGAAGAAACCAAACCCCTGGAATGTCTCATCGCTTGAAGAAGTGGGGCAAGCATAACAGTATCATGTACTTGATTATTACAAACATCCCCCACCCTTGCATATGGGAAAGGCACAGATGAGTTACGCAATTCATGTTTTGCTGCAGTAATTTACCATTGCTGAACAGACAACGGCTCAATTTAAAAGCAATGTGACTCTGCAGCAATGGGAACAAAAAGAAAAGCTTTGGCTGCAAGTTTGATTCTCTCCTCCGCACATCGTCCCCCCTTTGGATTGCAGCCATTAAATCTGCTGGTTGAGAACATTTACTATAAATCTTTAAAAACTTTTAACATGAGCAAAACTGGAATTACTGCAGGCTTTGTATTGAAAAACTTTATTTTGCTGTCTCAGTAACTGCTTTAGCATATGACAAGGAATACAAGGTAACCACTGCCAGTAAGTGTGCATGTATATATAAAAAAAACAAGAGAACTTTACACCCAAAGGTTTCTAGTTCTGATTTTATGGGCCACTGTACAGCACAATCCCTAGGCAGATGTAAAGGCTCATGAGTGACTCCCATGTTAGATTTTGCTTTCTGTCTTCTCTCCTAGGGCACCAAACTTTCTTAAGTATATAGCAATGCAACATGACTCACAGGTCAGTTTTTGGAGTGTAAATGTAAGAATGTATTCCATGGAATACCAAGTTTCTCTCCCTACCCCCTTCCACAAGACTTGACACCAGCCTTCCCCAACTTGGTGCCCTCCAATTGTGTTGTACTATAATTCCCATCAGCCTTGACCATTAGCCATGCTGTCTGAGAATGTAATCCAACATATCTGGAGAGTCCCAGGTTCAGAAAGGTTGCCTTAAACAATGAGCTTAAAATAGAACCCTTTTCTGCACTTGACAAGACCTCACAAATACGTTATTAAAATACTGAACGAGAGACTCATTTAGACACCTTTAGAGTGGAGGATATGTAATCTGAACTTAAAGGCAACATGAAAGCTGGAAGGATACACATTGGATGGAACCACTTACTATTAAGTTCAAGAGATAAGTGGACTGCACTTGAAACTAATGCATCATGAAGATCTATAATACCCTCAAAAAGAATGCTGTAGATGAATAGTATCTGTTCTCAAGGTTTGCTTAATGCAGAGAATCAGAAGGTGATCTCTCTTCCCATATCACTAACCATAATTCCGATGGCATAATCAAGAGCACAATGTAAGCAGAGGTATCTATGATCTCACCTTTGGAGGAAAAATGGTTGGTGATTTCATAAGAGCATATTCATAAGTGAGATACTACTGCATATACGTATGTGTGTTTGCTTCACCAAATAATTGCAGATTGTGGAAATGTATCTCTTTAAAAAAACAATATACAGACACCACAATCTTGAATTTTGTATGTGCAGAATATTTTGTATGCACACATGAGGCCTGGAAATAATAATAATACATGCAAAGGATTGAATTTAACTTTTTAAAAAGTGGTACAACACCACTATTCTAAGTAGTGCTGCCACTAATCTTGTGCTTATATTCTATGTATCCAACACTCCATTTTTAGGGAGAGAAAGATTATTATTCCAAATTTCCAGTGTAAGATTTTCAAACTAGTGTTATATGAATATGTACACTACAGATACTACTACTAATAGGTATGGAAACCTCCTCAACAACCCACAATTGGGCAATACCTCTATTAGGACCAACCAAAATACCACCAAAAATTGTGTTAGTGTTCGAGTTCTCTAGAACTCTTCATCAGTGTAATGAAGTGAAATAGCAACTGTGATCTCCTAATCCCTATCCATGTTGCTACAGGCTCCTGGGCAAAATTTCATTACACTGGTGAAGAGTTCTGGGGAACCTGAAACCTTGCACAATCTTTGGTGACATTCTAGTTTTTAATTCTTACATATTTATTCATTGTAAGCTGCCTAGAACTCTTTGGACAACGTTTTAAAATAATAGTAATAAAAGTAGTGCCCAACTATCTTGGTTTTCGATACTTAGAACTGATGTAAAACTTTGGCAAGTGTCAATTCTACATCAGAAAAATATATTGTATTTGTACATGCGAAGGACACTGCCCCCCCACCGCAGATTAACAGTCTGATGCAAAAACCTTAAACAACTTCCAGCAGCACAAACACCTGTAAAAGTGACTGCTACTGAGCAGTAAATATTCAGAAGGCACTTGAAATGCTGCAATTTTTTTTTTAAAGGCAGCATTTACATTTGAACAATTCTGCTTTTTTAAGATGAGGGAGCAGGCTGCTGTCAAAACAAATTAAATATGTGCCTCCAACAGTGACTTGAGCATCTCACTTTAGAATCAGAACAAATTTGTTATGACACAAAGCACACAATGTTCTGCACTTTGAAGTCTATGGCAAATCACGGAGCTGCAACTCAGCTATGGGTTTGCTATCCAATGTAGATCTGTTTTGATGTGGGAAAGCTTAGGCTGTGTTTCGAATCTTGCTTACCTGGAAGCAAGCCCTACTGAAGCAAACAGGTGGCCACTGAAAAGACTTGCTAATGCTGGCTCTCAGCGGCTTCAGCCCATCACAATTGTGCATCTGCTGCCACCTACTGGATCCCGCTGCTCACCTGCCACTACATAAAAGACCAAATTGTTCTCTGAGCATTTGTACTGGTGTTCCAAAACTCAAAACCTGCGTATAGCAGTTTTTGCACATAACTGGCTCACCATAGGCTGAAGTTGCAGAGAGCCAAACACAGGCAAGTCTTTTCTCCTTGGCCGCCATGTACTGAAATCACTCTTCCAAAAGGCTTAGAGGTCAGTACAGAAGTTAACAGTCTATAGCATAAGTGGGCCGAACGTCTCCAAACGTATACTTTAGTTCACCCAGTGAATCTCGGACAAAGTTCACCAACTACAATACTGAGATAAAACAGTTGTTCAGACTATTCTTCTTCTCATAGGAAAGAAAGATTTTGAGAGAGAGAGAGAGAGAGAGAGAGAGAGAGAGAGAGAGAGAGAGAGAGAGAGAGTTGTTTTAGCCTTTCTGTACTGTAGAATAGTCTGTCCACCTGCTGCTTTGCAGGTGGAAATAGGCTTGTTTTTCAGCACAAGAGAAAGAGATTGCGTGGGCTGAAGGAAAAGAACAAACCCCCTACAGTTCTTCTGTTACTGACCAAGTCTTAAGTCCATAATCAGAAAAATAAAATCTTCCTTGATATGCAAGCTGGCATATCACAATGGCTGCAGGAGTCTATTTCAAATGGACACTGGATGATTCAGAGCAAGTTCGGTAGCATTCGTGGGGATAATCCGCATGTCCATGAATCCCAGTGCATTTCTTTTTCTTCTTGAGGAAGATGATCGAATAGTTTCATTGCCACTGCTTCAGTATGCTTTGAATTCATTCCATGATTCAGAGCTCATCCTGATGGTAAAGGAGGGTTGCAGTACGGTGGGAGAGAAGAGATAAAAATAGATAAAACACAATAAAATATTGAGAAATGCTGCTTTCATGTTCTCATGAAGGATGGGCTTGCCGAACACCAGATTCTTTTGCCTCCACTGACATGAAAAATGCCAGTTATACTCTGTCTAATATAAAGGAAACTGTATTTTCTGAGTTCTTTACGTTGTACAACAAAAGCTTAAAGCTTCCACTGTTCACTAGTTGTCAAGCACAAGTTGGATCCAAAGGTTACCTTCCTCCTTTGGTTCCAAACGTATGACATTGGGTGCTTCCAGACAAGGCTTTTATTGTGCCACCACCCTGCTTCATTCATGAAATTTAACAGGAGACTTAGACATCGTTGTCTCCAATTTGTAGCTGCCCCTTGTTTTTCCACGATCTCTTCAGTCTTTTCTCTTACCACAGAAAATCTGATAAGGAAAAAAGGATGGAAGAGCTGCCTTTGGATTGTTAGTGTTAGGAGCCCTTCCATCTGGGAGCACCCACTGTCTCCTTGCTTCCTCAAGATGTTGTTGCTTGATATTATTTAGCCAGTCATAGTATGGAAGGCACAAGATTATCCCCCAATGATCCTGTAGAGTAGACCAATATCAGAATTTAGCCACACAGTAGTTCTGCAGTTTCCTTCAAAGCATCCCTTCTCAATTGCACCAGATCCTTTAAGTATTTGAAATGACTCAATTGAAATAATTCAGTCTCAACGAATTCAAATGGAAGAGAAGGGATGCCACAGCAAGCATATTTGCTTTTTGTTCACAAGATGTATGTCAAAATTGTGTTGTATCCCATGATGGATTTGCACTAAGAGAAAGTTCTTCTGCTTAAATAAGACAGGGCATTCATTCCCCATATTCTTCTGGAGAGTCCATCAACCCCAGAAGCAGCTTTTCAAGGGGCATGCGGGGGCTTAGTGGGTAGGGGGGAATTGGCAAAAATCAGATGACCTGACTTGCATAAGTGGGAAGCTACCATTGGCTAAAGGGAAGTAGTAAAAAGCCACCACTGGCTATAACCCACAGACACAAACAGCACGGGATAAAGATGTTAAAATACCTGTGTTAATAGACCTCACAACAAATTGCCCACCTTGTTTCTGGAAGATTTTTTTCTCTTATTTTTTATGTCTTCTACTTTCTCCATCAGTAGTTCAGCTATGGCTTTTGCATCGTGGCTGTCTATCTGTTCCCCAAATGCATTTTTCTTTAAATACAGGAAAAAGAGAGTTATCATCTCTGGCCTAAGCACACATTTATACATTTGAAGAAAAATGGAACTGCCACCATTGATCAGAGACCTTAAAGATCATCTTAATGGAAAGTACTCTTATTGGGGTTTTTTGGGTAGTATTATGTCAACCCTATTTTTATCTTGTTGTTAAGATTACATCCCAAAGTTTGATACTGCATAGTGCAGCTGCAGTAATTAGCTGATATGCTCAAGGATCTTCTCAAGTGCCATGTTGATATGCTAAAGTTGGCTAAAGTATGAATGAGGCCTATCTGTAAGTTGTGGATTCCTGCCTTTTGGCAGAATAAAGGGACACATCCAGGAAAGGAACATCTTAGCATGGTCCCAAGCTGCAGAATGGCCGGTAGGCAGAAGGAAGGTCCTCTCTTTCCTGGTTCACAGCGCTAGAAGACAGTCTATAGCCACTGAGCCGTGTTATGCATGCAAGTAGTCATATTTCAGCAGGTTTACATTAAAAATAAGGAAATCCTTTTTGGAAAAAGTGGTACTAATTTGCATTACTTAGCACTAAAAATGAAGAGCTGCTGAAAACAGCATTTGATGGACCACGCTGTCATTACAGCCTACCCACTAATCAGGAAGAAGGCCTTATACTGAGGCAGTCCATAAAGTTTGATACACTGACTGGCAATGGAAACAGGAGTCTGTTTCAGTCCCCCATGGAGATGCCAGGGACTGAACCTGGAACCGTCTGCATGTACAACATCTGCTCTACCAGGGAGCTATGCCCCTCCCTCATTACTGACAGTATGCAGATTTGGGTATTGTATTATTATTATTATTATTATTATTATTATTATTATTATTATTTTACCTTTGTTCCTTGATAAGGGTAAAATTTAACTGTTGGATAGGCTCGGATGCCAGCAGATTGACAAGTCTGAGCATAGGCTTGGCAGTCCACTTTCCCAGCTTTCACCTTTCCTTTGACAGTCTTTAAGAGGGAGAAAGAGAGAGCATTAAAGCCCATTGCTTAAGAAGGGTCCATGTCTATTCCTCTGAACAAATGACTTGCTGGTGTTAGAAAAACCTTACAATTACCTTAGCAAGGATCTCGAATTCTGGAGCAAAATTTTGACAGGGGCCACACCAAGGAGCATAGAAGTCGATGACCCAGTGCTCTTTCCCACTCAGAACTTTGTCAGTGAAGCTCTGAGGTGTCAGATCCACAGACACCTGAGGTAAATACCTTTATAAAAAAGAAAAATGCACTTAGGATTTTAATTACTTAAACAGCTAAATATTAAGTGATAAATCAACAACAGAATTACCACTTTCATGCACATGTGGTCAAGAATGGTTCTCACTCTTGAAAGAACTCAGTTTTTTTTAAGGGTGTGGACCATTTAGGGCAGAATGCTATGGACTGTGCCCTTGTTGCTTGGAGGTCCCTGAACTTGGAGGCTTCTGAGATTCCTATGCCCTCCTGGGCTGAAGCCAGCAGGGTGGGAGTGGAGGCAATCTTTGCTTCCCCAGGTTTCGATCTCCAATATTTTTGCTAGACGGACTGTGGGGACTTTGGAAGGGGAGGGAAGGAGAATGGAGGAGGCTCATGATAAATCATATCCTGGCCTCCTTGGTCTTCTCCCCTTCCCAGCCACTGGAACAGCTATTGGTGGGCAATTTCCCCTTCCCCAACATCAATTTTCCTACCTCAGAGAGGCAGCTTCTCCACACCAGCTGCTAGGTTCAGATCGCCAATTCCCCCTTCCGAGGTCAGAGTGCTGTCTCCGACCTCGGAAGAGGTTTTCTGAGCCATCCTATTGTCTCTGGGATGCTCGCCTGGGAATATAAGATCGCTCTCTCTGAATATCAATTTTGAACTTCTGTCTATTTTTCCTAGTATCGAAGGTGAAAACAGGACATACTGAAATTTCAAAAAACGTCATATTTTTGGTCTGGGCTTTAGAAAAGAAATATGCTTTTCAATTAATTAGGAAGTCAGGAATTCCCTCACATTGCTTTTACCAAGGCCCTTAGCCATAAAACTTTGAACAATGTGAAGCATCAGCCCCAGCCAGCATGGCCAATAGCAAGGGATGCTGGGAGCTGTAGTCCAGCAGCATCTGGGGGGGGGGGCACAGGTTTCTCTACTCTTGTCTCACTGGATAGCGGATTATCATATTGTCTAAATAACCTGCTAATGAACTCTCTTCCTTCTTTTGGCCCAGTTAAAGGCACAGAACTATATGGGAAGGGGAGGGAGGACAAGGAACTACTGGCCAGTAGCCAGAGAGATAACTAGAACAGTAAACTTCCTTGTGCCCTTGAAGTAATTTATATGTATAGCTTAAAAATGGACCAGTAAGTAATTTTGAAAAAAATATATATTGGGGGTAGTCTTGTGATTTTTCTCCCCTGGTCAAGAAAAATCAGATTGAGTGTCCTATGTGACCCTACTAGGCCATAATATTTGCAGTTATCCTAAGGCAAAGGTGGTGAGCCAGGGGAGAGGCTGTTGGCATACCAACACAGTCCCCAAGGGAAGCAAAAGGCCGATATCTCTATGTGTCTTCCCTCCTTCCCCTTGAGGTCAGTTATCAAATGAAACGGTTTGCAATTGCATCCATTTAAAATGGAGAAGAACATCCTTCTGTTTTTACGCTAAAAATCTAACACATCGTCAAACTGAAATGCTTTAAAAAGCGAACAACAAACAATGTGTACAGTGACATTTACATTCACCAGGAAGAGCTGCGACTGGCCAGAATTTCTGCTGTGTAGATGTATTACATGCTTGCCTGGTGTGGTATGTGAATGGCCCCTACACAAGTCATTGCCACGGGAATATATCAATAATATCTGGCAAATAACGCTATTTGAGCAGATCTTGATGTAATAACTCACCCTAGCGCCCATCTTCTCAGTGAATAAGCATCTCTGTGCCAGCCCTTGTAGCTACTGTTAGGAGATATAAAAGCAAAGGGAAAAATATACTGAAAGACGCAATGTCTGAGATGGCATGTACAAACAGTGCACACTTTTCTTTCACTGGATTCAGAGTGTTGCGGATTTTCCCTTAGGAAAGATCACGATCTAGAGCTGGATACTGGAATCCTTTCCCAGTAGCAGCCAATGGATCTTCCCTGAAAAATATTCACATGGACTTTCACTTGTAGCATTTTCAACATGCTTTTCTCCATAGCAATAATTCTGAAACATGCCCATGTGAAAGGAAATGACACAATGCAATCGAAAGAAAATAATGTCATAGAACCTGAGATGATGGTGGGCAACATAAAAGGAGCTATGCTAGGTTAGATCCAGCATCCCCCTCCTCAGTAGCTAAACAGACTTGTCTGGAAGCCCACAATCCACCACATCAACCTGAATTCAGAGGCATATTGCCTCTCTACCTGGAGTACCACTGTACCTAGTAGCCACTAATATACTTACCCATCACGAATTTATTATTTATTTCATTTCATTTCTATACTGCCCAATAGCCGAAGCTTTCTGGGCAGTTCACACAAATTAAAACTATAAGGACAACATAAAATATGAAAGCTTAAAACCATGATATACAACCACAATATAAAAGTACAACCAGAATAAGACTGAGCAACAATGCAAAGATTAAAATAGCGATTTAAAATACAGAGTTAAAACAGCAGAGTTAAAAACTAGGATAGTAAATTGCCAAAATACTGGAAAAATTAAAAGATCTTCACCTGGAGCCGGAAAGAGTACAATGTAGGTGCCAGACAAGGCTCTCTAGGAAGTTCATTGCACAGCTGGGGTGCCATAGCAGAAAAGACCCCCTCACTTCCTTTGGCAGAGGGGCTCATGGAGAAGGATCCCCAAGGATGTCCAGGTAGGTACATATGGGAAGAGGCCATCCTTCAGATAACCTGGCCCCAAGCCATTTAGGGCTTTGAATGTTAATACCAGCTTGGACATGGACTGGCAGCCAGTGCAGTGGAAAAATGCTGGCATAAGCTCTATGATCTCGTTGGCTAGTCTCCATTAACAATAGCACTATTTTGGACTAGCTGAAGTTTCTGGACCATTTCACATATAACAAATTGCAGTAATCCAGAAGAGAGTTTAATGGATAACTGTAGCTAGGCTCTATCTATCCAGATAAGGGTGTACTTGGTATGTCAGCCTAAACCGATAAAAGGTGCTCCTTGCCACTGAGTCCACCTGTGCCTCAAGTGACAGTTCTGGATCCAAGAGCACTCTCAAACTATGAACCCCTTTTAAAGCCACATAAGCTAGTTGCCATCACTATATCTTATGGCAGCAAAGTCCATGAATAAATAGTTACACACAACTGAACTGTCATTAAGTTAGCAGACACGGTGTTCTAGACAGCCTACTGGATGTGAAGAGGCAACACAGTGTCTGCTTATTGCTCAAGGAAGAGTGGTGGGGGAGAGAGAGGGGCCAGAGCTTAGTACCTGCTTTGCACGCAAAAGATCCCAGGTTCAATTCCCAGCATCTCTAGGTAGGGTGAGGAAATAATCCTGCCTGCAGCCCCGGAGAGCTGATACCAGTCAGTGTCAACAATATTGGGCTAGATGGACCAATGGTCTGACTCAGTATAAGGGTGAAATATAGAATCATAGAATAGTAGAGTTGGAAGGGGCCTAAAAGGCCATCGAGTCCACCCCCCTGCTCAATGCAGGAATCTACCTTAAAGCATCCCTGACAGATGGTTGTCCAGCTGCTTCTTGAATGCCTTTAATGTGGGAGAGCCCACCACCTCCCTAGGTCATTGGTTCCATTGTTGTATTGCTCTAACAGCCAGGATGTTTTTCCTGATGTCCACCCAGAATCTGGCTTCCTGTAACTTGAGCCCATTATTCCGTGTCCTGAATTCTGGGTTGATCGATATACCTCAATATACCATACAAACTGCTCCAACAAGGTTGGTTTGCTAATTTGCATTTATTTGCTAATTTAGTTTATTCTGATGGTCAAATCTAGAAATCTAATAATCATTTTTTATTCTAATAATGCAACTAAATCTCGTAATTGGCAATAGCCAATGATACTCCTACACAGAGTAGACCCATTGATGTGGGCTTACTTTATGTTGGACCACCATTGGTACTTCCTAATATGTTTGATTTTCAGTAAGAATTTTGAAAGAGTATGATTCAAACACCACAAATCCAGGGTTTAGCCTGCATGGCTGTCTGTGATCTGCTATTTTCTTCTCTGACTGGACTATTTAAATCTTGCTTCATGAGAGCTTCAACAGAATGCATGTCTTTCAACACAATATTTTTACAAGCTAAGAATACAATCCAAACAGTGGCATTACTCACTAATATTGATAGGATGAAACTGATTTTTGCGGGAAGAGTCTTATTTCAGGATAGCCTTGAATGTTTTCTTGGTGACAAAGAGAGAAATATTTTTGACAGTCCACACTGCCAACAGCAATCAGATTATTCACCAGCTGGAACAAAGGAATAATTTATTCAACTTGAGTTGCAAAAATGCCTGCAACTGAAATTCAAAGGATTATCAGATTTACCTCTTTTAATAGCCTGTCAGCCTAATACAGAAATCAGTGGACACGCTAATGCTTTAATTCCAGCGAAGAGAACAGATCTGTATGCTTAGGAATGCATACATCTATCTGCTTCCTCCTAGTCTGTCTTTCTTTCTTTCCTTTCTCTCTCTTATCCTCTCCATGTTAAACCCCCACCCCCAGTAGGCTAAAACCAAAGACGTGATCAGCTAATAAATCAGATAAGTGTGAGAGTTCCCTTGAAGTAGGTCTCCTGCACCAAAAGATAGTGCATGTGCCTTTGGATTGTATATACAATGAAAAGTGGATTTATCTGCTTTTTAAATGTCCAGGATAGCTTATTCCCACTCCAATCTTGACAAGATTAATAATCCTTTTTTGGTGTACGTTTTCTCCTACACTCATATTGCATGAATAGCCATACAAGAGTCATAGATGTCTACTCAAAAATTTAAACAGACCATCGTTATGAAACTGAAGCAAAACCCAAATGATTTCTACATTTTAAAAACAAATTCACAAGAACAGAACTACCATGTCTTCTTGTCCAGGTCCGGGCCCGTTTCAAAGTGCTAGTATTAACATTCAAAGCCCTAAACAACTTGGGGCCAGATTATCTGAAGGAACACCTCCTCCCATATGTACCTGCCCAGACACTAAGATCATCCTCGGGGTTCCTTCTCCGTGAGCTCCTGCCAAAGGAAGTGAGGCAGGTGGCTACTAGGAGGACGGTCTTCTCTGCCGTGGCACCCCGGCTGTGGAATGAGCTCCCTAGAGAAGTTCGCCTGGCACCTACATTATACCCTTTTAGACACCAGGCGAAGACCTTTTTATTTTCTCAGTATTTTAACAGCTTATCAGTTTAATTTTTAACTTTTCTGTTTTAAATCTGTATTTTTATTGGTATTCATTTTTGCATTGATGCTTGGTTTTATCCTGCTTGTGTTCTTATATTGTATTTTTATACTGTTGTTATTTTATATTTTGAATGGTTTCTATGGTTTAAATTTTTGTAAACTGCCCAGAGAGCTTTGGCTATTGGGCGGTATAAAAATGCAATCAATCATAAATAATTGTCTGTTTCCAGCATAATTTTATATCTGTTACAGTATCTATTCTAGGTAAATTAATACAAGATTTCTATTAGGGATGCCACGATAACCTGCCAGGTTCCATTGCCAATGGTGTAGTTCTACTTATGTAGGTAAGTAACACTGACCTTCCCTGTGTCCAATTATATTTTAAATCCAGTGTGGAAAAAATATATATTGGCGGTCTGATGTGCAAACTCTTTTGCAAATTGTTTGGAGAAAAAAACACAGATGTAGTTGGATGCCTGTTTCGCATAAGCTTGGGGATTTGTGTATAAAAGCTGTATCTCTGCAGAGAATCAGGATAAGTCCCTTCCTTATGAAATGGCCATGGAACTTTAAACCTGTTGTCAGTTTCACGTTTAAGAGAAGACAGTGACTTGCCATGGAGGCAGGGAGAAAGCTAGTCAGTTTTAGCAAATGCCTTTAAATCTTTTTTTTTTTTTTGCATTTCATGTAAACAGCTTCAGCTGAGTGGGCTGATTATTATTGGGATCACAAACAGGTGTGGAGGGGGATTTCCCTGCCTTGGTCCCAGTTGAGGGTAAAACCCCTCTTCTGATGGAGGTATTTGCTTTTGGTTGTGGTAGCAGATTTCTTCCAAACGCTTCATACAAACATTTTCTTCAGGACCAAAAAAGGGGAAGAAAGGATTAAACTCCCCCTCCACACATGCAAAAACTTGCAGGTCAAATGTAAAGACACATTCTGTGTCCTGTCTAGTTTGGCCTCTTCAGTAGTTTGCAGCCTTTGCATGAGGACTAAATAATGTACAATTAGAGCTGACCTTTCCAAAACTGGTGGCTGGATGCACAGCAAGGGGAGAAAGAACATTTCACCCCCCCCCCCCAGCTTACATATGAACACACAAAAGTTGTTCAGTTGTTCAGATATACTTGGGGGTAGGATGTGTGTACCATGGATGTCTGACATCAAAGGATGGCATTGGAGAAAACTCTGCACAAATAAAGGCATGTATAATAAACATCCCCAAGTTCTATATTTTATATGGATATAAAATAAATTTGGATTTACCCTGGCCATCCTCTTCCATTCCGGCATTAAAGCTTGGCACGGACCGCACCATGGAGCATAGAAATCAACCACCCAGACTTCATTATCTTTCCTTCTCTTCACCAGCTCATTAAAGGTCTCAGGTGTCAGAGAAACTACTGACGGGTTCATAAGATCCTAAGGCACAGAATGGAGAAGAAATAACTTAATCCACTTTCACATTATAATCTTGTTTAACAATTAAAAAAAGGATGAATCAAGTTGCATGATGTGTCAAACTCATAATCATGTGCAATTTGCTCATAGTACTTTATAAAAGTTGGTCATGGCTGCTAGAATCATCTATAGTAAGAACTGGGAACCAAACCAGATGCAAAGATTTAGAGAATAGTATGTAAAATTATGGAATGAGGCAATTGTGAATAAATAGACTTGTGCTATTTGAAGCCAGCTAGGGAACGCATACTTGTACTACAAATGGTCAGAGCAATTCTGGAACAATAAGTTTATTGCAACACCTTTTTGTGTAGGATGATATCATAATATAGATGGTAAATAGAAGAAAACAATGCAAAGATTGTTATTTATAATGGCGAAAAGCAAATTATAATTGTTTGTGTTATAATATATACATTTACTTCATTGTAATAGTTAGTATGCTTAAATGAATGAAATGATTCATCGGCAGTATACGGTTTATTTTTTCTTTTAAATTTAATAAAATTTACAAAATACCAAATAACGTAAGAAATATTAGCAATAATGGACTCCAGAACACATTACATCAGTTTTAATGAAACCTACATAAACACATATATACATTTCCATAAAACTTCATTTTGAATTCACCCCTAAATAACATCCCTGTATTTGCAACAGCAAGTTTGCAAAATTATACAACATCTGATACAATTACCTCGATAAACTCCAAAATCTGCTCAGCAGAATGGTGTCCTTCATATTCATGAGTGTTAGACTGATTGAATACCACAGTTGTTGGGTAAGCTCTAATGTTGTGCTATGGGATATCAAAATGAAAAATCTTCAGAATCAGCAGAGACCCCTTTTCAATTTTCAGCAGATTTTTGCCATTTCATCCAGTACTTTGCACATGGGTGGCTCTTAGTTTTGAAAACTAAAAGGAAACTTCTACCATCACAGTAATATTTGGAAGCAGGGAAGTTAACTACAGAGAAGACTGAAGAAACATTTCAGTGAAACACTGAGAAAGGTGCTAATTCATTTGAACAAGAGCTTAACAGTGCAAGGATCACATGTCTACCTAGAATTAAGTCCCACTAAGTTCAATGACATTCACTTCCAGATAAGTATGCATGGGATTGCAGCCTAGAAATTCTACAGAATACCTTTTTCCTGTAGTACAGAGAGAAGTATCCAAACAGGTTGCTCATGCATGGGGCCCACTGGTGATTCCGTTCTGCAAGTGGCACCAACTGCTCACGCAAAGGGAATTTAGTGCTTCCTTTAGGAAGCCATGAGATGGATTGGGACAGCTTGGGGGAGTTCCCTTATGCGAGCTGTGCTGACCTGCCTAGTTCCAGGAATGACAGTTCCAGTTCCTAGAGGAAGCTCTAAATCCATGCTGCGCAAGAGGTGGGTGCCGCTTGCAGAATGGAATCAATGGTGGTGCCCCTGCTTGAGCAATGACCCGCTTGGATTACAGGTTCAATTCTTGTGAAATATTTTGAGCTTCTTTTGAAGAGATGGAATGTAAATTAAGTAAATGAGGAATCTTATTAATCTTATGAGCTGATGAAGTCACAAACTCAACTGAGTTCTTCGTTTTTTTTATTAAAATACACAGAGATTGATTTGCAGGTTTGTACACAGAATCTGCTATCTGGAAATCTAGCTTCTTTCATTCAGTATGCCCTTTAATGCCTGCCCGCTAGTAACTCATCATTCTTTAAATTAGTTCAAATTCTGTCCCTGTTTCCAATGCATTTTATTATCTTTTATTTGCAAGTTTCCAAGTTCATGAAGTTTTATCATAGACACCTTCCTCAACCTGGATTACAACTCCCTGGCTGGGGAGGACTGGCACTCTAGTCCAATACATCTGAAAGGCATGAGGTTGGAGAAGGCTGATCTAGCTTATAACAGATAACAGAGAATTACTGAAGCAAAAGTTAACTAGATTTATAGGTGCGCAAGAATACACACAAATCTGGGGTTTTACGTCAATAAAATCTGTATAGGCTCCATTACTTTGACTATAAAATAATGACAAGACACTGTTTTTCAAGGGAAGCTGGAACACAGATATATGCAGAAATAGTTATACTTGCAGTTTACCATGTTGCAAATCCCTTCATGAACTGTGCAATCTAATGTACCAACTTTCAGTTGGCCATACAGTTGCTTTGATGCTTTCCTCAGTTCTGGCAGTAAAGCTCGGCAGGGAGGACACCACTAACAAATAAGAGAGAAACAAACATAAATGTATCACTAAATGCCAGAGGGGTCCACCATTTTTGGTTGGCCAAGCCAAAAATTGCATTTCCCCCTTCTCCCTAGCAACCCTTGGGGAAATGGGGCGGTGGGGGATGAGGGATTGTGCCCTGTTGGGCTCTGTTGCTTAAAGGCACATACGGAGTGGCTTCAGGCAGCAGACCCACTGCTTGCTCCTTCCCCTCCATTTGGTATTTCCCGCAGTGCTGGCGCCAGGTTTTTGGGGTCCCATGAGCAAGATGCCTTCCGTGGGACTGGGTTTACCTCTTCCTCAGTCTATCCTGACAGCCTGTTCACTTGCCCCCTCCCTCTGGACTCAAAAGCGTTGGATGGTGCAAACATAAAGAGAGAGATGACTCTAGTCCTGCCCATTGAAAACATTCAGCTCGATACATTACCCCTGAAGGAATGTGACCCTCATTATGGGGGGGAGGTATCCTTCCCCACCCTTGCATTAATTGTTCCATTGCATCCCTCTCTCCTCTAATTCTAAATGCAATCTGCTGAACAGATAACTCGCTTAGAATAGATTACAAAGTGCAGCAGTATAGGACGCAGTAAAAACTGTGGATCAAAACATTCCTCTATGCCAGTCTAGAACTGCTACAAAACCACTCATTCAGTTATATTCAAATAGTAGTTACGGGTGCGAAGAAGTCAACAAGCCACGGCTCCTTCTCTTTGCCAGGAAAATTCTGAGGTCCAAGTGTCATGACATGGGAATTCACACTCTCCTTGGCAAAAGCCACTATGTCATACAGAATCTTCTTCCCTTCGAAAGGAAAACAAACAATCAAACAAACAAATAAAGACCTGGTGTGGGTAGTGACCTATTATTTGCTTAGCAGAACAGGATGAAAAGTTGGGGTGGGGATGGGGTGAAGAGTTAGTTTTTCTGTCTAGGTAACAGACAAATAATATACATATCAAGGACTGATCAAACTTTGCAAGGTTCTTTGCCTCCCAAGATGAACCTCCCAAGATGAACCTTGGTACTTTTAAGCAGAGGCCAGTTCATGACAGATAATCAGTCATTCATTCATAGCGAAGAAATGCACAGGACCATCATGCTGTCCTTTGGCAAAGTATTCCATAGGTTAATGATATGTTGTAGAACGTCTTATCTCCTTCTCTTTGTCCCGAAAAGTAATTCCTAGATGTTCCTCAGTGAATTCTACTTTTTTTTTTTACTTAAAAGATAAAATCAGTGCTCTTTGTGTATGAAGAGGGAAACATTCTGGCTCCAGAAAACATACAGGAAAAAGGGAAAGCTTTGAAAGCGTATCATAGGGCAAGCAACACAACCTGTTAAATTGATTAGTGCTGTAAAAGTCAACATAGTCTAAACTAAAGATGAATCGAAGTGGCACAGGTTGCATGCAGATACATACCACAATTCCCCATCCCCTCCTTTATTAATAATGAAAAGCGGTCTGCAGAGGCTATGGTCTTGAATAGAGGAGTGCCTAGGGCTGAGCCCCACTGAAAATGCCACCCTCCAAACTGTGTGTGGTAAAGCAATTGGGTGTGTGTAATTCTGAGTGGGAAAATGACTCACAGGGAAAAGGCTGAGCACTCCGCTTCCCATTCCTTTGCTCCCATGGTAAGACCTGAGGCTCCTTTTCATATATATATATATATACACACACACACACAGACCCCCTCTAGAAGGATTCGCTTTGGTGCCTGGCTGCCTGATTATGCGCATATTCGCGGAAGCGCATTTACTCCTAATACCTCTGTACGAGAGGTGGCGAAGCGCATTACGGGTCGACCAAAACGCGCTTTAAACTTGTTGACATGCGGAGAATCGCATGTTTACACGGCGGTAAGGTGCATTAACTGCCGCCGCAAATTAAAACTCGCGGTTTAATGCGCATTTGATAATGCGCATAATCAAATAGATAACGCGCCTCAACTCCCGATTTGCACCCCGCTCATGTAGAGGTAAATTTTTTAATGAGACCTGAAAGAGCTTTAAACCTCTCGTATAGAGGCAGCCACACACACACACACACACACACAGAGTAAGTGTGGGCTTTATTACATGCAGATGTTTGTAACGTGTAAGGAAAGGACATTACAAGCAGCACAAGATGATGATTACTCTTCTACGCAAAAGATGCTTACCATGATGGATTTCATAATCTTCCATTCCCCTCCCTTTAAAGACTGCTACACATGGTTCATAAACATACAGATCGCTACAGGCGCTTGGTGCAGTAAGGCAGTCAAACTTGCCAACCTATGAAAGAAGCATCTATTTGTTCATTATGATCCTGGGATAATTATCCCGAAAATGCTACAAATGTACACTTAACACAGCAGCATAAATCCTATTTAAAATTGTCTAATTTTACTTCAAAAAAACAGTATTGGCTCAAATGTAGTATGTCTCTTAGATAAATGAATGTGGGCTCAAGTGAAATGACAAATTATACAGCTTTGCAGGAAAAAGCGATATATCAGAGACTTCTAAAACATCAAAATTCATGTGTGCAGGGGGAGGAAGGCAGAGTACATAACAGCCAATACAGGTTTAACACTTTAGGAGTGATGCCTGGATGAAGCAATTAGTAAATTCACTGTGGAACTCTCTGCCCCTGGATGTCAAGCAGACACCAACACTAGGCTGCTTCCAGCGCTTCCTGAAAACAACTCTGTTTCAAAAAGCCTTCCTCAACTGACCAGCCACTGTTTTTTTCTAGTTCCTTTGTTTTAAATTGAACAATTTTAATTTGCTTTTTAAAACCCGTCTTTCTTTTACTGTTTACACCTATGTTCACTGCTCTGAAATCTGTGTTAGATAACTGAGTGGTATATAAATATTATATAATAATAATAATAATAATAATAATAATAAATAAATAAATAAATTTAACACTGGAGTACATGCCTCTGGATTCATCCCACGGTGAAAAAAGAAACAAGTCACCCTCTGGAGGTGCTGACTTGATAATTCAATACATGCATATGCACATCCCCCACACCACAGTGGGGAGTTAAGCAGCTGCTGGGTGGCAGCATGGGAAAAGATGGCTGAGTTAGGACTTCCTCCAGTTCCCCCAATTTGAGGAAGTGGGATGTATGTTTGAAATAGGCCCAGATGTATAGATGTGGCAAGAAAGCCTGAAAATGACAAAGCTTTAAAGAATTCATGTTTAAAAAAGGACATTCTTTTACAGCTTTGTGGGGCAGCAGAAGCTGCTCTCCCTTCTAATCAGACAACGAAGTTGTTCACCCCAACACTTCTCCCGAAATGTTCATCCATTTTCATAGGTTCTCTTACCTGTATATTTTCTGCTTTAAGGAGAAAATGTAGTTTTTTAAGGTCATGGGCCTCTGACTTGCTAGTCTGGCCAAACTGAAAGAATATCAACCACCGATGATGAGCCAGGTGATCCTTACAAAGAGAAAAAAAATGAAGTCAAGACAAATGTTTTTTACTCACAACCAAAGGAAAACAAAATATCACATTTCTCAGAATTTTATAGAATTATCTTCCACTCAGAATCACATAGGAGGTTGTGGTGTGTGAAAAATCAAATGGATTCTTTGACTTTGTACAAATGCACGTTACTCAACAGTAGACTACTTGGACAGCATAAATAAAACTGATGTTTTGCAAAAAGTATGATCCAAATGTTTGTGCTGATATCTGTAGCATCCATATATAGCTATAGATAGGATATGCATATATCCACACAGGTATAGAACAGTATAATTTCCTGATTCACAGTGTGATCCTATGCATGATTATTCTGAAACTGTCCCACTGTGTTCAATGAAGCTTATGCCCAAGTAAGTATACAAAGAATTGCAGTCTTAGTATAATTCCCTGAAATATACAAGAGTTTTCCTATTGAAAGCGATAGAAGCTTTACTGCTAATGTCAGTAAAATCAGGATTTCTTCCTTAACTGGACAATAACAGTCAACCTTTTATCCCCTTCAGCAGAAGTCGTACATCAAACATGCTTCTCTATACATACTTTCACTCTGAACCCAAGGAGGTTACAACATACACAAGCCCCAATAAAATCACCAGCAGCACAAAAAGCATCATAAAATTAGGAAGTTGAAATTGCATCTTATATTGTATCATAACTTTTGTGGGATGATGAAGAAGATGGCTTTGCCATTCTCTGGAAGCTTACAAGAGCCAAGTTGGCCTTGCATAGGAGAGATAGTCATGCAACTGGCTTACAGTATAAAAAGCTGAAATGAATCGCAGTATTATTTCCCATCTACCCACCTTCGAAAAAAAACCACTGAAACCATAAAAATCCACAATACAGTAAACACAGCATTTAGGACAAAAGGCCATGGAAATTTCCAATGCATTTCAATGGTATTTGCACCAGAATTGTTTCTTTCAAGCAAGTATCATAGAACCATTGGGTTGAGGGTACATTCAATTCAAGGTCCTGATCTATAGCAGGACATGCATTGGCTCTCGTGAGCATTTCATTTTTTTACACACTAGAGGGCTGGTATCATGAGCATCTACCACTGCAGTTGAAGGCTACCACTTCCTGTAGATGCCATTTTTTGCTGAAACTGAACACCACCCATGGACCCAAGACAGGCAGTGCTCTGTGTGTGTGTGTGTGTGTGTGTGTGTGTATACGCATGTGGGAAATAGTAAGGACATGTAGGCTTAAATGTGCAACTAAACATGCAAAGAAAGCATATAAATCTATTCTGCAAATTCATCTCATTTTGGTTTTCTTCGAAGATGACAGAATCTGAGTTTCCTGGTTAAAACGTAGGGTTCCAGATTTCTCATTTCTTTCATGCACCTTAAGCAGTCATCTAAGTAAACAAATTCACCACCACCAATGAAACTCTACACCTCTAAAGGAAATATCTCATGAACAATTTAATATGGCCACATATCAGCTACAGTCAAGAGTTTTGTGATGATGTATCAAGAAAAACAAAGTATTTAGTAAATAGAAAGGAGAAAAACATTCCTCTGGAGGTGTCAAGATTAGAATCCTCTTTACCTTTAATGTAGATGCTGAGATCATTTTGAAGTCTGGAAGATGCTGCATGATTTCCAAATATATCTCTCTGGCATCTAAAGAGTTCAGGAACTGCAGGATAAAAAACATTGTTCTGAGTGTTATCCTATTATATACACACAGCCACTAAAGCATCTCGGGAAAAGCCACTAAAGCATCTCAGGCTAATTTGAATAGCTTTGGGTGGTGGGGAGTGGAAGAGAAGAAGAAAGGAATTTGTAAGCAAGAAGGATTTGGTGTTGAGCTCATGCATTCTATTTCTATTCCTCTCCCATCCCTTAAAGTGTTTCACGTACAGGGGGAGTGTAGAAATGAGAGAACTCTGTTCCTCCTTCTTTCTTAGGCCCTCTCAAACTGTTTATGACTAGACAGAAGGAAGGACAAGTTGGTGATCAGGCAGAGAAACCTGGGGTCAGCCCATGGGATGCCAGTCGCTGACTCCTGATGCAAGCAAATGGATATTTTCCCACTTCATTTTATGAATTAACTTCCGTTATTCAGAGCCTCTTTGCTAATTTGGAGCAATCTTGTGCAATAGCCTGGAGACCCCAAACTTTTATCTGGAAGGAGAAACAAGTCATTCTATTGCTGTGGCCTAATGTACCCGCACATCCAGCCCTATGCCCAGAAAATGTACACTCTTGTGAGGCTGCATCAGTGTTTGAAACAGCTGTACTCTTGAAGGCAGCATTCATGATTGCTTGACAGGGCTTATTCTAAGTTTCTACCTAATCTTTAAATATACTACTTCCTCTGTTTTCTAACAATAAAGAGACAAGCCAGAATTCAATGCTTCATAATGGCTGGAATATTTGATGGAGAACATCATAATGCCCATCCCTGTCGGAAAGAAAGAGGAGCAGCAATTCAGAACTCTGAGCAGCCAGGAGCTTAGTGTATACTTACTTTGGGCACAATCCAGGCACAGCTTAAAGTGCTCTGTTCTTACTGGCTTTAACCAGTGCGTAACACTGATTAGATCAGGTCCTTTCTTTTTAGATTCATTCAAAAAATGTGACAAGAAGTTGCACTTTTGTTATCACTTTCTTCCACCTCTTGCATAAGATAAGATTCATTATTACATTATTTATTTTGTCCAACTGAAGAAGTGAATGGTAACACCAGTAGTTTTAGCCGGTGCTGTATTTGGCAGATAGATAAATTTTCTTCAGTACTGGCAACAAATGTTTATCATTAGTTCAATTTAATTGGTTGGATTTTTAAAAATCGTGTTTTGTCTAACAACTATTTGTTATAGGGTGATTAATAAATCGAAGCAATGTATAGCTAAATAAATAAGCAACTGTGATTAAGTGGTAGCTTCAGGACAGTTAAGCACCAATGAAACAAAAGCCCTGACATAAATTACGTTGTGCTTGGGAAGGGGCCCCTAGTGCAATGGCAATAGTATTAGAATACGCAACAGGATTCCCCAGAAAACCCACTGCATCAGCTAAGACTATTGACATGGCACTATAACCCACTTATGCCAGTGCAACATTATTTACATTAGCACTGATTACTGCCCAGAATATTTAGGTGATATGGTAATGCAGAAAAAGTATAATCCAGTGTCTGATGTCTAGAGATATAGAGCTCCATCACACCAGCGATTTAGTGCACTCTCACCATACCTGGCATGCGGATTTGCACCATGGTACTCACATGACGCTGTGCCTGTCCTGCTGACTCCCTGCCTCTTCCCCAGCTTTTCCTAGAACGCTAAAAGTCTGGATTATTTTCCCTAAGCGCATTTAACGCACCCTAAGACTCTGTGTAGTTTTAAAGGAACTGGGGGCTTGAATGGATTGCATCAGGTCCTGGCAGGGAAAAGGGATCTCTCCCAGGAGCCATCTCCAAGCCTCAATATAAAACCCAAACCTTGCATTCCAGGCTTGAAAGCGTTTTTTTAAAATCATACAACGCCTGAATCTCTGCAGAGATAGGATTGTACTCCCTCGATGCCCCCAAAGAACCAGACTAAAGGGTTGTTCAATTTTTACCCAGCAGAAAGGCGGTCTGGTTGAAGTACTCGTCTGCCAGGAGCTGATTGGAAGGAGAAAGAGAAGGGGAGGGGTGGAGTGGAGTGGAGCAGAAGAGCTAACGAGCCAAGAAGTGAAAGAGCAGCTATTCAGGTGAAAGGGTTCATAAGCTCAATGCACTTTTGCCTCAGAGGTTAAAAAAACAACGCGGAGGCAAACCAGGGAGTGGGGGATTAGGTGTAATGGAGGTCATAGATAAAGCATGGATGTTTTCTAAGATACATAACTTAATCTCTCTTTCAGTGCCAGCAATACATGAGGAATTAAAATAAAAATCAATTGAGGACAAAATCTATGAAGAGAAAAATATCTACAAAGGCACTTCTTTCCTTCACCACCGCATCACTGTATGTTTATGCAAACCAATTATAAAGCAATTCATACCAAAACACCTCCTTTCTCTTTATTAGTTAAGGTGGCTCCAGGTGGAAAGTACGCTGTACTGCTAGATGAGATATCCAAATTATCACAAAGCTCACCCTGGGTGGCACAGTCCATCCAGCCTACATTAACAAGGCCTTCCTGTACAAAATAAAGAACAGTAACAAGTGAAACAATGAATCTAGGCTGAGACAAGATACTTTGCACAAAATACACATCACATACACACATAAGCTCACCCAGAGGGTTTTCAGGTTAGCATCAAAATACAGACATATTCTAATAATTCAATTCATGCTTTACAAGTCCTATAAGGAAATCCTGCTCCAGACAAGATTTAAAAATAATGAGCATGATCAAAAATTAAGCACTTTCAAGTTTCATAGGAAGAATTAAACACGTGTTAGCTCTTGCCCTCTGAAGCTGGGGGACCTAAATATTCTTAACTTTGGCAGAATCGTACCTGCTGTTTTAAAATTCATTAAATCAAATATTGCTTACCAACATGCCGGCCAATTGAAGACGTGTTCGAGAAGTCAAACAATCTAGAAAAAATAATAAAGGAATTACTGAGAAACAAGCTTTATCATCAAGTTTACATTAATCACATGTATGCAGGTACAAATGGGATCATACAAATAAGACTTTTGGCAAAAACGCTAAAGGTATTTTCACAACACAAGCAATTAAATTTGGAACATATGTGGTCAAAGATTGCTGGAAACATCTGGAAAGAGAATATTTGAAATCTCTCTCTCTTGGAATGGGAAATATGAGATTTACCCCATAAGAGATCAAGACTAGGAGAGTTTAATTTCCACTTCATCAGATTGGTGGGCGGGGAGAGTGAATTACTTGCAGCAGAAGTCTGAATACGGCAGGCACATATGCTTAAAAAAATCTTCAGATTAACAACATAAGAATAGAAGAAGAGCCATGCTGGGTCAGACCAAGGTACTTCTGGTGCAGCATTCTGTTCACACAGTGGCCAATCAGCTGCCTGTGGGAAATCCACAAGTAGGACAGGGGTAAATTAGCACCATCCCACTTGTGTTCAGAGGCATACTGGAGGAAGCTTATAGCCATCAGGATGAGTACCCATTGATAACATTATTCTCCATGAATTTGTTTAATCCCCTTCAAAACCATCCAAATCACTACATCTTGTGTTATTGAATTCCATAGTTTAACTATACACTGTGTGAAAAAGTCTTGTGGCCAGTTCAAGACATTTGGCTCTCCAAGATAAAGGACAAGATGGTACCCCCTCCCATTCCATGCACAAAAGCCAACAAGTCCAGCAATTGAACTGTACTTCAACATTGGCGATGGGATAGCATCTTCCCCTGCAACTGAGGGCAGCAAGCTACTTAGGGGTGCAGGCCAGGCCAAGTGTCATGCACCACTCTGTCCTCTAATAACTCGCCACTTGCTTTCTAACAATTACTAGCTGCCTCACACTGCCTAATGGTAGGGATGGCCCTGTTAAACTAGGGGGCTAAAATGGGGCAATTTTCAGTTGCGCCCAGAACACTCTCTATGCTTCCAAAATGTAAACTGTATTGACTAGCACAGAGAATAGTAGAAGTGTTTTAACTATCTCAGTAGGTAGCATGCTGGTAGTTAACTATAATTTCTGACATTTGAGACATTTAGTGTATGAACAACAACAACAAAAACCTGATGGCTGCTCTTATCTTTGAGACAATTTTAACAACAGAGGTGTAATAACACTTTCCTACTAACATTGTCAATTTCTTTGCTTTGACTCTTGGATGTCAAATTACCTCTTTAATGTTAATGGCTCAAAAGACACGCACGGACACACACACACACACACACTTACCTCCATGTTCGGAGCAAAAGGTAATTAACCAGCCAACACCAGAAGCAAATGCGGTTTCAATCGAATTAACAAAATTTCCTAAAAACAAATAGAACACAAAACAGTCCATATTTAGGGATCTGCACCTACTTGTTTACATTTATTCAGAAACTTTACTAAGCATAAAGTACCTCTTGCACAGCTTAGTGATATTATTTAAATATGGTAAGCGTTATATACATTTAAACAAATAAATAATAATGCTCCAACAGAAATGTCATCTTTTATACACTTCTAGTAAGATTCAGGCAAGATATATTCCAATTCGTTTACAAATTGCCCACTATTTGATCGCACACAGAATTTGAAATTTGCACATATTGAATAACATGACATGAAACAATTAGTTTACCTGCCCATAATTCAGTCACTGTGCTTGTGACAAACTGCATGGCAAAACTCATTAAACTCTCCCTTGACCTGTCTCCATAATATTTCGCTGGATTCTACAAGGGAAAAACATCTTATTTTGACATAACATTTTCGGTTCATATGTATTAGTCAAGACTTATCAAATAGATTTCTATCATCCATGCAGTCTGAGCTGTTAAATTCCCAACAGCCTTCATACTAGATTTTAGAAATCTAGGAATGTAACCCTAGTCCTTAAGTAGTTCATCTTAAAAATGTATCTAATATCCTTGCAGACATAATAAAAATGAAAGAAATTGCACTAGCCCTGTTCAGGCATTATGCCTGAATAGTGATAGAGCAATGTGTGTAAGGGGGACAGCGCTGTGCTCGTCAGTCCTATGCCTTCAATGTCCCAGTCCGCTCAGTCCCCAACCTTCCCATTGTGAGTGGGGAGGTCTGCAGCAGGCTTCTACTCATGTTTGCTTGGGGGTGCTCTTGGATCCGTCACTCCAAATGACAGCCCAGATAGATGCGACGGCCAGGAGTGCCTACTATCAGCTTCGGCTGATACGCCAGCTGCGCCCCTTCCTAAGAGATGGAAGACCTAAAGTCAGTAGTGCACGCGCTGGTAACTTCGAGGCTTGACTTCTGCAATGTGCAGTACTTAGGGCTACCTCTGTGCCTAGTCCGGAAATTTTAACTAGTTCAAAATATGGCAGCCAGGTTGGTCACTGGTACACTTAGAGGTGACCATATTACACCAATCTTAAAAACACTTCACTGGCTGCCAATTAGTTTCCGGGCAAAGTATAAAGGGTTGGTTGTTACCTTTAAAGCTCTACATGGTTTGGGTCCAGGTAACATGCGGGATCGCCTTCCCCTGTACAATCAGCCCCGCACACTCAGGTCCTCTGGGAAGAATTTACTTCTGTCTGCCAAAACTAGGCTGACAAGCGTTACCCAGAGGACCTTCTCTTCTGCTGCTCCCAGACTGTGGAATGGCCTGCCGGGAGAGATTCATCAACTTAACAGTCTTTCTGACTTTAAGAAAGCCATAAAGACTGATCTCTTCCGGCAGGCCTACCTAGTTGAATTTTAAGATGTTTCATTGTTATTTTAATAATGTATTAGTTTTATATGTTTTTAATAATTCATTAGTCTTATACGTTTTAATCGGTTTTATGTATTTTATGCTGTTTTGTATTTAATGTTGTTCCCCGCCTCGATCCAGAGGGAGAGGTGGGTAAGAAATATATATTATTATTATTATTATTATTATTATTATTATTAGAGTAGAATCCTCCATGTGATCAGGAACCCTGCTTTATCAGTGCTCCTGACCTCATGAGGCTTCTATTCGTGTTCACTTGGACATGAATTGAAAGCCCCTGCTCCACATGGGAAGGCTGGGGAGTGAGAGGGCAGGACCAACACATGAGGGGACACTGGGGGTGGGGCCATCATGCACCCTTGTGCCCCTTTCATGTGTCTCAAGCCATTCCTGCACCAGATTTTTTAAACAAACATATCCCTATGCAACAATGGTTCCTAGGGTTGTCCCCTTGAAACTGTATTTGGCCTCTCTGATGCTTTCTGTGAGGATGATCTTTGTCTCCAATAAATAAGGGGAGCCCTCTCTCATGCAAAAGCTCTTTGAACGCATGGGGGCTCCTTAGATGGCTTCCTCTGGGACCCTAAGTGGATTCTGAACTAAGAAAAGTATACTTACCATTCCAGTTTTAAACACATACAGGCTTGGGTAGCTATTAATTCCCTTAATTCGGCAAAGCATTCTATTATCACCACAGTTTACAGCTCCAATACGTATTAATCCATCCATTTCCTTAGCAAATTCTCTCCACTTAAAATGGAAAAAGAAAAGGTTATTTTAATACATAAAAAATGTTTCAGTTTTGGAAATGCTTCATAGAGAATTTTTAAATGCTTGTTCCCCCAGATTTACTACAATTGTTAAGAATTCAACCTTATATTCATAGGTTGGTGGGAGGACAATACTGTCTCACCCACCACTCTCATTGCCCCTGTATGACCCCATTATTCACCCTCATATTCTCAAAATGGAAGAAGTTTTTGTCCAACTGCTTACAGAACTCACTGAGAACGGATTGAATTTGCAGCATGCCTGCTCTATCTATACCTACCGTTGGTGCTAAGTCGTGGCAATGTGAACATCGAGGGGAATAAAAGTTGATAAACCACAATTCTCCAGAAGTAACAGCAGCATCTATTAAAAGAAAGAAGAATTATGCTGTTAATGTTACCATTCATCATACCCACTCAAACGTAATTGGAGGAGAGGAGAGCCCACTGGCTAGCTAAAAAATGGATGTTGTCTTTGTATGCTGTCTGTTTTTATGGTTTTAAATTCTGTATATTAATTTTTAAGGTTTAATGTTTTAATATTTTGTAAACTGCACAGAGAGCTATGGGGCAGTATAAATAAATAAATAAATAAATAATACCCAATTTATTTATTTTCATATCCTGAAAGCAGATGAACTATAAATCATATTTTCAGGGTGTAAGTAGGTCCAAGCCAGTTGCCACTAACCAAAACATCTAGCAAGACTGGCCTAGGAGAACTATCATACTGCTCAAACAGTGACAAGTCAAAATCCCTCAAGCCCTCTTCTCTAAGGATCAGGCCCAGTATTTCTTAGGAGATGTTACGGACAAGGAAAATCCCTATGTCTCAATTTATGCTTTGGGCAATGCATAAATAACATATGGAATTCCCTACTGCAAGGTATGTCGATGACCATTAACTTTGATGGCTTTAACAGGAATGTGGAATATGTGGTCCTTTAGATCTTACTGGACTATAACTCCCATTGTCCACAATGACTAGTCATGCCGGCTGTAGCTGATGGGAATTGAAGACTAACAGCCCCTGGCGGGCCAAATGTTCCCAATCCCTGCTTTTAAAAACGGGTTGTGCATGGAGGATGGGCCTATCAATGGCCATAGCAGCAGAACAGAACTTCCCAGAACTAGGAAGGTTGGTGACAAACAACAGATGAAGGAGGCTAGCCATTGTTGGAGACAGAAAGCTTGACTAGGTGGATCTTGGTCTGACCCTGCAAGTTATCCTCACGATTTTATGTAATTAGAATGGCAGCTGAATGCTGTGTCTAACATTAGCATCTCAAAAGAAAAGGCAAAAAGCCCCCAACTTTTCCAACGAGGAGTCATCACCGAAGAGGCCCCTTTCTTTACATCACCCTTTAAATCAGAGGTGGGCAGACTTCAGGCTTGCAGCATATACGTCATTTTTTATTAGAACCCTGAGGTCCACCAACTGAGCCGGGTGCAAAATAGTAGCTGGGGATGCGCAGGCAGGTGGGGAGGAGGGAAACAAGGACGCCTGAGCACATGCTCAGCCCAGGGATTTGTTTTCAGTACCAGAACGGAACTTGCAGTTCAGTCACACAAAGACCCACTCCTGGTTTTCCTCCTCAGCTTTCTTCCGCAGCCTGATTTCTTCCGTAGCCTTTGTGGCGTTGCTATTGCTAAACAATTGTGAGACAAAAGCCCATGGCACATCTCCCAGAGGTCCACCTGTAGGTCCAAGTCTACCTTCTGCCCACGGCTGCTTTAAGTAGAAGGAATGTAAAGGACTGGCTGCGGATAACAACTGGAGGGCATTTGGGAGTGTGGGAAATCCTGATCCTTGCAGCTACAGCTACATAGACCAGCCTTCCCCAACCTGGTGCCCCCCAAATGTGTTGGACTACAACTTTCATCCCTCTAACCATTGGCCATGTTGGCTGGGGATGATGGGAGTTGCAGTCCAACACATCTGGAGCGCACCAGGCTGGAAAAGGCTGGCACAGATCCAGAGACCTAAGTAAGCAGCACACAGGGAATGACTGCCATCTCAGTTTCTAGTTGCCCAGCAACGGGGAACAGTTCTGCATCCCAACTCCCACATACCATCATGCCAATTTGAACGATATTTAGAATCCATATGCACTTGTAGCGTAAAAACAATTTCAAATGCATATCCTAGTTGGCTGGCAGGCTGGAGGTGGCGGTGGTGGTAGTGGTGGGGAACGGAGGGAAGGAGCGGAAAGAGAAGCGGTATGAATATGTCAAATGACATATGCATTTTAGACAAATTAAATGAACCCCATGGGATGCGGGGGACAGAGTGCTGATTTAGGACCGTGGAGCCCTGCGTTATAATCCCCTTTCCGCCAGGAAGCTCTCTCAACCTCGCCTACTATGCTGCCCGATCTCCTTGGAGGAAGGGCAGGAGAACATTGTACAAGTAAATGAAAGAAAAAAGAACTCAGCCAAGAGGTCTTTAGCAGCAAATTGTTATCATTACAATAGGACGTTCTCAGTTTAAATGCAGCAGATCAGATGCTGCATATGACGGCCATAAAGTGTTGGCATTGTAAAAATATAAAAGCTGTTCAAATGCCAGTAGTGGGAGAGCCCTGACTGTATGCACAGGCGAGTTGTTATCGTGCATGGTAAACACATTATGTTCTGTACATACCCAGGTTAAACACAAAAAGGAAATGCAAACACATGCCAACATTTAATATCTGTGTGAGTTGTTTCCTCTATGAGGAGCTAAGGTAATAGAGTTTCCTTTTCCCTAAAAATACTTCTAGTGAATCATGATTTAGGTACAAACTCCCCCCCCCCCCCAAATTTGGTCTCTACAGAAAAAGCCAAATCAAAATACCTCGAGAAAAGCAAAATAACCAGTAGGTGGAAATAATTCAAGTATTTTATTTAGATAACTAATCCTTCACATGGGAGATTTCTTTGACCAGGCAAAACAAAGTCCCCAGACTGCAAAATGAAATTTTTGGAAAAGCAGGATTTAAGACAGCTTTTTTTTTTTTTTCTTGAAGGTGTTGCTTGCTTTGCACTGAGGCTGAAGAGACAATAGCGCTAAATTTTTTATAGTGAAATGACTCACGGGGAACAAATAAGATACTCTCTTTCACACTAAGCTTGTATTCATTCTGGTTGACATTTTTGCAATCTGTGTAGCATCTTCTCCCAGGAAGAGATTATGTAGCACAGCACTGCACTTTAATTTATTCAAAATAAAAGCACCAGGAAACCATGTAACTGTAATGACTTACCAAATTCTCCTCTGTCTAGTGTTATGATTTCAGGATCTTCATCATAAATACCTGGCAAAGAAATAGCCAAACAGCATTTAAAAACAATCAAACACATCTGTGTCACATCTGAATAATAAATTTACCACTTCATTGTTTATAAATACGGTAACACAATGATCCCTAGTGAGGAATGTGGCCTTCTGGGCTACCACACGTGGCAGGGAACTCTCAGTGGTGGCACCCTGGCTATGAAACTCATTTCCGGTAGTGATTCTGCTGTCCCCCACACTGCTATCGTTTAGGCACCAGCTAAAATGTATTTACTTGTTGAAGCTTTTAGAATATAGGCAAGTGCTTTATCTGTTTTTGTTGATTGCACCAACAATTTGTTTTATGTAGGTTGTTCGCCGAACTGGGCTCTTTGTGAAGAAGGGCAGGAGAGAAATAAAATAAATAAGAAATAAATATGGAGTGAGTGAAGATGATGGCAGTTTAACACACCTGTGATATGCAAGGAGGCAGGCATGGTGTTAGCACAGGAACTTGTTGAGTGTGAACCTTCCCTGCTTGACTCCACAGAACCCTGTCTATTACAAGGATTTTCACAGGCCAGAGAAAATAATCTTGCAGGCTGACTAGCGCCAAAGGGCTGCCAGTTGGTCACCCCGCCTTAAAACATCAAAGAGCAAATTTGAATGAGAAGGCTAGTTATGATTTCCAGATTTGGAAACCATCTGAGAAGACACCATTATAAAGGCACCAGATGCAACTCATTAAGGAGAAGGTCCAAGAACTAGCACTACAACTCTGATTGCAAAAAAACATTCTATTAGTATAATGGAATCAAGGATGTTCTGTTCCTAAAAATTAATTAAGACAGCCAAGTACACACTACGTACTACTGTATGATGGCCACAGTCCAACATGGAGTTAAGTGCTCTTAAACCCCTTCAACAGTGTACTCTTCGGAAGCTATTTAAGGTATACAAGTCCCTGTACTGAGGGGAACAGTGCATAACAATTCTGCTCTACTCGCGAGCATGGATCTTACCAAAATCATAGCGATAGTAGTGCCAGCTTTCATATCGACCTCCTTCCTGGTGATCCTCCAGACCTTTCTCCCCATATTTATCATATTTCTTTCGCAAATCTTCATCTTTTAATACTTCATATGCTCTGTTTATTTTCAAGAAGTTTTCATGTGCTTCTGGATTGTTCTGTAACACAGAGAAACTCCTGGTGTTAACAGAATATTAATAGGTCAAAATATTGTAAGCCAACTCATGTCAATCTCCAAGATGTTTAAGAGTGGCTGAATTCGGACAACACGATAGTCAATGGTGGGGTAATAATCAACTTTACAGTTGTTCATCTAGGGGGTACTCCCCACACAACATGGTAATAAATAATCAACTGTGGTGTGGATTAGGATCAGCGCTGAGTTGACTATGGCAGCATTTGGACGACATGATAGTCAATACAACTGACGATTGTCTCCCCCCCCATTGCTTAATGTGTCTTCTGAATTCAGCCAGTGTCTCTCCCACTCCATCCATTTCTGTTTTAACTATTCGCATACATTTGAGCCCTTGTGACCAGATCAGTTTTAAAAGGAGTTGTCAGAAACCCCTCACATGTTTGCTGACTTCATAACCATGTATGAAGCCAATGGCATGGAACCGCTAGAAGGGGATGGGCAGAAGGGGTGTTGCCCACATCCCCCTAATGGCAATCACTCCAAAAGCCTCTCCTGAAGGCTGGGGGACCCTTCTAAGAAGGATAGGTTGTGGCATGGGGGGAATCACTGAAAATCAGGTGGAGGCACCATCTCTGAGCAGAGGGTCTACTCATGGAAGGTGCTTCCACCTGATTTTTGGTAATCCTGCCCCTTCCCCCTAAGCCCCCTGCACCACAGTCCACCCCATTCAAAAGGTTTCCCCTAGACCTCAGGAGTGGCTTTTCAGGGGATGGGGAGCTGTCTGCCTGGAGAGGAAAGGCAGGCAATAAATACTTTATGTTTATTTAATACATTTATATACTGTTTACCATATTTAAAAGCAGTTTGCCAACTCCCTTCCTATCAGAATACACGCAGCTCCAAGACAGACACACCCCAGTGTTGAAGCATAATGTAAGTTAGGAGTCTCACAGTACAAAGCAGGGTCAGAATGTGTGATCCACTGAGCTGACCGCAGACTGCGTGTCATACAGGATTGCTTGTGGGGTGTGTATGTGTCAAAAACACCTGTTATTGTTGCCTGACTGGGACTGCAAAATCAAGGGCTTGTCAAGCATTTCTCTGGCAGGCTGCATTAAACTTGACAGATCTACTAATATATGACACAAAGATATTATTATATAAATGCTTTCCTGGAAAATAAGAATACTAATTGCAGAAGAAGTGACAGTTATAACAGACTTGTAAAAACAAAAGATTTCATACATGAAATGAAATGAATGCTATTTTTCTAAACAATTGCATCAATGACGCATTAAGTTTATCACTATACCATGACACATTAGTGTAACTCCTTTTTGGAAATGAAAAGAATTCAGCATGCACAAGTTTTTTAAAAAGCAATTTTAAATTTAAAAGGGAAAAAGAAAACAAACTTGGTTTTTAGTTAATTGGATATGTTTCACGGACAAGGCTACTTACCTGATTCTTATCAGGATGCAACTTTAATGCCAATTTTTTGAAAGCCTGCCTTATTTCTCTACTTGTTGATTCTTTGGATATTCCAAGTAAACTATAGTAGTTTTGATCACAGCAAACTAAGGCTACAAGACACATTAAAACTAAAGACAAGATGATCGTCTTAAAGTCCCTGATGCATTTTCCTTTGGATAATGAGGGCTCCATTACAACTGTTTGAATCAAGCAGACCAATAGGTTTCACTATGTTGTAATCAAAGGAACGGCATATATTCCTGAAGAGGCTTCTTGTAGGATTTTGGGGGGCATAATCCAGAGATAGTCACTTGTGTTTCTCAAGGAGACAGCTCCTATAAAAAAAGATAAAAGCTTTCAGATCTGTGCTATGCAGTAAATGCATGGTATTACCCACGACACAATGGCTCCTCCACTTGCTTCCTCAGATGACCTCTCCTTTTCTTCTTTGCTGACTTTGCTGAATGGTCTCCTAGAACACCTGCATGATGCCACCCCTCTGTCATCCAAATTCCTCCTGGAAACCCACCTTCTGTGAAGCCATCGACACTTCTCCCAAGTTTCCACGCTCTAACACAGAGATGGACAACTTGTGCCCTTCCAGAGATTTTGGCCTACAACTCCCATCAGCCCAAGTTAGCATAGCCTATGGTGAAAGATTATGGGAGTTGTGGGTCAAAGCATCTGGAGGGTCACATGTTGCCCAGCAAACTAAGCCTGCAGTCAAGGTTAAGTACATGACCCTGAAACAACAACATATTCTTTCTCCATTTACCAGTCTCTTCACTCAGTTCCTGTCATGAATGGTAAGCTCCTCCAGGCACAGACCTATTCTCTTATACAATGTCATGCATGTGGATAAATATTATTATTAATAATTATGTTTTTTTTTCTGTTACCATCTTTGATTCTCAAGGTGGTGTAAAATAACATTTTAAAAACACTCCAACCCATAGAGCAGCACAATTAGAAACAAGAGCTAATAATAATAATAACAACAACTACACAATCAATGTACAACAAATAGAAATTAATTTGGATTGGATTTAGTTTCTTTCCACAGACAGTAGCATTTCCGAGAACAGTCCCACTGGCAGAAGGGAATGGGAGGTAACAGGCAAGAGGCGATCTTTGCCAATTTCCTTCCCTCTGCAGCCCCCAGCCCCACTCATCCTACTGTTTTTGTGTGTCCCTCTCTGGAACAGGTTTGGAGGGGGACTGCAGGGAGCAACCAAAGTTCTCTGCCTGTTTTATTCTCTCAGCAGATTCCTTGGCTGGATCAGAAACCTCCCAGAGTCAGAAGGTGCCCTCCAGTCTGCAAAAGGCAGATTCTGGATTCAACCCTTTGTAATTAATCATATTTTTATTTTCCATTTGTACAAGTTCATAATCAACAATTATCACCTTTCTTTGCAAATGGGTGGGCTTTTTCTCCCCCATTTCACCAATCAGCATAAGACAGAGAACCATTCACCTTTAGACCCATTACCTTTATGGGGTACAATCTTTTGCTTTTACTTACACATATAGATTCCTCTCATTAAAAAAAAATGATGACTCATTTCTTGCACTGCTATTAAAGACACAGGAGCACTATAAAATCTCACAGTGGTCACATTCCTACTCTCTCAAATGTCAATGCGCTATGCTAAATGTTTCTGGTCATTTTCCTAACAATAGTCTTCTGGGCAGGATCTACACTACTGCTTTAAAATGGTTTATAACAGTAGTGACAACTGTTAGGGTCTAGGATACACTCCATATACAGTTTTCAAACCATTTTCAAAGTGACATATCCTATTTGGTGTAGATCTGGCCCTAGTCTTGAAAATCTATTTTATATATCATATATTTATTATTAATTCTATTATTTAATATGTTATTTATATGTTTATATCCCACTGTTCTTGAAATCAGGGGAGCCTTATACTTTAACTATCAAAACTGAGTAGAAGGGTCCTTGCCTATTGTGAGAGAGTGTTTCAAAAGTGTAGATAGAGTGAAAGAGTAAATAGGGGAAGCATAGCTCAGTGGTTGAGCATTTGCTTTCATGCAGAAGGTCCCAGGTTCAAACCTGGTACTGCTGGAGAAATTTCAGTCTGTGTCAACAATGCCGGGCTAGATGAACCAAGAATCTGACTCAGTATAAAGCAGGTTCCTATGTTATAAATTGCTTCTTAGGTGGGGAAGGGCTGGAAGATGGTTGACACTGTAAAACAAATACCTTAACTTCAAAATGTTGTCCCCTACCAGCTAGAGAATACAGAAATTCAGTTAGCTACAATAAACACATATCTTACTCAGTAATATAATAATAATAATAATAATAATATTTATTTGTAGCCCGCCTCTCCCTCCGGATCGAGGCGGGGAACAACAACAATATAAAACATAAAAATCACAACAGTTAAAATTTTTTTAAAAAACAAGAGAAAAATACAACATTAAAAACAGTACACATACAAGGCAATTCGCACACACATAGTTTGCAGCGACTTAAGTGCAAGATTTGCAGGATAAGACAGCGAAAGAACTGATTGTCAACAAACAAAGAAAAAGAAGTGAAGCATTTCCTAGCACGGAGATGCAGTTGTAGAGGAAAGACTCACCTGTTGAAAGGCACAGGGCACTCTGCCAGCAGCAAAAGCAGTAGGTAGCCCTACATCAGTGAGTCAAGGTGAAATGTTGGCTGCAGGAAGTGACCAGTTAGGCTTGTACAGAATTGATCCTGTAGGGAAAAGACCAGGAGAATGAGTGAAAAGTACCAAAGAAAGCTCAGGGCACATAGTGGAATAACTAAAAAGTAAAAAGAAGTGAAGGCAAATTATGACACCACCTTGCTGAAGCTCAGCTGGTCTGGGTACAGTCGAATCCTGGATGGGAGATTATCTGAGAATCTAAATTCTATTATGGAAGACAGAATGAAATAAATAAATAAATGAAAGATAGGAAAGATGTTCCATCATGTAAGATCATAGTGTTGGAAGCGGCCATTTAGGCCACTGAGTCCACTCTCTGTTCAGTGCAGGGTGCTTGCTTGAATACCTCCAGTGATAGAGAGCCCACCACCTTGCTAGGCAGTTGGTTCTCTTGTCTGATTGCTCTGCCAGTTAAGAGGTTTTTCCTGATGTTCAGCTGAAATCCATCTTCCTGTAACTTAAGCCCATTATTTTGTGTCCTACAGTCTTGGATGACAGAGAACAGGTTGCATCCCTGTGTGACAACCCTTTAGTTGACAAGTGCTGCCATATCTCCCCTCAGTCTTCTCATACCAAGAGGAAAAGAGTGGGATTCCCCCACGTGTTGAAAGAACACATAAGGGAATCACACTGTGCTGCTCTGCTCCACAAATTCAACAGCTATGTGAAGGGGACCTATGAGTGTACCTATGTAGTCATGCAGAGCTCCTCCACAAAATGGGGGATTTGAGCCAATCATTACAACACCCCCCTTTGTCCCATGTGGAGAAGCTTAGGACCTCTTCACCTATCTGCTGAGGGATGGGCTATGCTGTAGAATCCCTCATAAGTTTTTCCCCCCCAAGATACAAGGAGGTCTCAGTTACCTGCCCCACAATAGTAGGGATGCGAAGGCCTAGGGGGAAAATGGATTTGGGGGAAACCCTATGCTCCCCCCAATAGCCGTTTTTAAAGGTTTTCACAATAACTGTGGGAAATAGAACACCGTGTTTTTAATGTATTTTCCGTTGTCGTACCCCCACCCCTCCCCGGGGAGGCCTTAACATCTCCCTTTAAGCCATACCAAAATGACATTACAACGGCAAAGCATTTATAGGCTCCAAGGAAAGCGTTAGTTACTAGTTGAATATGAGGAGTGGGGAGGAAGGGAAGGATGATAAACGCAGCCCCCTGAAAAGCAGTGGAAGCGCTGCCAATGGGCTCCCAAAGTGAGGGAGGCTGTGAGCACAGTGAGCGCAGCGCAGGAGAGAGCGCAGGAATAGAGGGGGCGCCGCTGTGGAGGGGCTATTTAAAAAGAGGAAGATAAAAATGAATGGGGCGGAGTGGGGGGGGGGGGGGAGGAAAGCAAAAGACATGTGAGAACGAAAGCCCAGAAGGGCTCGCACAGGAAAGGGGGGGGGGGTCAATGGAGAGAGAGAGAGAGAGAGAGAGAGAGGTGGGAGAAGAGAGAGAAGGGAAGTCCCTAAAGTTATGGGGCAAAAGAGGGGAAGCTGAGAGCCGCCAGGAGCGGAAGGTGGCTTGCAGAGAAAGCACAGGAAGAGGCGCCTGTCTGGCTGCAGCCTTCGTCGTCCTTCCCAGGCCGCTCTAACACCGGCGGTGAATCGGCAGCAGCAGCAGCAGCAGGCCGAGCCTTACCCGGTGTTTGGAGTCCCCTCCGTTGGTGGCCGGCGCGGAAGAGGAGGAATCGCCGCCGCCGCCGCCAGAACCGGGCAGGCGCGCGCTGGGAGCAGCATGGGGGTGACGATGGAAGGAAGAGACTCGGCGGATCCGGCTCTGAACCGGAGTAGGAGGCGGCGGCGGGCGGGGTGGCGATGTTGTTCGGTGGAAGGCTGACGTGGCCGCAGCTCCTGGAGCCGGGTCGCCCAAGGGGAAATCGTAGCAATTCGCAGGGGTGGAGGCAGCTTTTTGGGGGGAGGGAGGGATGGGGGCAGCCAACCTCCGACAGCCAGCTTCGTGATGTCTTCGTTGCACCGTCCCCCTCCCCCTGTGTAGGTCTGGCCGGAACAGCCTGTGCCGCAAATACCACGGCAGAAAGTGCGAGTGGTGAATGGGGCGGAATTTCCCCACTCCCAGATCTGATCCCTTTTTATAATGTAGTCGGAAGGAAACGCCAGTCTTTCGACGGGGGTTTAGTCCCAGCATAGGCCCCTTCCCACTCTACTATTCTATGATACAACGTAGTAACTCACATTGCCTCTAGTGGGGTTTAATCTGAAGCAAGCCTGATGTAGGCCAGGCTAGCAATACATTTGGCGGCTGTTTTTGTTGTTGTTGTTTAAAGTGGCCAGATGCAAGAGAGGACAGGGCTCCTTATCTACAGATAAGGAATTGCAGCAGGTGATGTTGCTCCTCTTCTGCACAACTGATGAAGGGGCATGAGCCTTGTCTCCTCTTTTGCAGTTCATCCCCCCCCCCTTTTTTTTTTTGCTTTTGCATTGCTGTTACATTAAACGTGGGCAAAAACCTCTGAAACTGTGACCCTCCCACCCCCTTCTGTTTGCTTTTTGCAGGCCATAGCAGGTGTTGTCATACGGAATTGAGGGAGAGTGTCTCACACACAGAATGGCGGTTATTGTAGCCCCCTCCTTTTATTATTATTTACTATAGCAATGCTGTCAAGTTAGACTGGTGGGAGAGATGGAGAGTCCTAGTCTTTTCTCAAGCACAGTCATTAATGCCCCACACAGCTGCTCATCACGCCCACCCCCAAAGGAGAGAAGCTGGCAGGGCTGCCAGATTTATGCATTTGGGGTGCTTCCAGACAGACAGCTTGAGCAAACGCACTACTAATCAGCTAAAACGTCTTTCCTCCTTAACAGATTATTTTTGTGTTGTTAAAAAAACCCACAAGATGGTAGAAACATCAGGAAAACACGAGAGTGTTATAAAGGAAAGATGGCAGTATCTGGACCCCCTGTAAAATTTCGTGAATGAGGCAGACCATTTGCACAATAAAGGCCTCATCTAGAAGTGACATTTGAATCCTGTTTTGGGGACCAAGCAACTACACATTACACTAAATACGCAGCGTGTAACTGAATCTGATAGTTTTATTTACTCTTGTGTAAATATATGTGGCCTTGATTTGGATTGGGATCACTGTGCCCTGGGAGGGGAATATTAAATTTCCTCCCTCCACCCATTAAATACTACTCCAACATCTGGAGGGCCACTGTTTCCCATTTTTGAGTTATCTCATTCCAAAATAAGCACATACTTACACCTTTTTGTGTAAAGATTACCTCACAGCTAATGTTATCTACTGTCCCATAAATTAGGGTGCAGAGTCTTATGTCATTGTTACTAAGTTTTCCTAAATAGCAACACAGGCTTACACACACATTTTTCAGGCTAGATAAGATCAACCCCTGACTCAAATTTTGCTAATTGAACCTAACTTTTAAGGATGCAACTCTGTACACATTTAGACAGGAAAAGGTCCTACAACTCCTAGTATTCCCCAACCAGCATGGCTGGCAAGGAAATGTTGAGGTTGTAGGACTTTTCTCTAGGATTCTGTCCTAAATGTTTCTAGATAGCTGGATATCAGGTTTTGGATGTGAATACTTTGCAGAATTATTTTTGCTTATTAATGGATAAGTGAAAAATTGAAGTATACGTAATACAGTCTTACATCTGTTCGTTACTCAAATAACTCTTTGGCTCATGTGATAGTGCTTTACGTCATCATATTATCTTTGAATACCACCCAGGTCATCTTGACAACTTTTTAATGTCAGTTATATATTATTTTAAAAGAGGCGGGTTAGCAATTTCCCAGTAGTCGCCCAGCAAGTCCAATGAAGTAAAGGCAGCTATTTCCTAAAAATCTGGGAACACCCCTCTATACTTTACAGCTGCTTCAGTATGTATTTTGTTAGGATGACAAACAGCGTAGTTGTTGTTTAACAGCAACAAAGCTGTTTGCCAATCCTGCCAAAATAAACCCTCTAAGCATGTGCAGTTTTGCATTTTAAATCACTTAAATCATAGCACTATAATGTCTACAGGAATAAAATGGAGTTAGCTTCTACTACCCTGATGCTAAACATATTTAGAGTGCAATCCTCTGAATGGCTGTTTGGGGCATGCTGGGAGTTGTAGGACTTTTTTCTGTCCAAACATGCATAGGATTGTCCCCTTATTTGGGAATAAGCTCCATTTTGTTGTAGAAAGGATACTATATTTTTAAAGTGAACATAATAAAATGAGCACCTGTAACCATGGATGTGCCCCAGCTCCCTCCCACTGAATATAAAATGTTTTTAAAAATAAGAATTGATACAGTGGCAAATGGTGTAGCCCCAGTGGGTCCTGACATGTCCTTTGTGCCCCAGGTGTTGACACTAGGCCTGTTAACCCCTGTCCCCATCACCTGCTGCTCTCGGAGGGTGTCATTTCCCCCCCCCCCCTTAAAGCTTTGGGCCCCTGGACTTCAACCCCTAGCTGCACCTCTGCTCCCGTTTCTCTCCCAGCAGCACTGTAAATCGCTTCACCCCAGGAAAAGGAGGCACAGCTCATTGCCATGACCTTCATGACCCCTCAGGTAGCAGTGACCCCAGGAATGTCAGCTGGCCCGCTCACTTGATGTAGTTGAAATAGCTGGAGGTTCCTTCCTTTTGCAAGCAAAACAACCCCCTTGCCCTTTTTTCATTCCACTTTCCAAGTGGTATAGACAGATGAAGGAAGTTGTTTTCAATTCCTATAGGTAAACTGAGGAAGGGACGGCAGAGAGGGGGAAGGAATTATGTTCCTCAGTCTGTTGCTATAAGTGCTGCTTCTGGGAAGTGATACGTGGTTAAAATTCTCCTGTCTGGGTAAAGCGATAAAGCAGAGGAAAGCTGTCCTCTTTCCAGACACCAAGCACACTTTCCAGTGAAGACTTGCTAATGAGGTTCATCAGACAAACGTTTTATCGCACGCTCACTACTGCCCACTTATGGATGGATGTGTGCATATCCTTTAGATGATGTCGTCAGCCTCTCATACGTCTCCTGTTCCTTCCGTTCATTTTCCCATCACAAAATAGACCCCTTTTAATCTGACTTCATTTAAAAAAAATGGAATGTGCCGCTATCTCCTGCTGTGTGCAGGAAAAGTGGCGTGATTAAAACAGCTCCAGAATGGGCCGTGTGGTCTTTGTTTACTTCCTCTTTCCTCTACGGGCAAAAAGAGGAATTAATGAGGGACAAAAGTGGGGGTGGAGAAGTTACGGTAAGGAAACACGATTTTTCCCTATGTGATGACACTCGAAAACACTCGCAACTATTACCCTGCTTCCTAAGCTTATATTGCATTGAGCAAGATTAGAGATGTGAAGGCCTGGGAAGCTGGGGGGTGGGAGGGTGGAGGAGAAAGAAAAATAGCAGGGAAATCTCCAATTTGTATTGCATTTTTTTGAAGCAAAGATTATGAGGACTTTTTCAGATGTCAGCTGCAGCTGTGACATCTTGCTGGGAAATGCAATATTCTGTATTACATGGTGTCAGTGCTCTGACACAAGAGGGCGGTCTATTCACATTTTTCCCCAATGAAGAAAACTATTTTCATGAAGTACAAAACGAAGGAGTAATTTCATCCAATGCACTGGATACACCTGAGCTATTGACAAATATGTTCTTTCCAACAGATAATTATACTGAAAGAATCTGATGTGTTTCTCTATTTGTAAAGCTGAGAGACCACAACAAGGTCTTGGAAAGCAAGTCTTTGTTTTATTAAACAATTTATTATTATTTATCTATTAAAACATTTGTATCCTGCCCTGTATCACTAGGATCTCTGGGCGGTGTACAGATAAAATCAGAACAATGTAAACATAAATATACACAGCTAAAAAAGTATTAAATTGTTAACAAATTAAAACCAGTAGAAAAAATTAAAAGCAATAAAACAATTAAAAACAAACAATTGAAACTATGTGTGACCATGGAGCATTTAGCCCCCAAAGGCTTTGAGAAAGAGCCATGTTTTAACTTGGCGCCGAAATGAAGCCAGTGTCAGTACCAGTCAGGCCTCCAAGGGAAGAGTATTCCACAACCGGGGTGCCACAACAGAGAAAGCCCTCTCCCATGTCCCACCATAATGTATGTCTCACATTAGTGGGATGCAGAGGAGGGCTCTTCCAACAGATCTCAAATCTCAGGCAGGCATGTATAGGGAGAGGCGCTCCCTCAAGAAGAATTTAAATACAAATTTAAAACGATTTAAAATCACACATCTGGGGAATTAGAATCGTATTGTAACACTGAGATTAAAGATAATCAAACATTTAAAGTCAATTGTGAAGCCAGGTGCACTGGGATGCATAGAAAAACGTGTGTGTGTTTAAAAGAGTTTTGATAGAAATACTGCACCTCAAAGAGCAGCTTTAAGTGCTAGCAAGGTGTGTGTGTGTGTGTAGCTGATCAGGGAAGAAAGGGGAGAAAGTGTGGGGAAAGAGAAGTTTCAGCTTGGGATAATTTGAATAGGGGAAGAAACAGACCCTTTGGGGGAATTGTGAGAGAATTTTGGAGGAGGGGGTTGGAGCAAATGCAGGGGTTTGGGAAGAAAGTGGATGGAAAGGCATAAAAGCAACTGAGAGCTCGAAGTTTGGAATGGGATGGAATATTAGGAAAAGCAGAGGAAAAGAATAACAGAATACAGACCACTTGGAAAGAAAACAAGATAAGAACATAGAACCATGCCGAATCTGCTGACTTATGAAGTGCAGGGTGGGTGGGTTTTCTTCTGAGCAGAAAAGATGGAAAGAATCCTCTCTCTCTCTCTCTCTCTCTCTCTCTCTCTCTGTAATCCATGTATTTGGGTTGCTGTTTTTATCTCTCAGGATTTAGTAATCAAAGTAAAACAAAGCAAGTTCTAAGACTGCATATGGACGTTGGAAAATGGACTTTTAGGTGTCAGACATTAAGGGAAGAAAGAAGACAATGCACTCTTCTTGTTTTGATGTGAGGAAAGGATGGGAGATGATGGGTGCATATCTCCCGCTATAACAGGTATAGATAAGCAAGATAGCCAGGAGGATTTGGGTGATTATCTTTAACAAAAGTGACAAAAAGAGTCATGTAGGCATGGCGGTATACACAATATTGGGTTTTAAGAGTCTTGCAGCTTTAAAAGACAAAGGATTCTTTATTTCTTTTTTATTTGGTTTAAACAAGAAGGTTAGAAATCAGCATAAAATAAATCATGTTGGGGACTTCTGTAGTTGTTGCCCTAAGGCAGGATCTGAAATTTGCAAGAGTTAATTCCAAGGAGTTAAAGCAATCAGAGCACAATGGCTGGCCAGAAAATTGTATGCAAGAAATCTGCAGCTCTACTTGGAATGTGCAAGGCCTCAATATCCCATGGAGCCTGCTTTTCTGCCCTTCTTGAAGACCAAAAAACCCTAGTCCCTTTCTAGATACAGGTCCTATCCTCCCAAAACAGCAGAATGTGGGGTTGCTTTGTAACAGCATGATCCAAAATGCAGTGCTGTGAAGATAGTCACACTTGCCCGAATTTTGCGAGGCAGTTTGCAATTAAAAAGTCTGCACAAAAATGTGTATAATGGGGAAAAAGGGCACTAAATGCATATGATAGGAGAAAATGCACAAAACCCCATTATATAAGGGGAAATGGATTGGAAAAAAATGGTGCATGCTTAGAAAAATGTATATTTGAAAAATGCTCCCAAAAGTGGTGGGTGTGGTCATGGCTGTATGGGTGGTGGTGGTCCTTTTTAGTGTTTGGAAACAGTTTCTTTCGTTCCCAAGCCCCCTCTTCTTTCAATCGTATTTTCTAGAACCGGATCCCAGTCCAAGCAGAGAAAAGATGACTGGGGGAGGATTTTGAGGTGGGGTAGTTTTTGATGGGGAAGAGAGAACAAAAGAGCCCTGCTGCTGTTGCCCTCCTGGCGAGAGCCCTGGTCAGTTTCATGCTCCTCTCGCTGCTGGAACGTGGCGGATCACTTGCCTTTGCGCAAGTGAGGGGAGGGCACGCACAAGCCAGCACCTTCTTTTGGAAATGGATCTGCCAGGTAGGAATGGAGCCACTGAAGCATGAGGTGCCTGGCAATGTCAGTGAAGAGGATCAAGAAAAGCAAACGTTCTCACAGTTAGTTTGGGGGAAATTGTCAAAAGCACTACCTGTGACTATAGAGTTTAATTGGAAGAACATTTGATGTAGCTCTAGTTATAAAGATTCATATCACAGCAACGGGAGGCATCCAGGGGGCACATGCATAGTTCTCAGCTCCGCTTGCCAAGGCATATTGCCTCTGCACATTAGAGAAAAGACATGGTTTTAGTTTAGATAAATGGAGATTAGTAGGAAAACCCATTGTTTTGACATGCTTTAAAATGCGGTATTTATTCACTCTAGGAGAGGCGGCTGTTTCCATGCTTCATGTAATAATCCAAGAGGGATTTATCACAGAAGGAATGCATTTGCTAGCTGTCCTCAGTGTTTAGTCTCTGGACTTACAAAATTGAATTACAAGATTTATGAATAAACCTCTTTATCATGTCATGATTCAGTAAGAATAACACTCTCACTTCCCCATCCATTCTTCCTTTTGTGTCTTTTAGATTGGAAGTCTGAGGGCAGGGCCAGCTCTATCCTTAGGCAGGCTGAGGCACCAGATGCTGGGAGCAGCAGTGGTAACTCCCTAGCCATTCCTCCTGAGCTCCCTGGGCATTCTCCTCTCTTGGAGGACAGAGCTGTATGTACCACACAGCCTGCTCTCCGTAAGATAGACAGCTGCTATCAGGTGTAGTGAAGGACGCTATCACATTGCTGGTGTTGAAGTAAGATACAACTGCCAGTCCAGTCGGCTTCTGTACATGAAATGGAGGGGGGGGGGTGTCATCTTGTGTTTTACCTCAGACATCAAAATGTCTTTGGCTGGCTCTGCTTGGGGTTGGGGATTATCTTGTTTTTATTGATTGTATGTCAGGTGTTTTTGGAACCTTTTCAGCTGAAAAGCTGGGTAAAAATTAGGGGTGTGCATCGGATCGGATCCGATCCACGATCCGAATCCGATCCGACCCAAAATCGGGAAAATCCGATCCGATCCGATCCGGACAACCTCCGATCCGATCCGATCCGATCCGATGAGGTCCGATCCGGATCGGACGCCATTTTGAATGCTTTTTCCCATAGCCAAGTATTGTTTTACAAAAACGCCTATAACTTTTTCATTTTTAAAGATAGAAGGATGAAACTTGGGCACATTGTAGACTGGTTAGGGGTAGTTATCTGTGAGAAATTTCAGAAAGATTGGTGCATGCATTTTGTGGCAATTAATTTTTTAATAAATACCCAGGAATGCCTATAACTTTGTCATTTTTAAAGTTACACACATGAAACTTTGCCACATTGTAGGCGGTACCTTGGGACCTATGTGTGTGAAATTTCGGAAACGTAGGTGCTTGCCTTGTGTGGCAATTAATTTTAGAAAAATGGGTAGTGGTGGGGTAAATACAGTTACGCCTCCCACTTTTTTATTTTTGAAGATACAAACAGGAAACATGGGCACATTACAGGTACCACTTGGCTTGATATGTGTGTAAAATTTCAGACAGCTGGGTCCAGGCATGTGGTGGCAAGGTATTTTTGAAACAATGAGGAAAGAAACGCCTATAACTTTTTTATTTTAAAAGTTAGAAGTCTGAACATTGCTCACTTTGTAGATGGGTTAGGGGTAGATATGTGTCAGAAATTTCAGAATTATAGGTCCAGGCATTTGATGGCTATGGAATTTTTAAATTCCATGTTTCAAAAAAATTTCTACAGAGGCCAGGTCTTCCCCTCCCGCTTCCCGCGAAGAAAAGGAAACACTCTCTCGTCTCGATCCCTTTGATCCTTGCTAGTAGTATCCATTACAGGGCTCGTGTCTGCTTGAGTACAAAGTGAAAGCAGACACGAGCCCTGTAATGGATACTACCAAGGATCAAAGGGATCGAGACCAGAGTGATCCTTCCTTGCACGCATGGCTGCAAAACTCAGCTAGGCTCAGCCGTTCTGCTTGAAAAGTGAAAGTAGGAAAGGAAACACGAGCCCTGTAATGGATACTACTAGCAAGGATCAAAGGGATCGAGACGAGAGAGTGTTTCCTTTTCTTCGCGGGAAGCGGGAGGGGAAGACCTGGCCTCTGTAGAAATTTTTTTGAAACATGGAATTTAAAAATTCCATAGCCATCAAATGCCTGGACCTATAATTCTGAAATTTCTGACACATATCTACCCCTAACCCATCTACAAAGTGAGCAATGTTCAGACTTCTAACTTTTAAAATAAAAAAGTTATAGGCGTTTCTTTCCTCATTGTTTCAAAAATACCTTGCCACCACATGCCTGGACCCAGCTGTCTGAAATTTTACACACATATCAAGCCAAGTGGTACCTGTAATGTGCCCATGTTTCCTGTTTGTATCTTTAAAAATAAAAAAGTGGGAGGCGTAACTGTATTTACCCCACCACTACCCATTTTTCTAAAATTAATTGCCACACAAGGCAAGCACCTACGTTTCCGAAATTTCACACACATAGGTCCCAAGGTACCGCCTACAATGTGGCAAAGTTTCATGTGTGTAACTTTAAAAATGACAAAGTTATAGGCATTCTTGGGTATTTATTAAAAAATTAATTGCCACACAAGGCAAGCACCTACGTTTCCGAAATTTCACACACATGGGTCCCAAGGTACCACCTACAATGTGGCAAAGTTTCATGTGTGTAACTTTAAAAATGACAAAGTTATAGGTGTTTCTTTCCTCATTGTTTCAAAAATTAATTGCCACACAAGGAAAGCTCCAATGTTTCTGAAATTTCACACACATATCAAGGCAAGTGGTACCTGTAATGTGCCCAAGTTTCCTGTTTGTATCTTCAAAAATAAAAAAATGGGAGGCGTAACTGTATTTACCCCACTACTACCCATTTTTCTAAAAATTAATTGCCACACAAGACAAGCACCTACGTTTCTGAAATTTCACACACATAGGTCCCAAGGTACCCCCTACAATGTGGCAAAGTTTCATGTGTGTAACTTTAAAAATGACAAAGTTATAGGCATTCCTGGGTATTTATTAAAAAATTAATTGCCACAAAATGCATGCACCAATCTTTCTGAAATTTCTCACAGATAACTACCCCTAACCAGTCTACAATGTGCCCAAGTTTCATCCTTCTATCTTTAAAAATGAAAAAGTTATAGGCGTTTTTGTAAAACAATACTTGGCTATGGGAAAAAGCATTCAAAATGGCGTCCGATCCGGATCGGACATCTGGTCCGATCCGATCCGACCAGCCTCCGATCCGATCCGATCCGATCCGACCCCCCAGGTCCGATTCCGATCCGCTATCCGATCCGATCTGGGGGGTCAGTGCACATCCCTAGTAAAAATGCTTTAAGAGCACAATCCTACATATGTTTAGACAGAAAAAAGTCCTATAACTCCCAGCCTTTCCTTGCCAACCATGATGGCAGAGGAATACTGGAAGTTGTAGAACTTTTTCTGTCTAAACATGTATAGGATTGTGGCCTAAATCAGTCAGTCTATATTACAGCGTCTATCAAAAACTCCTTTGTCATGTCATGATTCAGTACATAACAACTGTCTTGCATATTTATTTACTGACGTATACTCTTCATTAGGCCTTAAGATAAAGTTGTTTCTCAAATAATATTGACAAATATATTTTGATGGACTCTATGAATGGGCTGAAGGTTCTCAGAGTATTTCTGTCTCTAAAGTAAAGCTGGTCTAGGTCTGACTCAATTCTAAAAGGGAATCTGCCAGAGAATTTAATGCATGCGATTTTGAGTTCAGAGTAGGATACAAATTTTGTTTGTATCATGTAACTGGAGAAAAAGCAATCACCCTGCATATTTTAAGTCTTTTTCTCCCCTTAGGAATTTTTCATCAGTTTCATTAAAACACACACACATTTGCGTGCACGCCCACCTACACCCAAACCTGGTCTCATCTGATATTTGGAAATTGTGGAAGGATGTGGTTTCACTGAAAAATAGACACCTTCTTTATGTGATCACAAAATCAGAAAAGAAAGAAAGAGTGCAGTATTTGAATTCTCTCTAGCCATAAGCTGAGCTCTTGTGGTATCACAAAAGCCTGATGGTTACAGAAATTAGGCTCTATGGTCATTGGCTGAGCTGCTGTGGTGTCATGGTATGTTCATGTTCATTCTAACTATGAGGATTGTCAGAGTGACTTCAGACGGGCATCTTTTTATGCGATCATCATGCTTTGGTCACTGGTTTTCTCGCGAGCTTTATACAATGTCGTCACCATGCAGTTGTCTCATGTCTTCCCACCCTTTTTGCGCGTTATTTTGGTATGGGGAAATTACGGTATTTTGGGCAGTCATGCGATGAAACTGCCATTGTTTCCCTGTACAACCCTTCCATCGCATTATGTCCTGCTTTGTGTGGGCGGGTGTTGGGCAGTGCAGCTTTGATGTCAGTACTGACGAGGATCAGTTGGGATGGTCTCCTCCCACACCTCTGCCCCTCTACTCCTGCTTGGCTCTGTATTTCAGGAATGCCTAAGCAGATGGGCAATGGGGAGGGGATGGTGGTTGCAATGGATGTGAGCAGATGCAACCCATTTCCATTTAATCCCCTTACTCAAATGAGAAAAATGTTACTGTGTTAGATCATTTCCAAAAGGCAGGGAAATCGCATGGCTGGGAAGCATGGTCATAGCTGCAAAGACGCTCTTACAGGGATGATACTGATTTGCATGTGGAGTTGGGGGAGGTGGACTTCTGAACATGCAGACTTCTGAACTTGAGAAGAATCAGCACTTAGCAATGGGATGGGGACTGCTCTGCATGTGCTGCTCGAAAACCTTTTAGCCCTTTCTGTTCAATCCCCACGTGCACACACACAGGAGAGAAGTGTAACCCCCTTCAACCAAATCCCCTCCCCCAGTGTATACATAAACAAGAAAAATGTTACAGCTGCTTTTACAGGGACATAAATAACTTGCATGGGAGGCGCAGACTTCTGAACTTGTGAGGAAGTGTTTCATTTCATGCCGAGAGGGAAGGGGCTACACCAGAGGGGTGGACAACCGAGAACACCCTGCCAGGCTCCACCCACCCTTGCAAACGACATATAGTGTTATGCATAAAAAGAAAAAAAACTTGGCTGTATAAAGACCCCGTTTAAATCCCGAAAAGAATCCAGAACAGGAAGAAGCGGTAAATCGCAGGAGAAAATGCCCCGTCTGAAGGTGCTCTCAGTTCAAAAGATCTGGGATCAGAAGGGACTCTAAGTTCTTGGTGGCGAGGGACAAAGAAAATCAAGAAAACAACACAGCTCATCTCCACTTATCTTGGTTTTTGTTTTTGATTTTTGTATCAAAAGAACATCCGAACAAAATTTGCCTTGTTAACTTCTTTAATTGCTGTGCCTAAGACCCAACATTTACGTTTATAAATAAATGGTTGCTTTCAACTATCTTACCATTTTCTAGCTGAAAGCTTGTCAGTTCTTTTTAAAATAGTTGTTTGATCTGTATTATATAGATGGACCATTTTCATTTAGCTTTGTTTCTCCTGAATGTCTACTGTGCATTTCTTTGGTTTTGAGCCGACAAGCTCACAATTAACGTGCCGCACACGGTGCAACTGCTGATTTCCATTTGACATTACAAAGATTACATATAGCTTTGGCTTGAACTGACACTTTTTTTTAGCAAAGTAAAGCCATCCATGTTAACCAGATTGTTCAGGTTTTTAAAAAAAAAGTAGCTCAAGGAGAATAAATGCTGAGTGGAGAAAACCTTTTGAACTTGTAGAAATAGCGTAGGCAAGTTCTTTCTTTTAAAGATTTCTCAGCTTGAAGGAGAAAAGCAGTCTCAAATACGTCGAATTTTGCAACAGAGACCCTTTTAAAAACAACAACAGCAAAACAGTAAGTGGGAGATATGCTTAGAGCTCCATCACACCAGCGCTATAGTGCACTCTCGCCATGCCTGGTGTGCAGATTTGCAGCATGGTACTCACATGATGCTGTGACTGTCCTGCTGACACCCTGCCACTTCCCTAGCCTTTCCTAGCAAGCTAAAAGTCTGGATTATTTTTCCTGAGCACATTTAATGCAGGGTTTTTTTAAAAGCAAATTTTCTAACTGCACAAATGCCTTGTCAGACACCCCTTGCTTCCACCTCCGCCCAAGCCAAAAACATTTCTCTTTCACAACTGCACATTATCAGATTTCCAACTGCACGTTATTTTTCCTAACTAGACATTTTGTGTCCAACTGCACACTAAAAAAAAACACCCCGATTTAATGCACGTTTAAGCCTCTGTGTAGTTTTAAAGGAACTGGGGGCTTGAATGGATTGCATCAGGTCCTGGCAGGGAAAAGCGATCTCTCCCAGCAGCCTCAATATAAAACCCAAACCTTGCATCCCAGGCTCGAAAGCATTTTTTAAAATCATACAACACCTGAATCTCTGTGATGCCCCTTATGAGCCAGACTAAAGGGTCATTCCATTTTTCCCTGGGAGAAAGGTGGTCTGGTTGAGGTAGTCATCTGCCAGGACCTGACTGGAGGGAGAAAGAGAAGGGGAGGGGTGGAGTGGAGTGGAAGAGCAAATGAGTGAAAGAGCAGCTATTCAGGTGAAAGGGATCTAAGCTTGACGCACTTCTGCCTCAGAGGTAAAAAAAACACGGAGGTACACCGGGGGAGGGGAAATTAGGTGTGATGGAGGTCTTAATCTCACAAGGGGGCAGTGTAGAAAATGGTATTAGTGAAAGTGACCATGCTTTTCCCCAAGCATGTCAGTTTCACTGGTAAGCTGAGGAAGGGGAGCATGAAGGCAATCTGGATGGCCTCTTAGCTGTTTCTCCACACAAGGCCTTCTGAGAGGCCACAAGCAACAGCATCAGGATTCCAGGACACACTCAAAGCATGTACTCCTGCTTGTGTATGGTATAAAACATTACAAGGAGTACAAAAGTATTTTAAAGGAAAAGCGATGATTTCTCCCCTGCCCCCTTGGGATATTTCTTAGTATCACAGGGTGAAGTTAGACATGCAGATGCAGAAGTCACTGGCATCGTAATCAGCTAGGTGGGCTGGCAAGGGACCAGCATGGACATGGAAGTGCCTTGCACATGTATACTACAGGGAATGGAATGTGCTAAAATTCACATGCCTGAAGTGTCAGCCATCTGTGAGTAAGTAACTTATTACAACAGCATGGCTGTTCAGTGAACTGTCAATTTCGTTGGGGAATATTGTGGAGGCAGTAAATAAAATTAACGAAACTAAGCAATCTGTCCAATTTTCTTCATGGGGGTAGTTTTTTTTTTTTTTTTAAAGGAGAGGCTAGAGAAATATAAGGTTGCTTTTTGACTTGATCACAATGAAACCAATGGGGTTTAAGTTAGTAATAACTAAATGAAGGCACATTGATTCCAGTGGATTTGCTCTAAGTGTAGGTCTGGATAATTTGAAGATGGTTTCCTGCAAACTGTTCCCACCACAAAATAAACATGGTGATTGGTTTGGTTTGGTTTCCTTTGGATGCGAGTGCTCTGGAGATTTATGGATCCCCTCCCTCCATTTGCTTGGTTTTTATGCAAATATAACGTTATATTTGCAAATAAGAGCATAAATGGAAGCAAATAACAGAGACTCCAATAGGCAGCATAACAGTTACCGCATAATAGGACACCAGATCGAGCAGCCTGCCCTCCACATGTGTTGGATTGCAAGTCCCATCATTTCCAGCCAGCATGGCCATTAGCAGCCCAACACACCTGGAGGGCATCAGGTTGGGAGTGGCCAAGATTGAGAAGGAGACTTCCACCAATTGTCAGCTTTTATCCAAGTAGCAAGGAGTTCAAAATAAATGCTGCTGATATGATCGTGACTGCCTGTACAGCCTGCAAGTTAGAAGGAGCCAGTGCACCAAACAGTCCCTCTGAGTGCTGCCTGACGATGTTGCTGGGTGCCTCTGGGGCCTTTATGGAGGGAGGCATTGCTGTCACATGCGAACTGGGCTGTACATCGAATGCAAATGTGCTGCACTGTCGTAAATTGGATGAGGACTGAAGCTGTGGGAGCTTCAGTTGACAAAAGTGAAAGAGGGAGGCTATGAAAATGCTCTTTAAAAGTGAATTATGACCTCATTATCTCTAGTTAAGACCATGGATTTATGGGAAGAAAGAATCTCCTTCCTGATTCAAGACAGCTGGCTACATTTATAGATTCTAATAATGGCTGCTATTTAATTTTTAATAAAAGACTTGATTTATAACGAGTTCTTTTATGGGACGCTTTTCTTCTGGGTAAATTGGAGACCATCATAATTCAGGGCAAAGAACTGTGATTAGCATCATGCCACTAGCTGATGAGGTTCTAAAAGCACTTTGCACTGACGCAAGATCTGTCAGAGATTTTGGGAGGCACTTCAAAGTAGCTGACTTTGTTCTGTCTGTCTGCTTTAATATCTAGGTCTTGCCCAAGACACGTTGCTTCCCCAAGCAGTTGCACCACAGTGTAAAAGGTTCACCCCAGGATCTAGGGACATGTTCATTTCAGAATGAATGAAACATCGAGCCAAATGGTGACCTTTTCCAATTTATATTTGTTATGAAATGAATGCAGAGAGACATGAATGGGTACAAAGGGATTTCCATTGGCAACCTTTGATGGATGGGGGAAGTTTGCCCTTCTTCGGTGGTTGTGCCAAGAGCTGAGGGCAGTTGCCATTCTTCTCCCTGTGCAAGGATCAGGACCAGTGTCAAGGGTAGGCATGACTGGGCACCTGCCAAGGGCCCACACCCACTGGCAAGAGCCCCTTGGCATTGGTCTTCCTCTTCACCATTGCAATCTGCTTGTTCACCTGCCTCTCACTGTGGCCCAGTTCTCAGTAGATGACATCCCTTCCCCTGATACTGCGGTCTCAGAGGAAGAATTTAAGGTATATGGTTTGTCAGTATGCTGGGAGTTTCTCTCTGCCTGGTTTCACAGTAGTTGCAGTCTGGGGAGGAAGCTACTTCTTCTCAATTACAGCCAGAGCTAGCCATGGGGAAAGCACCTGAGACATCTCTGACTGAAGAACATTCTTTGATAAACAGTCAGGGGGTGGACTCGGCTGAACAGGGGCATGCCCAATGTTGTCTCCCAGACAATGTCAACAGCTGCAAAGATGAGAGGGAAAACAACCAGTTAGGCAGACTTCTCGACTCCAGGCTAAGTTTTCCCATAAAGCTGAATTGGCAAGTGAGGAACTCTAGTCACCACCACCTCTAAAAGCTGGTGCACAGGCGAATGAGGTTTGTGGGTATCAAATACTCTTTTTCGTGGACTTCTTGTGAACCCTGGACCTTGAAACCTGTGCCTTGGGACCCTGTCTTGGACTATACTACTGGACTTTAAGACCCTGTTTCTGATTTCTGTTTGGATTATCTGAGTTTTTTGGAACTTGGTCTCACTAAGGACTCTGAGCCATGGACTCTTGTGAGATGCCTGTGTTGCGTCGTGCTCTAATAATGGAGTATGCTGTTTCTTTAACACGTGTCTGGTTGCTAATGCTATCAGGGAGCCAGGACTGATGTTATGAGGAATGCCACTACCTATTTGCTCATTGACTATGCTTACCAAGTAAGCACATGGTAGCAATGCTGGGAAAAAGGATGAATAGCAGATAATGACAATGGTGGTGGGTAGGCAGACTCACTAAACGAGGGGGGCCTTTATGGGTGTCTTGCCAAAGGGTCCTCCAAAACCTTGAGCTCGCACTGCTTAGATGGCCAGATGTTGCATCTTTCTGGGGGAAATGGCATTTTTGTTGTGACAACTATTTTTCCCTGGGAACATTCAGGGCATTCAGGGCATTCTGGCAAAAATAAAATGGCGACTTCCAGGAACAGCCAGCTTCACCTGCTCCAAGTAGCATGAAGAAAAGAAAGGAACTCAGCTTCTTAGCTTCTGCTGCTACTGCCCCAGACAGCAGCGAGAAAATTGTTAAAAGAAAGAAGCCCTCCTGGGCCTACCCAAAGTCAAATGTAATGAAAAGCACTAGCTTCAGTTCAAGAGGGCCTTAGGCAAAGCATGTTCTTGGTGGCCATGCTCTGCCTTACGTGGCAGTGGAAGTGATAGCAGCTCTCCAAAGCTTTCTGGAAGCTGCCAATTAAATTTCCCAATGACCCAGGGTTCTAAAGTGAATCACTTTTGAATTATCACAAACCTACTTTAAAAAAAAAGGGGGGGGAAGCAGAAATATAAGATGGAATACACCCCCTGTCTGCTAATAATGTCAGAAAAATACTAGTCCATTTGAACTATTTCTGAAGGATAACACAACACATTCATTCAATAATAATAATAATAATAATAATAATAATAATATAATATTCATTTATTACCCGCCTCTCCCAACGGATCGAGGCGGGGAACAGCACTAAACACAAAACACAAAACTGATTAAAAGCACATAAAACCATACATCATTAAAATACCAATAAAACACCAATAAAACACTTTAAAATTCATCTGGGTAGGCCTGCCGGAAGAGATCAGTCTTTATAGATCTTTTAAATTCCTGAAGACTGGTGAGTTCGCGAATCTCTCCCGGCAGGTCATTCCACAATCTGGGAGTGCAAGAAGAGAAGGTCCTCTGGGTAACGGTTGTCAGTCTAGTTCTTGTTGACTGTAGTAAATTCTTCCCAGAGGACCTGAGCGTGCGGGGCGGATTGTATGGGAGAAGGCGATCCCGTAGGTAACCTGGACCCAAACCATGTAGGGCTTTAAAAGTAATAACTAACACTTTGTACTTTGCCCAGAAACTGATTGGCAGCCAGTGAAGAGATTTTAAAAAACTTGTGGGTAGGTGGATTACGTGACAGTTGAAAAATCTAAGGTATTTTATGTGAGCCATTGGGATTATTGTGGCCACATGCACATAAATTTGTAATTAAAAAGCATTAGATAAGATGGTTTTTGAGGAATAGGAGTCTGTCCACTGAGCAGAAATAAAATCAGGTTGGCTTCGATTTGGCAGTACGGTGCCAAAACCACAATGTAATTAAATGATAGCAATCTGAAGACATTTCATTTCTGTACTTCATATATTGTGAAAGGTTTTCTGCTAATTGATTCCATGGCTTCCCATGATTCATTCCATAGCAAATTCACCAACTGCTTTAACAGTCCAAGGTATTTCTAGCAAAGCTACTCATTTTCCCCCCTTAAGAAATGCACACAGCACTCTAAACTGCAATATATTGTATTTTCATTAGGAGTGTCTGTAATTCACCTTTTAACAGTAAACAACAGGTATGGTGTTTTAAGAGGTTTCCAGACGGCTCTTTTGAGCTAGTCACCCATATATACATGCAGAAATCCATCAATATTGAACTATATCTGAAAGTTAATTATGCATACATTATTTATATCACATTATATCATATAATGACCCAATTACCTGTTGCCAGACAATTTTGTCATTATGTTGGCTTAATCAAAGTATATGGAACTAAATAAAATCACAATTAATTGTACCTCATAGGATGAAATAATCATGGAGGTGCCAGGGCTGAGCCATGGGCAGCTGTCCAAGATCAGCCAGGAGGTGGGAATCAGGAGTTGAGCCTGTCAAAACCATGCCCTTTTTTTAAAAAAAAAAGATGGAAGAATAGTGCTAAAGGACATGTACACCTGTGGAGATTGTATTATTCTTCCACCAGTCTTTAAAAAATAAGGACAGGCTTACTTTGGTAAGAAGAAAAAAAGGACACAATCAGCACTGCAAAAATCCATAACAGGATGTCAAATGGGTGACAACGTTGTGTGGACTTACCATAAAATGTGAGTAAATGAGCGAACAAATGCCTTGTCTGGAAGCAGCCTTGTTCATATACCTTTGAATGATGTTCAAATGATGTGCCACTGGTATGCTAATGTTACAGGTGAATGGGTCGACACATGTGAAGAATGAATGCATTAGATGTGACCAGAAGTATGTGGAATGTTTACATGGCTAGGAGCTTTCCCTGTGGCCTACTTCTTGCACGAACCAGGCCTTACGGCAGGCATGGAAATGTTCAGGGGGCCCAGGGGCAATTTCTGCCCCCTTCCTCCGCATGGGTTGCACTCCGACTGCCATGCCACTGAATTTGGCAGCAGCAGCAAAAATAAAGTTTAAAATCAGCAATTCGTTGGTGATTTTCTGCGGCAAATTCCCACAGACGATGAAAAGGGCCAAATGTAACTTGAAAGCAAACTAAATTTGGCTGTTTCAGCATTCAAATCATTAAGGTTTTGCTGCTGCTACAAATTTCAGCAGTGGGGGGGCAGTGGAGGGCGAGCAGCAGGGGCAGCACTAGGAGATAGGGGGCATAGGCAACATGCACCCCCCAGCCCATGTCTTGCCCATGGACTGTGGAGTATGCTGAGAAGGGAGAGAACAGGACTGATGCACGTTTGAAAGAGAATGGAGAAAAAACAGAGAGAACCTGGGAGTAGAGAAAAGCAAAAAGCTGTCCAAGGCAGATCCTGGTGAGGAATAAAGAGCACTGGCTGAATTCTGATTCATCCTCATCCAGCCCACCAACTGCAGCAACTCTACAGCCAGCCTGTGAATCACTAACAGATTGCAGGCCTTCAGCAGCCTTCAGCCAAAACTCTGCAGTTGTCATAGGCCTGAGGGACTCTGAGGACCTAACTGCCCACACACACCAAGTTCTTGCATGCATATGTATCTTTTATCTTCCCCATTGTTTTTGTTAAATAAATCCTAGCAGCCCCTTTAGGCCTCCTCCTCCTCCTCCACCACCACCACATGTGAAGGACATAAAAAGAGCCATTCCGGATAAGGCCAAAGGTCCATCTAGTCCATTATTCTGTTCAAACAATGGTCAACCAGCTGCTCGTGGGAAACCCATAAGCAGGACATGAGTGTAACAGCACCTTCCTGCCTGTGTTCCTCAGCAACTGGTATACATAGACGTACTTCCTCTGATACTGGAGGTAGCATAAATTGTTGTAAACCATCCAGAGAGCTTCGGCTATAGGGCTGTACAGAAATAATGATGATGATGATGATGCTATAAGGTAAGCATTGATAGTCTTATCCTCCATGAATTTGTCCATGTTCCATCCTGACCCTGTATCATGCCCTGACTGCTGTGTTCTGCCCTCCAGCCACTACTCCGATGAAGTGTCTCAAGAAAGGAGCCTGCTCCAAGTGTGTAGGTATCCCCCATGACTTAGGATTTTGCATGATCCATCTTTGGACGCTCTCCATTACATGTAGGGTGACCAACTGTCAGGATTTCCCCGGATTTGTCCTGGTTTTTGTTCTATTCTGGGTGTCAGGGGGGATTTTCTGTAATTTTCTATAATGTCCTGGAAAGACACGCTTTCCCTTTGAAGGCTGCATTAGCATAGTGGTAGGGAATGACACACCTTCTGGAGGTGGGTCATTTCCCTTGCACTGCTCCAATCAGGGCCTGAAAGGGGAAAGCGTGTCATTACCAGACATTATAGAAAAGGCCCTGATTGGAGCAGTGGAGGGTGGGAATGACACACTTTCCCCTCCTCCACCCCATTTGGGGCCTTTAAGGTGGTGGGGGTGAATGACATGCATCCCAGAGGCCCCTGAAAGCTGCTTTCCCACCCCCATCCCACTGGGTGTCCTCTTTTTTGGTTTCCCAAATGTGGTCACCCTAATTACATGGATTGTGAGGCTGGGGCCAGCATAAACACAACAGCAATGTAAGAGAACTCCTGAAGGGGGGGTACTCTTTTAGGTTTATGTAAGTCAAGTGAAATGATTAGAACTGTAAAGGAGAGTATCTTGTTTTGGGATAGATTTTCCTACTATTTCCCCACACCCACCCACCCAACCTATTCAGAAGTGAGGACACTGTTAGGGCTTAAACTCCCATCTTTTACTTCCCAATGCTGTGCTCTACACAATTTCTTTTGGGTGTTGAGCTGCAAAATGGTAAGGAGGCCTGGGTCTAGCAGTAGTAGGCTTATTACTCACTCTTTCTTACTACAGACCCATTAAGGTGAAAAAGAAAGAATAGCTGCACAATGCCTTCTCATTGTCAGGTGTACCACAAGGCTCGGAGGCCTTGTGGATTGAAAGTTGAAGAATTTGGGATTGTTTTAAGAAAGTCTGTTCCTCTGTGAGCTTATCTCTGTCTCTGTTTCCCAGGGGAGTTTGCTAGCGGAAGCCTTGGAGTGGATAGTTTCCCTGGGAACAAAGAATGTTTGGAAAAGGAGGGGGCCTCTCTTACAAGCTGTCACTCACTTTGTAGCGTCATCAAAAGGAGGTTGAAGACTGCCGCCCTGTTGGCACATGGGTTTGGTTTACAGGTCTGAGGACCTGTCTGTCAAGTGGCTTGGAATAAGCCAGGCCTCCAGTCTATAAGAGAGGGGAGCAAGGGTAAAGAACCCTTGCTAGAGATCATCTTTCGATGCTTGGCCTGAAACCCCTTGTATTTGGATTCTACCAGTTTGGAGATTTTGGAAGCATTCTGTACATGCTCATTTGCTATTTGGTCTTGGAATTTCTAAGGATTGTGCCATGGAAAGTGCTATGAGGCTTTTCATAAACTTGGACTTGTGTTTGTTCTGGATTGTGTGTGTGTGGCCTGCAAGAGAGCTGCTCCTGGAGCTAAAGTATGTGCAGGGGTTGTTTCCTAGGCTGACAAGGTTCTCTGTTCTGAATTATGTGTGTGTGTGGCCTGTGTGTGGCCTCCCTCGGAGCTAAAGTACATGCAGGGGAGGTTTCCTAGGTTGACGAGGTTCTTTCCCTGGGGTCTTGCTTTCTTTGGTCAGCTCAGCATTTCTGGCAGGTTGGGTATGGTTAGTGCGAGACCGATCTGTCTCTGCTGGGCTCCAGGCGGCCCTATGCCTGGAGCACTTCCTTGGGCTCTAGCCATGTTCTTGAAGGGTCAGCGTATGTGGCATCTGGAAATGCTCAGATAGGATAGGGGCTAACCCTACACTTCTCTCCCCCAAGTGATTGCCTAAAGGATCGCATCAAGACTGGAGCCTAAAGCTTTCTGGCTGTTATCAGCTTTAGGTGGATGTATGCAAAAATGAAACCGTAATGCTTGTAACCGTGTGATTTCGCCAATAAAAGGAGTCTCACCGTCTTGAGTGTCTTGTCAGTTTGCCAAAGTTCGTGAGGAGAAGCCTGGGGATGGACCTCCTCATGACACTCATAGGATCCCTCTGTCTGGAAGCACTCATTGAGTTTTCCCTCCCCACCAGCATAATTGACATATAGGAGCGCTCTGTAAGTTTGCTGAACTCCTCCTATACTCCACCTTGAAACTGTTACACACTTTAGATCAGGGATGGGCAACTTGTGGCCCTCCAGATGTTCTTATTATCATTACTTTTATATCCCGCCTTTTGTCCTCTTGCAATGACAGAGGTGGTTAACATGATCCTCCTCTTCTTCCTCTTAGCATTATCCTCACAACAACCCTATGAGGTAAGTTAGGTTGAGAGTCAACCAGTGAGCTTCATGGGTGAGTGGAGACTAGAACCCAGGTCTCCCGAGTCCCAGTCCAACACTCTAACCACTACACCACACTGACTCTCAGTGGTTGGATTGCTACTTCCATCATCCCTCACCAGAGGCTATGCTGGCTAGGGTTGATGGGAGTCATAGTCCAATAACATTAGGAGGGCCATGAGTTGCCCATCCCTGCTTTTGACTTTGGGATTTCCCCATTATGTCAGCTATTGACCCTGTTCAGATGACACACTAAGCCATGGGGGTTAAGCATTTTGAGCTAAGCATTATGGTTTAGTGTGTCATGTAAACCATGACTTAGTGTGTTGTGTGAACCATTCCTAACCATGGTTTAAACATGCTCGCTAACCATTTACTGCAAAAGAGTTAGCAGCCTAACCATGGCTCAGTGTGTTGTCTGAACAGGCCCGTGATGTCTCCCCCCACCCCACCCCACCCTTCCTTTTGTTTAATATTCTGACTGAAAAATGGTTCTGGAAAACCCAGAAGTTTATGACCTTTTAGTTACTCCTAATACAGGTATTGTACTACTGCAGTTTTTAGATGTAAACTGTAACATTCATTTACTGAAGAAAGGTTTAGATTACTCAAGAGAAGAATTTTGACTGTGTTATTGTGTGTAAAGTAATATTTTCCAGACCTTCTTTTTTATATTCTTGACTTGGCCGAGCTACATAAGGCTGGTGGATTTCTCTGAGCAACAACTAACACATTTAAAATTAACATCTGAAAGGGGAAAAATGTCTGTGTGACTTTAGAATGAGAGATTTAAGGCTCTATAAACTTGTTTATAGAGCCTTGAATCTCTCATTGTAAATTTCTCTGAGAAAAAGTCTCACTGAACTCAGGGGAGCGGAGGGTGGGTTATTTTGTTACCATTCACTTAAACACAGGATTGCAGTGCATGCATCACTAGCCAAAATATGTCTTCTACTTAACAAAAGACATTTAGAATGAAAGGTAAATATTGCGTGTAAAGTACATGCCTTGGCCAGGTACATAATAAGCAGATCATGATATTAATCAAAAGTCCAGTGTAAATTCCTGAAACCTCTGATTTAATTCCCAAGACAGAATCCAAGGTAAAAAAGGCCATATTTTATGTCTGGAATTTACTGGTGCTTTGATTTTGATTATTTATTGTTCTCCTATTTTTTTTATTACTGTAAAATATTTGAAAAAATACATCTCTCATTACTCTCAATCTAAGAATAAAACAGGTGATTCATCTATTTGAGCTGCTTTAAGTAGATGCAAAACAAGAAGAGTCTTATGAAACAAAAGTTTCTCTACCACCAACTTTTGGGTATTCTCTGTCCCAGAATCTTGGATCTATATTAGTTCAGAATAAACTGAATGCAAGGAAGACGCAAATGGCTTGGAGAACTCTGTGCTCTCCGTTTTGTGATTTATTTATGTATAAACCATTTATATCTTGATCTTCCACCCAAACGGAGTCCCTAGAGCACCCCATAGCAGATCATCATTAAAAAGCAATCAATATTACAAACAAAAATAACATCAGCATCAATTTAGCAGCAACAGGATGAAAACAACAATCCCTAAGCAGCAGCAAAAGCCATCACTGAGTAACTCCATGAAAAGTGCACTCCAGGTGTTTCTTAGGGCGTAATTGAATGTTGTGCAGCCAATTTCCTCTTATGCAATGGGATTTTCCCCTCCTAGTCTCCCCCATGCAGCCCCTCCATGTCCCCCAATCTGCTCTGGAGGGTCACTCTTGAGGGTATTTATAGCAACATGTGAATGATCATCTGATCTATCTATCCATCCATATACACACACTCAATAAAAAATGCCCTTCCACCGCGTCCTGGCACTGGCCGCGGGGAGGAAGTTGCGGGTAGGGGGAGAAGAGACGTGCTCTCTCCCCATTGGCGCATATTTAGCACCAATGGGCTGAGTGGCTGTGCTTATATAAGGCAGCTACAGCCAGCCCTATAGGCTCTTTGAAGCACGGCTCCCTCCCTGTATGCAGTGTGGGTTTTACCTGGTTGCCCTATTGGGGGCCGAGTAGGAATTTTTGGCACATAGTCTGATTGGCCTGAGCTATGTGTTTTTTCACCTGCTTCACACTGTAAGTGGGGAGAGAGTGTCTTAGGAATTATAATATCCTGATCTTGGTTAATTTGGTTACATTCGGTTTAGGCTGTTAGGGCGGGCATGCTCAGAGGAAAGGGATGATGATCATTCTGTGGCACTGTTGTTTGGTGACAGGTGGTACCTGAGGCCTTCCGCTGGGAGTCGTGCGGCACCAGTGTGGGGGATAAGGCCACCTGTTAGGCCGACTCTCGGCACTGCAACTGGAGTCATGCGGCATGGGGGGTGAGTGGCATGGGTCGGTCTACCCTCCCCAAAAGGGGTATGGCCTGGGTGTGGCGATCAACTGACGCCACTCGCCAAACATAGGATGCTTTGCCCGATATAAAAAAAAGCCTAGCTAGTTGCTGGCGTAGTTTAGGGCCCGCCCAATTTCCCTTTGCAGATCTTCAATAAATGTGGCCCGAATTTGGTACCATATACAGTTGTCTCGTCTCGTTATTTCCCACTTTCGCCTGCAATTAGGTTGAACTCAAAAATAACTCACCAGTCTTCAAGAATTTAAAAGAGCTATAAAGACTGATCTGTTCCGGCAGGCCTACCCTGATGAATTTTAAGTGTTTTATTGGTATTTTATTGGTATTTTAATAATGTATTGGTTTTATGTGCTTTTAATCAGTTTTGTGTATTTTATATTTGATGTTGTTCCCCGCCTCGATCCAGAGGGAGAGGCGGGAAATAAATAAATGTATTATTATTATTATTATTATTATTATTATTATTATCATTAGCAACTGAATTTATTTTTGGAGGGAACAATTGGGCTAACATACGAAACTGCTTACTAAAAGTTGCACTATCCAGCTCAATGTGAAACCGGCCCCCCCACCTCAGTTATTGGAAATGGCTGAAAAGTAACATTCACTTGACACTCTAATATCTCCATGGAGTCCTTAGTCTTTTTAGAAATTAGGGTTTCAAACATTGATACATTTAATAGGGTCATTTTTGTCTCTTTATTTTCAGCACACCAATTAAGGAAAGCACAACAAACAAACAAAAAAACCCACCCCTAATACTTCTAAAGCTAATCTTGTTAGGGTGCAATTTGATGGTCCCTGAAGTGCATCCCAGGGACCATGGGATGTTTGGATGCATTTTCATTTTATTGCATTTATTGAATTTTTATACCACCCTATAGCCAAAGCTGTCTGGGTGGTTTAAAAAATTAAAAACTATTAAAAACTATTAAAAAGAAAGCCATTTACAAGTAACCACAGACAATACAGATCTCCTCTCCTGATGCTGTAGACACGGCGATGACTTTGGGAGGAGGACTACAAGACCCAATCCATGCCCCACAACCCCTTGCAACTGCCGCAGAAGGAACCGTGGTACCTCCTTTCTGAGATTGCAAAAACAACCTTGGATTACCTCATAAAAAGTCATAAAGTGGGTGTTCCGGTGGGCGGGAAGGAGAGTAATCAGGATACAGCCTCTCCAGCCCCAGCCCCGCCCTTGGCAGTCCACCTCCTTTAGATGGGCTCAGAGGCCTGTCTCCAGGAGTATATTTTAAAAAGAGGGCAAGAGGCAAAACCCACCTCTGTCGCTCCTCTGTCACAGCAGTTTGGCCAGGCATAGGTTACTCGGAAGGCTTTGACATCTAGTGGGTGTCAACCCAATTGGGTTGTACCCTAAATTTCCTTTGCTCTGTCAGCATTACTCACTTTGACGTCTGGCTCCACCTGGGTTCAGTTGTTAGTGTTCAATCAGTCTTTGGCATTACACACAATAGCCTGTATCCAGATTTAGTCATACTTAGAATAAACGTATTGGAATCAATCAGATAAATTAGTCATGATGAACCTAAATCCCATTCATTTCAATAGGTCTCCTCTAAGCATGACTAAGTCCAGAGCCAACCCTTTCAGTACAACTGTGGTCTCCATTTTTTCTGCTGCTTTATTTCATTGACCTGGTTCGCACATAACAACAAGTCACTGTAGTTTAATTTATCTGTGGGTAGGGATGTACGGATTTTGTAAAATCTGCTCTGTCTGGGTTTCATGGATTACAGTGTCCGTTCATTGACAGAATCGGATTTTTTCCATTTTCCCAAATTTGTGCAAATTCTCTTTTGCACAAACCTGCACTTGCGAAAATGCTCAAACCTCCCCTCCATATTCATTTTCATGCTTTAAACTATGGGGGAAATGCACATTTTTAGGTGGTGTTTTTTGTTTTACATTTTTTTTCTACAACTAAATTTGCGAAAATTCCAGAAATTAAAATACCATTCTGCAAGTCCACAGAATCTGTGTAATTCAGGAAAAGTAAGTCCTGTGCAGAATGCACAGGTCGGATTAATAGAAATATGAACTCATTTGATTCCGACATCCCTACCCACAGAGCTTGTCACTGTATGCCGACAGACATTGTTAAAATGCAAGCTGCAGCGGGGGTGCACCATGGCTTGTTGTGTCATGTGAACCCATCCAGGGTGGGTTGTTGGCGTGGTTAATCTATGGGCTGTCACAGTATCCTATTGTGTTACATCTGCCTTTGCAGCTGCGTTAGACTGTTTTCAGAAGCTGGTGGACGATCTGTCATGACTGGGCACCATCAAGTTCCTTCCATCCTCACTCATTAGCACTCATGCTTGAAATGCCCTTCCCAATCTACACCTGTACCTGGTAATACACCTTCAAGCCATGGTATACCATTTCATAACAGCTGATGTTGGAGGCACTTGTTCATGTCAAACACATGATGAAGAACTAGCCACTTTCCCAGAATATGCCTGATGATGATATTCGTCCATTGTTGTTTCAGGTAGAGCACTGTACAAGATTGCTAGAGCTCTTTCGCCAGCTGCAGCAATGGTAGTTTGAGAAAGATCTCAGTGAAGGAACAGCATTGCTTGGTTTTTGAAATTCACTGCATACTGACCATCAGGGTGTGTACATGTGTGGAACTGCTGCCAAACAAGGATGCCAGCTGTGAGTGTAATTTGCATCTGAAGCCATCTTCTTCAGAAATGTTGCTGGATTTGGCAAAGAGGAGCTTCAGCTATTGGGTGGTATAGAAATGAAATGAAATAAAATAAATAAAGAGGAGGAATATCTGGAATATATGTGTTGGGTTCAATTGTTTGATCTCCCCTTTGGCTGTCTGCTTTGTAGATAGTTGTATAATTTTGTCCTTCTGTTTAAAATGAACACCTTTAGCAGTCTTCCCAATCATTTTTAAAAAATATTTTATTTTATTTATTAAAACATTTGTATATCACAAGGATCTCAGGTCAGCATTCAGATAAAATCATACAAACAATATAAAACAATAAATATATACAGCTAAAACAAATCACGCCACTATTAAGGTAAAACCAGTATAGAATTTTAAAACAGTAAAACCAATTAAAATGATTAACTATGTGCAGGATTGGTGAATTTAGCCATCAAAGGCTTTGTTAAAAAGCCACGTCTTAACTTGGCACCTAAATGAAGCCAGTGCCGGCACCAGTCAGGCCTCCAAGGAGCCCAACTGGCCAATTTCCTTAGCTATGTCAGTCTTGATGCCTGCTGATGATCATCTTCCTGTGGCTATATTTCATAGCTGATGATCGCCTTCCAAGGGTGAAGATTCTGTTAAATGTCCAAGTACTGTCTGAACGTCCTTACAGTCTCTTTCCTCTCTGGAACCTCTATTTCCTTATGTTGAGCACTTGTTACATATGATACATTAGTCAGCTTTTCCGTCAGCAATTTACCTCCAAGCAAGTTAAATGAGATAATATTCAAACAGAGCATTGAGCTTCACAGCATTGAACTCTGCCTCTTGTCAGTCCACTGGCAGTTTTCATGTCTTTGCATAAATTATTCACTTTCTCACACACAAACCATCCAATCTATGGATCATGTAAAATCCCCATCCATCGATTGCATAAAATTAGACAGTGGACTGCAGCAGATGGACCATTTCTGGAGTGGAAATGAAACGAAGGCTATTGGAGACTATGCATATTGACTGGAACATATACATATTGCTCAGACAAGGTACAAAATACAGTTGATATATTGACCCGGAAATGTGCACATTGCCCTCTTCATGGACAGGTTATGTGCACATTCTCCAGGAAATATGGTTAATGTGTACAATGGCCAGTTCTTATGCGTATTACCTATTTGACTTACCCCTAACATTGTTGACTTAGCTATAGCTTGTACATACATATTGCATGTAATAGTGGAAAATAAAACAAATAACAGTTAATGTGAAACCAGGGGGTTTGCGAAGGATTTAATCAACTCTTTCTACATACTGGGCTTTCTATTTTCCTGCAACCATCTTTTTCATTTCCTCTCATATGTCATAAAAGAAATGGAGAGCTATGAACACCTAAGGTGTCCTGCTGCTGATAATGACTCACATCCTGTATCTTTTTTAATTTTTAATTTTTAATATATATATATTTTGTACAAGACATTGAGTTCCTGCTATTTCTGGCAGAAAAGATACAAATTTCTTTTTCATGAAGAAAAATGCAGTCACTTGCCCTTCAGAAGCTGATGTGGGAAGCCAGCTAGCATGAAATTATCAAGAAAAGAACATGATAATCACAAAACAAATCCTTCCCTGATAAGGCAAGTTTGGCGATGCCAACCAAGCTTTGCTTCAAAGGTTTTGCTTATATGTCTGTAGGGAACGATGGTCCAATCTCAAGAACCACGCTCGTGTAGGTGGCCTTCTAAGAGAGACGGGCAAAGACTGGACTGTGGTTGAGCAGGTTCTGGAGACTATAGTGTCCCTTCTTTACAGAGTTTTTAAAAAACTCAGTGGAACATGATGTTATAAATCAGTGGAAAGGGACAAAATCTGCTGGTTGTTCTTCAGCATTATCTTTAAGATCATGTTTGAAAGGAAAATATCAGCCCTCTAGTATTTCACTGTGAATTCTGAAGTTGCCTGCCCATGTTCAATGGTGTTCTATCCTACAGACACATCCTCGTAGGGAGATTGCCTTACTCTGTTTGTTCTTTGTTTACATCAGAAGAAATGTGTGCCCGTGTACTGGAGACTTAGAGCAGACAGCCCCTACTGCTTTAAAACGGTTTAAAACGGTTTATAACAGTTTTGAGAACTGTTGGGGCCCACGACACACTCCATATACAGTTTTCAAAACGTTTTCAAACTGTTTTATTCTGCGTGTGTAGATAGGTGTCTAGAAAAGAGAGAGAAGGAGGCAGGTTCAGGATTTGTAAAGCAATCAAGCCACAAGAGAAAGGGGAGTGTAGCAGATAATGTTGGACTTGTACTGTGGAGATTAGAGTTGAAATCCCACATTGACTGGATTTGCACGACAACATATGAACCCCCACTCAGTGGTTGAAACGTGAGTTGTTTGTTGAAATGGGTGTTAGCATGTTGTCTGAACCCACATCGTTTTCGGCAGGGGGGCTTGTTAACTAGGCAGTGTGGCTTATTTTTCCTCAAACAAGCCACCTTGAGAACCCATGGGGCCTGTTCAGGCCACATGCTAATCCACCATGGATCACTCAAAAATGTGTTCCACAGTGGCTTTGCATGTGGTGTTGTGGGAGATTTCCCTCCCCATGATGGGCAGAGTACCCATGCTGGCTACCCATCTTCTGCAGGAGGACTAGGAGGCTGTCCATATACTTCCTGTGTTGCCTGGCAGGAACTCTGAGGGGTTTTCTTGTCATTTCAGTGAAAAAAGTTTTTAAAATGTTGGCAACCACTGCTGATTAGGGATGTGCACTGGATCGGACCCGATCCACGATCCGAGTCCGGTCCAGTGGGAAATCGGATAAATTATCCGATTTCCGATCCAACAGCTGGATCGGCCGATCCAGTCCGAACCAATCCGAAAAGGCTCCGAACCGGTTCGGCAGATCGGCGGATTGCAATGCAAGTCTATGGGGAAAAAAATGGCGGCCGATCCCAAAATTTCCGATTTTTGGATCGGGATCGGACTCGATCCGGTCCGGGGGGCCTCCGATTTTGTCCGAACCGATCCATGACAAAATTGGAGGTCCCGATCCGGGTCCCGATCCGATCCGGGGGGTCCGTGCACACCCCTACTGCTGATTATCTCTGTGGTGGGGAGCCATTTTTTCCATTTTAAAGAAAATAGAGCTACTGCGGGGCAACTGTTCAGGGATGCGGAGGATGGCAGGGGGTGGATCTCCACTACTGCTTCATAACGGTTTATAATGGTTTTAAACTGTTATAAATGGTTTATAACCATTATAAACAGTTATAAACTGTTTTAAAGTGTTATAGCCTGCTTGGTGTAGATCTGGCCAGGATGAGCAATTAAACTGCACAGAGAAGTTATAGGTAACTACAGAGTGGGTGTGGATAGCAGAGCCATGCAGCGCTGCAGAGTGCCATGATCATGTGATGGGCCTGCTTGTCTCTTCAGACCATATGTCAGGAAAAACCAGGACATGTCAGGATTTTTGGTAACAAATCCAGGAAAGGGGGGGGGGAATTATGAAATTTGAAGAAAAATCTGGATTTTCCCCATCCTCTCCCCACCCAAAGGGTAGCTCTACTTTATAGTCAATGGGAATTAACAAAAATGCTGACAGCTCTGTCATTTTTAAAGATAAAGAGATGAAACTTGGCACCTTGATAGCTCTTAAGTAGAGATTTAGCCATGCCAAGTGTCAAGAAGATCTGTTCATCTGTTGATTTTTTAGGAATGTTTTAAAGTTTGAAGTTTTTAAATTATTTTTATAACAAATGACTGGAGCCATACCCTTCAAACTCAGGTTGTCAAACCTCCTCTTTGGGGTCTTGCACCTTGAGCAGTTTCAGCCCTTGGCATCAAGGGGATCTCGAGTTTTTAGCTAAGTTGTGCTGGGTGAGCACGGCACCTTTCCTGTTGCAGATTTGGTGGGCAGTCAGGCACCTGGAGCTCAGCAGAGGTGAGGCATCTACAGATCAAAATGTGGGAAAGGATAGGTCAGTCAAAGCAGCCCACAGGGCAAAACAGAATGGGCCAGAGGCCTTTTTCTCAGAGTTCCACATCAGAGGTGATGAAGGGTCATCCTTAGAGAAAAACTCTCATGACCAACAGTGAGGTGCCAGTCGAGAGAGAGGCTCTAATCTTTGCAAATGCCTTGTTGCTGTGGATGTTGGAACCTGGCATGTAATTGCTTTGCTTTGCTATCCCTTCCCTTCCACTTCACTTTGTTCACTTGTGAGCTAGGCTCTGTCTGTACTGCTGGCATGCAATGCAGAACGTTTGAAGTGCGTGTCAGAGAAAAATAGATAGATTTGCGGCTTTGGCTGGCTGGCATATCTCTTAGAGACAGAGTTAGACTGAAGACACAACTCAGAGATTGCTGTAGGTGAGCCCTGAGAGGCTGGCGTGCCACACAGAGCCTTTTAAGAGTGTCTCAGAGTCCAGTGTTGGTGCAGACAGAGGCGGCTGGTGGTGGAGGTGGTTTTTAAAGTAAGAGTCACCAGATGTGACCAAGCAATAAGCTGGCACCCTTCCCCCCCCCCACCACAGGGTACAAGTGTGCAGCCCGGCTGGAATGTTGGGATACTTTGGAAGGGGGAGGGAGATTGATTGTTTGAAGCTGGAGGCTTTGGTTTGGCTGACATGACTTAGAGAAAGAGACAACAGAGGCTGCACAGACAACCCAAAGACACCTGTTGTAACTGAGCCCCATGGTGCTGGCCTGCAATGCAGGGCATTAAAAAGAGGGTCTCATACTCCCAATTCTCCAGAGGAGAGTTTGAGGGTGTGTGGTGGGCCGCAGAGGGAGGGGGAACTGCCCCTTCCTTGCTTTGCTGATGGAAACTATTTCATGTTGGCAGGAGAGAATGCAACCCAAGGAATTAGATAAAATCATATTCATGTGCTGACTTTGAACCAGTCACTAGCCTGGTTCATGCATAACATTAAAACAGAGTTTAGTGTTATATGAATGAGCCTTGGGTGCTCCCCTTTCCCTCTCCACCTCTGGTGTGTCTGCAAGGAGATCACTTCCATTTTCAACTATCCACAGTTACAGGTTCAACTAACTACAGGTATGTCCGAAATGGGAACTGTGGTTAGTGTTAACAATAATGTATTGAAACAAGCCAGCACTATTAACCATGGTTTGATGTTGGTTTGTTTCAATAAACCATAGTTAATACTAAATACTCATCTAGTCCAACCCCTTGCTGACATAAGAAGGTTAATTCACTTGATTCTTGGATATATATGCTTTGGAACCCTTATTCTTTCCCCCCAGAGTAATTAGTTCAACAGAACCCTTTTGGTATAAATATTGGTAATTTGAATCGACTGAAAGATATACATGTATGTACTTAACAATTCCTGTTTACCTGGATAAAATCACATCACAGGGTTGTAGCAAACTTAATAATTGTAAAATACCCCAAACCTCAAGTTCTCAAAAATATTCAACCTTGAAATTTGCTGTGAAATTGTTTTTCAGTTCAATTCCAAATTGGCATTCTCCACTTTTTGGAGATGAAACACATCAATTTTCAGGACAAAATGCTGAATTGTTTTCCATGGATGTGAGACACTTAAAAAATGAAAAGAAATTCACATTTTCTCCCCAGTTACATTTCCTGACTGATTCATGGTAACCATATGCTGCATCTTGTTTATATTCTATAACACCCTGAGATGTACAGTTGTATTTCATTTAAAAGTTGTTTCATACTAGCAGATAGTTCTAAAGCCTTTTCAGTAAAATCAACAGGAACCCAGGATTATAAAGGAGTATCCACAGTCCTGTGGAAAATGATTGCTATTCCTATTATTATTTATTAGATTCTTCCTCTGAAGTGCTGAAAAGCAGCTTACCTATGGTTCTCAGCTGGTCTTCAGTCCAGAAAGTTTAAAGGGCCAGACCTGCTGAGCTTCAATAGCTGAACCATGTGAGTTCAAACCATTATTTCTGAGGATTAATCTCGTGTAGCTAAACTAGAGATACAACCCGCCATAATTCCACATGTACTGTACTCCTGGCCTAGACACCACCATCCATTTATTTGCATGCAAACTGGTTCATAGTATATGAAATGAACAGAAAGAAATAATATATCTCAGAAACACAGTAGGAACAAATAAAAATAACCATAGTGTCAATAAGTAAATACATAATTTTAAAAAGCATTCAGTCCATACAACTATATATGAAATGGTACAAATAAACTGAACTAATCTCCCGGTTCACACCTGAGTCAGGTCTCCTCTCTCAGTTCTGTCCCCATCTCTCACCTGGGGAGGTAAAGATTGCCAATCCTCATTCAAGCCTCCCATACACTCACAGTTTTGATATTATCCAGTCTCTGGGCAAGTTTACACAATAATTTTCAACCACTATGGTTTGCAGTACATGCCAGTCACTCCTAGCACCCAGTTTATAATCCAACATCTGCTCATAGTTTCCCATGTTGTCCAAGCCTGGTGAGGATGGGTTGTTGGCATGGTTAACAACCCACACAAAGCCCATGAGCAGTTTAAAACTATAATAAAGAAACAAATATATCTCCAGTCACTGACCAATTTAAAGGCACTTAAACTTTCATTATGGCCAGGGTCTAAAATTACCTAGCCGCACCACTAGGCTGACTATCTGAAAAGGAGGACAGGGCTCATATAACTTTAACAGTTGTAGAGAAAAGGGAATTTCAACCAGTGTCATTTGTATGCAATTAGTTCCTGGTGAAATTCCCTCTTCATCACAACAGTTAAAGGTGCAGAGCCCTGCCTTCTTTTGTATATGGTCACTCTAGTATAGTGCCTGCACCTTTAACTGTTGTGATGAAGAGGGAATTTCACCAGGAACTAATTGCATACAAATGATACTGGCTGAAATTCCTTTTTCTCTACAACTGTTAAAGTTATATGATCCCTGTCCTCCTTTTCAGATGGTCAGCTTACGCACCACTGCTTAGAAGGGAGGCCATGGTACGCCTTTACGCTTCATTGGTGTGTCAGGAAGAGATTGCTTTCTGACTGTCTCAGACAATCCATGCATGTTGTGGTGTAAGAAGATTCTGGGAGATTCTCCTGATGTTGTACTGTCAGAGGATGCAATCACATTCTCAAAGCAGCAGGCAATTTACACAGTGGAGGCCAGGAATGTACACAAATTGAAAGGCAGTTTTGAGTATACATGAAGTTACTTCTTCATGGAATTTGTAATTTTTGTAAACCGCCCAGAGAGCTTCGGCTATGGGGCGGTATATATATGTAATAAATAAAAATAAATAAAATAAATAAAGACTTTGTATTATTATTATTATTATTATTATTATTTAAAGGGAGATATCAGGCAAAATTGTTTTGATGGAATCAAGATGCACTTTGAGCTCTCAATCCTGAAGTGTATAGGTACATGCTGTAATTATCCTAACATATTCTTGGAATGGTATAGCATTAGCTTAGCTCTGACTGTTTTACAAGCATAAATTAGACTCAACAATCACTTTGAATTTTACACTACAGATGATGTAAAATGCAAAGTGATTGGTAATTTTTGACTAGGAGTTGTAGCTCAGTGTGACAGAGCACATGTTTGGTTTTCAGAAGGTCTCAGGTTTGATCCCTGGCCCCTTCCAGGTAATGGCAAGAAATAATCCTGCCTGAGAGCCTAGAGAGCTGCTGCCAGTCAGTGTTGACAATACTGGGCTAGATGGACCAAATAGTCTGACTTAGTATAACATGGCTTTCTATGTTCCTATATCGTATATCCCCAATTTTTCCAGGATCTTATTATTATTATTATTATTATTAGTAGTAGTAGTAGTAGTAGTAGTAGTTGGGTGGACAGAGCAGTCCTACGGCTGCTGGGAGAGCATCCTGGGGCCCGTAGGAAATAGCAAATTTCCCCCACCTCTGGCATCCACTGTGGCAAGTTCTGTATCAGCTTCTCTTCCAAGATTGCTGTTGCGAACTTGGAAGAGAGTCAGGGAGGTTAGCCAGCAGGTGTGCCGGTGGCTGGGTAAGGGAGGGATTGGAGAGGATGTGGGTCTGCAGTATCACCGGCCTCTCCATTCCTGGCCATGCTCCCAGATAGGCCAGTAAGTTAGACAGGCTCAGAGTACCATCCAGCTAAAAGTAGCTGACAGGAGGAACAACCGTTTCCGCCTCCTTCAACTCTCCTGCCCTGCCTGGCAGGACTCTGATTTCAGAGCCCTCTGTCTATAGAGTGGCAACCCCTTAGGACTGCACTCTTAGTTGTCTTTTTCCAAGGCCTCCTCCACACGAGACGTTTAATGAGCCTTGAAGGCTCATTATAAATTTTACCTACACACGAGCGGAGCGCAAAACGGGCGTACAGGCGCGTTATCTCCCCGATAATGCGCATTTTCGAACGCGCGTTAAATAGCGACTTTTATTTTGCTCCGGCCGTTAAAGCGCATTTTCGCTGTGTGAACAAGCGATTATGCGCATTAACTACCTGTAAAGTGCTTTTTGGGCATCTTTTAATGCGCTTCGCCGCTTCTCGCCGCCTCCCGTGCAGAGGGATTAGGCGTAAATGCGCCTCCGCGAAAATGCGCATAATCCCCGAACCGGGCGCAAAAGCGCATCCTTGTGGAGGGGGCCCAATTTCCCAGCATACACTATGTGAGTGGAAACTAATAGATTCAAGAACACAATCCAATACCTGTTAAGTATGTAGTGTTTCATAAAGATGAGTAAATGGCCAATCAAAAGCACCCATGAAGCCTACAAGCAGGACATGATGGCAATAATCCACCTCTGCTGTTACTCTCACTGAACATGGAGTCATAAGGTAATGAAAGAGTTATCAGTTCTTTATACCAAAATAATTACAGTATTCCAGTAGTCTTTAACTCTTGGGTAATTCCATCATAGATGTAATCTCCCTTGCAAATTGCGGAAAGGTTTAAAATAGATAGAAAAACTTGGGGGTTCGAACAAACAAAATCGGAATTTGAAAGGACACTATGTACAAATGAGGGGCATATAATCTCTAAAGTATATAAGTTATTGTTGAAGTTTGAGATGAAAGATGAACAAGTGAAAGACTGCATGATAAAATGGGCAATAAATTTTGGATATAAAAATTTGGACCAGTGGGAAAATATTATGTACTAGACTGAAAGATAACTTTTATAAGATGATGTACAGATGGCATATGTCTCCTTCAGAATTGGCCAAAATGTATAAAGGGGTCTTGGGAACTTGTTGGAAATGTGAAGAACAAGAAGGAACGTTTTATCATATATAGTGGACTTGTAAAAAAGCGAAAACCTTTTGGATACAAATTCATTCTTTCATTCAAAAATATTAAAGACCAATATACAACTGAAGCTGGAATATTTCCTTTTGGGCCTAATTGATGACCAGATGAAAAGGAACTATGAAACTCTATATTTATATATGATAACGGCAGCGAGACTATTATATGCACAAAAATGGAAAAGTCCAACTCTACCTACAAATGACAAATGGTTGTTGAAGATCCTGGAATTGGCGGAGATGGCAAAACTTACCTCAATAATGAGAGAAAAGACAACATCTAGGTTTTTAACTGAATGGAAACCTCTTATAGACTTTTTGAAGGGACAAGAAAACAATGACCTATTTGTCTGTGGATTAAACCAATAAGCAGAAATGGTTAAAATAAAAGACTGGGCATTTATTTATTGTTTATAAGTAAGAGGGAATATGGTTACTTATCTTTGCTGGGGAGAAAATCAGAAGCTTATTACAACTCAGTGGATTGTTTTATGTGTTTATTTGTTGTGTTCTTATTCTTTGTTGTTGTTATTGTTTTTCTACATAGAGTTTGTATTTTAGCTTGTCATTGTCTTGAAAAATATTTTTTTTAAGCCTCAGATGTAAAAATCTCCCTTTGCACCATGGCAGCAGCATTGACCTGAACCAGATACTGCTATATCGTGTTCATCTTCCATGGAATAAGATGTCGTTGGGTTGTCATTTTGAAACAATTTGATCTTAAACCTAAGTGAAAAAAAACCCGTCGATCCTATTATAAAAGGGGAAAACCTCCATATTTCTTCTGGTGCATAACTTTTCCTCATTTGGTTACAATAGCCTGCTATTGGGTTTAAGTCACCAATCACAGTGACTGTTTTCTGCGCACCACTGCTTAGAAGAGAGGCCCACACTAGTAGAAGCCATAGTACTTAATAACATGATACACTTAGTAACACTTATTGCCATATTTGATCTCGAAAATGAAGGACTTTTTTTTCTCTTGTTGGGGTAAAGGGAAGGGGAGCATATGGCCCTCTAAAAGGTGTTGGACTGTCCATCATCTGTTCATTTGCTATAGTGGCTGGAGTTCATGGGAGAGGGTATCCAACATTATTTGGCGTACCACAGATTCTACAACCCTTGCAGATGTTTACAGTGTACTGAAATCCTCATCAGGTTCAATGAACATGCTATTGGACCTGCTCAAGAGTCCAATACAACTCAAAAGTTTGCATATTCCAATACTAAGAAAAAAAATTGCCCTTGAAATGCAACCACCAGTAATCTTCTGGCTGCATATAGTGGAAAGCACATTTAGCAAAATAGCTGGAAAGTAGGCTGACCATCTGAAAAGGAGGACAGGGCTCATGTAACTTTAATAGTTGTAGAGAATAAGGAATTTCAGCCAGTGTCATTTGTATGCAATTAGTTCCTGGTGAAATTCCCTCTTCATCACAACAGTTAAAGTTGCAGGGGCCCTGCCTTCTTTTGTATATGGTCACTCTAGTATAGTGCCTGCAACTTTAACTGTTGTGATGAAGAGGGAATTTCACCAGGAACTAATTGCATACAAATGACACTGGCTGAAATTCCCTTTTCTCTACAACTGTTGAAGTTACATGAGCCCTGTCCTCCTTTTCAGATGGTCAGCCTATGGAAAGCCCATTTATCTCCCCCACCCCCACCCTTCCCCACCCCCCACCCCTCTCTCTCTCTCTCTCTCTCTGAGCCTAACTACACTACTGCTTTAAAATGGTTTATAACAATTTTAAACTGGTTAATAACCGGTTTAAAACTGCTATAAACTGTTTTAAAGCAGTAGTGCAAATAGTCAGTCTCTCCCTCCCTCCCTCCCTCCCCCTCTCTCTCTCTCTCTCACACACACACACACAAACACAGCTCTGTTGTGGTTTAATGGCAATACTTCATCATGCCAATACCAGAGCTGTGAAATGCCCTGCCTTGATTTATTGGACCTCTGTCAAATCATGATTTCTTTACCAAGACGAACAGTAGCACTGCAATTGATCTAGGAACAGGATCCGTTGTTCTTTATTCTTAACATCTCAGTTTGTAAATAATTAGTCTACATTTCGGCCTAGGTAATGAATGGCAATGTACCATTATAATCTTTTAAGAAACTGGCTGTCTGTGTTTCCAACGCATTGATCAAAGTTTTGGATGCATGTTTTTTATAAGACAATTTTACTTCAGCATCAAGGCATGTTTTGTCACGTACAGCGCCAAGGTGTTTCATCATATGGCACAATTAATGTAAAGAATGTGAGAAGCTGGCTTAATTACCAGGCAGCTCTTTGAATACCAGTTCTACAATATACATTCAGTCTTGCTGATATACATTGAATGACAGTGTAAGAAGGATTAAGAATATCAACTTTGAAGGATGTTTATCCTGTCACTGCTTTTGACAAAGAAGAATTTGCCAATCAAAAGTGCACCATAAAATGGTTAGACTCTCACTTGCTTTTCAACTTTTATTATTCCCTTATTTTTGTCACCATAATTGTAGGGCTGTCAGTCATCAGCATAAAAAGAGCCCTGTATCTTATGCAACAACGACACAGCCATCAACAGCAGAAATGTTAAGTCAACCTTTTCTTAAAAGCACCAAAGAGCTTCTTTCGAAACGGAACTTAACAAAACTTTTAGAAAAGGTTTCCTCCCCCCTCCTTTTTTTTTTAGCAGAAGATTTCAAATGAGGTCTTTAAAATGGTAGTCTTGAAAGTCGAGTTGTTTACTGCTTTTCTTCATCTTCAAGATGTCACGTTTTCCTGTAAACTTCTCGGGGGCGGCAAAGCCTACGCAGCATGGTACAACGCCAAGTCTGCTGTGGATTTCTGGCACCGACATTGCTTCATTGTTGATCCTCGCCAGCACAGCATGTGCAAGGCTGGGGCTTCATTTGACTTGTGCCAGATGGAGTGGTGTGCATGTGGATTTTTAAGAAGGTATATAAGGACAATGCCTGAGAGAGAGAGAGAGAGAAAGAGAACGAGAACTTCTGTCCACTGGGGAGAATGAGCATTCACACGGTCCCATGCTGCTTTCTCCTTTCCTGGTGGAGGTTATTCAGTAATGGAGCTCTGCATAAGCCCCGCTGCCTTAAACCAGGCAAGACTTGAATCTCCACCCACTGACTGGAACCACGCACAAAGTCATTTGTATACCCCTGTCTCTAAAGCAAGTGGGAGGAGTCCTGTTTAGTTTAGATTAATTGGCCCAGTATATTCAAGGCATCCAGAGTCATTTCTTCATATAGCCCCCTATTTGTATTATATCATTCAGCAACACCAGGTTCATAGCTCCGTGGTAAAGCAGATGCTTTGCATGTGGAAGGTTCTATGTTCAATCCCAGTCAAGTGGTCAGGTAGCAGCTCATGGGAAAGGGTTTTAAGTGAGACACCTGAGAACGGCTACCAGGCAACACTAGGCTAGATGGGCTAATGATCTGATGCAGTATAAGGCCACTATGTAGTACAGAAGGGAGAGCCAGTGTGCTGTACTGGTTAGAGTGTTGGGCTGGGAGATCTGGGTTCTAGTCACCATTGGGTGACTTTGGGCCAGTCACAGACTCTCAGCCCAATTTACCTCACAGGGTTGTTGTGAGGATAAAATGGAGAGGAGGAGGATTATGTACATTGCCTTGGGTTCCTTGGAGGAAAAAGGTGGGATATAAATGTAATAATAAATAAATAGGCACAAATGGTCATTTGCTACCCTTCATGAACTTTGCCTTCCAAATCTGTCTTCTTAGTCGTTTCCCCTCATTTTGCACCACCCTATCCACTGCTTTTCTTTGAACATCTTCTAAATACACACAGAAAAAGGCATCTTCCTTCTCCCACCCCACTACGCCCAAGGGCCTTCCAGTCAGCCAAAGGTATTTCCATATCATGCCACAGTTCTGAAGCAGTGTGTTAGTGGTCCGCAGCATTGCACCGAATGAGGATAGGAGCATTTGGAAGGCATTTTCCTGGTCATGAGGACTAGAAACAACTTTAAAAAAAATTTGAAAACTTAATTCAGTTAGCTCTCATTTCAGGATGTGTACTAGTTTTCCTGGGGTACTTCCAGATGAAACTTTTATTGTGCAACCTCCCTGCATCCCTAGAGCGACCAGATGCAAAAGAGGGCAGGGCTCATGCAGCTTTAACTGTTGTGATGCAGAGGGAATTTTACCAGGTGCTGCATGCATACAAAGGACACCTGCTGAAATTTGCTTTTCTATACAAGTGTTAAAGATACACTTACACAGAATGACGTTGTTTCCTACTTGTAAGAGTGTTTTCTCACTTTTTTTCCCCATCTTTTTTCTTTCCATAAACAAAAATCAGTTAAAGAAGAAAATACAGAAGAACTGCACAATGATTGATAGCACTAAGAATCCTAGAAACACATTTTACCTCTTCTATAAATTCAGGCAAACAGAGGTATATGTATGCTGTATGTAACTAACTGCTACAGTCAAAAGTACAGCTAGATTCTTCCTCTTATTTCATGTTACAGCATCTTAGGGATATGGTGGTCAATAGGGTGACCATATGGAAAGGAGGACAGGGCTGCTGTATCTTTAACACTTGTATAGAAAAGCAAATTTCAGCAGGTGTCCTTTGTATGCATGCAGCACCTGGTAAAATTCCCTCTGCATCACAACAGTTAAAGCTGCAGGAGCCCTGCCCTCTTTTGCATCTGGTCACTCTAGTATAGCTCTTGCAGCTTTAACTGTTGTGATGCAGAGGGAATTTTACCAGGTGCTGCATGCATACAAAGGACACCTGCTGAAATTCCCTTTTCTATACGATTGTTAAAGATACAGGAGCCCTATCCTCCTTTTCATATGGTCACCCTAGTTGTCATGTGTCCTATTTTACAGAGAACGGTCATCTACGTGAAAGGCATTTTCTGTTTGAACAGGTGTCCCGTCCAAGTCCAGTTGATCAGGAAACACAAGAAGGGAGAGCAGGTGTCTTTGAAGTTGCTTTGGATTTGTGTTTTTCCAGAAACACAACACCTTTGAAACTCAAGACTTTCAATAAGTAGTTTGGCATATGACAAAAGAGAAGAGAAAATGGTGCTATCTGAATTGCAGCCCAATCATTTACAAAAGGTCGAATCTGTCTTTCACCTCAGCCATGTTTTCACTTTATAAGATCAATGAGTAGTCCCACTGAAGTGCTGGAATACAACTTCAGTAGAAGCACTTTAGTTACTGACGAGAGGGTGACAGTTTACACTATTTGCCATTGAAAAGCCACAACAGTGATAAACAGAAAGGTTAGACTATTTTTTTTATTTGTTACATTTATATCCCACCTTTTTTCCTCCAAGGAACCCAAGGCGGCATACATAACCCTCCTCTCCATTTTTATCCTCACAACAATAACCCTGTGAGGTAGATTGGGCTGAGAGTCTGTGATTGGCCCAGTCACCCAGTGAGCTTCCATGGCCTCCCGCCTCCCAGTCCTACAAAATGTCTCCATCTTTGCATCTGGACTTCATTAAACACATAGCTGTAGCAGTGATGCAGTGCAAGGACTCAAACTTAGCAGGCAGGATAGAGGGAAAGAGTGCCTAATGCCAATTGTTGAATGTCTCGAAATTATGAAGGTGGTGGTAAGGAGCTCATTAAATAAACCATCTGGGAAGGTTATTCTTTGAAAATGAAATGGCATTTATTCCAGTCAGCTCAATCTAGTCAATGCGAATTCTTTATGTATATACATAAGAAAAAGACAGCAGTAAGTTTAAAACGCAACAAGGAGAAGTTGTTCCCTGAAAATATGTTATGATGGAAAATACAGGGATCATGACTGCTGCTTCTAACAGTATAATCCTACACATGTCTACTCAGAAGCAGCATAAGGCTGCAGTCCTGTACTGAGTTACCCATGCCATCCTATAACACTTACTTGGGAGTAAGCCGCATTGAACTCAATGGGGCTTATGTTTGGGTAGACATGTGTTGGATTGCACTGCTCATCTCCTTTTCCACACTTCTGATTCATGTTCTGAAAACCAATGGGAAAATCTGGAAAATTTAACTTGTGCTGAAACAATGAGGCAAAGATGGTGCTGAATATGATATGTAGGTTCAAATCCCTGTACAGAAATAAAAGTCAATTGGATGGCCTTTGGGCCCAGTCCACACATGATACAGCAGAATGAGGAGGCTGAATCCTGAGGCTGCGGAGTGGACTGAGGCCCTCTACTCCCATTGGCTGGATCTTTGAAGACCCAGTCTATTGTTAGGGATGTATGATGATTTTGGTTTTGTTCGCAAAACTTGTGAGCCTGCCCTGTTCGCAGCCCCAAACCCAATTGCAATAGCAAGCATGGGCCCACCGAACAGGTTCACAAATTGCTGGAAGTGTGCTCGTATTTGATTTGCACCATGTTCCCAGTTTGATTTTGTGCAAATTTTCCCTTGCAGACTGAAAGGTCTATGGAGGAAAGTTGGCGAAAATGCACAAATTTCACCCTCAGCCACTGCTTGATTTGCACATTTTTCCTGTTTGTGCAGAGCAAGCAGCAATTACAAATGGGAGGAGGGTTCAGGCACGAAACAAGAGGCAAGATGATGCTTGGAGAATCCTGGTGATCATTTGTTCTCCCATCCCTATATCTATTGCTGCCTTCTCAGATATGATGAAAGAGAGTTGTGTCTAGCACATTCCTCTTTCCCTTTGTGCCCCTTAACTAGAAATGAACTTGTCAGGTTGTGCTGACAGACCAACACTTTCTAATTATGATCCAGGATTTCAGTTCCCTGTAATAGTAATAAAGGCTGGGATTTCACAGAGTGTTTTCAATTCATCGAGGTGTGAGATCCATCTTCCGGGCAGGTGTAGAATATGGCTATTATCAGCCATCAGCTCAACTGGAAAGCTTCCAGCAGAATGAGAAGTGTTTGAGAGCTGTCAGCCAATGAACTCAAATAATCCACTCTTACTTTCAATGTGACAAATAACTGTGGGAGTATTACATTGTTTTCATACAGACAGACACACATACTCCGTCCAGCATACTTTATCCATTGCACAGAGTCCCATAGCAGCAGCAGCTGCCACCCCATCCCCCAAATGCCATATAGGCAATTCCTCAGGGGGGAAAAGCTGCATTGTGTATTCTTCTGAAAGCCTTTTGAACTTTAAACAAAGTGCAATACAGCTAAAAGGCCACAGCTTTCTTTGAATTTGGTGTGGCTTACAGCTCAATCCTATGATTCTCCTGTTCTCTTCCGGCAGGCATATCCAGTGGAATTTTAGAATGTTTTTAGGATGTTTTTTAGGATGTTTTAATGCAGTTTTAATAATGTGTGCCATGTTTTAATCAGTTTTATGTATTTTATCATATTTTATATCTATTGTTGTTCCCCGCCTCAATCCAAATGGAGAGGCAGGTAAGAAATAAATGATGATGATGATGATGATGATGATGATGATGATCTGGTTTGCACATAATGCTAGGGTGACCATATGGAAAGGAGGAAAGGGCTCCTGTATCTTTAACACTTGTATAGAAAAGCAAATTTCAGCAGGTGTCATTTGTCTGGCTGCGGCACCTGGTGAAATTCACTCTTCATCACAACATTTAAAACTGCAGGAGCCTTGCGCTCTTTTGTATCTGGTCACTCTAGTTTAGCTCCTGCAGCTTTACAAGTGTTAAATACAACTGTTAAAGATACAGGAGCCCTGTCCTCCTTTCCATGTCATCATCCCTACCCATTACTAACTTTATGGCGGGGGTGGAAATCTTTTTTCTCCTGATGGCTGTATTTGCTTGTGGGTAATGTGTCGGGGCTTCATGCTGGTCGGTGATGGTTGGGACTGAAACCTACAGTGGACAGGGCCGGAGGACATAGATGCCAAGCAGTTCCTTAGTCTTAGGGAGACCAGATGTCTGAAGGTTCTGTTGAAAGACACAGGCTGGTTTCAGACAACACATTAAGCACAATTGTTAGTTGTGTTGCTTATTGTATTGTGTGGAGGGTAACACGCTACTCACAAACTACTGACGGTATACTATTCCGCCCAAATAAGCAACTGAGAGAAACAACTGGCTTGCAAGTTGTTTAACTCGAAGCCAGTTGTTTAAAGTGTTGTGTGTTAATGGCATGCGGTGAGTGGGTTAAAACACAAGCCCATAGAGGCAGGCGGCAAGAGCGACCAAAGTGGCGGCTGCCACTCTGCTACAACAGGCGCAACTTGCAGAGTCTGCTGGGATAGCACCGGGAGGACCGAGGGAGGGAGGGAGGGAGAGAGGGTGGGGAGAAGGGTGGGGGCTGTGTCAGTCAAATGCTGGGTTGACTATTAGTCCACTCAACGCCAGCCCCAGCCACCCACAGTTGTGTAGGAATATGTTGTGTGGGGAGTACCCACAAAATAACCAACTGTGAGTTGGCTACTCAACCCACCATTGACTAAAGTGTTGTCCGAAACCAGCCACAGAAGAGCCTGCTGGAGAAATAAGGAGAAATAAGGACTCCTCATGAGAAAAAGTATACTCATGAGCAAGGCTCTGCTTGTGTGTAGACTATTCTTCAGGTGGCACTGCTGGCCTGCAGCTGTGCTCTGGGGGTGATCTCTGAAGGCTCAGGCTTAAAAGCCTTCAGTCCTAGGCACTGAGTGCTAGAACCATGTTTGTGTGTCAGTTGTCATATTCCTGTCTTGTATTTCCCTGATAACCTAGCACTTCCTTGGAATGCGTTGTGTTTGGACTGCATATTGACCTTGCCTTTGATACTAACCTTTGATACTAACCTGACTAATTCCTTGTACCACTGCAACCAGGACATGCATATTCCATTGGCATGTTAAATAACAGGAACCTTGAAAATCATAGGGAGACCTACCTGGGGCTAGGGATGCATTGATTGTGTAAAAGCTATTCTGTTTGCGTTTCATGGATTGTGTGGTATTGTTCATTCTGGCTTCCATTCACAGATATATTTGATCCCCCCCTCCCGTTATATGAAAAAATGCAAATAATTCCACGAGAAAGTTTACAACATATTGTTCCCCATTCCATTTGACTTTTTCTGGCATATATTTTCCAGAATGGCATATATCTCAGCAAAAAAGTGCAGACTTTCTTGAGAATGCATTTGGGAAAATTTGGGGAAACTAAAAATATATATAACTGAAAGTCCATTAACTCCAAGAATCAAACAACTGCCTGAACTATGTTAGATACTTTGCGCATCTGACATTTCACTGGGTTAATGCTTAGTTTTTCCGAGTCACAGCTTTTATTCCCTGGTTCCGGTAAAATCTGGTTCTACAGCTACTCTTCCAACTTTTTGATCCATGCTAAGAGTTTTATATTCAAGATTGCCTGCCATTCTCCTTTGAAATTTTGGCAGGTGAAATGCTCTTTACAGTCATGATTAGTGGTCTTATTAAGTTGACTTGTTTGGCATGGGTGGATGGGTAGGGGAGCCCTTGTGGTACAACATCTATCAGCTTCTGTATTTGTGAATCAAAGTTAATGAGGCATAAGCAATGTTTGTCATGTGTGAAGTGCTTATGGGCATAGATTTGCCAATACATTTATAATTTATTTAATAAAAGCCCAATCCTGTATGTGTTTTGACAGCGAGCAGGATGGCAGGGCCTTTTACGATAAACCTTTGCACTTGTGCTTCATCCGAAGTTGTGTGGAAACAATACGGGACACTCTGTGGCTTCAGGAGCAAATCAATGCCAAAATCTCTAAGGGGTGGGTGGGTTATATTATCCAGTTCTTACAGTGCAACCGAGATTTTGCCTACCGTCCTGATGCAATGCACCAATAGGTGAAAATATATGTCTTTCCTTTTCCTTTGCTTTCTGGTGGTTGATTAATTTTATTTCAATAAGTGCATTGTTGGCTCTTACCCCATTCCCTCTTGATCTCCACTAGTTGTTACTCATTGTCATGGTCTGAAGGATCATTGAATTATTTTCCCTCATGTTCTCTCTGTGTTGCTGACACTGGGGAATGCAAGTACTGCTCAATGTGCCCTGATGTCCTCCACATCCTGCTTTTCCCTTCTAATATACACAAAGCGTTTCCACTTCAATACAGCAAGGAGAGATGGGATAACTGCAGCAAGGCAAAACGAAAAACAAAACACTGCCGCCTTAAGTCTCTCTTGCCCCCCACGACACACTTTTAAACAAATGCTTTGGTTTAATTAACTGCTCGGGATGCCAAAATGAAAAGCTAGGAAAAGTATTTGTAATGGATTTTGTATATCAGTTTCGTGCCTGAAACAAACAACACACACACATAGTTCTAGAGGCGAGAGAAAAGGTTATCCTCATTCTCCAGCCAAATTGATGGCATCAGGCCTGAAATATCTCACAAGGAAGCTTATTTGCTGGTGCTTTTTGTCATGCTCTGCTATTTAGGAAATATACATTTTATTTATTTATTTATTTATTTATTTATTACATTTTTATACTTCCCTATAGCTGAGGCTCTCTGGGCAGTTCACAATTTAAAAGCATAAAATACACCAAGTCAGAATAGGTTTAAAACTTTCAAATTTAAAAACACCCCATAAAACCAAACTAAGTTGCAGCCCAGGGAAAGCCTGTGCGAAAAGTCATGTATTCAGGAATTGTTTAAAAGATGTTACATTTTCTGCCTCCTGAACCGCATAAGGAGGGTTTAGACAGAAAAAAGTCCTACAACTCCCAGCATTCCCTAGCCATGCTGGGAGTTGTAGGACTTTTTTTTAATTATCTAAACATGCATAAGATTGTGTCCTAAGTCTTCTATGACATTAAATAGTTAAACTGACTTCTAGGAACTTTTTTTTTCTTCTAAAAAAGAAAAGAAAATCTGTATACATGATTCTCTGAACCATGTTGGAGATGGTGAAGCGTTATTAATCAGGGAAGAAAGAAATAATAATAATAATAATAATAATAATAATAATAAATTTGTTGATTGTTTTTACAGAATTTTTGAACACAAAAACTTATGCTCAAGGCAACTCACAGTAATACAAATGTACAGATGAAACCGATCTCCTTTCAGCCAGAGTGCTGTGGGCTAATTATCCCTCTGAATTCTGTGGAGGCGGCATATTATGCCTCAGCTGCTGGACTGGAGCTGGCAGTTGTGTTGTGCTAAGGGAAAATGGATTCTTTTAATCATTGGGAAAGTTGTTGTGAAAATCTGATAATGCAGTGATCATGCCACTTGTGTGGAATATGATATGCATGATGCACAGTGTAATTAATCCTATACATCTCTACTCAGAAGTAAGTGTTACTGCCAGGCAAGTGTCCATAGGATTACAGCCTTATTCATTTTGTTCCTGGCCAAAAATCAATTTACTCATATATTTGGAGGGAATTACATTTTAAAATGACTTCTACAAAGGTGCTTTCTAGCCAGAAATGGCTTCTTTTCTTCATAAGAATGAATAATTGTACAAGTGGGTAACTATGGTTTTAGCTTTTATTGAAGCTTAAACTAAATACAAAAGTTGCAATCCTAAACATATTTACCAGGGAGTAAGCTACATTGAACACAGGGAGAACTTACTTCCAAGTCAGCGTGCATAGGAGTGGTCTGCACGTCTCTATTTAGAAAGCTCTGTTTATTGTGCATGATCTACAACAACCCCCTTTCCCACCTTATCCTCCCATACCTAAACAGAATAAAGGAGATATCCTAGCATCTAAATAGATGTTAGATGATGAAATGCTGAGTTCCGGACGTGTATACCCAGCACTTTTCAATTTACAAATTATTATTCAGATTACCTAAAAGCCTTACTGTATCTATGGAAACACATGCAGAAAAGGGAGGGAAGCTTCAGCTTTGAGGACCGTTCAAGGATTTAAAAACAGTGTATGTGTGTGTGTAAAACACAGCGTTAATGTCATAATAGGTGACCTTGTAGTACGATGATGTGGGTGGAAAAGAGAAGGAATGGCAAGTATAAGCAAATGAATATAAAAGGTGACTTTCACACTAATTGAATATATTCTAAAAGACTGCTGGAGTGTATGCTAATGACAGCACCTGGTGGGGGAATTGATGTGTGGAAGGACCATCCTGGAGCCAAAGAGAGTTCTGGAAGTCTGAGGGGCCTGTGTGTGTCATTCTCTTCATGGCTGTCCTCATCCACCATTTTCTCTCCTGTCTCCCAAGCCCTCACCCTCTTCACTGCCACCTAGTGTGGCCAGTTGTGCTCTTTTACAGAGAATAGTCCTCTATTTGAAAGGCTGCCAGAGGATGGCCTTCTATTTGAAGGTGTCCTCTATTTGAAGGGCTGGTTTTAACTGAGTCCTGTTCTGTGTAGGGTGATCATATGTCAGGAAAAATCAGGACATGTCAGGATTTTTGGTAACAAATCTGGGAAGGGGGGTAATTATGAAATTTGAAGAAAAATTCAGATTTTCCCCATCCTCCCCCCACCCAAAGGGCAACTCTACTTTATAGTCAATGGGAATTAACAAAAATGCTTACAGATCCGTCATTTTTAAAGGTACAGTGATGAAACTTGGCATCATGACAGCCCTTAGGTAGGGCTTTAGCCATGCCAAATTTGAAGCAGATCAGTTCATCTGTTAATTTTTAGGAATTTTGTAAAATGTGAAGTTTTAAAATTAATTTTTATAAAGGCTGTCATTTTTAAAGATAAAGAGATGAAACGTGACACCTTGATATCTCTTGAGTAGGGCTTTAGCCATGCCAAGTTTGAAGCAGATCCGTTCATCCACTGATTTTTAGGATTTTTTTTTTATTTGAGGTTTTAAAATATATTTTTTAAAAACCCATCATTTTTAACGATAAGGAGATGAAACTTGTCATCATGATAGATCTTAAGCAGGGCTTTAGCCATGCCAAGTTTCAAGCAGATCTGTTTGTCCATTGATTTTTAGGAATTTTTTAAAGTTCGAGGTTTTAAAATTATTTTTTTAAACAAACACTGGAGCCATACCCCTCAAACTCAGGTTGTCAAGCCTCCTCTTTGGCGTCTTGCACCTTGAGCAGTTTCAGTCCTTGGATGTCTCGCTTGTATGTAGAACAGATTTGTCTTAATCGTGTGCTGTAAAATCAGACATGTGTCCAAGACAATGTTCAGGTGCCCCCCCTTTGGTGCTGGACACCCCCCCCCCCGGGTGCAGACATGTTGGTGTGGAAGCCTCCTTGAGGGCCGACCATGTTGTCCTCCTTTTTAGTTTCCAAAATATGGTCACGCTAATAGTAAGGGAGAACAGGGGCTTGGAAGTTGCCCATCTGCAATGAGCACCTGGACAGCAGACTAAGCAGGGAGGCACACAGGTCACTTCTTCACAATCTTCCTCACTACAGAACTGTATTTCAAATTACATTATAATAATTATCTCTAAACTTACCTTTATATATGCAAGGTAGTGTATGCACATTTTATGTTGTTTGCTTTTGTCCTCTTTTGTGTGTGTGTGTAGGGGGGCAGAATGCTGAAGGCCATGTCTACCCCAGCTATTTTCACCGAGGTCATCCCTGGGTCTTCCCTGTGCATCTACATGATCATCCCTGGGGGATCCTGGGGATGATCCAGGGGCGACCCCAAGAAAAAGCCAGGATAGCGGAAACTGCGGAAATCCTGGTTTCCCTGCCATCCTGGGACATGAAATGGGCACAGAACTTTGTGGCCTATTCCGGCAGCTCAGCCAGACAGATTATTCCACAGCATTGGCAGTGACTGAGTTTGAGTTTGACAACAACAAAATATTTATCTATCAACCATGGATGCTGAAAGTTCAGGCCACACTCTCTATATCCCTTTTACCTCAGAATAACTATCTTATTTAAATTGGGAATGGATGTAATGGGAGGCAATTATGGACTTTTATGCAGCACAGTAAGCACCATTTGTTGTACTGGTTTAGAAAATGATATTTCTAATTAGCTTACTTCTGCAATGGAGACAGACAGTGCAGCTTGGTTTTGGCTAAATTTCATAAAATAACATTTATAATCATATGAAGGTTGAATCACTTAAATTCTAACAGAGACATTCTACAAGAAGCATTTGTGCTGACATGCTAAGTGAAACCTGGAACCTAGGAGCCTGCTGTGGGAAAGAGGTCATTTTCCCAGTTGAATTCAGGAAAGGAGTAGCAGGTTTTCAGATAAGAAAGTTGGGGGAAAGGTTAGTTGCTCACTAAACAATTGTATACATTCACAAATAAGTGAACATGAAATATTGTAAGAAGTAAACAGGAACTATGAAAGAAATGCAGGTGCAGCTGACAAATAATGAGGTTAATGTATTGCTCCCAAATCATAGCTGCGAACTTGGAGTTGGGGGGGATGATAACTAATTGCTAGAAGAATTCCCATCTTCTGGTAAACATGCATCAGCAGTTTATTTATTTAATTTATTGCATTTCTATTAGGGATGTGTATTGTATCGTTCCGATGTCCGGTAACGAACCAATAAGGTTGTTAGACATCCGATTAACGATAACGATAAACATTTCTGGAGGCCCTATCTGATCGGATCTGAAATCCATATGTCCGATAGCTATCGTACATATCGGATTATCGGACTGCCAGTTTAGGGCCGGTCCTCCCTCCCCCCCTCGCACTCATTACCTGGGCCTTGTCCACCGCCGTCCGCTGCTCCGGACTACTGAGAACTAGGCTTTGTGGCCTAGTTCTCAGTAGAGTAATGATGCGCCGGGTGATGATGTCACCCGGTGCGTTGTCGCTCTACTGAGAACTAGGCCACAAAGCCTAGTTCTCAGTAGTTCCTAGCAGCGGAAGGCAGCGGATGGTGGTGGGGAAGGCCCAGGTAAGGGGGACCCCTCCTTCCCTCTCCCCTTGTGCTCCTTACCTGGGCCTTCCCTGCCTCCGCTGCCCCATAGTACTGCTAAACAGGCTTTCCGGCCTGTTCGTCAATACAGAGCCGCACCGACTGATGACAACATCACTTGGCGCTTCTCTGTACTGATGAACAGGCCAGAAACCCTGTTTAGCAGTACTACGGGACGGCGATGGGGGCGGCGACGGGTAAGGAGTGCGAGTGGGGGGAGGGAGGGAGTGCCAGCCCTGTGTTTTTCCCCATAGACTTTCATTGGGGGAAAGCTTTCTTTCCGATATGATCGGACCCAAAAAAAATTTGTCGGAATTTCTGATAACGATATAATACGATAATTTTGGCTGTGCACATCTCTAATTTCTATACTGCCCAATAGCCAAAGCTCTCTGGGCGGTTCACAAAAAGTTCCAAATAAATCATTGCAAAATGAGAGACAATCTTCTAAAATACTGGTTCTCACCAGGACATTCCACCTGTCCTCATAGAACCAAACAACAGTTCTCACAGGATGCCACATCTGTCCTCATGAGACACCAAAACACCTGTCTCCTTGACTTCTCTATGCTCCTTTTTGTATCCAGCTCAGAAATGTCATTGGGTAAGATGCTTAAAGGCAATGCTCCTAGAACAAAACCTAAAATTCTTTTAAAATGTGTTTTGGTCGTAATAATGATATATTTTATTTTTGTATTGGTTCAATGTTCTTATATCTAGTGTGAATCATGTAGAAACTACTTAAGAATTTGAAGGAAAAGGTGAAAAGACACGGCTGATCTCAGAGTTCTCCATTTAAAAATTCTCTGCATTAATACCATAAATGTTGTAAACTTACAGATTCCAAATGCCGATGCCTTGTGCATGGAATATGGCAGAGAATATGATACCTGATGATCCATGACCAGGCTAAATACAAGAATCCCACATCATAATATCCCTAGTCAAGGACAAATCTGTCGCACACAATGATACCTTTCAACATCTAATGATTTTAGCTGTTCTGTTTAACAGTTGACAAACTTTGTTACTAAACAGCTTGGAGCTAATTTAGCTATAAAGCTTACAGTTAATCCTCTGTAAATCATCGGTCTCATCACCCCTATTGAGCACTAGCAGCTAGCACATTAAGCAAGCACCCATGCTGATTCATCAAGGCTCATAAATAAATGTGTCTAAGTCCAATTGATTTCCAGTTACGCCTACTGTATTAGCCTAAATATAAGCATGTGCTACACAATTGGCTGAGTACAGAAGGTTTTAAACATATAGCTGGTCTCTGCTAAAATTTGTTTTGTATTACAGAAATCAAATTAAACAAGCAGAGGGGAGACAATTGATACATTTTTCCTTGGGCATGGTAGAGTTTGCTTAGGTTGAGTAAGGGACAGCCATAGCTTAGCCATAATATTTCCACTAGTCAGGCATTCAGATGGGCCAGTCAGTCAAGACAAAGGTCAGACATCTGGAAGCATAGAGGGAGAACCAGATTGCTTTCTATTAGAGAGTGGCATTGGATTGGCACTCTGGTGTCACCTGTATCCCCAATCCAGGAGGATTCTGGGCTGTCACATAAGTGTCCCAGCTACAATTGCCTATAGTCCTCCTTTTTAACCAGTAATTTTTGGTGTTTCAGGAAACAGCACCCAATGCCTGATACTCAGGACTCCTGGTTTAAGCCCCATCTCATCCGGCTCCACACAAAAAGGCAAGAATGTCAGAGTCGGCATTTCAATATTTGCACTCCAACAAATCCTATTCCTAAATGTGTGCTAAAAGCAAAACCATTCAAGATGCTTTTTAAAATGTCGAACAATAAACTTTGACATTGATTGCAAATGGTTGTGAACTCTGTTGTAAGCAACTTCTGCTTGATTTGTTGGCTAAAGTGATAATTGCAAATTAATCTACAAACTTTGCTGAAGCAGTGTAAATATAGAGTTCATCCCTTGTGGTGATGTCTTTTACTTATTATACTTTTATTCCCCCTTCTTTCAGGAGCAGCCTACATGAACTCCCCACCATCACACAGGAACTCACCCTTCCAGACGAATATCAGGTGACAAGATACTGTTTTATGTTCAACTGATTTTCATGCACATTTGCATAGGGAGGGGACTGCTAAACCTGTGCTAAATGCAGTGGAGCACTGCTGACATATTAGCTGTTTATGGGTGTTTCCCGATGTGTCATTTTACTGTGCAATTACCTTAATTTTATGTGGGGGGTTTTCCACAAGGAGCCCCCACCTTTCTTTTTTCGCAGCTAGGCAGTATTTGGGTTTTGTTTGCCTGTAGTTCTGCAATCCATGGTCCACACCAAGCCCCTTTTTCTTACTGGACGTAACAGGATTTTGCATCCACACGAGGAGGACAGTCCATGACATGTGTCCAGGTGTCATTTCCTTGTCCCTCCCCTTGTCTCCTCCCCCATACTACTCTGTACTCCTCTCACAGTGCCGGTTCTTTTTTCTGGGAATGGCCATTGGTGAATGTAATTTGCCTGCACATGCCACCTAATAATAATAATAATAATAATAATAATAATAATAATAATAATGCAAAAATTATTACTGGTAGTAGAATTCGATAATTTTGGAATTCCTTTATTTTGAAAGTCCTTAATTCAAAAATATGGAGCATGTAGCTCTCCTACATCTGCTATCCTCCTGCTCGGTTTCTCAACAAACAAGGCTGCTTGAAAAGGGGCCTACTGGCATGCAGCTGAAAGCAGACTGACCATATTCCTTCTCCCTGCTTGGTAAAAAGAAAGCCTCAGCCTCTCCACCCACCCCAGTCACAAAGGTGTCTCACACAATTTTATTTATTTGTTGTTTATAGTCCTTGCGCAAGTCTGTTCTTCTGGAATACCACTAACATAGATTCAAATCAACAACAACGATGACAAAGTCAAGCAGTTGATTTCAGGGTTGCATTCCATGAGTGAAGCATCAAAGGCAGCAAATAATGAAGGGCTGCTGACGCTACTTTGAAGAGCTTAAAGAAAATCATACTGGTTTCCTTTTAAAAGAATTCCTCCTCAGAAACATTTATCTGCTATGTAAAAAGAAAGCCTTGGTGCCCCTTGCCCTACACTGCATCACCACCTTTGCAAAGCTGTCTCACACAATTTAAAATGTTCAATCTTTTATTTATAGCTGCACAGTTCTGTTCTTTTGGAATACCACGAACATATACAATTGAAGAAAGAAGCAGGAGCAGCAACAACAGCAACTTCAGTATGAGTGCTAAACACACTGGCTGAATTTGGACGACACAATAGTCAATGGTGGGGTAATAATCAACTTAACAGTTGTTCATCTAGGGGGTACTCCCCACACAACATGGTAATAAATAATCAACTGTGGTGTGGATTAGGATCAGCGCTGAGTTGACTATGGCAGCATTCGGACGACACGATAGTCAATACAACTGATGATTGTTTTCCCCCCACCCCCCAGTTGCTTATTGTGTCATCCGAATTTAGCCACTGAGTTCCAGGAGTAAAGTAGCAAAAACAATAATTAATTAAGTGGCTGCTAATTTCATTTTGAAGAGCTCTAGGGAGCTGCAGGACATGGCTCTATAACAGGAAATACATGGGCAAGCTATCAGGAAAGGAGGGCATCTCCAACATGTCATCCACCTTCCCCAGGGAAAGCTCCCCTCATCCTACTTCCATCCTGCATTTTCTTGTCAACACCATTCAAGAAAATGTGCACCTTTCCTGCTCTTTCCCTCCTTAATGGATTTTGCACATTAAGCAAGAAGTCAGGAGAATTGTTGGGAAAGCACAGGCGGATTACAAAAGCACATCGTTGTCTGGATCACCCATGAAATGTGAGTGAATGAACTATAACATCTCAATTAAACCTCATCTGGAAAAGTCCTCTGTGTGTGCTCGTGTCTGGTCGTCATCGGCTTCCATTTGTAACCCTCACATGTTTTCCTACCGCCGCTTCCATCTTTTTCTTACCCCATGTAAAATTCCATGAATGCACGCATAATAAAAGTCTCATCTGAAAGTACCCTTACTTCCAAATAAGCTTGCAGGATATTGGGCTGACAGAATCGTAACATCAAAATGGCAGACATCGCCATGAATGTTAAATAACATTTTGAACAGCAGTATATTCAGAATGACTCAAGGCGAACTTCAATATATTAAACCAAAACAAGACAGGTATCCAAGGGAAATCAGAAGGGACAAATAAATCAGGCATTAGAAAGAAAATGACTACATTTCTAAGTAAAAGTGAGACAGCCGATTATTTCTGATGGTAGAGCTTCTGCGTGGAGTTATTCATTTGCTACCATTGTAGACCCTGGGCTTAATGGATAGTCTCCAGTTGTGCCCCAGCACTAGTGCTAATGACGTTGTGCTAGCTTAAACAATGCTTGCCCAATGTAACTAGCACTTGATGGGGCAATACAAAAAGCAGCAATTGCCCCCGAAATTGGGTGGCAAATTGCCACTTTCACTCCGTTGCCCTAGCAAGTGCTAGTTACATTGTGCCAGCGTTGGTTTGGTTTATGCTAGTGCAACATCAATGGTACTTGTGCTGGGGCACAACTGGTTACTACCCAGTGGTCTTAATGCCCCCTTTAGCTGCCCACCTGCATTACTTCTGTTGTGAAGCGTACAACTTACTTTTCTCTTTCCATCCTCCAACTGGCATGTTTTAAAATGGCTTCTACATTTCTGATACGACAGAACAACAACAAAGCTGTTTGCCAACCCCAATTTTTTAAAAATGATAATACGCAGACTGTGGGCAGTTTTGCATTGTAAACCCAAATTATGGCAGCATCATGAGTACAATAATAATATAGAGTTTCCTTCTTATCCTGACACATGCGGTCCGCTTGGAAAGCCCCAGGGTGGGTGCACGGTGGCGCATCGTTGATTATATGATGCAGCAGTATTCATGCCAGAGCTTTCTGCTGAAGCTGCAGAGAAAAGAAGTCGGGGACTTACCCCAACTTTTTTCTCTGGAGACCATCTAAGCCTCGCTCTGGAGTCACAGTGGAGGCGTGGCTGGGCGGATGGTGACCCCTGATTGGTCACCATCTGCTTCGGCAGAGGACAGAGCACGTGACCAGCACTGGAAACCCCTTGCTTTCACTGCGGCGTCAAGATTAGCTGCCGCTGCCCTGCAGCAGCGAAAGCGCAGGGTTTTGGATAATTGTGGTGGCAACTTGCCACCGTAAAGACATCTCCATGGTTGTATTCCTCAGTAATGCAAAAGCAAAGACACCGCAAGTTGTATGAACATCAGCATTTTGTTGTAAAATATTACCTGGCAATCCAAGAAGATTGACAACGGGAATCCACTGTGATGGATGGCCAGTCCCAAGCATTCCCCCATTTTCCCTACGGTATCAAAAGACTTAATTAAACTTAGAGATTCACTCACAGATGATCCACAACTGATGTTTGAATTTCTCCATTCCAAAGGGAATTGCAATTAAATATAAATATCTCAGGAAGGGTAGAGTGATCTGATTAAAACACATAGATGCTGAATTCGGACAACACGATAGTCAATGGTGGGGTAATAATCAACTTAACAGTTGTTCATCTAGGGGGTACTCCCCACACAACATGGTAATAAATAATCAATTGCGGTGTGGATTAGGATCAATACTGAGTTGACTATGGCAGCATTCGGACGACACGATAGTCAATACAACTGACGATTGTTTCCCCACTCCCCAGTTGCTTATTGTGTCATCTGAATTCAACCATAGTTTCTGTCTGCATGATAAATGCATCCTACTGTGTTGAAAGGGGCTCGCTCTCCAAGGTATAGGCCCAACTGAACATAGCAGGACTTACTTGTGAATATATATGCACAGGATTGTACTCCATCCCCCCTCCCCAAGAATGCAAAACAATCCTATGCATTTCTACTTGCAAATAAATACCACTGAATTCGATGGAACTTACCCCCAGGGATTGCAGCCCAAAAGATTAAAATGCAGATATCAAATGTAATAATTAATAATAAATCAATAACTATGTTAAAATAAGGGGATATAATAATTGCAATTTAAATACTATAACCTTGATATATCTGTGAATGAGTTAAATAGAGTGAAGAAAACCCTGTATTTGTCAGAAAGTTGAGTATGACTGAAAGCAGAGTTGCTTTAAACAGATTAAGCGTGGCAACACAGCATTTAGTATTGGAGGTAATAAATGCAAGCTACAGTCAGTGTGAAAGAAGTTCAAATCAACTTACTTTATAATGCTTTTATACTCATCAGAGAAAGCTATTTAATACTGTTTAGATACAAACAACCCCCTAAAGTTGGGTGTGGGAGTGTAAGTGAGTGAAGGCATGAGGAGATATGATTACTTGCTTCCTCTCTGAAGAGAGCCACTTGGCACTCCTTGCTGCGGAGGAGGAGGAGGAGGGAGCAGGAAACAGGAATTGATCAAGCTACAGGGCACTCTCTATCTCCCCATAGAATCTGGAAGCATGTAGAGTTTTTCCTATGATCCAGCAATATTTAGTGGTGGTTAATGTTGTCTTTAAAGCCAAAGGGCAGTGCCTTAAGATAAAAAGGGGAAGGAGGAATCCTGGAGGGATGCATTTGGCCCCAAGCCTGATGTTCCTTCCCCTGGCCTAGCTGGTATTTCTGTGAACATTCTGACCAGACCTGGGCTAACTTCAGTGGTACAGGACCTTACACATGTAGGGCAATCCAACCTCATTAAAGTCATGGCAGTTCAGCTACTATCTCCAGCAGGATGTGAATCACACCCATAATACTGGAAATAATGTTTTATAATGGGGATTACAAGTGACAGGTGGTGTGGCAGATGGACCTACCAAGGAGAGAACACTGCTTTTGCTAAGCTGGCACACAGCAAGCCAGTCATAGCTATGCATGTCTCTAAAATAGGGGGTGTTAGAGAGGTACAAACTGTGGGCATGAGATATAGGCAAGCAGGATAGAGAAGCTCTGTGAGTTATCCTAACCCATTTTGTGCATCCGTTTTAATGAGTTTTGTTGCCATGAGCATTCACATAGGAGTCCAACTGACACTGTACTTATTGTACCGCAAAGGAATGTACTATTTTTTAAAACACACGTTCTCTCAGAAATTAATATAGAGATGACCAAAATTCAAAGATGCTGTTTTTACAAATAGGCTCACAAAACATGTGGAGCCAATAAGGTGTATTGCTTGTTTCCAAGTTCTTCAGGGTGGATTAACTGAGCCAGAAGAGCTCTTTCAACCTGTTTCAAATGTGTATATGCTGAACAAATGGTAGGGTAATGGAATTGTACCTGTCCCTGGACTCATTTCCATGCACTGACAGACTTGTGTAAATGCCAGGCATGAACAGGTGTTCCTATGTGCATGTGCCATAATCTTTTGTTTTATCCAAATGAATTACTAATGGGTGGAATTATCAGGAACCCCCCACCCCAACACACACCTCAAACTACTGTGAGGATTGCACCTGAGTTCAGAGGGAACAGAGAAGCCTGAAGGGGGTGGCAGATGATGTCAGCATCCCAGCTAATAAAAAATAAATAAACCCCAGCGCTTTTACTCAGCAAGCCATGGCTCTACTACAACACTGGTAATCTGGAGAGGGCTCTTACTCCCACTGTCTGGTCTTATTTTCTCCCATCTGAAGTTCTTTGATGTCTTGGGTGAACTCGGGAAGCTTTGTTTAGGCTGTTGTGAGGTAATTTCCTCCCCCCCCCCCCCCCCCGCTGCTGTGAGGTAATTTTCCCTCTTGGACTGACCCTAGCATTAAATGCAGAGGCCAAAACAAGTATGCTGGACTCTTCTGATGACTTATGTGAGGTGGAAGTGCGACAAAAAGAGTTACATACACCCTCTTTTCTAAACCCATCTGCCGTTTGTCTAGATGCAGCCTTTGTCCTGATTTAGGGGTCGGACAATTCCAGGTGTTCGGGGGGCTGAATTGCCCCCCTGAACCCACCAAGGGCTGCACTCCACCTCCACCACTGCTGAAATTGCTGCTGCATTTCCCGTTGCAATAACAGCGGCAGCAAAAATTGTGGTAACTTTGCCAGTAGAATTGCTCACCCCTGGGAGCACAATTCTGCTCCCAGAAGCCTCTGTGCGTACTCCCCATGTGTTTTATTTCCTTATAAAATTGCCACATTTCTTGCCACTATCACAACAAATTTGGTGGCGTCTGCAGGGGGTCACTAAAATAGTAATGAGGGGAATAATATGTGGCCTTTAAATTCCTAAATGGATGCCTGTTTTTAAAGTGCTTTTCTCTCACAGGCTGTGCATGTATCAGTTGACCTGTTTTTATATTTAAAGACTCGTTCATCTTAAACACTTTATAGGCTCTAAACTTAGGCTCACAATGCAGGTCATGGATGGGTGGCTGCTTGAACCCTGAGTGCCATGGTGGAAGAAAAGTGGAATATAAAAGTAATAAAATAAATAGTTAAATTAAGGAGTGCTTCAGTACACCCAATGGGATGGTGGTAGTAGCGATCATGATGGAAAGCCATAGTATGAAAGGCTTACATGAGATACAATTGGTTAACATAATGTTCTGATTGTGGCCTACCACATAAATGAACTCTGAAGGAAAGGAAGATACACCTCTGTTGCTCGATTTGCCCTTATATGGTTTACTATTCTATCCCCTTGGCTCTGCCCATTTTTCCTTGTTTGTTATGAAAACACAACAAAGCTCTTACTTGCCGAAAAGAAATAGTTTGGCAGAGTCTTTAAAGGGGACATGGGAATATGTTTGTCATCTTAAAATCTATGGATAAAAGCGGTTTAAACCCCTCTCATTTTATGTTGAACCTGGCCTGTTATGTGTAAAAAGAGATTAGATGGGATCTTTGTCTTTTATCCATGAATCCAATTAAAAACAGCATGCGGGAAGATCAGGTTTCCATTAGATGTTGAGTCTGGAGTTAACACCAATACCTTTTATAATTTCCCAAAGATTTTTTTTGGGGGAAACATAAAACATGTATTTTAATAGAACAGCTCATTAGTACTTCTGGCTGAAGTCATGAATAAAGAGATCTTTTCTCTTTGGTGTATTATACCAAAGTGCAAGAAAGCTGTGATAAGGTATAATAAAACAAGTATTTGAACTGAGTTGGAAAGAAGGGAAACAGGTATTTTCCGTGGACTGTGCTTTTATCTTTCTGACACAATCTTGGAAGCTTTAGAAAATAATAAAAAGAACTACATGAATCTGCATTTTGAAAAAGAAATTGGAAGTGCACTCAGTTTGGGAAAAAAAATTGCATTGTACAATTACAAAACTCTAGGCTGTCAGGATGTTGTACGTTTTATAAATAGGGTGCACGGCTGAAAGCTCTGTCCTAAAACTTCCTGTCCCAATATTTTAAGACAGGGAGGCAAAACCTCAGGCCCAAGGTCCCAATTGGGATCTCCTGAGGTCTCAATCAAGACCTCTGGGTTTACCAGATGGCCACGCCCTCTACCCCTAGCTCCACCCCGTTCCCCTGACCACTGATCATTTTGTGGCTTCCCAGCATTTGTGCAGCCCCCCCCCCCCATTCTCTAAAGGTTGAAGTGCCCCTCCTCAGGGTTAGTTATGGGAAGTTAATGCTTCAAGGTAAAATATGCTGACCCCACCCCTTTTGTCTTTGGCCTTGCCCACTATGAGAATGCTGCCCTAAGGAGCCTCTCTGAAATGGAATTTGGTCCTGGGCCTGAAAGAGGTTCAACACCCTCACTTAGGCTGGGATGGAGCAACAGCAACACAAATGCAATGTTGCATCTGCAAAATTAAAGGGGTTGAGGTGACTCCCCCAGCTCCTGTTGGTTGAAAGGAAATGTGAGGGGATTGCAGGCCATGCGGGCTAGTCATCCCATCTGCATATTTGGAGCACCTGTGAAAGGGCGCAATGTGCAGGGCTCCTCCATGTAGGTGAGAACTTGGCCTAATCCGGATTCCCTCTTGTGTGGAGGGGCTGAACATATTGACATAGGTATGCATGTAGAACCCCTTCTGTTGCACTTTGAAAGCAAGGGGAGCATGAAGTGTAGTGGCGAGGCATACTGGAGGCGGGGGCTGAGCGAGCATGCATGGGCTCATGGCTCCATGTAGCTGTTTCACAGATACAAGTCATTACTTGAAAGGGGGACTGTCACGGCCATGTGGGCTGCCTCCACCCACCAATGGAACTGTCCACCCCATCTCCTTTTCTGATGAATATTCAGTGGATGTTCATGTATGCACAATAGAGATGGGAGAACCAGCTATTTTTGAGCTCAAAAATCACTATGAAGCTCATTTCCGTTTTTGGTTTTGACCTGTTTTGGGGGTCATTCAAATGGGAAAAGGGTACAGTCCTGTGCTTGTTTTTTCCAAAAGTATTCACTTTCCCCCATTGACAAAAATGTGAAAATGTGTTTTTTTTAATTATTCATTTTTAAAGCGATTGCAAATTCAGGAATTTGCAAGGATTTCTTGAAAAAAAAATGCTCAGGCTCACATTCGGGTTTGTGGATGGGACATATTTCCACGGTTTGCGAACAGAAACGAATGCTTATACATCTCTCGTTTTCTGTGCTCACAGCTGTACGTGTGGAGAAGTTCCTACACTTGAGGGATGCTGCCCAATCAGCAGTGAACCTCCCTTTCTATGTTGTAGTCATTGAGTAATGAACAGGTATGTGTGAATTAAACCTCAAGTGGAGAAGAATAACTTCTATGTAAGCTGCTGCCAAAAGTAAAAGATAAATGTGACTGGAAAATAAATTGAGCCGTCCAAAGTGTAATGAACTGTGAATCCATACAATATTTTCTTCCTTCCACCATAAGATTGCAATCAGAAAACCTTTGAGATCCTTCATAGGCTTCAGTTTTAGATGTATTTCAACAGGAGACGACTGAACAGAACAGCTTGTGTTAAGAGAAATTGTCTGAGGGCCAAATTTTCGTAGGGAAAAAATATTCCTTTATGTTTTCGATGCCAGATGAAACCAATACATAGAAAAGAGACTGAGCCAGACCAGTGTCATACTTTAAAGGCAAATAGGGGGATATGGGGTTCTGATTTCCAGCTCTGTAAATCAAGAGAGGGGATGAGGGAAGGGAATGCTTTTGGAATTACACTGACTGTGAGTGAGTGGGATGGTATTATTGGTTACCTGCCAATCTATACATCTGTTGTGGTTGGGGGGGGGGAGGGAGAAGGAAGGAAGTGTAGACTTCCTAGTTTGTGCCTACAGTAATATTTTGTATATTCAAATGTTGGGAAAGTTATAGAATGCCATTTAAATTACATGGTAGATAAATGTGAATATTTAAGGGTGATTTCTTATTTGCTTAACAGTGCAGTTATGCATATCTACTCAAACATAAGCCCCATTGAGTTCAATTGCCTCTGTCTGCAATCCTATATATACATTTGAGAATATATCCCATTGAACTCAATGGGGCTTGCATCTCCACATAGGATTGCTGTGTTAATTACTTCTTATATTCTCTAGCAGATAATGCCCATCAGATGTCTCTGTGTCTAGAGAGTATGATTTATGCTAGGGCTATATTGAAATTAAATTTGGAATCTGAGTCAGTGCCCAGGAATGATGTCAGTTAACAACAGATTAAATTGCCAATGCGTTTTTCCAATAGGACACATATAATTCTTCCAAGGCTTTAAGGTATGAAATGTTTTCAGCCAGTGCTTTACTTGTATAAATGGTTATACTTTCAGTGATATTATACTAAATCTTGTTTAGTTCTGGTTTTGCATTCCTGATATAGTCTTCAGTTGCTTATATATTTATATACAAGTGGCACCTGCAAGCATACAATGTTGCAGGGTATCCTCACCTCCTAATGTGAGTGTTCCTGTGAGGGCCAGCCCAAATCATTTTGCTGCCTGAGGCAAAAGACAACATGGCGCCCTTCCCATTCCATATACAAAAGCTGACTGGAGTGGCAGATGAGTCATTCTTCAACACTAATGATGGGACGATGTTCTGCACTGAACTTGAAGGCAGCAGGCTAATTTAGGGGACACAGAGTAGGCTGCAAGTCTCATAGTCCTCTCCTTGAACAACCTGCTGCTGCCTCCCAGCATCTGCTGCCTGAGGCGACTGTCTCACCCTGTCTAATGGTAGAGCCAGCCTTGACTTCAGCTACCAATTTTCATCTTCCTTTTCCAGTTGACACTCAACTTTTTGTGGCCCTTGGATTAGGGTGACTATATTTTGGAAACCAAAAAGGAGGGCAACATGGTTGGCCCCCAAGGAGGTGCCCCCTCCAACATGTCCACCACCAGGGGGCGTGTCCAGCACCATGGGGGTCTGCCTACCTGAACATCGCCTTGGTCACATGTCTGATTTTACAGCACACAGTTAAGACAAATCTGTTCTACATAACGTCTTAATGTTAAAATCACTGAAATAACAAGTGAGACATCCAATGTATCTGAAATTAACTTCACTCACTCCTACTTTTGTAGCTTTTGCTGTACTTTGTTGCTAAACTCTGTGTGATACATTCTCCCCTTCCCTCAAATATCTTTTCTGATTGTATCCTCACTCCATTGCAAGCTGCTGCTTAACAGGGATTGCTGCTGGCTGGCTGGCTTTTTTATTTTCAAACTTCAAATATTCTTTTTTGAAACTTGTGTATGATTGCCACAAGTTTCTCTACTCTAACATTAGGGTGGGTGTTGTGGGCGGCGGACAGTACTTCGTCCATTCGCACTTCTCACTTATATACAATAGCTTCTCAAGGCTTGTGTGTTGGCACCACTTCACACATCAAGACTTTGAACTCCTGTCTACTTCCTGCAAAACCACGCACCTCTGAGATCCTCTTTTTAATGCCCTGTGTTTCATGCTAGCACCAGATGAACAGATCTGCCTCAAACTTGGTATGCCTAAAGCCCTACTTAAGATCTATCATGGTGCCACGTTTCATCTTTTTTATCTTCAAAAATGACGGTTTTTAAAAATAATAATTTTAAAAATTCAAACTTTTTAAAAAATTCTAAAATTCAATGGATGAATGGAACTGCTTCAAACTTGGCATGGCTAAAGCCCTACCTAAGTACTATCATGGTGCCAAGTTTCATCGCTTTATCTTTAAAAATGACATAGCTGTAAGCATTTGTATTAATTCCCATTCACTATAAAGTAGAGCTTCCCTTTGGGTGGGGGGAGGATGGGAAAAATCTGAATTTTTCTTCAGATTTCATACCCCCCCATTCCTGGATTTGTTACCAAAATCCTGACATGTCCTGTTTTTTCCTGGCATCTGGTTACCCTACCTTGGATACCCCTGAGCGTGATCAGTTTTCATGGGGCAGAGGGGTAGGGAGGCTGGGGCATATAGGGGGGGGGTTCTTTTTTTCTTTTTGCATTTGCTGCAAACCTCAGTGTTTCCTTGAGCTTGCTGATACCGCCTGCTTTTTCCATAGTGGCCCTATTTTGGCTCCATTTTTTTCAGCATTCACCACCTGAGTTCACTACTAGAGGGAGAGGTGTGCTCATGTGTGTATCACTTCATGTCACGTGAGAGAGGATTGAGTTCTACAAGACTCTTGTTTTGATTTTGCTTCAAGAGACTAACATGGAAACCCCTCTGGAATTTCTTCTTCTTCTGTTACTCTCATAGGGTGCCTCTATGAAAGCGATTTAAAATACTTCCAAGGTGCATTAAAATTTTTACCTCTACAAGAGCGTAGCGCAAATCGGGGGTCGAGGTGCTTTTTCTGTCCGATTATGCGCATTATCGAATGTATGTTAAATAGCGAGTTTTAATTTACCGCGGGATTTGAGGCGCCTTATGACCATGTAAACAAGCGATTCTCCGCATTTAAACACTTTAAAGTGTGTTTCATACAACCGGTAATACGTTTCACCGCCTCCCGTGTATAGGGATTAGGTGTAAAAGCGATTGCGAGAAGATGCGCATAATTGGACAACCGGGCATCAAACCAAATTCTTGTAGAGGGACCATAGTTTGTATTGTATTTTTTTTTAAAAAAGCCTTGAACATGTATTGATCAAACGATGGAAACTAAATAAACAAACAGAAAAATAAATGGACCACAGAAGTGCTGAATTAGCATACCTGTAAGAAACTGATCAGAATCTTACCTGAGAATGAAATACAGTTACTCAGAGAGACCAAGTTTAAAGAATCAAGACAGGTGAAACTAAGGTCTGTTTTGAAAGGAACCAGCAGAACTTTCACCTGAATGCAGCAGCAAAAGGAGCAAGAGGTGATCAAGATCTGGGCAATGATTTTACAATGGCAGGAATCCATCACCGAAGGTATGCAGTCTATGAATATGACTTTGCATTTTCAGCAAATAATTAACTTTAGCAATGGACTGAGTGCAAATGTCTCTGGATTCATGGCTATAAAGATAGACTGTAGTTGGCTGGGCAGGCAAATTGCCAGCCTCACATTCCTTTTCTATTCCCAGATGGCTTTGTCTCAACGTCTTTTCCCTTGGTCCTCACATCCACCAGTTCTTCCCCTTTAGGCCTCCGTCTTTTCCTTCTTCCATTTTCCTTCTTCAGCTCACTTCCTTTCCCACTGATCTCCTCGTTTCCAAGGCCTCAATCTCCCATACCACTGCTCCCCTCCCTTCCGCCCTGCTTCCAGAGCTTTCCTAGGATGACTGCTTCCTCCCTTCCCCCCTTGGTTCTCTTTTGCCTCAATCTGTGGCATTCTTTGCCCCTTTAACATGGCTGCACTTCCATACACATCCTTAGGGTTTCCATTGGCGGCTCTACATTTTAATATGACTAGGAAGCAAAGCATTACCTTATAATAATATAAGAGTGGACAAGAGTGCTGTTTAATAGAACGTATATTTAATGAAGTGGAAAATATATAAAATGGATAGGATAGAGTTCAGGGGTGCAATCCTATACAGGTCTTCTCAGAATTAAGCCCCATTGAGTTAAATGAGGCTTTCTCTGAGGTAAGTGGGTATTGGATTGCAGCCTTCAACACATGTTTCCATTAAATTAAGTTTTTATTCTAGAAAGCGAACCCAAATTCTATAAACATAACTTCTTAGCCAGTCTAGGAGAAATGAGTAAGATTTCGATTGCATTTACTGGCACTACCATTAATGGTGATCACGTTGGAATATGGTTTTCTAAGTGTCATTTTCTCTTAAGGCATCCTTCCACAACACAGTAGTAAATGATTTTCTGCCAGTATTCTCAAGAACCCCCAGAATAACAGCGCAGACAGTGATGCAACGTGCCAAGGAAGTTGTTTGCTATTTTGATGGTGGGGAGGAGGGGCGGGAATGTTCTGAAATTAAGAGTTAGGTAAGTGGGGTGGGTCAGAAATGGAAATGTACAAATACATTCAGACATAATCAATATCTAAAATTGTAAATGTATTGAATTGCAGACAGTATATCCAAGTACAAAAATACATAAAATAGACCATCCTTCCCTAATCTGGTGCCCTTCAGATATGTTGGCCTGCAATGCCCATCATTTCTAGCCAGCATTGTCATTGCTGGAATAGATAACAATCAGAAAAGAGAAAAATAAAATGCCCCAAGCTGTATACAGGGTCTGGTCATGTAATCTAAGTATAAATGACAAAGTGTATATGATCATGACACTTGGTCACCAAACGTTTAGTGGGAGGCCAATCAGTTTGCATATTCTGAATTTATTAGTCATTATGCATATTCAAATAATGTATCACAATCAATCATTCTCATTTGTGAATGAGTACCTGTGAATGAGTATATTTGTACATTTCTATAATTTTTGGTTCTTTCTTTGTTTTGTATACTTTGGTGAGTAGGGCATTCTCTTGGTTGGTTTTTCATCATTAATTACTTCCCCATATCTCTCCATAGGCAACCAGGCAGCCATTCCACACTGACTAACCATGTTAGTGAGTGTTTCACTTTGCTCCCATTGTACGTTGGTCCCATGTTTTGTGCAGTGCTTCAAAAAGGCTGTTGTTGGCTATTGTTAACTCCGCAGAGGAGAGAGCTTTGTTGATGGCCATTTATATTCCAAGTAAGAGACTATTTCACTCTATTCACACTGACTTCTGAAATTGGGAACTGATTGCAGTTTCTCATTGACTTCCGAAGGAGGCATTTTTGAGTAGACAAACAGCAAGGAAGGGCAAAGCTCTTCACACATAACAAAGCAACAACCTGGGTTTGCCACTGTTCCCTTTTCTGGTCTTCACTTGCAGAGATTTGGCTACAAAATCTGCAATTATGAACACCAAGGCAGAGAAGTGGAAGATAGCAGCACATTAGTGGAGCATGAAGTGGCTTGTAGGCCCTGTCAGTGCCAAGCGGTAAGTACATGATATCTTGGTCAGCCCAGGTAACCAAACCCATGTTTGCTGAGGTGACACAAATGTGGGGATGAGGAACATTGTAAAGGAGAATGGGCAAACGAGGGGAATGCTTAACTTTTCTGTGCCCACCAAATCTCTCCTGCAACTTCTCCCCCTAGCCAATCCCCTGCACAGTTTATTTATTTATTTATTTAAAACTAGGCTGACCAGATAAAATCCAGGTCAGGGCTCATATAACTTTAACAGTTGTAGAGAAAAGAGAATTTCAGCCAGTGTCATTTGTATGCAATTAGTTTCTGGTGAAATTCCCTGTTCATCACAACAGTTAAAGGTGCAGGCACTATACTAGAGTGACCATATACAAAAGAAGGCAGGGCCCCTGCAACTCAGTGGAACTTAGACCCAGGAAACTGTGCATAGCATTATGGCCCAAACCTGTCTAATGTTTTCCTCTCTCCGTTTGTTATTTGTCTAGTCTTAAGTTAGTTTTTTCCCCATTTCTGCATCAGTTTGCAAAATGTTAGAATAAATATGCATGTGAATTCATAAACATTTGTGAACACATCTCTCCTCCTTTCTCCTAATAAATGCATTTTTGCAAGCAACATTTTCACCAATACTCACGTTTGTGCGCTCTTTTCCCTAATATATTTATTTTTGTGTGCATTTTTTTAAAACTAGAAAACAGCATCACAACATTTGAAGAACCCCCCCTCCCCAAAGGATAACTTGGTTCACATATTGCTTTGGGAAGTGTGAATTTGGTAGATTCGCATTATAATACAAATTGAACAAATTTCTCCCCCATCCCTAGATGGACTGCTTAATTCCTCTGTGGATTAGTCATATAGCAGAAACTTTCCAACAGTCTGTAATGTGAGCACAGACACTATGTAATATAAGCCTCTCCATCAAGAGGCTGCATAGAATTTCTTTCTTCTATGGCATCTGTTGTGTTTGTAGCCTTTTTATAAATATCAGGCAGCTTTTTCTTGTTGCTATGGTCCTTGTGGAAATGTAATACAGCCAGAGGGAACATTTCCTTGTTTCCTTGGTTGAACAGTGCAAAGTGAGTATTTGAAATGGCTACATTAGACAACTGCTAGCTAAGGCAAGCCTTCTGGTATTGCTTCTATGTTGTCTCACCATATAAGATGTATAATGGGAAATAGGCAAATTGTCCCTTTAGCAATTGGTATATTAGTCAAATATATTTTCTGTATTCTAGTATATGATCAGAGGACTTCCCTAATCTGTTGCCCTCCATTAATTAATCTATTTGCATGGCTGGATGGGGCATGCTGGGAGTTGTGGTCCGAAACATCTGGAAGGCATCAGGTTGTGGAAGGCTGGATTAGACAATTAGGATTCTATTTTAAGGATCTATTGACTCTTCATTTGAAGGGGGGGTCAGATATCATGAATACAGTGTGTTCTTTAGATTAAGGGGAAATAGTGTCGCTTAGCGGCGCTTCCTGCTTCTCTTCCACAATTGTAATGAGCTGAATTAAATGGGAGGAAAGGCTCGACCATGTGGTCTGTAATTGAAAACTTCTCTGCTCATATTCTTGAATGGAACAGCACCCTCTAGTGGATGTTTTGTAGCACAACTTTGGCTGTTACAAAACGGAAGGAAAACCTGAGATATTTCAGAAGAATTGGGATATCCAAGGTTTTTTTTTTTTTTAAAAAAAAAGGAATAACCGGGGGAAGGAGTGGGAGACATGCAGGAGGCTCACAGCATCATCAAAATGACCTGCAAACTTCTGTGAGTGTCCAGTCATAAGCGTGCTATAATAAATCACTCCTTTAAAAAAGCCCATTGTATTGCCATACTCATTCTACAAAGTGCAGAACAGAACAGAGCTCTTAACATATGACCTAATAATTACTCCTGAGAGCTAAACTACACGTTATGCAGAATTCCATGTAAGGTTTCCTTTGCTTTTTAAAATGAAAAACAGCCACTCGTGGCTCCAAGTAAAAGAAGAGGAAAGCTGGGTGAAAAGGGAATTAAATCTTTCTCATGTTAGCTCTTTTGCTCTCAAAAGTGCTTTCCCAAGTTGTGTTTCCTCTAATGGAGGAAAAAACATAGTTGCCTCTAACATTTCCTATGAAGAGAAGAAAACAACAAGAGGGGGCTGATTTTCAAAAGACAGACAGGGAAAGGGTTAAGTGACCCCCTCCTGACCTCTCTCAGGGGAAAGTTACATGGAAATCCATGCAATGTTTCCAGCTCTCCTGACTGGACAAGCCTTTGAAAACTAGTGGACAGTTTCTGCTGAAGACAGAGCAATCCTATACATATCTACTCAGAAGTTAGTCCCATTGAGTTTAATGGGATGTACTCCCAGGCCAATGCATAGGATAGCATTTCAGCCTTACTGTTCCATTTATAAAAGACAAGAAGATGAAGGGGGATGGGGGAAGTCATGCTTGCTTATTATGCTAGATTTTTATTTTTTCCCTTCATTTTTGTACCCTGTTTAGAAAGACGATTGATTCATTTCTACTGTTTATTTAATTAATTGGGTTAGTGCCATTTGAGTTGGCAGCTTGTATCAATCTTATCTCTTAGTTAATCAAATCATTGTCTTCATGAACACTGATCTGTCTGTCTAAGTTTCTCAGTTTGCTAAACTTTAACCATGGTATTAACACTGTACACTGCATGATTCTGCAAAACAGTATGTTAAAATCCCATGCTAGTGTAATGTTATTTAATCTGCATCATTTTATACCCGTCCATTAGCAGGGCGGGCACAAGACTTCCCACCTCCTGAGGCAGGACAATACTTCTCCATCCTCCCCCCTCTCCCTCCTTGGCCACCTCCTACATCCCTCTAAATGCTTCACTCTGAGGTGTCTTTCCTCAGAGTGAGGCGTTAGCAGGGAAGTGGCCCTGGAAGCTGCCTGTGCCATGATAGAAGAGCCTACCTCACCCAGAATCCCTCACTCTGAGCCCTCCAAGTGAGGCATTTGGCCCAGCAGCCTCTCTGAAGAGCCATGGCAGAAACTCTTCTGCTGTGGCATCTGCTGCAGCAGGGGAAAACACAGCAGGGCTTCCAAGAGACCCCCTGCCTGATGCCTCACTCTGAGAACTCCTGAGAGGGAAACATTGGCTGGGTTCGGACGACACAATAAGCAACATTGTTTAATTAGTCAGTTGAGTTGCTTATTGTGTTGTCTGGCGGGGAGCACACAACTGATGGTTGACTATTTTTCCGAAATAACCAATGGAGAAACACAACTGGCTGCTCCAATGGCTATACGGATAACTCTTGCTTTGTGCGTTGTCTGGCAGGCTCCAATGATTATTTTCCCCATCCATAGAGTTGTGAGGGAGACTCAGCGCCCTGGTTGTCTAGTGATTGTGGCGGATGAATCCCTTCTCCTGCCAACAGGAGAAAGGGCTCCATCATGACTTCTTCCTGTTAACAGGAGAAGGGATTCATCCGCCGCTGGGGGCCTCATCTCTCCCCCACTCTCTGCTCCTCTGCCCGTAATGGTGATGCCGGTAAGGTATGCACTAACCAGTGCCGCCATTTGGTGGGAAGGGACCACAAGTGTTGGGAGAGAGCCGGCAACTCAATGGAGAGAAGGCAGTCCTCTCCACAGAATGGCAGTTCCATGTTGCCCAAAAGCGCACATGGATTTGCCGTCCGTTGAGTGTTTCCTCGCCACTGACTAAAGTGTCATCCCAACACACCCAACTGGGTGAGTGATGTTCTGGAAAGCTGTGTCGGCTGCTCTCCAGCTTGGCAAATGGCTCTAAAAGGGCGGGGGAGTCTCCATATTGGGAAGCAACTAGGGGTGTGCACGGACCCCCCGGATCGGATCGGGACCCGGATCGGGACCTCCAATTTTGTCCCGGACCGGTTCGGACAAAATCGGAGGCCCCCCGGACCGGATCGAGTCCGATCCCGACCCAAAAATCGTAAATTTTTGGATCGGCCGCCATTTTTTTCCCCATAGACTTGCATTGCAATGCAAGTCTATGAGGAAAAAATGGCGGCGGGTGGGTGAGGGGGGGCCTAACTCCCTCCCCCCCCCGGGGCCGTCTGCTGTGGATGGCCCCGGCAGGTAAGCCCCCTCCCCCGCGCTCCCTACCCCCCCTGGGGCCGCCTGCTTCCATCCGCTGGCGCCCGCGGGCGCCAGCGGATAGAAGCGGACGGCTCCGGGGGGGGGTAAGCCCCCTTCCCCGCCACTGCTTACCTTCTCGGCCCGTCCGCTCCCGTCCGGCGCCGGCGGCTACTACCAGCGGGCTCCGCGGCCTACTCTCAAGTAGCGCGCCGGGTGATGACATCACCCGGCGCGCCACCCTGGAGCAGGCCGCGGAGCCTGCTGGGAGTAGTAGGCGCCGGCGCCGGACGGGAGCCACCGGGCCGGGAAGGTAAGGGCCCCCCTCCGCGCGCCCCCTCCTCCCCTCCACGCACCCCCTCCTTACCTTCCCGGCCCGGCGGCTCCCGTCCGGCGCCGGCGCCTACTACTCCCAGCAGGCTCCGCGGCCTGCTCTAGAGTAGCGCGCCGGGTGATGACATCACCCGGCGCGCCACCCTAGAGCAGGCCGCGGGGCCTGCTGGGAGTAGTAGGCGCCGGCGCCGGACGGGAGCCGCCGGGCCGGGAAGGTAAGGGCCCCCCTCCCCCCACCGCGCGCCCCCTCCTCCCCTCCACGCACCCCCTGCTTACCTTCTCGGCCCGTCCGCTCCCGTCCGGGGCCGGCGGCTACCACCAGCAGGCTCCGTGGCCTGCTCTAGAGTAGCGCGCCGGGTGATGACATCACCCGGCGCGCCACCCTAGAGCAGGCCGCGGAGCCCGCTGGTAGTAGATGCTAGTGCCGGACGGGAGCGGACGGGCCGAGAAGGTAAGCGCCCCCCCTCCACAATGAGCATGTAAAAGGCTCAGTTACATGCTACAAGCCCCCCCTCCACAATGTTTTGGGGTTTTAGGGCACATTTGGAATTTTGAGAGTGTTGTGAGCAATGGCTGCTGTAGAGGCTGTGGCTAGTCACAAAACACCAATTTCTCAGAAGGCAAACTGATAAGACTAAAAAAAAGAGAGTAACTTGCTGAATAATCTAAGTGCAAGGCAGAGGTGGGGTCTGAGTCCAAAACATAAAACGCTTCTTTAATCCCAGTTTCCTGCCCACCACTAATTTCGCAGAAAGTAAGCTGAAGAGATTCAGCGGCAGTAACTTGGCCAAGGAGCTAAGTACAAGGCACCTGAGCCTGAAATGCCAAATCACAAATTTGCCTCTGCAAAGAACTGCAAAATGGCCCTTTCACAGAAGAAGGCAAACCGGTGATGCTCAAAGAAACACACCAAAAACACAACAACTGGGCAAAACATCTACCCACACCATACACCACATGCAAATCCAGGCAAAACACCACACCCACCCACCCACACCAGGCAAAGTCCACACAATGCCAAAACAAACCAACTACCTCTCTCTTTCTTGCTCCCTCTCTCCCACACATACACGACACAGGTAAAACACACACACACACACACTCCCCATAGATCCCAAGGATACTCCTTACCACCCGACAACATGCCCTTCCTTTTCTTCCTAGGCAGGTGGGCATGCTTCCTTCAACACAAAGAGCCTGGCTCCACCCACCCACAATTGTTTATTTCCTAACAATGCCTCTGGGGCCCACATGGAGCCCAGAGGCATTCTTGGAAATAAAGTTACCTCTGTAAGCAGGAACTTCACTTCACAGCATGCCAGTCTCCCAGATTTTATATCTATATCTATAAATTAAAAAAACCCTTAAAATAAAATAGAGGTCTAGAAGAACAAACAGTCTGGTAGGCCCCAAGGGAAGTGAGGCCAGGCAGTAGAGCACCATGCTGTAGAACCCAAGAGGGGTTATGCAATTAGTGTAGGCTGACCATATGAAAAGGAGGACAGGGCTCATGTAACTTTAAGAATTGTAGATAAAAGGGAATTTCAACACTTCATCTTCTTACTGATAGTAAAAGTACAATGGCAATAAACTGACAATTTGCTGCTTTTCCAGGATGTCTAAAATTTGCAGGGGAGCAGATTGACTTTGGAGGTGGTGGGATCTCTCCTATGTTGAAAGTATTTAAGTAGAGGCTAGATGGCCGTGAAGTAATGCATACTGCATTATTGAGCCTGCATTGAGGAGGGCTTGGATTGAACTCTGTGAGCTCCATCACACCAGCGATTTAATGCACCCTCGCTATGCCTGATGTGTTGATCAGCAGCATGGTACTCACATGACACCGTGCCTGTCCTGCTGATGCCCCGCCTCTTCCCCAGCCTTTCCTAGGATGCTAAAATTCTGGATTATTTTCCTTAAGTGCATTTAATGCACCCTAAGCTTCCATGTAGTTTTAAAGAAACTGGGGGCTTGAATGGATTGCATCAGGTCCTGGCAGGGGCAGGGAAAAGCGATCAATCTCAGCAGCCGGCTCCAAGCCTCAATATAAAACCCAAACCTTGCATCCCAGGTTCAAAAGCATTTTTTAAAATCATACAATGCCTGAATTTCTGCAGAGATAGGATTGTACTCCCTCGATGTCCCCAAAGAGCCAGACTAAAGGGTCATTCCATTTTTGCCCGGCAGAAAGGCAATCTGGTTGAAGTACTCATCTGACAGGACCTGACTGGAGGCAGAAAGAGAAGGGGAGGGGTGGGATGGAGTGGAGTGGAACAGCAAATGAGTGAAGGAGCAGCTATTCAGGTGAAAGGGATCATAAGGTTGACGCACTTCTGCCTCAGAAGTAAAAAAAGGTGGAGGCAAACCGGGGGGGGGGGAATTAGGTGTAATGGAGGTCTATGCTTCTAACACAAATATTGCTTTGTCAGAAAGCAAAGGTGACAAATGAAGCAGTTCAAAAAGGATTCTCAGCAATAAACTGATATTAACTTTCCTTAAGAGATCACAGCTCTGATACGTTAACATCCTCTTTTCCTAAAAGTTGTTCTCAATATGTTCCATTCTTCGAACATAATTATCTTCGTTTGGATCTAGATGCAGGAACATATTGCTGACTTGGAGCTGATGAGTTCACTTTTTCTAGCTACTTTGCATGCTGAGAAAGAGGGAAACCGCTATATACATTCTTCAGATAAAATAAGTATCCCTTGCAAAACTTCTAAATTTAACAGGAATATTGTGAAGCTGAAAGATATAAGCACTGGAAAGATTATTACATGCACAGAACCTCACAGACACAACGAACACTAGTCAAGATAATGATAGCAATAGCATGATGCCATGTAGTCCTTATAGATCCTATGAGGAGAAATCCAAGGAGGCTCCATGTGCCAGATGAGGAACACTCTGTGGGCATGATTAGGCCTGCGAGCCAGAGGTTCCCCATAGGAGATTGCTATGGAAAACCGTGGGCATGATTCACACTCTTGCACATGTGGAAGAGGTTCCGCATAGGGCATCATTCACCCCTTTCCCCACACTCTCTTCTCTGACTGATGGCTTGCATGTCATGCCATGTACATATGATAATAGATTCTGCTATGATTTAAACCAGAGCCTCATGTGCACCTCCCATAAAAAAGGCAGTGGTCCCCAAACGCCCAAGGGCTCTGTGTAAAGGTTACTCTGACTCAGGGTGGGCTAAGAGCCGGAGGAAGCCATTGGATCCTTTTATGGGAGGCACATACTAGCTTTCCATTCAACTAATGGCTGCACACACTGATGGGCATCTGGTATGATGTGTGCTCAGCTATTGTCTGGTCATAAAAAGGGGCAGTGGAAGGGAGCCCAAATGATGCCTTGAAGTGGTCATTTTCTGTTTGCGCCCAGAAATGGGGCTAGATCCTATCCTGTGAGGTCTTGTGCATTAATGGACCTATCTACACAGTACCTTGGAACATTTTAAAGTGTATTTTAAAACGTTCCAAATAGGTGCGTTCTAAAACGTCTTAGGCCACATTAACGAGTACTCACATTACAGGAGAAAAAATCTTCAGTCTTCAAAGCGGTGTGGGAGGTCTCACACACTCTTCTGTCCGTCTCTTTCTCTTTCGTTTTTACAATGAGTTTAGGGCAAGACATTGTGGGAGTTGTAGTTCAGTCACCCACTTCCTCCTTAGTTCTCCTTTCATTCACTAGCTTTCAATTATAGGGCTAGGCATTGTGGGTGTTGTAGTTCACTCATCCACTTCCTCTTTCTTCCCCACCAATCAACTGCTAAGCATTTGGGCACTGGTCAGCAAAGCACTGCCCCCACGAATAACAAATGGTAAGGAAGGGCACATTATTTTACTTAAAACGATTTATTAAAAGTAAAAACCGTTGTATATTGCTGAAGTGAGTTTTAAAAAACCTCAGATATGCAACGTTATAGGGAGTGCGTCATGTGGCCCAAAGAGTTTTCATTACCCTTATGAAACGTTACAAACCTCGTGTGTAGATCGGCCCAATGTGTGGTTTTCAGCTCCTCGCAACCACCTCCGGAGTCTGCCTTGATTCTGCTCGTCAACTGTGTTACAGGACAGAGTTGTGAAAGTGAGCGGAAACTTTTTTGTCTCTCTCCAATTTAATATTGAGTACTATGGTTTGTTCTGGAAAATGGGAGAAACATCTCAGGATGCTTTGAACAATTGTGAACAAGCCCAACATGTTGCTTTCTGCTAGGCCTTTTTCAGGGGGTTGTAACAATGTCTGCAGAAATTGTATAGACACAAGACAACCTGTTGTAAATAAGCAGTAGTGTAGATCCTGCCCCAGTCATTCTGCCTGAAAAAAATGTTTGGGGGCAAAAGCCTTAGGGAGCGGAATGCAGCCTGCAGGTCTTACTCTGCCTATCCAGGGTTAGTGCATTTTTAAAGAGTTAAATCTATTGGCCTGAATCAAGATGTTCAATGGAACATCGCTTTGTAAAAGTTATTGCAAATGAAAGCTCAAAGGCATAAAATGATGATATGAAGCGTGCTGATTCATTGCAGTGTGGGTGAGGTTTGGGAGGTAAACAATTACAAGGAATAAGATAAACATTGGGACTGCAAAGTATAACCATGATCCAGTCAAAGGGAACAGCTTAACCTCCCACTGATTTTCTATGGAAATCAATGGTACCTAGTCTAGAGAATGTGTAATTTTCAACATGCTCCATTTCTTGTTTACAGGAATAGCTGGTGTAATGTAATGCTTTGAGTGTTACCTGCGAATCAAGAAGTCCCTGGTTCAAATCTCACTCAGTGACTAACTCACTAGGTTGGCTTTTATGCACTTAGCATCTTCTCTCCCCTTGACCCAACTGCAATATGGGGATAATAACATTGGCCTAATTTATAGGCAAGTTGTAAGAACGACTGAGGTATGGTAGTGAAGCACATCTAAAGTGAGTATAATAAAAGGAGCCCTGCTGGGTCAGACCAAAGGCCTATCAAGTCCATCCCCACAGTGGCCAGTCAGATACCTATTTATCTATGTATCAATAGCCGAAGTTACCGATGAGAAGCCCACAAGCAGGACATGAGCACCTCAGCCCTGTCATGCTGTTGTTCCCAGCAATGATAATTCAGAAGCATACTGCTTCTGAACCTGGAGGTTCAGCTGGTGCTTGATACATATGCAATATAAATGATGATGTAAATAATCTCAATTTGCAAAAGTATCTTAACTCATGAAAATGGAATATTCCCCTCTAATTGTCCCCACTACTATGGGAGGGTTTACCAAATTATATATTTTGTTACCTTTCCGGAATCTACCACTTACACGGATGTTGTGCTCTCCCCCCCCCCCCCCCCCCGGATGTTTTGATCTACAACTCCCATCATGCCTCACCATTGGCTATGCTGATAGGAGCTGTAGGCCAAAATATCTGGAAGACCACAAGTTGCCCTCCCCTGTGTAATGGATTTATTCTCTGAGATAAAATAGGATTGTATTTATTCCAGAGTCAAGTTGAACATGATACAAATATTCAAGCCAGAGCTCCAATGTTGAGCCTCCAGCAACCATCAGGTATACCTATGAACAAAGAACATGACAAATATAGGAAGGTGATTGATAAGCTTCCCTCTTTCAGCACCTTCAGCTTTGCCCATGCAGCTGAGAGCCCAGGGCTGGCTCAGAGACGGAGACTTGGCACTCCCTTTCAGGACTGGCAGAACTATTAGCTCTCGCTCAGTTTGCTTTTTATTTGCGCAGTTAATATCTCCCCTTCCACTTCCTTTGGCAAAGCCCTGAAATTCAGCATTCGTTTTTCTTCCCCCTTGTGGAGCCACACATTCTGCTGTCCCGAAGGAGTCACTGAGCAGCTTGCGTTGCAGCCGCTACATTTTCCAATGGGTTAATTTGACAGTTACCTACTGTGCCGAGTTGCTAGGAGAAGGTGAATAGTCGCAATTAGAGCATGCTCCTTCAATGGCAACCTGTGGAGCTTTCTAATTTACGCAGGGGAACTGCACACGCCAGCAATGCTGGCTTTCCGTTTGCTTGGTCCGCAAGACACTTCTTGTTCCTCGGGAAGCAATTCAGGATCAACTTGAAGAGGTGAAGGCGGCAGCGTTTTGGCACATGTCTGCCCCCCCTCCATCCCCAGCAGGGCGGGTGCAGAACCGGGATTGGCTTCTACCACCTGCTTCCTGATTGCATCCTGCTTTGCCAACTGCAGAGAGCAGGCATCCTTCTCTCTCCTGGACCACTCTGGATGCTCACATTTTGCTCCGGCATGGCCAGAGGTTCCTGCCACCTTTTGAGAAAACAGCTGTGCTTCAGTATACAGAACTCCTGCAACTGAACTGCACCATAGACAAGTGGTGGAAAAGTGACAGGGGGTGGGAGGAGGGAGAGAGCGAGCATCAACAGTCAATGGCACATTTGCCGCCTCACTGGTATGGATTAATTTTCTTTGAGGTTAGAAGAGCTGTGTGCATAAGGGGCTGATGTAGGGGGGGCGGGGGGGGCGGATGGCCGGAGTGTGGCTTTGGCTACCCAAGTGAATAAGCAATTGAGGCAGGAGCTTCCCTCTGCTCTGTAATCCTGATAGGGTGGTGGTTTTTTTTTTTTTTAAGAAAGAGAGAGAGGGAGAGGGAGAGAGAGAGGGAGGGAGGGAGGGAGGGAGGGAGGAAAGAGCAGCTGCTGTCAAACATGTGTGGATCTTCTGGCATTTGCGGTGGACTGAAGACAGCTTTTCCCCCTTGCTGCTGAGCCTGACTTTAATTCTATTAACTGCAGGACAATTACAACCATGGGCTCTACAGGTTCCGAGACAACCCGGGGAATGGACAGCGCTCCTTTAAAGTACCCCATAGGAGGGCATACGGAGAAAATGTGGCAACGGCTGAAAGGAATGTGAGTACACGGCCTCTTCACATCATTTTGCTGTCTTTGGGAAAGCAGCTCTCACTTCCGAATATGACTAATGCATTGATTGGCAAGTCATTTCGAATCCGAATGTCCTTTGATATGTAGAATAAAGCAGGAAGGAATGCTGGGCAGGGTTTGTGGAATTGTTTACTTTGCATAACGCATGTATGGGGAAGCAAGGAATTCACACACAGCATCTGGACATATGTACCTCTTGAACATTGGGGTGTTCATATTATTCCGCCCCTCCTTCCTAAGAGTTGCGGTCTAACATAGTGTTGGATGAGTGGCAGCAACATCCCTAGAAGACATTAATCCTTTGGTAGTGAACACAGCTGCCTTTGGGCATGGCAATACATCTAGGAAAGCATACTCAAGTTGGGTAGCTTTTAAAGTAGTAGTTTTTGAATTGTTCACTGTGCAGATGAGGCATGTTCATTGTTTTCTGTGCATTCAAAAGGATTCTCTGCTATCTATCTATCTATCTATCTATCTATCTATCTATCTATCTATCATCTATCATCTATCTATCTATCTCATCTCCTCTATTTCTGTAACTATCAGATCGGCACATGATAATCTCAAAAGCTGGTTTATGGATTCTTTCAAAGCAGGATGTCCTAAGCTGACTTCCCCTAGGAGTTGAGTGGGGGAAGAGCGCATGGGAGGCCAGGGGCAGGAAATATAATTCAGGACCTTACTGCAGCCCTACAAGCATGAACAAAAAATGCATGGGTAGAACAGAATATTGCAACATACAGATGTTAAGGAAAGGACCAAATTCTTGGTTGGACAGTGTGTGGTGATGGGAGCAGAAAGGAGTATGCACAGAGGGGTTGAACCTCTGAAGGGGGTCTTGGGAACAAAGCTTGGGGCTTAATGGGACAGCCTGCATGATTACAGCAAAGGAAATAAGCCATGGTGGCTTATATCCCCTGCTGCATGTACTGGTTGTGTGCCAGATGGGTTTCCCTAATTATCCTTGCTGGTGCAGCTTGCCATGTCATTTGAACCTTGGGTCATGGCTTATTTGGAGAGGGACAGCAACCCTCAAATAACCCCACAACAGCCCTTGGGCTAATTGAGGGTTTCTGCCTCCTCAAACAAGTCATGCTGCCTGGGTTCAGACAACACACCAATCCATTCCAGTGAGGGTAATTAAGAAAATCCAGCTGGCATAAGTGGCGGGGTTAAGAAGCCACTGTTGTTTGTTAATTACACCATGATTGTGTGAACCGGGTCATTGTTTTACAGGATCACCACATGTAGAAGAGAAGCATCCATTTCTATGTTATCTGCCACATGACTGAAGACAACAACAAAAACACACTTCACACATGCAAATACATCCGTGGATGACTGCAACATCAAGTGATGACTTGCAGAGTGTGAATGGGAGGTCATTGATTATAACACCCCAGGCAAAATATCCCCCTGCATCACTTCACAATGCTTTTCAAGGGAGCTGGTCCATATTTCCAGCCATTAAGTGCAGAGAGACCGTGAATCAAGCTATAGTTTGTTACTTGGAGGAAGTCCTACTAAGCTATGAAATTTAATAGCTCATTAACATACATTGCTACAAAGGCTTAAATCAAAAGAAGTTGCCATCATTTGCGTAAATTGCTTGAAATTAGCCTTGGAATGGGGGTTGGGCAGAATTTTAAATGTTGACAGTCAGAGGCTGATGCAGAGCCTATGTACATTGTTAAGAGCAGGAAGAAGGAAGTGTATGCTTAAGGGAAGTAAGACTCAGTGAAGTTGTTTGAGGAAATGTTGATCAGCCTCCACCAACATGGTACCCTCCACATGTATTGGACTACATTCTCCTGCCACTTGCACCCAGCAGGCTGGGGATGATGGGAGTTATAGTCCAACACATCTGGATTATGCCCTCTCCCCCAATCTATTCTTCCTAAAGGGGGTGGCATCCTGGATATTTTTTTGCATGCTGCTCCTTGTACAACAGGTCCCAGTGAAGTCAGTGGAAATGAATCTATTTATTTTTAAAATGTCTATCCTCTGTAAAAAGATAAGAGAGAGGACTTCTTCACACAGCAGATAGTCAAACTATGGATTTTGCTACCACAAGATATAGCTGTGGGCACCAATTTGGATGGCTTTAAAAAAGGGATTGGACAAATTCATGGAGGCTGTCAATGGCTCCTAGTCTCGATGGTATATGCTACCTCCAGCATCAGAGGCAGTATTCCTGTGTACACCAGTTGCTTGGGAACATGGGTGGAAGGATGTCCTACTTGTGGGTTAGCCACTGTGTGAACAGAGTGCTGGACTAGATGGATCCTTGGTCCAGCATTGTTCTTTTGCTCTGATATTTTTATGTGCTATTTCTGGACCTCCACAACATGCAAAATAAAGCAAGTCATTATAGAGTGGTGAAAGGTGATCTAGTAAAGTTGTTGTTTAATTCATTCAGAGGTGGAAGAGCATGGCTGTTGAGAAAAACTGGTGGTAAAAGCTGCTGAAAAGATGCACTATGCCAAGAGAACACTTACCTATATGGAACCCAGGCCCAGCCATACTGCATACTCCAGCTGGGACAGGGATATGCCTGGTTCCATTTTATCTTTTTAGAGAAGTATGGGGAAACCAGGGGGGTGTCTATACGAGGTTGCATTGGTGCCTCGAGCCCCCACTGTCCCGCACTTGCGATCCTGCTGGTTGTCTCCACGGCAAGGAGCACAAGTGCGGGGTTTGCAGCTGAAGGAGCCGCCGCCATGCCCGTGCCACTGTGCCCATGTATTGCCGTCCAATTTCACATTATTACATGGGCAGTGCTGTGCATCCATGCATCCTCCATGTTTTTTAAAAAAATGTAACCATTTTTTATCTTTACGTACTTCTCTGGCGTGGGTGTCCTTCTGCCCCTACCGGGGAAGCATAGAAGTATTCCAGCGGCCATCTGGCTCGCTGGCCCACCCTCTACCACCTGTTCAGGCCAATGGCGGCCAATCAGGGGTTGCCATGGCCCGGCCACGCCTCCACTGCAACTTTGGAGCAAGGCTATAGACTCAGATGAACCAACGTTGCCTTGTTCACAGAAAAAAGTCAGGGTAAGTCCCTGACTTTTTTTAATTTGGAGTTTCAGGGGAATGCCCTGGGATGGCTCCTCAGTGGCTGCTGCATCATATCAATGACTGATTGCCACTGCGGAGCCACACTGGGGCTTTCCCCTCGTCAAGACAACCTCCAGGATAACATCACAAACAAACTGTGCATGTGGCAAGGGAATGGCACCGGTCTTGAAGGTAGGTTGAGGCTGATAGCCATCTGGCTCTTCCTTCAGGATCAGTGCCATTCTGTACCCCCTAGTTAGTTACTAAGTTAGTAACTAAGCCGTATGGCTACAGTTCTACTTTTTCCAAGTTCCAGCCCAGCAGAATGAGGATGCCTGAGGCAATAGAATTGACTCAGGTTACACATGCTCACTTGCATTAAAAACAACTTTCTGTAAATGGAGAACAGCACAGAATGGAATGGGTTAGGCTTGAACCTTTGTCCCTGGTATACTCGTATTCCACCTCAAGGGAGTTTTCTAAAATGGTATCATCCACTTATAATCTCATAGATGCAGCCCTTTCTACCAGTCTTGGATTCTACCACCTCATAGTGTGCATGTGTAGATCAGGCCCTAGTCTCCAGCAGATTTTTCGATGCTGCGATATGTGGAGGAGGCGTTCTATCGCTCCCTATTGTTTTCTTCGCCACAGCTTTCTTTACAGTTGCCAGGACGTAGGTTTGGCCCTGAGACTTAGGTTTTGGGGTTCAGATAGTTGTCTCAGGACCATTAGCTATTCTGTCACAACTCTTGCACACTTGTTGGTCTCTTCTGAGCATGCAGGAATGCTACACTATCTGACACGTGCCTGCCTGTGCTGTCTATTGCGCAAGTACTTTGCACACGCAGCGCCAATTGTTTCATAAATAATCCGTGCACGGCAGTTGTGGGTTGCCTTGATCTCATTGGTGTAACTTTGCTGAACAGACGAACACGTAGAACTGGTGTGTAAAAATGCTTCATTCTTCATTCATTTTCTATTTTCTCAAAAAAAACAAAAAAAACCCCAAATACTATTTTTTCCAGAGGTTTTCTGTTTTCCTGGGTTTTTAAATCTCTACGTCCATCCCATTACCACTGAGCTCTGCCCCTTTAACATTGGACTTGCTCTGAAGCTCAAATAATTGTCTTTTTAAAAAAATATATTTTCAAGAATTAGCAATCCAGGGTGAAATCCAGTTGTGTTTATCTGCTGCCCAAAACAGCACCTGCCAGCAGAACATGCCCCTCCTCTTCCTGCAACCTGCCCCACCCCACCCCGATCTGCTCTGGAGGTTTGGGGAAACCCATGGAGTAGATTTTGGGGGAGGACTTGGGACTGCAGAAGGAGGAGAAAATGGGAAAAGTGCGCAAGTCCACTTGTGTGCTGTTGGATGAAGCTTCCGGAGACATCGCCAGGCATGGAGTCATGATGTCACCAAGCCCCACCCTTTCAGTGTCAGGCTTTGGATTGCTGGAAACTTGACAACTTTATGTATCTTCCAACTTGAGTTTTAAAAGCAGCAACTTCTCCACAGCGCTTCACTTTTGCTGGCTTCCAATGACTCTAGTACATCTTTTTTTTTTTAATATAGTTGTTTTGTTATAATTAGCGTACATTTTTCTTATTAGTTTGCATTTGGTTTCCATTTACAAGCTTTAATATAAGATGCTGTTACCATTATAATATTGATTTCCATTTATAAGCATTGATAGTGTGTTGTTCACATGTATAATAACTATAACGTACATTATCACCACACGGAGCATTGCTTTGTGTAGAATATTGATGTCGAAATCTGATTTCTTTCGATGCATGAGGGGCTTCAAGGGAAGTTCCTCTTGGGTCAGGGGTACACAACCATTTCCACCCCAAGGGCTGCATTGGGTGTCTGCTGGAGAGCCAGGGCCGTGCAAGTGTGTGCATGGGCACACACACAGAAGCAGTGAAACTCTAGGCAGGGTTCTCATGGCTTCATGGGCCACATGGGAAGCAGCCAAGAGCCACATGTGTGGGCTGGGCACCTCTGCTGTAGGTATGATGGAAAAGAGAGGGAAAGGGACACATAGGGGCAATGTCTAGTCCTCCCCCAAATGGCTTCTTATGTTGGGTTACTTCAGTTTCAATCCTTTCCAGGGGCTCATTTAGATACTTTGACTGTTTGGTGCGCGTGTTTGGGTGTTTTAATGTAGCAGGTTTTTAAAAAGTGAATTGTGCAGGTTTTAAAATCACACGAAGAGGATATTTGACAGATCGGACAAATAGCAGCATATTGATTGGATCAATGAAATACCGGTGAGGATGTATCGAATCAAGAAAAGGAGCTATCAATAAGGGATATAGTCCTGGCTCTTGGCGTGTCATCAGACGAGAGTTTTATCACACGCTTGTTACTGGTCATGCACGGGTTTTGAAGGTCCTTTTGACAGCGCCATCCACCTCCCATGCGTCTCCTGCTCCTTCTGGTCATTTTTCTATGACAAAATAAGACCCAGTAAATCCGGGTTTTTTTTTTCTGAGGTGAAACTTGCTGCCATTTCCTGTTGTGTGCAGGAAAAGCAGTGCAATAAAAATGCCTACTGAATGGGCCACATGTTTGTTGCTGCTTCCTTTTTCTTCCCAGTGTAAAGAAAGAGGAAGCTGCTCATCCCTATTGTGGGGCAGCAGCAGGAAGCCAAAGCAATGTTAGGGAAATGTCCCCCCCCCCCCATCTGATGATGCTCTTAGAAAGCTCCCCATGACTGATGTATATATGAATAAGAAATAGATGATCCCTTTTCTTATAAAGAGGGCTCACATCCAGTCAGGCATTGAACAGGAATTTCAAATACCTTTGGATGTTACTTTAATAAAGGATGTTCTTTTAAACAGGATTTTCTGTTATTCCCCCCTGCCGTAGCATAAGCCTGGCTTGTACAATATGTATATAGTGCTTGAAGTATGGACCTTGACCATCTGTCTTGTTCCTCCCACCGCAGTCTTTAGGTGGGCTGTCCTTTATTTCATTTTTTTTCAAAATGCAGCAGGAACCTTAATTCATTTTGCATTCCATTTTAAAAGAAACACAAATTTTCTCCACAGGTAGGAGGTGGGTTTGTGATGTTGCAAATGACAGCCAATCAGTGCTGTGCACAGCTGGTTTCCTGCTGCAAACTGGGAGAAGGTTTTCCCTGACTTAAGATGCTGCACAGGAAATAGTACATCTGTTCCCAATGTGGTGAATGTGCTTCTCCAGTGGCATGACCGCTAAATCAATGTACATCTGTATGCACCCAAAGCCAGTGTTCAGTCCTGCAAGCTTCTCCAAAGATCTCATTGGGAGAGCAAATGAAAGCCATAACTGTGAACTGTGATGCTAACAGCTGCTCTTTCCTGATAACAGTTTCCTCCCAGGAGTCCTGCAATTCCTATAACTCAGTGGCAATTTTATATAGCAAGGTTTCATGAGGGTTTATTGGCTATCCAGAAGGTGAGAATGTGCCAATTTTTCTGGCTTGCAAGTTGGCTTAAATTCAGTTTTTAACATCTCAGGTCAGTGGTTTATTTTACAGAGAGAACAGATTTTTTTTTTAATGCTGCTATGTAATATCCACAAGCTTCACCTCTGGCAATGAATTGCTGTGCTTTTTCTTGTTAACATTCCAGTTTGAAGCATGCTTGCATTTCAGCTTACATATTGATTATCCCCAAACAAGTGTCTCAGGTAGGAATGTACAAATATGCAAAATTTGAGCTCACTAAAGTTCTCCAAATTCCTTCACAAAGCTTGTTCTGACTCAAGTGCATATCAGATTGTGAACTTTGTTTCCCCCCACCCTTTACATGAAAATCTGTGTGCATTTCCCCAAATGTACGCATCAGCTGTGTGCATCCTTGAAATGTACACATTTTTCTTCCATCAACTAAAGCGTATTTGTGTCTATTTTTCAAAAGTATGCATTTTCATACACATTTTCCAAATGTACGCATGCTTTCATACACATTTATTTAGGTCCATGAATCTCATTGCAATTTCTCATTGAAATGTATGGACTTCAACTGCAGATTGTGTCCGAGCCTGTGTTTGGGCCAGAAGGTGTGGACTAGGTAGACCCTAATCAAAAATGAACTGGAACGAAGTTCTCATACATCCCTAATTTTCTTTCCTATGGAAAACTGGGCCGCAGCATTGAACACACCAGGGACAGATGTTTTGCACCAGTCTTCCCCAACTTGGTGCTCTCCAGATGTGTTGAACTACATGTCTCATCATCCCTAGCCAGCATGGCCATTGGTCATGAATTTAAACATTAAGAACCATGAATTTAAAAAAGAAAATGACCAGCCCAGATTAAGCAGGACATCTTCTTGTTTGGGCCTCCCTCCCTCTGTCTCCCAGATTTCTCTCTACAAGCCAGTTGGTGTTAGATGGCCATGCAGTGGGAGCAGCAGACTCCTGGTGGTCTTCACCTGCCACCCTCCTCCTCCTGCTCCTTTCCCACAAGGAAAGTTGGTGGGACATGGCCTTGTGGTGGAAGAGAGCTAGACAGTATGCTTTGCATGCAGATGGTGCCATGCTTGATCTGGCATTCCCAGTTTTTTTTTTAAAGGGAATCCAGGTAGCCACTACTGGGAAAGGCCCCTAACATAGACCTGGAGAGGTCCCCAACCTGATGCCCTACAGTTCTTTGGACTACAACTTCTTTTAGCTCCAGCCAGTATGGTGAACAATCAGGGATGATTTAGTCTCAAAAAGAAGGCTAGGGTAGACAACCCTGGGCTAAAGGTGGTCTGTCTTGATCTGGAGCAGCTTCAAATGCAACGTGTTCCATCTCTGACTTTGAACAGCAATAGGTTTAGTCTACAACTCGTATCTGTTTAGAATGGGTGTGGAAGAGACCAATCCCCCCCACTCCTCTACTGCAAGCATACCAGTGGACAGAAAGCTTCATCTACCACAAAGCTGGCAGAAGACTTGCATTCCTACTTGACCCTCATGTTACCCTCTTGTTAAGTTCCTGCCATGTCATTTTCATGCCAGGATGTCACATTCTCATCTACTGCTGCAGCCAAAGGCTTCGGTAATTTAATTTCTAAGAAGTTCTGTTATTGCTATGTTCCTTTCAGACATCACTCAGGGTAATTCTTGCTATAATTAATCAATTATAAACAATTAATAAAATTAAGATGTGAGCAACCGTCTGCTGGCCTGCTTTCCGTGAGCGCTCACAGCCACCACCTCTCAGCCTAATCTACCTCACAGGGCTGTTGTGAGGATAAAAAGGGGGGAATTCTGTACACTGCCCTTAGCTCTTGGAAGAAAGGTATAAATTAAATAGAAATGTAATCAAATGAAATAATAGTTATACTTGAAAAGCATGATTGGCTTACAGGCACTCTGTTATAAATAGTTCGAAATAAGTCTCCCTAGCGTGGAAAATGGCCAATGGTGCATTGCATGGTGGCTTTTACTGTGTGCATATATTTATATACATATGCACTAGAGACAAAGTGTACCCACTACCCTACTGGATAATGTAACATATAGGGAGGGAGCTAAATCCTGAAGACTGACACCAATTCTTATGACTCATAGTATTCCCCCCCTCCCACAATATTTGAATAAGACTCTATGGAGGAACCCTGCAGACTTTCTGCCACAATTCCAGTTTTAAATAGCATATATCCTTGGTTACCATACCTAATAAGAGAGTCTTTCTACATAATAGCTTTACCCCCAGATTCAGTTCCCTTAAACTCCACCCCAGCCAATCCAGGAATGGATGCTGTATAACAGGGCTCCCACCAGAAGAGCTCTCAGACTGGTTTCCTCTATTCTCAGCTCTGAGCATTACTCCCTTCAGCTAACTACCAAAAATGCCATCGCCATCTCTCTCTCTCTCTCATATCCACTAGCAGATGCCTTCCTGACCTTTTTAAATTTCCTGGCCAATCATGTTCCCCTTGGACCTCCCAACTGCCAATCATCCTTGTTGACCCATCTGACCAATCAAAACAAATAAGTATGAGCCTTGCAGCAGTATCCACTATCAGAAATTGCAATAGCAGCCTTGAGCAAGGCCATCTAGATAGATCAGCCACCCCAATCTGGTGCCCTCCAGATGTTTTGGACTTCACCTTCCATCAGTTCAGCATGGCCAATGGTCAGGAATTCTGGGAGTTGTCATTCCGGAGGGCTCCAGGATGGGGAAAGGTGTGCTAGATGAATAAGCACCTAATATTAAGAAGAGTTGACTGCATTTTTGAAAAAAAAATACGATCTAGAAATGCAATAAACACGTCTTACATTTTGGCAACTAATCAGATTATATCATTATTCTGCATCTGTTGTGATTAAAAAATATACATACACGGTGACACAAAACATTTTTTTTAACACACATTTGAGGGCCACCACATGAGCTAACAAAAGTATCAGAAGTTTTACTCTACTGTGATTGAGAAGAATGGACCACTGTTGCTGGGATTCTTTTACACATGCTTGGCAGCATCATAACTTAGCTCAGGATTCATTTCCCTCTAACGTATGTGGAACTAGAAGACAATTCATCACCACTCCCAGGGGATGAATCACAAATTGAGAGCAATATAAGAATGATACTCCCACCTCCCTACTGCTGCAGTTTTCTACTTCCGAAAACAACATCCTTTCCACTTACACATAACGTAAAATAATTTTGTTCTAATTCCATTTTTTATAATGTGTGCATAGGTCCTGAAATACAAAATATGTTAATATAACATGTTAATGTATATTAGGCTGACCAGATAAAATCCAGGTCAGGGTTCATGTAACTTTAACAGTTGTAGAGAAAAGGGAATTTCAGCCAGAGTCATTTGTATGCAATTAGTTCCTGGTGATATTCCCTCTTCATCACAACTGTTAAAGTTGCAGGAGCCCTGCCTTCTTTTGTATATGGTCACTCTAGTATAGTGCCTGCACCTTTAACTGTTGTGATGAAGAGGGAATTTCACCAGGAACTAATTGCATACAAATGACGCTGGCTGAAATTCCCTTTTCTCTACAACTGTTAAAGTTACATGAGCCCTGACCTGGATTTTACCTGGTCAGCCTAATGTATATTCCTTCTCTTTATGTCTTTAAGTGGTAGATTTTATATATAACGTAGGACCAGGATACTTAAGAGATCACCTGTCTCCCTAGCTACCTGTGAGATTGCTGTGCTCATCAGCTGATACCCTCCTGGTGGTGTCTTAAGACTTTGGAGGTCTGGTCCATGATGGCTTGAAATGGGACGTTCATTTAATATCTTGACACCCATTCTTGGAACTCCGTACTAGTACAAGTTAGATTAGGCTGACTATATGAAAAGGAGGACAGGGCTCATGTAACTTTAACAGTTGTAGAGAAAAGGGAATTTCAGCCAGTGTCATTTGTATGCAATTAGTTCCTGGTGAAATTCCCTCTTCATCACAACTGTTAAAGTTACAGGGGCCCTGCCTTCTTTTGTATATGGTCACTATAGTATAGTGCCTGCACCTTTAACTGTTGTGATGAAGAGGGAATATCACCAGGAACTAATTGCATACAAATGGCTGAAATTCCCTTTTCTTTACAACTGTTAAAGTTACATGAGCCCTGTCCTCCTTTTCATATGGTCAGCCTAAGTTAGATAGGCTCTGATCCTTCTGTGTTTGCCTACTGGCACCATACTTGTTCCAACAAGCAATTCCAGAAAGGTCATCTTGTCTCCAGTATATAGTAATAATATATGGTATTTCATTATAATCTGCACTGTTTGCACATTGCTTAGATTTTTTTTTAATGTAACCAATTCATAAATATTGCTAAATAAATATACTGCAGTGCATTCCTATACATGTATACTCAGAAGTAATCCCCACTGCGTTCAGTGGGAGTTACTCCCACATAAGTAGGCTTATGCATATCTACTCAGAAGTAAACTCTCTGATTTCAATGCAGATTAAATAAGTAATTGCAGTTTAAAGCACAGTTTTATACATGTCTATTCAGAAGTCAGTCCCATTGAGTTCAACAGGGCATACTGCCTGGTAAGCGGCTAATTTTATAATAAATAAAACAATTTTAATGTATGTTAACAAAAATAAACATTGGATTGTAATCAAGTCAGCATCATTGTTTAAAGCAACTCATTAATGGAGAATTACAATTCCAGTTAGAAAGAATAGAATATCTCATTTACAGTCATTCATTTTTTAAAAAACAGATAATCCTTTGGTTAAATATATCCCTAACCATTGCCAAATTTGTCTGTTTATAAAGTCAGCCCAGTATCACCCCTCAACCAATCAATAACAACCTTCCATTGGCAGGTAAGCAATCACAGATAGTTTTGCTATTAGAACAAATGATAGGTTTTAGGAGAATCCCCAACTAGAAACTATTTGAGTATTTTTTAAAGCAATTTGAGATATCTGTGCTTTCTCTGCATATCAGAAGAAAGTTCAAATAATATCTGAACTTTAGATTGCATAATTTGTGCTTCTTGTTTACGCCCCAAATTTCTCTTAATATTGGGTGCTTCCAAATGGCAGAGGGCTCCTAGTGCTACCAGTCAAAATATTGTGCAGCTATTAAGTCTTTTCCTTCTTCAGTGGTTTTTGTAAAGTGTGGAAAGTATAACAATGGACAACGTGATGGAAAAATACAGGATGGTTGCAAATAGAAGTTGGCAACATCAGGATCAGATCTACACCAAGCAGGATATGACATTTTGAAAACTGTTTGAAAATAGTATATGTCCTGGCCCCCAACAGTTGTCACTACTGTTATAAACCGTTTTAAAGCCGGTGTGTAGATCCTGCCCAGGACCCCTATCAAAGTTGCTGCAACCCCACTCATGCATTTGAGAGAACTGCATTAATGGCAGCATGCTGTGGCTCTAGGTGTTGAGCTTTAGGCTCATGGGCCAAATCTGGCCTGCCTGGGGTCTCAATCTGGCCCTCTGGGGGGTCCCCAGGTGGCCACACCCTCTTTCCCCCAACCAATGATCATTTGGTGTTTTCCCAGCTTTTGTCTGTTCCCCCCCCCCCCCATACAAAAGGTTGAAATGTCTCTCCAAAGGCTTAGTTACTGGGAAGAAGAGCTTCAAGCTAAACCATGCTGGCATTTTTGGCCATGCCCCTTTTGCTTTCGGGTCTACCCACCACTGGAATGCAACCACCAGTTTGAAAGAAGTTCAACATCCAGAGGCTACATGGAGTTAAAATTATAATGTACTATAGTTGAGAGAGGACCACTTGTAATGCAATAGAATCATTGTTACCACATTGGAGACCCCAATTTCACCTTGATGTGAATCCTGTGACCAACCGAGTTTGAATTGGTATGCTATCAAAATTGGGTGGACGAGAGACCAGTTTCTGGCACCATTTTATGTCGAAGGCATGATCTGAATTGAAAGCCCATGATACAATGACAGTGCAGAGGCTAAGCATGGTCCTTCTAGTTTGCCTGGGAGCTCTCTGTATGCCACCTTGAGTTCCATTGAAGAAAGGCTGGATACACATGCAGTCAACCAATGAATAAAATATAAAATGCCTGATGTGCATGTTTTTCCTGCTAGAAAAGCTCAAACTGTTTAGTGTCTGTGTAACTTTGCAAAGGCCCAGTGCCAATTGCAGAGGCACATCTCTGATACCTGCATTAATTTCCACTGGTTGCTTTGATTTGAGTGGGTGCAAACAACTTGTTGCTGCATTAATAAGGTTAGGGTTGATGGGAGTTGTAGGTCAAAACACCCGGAGGACCACAAGTAGCCCATCAGTGTAATAAGGGCTGCCACACCACACAGTTGGCAGCATTGGAAGAGATCTTGTGCAGCTGAATCAGTAGGACATGCATTTCACACACCCTATATAGTAAATGAACATAACTGGGGCTTCAGAACTGCTGGGAGATTTGCACGTTGTACTGTCTCACTACAAAGACCATTGGTCATGTTAGGCTAGAGCAACCTTCCTCAACACAGTGCTTCCCAGAGATTTGCATTCCAACTCCCATAATCTCAGACTTTGGTTCATGCTGGCAGGGGCTGATGAAAGTCGCAGTCCAGAACATCTGAAAGATACCACATTGGGAAATGCTGGGCTGCAGCATTCCACACCCTCAAACATTCACAGTCACAGAAATAGTTATGGGGATCACGTTATGGATTAATTGCTGTTAATCAGGAAGACAGTTCTAATTTCAGTGATGTAGCCTGGGAAGTTAAAACAAACAAACAAACCAAACAAGGCTTCAGAGCATATCATGGTCTTATACAGTAATCATATCGGTTTGGTTTTGCACAGGATTGTATGTTACACCGTCTCAAGTCAAAATGGCTTCTTTGTTGGGAAACAGCCAATGGGCATACCACTGAATAGAACATTGCCTTCTGCAGTCTGCTAGGCTGGCTCTGATTTACATAACAATATGATGGAATAACAATTAGATCCATAATGATGGCAAATGAAGAAAAATAGGGGAGAGGTATACAGATCAAACTCTACTAAATGGCTTGGCTTCAACATGCTTTATAAGTTTGGCTATTCATCATCTATGCAAGCATAAAATGTACCATGCCATCTTTTGGATAAAAATTATTTCTATAGGCTCACAAAGTATTAAAAGCAACAACCAGTGGGATTGGCTATAGCCAATCTGGGTTATGAAGGGTGTCCAACTGTCAGGTTTTCCCCAGATTTTTCTGGGTTTTTGTTATATCCTGGGTATCGGCGGATTTTCTGTAATTTTCTATAATGTCCGGGAATTACACACTTTTCCCTTTACGGTCGTCATTGGTGTGGTGGTGGGGAAAGATGTGCTGTCCGGAGGTGCGTCATTCCCCCCCCCCCACTGCTCCAATCGGGGCCTTAAAGGGGAAATCGTGTCATTCTTGAACATTATAGAAAAGGCCCAGAATGGAGCAGTGGGGGGTGGGGAATGACACACTTTCCCCTCCTCTGCTCCAATCATGACTGCCATTAGCATGGCAGGGGGAATGACGATCTTTCAGGAGGACCTTAAAAGCATGCTTTCCCACCCCCCTGCATTGTTCCAATTGGGACCTTAAAGGCCCTGATTGGAGCAGTTGGTGGTGGGTGGGAATGACACACTTTCCCCTGCTCCGCTGCAATTGAGGTTAGCTCCGATTAGAGTGGAGAAAGTGTGCATTCTTTGGCTCCAGAAAGCACGTCATTCCCCCTCGCCACACTAATGATGCGCTTTCCAGAGGCCCCGGAAAGCGTGCTTCCCCCCCCCCCCCCGGGTGTCCTCTTTTTTGGTTTTCCAAATATGGACACCCTAGGTTATGTACTCTTTGGTTTTATAAAGAAAAACTCTTCAGTTCCAGATCTTGATGAACTGAGTTCTTTACTTTAATTATTTCTTGCAACCCTACCAGCCTACTACGTTTCACGATAATTTTTGGAAAGCCTGGTGTTTAATGGGTTGGATACAGATTTACGACACAATCCTATGAAGATAGTCGGCAGCTTCCGAACTTGAAGGCTGCTGAGTATGCAATGCATGGCGGCAGCAATCCTATGTAAGTCAACTCAAAAGTAAGTCGAATTGAATTCAATGGGATTTACTTCCAGGTAAGTATGAATGGGGTTGCAGCCTAAAGGATGCTAATGTTGGTGCTTTGTGAATCTGCCTGGGGAAGGTGTTCCACAGAAGGGGCCACAAAAGAGAAGGCCCTGTCTCAGGTGTCATACTCACTTAACTTCTAGAGGTACATTTCAAGGGGTGTATAGCAGTAAGTAGGATGACACTTCTGGGTGTCTACTGCATTGGATCTTGCATGTTAGACTATTCAGTTTGATGTGGAACAGGGCATTTATATATGAAAGATGGGTGACCTCTTTGCTACTTATCTAGCTGCACTGAAGAAAGTCACGAGGCCCAGTTGTAGTCAATAATTCCTTACGAGGCAAATGAGAAGTATGTGATATTTCAGATTTTTTTTCTTCCTTTTTTGCCCTCCAATTATTTTATACTAAATAAATTACATACATAGAAACATCAGGTCCTTCCTAGTGACCAAGTCAGGCCATTAGTACTGTCTATCACAGGTGGGCATATTTGGAATTTTGAGAGAGTGTTGTGGACGCTGTCCTAAAATGGCTGCCATGGCAGCTTGCCCATTCATAAAATGGCTACCATAGTGGGCATGGCTGGTCACTAAACACTTGTTTCCCAGAATGCAAACTGGGCGAGATGAAAAGAAAGGAACTTCCATGAACCCAAGTGCAAGGCAGAAGTGGAGTTTGAGCTCCAAAACACAAGACCATTTTTAAAAATGCCTAACACAGATAGTGCTGAAGGGCAGCACTTTACTTTGCAGTATACCTGCCTTCCAGTTTTAATTTTAAAAAAACCTTAAGAAATGACATAAAACTTAGGCAGGATAGGGAACTTGGTGGACACTAAGAGCTGTGTCTGTGGGCACATAGGTACCCCATGGGCAGCACAGAGACCCCAGGTTTACTCTGAGTGACAGCAACGTTCAAGGTTTCAGTAGCTTTCCAGGATTTCAGACCAGGGACTTTCTCAGCCGTATCTCACCTGGAGATGCCAGGGACTGAGCGTAGGACCTTTTGCATGCAAAACATGTGCCCTGCAACTTCCCTCTTAGGGAGAAAACCAAACTGACTTTTCATGTTGGCAATGCATGCTTTGAGGTGCTTTGGAGAACATTGGCAGTGAGCTCTCTTCAATGTAAATGTGCCACTCCTGCAAATCATACCTGTTTCTCCTAATTGCCAATGACAATCTCAGTGAGGAAACACAAAACCCTGTAAAAATCTACATAAAACCTACCGGAAGTAAGTTGAACATTTATTGACTCTTTGACGTTTTAACACTTGTTTGATAAGCCGCGTTTCCACGACAGGCACTCGCAATATATGGCCCCCTCCCCTGAAATATCATAACGACAATTCCTTCAAAGCAAATTACTTCAAGCAGTCAGTAATGCAGCAGCAGTAGCAATTCTATATCATTTACTGAGGAACATTCCCAGATCTACAAAAGCCTGGTGAAAGAAGAATGTTTCACTGATTGAAAGCTATTATTATTGTTGTTGTTGTTGTTGTTGTTGTTGTTGTTGTTGTTGTTGTTGTTGTTGTAATAGTCCTATCGGACAGGTATGAGCTAAAATGGATATGGAGGTAGATAAACTCTTACAATGGCCTTGTTCAGAAGACATGTTAAAGCACTGTAATTAAGGCTTTTTGTTAACAAAAAAGCCTTAGCCACTATGGTTTAAGGTGTCTTCTGAACAGGGCCAATTATGGTGAAAGACTGAAACAGAAAACTAAGTAGCCAAGGATGTTGGGTAGCCTCCCTGACAGTGTGTGTGTGTGCGTGCGTGCGTGTGTGTGTGTGTGTGTAGGAGAGTGTGTAAACATGTAATTGCTCCACTTTGAGGGCAGTACCTGAGGGGCTGCTGTGGTCCCATTGATTGTGTTCCATCAGTGGGAGGGACTGCTTGTGCAACAGGGATTTGGCACTTCAGAAAGCAAGCTCCAAAAGGATCCAAAACACTTCTTTCTGGATTGGGAGAGGTCAGCAGTATTCCCTTCTGACCTGCCCGGTTCTGGAAATGAGCGTTTCCACTTGTTTCGGGGCTTGCTTTATGAAGCACTAAATCCTTGCTGGTGCATGTACACAGTAGGATGAAGTAGTATAGTCCAGCAAGACAGAGATGAACCACACACGTCCCCTGATGGAGTAGCTTGGTACTTAGGAGTCAAGTGTTGCTTCTAATAAATTGGTATTTTCATAATGTATTGGTTTTATATGTTTTTAATCAGTTTTATGTATTTTATATCATTTGCTTTTAATGTTGTTCCCCGCCTCAATCCAGAGGGAGAGGCAGGAAATAAATAAATTATTATTATTATTATTATTATTATTATTATTATTACATTGGAAAAGCATGGTTCCATTTGGCAAGTGTGAAAGATTGGTACAAGCCAGCCAGCCTGCCCTAACTGATTGCCCTCCAGGTGTGTTGGGCGGCTGGTTAGGGACGATGGAGGTTATAGTCCAACATATTTGGAGGGTGCTTGGTTGGGAAAAGCTGCTGTGGGCTAACGAATGCATCTTAATGGCAGATTTCCTGCAGGTGTTCTGTATCTAAACTAGCAGTAAATTAGGGTGGAGGAGCTGTGATTGGTTTCTTTGGAACCAAAGGCTATTGATCAGCTAGGATCACACTGGCACCTGCAACATAGAGTGATTAGAACTCAAATGTTTAGTGGGAAGGGACAGGGGGAGGAGACTGAAGTTGGAGGAGAGCTAATTCTCCCCTTAGGAAGTGCTACTTGCTGGTTGTGGGAAGCCCTTGAGAAACAATTATCTTGCAATCAAGAATTTTTACTCTGGAGAGGCTAATAAGAGGGATGAGATTATTTTGGGAGCAATCATCCTTTTGAATAGGTAATATAAATTTCGATCCCATCTTGTGGAGTTTCCAACTGTTTTGTGGGTTCTGTTAATGAGAAGATTATATTTCTGCATAGGTCTTGATTGAATTGTGTTTTCATAAGTTATTTTAAAAAGAAGATGCAAGCTGGGGAAAGGAGAGGGAGGGAGAAAAGGAGGTAAATTAAGATGAAATGCAGATAAAAAGTTTTAAAAGTGGATATTCACTTGTGGTCTAAGAGCAGCTTTGAGTGTAGCCCAGAATACTTCCAAGTGCATGAGTGAGTCTCCTTGTATTGTCCTTTAAAAAAAAAAAAAACTTTTATTTTCACTATCCCAGAAGAACTTGGATGGGGGAGATGGATAAGCCTCAGATGTCCTCATATCTTGTTTGTCTTCCCCAAGTGAGTTCTCCTTCAAAATTATATTGGAAGCTAGAGGCCCTAATAGGGTTATATCCAGTGTTAGACTAACTTAAGCCCCATTCATTTCAATGGTTCTACTCTAAGTATCTCTTTGCCGTTGCTCATGATTACACTTAAAAGAACTCTAAACTACCAGTCATAATAAAGTACAATGTGATGGTACAGGCTACATGAGTAGCGATGAGAAATATAACAATGAAATAACAGTATATTGAAAATTTCCAAGTAGGTTCTGGACATAACTTGATTTGGAGGAAGTCAGGAATATAGGCTAGAATAGGTGACACGAGAGAGGTAATGTAGTGCAAGGTAGGCAACATGACACCCCTCAGATGTTTTGGACTATAACTCCCATATGCCCCAGCCAGCATGATCAATGGTCAGGGATTATGGGAATTGTAGTCCAAAATATCTGTGGGCTGCTAGGTTGCCTATCCTTGTATTAGTAGATAGAATCCTAGATTTGGATCACTAACAATCAAATCTCTGCACAACCATGGTGTGTTCATAGGGTGGCCAATACTACCCTACCCTACAGGGCTGTTGTGAGGCTAAAATGGGTTAACTTCGTGCACCTTGTTGAGATATTTAGTGGAAGGGCAACAAGAGACAGATGGAATGAAATAAAATCATTATCACTTACCTTACTATAATTTGCCTTCTCATGAAAACAAGCAATTACCCTCTCTCTGGCTGAGTTCGGACAACACTTTAGGCAATGGGGGGAGGGGGGAGATGCAACTATCCATTGTGTTGATTATTATGACATGTTGGGGGGAAACACACAACGGACAGTATATTATTTAACAACGGGGAAAAACAATGGGCTGCTCCATTGCTTATCAGACCCGTTGCTTATCATGAGGCTGAGACTTTCAGCTGCGCAACAGGGGGAGGGGCAAGGTGTCGTGTGGGGAAGCACTGCAAAAATAACAAACCTCTTCCCCCCGTCATTGCCTAAAGTGTCATCCAAACTCAGCCTCTCTCTCTCTCTCTCTCTCTCTCTCCCCCTCACACACAACCTGCAATCCAGTGAAGCTTTGGGTACACATGATTCCCCCCCCCCCATGGTTGCTGGAATCTTTGTGGGGTCCTTGCTTATCTCTTGATATGATTGTGAACACAGGTGGGCTCATGTGGTAAGCTGTCTTGGTTTTCCTCCAGAGATGGTTTGAGTAGGAGTAAAATGCCATGATAATCATGCTGTTTCCACAGATCTGCAGTAAGTTGTCTCTTCTTTGTCGGTTCTTCTTATATAACTAAACTTCATTTCATTTTTGAATTTTTGAATAGTTTCATGTAAAACTCTTCACTTTCTTTTACACTCAACATATTTTCCAGATTGGAAGGATCCTGAGGGGGAATTATGAAGTAGCCAGAGTAGTATGTACAGCAATGGATCATCCAGCCATTTGCTGGTCCCACACCTTTACTGTAAGATAGGTGAATCTGTCAATTTTGCTTTCTTAAAATCTCAAGGTCTTTCTCTCTTGAAATGCAAATGTTGGTAAATTCTTATCAAAAATAAACTGAAATGATACTCTCACCTGTCTGTACGAGCCAAATCTGTCAGTTTGTTTCGCCTATATCTGATTTTAAAACAACAACAACAACAACCCTCAACTTCTTTCTGTCTCACATATGGAGAACTTTGCGAATGTTGGTAAATTCTTATTAAATCCAAACTGAAACAGAATTCTTACCCAGCCCTAAATATAAGGCATCACACAGCACAGGAAACAAACTGGTCCCACACTGAGCACCGCTAAACACTCAGCAGCCACATACCTGCGCAACATTGAGGGAGCAGTTTCTGTGTCTACACTATTGCCTCCCAATACTCTATTGCAAGGATGATCAATCCTACAGCTGCGCTGTGCTGCCCTGCCCTGTTCCAGAAACTAGCGTTTCTACTAGTCTTGTGATTTGCTCCCAGAAGGTCTAAAACTCCGTTGTGCAAGCAGTGGGTTCCGCTTACACATTGGAATCAGTGGGGCTGGCCACTTGTGGAACAGAAAGGGCAGTGGGCCCCGCTTGCAGACCGTCACCATTCAATACCGCCGAGTGGAAGAAAGGGAGAAAAAGAAATGTGAATGCGAGTAATGAAAACAAATGTCATTTTAACAAATGAACACTAATCAATTGAAAATTTAAAGCATGGATAAATGCAATAAACAATGCTTTTAATAATGAAAACAAATGGAATAGATAGTCAGTATGGTGTAGTGGCTAAAGTGTTGGACTGGGAGTCAAGAGGTCCAGGTTCTAGTCCCCACTCGGCCATGGAAGCTCACTGGGTGACTTTGGGCCAGTCACAGACTCTCAGCTCAACCTACCTCACAGGGTTGTTGTTGTGAGGATGAAATGGAAAGGAGGAGGATTATGTACGCTGCCATGGGTTCCTTAAGAGGGGGCGGGGGGAAAGGCAGGATATAAATGTATGTGAATAGAACTCTCCGTGTCATCGTGGACCCTGGTTTAACATGGCCAACATCTGAACTGAGAGCGGCAGGGCTGGCACACATGGAGACATAGGAAGTTTGGTCAGTGTGTATGGCCGTATGGCTCTACCCACGTTAAGCCCTCATGCATTCAGGTGAACGTCTGAACTTGGCTTGAGTATCAAGACATTCTTTTACTGTTGAAAACAAAGAAAAAGAACATAGGCTAGGACAGGATATGATTCCCTACACCACCATCAGGCCACTCATTTCCGATGAAGGCGGGAGGGAATTTAGCGGATATAAAGTGGTATGACTTTCAGGTGGATACTTACAATTAAACAAGGTCACTGAGGGTTTTTTCCCACTTTATTTTTTTCGTGCGTGCCAGTGCTGCTTGTAGGAGTTACAGGCCCAGAATGTACATGTGTAAATGTCTAGTTCACATAGGCACAAACAATGACAATGAATACAAATCATTAGAATGTATGTTTGGGATGGGGCCCAAACATACATTTCCTTCTGTGGGGAAAAGGAGCATTGCAAAATTGTACTGCTTCTCCCCTACCCTCCAATTATGCTTGAGCCTTTGGCCGGGGTGTGTTGGGCAACAATAGTTGCTGAATAGTGAAGTGAAATGGTGAGGGGGTGGTTATTTCTTGTCTAAGGCATTAGCACGAGGGCAAAAGAAATAGCCCACAAAACAAGAAAAACGTTGACTAAGCCAAACAGGGTCTTACTCACTGCAAAATTCTGCCTCCAAACTGGTCCTTTTTCCTGCCTCTTCCTTCATGCAGCACAACCCTAAGCCTGTTGTGAGCCACTCTGTGTTCCTCAGAGCTTATTCTCATATATACAATGCATACGACCGAAGTCCCTGTGAAACCGCTTCATGTCTATGAGCTTGTCTTGACAATGGGTTTGCCTCGGGGTGGATCCGGAGTGGTGGCAGATCATCTATATCATACAGCGGCCATCCCGAAGCCATCCAGGGGCAAAGCCCCGAAGCTCCGCTTTCAAAAAAGTTGGGCACTTGCCCCGACATTTTGTTTTTAATCTTGGAGCGAGGTGACAACAGCGCCTGTCGCCTGGCTTCAGAGCTGCGGCAGAGGAGTGCCCTAGTTGATGGTGACCCCTGATTGGTCACCCCGCTGGGACAGGGGGAGAGGCAGTTCAGCCAGCCAAATGGCTGCTGGACTGCCTTCATGGACCTTGCGGAGCTTCATATAAATAAATAAATAAACAAATAACTTCACAGAAATGAATAAATGCCCCTCCAGCCCTCCCCCTGCCTCCTCCTCCTCCCCCGCCTCCCAGCCTCAGTCCTTTTGTCCAGGTCGCTTGGCACTTGCTCAACCCCCTCTCCCTCCCCCCCTCCCTCCTTTCGCTGGCCCCTCCCTGTTCATCCGCTTTGCCTGTCGGGGAAGCAGCCTCGTCCCTCTGTCCGTCCCTCCCTCCCTTCCTCGCTTGCTTGCTTGTCCTGCTGTGCCTATGAGGGCACATAGTGCACTGAGCTGGAGTAGGAGCCAGTGCTCTCGCAGCCCCTCATTGCTGCCTCCCCTGCCCCAGGATGTTGCACCTGCCGGCTCTTTCCTAAAAACTAAATAAATAATACTAAAAGATAGAACTTGACCATGGGCGCACCAGGGGACAGTGGAGAGGTGGTGCCTCTCCATAAATGCACAAGGGGGGGGGGTGAGGAACCGACTTCCCCCTCCGTCTCATTTGTTTTTGAGCGCTTGGAGGGGAAGGAACGAAAACTCGCATTTGCGCTCCTTTCCATGGATATTACTCTGGAGGAGCGCAATTGCGGGTTATCAGATAACGAGGCGCCAAAGCGACCTCATGTAGACACGACCTATGACTCTAGTCAGTGGAATCTGGTGACTCAGTGGGGCACTGAGATTCTGGGTTTCAGTCAGAATCAGAACTCTAAAGGAGCTACCCCAGGTGCTGCACCCTATCCCCTAAATGGGTTCAGCACCTTGGATAGCTCTGTTAGAGTTCTGACTGGTTTGGACTAAAACCCGGAGTGAATTCACAGCCTTACCAAAATAGCCACCAGCCTCCACTGACTCTAGGAATTTCTGCAAAAGTACCTCCTCCACCCCCCCAAAAAAGCTCAGTGGTGTCCGTTAGCCTACCTTACAGGAATTAGTACATGCAGAAGAGGAAATGCTTGAGAGAGAGCACTGATAGACATGGTGCTCAGCACACATTGGTTCAGATGACCCAAACCACCAAAGACAGGTATTTAATTTTCCTGAACCATTTTTGTTTGTTTGTTTAGCCTGGTAGGAGGAGGAAAATCTGTTCCTTGAAAAGAAGCAAAAGCATTTGCATGTGTGGAGCACCCTAGACAAAAAGAAAGAAAATCTCTCTATTCAGTCTGGAGAGAGGTGTGAAAATGGTAGGAGGGAATGCAAAAGAAACACATTAACATGCACACACACACACACACACACACACACATATAAATGGCTCGAACGGTGTCAACATCTTACACACATTTTTCAAAACAGGAAATTCTTCATTGGAGGAAATAGATAAAGTGACTGCACCTATAGAGAACACAATCACTTCATTAAAATGAATGTAGGGTAGAATCCTATGGACTGCGCCCTCTCCATTTGGAAGCCCTGAACTCATGGCTTCGGAGATTCTTATGACCTGCTGGGCTGAAGCCAGCAAGGCAGGAGGATTGGCAAAGATGATCTTCGCCTCCCTAACTCTCCGCTCTCCTGCATTTTGCTTTTCAGCCCATCTAGCAAGGGTGCTTGAGAGGAGGAGGGAAGAAGGCTGGAGAAAGCTCAGGATAAATTGCATCCTGGCCTCTCTGGTCTCCTCCCCTCGCTGCCCATCAGAATGCCCCCTTTCCTCCTCCTCCAAAGTCACGTTTCCGACCTTGGAGAAGCAGCTGGCGCTGGCATGCTTTTTTTTCCATCCCAGCTGCAAGGGGGAGGCTGGATCTCCGACTCCCCTTCCAAAGGTTGAGCGCTGTCTCCAACCTCAGAGGGGTTTCCTGAGTTATCCTATGGTCCGTGGGACGGCACTCTGGTGCAAAAATAGTGTTAGATGATTGGACATCCTTATTCATAGGAATCAATTGGTAGTGAGTGGAGCATTCCAAAGTTGCAGATCTGCTCACTGGAGGGGCTCTGCCAGAGGAGGGGAGTGCAACTTCTGTGGAGGCCTCCATATACCCGTGGAAAGCTCTGCACGGGTAGATCTACCACTGGCAAAGGTGTTTCCAAAGGTGTAGCCCCAAACTTAGGTGATGCAGAGGTGGAGCAGGGTGAAAGTGGCCTTGGATTTATTTGTTTATTTATTACGCTTATGTCCCATCTTTTTTCCTCTTGCAAGGAACCCAAGGTTTCTTACATGGTCCTTCTCCTCTTCTCCATTTTATTCTTATAACAACCCTGTGAAGTAGGTTAGGCTGAGTGATTGGCCCAAAGCCACCCAGTGAACTTCATAGCCAGTGGGGATTCGAACCTGGATGTCCTGAGTCCCAGTCCAACACTATAAACACTATGATACTCTGCCTCTCTAGATCCAAAGCCCTTTCATTTCCCTGAGAAGTCCCAGCATCTGGCCTCTCGACTACACCAGCCTGCAGTTGGCATAGTTAATGTCTTCTCCCATTGAAATGAATGTTTTGTTTTGTTTTAAAGGAGCCAGTAGTGAAATCGTTGGAGGAAAAATGCTCCCATCTCATGCCCTGGCTGACATAAGCTGGCATGGCTTTGGAAGTGTTGGATTGTTTGCCACTTTGCTCCTCTTCTACCACCTTTGGATTGTTTTCTTAGTTTAGCGTACTGTATCTTAGGCTGCCTCCTGTGCACACCTATTTGGGAATAAGTCTTGCTGAATTCAGTGAGACTTACTTTTGAGTAAAGAAGAATACAATTGCACTGTATGTGTCTGAAACTGCAGTTTTGGATCCTTTTAGCCAAACTGGATTAAACTATGGGGACTTTTAGACAGGGGAAATCACGTTTCCTTACCGTCACTCTGCTTCCTGGTTCTTTTCTGCATTTGAAACAAGCAGAATTACATGCAGTATAGAGCAGCAACCACATGCCCTGTATATTTCAATGGGACAGCACCCTCTAATGGGCATTTTATAGCATAACATCACCTGCACACAGCAGGAAATCCTGACAAACCCGACATACCTCAGAAGAGTTGAGTTTTCTGAGGTTTATTTTGTGACGCCAGAACTGGGAAAAGGAGCGGGAGATGCGCAGGAGGTTCACGGCATTGTCAAAATGACCCACAAACATCTGTGAGTGGCCAATCATGAGCGAGCATGCCTTAAATCACTCATTTAAAGAAGCCCTAGGTATCGGCTTTTCCTGTGGTGGGAAGAAAGGTTTAACTTCTAAGATTCTCTCGTAGTGCCTCATTTTGACTGTCTTTATTATCAGGTTTGAATATAATTTTCATTTCATGGTGCAACAGAAATGCTATCCTGGTGTGAGAGTAAAAAGTTACCTGTCTTTTGTTGAAACGGATTGCTTGCTAATGGGTAGATGATATTTCCTGAATTGGCAACCTACTGTGGGTGTGGAAGAAGAAGGGGCAGTGAAAGAGTTTAGGAGAGAGTCAAAGAGACGAGACTTTTATGGGAAATAGCAAATGCTGGGATTCATCTTTGGGTGCCATGACTCTTTGAGAAGGTGAGGCAGGAATAATAATTGACTGCCTGTTTTAGAAGCCTGCTTGCTTCTGTTTGTAATGAAGAAGTGAAATAAATAAATAAATAAATAAAAGCATATTTGTAAATAAGCATATCTTAAAAAGACACGAAAAGTCTCTCTCTCTCTCTCTCTCTCTCTCTCTCTCTCTCTCTCTCTCCTGTATAACAAGGAAACAGACCCAGTAAAGAGGACACCCTTGGGAATTTTTACTGATTAGGGAATTGGAATGAGATACCCTTTGAAAGAAAAATATTCTAGAGATGTCCTCTTTTGAATGCACCTCTTAGTTGCTTAGTAGTTAGGATAGAAGAACTGGTCAGTTTCACTTTCTGCTGGGTGAGAATTTTTCCAATCTTGAGTTCTTTCCATTCCAAATACAAAGAAATTCACAAATTTCAATAAATTCTTATGAAAAATGAACTGACACAAAGTCCTCACCCATCCTTACATAGTACACATCCAATTTAGTGTGCTATAATCATCTTACCCCAACTCCTATGAATTCCTGAGTAGAACCACGGTGTATGCAAGAGGAGATTGTGTGAGCTCATAAAAAAGATCAACATTGGATGGACACAAGTTTGCAAATCAACAACGCATACAAATGTGGAATTAAAAGGGCACAAAATTCTCATTGTCATTGATTTCTATGGGAGAGGCACAATAAAATGAATCGATGAAGGCAGCAATCTTAAATCAGTTAGGCAATCCTATATAGCAACCATATGGAAGGCCATATCAAATAGCCTTTGTATGATAAAACTGTAGAAGTTCGCAATGTAGAAATAGCCTTGTGTGTTCATGCCATGTCAGCTTCAGAGCTCGCTTTGTTTCGAAGGCTTCTGAAATGTTAACAGGGCCAAATGCTTGGGACAAACATCTGAGCTCACTTTGGAGAACCCTCTGGCATGAGCAGTGTTCAACGGGCCTGAAGGGGAAAGGTCTCAAAACAAGGAGCCATCCTTATGCGGGTTAGAAAACAGGAGAGACTTTGCCCAACGTTATTAAGACAGAAGCAATAATAATAGTAATATGTCCTGGAACATTTAATTTTTGAAATGGATATTTCTCAAAATTAGCTTTCCCGAAGGCAGCAATAAATTAACGTAATGAATGGGTGGTAAGAGGGAGGACAATTATTTTTAATGGGAGAGTAGGATGGAGAGAGCGAAATCTCTTATTGAATAAGATCGTTCAGGGAATGAGGAACATATTATGGAGTGAATTAGGGCAGATTCAGATAAATAAATGTTTCCACTGTGTCATCTTATGCAATCCTCACACAGTGGAAATGTTTCCATGTATAGAAATTTCCTGCCATGTACAAAACAAGACAATAGTGTGAAGAGTTCTAATCTAGCTTTCTCCCTGCTATGATAGTCTTGTATCTGTAGTGATCTCCCCTCACCCCACACACATTTGCCCCCCTCCCCCCGGGGAGCATTCAATCTCACAATCCTCCACCTGCATTCTGAAACAATTGAGGAATCATGATTTGCAGAGGGTGTAAATCAGCACCCCCTACTTAGGTGTTCTCTAGATGTACCAAAACCAAAAAAAGGGAAAACCCCACAAGAAATGCCCTGAAAAGGCAAAGGGATAGAAAAAAGGATGTTACGTTCTAAGCATAAGTTTGTTCATATTTCAGATATATGAATGTTTGTAGATAGCATCTATGTTTTGAGCCTCTCATTCTTGTTGTGTTACTCTTTTATAATTTGATATATGATGATGCACATTTGAAAGATTTATGTGATATACAATGGTGCTCATGTGAGTGTATAAATATTATATATTGTCTTTTTTAGATTACCCTGAGGAAGGGCCTAAGGGTCCGAAATGTGTCAGAGTACTTTTATTGTATTACAAAACATTTTCCCCTATCCTTTTGCCTTTGGCATTTTTTGCAGTACGCTTGATGTAACACAGAGTACAGCTCCCATTATTCTAAGCCAGCATGGCACTGGGCTGTGCTGGTTGGAGATCATAGGAGTTGTATTCCAACACATCTGGACCGCACCACATTGGGCATTCCCATCTCCATTGCAATTAGAATTTGCATGAGAGAGAGAGAGAGAGAGAGGGAGAGCAGGGGCAAGTGCCCTAGCTCCACCCCCTCCATCACTTTCCCCACAATCCTCCATGAGCCAGATGCTGCGAGGAGACTCTTTTACTCATGTAGGCTCCCAACATGATTTAGAACCCTGCTCTGCTTGGGTACTAAATCTCCCAAGGGGAGACTACACGAGCGGAGCAGGATCCCTGCTGAAGTCATTCACTTCCTCCCAGCGCTGGCTGAGTCTCTTTCTCTGTGCTGAGAGAGGCATGGAACTCTCTGTCTCTCCTCTGCATGGAGAAAGAAAAAAAAAATAGGCAGTGGGCGGGGCAATGATGCCCATGATAGAGATGGCAACTGAGAGGGAGGAGTTAGCACGCTCAGCCCCGCTATCCCTCATGCAATTCCAATTGCATGGGGGACCAGAACGCCCCAAATAGGTCTATTGAAAGCCTCTGAATTGCATGAAAAGGCTTGTGGTTCAAGTGTCCCAAAAGAGGTGCCCTAAAAAAAAGTCTGCCCAATGTGTTTTGGAAAGGACCTTCTTTCCTCAGGAGCTCCTTATCTTTCTCTAAACGCGTTGCAAAAAATATTTCCAAATTGCAGAAAGATAAGGTAGGCTGAACATATGAAAAGGAGGACAGGGCTCATGTAACTTTAACAGTTGTAGAGAAAAGGGAATTTCAGCCAGTGTCATTTGTATGCAATTAGTTCCTGGTGAAATTCCCTCTTTGTCACAACAGTTAAAGCTGCAGGGGCCCTGCCGTCTTTTGTATATGGTCACTCTAGTATAGTGCCTGCAACTTTAACTGTTGTGATGAAGAGGGAATATCACCAGGAACTAGTTGCATACAAATGACACTGGCTGAAATTCCCTTTTCTCTACAACTGTTAAAGTTACATGAGCCCTGTCCTCCTTTTCATATGGTCAGCCTAGATAAGGGGCCCTTGAGGAAGAGAAGACCTTTCCAAAATGTGTTGGGCATCATCATCATCATCAGTAGCCCCCTGAGAATATTTTCTCTTCTGTTCTTGGACACGTAAGTGCCTTCTGCTCTTGCTGTTTCTGTGATTAGAGTGACCATGCATTCTACTTTACTGAGGACAGTCTCTGTCCAGTCCAGGTCTGGTTTGAAGATAAAGACCCATAAGAAGAAGGGAGATCTGGGGCCATGGAATTTCTCATCAACAGTGAGCAGCCAGCCAGCAGCTTGGGCAGGTCACCTAGTCACAGTCATCCTTACTTTCGTGGGATCTATATCATTTCTTTTAAATTAGAGTAATTGTTTCTAAATTTGCAACTATACATATACATTACCATATGCTAATTTTATGGAAATTGGTATCCTCCCTTTGTCCTCTTTTCTTGGTGATGTATAAGTGTCTGCATATGATGGTTGCTATATAGGGTTGCCCACTGACCAAAAGAACAGCCTGGCCTGTGCCAATACCAGCAATGGGGAGCCTATGGCCCTCCAGATGTTATTGGTCTACAACGTTGGATGTTGGATGGGGTTACACTCCCCCTGAAAGACTGTGTTCGCAGCTTGGGGGTGCTCCTGGATCTGTCGCTCCAAATGACAGCCCAGATAGATGCGACGGCCAGGAGTGCCTACTATCAGCTTTGGCTGATACGCCAGCTGCGCCCCTTCCTAGAGTTGGAAGACCTAAAGATGGTGGTGCACGCGCTGGTAACTTCGAGGCTCGACTTCTGCAATGCGCTGTACATAGGGCTACCTCTGTGCCTAGTCCGGAAACTTCAACTAGTTCAAAATATGGCAGCCAGGTTGGTCACCGGTACATCTAGGAGTGACCATATTACGCCAGCTTTAAAATCGCTCCACTGGCTGCCAATTAGTTTCCGGGCGAAGTATAAAGTGTTGGTTATTACCTTTAAAGCCCTACATGGTTTGGGTCCAGGTTACCTGCGGGATCGCCTTCCCCCATACAATCCGCCCCGCACGCTCAGGTCCTCTGGGAAGAACTTACTGCAGTCAGCCAAGACTAGGCTGACAACCGTTACCCAGAGGACCTTCTCTTCTGCCGCTCCCAGACTGTGGACTGACCTGCCGGAGGAGACCCGTCAACTTAACAGTCTTTTAGAATTTAAGAAAGCTATAAAGACTGTTCTCTTCCGGCAGGCATATCCAGTGGAATTTTAGAATGTTTTAAGGATGTTTTTAGGATGTTTTAGGATGTTTTAATGCAGTTTTAATAATATGTGTCATGTTTTAATCAGTTTTATGTATTTTATCATGTTGTTGTTCCCCGCCTCGATCTGGACAGAGAGGCGGGTAAGAAATAAATTGTTATTATTATTATTGTTGTTGTTGTTGTTGTTGTTGTTAATTATCCCTGACCATTGGCCATGTTGGCTGTGACTGATGGGAGTTGGAGTCCAACAATGTCTGGAGGGCCCCAGGTTTCCCATCCCTGCTTTTACAGCTACTTGCTGGCAAAAATCAGCCAGTGAAGCTTTTCATAGAATGGAGATTAGCATTTTTATTGTTGCTGATGACTTTTAAAGCCTTACATGGTTTAGGACCACATTACCTTAGAAGCCACCTGCTGCCCAGCCTGACGTTGGTTTGGCTTACTAGCCATCCATTACATATGGTTGCCATCCCCTCCACTCCCTTGAGTCCTCTGACATGCACAGTCAGCTTGGGAGAAAGACACTGTCTATGGGGTGAGCTGAGTGCACATGTCACTGGCAAGGTGATGAGTGGATCTGAAGGAGACCCTGCTTTCCTTCAGATCCACTCAGGAAGGTGGGCATGTGAGACAGGGTCTTCTTGGTGGTAGGACCAGGACTGTGCACCCCCCTCCTGGTCAAAATCTGCTAGTCTTCTCCACTGACCACCTTTAGATAGTGAAAACTTCCATTGCATCTAGATTTTACTTTATGATCTACTATTTAATATTGGTTTGTTTGTTTTTTTAAAAAACTTTCTGTCTGTTGCAGCATTTTGTTTTTATATTGCTTCCTTTAAAAAATGTTTTTAACTGCTTCCATTTTCATTGTGTTTTTGTTTATTCAGGTTTTGATGTATTTCATTACTTCTTACTCTAGGCTTTGATTGTTGCAACAGAAAAAAATGGGCTATAAATATTAAATTGACACATATGCCTGCACATCAAATTGCTGCTAAAGGCAAAAGAACAGTGCTTAAAAACAAAAACAACCCCCCCCCCACCCCACAAACTTAACAACCCTAGCGCTGGGGTTACTAATGTGTTTGGCAAGCACGTTTTTCTTAAAGCTGATTCTGTCAGGGTACCTTTAAACCTGACTGCCTCTCAGGCTCTTAAGCTTAGGTCCCAAGGCTTCCCCAGGGATCACTTGTCCATTCTGAACAATCTGAATATGGATATGGTTCCTGTTCTAAGACTGACCAAGGATAGCATTAAAGAACAACTGGGATACAGCAGGCCTGGATTCTAGGTAAGGTGCCAAAGGCAAACACTTGACTCCTGTTCAGATGAGAGAGGGGAAAGAAAGCCAACTGGTTGCCTCTTGTGCAGATCATGGCTGCGTTTGGATAACACAATAGTCAATGGTGGGTTAATAGTCAATTCCACGGTTGATTATCGAGGGGATGCTCCCCACACAGCATGATTATAATCAACCATGGTGTGGATTAAGGCCAGCGCTGAATTGACTATTAATCAATGATGTGCTTGATTGATGCATCTCCCCCCTCCCCTCCAGTCCTCCCATTGTATCCCATGAGCCATTGCGAGTTCTGCCGGCTGGACTAGAGCAGCAGCTGCCGCTTTGGTCGCTCTTGCCAGGGGACTCTGTAGATGCTGAAAATAATCAACTGTATACAATGGAGTAGTCAACGGTGCTCGACAGACAACACAATAACCAATGGCTGTTCAAATAATCAACTCTGCACAGTGTTGGTTATTTCGGCTGAATAACCAACCTTGGTGTGAAAAAGTCCCGACAAATGACACAAGAACCAAACATTGGCTATTTAACCCACCGTTGACTAACCCACTGTTGGTTATCGTGTCATCCGAATTCTGTCTCAGTCTACTAAAAGTTTAAGGCTGCAGTCTCTATACCATTTTACCTGGGATTGTTAAATCTAGTTAATTTGTGAAATTCAATCACATTACAGCACACCAGCCAGTTCCAATCAGAATGGGCTGCTATATCTACTACGCACGCCACAGACAAGTATATAATTATAACAGCTTGGAATTAAAATCCACCCACATACAGCACTCAAAAAGTACATATGAGATGCTTCGAGAACAAACCTCTAGTGTATTTTTAAGGAAAATATGTACTCAGTGTTTCAGCGAGCCATCTATCCAAATCTTATTCTTGGTTGTAAGCTCATGTAGGATATAATTTTATGTTGATATTTGGTTGGTTTTTTTTGGGGGGGGATTGCGATAGTATTTTATTATTGCATTTAAACGTATTATGTTTTTTTGAACTGCTAGGGAGCATTGTTATTGGACAGCCTATATGAATATCGTGATAAAGAAATCGTGCCTGTTTATTGTCTTTAGATAGGCCATGATCCAGAGCATGCACACACACACATGGTTAGAGACTGCTGATTCCCCCCCCCCTTATCAATCCCTCATGCGTCACAAGATACATCTCTGAACCGATCAACAAACTTTGGGTGGGGGAAGATAGGGTACATGCTGCTACTGAACAGGGAGAGCTGAAGAACCACTACACAATACACAAAATAGCCTTACACTTCTCAGAATCCAGGATTTTTACAATGTGCCAGGCTTTGAGCTTTTACTTCCCCTCCCCTCCCCTCCCCGCCTCCCTCCCCTCCCCCAGCCAGTTAAAAGTCTGAAGAAAATACTGCTGGGAGTGAAAGACAAGGCAGATGGCTATTACAAATTGATTTCCTTAGCTTGGCATTATTAGTCTAGGAAAGCAAGTGCAGTCTTGACTAATGCACGGGCAGGTCATCAAGGGGTCTGAGCTTCTTCCAGTGCAGCTGCAGTATCCTGTGCCATTGGTGCCAGGGACTGTACATCCCATTAAACACGCTTTCTAAAAAGTCTGCTTCAGTGAGCCACTTTTATTTTGAAGGAAAAACAATGCTGTTGGGTCCCCAGTCCAGTTCATGCTTCTAATCTGGACTGAGAGAGCCTGTGTCACTTTCTTTTTGAATACCAGTTGATATTGGCCCCCCGAAGGTGCCATTTGCAGCAGATAGCACCTTTGGGAGTAAATAGCAATGGCGGGCAGACTTTGGGCCTCAAACTGGCAACACTCCCTGATCCAGATCAGGAGAATAAAAGTGACCAATTTAACCTTCAGAAAAAAAAGTGACTAGCTTAAGCAAAAAACTTTAAAAGCATGTTTAACATAAACACCATTTGTCCCTTATGGCCCCCTTATAAAATAGATCTGATTTTAAAGGTTTTAATTAATTCTGTATTTTCAAGTACTACTATTACTATTATAATTCTCTTTTTAGTGTTCAGTGCTCAGATATTTTATTGGATGTAGAGCAGTATAGAAATCTTGTAAATAAATAAATAAATAAATATGGAAGAAGCTGGTGCTATGTGTTCCCTTCCTGTTCCAAGGCCATGTGAGAGGTGCATGCCATGTCTTCTTCCTATGCTAATGTCACCCTCCAAGAAACTAGAGGTGAGATGAGAAACCTCAGGCCCAGTGGGAAAATCCTGGCCCTCTGGAGTTCTCCATCCAGGACTCTTCAGAGGACACGAGGATACTTGCATACCACAGCTACTCCAATGTTGTCTCAGCTTGAGACTCCTAAAACAGGACAGGCCCCTTTGCCCCTGCTGAAATAATCATCCTCTGAGGAGGAGCTAGAGCTCCCAGAGACAGACAATGGCTGAGTTCGGACAACACGTTAGGCAATGGAGGACGGAACAGCATACTGACCGTGCGTTATTTTGGTGGCGGCACGGTAGCACCTGCCACACGATATGTTGCCCCTCCCCCATCACGTGGCTGAAAGTCCCGGCATCCTTCTGGGCTGCTGCATCTCCTCCCTCCCGCCTCCCTCAATCCTCTGGCCGTATCCCAGCATGCACTGCAAGTTCTGCCGGCTGTATAGGAGCAGCAGGTTTTTTTTCCCGAACTCTATGACTGAGTGGAATAATGCACGGAGAGAGGGAGTTCCTCCACATGACACTTTAAACAATGGATTTCGGGATAAACAATGTGCAAGCCTGTTGTTTTTCTCCATTGTTTAAGTGCCCAAAATAGCATACAGTCAGTTGTGTATGCATTGTGTGTTGCCCTCCACACGACACAATAAGCAACACAACTGATGATTGTTTCCACCCCACCCCCCCTCCATTGATTATCGTGTCGTCTGAACCAGGTCAATGCCAAGGAGCCATCCTTGTCATGAGATCTGGGGAGCTTGAGCCCTCCTGCTAGTCCATCCATACCTGAGGAGGGGTGTTCTGCCTCTGAGGCACAGGCTGGGCAACCACCTAGTCCCTGAGAGAATTGCCACCTCAGGATGCAAGCCAATAAGGCTCCTTTGAGAAGGAGTGTTCCATTACAAAGGAGGACTTCTTGGAAGCAAGACTATCCTCCTGAGTAGGACTTTTGTCAGAGGGCCTGTAACACACTGCAGCTGAGCCCTGGGAGGGGCTCAGAAAACTCTGGCTACATAAGCCTCTAGTGTTAGCCTAGCCAGTGCTGAAATAATATTGGTTGTTAGTTTATGTGTTTTGCTTTTTGGAACTTGTCTTGGGATTGATCTTCTGTGCCGCTGACACTTGGACTCCCTTTTGACTCTGCTTCTGGGCTGTGTATGGTAACTTAGCACTTAACTGTGCTTTGACCTTTGCTTGTGTCTGGATTGTTCTGGCTTTGGCCTGATCCCATACTGGACTAGAACTTTTGTGTATGGCCATTTGCCTGCTTTGTTGCTTTGCCTTTTGGATTGCCTCATAATTTGCTCTGACTGTGTTTTAGCTATAGCAGGCCCCTTTAAGAGACAGAGCCAACCAGCTTAAATAGGGTGACCAACTGTCCGGATTTCCCCAGATTTGTCCTGGTTTTTGTTCTATCCTGGGTGTCGGGGGATTTTCGGTAGGGATGTGCACTGGATCGGACCCGATCCACGATCCGAGTCCGGTCCAGTGGGAAATCGGATAAATTATCCGATTTCCGATCCCGCAGCTGGATCGGCCGATCCAATCCGAACCGGTCCGAAAAAGCTCCGAACCGGTTCGGCGGATCGGCGGATCGGCGGGCGCCCACTGGCGCCCACCGCCGCTTCCATTGGCGGGCGCCAGCGGCCGCCCGCCGATGAAAGTGGACAGCGGGGGGGGGGAGGAGGGGGGCACTTACCTTCTCGGCCCGGTGGCTCCCGTCCGGCGCCGGCGCCTACTACTTCCAGCAGGCTCCGCGGCCTGCTCTAGGGTGGCGCGCCGGGTGATGTCATCACCCGGCGCGCTACTCTAGAGCAGGCCGCGGAGCCTGCTGGAAGTAGTAGGCGCCGGCGCCGGACGGGAGCCACCGGGCCGGGAAGGTAAGGAGGGGGTGCGTGGAGGGGAGGAGGGGGCGCGCGGAGGGGGGAGGGGGGCCCTTACCTTTCCGGCCCGGCGGCTCCCGTCCGGCGCCAGCGCCTACTACTCCCAGCAGGCTCCGCGGCCTGCTCTAGGATGGCGCGCCAGGTGATGTCATCACCTGGCGCGCTACTCTAGAGCAGGCCGCGGAGCCTGCTGGAAGTAGTAGGCGCCGGCGCCGGACGGGAGCCACCGGGCCGGAAAGGTAAGGAGGGGGTGCGTGGAGGGGAGGAGGGGGCGCGCGGAGGGGGGAGGGGGGCCCTTACCTTTCCGGCCCGGCGGCTCCCGTCCGGCGCCGGCGCCTACTACTCCCAGCAGGCTCCGCGGCCTGCTCTAGGATGGCGCGCCGGGTGATGTCATCACCCGGCGCACTACTCTAGAGCAGGCCGCGGAGCCTGCTGGAAGTAGTAGGCGCCGGCGCCGGACGGGAGCCGCCGGGCCGGAAAGGTAAGGAGGGGGTGCGTGGAGGGGAGGAGGGGGCGCGCGGAGGGGGGAGGGGGGCCCTTACCTGCCCGGCCCGGCGGCTCCCGTCCGGCGCCGGCGCCTACTACTCCCAGCAGGCTCCGCGGCCTGCTCTAGGATGGCGCGCCGGGTGATGTCATCACCCGGCGCGCTACTCTAGAGCAGGCCGCGGAGCCTGCTGGAAGTAGTAGGCGCCGGCGCCGGACGGGAGCCACCGGGCCGGGAAGGTAAGGAGGGGGTGCGTGGAGGGGAGGAGGGGGCGCACGGAGGGGGGAGGGGGGGCGCGGAGGGGGGAGGGGGGCCCTTACCTGCCCGGCCCGGCGGCTCCCGTCCGGCGCCGGCGCCTACTACTACCAGCAGGCTCCGCGGCCTGCTCCAGGGTGGCGCGCCGGGTGATGTCATCACCCGGCGCGCTACTCGAGAGTAGGCCGCGGAGCCCGCTGGTAGTAGCCGCCGGCGCCGGACGGGCCGAGAAGGTAAGTGGCGGGGAAGGGGGCTTACCCCCCCCCCTGAGCCGTCCGCTTCTATCCGCTGGCGCCCGCGGGCGCCAGCAGATGGAAGCAGGCGGCCCCAGGGGGGGTAGGGAGCGCGGGGGAGGGGGTTTACCTGCCGGGGCCGTCCACAGCGGACGGCCCCGTGGGGGGGAGGGAGTTAGGCCCCCCCTTACCCACCCGCCGCCATTTTTTCCTCATAGACTTGCATTGCAATGCAAGTCTATGGGGAAAAAAATGGCGGCCGATCCAAAAATGTACGATTTTTGGGTCGGGATCGGACTCGATCCGGTCCGGGGGGCCTCCGATTTTGTCCGAACTGGTCCGGGACAAAATTGGAGGTCCCGATCCGGGTCCCGATCCGATCCGGGGGGTCCGTGCACACCCCTAATTTTCGGTAATTTTCTACAATGTCCTGGAAAGACATGCTTTCCCCTTTAAGGCTGCCGTTAGCATGGTGGGAGGGAATGATGTGCTTTCTGGAGGCGGGTCATTTCCCTCCCATTGCTCCAATCACAGCCTTAAAGGGGAAAGTGTATCATTCCCAGACATTATAGAAAAAGCCCCGATTGGAGCAGTGGAGGCAGGATTGCCACACTTTCCCGTCCTCTGCTCCAATTGGGGCCTTTAAGGAGGCAGGGGGAATGACGCACTTTCCAGAGGCCCAAGAAAGCTGCTTTCCTGCCCACCCTCCCAGCTTGTCCTCTTTTTTTGTCTCCCAAATATGGTCACCCTAAGCTTAAAGGATGGCAAATTCCTCCAAAAGGCCCAGTCTGGATCTGCAGGTCTCTTCCCATCTCGTTTCACCAAGGAACCGGAGCCCTATTCAAGATCAGACCATAGCAGAGCTCTGCAAGCCAGGCTACATCACAGAGCATCATTTGGAACCCCCCATGGCCTAAAATGGTACTCCATCAGGCTCTATGTGACATAGAAGAAAGCATTACTCACATTACTCTCCCTTTTCTCCTTAAAAGTAAATTCTAGCACACAGGCTGAATCCAGCGTTGGGATTTTCACACTCTGTAGTCCCCCTGCAGTGTTCTACACCCCACCAAAATCTGCTCCAGAGGATCCCACAGCCATCCAGAGAAAATGTTAAGGCTTCCCTCTTAACAATGTCCTGGTTTTGTTGACGAAAGCAGTTTTGTCAGCAAAACTGCTTCACTGGATGTCATGGTATGCGATCGCAAACCTATATTTGAAAAAGTAATGATCCATAAAATTAAATGACTTCTTACATAAAAAAAAATAATAATCAAACTTTTCATTTCAGGGTGATGATTTTGAAATTAACATGATATCACCACTAATTACAGTTTAACATCTGCCCTGTTATTCAAACAAAAATAGCAGCTATCATTCAATGAAAGGCATGGCATCTTTGTTGATATAAATCTGCATAAATCTACATCTGTGAAGAAAACAAATCTACATCTGTGAAGAAAACAATAGTTCCAAATGGAAAAAAACCACATCACGGTCTACTTGATTTTAGACAAGGCCTGCTTGCCATTTGCAGCTTTCATAAATACTTGCATTAATTTTAATATAAAAATATGTTGTCTGAGTAATGGGAGCAGCATTTACATCAAACAGAATTTTTAAAAAACCGATTCATCTAAGCAATTAATCTAAGTTGTATCATATAAAATACAGAGGGTAAATCCATGACACTAAATTGGCCAGCTAATTAAACACTTTTCTGTGATGTGCATTCCTGATTAATTTTCCCTTTTGTTGTTCCGGTCAGAATTGATGAATATTAAAAGCTGCTCTTGCCTTTGCTGACAGAGCATGATCAATAATTATCCCCATGATATCCAGATTTTTGGCAAAACAAAGTCATATTTCTGAAATGGAGAGGCTATTCTGGGGACCAATTCTTCTTTAATACAACCCTGTATTGATCTGTAAATTGCCAGTATCTGGCTGCATTCGGACAACACATTAGTCAATGGTGGGTTGAGTAGCCAATTCACAGTTGGTTATGTTGTGGGTACTCCCCACACAACATATTCCTACACAACTGTGGTGGGTGGGGCTGGCATTGAGTGGACTAATAGTCAACCCAGCATTTGACTGACACAGCCCCTGCCCCTCTCCCCATCCTCCCTCAGTCCTTCCAGTTCTATCCCAGCAGCCTCTGCAAGTTGCACCAGTTGTAGCAGAGTGGCAGCCATTGCTTTGGTTGCTCTTGCCGCCTGCCTCTATGGGCTTGTGTTTTAACCCATTTGCCACATGCCATTAACACACTCACCCCTCCACACAACACTTTAAACAACTGGCTTCGAGCTAAACAACTTGCAAGCCAGTTGTTTCTCTCAGTTGCTTATTTGGGCGGAATAGCATACTGTCAGTAGTTTGTGAGCAGTGTGTTACCCTCCACACAACACAATAAGCAACACAACTGACTATTGTTTCCCCCCCCACCACCTCAGTTGCTTAATGTGTTGTTCAAATGCAGCCAAAGTCTTAGTTCCCCAGCTGCGATGTGGCCATCAGCATCTCTTAAAACATTCTATGGGGAAGAGTAGGGCTGGCTCCAGGTTTTTGAGGGCCCTTAAATAGGACATCCTCAGTGGCCCTCCTCCCTCAGTAAGTTTACCTTCTTACTGCCATTGTCACTTACTGTTACTATTGCTCCTTATCCTCTTTTTCATCATTGCTGCCCCTTGGTTGCTTGACAGGCAGAGAGCCAGTGAGAAAATGGGCAATGGCATCTATTGTTTCTCCTCCTTACCGCCACCATTGTCTGGGCCAGAGCGAGAGGAAGGTGAATAATCAGGTTATAATGGGGGAAAGGAGGAGCAACTCCAGGGGACTCTTGTCAGTTGGCTCCTGCTTGAGTGTTGGCCCTCAGCAGCCATGCCTACCCTTGACATTGGTCCTGGGGAAGAGAATGTCCCCAACTAGTCCTGTGATTAATCAGCTAGGCTGCATCCAGAAGGTTACATGCAGTCTACAGCAGGGCAGAAGGTAGATCTCCAAATGTTTTGGACTTCAACTCCCAGAAGCCTATGCCAGCATGGCCAATGGTCACGAATCCTGAGAGTTGAAATCTAAAACATCTGGAGATTGACTTCCTGCCCACCTCTGGTCCACAGCATAGACTTAGGGTCTTCTCATCTCACTACTTTCTATTATAGCTCTTTCCACCACCACCACCCAAGCCATGTCAAAGGTCAGGAACTCTTTGGAACAGCATTCCATGAAGCTCAAGAGGTTGCCACAAGAAAGGAGGGAACAGCGCGTGCACACCCTGAGCCCAAGAAAACACTTTGTGTAAACTCACAGATGCTTTGGTCCCGGACTAATGTTTTAAGTTCTGATTTTTGCTATTCTTCTCTTACAAATAGGAGTGGGGAAGCTAGACCCTGGACCTTTGTTTTATGGGAGGCCTCTTTAGATGTCTAAGGCAGGATCTACGCTACTGCTCTAAAATGGTTTGAAATGGTTTATAACAATAGTGACAACTGTTGGTGCCCAGGACACACTCGATCTACAGTTTTCAAAACTTTTTCAAAGTGTTGTATCCTGCTTGGTGTAGATCGGTCCTAAGAGTGATCTACCATTTCTCTCCTCTGCCCCAAAATGGCCATTCCATACTTTACAGCTGCTTCTACATTGATATGTTAGAACAACAAACTTGTTTGCAAATCCTGATTTTTATTTTTATTTCAAATACCCTGAGGATGTGCAGTTTTGCATTTTAAGTTCACTGAAATCATAGCACTGTTGCGACTGTAGGTATAAAATGGAGTTTACCTTTGCTGCCCCAATACCTCCAATACATGCTGCTCTCTGGGTGGTCATTCTAGGGTACCTGTAGGTTGTGGGGCCCTGGAATTTGGCCACAAGATCCAGTCCTAGCTGCACCACTGAAAATAGAAGCTGGATCTCTGGGGGGAGCACGGAGTATTTCTCTTATTTTTTTCAAAATGATCTTTTTTTATTTTTTGCAATTCATTTAAAAATGCTTTTACAAAGAGAACAAGTGTTTCGCAGGGGATGGACCAAAGTCCAGTGGTAGAGTGCATACTCTGCATTCAGAAAGTCTCAGATTCAGTCCTTGACATCTTAAGCATTACTAGATAGCAGATGATTGGAAAGATGTCTGGTCGAGGCCCTGGCGAACTACTTCTAGTCAGGGTAGCAGTGGAGGCTGGTGGCTCCGACTTTGGTGGGGCTCTGAATCCATTCCGGGTTTCAGTCAGAACTAACCAGAACTCTAAAGGAGCTATCCAAGATGCTAAACTCATTTTGGGGATAGGGTTCAGCACTTTAGATAGCTCCTTTAGTGTTCTGGCTGTTTCAGACTGAAACCCAGAATAGATTCATAGCCTCACCAAAATCGGAGCTACCAGTCTCCGGTGCAAGGTAGTCAATGCTACGCTAGATGGACAAATAGTTTGACCTTATGCCAAGCTAGGGATGGGTGACTCTGCCCATTTCTTTTTCTCTTGCACTCATGTTTTTCTTTCTTTTAATCTCAAGAACTTTCTCTCTTGAAAATGAAGGACTTTAGGGGGGGCGTGGCTAGCAATGGAACGAGATGGCTGCATAGAATATCATCTCCTCCAGGCCATCCTGAAAATGTTAATTTAAAATATATCCTAGCTCAGTGAAAAGCACCAAAAAAGACCTGGTGTAATGAAATGTCAGCATGTCAAAAAGATTTGAAAACGAAACCGATATCAGAGTACTTCGAGCCAAGAATAGAACTACGAGGGGAGTTGCCTGCGAGGCTTCAAGCCGTAAAGATGGCATCAGAGGGTTTGACCGGTAACAATGGAACTTCCCTGGCCTCAATTGCCGCTCTGAGGGCAGAAATGACAACACAATTTGCAATGCTAAAAGCTGGGTTTGCCTTGCAGCAGGGCACCTTAAAAGCTATGTTTATAGACATGTGGAAGGAATTGATGGCCCCCATGGAAAGCAGCTTGAAAGAATTGGGCGAGAAAGTTGGAGTAATAGCAACCACAGCCTCGGATGCACTGGACACAGGTATAGAAAATTCTGAAAATGAAGGGCTTTGCAGATTTTGGTACATTCTTAGCAATAATGAACTGAAACAAAATTCTCACCCCTCTGCACCAGCCAAATTCAATAGCTTCAGCTATGGGGCGGTTTATAAATGGAATAAATAAATAAATAAAATAGGTACAGGTATTCCCAGCATGGAGAGGGCCATGATGTACCTACCTGCCATTTAGCTGTTAAGAATGAGCTTGTCATAAAAAGAAGTGGCAACCCTAATTCAGCCCTAACATAGAATAATAGAATAGTAGAGTTGGAAGGGGCCAATAAGGCCATTGAGTTCAACCCCTTGCTCAAACATAGTTGAATACATAGGGATTCAAACCTAGACTTTTCAGGAGAAAGCACTCCAATCCCTGGGTCTGAATGGACGAATCTCTCAGTTTGGGTTTCTCCCATATTAACAGATTAAATCTCAAGTTCTTTTTGTCTTGAATATGGAGAACTTTGCAAATTTTGGTAAATTCTTGCGAAAACCGAACTGAAACAGAATTCTCACCGTCGCTATAAAAGGCAGCTTTCTATCTTCCACTCAAACTCAAGTCTGTGAAATACAGCATCGTTCTATATATGTGTCAACCGATTTGACTGAACACCAAGTGTGCACCTACCATTTATTTTCTTAATATTAAAATGTCTCAGCTTTATTGAGCACACAACAAATTTTGTCCCTGGGTAATCACTTGACATTTGCTGTCAGATAAAGCCTCTACATGGTAATCTCATTGTGTCAAGATTAATATATAAACTATGAAAACTGACTGTGTCCACATGCTGCCTCTCTGCACACAACAGTTTTAAGCATTAGGAAGAGTTTAAGAGTCATTATCATTATCCTTATAAAAGGAAAGTTCAATAAACTGATATTCTCTACAAATTAATTTTATATTAATAGGATTTGAGCGCAGGCTTTAATGCATGTTTACTCAGAAGTAATCACATTTAGGCCAAAGCATACGTTACCTTCTCCCGCTCATTTTTATTTTACTCTAAAGTAAGTACAGGGGTCCTGATCTGGGTTGAGAACCTAGTGGAAGTATAGAGAGGTTTTAATCCTTTCCCCCCCACTGCTGCAGCCCCAATCCAGATTAGGTCTCCCACACCTGCAATATATATATATATGGATCATGATTTGCCAATATAAATTGCAGGTGGGCACCCTGATCTGGATGGGGACCACAATGGGAGCAAGGATTAAAATTCCACTAATCCTCCCACATACTAGGATCCCAGTCAAGATTAGGATCCCCACACTTACTCTAGAGTAAAGAAAAGTAATTAGGGGTGCAATCTTATGCATGTCCAGACAGAACAATTCCTAGAACTCCCAGCATTCCACAGGCAGCATGGCAGCCTGGGGAATGCTGGGTGTTGTAGGACTTTTCTCTGTCTAAATATGCATAAGATTGCATCCTTGAAGTAATGTGTGCTTTGGGTCTGAGTTCAATAGTGCTTACTCCCAAGTAAGTGTGCATAGGATTGCAGCCTTAGGGTATGTTCTTTACAACCCTATAACTGCAGAAGTGAAAAGTGACTAGATTTCCTTAGTTCTGCTTTAGACTGAGCATATGAGTGGAAAGAGCCTTGATTTATTCCTTTTTTCCCTACATATGTCATGCAGGAAGTTGTTGGATCTTTGCACTGTCTAGTGGCAGCTTCTGGGAGAATGTCTTTGGTATTGTGCTTCTCCAGTGTTCATTTTTTAAAAGATGAAAGATGTTTAGTTCTTAAACTACTATTTTGGTGATAGGAGCATCAAGATAGTACTTTGAAGTTTAAACACATTTGACCTTTCAAGGGCTGAAAAACTTACTCAAATACTAACATTACTCTGACATTATGAGCACATCACACTTAAGTAAATATGTGTTTGGAGGGGGCGGGGGAGCAGAAAGCCAAAGGAAGAAAATGAATTGGCTGCAGATGAGAAGTGCAGAAGATTGTATATTGTGCACTACTTTAAAAAATAATCCCAGTGTCAGCCCTGGTATAAACCAGGATTCCCTTTTTTCTCTCAGTCTAGTATGACTTATGGTTGATTCACTTTGGAAAGCTGAGTCTTTCTGCCTGTGCTGAATCAACTGTGTGGTTGTACCACTGTGAACTGAAATCGTGCCACGCTGCTTTCAGTACAGCACCACGAACTCAATTTGAGGTGCAAGAACCCTCCTGGATCAGGCCAAAGGTCTATCAAGTCTGACACCCTGTTTCCCACAATGGACACCCAGATGCCCCTGGGCAGCCCACAAACAGGACATCTTGTTCTCCAGCGACTGGTATTCATATGAGAGGGATGTTATCTCTGATCCTGGATGTAGTATATATAGTTATTATGACCAGCAGCCATTGATAGCCTTATTCTTCATGAATGTTTATAATCCTCCTTTTAAAGCTAAATTGATGTCCATTGCCACACCGTGTAGAAGCAAATCCCATAGTTTAAGTATGTGCTATGTGAAGGAGTACTTCCTTTGTATGCCCTGAATCTCCCACCATTTAGCTTCATTGGATGGCCATGGGTTCTAGTGTAATGAGAGGGAGAAAAATGTCTATCTACTTCCTCCACCCCATGCACAAATTTTCAATGGCAGGCCAAGAGCTCCATTTTGGCCATGATACCACAATATGATTACTAAAAGCAGTTATGATAATCGTATAGCAAAACAAACAAGTAAACAAACAAAATCTGTCTTTCTATCATAAAAATACTAATGTTCAATTTTATTTGCACACTTGGTTAGTCACGTCATTGCATTTTAGTATCGATAGCTTTATTATGGGGAGACGGAGATTTACCACAGCAAAGGAGGTAGCCATTGGGCCTGTTCAGATGACACACTAAGCCACGCTTAGGCCGCTAACCCTTTTGTAGCAAGTGAGAGTGTTTAAACCAATGGTTAGTGAACTTGTTATCTAGCCACCATGGTTAAGAATGGTTCACATGACACACTAAATCATGGTTCACACGACATGCTAAGCCATAATGTTTAGCTCAAAATGCTTAACCAATGTGGCTTAGTGTGTTGTCTGAACAGGGTCATTATGATAAATGTCAATATATGGAGATAAAACAAGGATATAAAACTATGGATAGATATTTAAACAACCTGCTTGAAAGAACAAGAGCTGTCCCAATGTTCTCAAGACACTGCTAGCATTATTGAAGATTTGGAATATTTTGAAGATTTATGATGTAGTATTATTAGTGGCTGATGAAGGCGTGATTGTAAAAATGCATTCAGTAACTTATATGGAACTTTCCAAGTGATTGCGTTAATTTTCGTCCAGCATATGATTATACCTATTCTGAGGTGACTAACGAAATGGAATATGGATAGTTCTGATGATCTTTCATTAGGAAAGCATATTTTAGTGCTTTTTATTATACAACAAATTTGTAATAATTTTCTGCTCTATGATTTTGCCTTAACTGACTTTGATATTTACTTTCTCTGAGTGTGCATTTGGAAAGAGTTTGGTATTATTTCCCCTTGGCCATGATGTGCAATGACACAACAGGTTTATTGCCTGCCAATATAGCTGGAATTCAGCACCAGCTGGCGGAACACCATTTCTGCTGCAGATTGCAACAGTTGTGCAAATTGGCCTTAAAGCCTAAAGAAATAACCAATACAATATGTGAATGCCATTTACAATCTCCAATCCAATGAATCAAGTCAACTGACATATGCAGATGAAAGTCGATATGATAGAGACAAACTAAGATTGAAATTGAGTCATATGATTCCCAAGTTTTTTTTATAGCGAAGCTTTCATTTATACCCGAGAAGTGGTAGCATGGAGGTTATTAATGTGAACTTGAACTATGAATTTCTCAGTTCACATCAGCCAGAAACTCACTAGGTGGGCTTAGGAAATTTATTTATTTTTATTTATGTATCGCATTTTTATACCGCCCAATAGCTGAAGCTCTCTAAGCGGTTTACAAAAATTAAAACCACAACGATTATTCAAAATATAAAACAACAACAGTAAAAAAAAACCCATAGTATATAAGAACACAAGCAGGATAAAACCAAGCAGCAGTACAGATTTAAAATACAAATTTAAAACAGCAAAGCTAAAAATTAGACTAATACTGAGAAAATAAAAAGGTATTCACCTGGCGTCTAAAAGAGCATAAAGTAAGCCACAGCTCTCATCCTCCATCTGCAATCTGGTGGGTTATAATACTGGCTCATATAGCCTTTGGGGTACCTAATGACTGTGTTCTAAAATTGGGAGGGGGCTTTTCTTTCACTTACCAGAGCTCCCACCTGGAAACCTAGGAGCCAGGTTCGATCAGTGCTGTGCTGAAAGTTTCTCCTACAAAAATTTTGACCATTCTCATTCAATTTGATAGGAAAGAACTTGCTTTCGAAAAGAAAATCAAAGGAGAAGATTATTATTTTTTTAGAAATTCCCGTGGGTTTGGTTCAGGGCTCTTGTTCTTACCTTATTTATGAGATGACTGAGGAGCATGTATGAGTGTCTTGTCTTTCATTGCACAGCTACCTCTCTGACACCCTATAGCCTCCTTGACTTCCTGCACTTCCTGCCCAGAGGAAGACATCATAAATTTATCCCTCTCATAGGGCCTTTTCAGATTAGGAAGTGCAGGCAGCCTGGGAGACTGTAGAGCAATGGTGAGATGTACAATAGAAAGAAAAATATAGACAGTACCCTCAGCCACCTCACAGTGATTAGTTAATGTCAAAACCAACACCAACACACATTCAAAATAAATTATAAACTGCCCTGAGAATGAGGCAGAAAAATGGAAGCCACTTTCATGGGGAAAGAAAACTTTCAGGAAATTCCTGAGATTTTTCTATTATTACCTCCTAGAAATAAAAAGTCACTTTTCAGAATCTTCTCCACATTTATTTCGCCATCATTTTTGTGGTGACGGCGTTCCCTCCCTTCAATGCTCTGGAGTGATGCTAGGTTTATGGGGCATAGTTAGGCTGACCATATGGAAAGGAGGACAGGGCTCATGTAACTTTAACAGTTGTAGAGGAAAGGGAATTTCAGCCAGTGTCATTTGTATGCAATTAGTTCCTGGTGAAATTCCCTCTTCATCATAACAGTTAAAGTTGCAGGGGCCCTGCCTTCTTTTGTATATGGTCACTCTAGTATAGTGCCTGCACCTTTAACTGTTGTGATGAAGAGGGAATTTCACCAGGAACTAATTGCATACAAATGACACTGGCTGAAATTCCCTTTCCTCTACAACTGTTAAAGTTACATGAGCCCTGTCCTCCGTTTCATATGGTCAGCCTAGGCATAGTGGAGAATGCAAAATGGGAGCCAGGCTGCCAACACAGTTGATGCTGTTGCCACTTGCAGTGGCAGTGCTAACCCCCCCCCCCCCAATAAATCCTAGGAAGGAAGGAAGGAAGGAAGAAGCTGTTCTGCAACCCTTGTGAGAAAGTGTTGGAGAATTTCTCTTTCCCCTGGAGAAATTCAATGACATTGTCCCTCCAATTTCTCTACCCACAAATAGGGTGGAGAATTTTGAGAGGCCAGAAATGTGTATTTCTGATACCAGAAATGTGTATTTTCAAATACCAGAAATGTGTATTTCCATCCACATATTTATGTCAACATGTTTAGCAAAAGAGAACATTAAAATAGCAAATAACCATTCCTCCTGCAGGTGTCCCAGAACGTACCACAATCCAGGTGGTAGTTCAAGAGATCGAACTGAGTGCTCTTATCCTCCATGGAGTAAATCAATCACTCAAGAATTTGTTTGAGAGTACGGCCTCCAGGATTGCAATCTGGAGTTTAAATACCGCTGAGAGAGGTGGGAGGATTTCAGGATTTCAGCTTCCTCTTGAATCCTTCACAAATACGGTTTCATTTGAGTTATTTTATCCCTCCTGTCTTTTCTCTGCAGTAGTTTGTCCAACTTCTGCTCTTGACAAATTGCATGCTAGCTTGCTGAATCTCACTTGAAAAATGATCCTTGTAATTCATCTCGTAATTCATTTATCAGTAGCTTTGAGGGTGCTGTCAGCAACCAAGAAGGGGCTCAGTTCCCTCGAAAACTTCCAACAACTCTCTTCTTTGCCACCCAAGGTTGATTTAGTGATGAGCAGGGGTAGCCCAAGCCATACCACCCCTTAACAGTCGATCAAAGTCTTCTCCCCAATTATGCCACTGTCCCCTCCCCTTATTGCCTTAAATCATGTTCTGCCTGTGTGCCGCTGCCACCAGTCACCCATACCATTCCTGGTTGAGTAGGTAGGCTTAACCTACCTGCTCAACCTTCTCAGCATCACCATTTTCTGGGCAAGAGCGAGAGGCAGATGAACAAACAGGCTGTAATGAGGAAGAGGAGAAGCAACTCCAATGGGCTCCTGTTAGAAGCCAAAGATTGGCTGTGCCCACCTCCATGCTGATCACTGTTGGGTCCAGATGTGCAAACCAGATCAGTGAGTATGTGCAGGGGTCAGAGGACAGTGAGATAGAGCAAGCAACCATTATACACGTCCAGCCATGGAAACACCACCACCCCAGCCAGCAAATAGATAGGTAGGTCTGGCCACAGCTACCACAAGCTGCAGTGATGACATTAGAAGAGGATTGGATTAATTCATTGAGAATAAGGCTATCAAAGTCTACTAGTCATGACAGCGACTATATTATCTCCACTATCAGAGTCAGCATGGCTCAGTATACTAGTAACTGGGGATCACAAGTGGGAGAGTGCTAATACACTCATGTCCAACTTGTGAGTTCCCCACAGGCAACTGATGGGCCACTGTGTGACCAGAACACTGGACTGCATGGACCCTTAATCTGATTGAGCATGGCTCTTCTTATGTTCTTACATTAGGAAGATAGGAAACTGCCTTATAGTGAGTCAGACCATTGGTCCATCTAGACCAGTGTTGCCAACACTGACTGGCAGCAGCTCTCCAGGGTTTTAGGCACAGATTGTTCCATCCCAAATGGAGATGCTGGCCCTTGGCAAGTGCCCAACCATGCCTACCTTTGACACCGGCCCTGCTCAGACTATTCCTTCTATCTTCAGGACTGGGGAAGAGTGACTAAGGACCAAACTAGATGTTGACACAGGTGTATGCATCTTTCTACTGGCTGTTTAAAAATCGGAGACTGCCTTAGGAAGCTGCAAGTTTTAAGCAGGGAAAGGATAGGGTGAGGTATTGCTTAATCTACACTCAAACATTGTTCTGTCCCCCCCCCCCCCCCGGATCCTTTTCTATATGAGATGGAAAAGATACATTGCAAATTGCGATTTGCTGTGGCGATCTATAAAGTTTTGTTAATTTCCACTGAAATAACTGCAACCAAGGTCAGCCTGACACAGGTTTAAGGTAGGAGGGGAGTCGTTTCACTCCAGTTAGAAGAGTCACATTATCATTGGAGGAGGTGGCGGATGGGGGATTCAGAACCTTTTCTTTTCTTTTTGTTCCTAATCATTAATTATGTAGTGTGACTCATTTTCCATAACATACCTGGCGATGACTTTGCTTTCTAATAGACCACTGTAAGAACTTGCTTTAATTTTCGTTTCTTTTCAAATAGTTGTGGGGGAAAACAATACAGCAGTCTTTTTTTGTAACTTTGTGGCTTATATATATATATATATATATATATATATATAGCTAATTTTACTACAACCATTTTTGCTTCCCTTAAAATTCCTCAGATGTTTTGTCCAAGGAGGAATCTCCAAATTCATTCAACATTTCTCATTAGGTGAAATTGATTGGCAACTTGATTTGGAACAACTTTCACTCATCGATGGCTTATAGGTTGACTTACTCCATTTTGGTATGAATTAAATATGATCTCTCTTTGTTCCCTCAGGGGGAACAAAACGATGATGAGCTGCCATCTAGTATAATGTGAACTGTTGGGCAGTATCCAACAGGGTTATTCCACAAAGTCAAATAGCACTAGTGGAGCTTCATTGAATCTTTCCATTGTACAAGCGGTTACCCATTACATTTGCACAACTGGCTGTGGAACAGCTCTGAGCAACAGGTTGCACAAGCATAACGCACAACTGCTTGTGCAATCACACTTGCACAAACAACTTTCATTGGCTTCTTCTCTTGTGCATGGTTCATAAAGCACAATTTATGTAGAAGTAAGTGCTTTATGGCCACAACTTATGCAAAAGGAAGTGCTTTAGAGCCGCAAACGATGGCCGTAATTTTCCCATGATAGGCCATTCGTGAATCTTGTAGGTAATGGAGAACCATTCCACTGAGGACTCTGCAGGTTGGATTCTTGGGAATCCAATCTCTTTGGAGTCCACAGCGGATTTCTCCATCATCCCTACATTGCAGTCTAACTTGCTCTTATTTTGATATCACTGTAGAAGATTTTAATTTCCTTGCCGTTTTTGTTTATTTCATGTAAAAAGAACCACACACACATTTCTTTATGCTAGTTTGTCAGCAGCACATTTTTTCCCCTCCTCCCTTGTGCCAAGAAATCAATGTGCATGCGGGTATTTTCTTGCTCCTTGGCTCCCAGGCGATCAGATGCCGGACGGGACAAAACAGTAAAATGTTCATGCTTGTTTCCTTAATGGAAAGTTTTCTAGATTGTCCCCACAGATGGAACGTTTCCGACGCTCTATCACTCCTTTGGCTTTGCATTGGTCCCAGAGTAGTTCCATCGCGTTGGGTCTAATGAACTCCAATATTCAGCTGACTCTCTACGCTGCTGGCTCCAGGGTGACAGATGCAGTGACAGGCAGAACATTTCCCTTGGTTGTGACTGGAAGCGGAACCTAAATAGGAACAAGGACCATTTTCCATAGATGTGAGCTTGTGTTTGTTTTGTTGCAAAAGGGAAAAATTGGGTCGGATCCAGACAAAAGTGTGCAGAGCACAGCTGGTAGAACCTCAGTTCCCTGATCCCTTCCCCCTGCAGCCCTCAACCCTTAAAAAACCCTCCCGCTGAGGATCAAGAGACTGTGCTGAATGGGATGGAGTTTTGGGATGTTCCCAAAACTGGAACAAAATTGTTTCTTTGTTTTATAAGAACTTATCAAAATTCGCAAAATTTATTCATACATGAGATAGAAAGATCTTGAGATTTCACTGACAGTTTTGTCCATTCAGGTGGAGGGCTTTGAGTGTTTAACTCTTAAAAGTCTGGTTTTAAATCCCGGTGTATTCAGCCATGTTAGTGGTGCTGAATTGGGGTTGTTGCCTCTTTGCCTGACATTCTTCTTAACCTTAACACAGTTATGTAGCAGGCAGGCAGGCATAGTGTGGTTCTCTCCTAGTCTAGGAATAGCTGTACTTACTGAATTTGGACAGTGCAGTTGGGTGAAACTTTAGTCTGGCTCAAATATATATATATATATATATATATATATATATATATATATATCAGCTTTGCAAATGTCTTCATAAATGGGACAGAAAGACTTTAAACAGATTGAATGTGGGAGAAAGTGAAACTATCAGATTCTTCCAACCTTATCTGAGCCAAGCTGTTCATGGTTTAAGGGTCAATGTATCTGAATTTTACCTAGGCCAGATCTACATCAAGCAGGATGTGACACTTTGAAAACGGTTTGAAAACTGTATCTGGAGTGTGTTCTGGGCCCCAACGGTTGCCACTACTGTTATAAACAGCTTTAAAGCAGTAGTGTAGATCCTGCCCTAGTCTTCCCAGCTAGGCCTGATCTCCACAGCAACGAAGAAGAAATGCAAAACCCCTCTAAGCAGATCTTGGTTCCCCCCTTTCTTTCTGACCATTCGTTACTCACAGCTTAAAAGTCATGAAACATTCATACAGCAGTCACCTTATGTGAAATATGATAAAATGATGGCTACGTGCCCAAAGTTAGAATTTCATATGAACGTTCATCATGAAGATTTTACTCATTGTGAGGATAAAATGGGGGCGAACCATGTAAGTCACCCTGAGTTTCTTTGAAGAAGGGTGGAATAACAGAATGGGATAAAAATGTAATACATAAACAAACAAACCAGAAGTAGGAGTTATGGTTTTTAAAAAAAGGACTGCAGACCATGGTTTGCAACAGATGTGGTTTGGTGCCACCTGAATTGGCTATAGGTATACCAGATGCTATGTTGAAGCCCCAAAGGCATTGTGGGGGGGAATTAAAATTGCAGGTGCCAGCAAGAGCTGTCTAAATTGGCTGTTTTGCTGCTGCAATTGCCTTGCCCTGTTAAAGGGTGGGGAGGGAGGGGGCCCACAATACCAGGGGGTACAGAGGACGCTGCCAAACCTGATACCAGCCCTGTGTTCTTGTGCCAAAACTGCTCTCTAAAACCAACTGTGCATGTAGGAGAAATGATTATCAATCAGCTAGGAGTTGACATAATGCAAAGAAGAAACAGACATAAAACAGAATTTCTAAACATGCTCAACAAACAAACCCTGTCACTTGGTTTGCTACCACAGATTTAGATCAGCAGAGAAATAAAATAACATCATCTGTTTTGCCAAATGCACTACATCACACCGGCCATCATTCTTACAGCCAGTTCTCTGCATGTTTACTCGGAAGCCAGTCTCACAGACTTCAGTAGGAGTTACTTCTAAGGAAGTATGCCTATGATTGCAATTGTAGTTGCGTTGTCCACCAAATCTTTCCTGTGTTCTGTTGGGCAAAAGTGTTAGGCATTCTTCTCTTTTTATTTTCCCCACTACTATGTTACTATAGATAGCACAATCATTAGAATATCGACGAATTCCTTCCTTGCTTATTTTGGTAGCACACTTTCATTCATGAATTTCATAATACTGGTATCCTTATAGCCAGTTCAGAAGACACTAGACCATAGTCAGTTTGAGAGAGGGAGGGGGGGGACCCTCTTTAAATTATAGTTCATTATGTTTCTGATTTGTTTGTTTGTTTTTGTATCACATTTTTATCCTGAACAATCTCAGGGCAGTATGCGTGGTGTGTGTCTCTCTCGTCACCACCCGCCCGCCCGCCCGCACAATTTTATCCTCACAGCAACCGTTAAAACCTTCATGATAACCTTTGAATTAAATTCTAACTTGGGACATGCAGCCATGATTTTATCTCACTTCATCAACGGCAACTCAAATAGGAATGTTTCAATGTGGTTTTAAGTGTGGGTAATTACAATGGTCAGCAAACAGCAGTAATTAGATGGATGCACTTACAAAATGCATACGAAACCAATTATAGTCTATTCAAACAAATGGCCTAAGTTCCATCTGCTCTGGCCAATGATAACACTGCACTGGCTCCAGACCAAGGTATCCCATGTTTTGACTTGTGTGTATCCCAGAACAAATATAGCATCCGAACTCTCAGGGGGATATATTCCTCCACTCCGTTCCCCCCACTGTATCTTTCCTGTCATTGCCATGTTCATCTTCACTGAAGATACCAAGTATATAGTGATGGTAAAAAGTACTAAGGATGTCTTTCAAAATGATTTTTACATGAAAACCATGAGCAGAAGATCATACTAAGGGGGGTATTTAGCTCAGTACTAGAGTAACTTCTTTCCAGGGAAGAAGTCCTGCCATCTCCAGGTAGGGCTGGGAAAAAAGTGTCTGAAACCCTAGAGAGAGGCTGCCAGTCAGTACAGATCCCCAACCTGATGCCTTCCAGATGTTTTGGGCTTCAGCTCCCACCAGGTCTGGTCAACATAGTAAATGGCCAGGTATTCTGGGAGTTGTAGTCTGAAACATCAGAAGGGCACCAGGCTGGAGAAGGATGATGTAGACCAGGGGTAGGCAACCTGTTTTTGATCTGTGGGCACATTTGGTAATTTGAGAAACTGACCTGAGCACCACCACAAAATGGGTGAGCTGCAGATGTGATCATCAGCCTGCTGCCACCTGCCATCTGCCACCTTCCTTTTGTAGGAATGTTTCTGAGCCCTACATATGGTGCAGAGGCATTCGTGGGGAAAGAAGATGGGAGCAGCTAGAGGCCTTCACTTTGCTTTGAAGCAATCCCAACTGCCAGTAAGAGACTTTGTTATTTAAAATTAAAAGTGAGAGGGATAGGGCACCTTCATGGGCACCAAGAAAGGTGTTTGAGGGCACACTGGTACCCATGGGCACTACGCTGCCATCCCGATGTAGACAATACTGACTTAGATGGAGCTATAATCTGACTAGGTATGAGGTACCTTCCTATGATTGCCTGTATGCTTATGCTGAAATACATCAATGGGACTTACTCTCAGGAAGTGTGTGAAAGATTGTCAGTTGAGTGTTGCATGTTCTGGAATACATCCGCTATGCCTTTCATATGCCATTGCTATTGGATCAATAGCCGCCAATCCCGACATGAACCTACTTGTACACTACTCTCAACATCTAAGGTCCTCCTCTGGATGCCTACTCCAAGGGAGGCTCAGAAGACAGCAACAAGGGTGAGGGCCTTCTCTGTGGTGGCTCCCTCAATTATGGAATGATCTGCCCATCGAGGCCCAACATTGCTATCTTTTCGGCGCCAGGTCAAGACTTTTCTCTTTTCCCAGACATTTAGCAATATGCAATGAGCTTCACTGATCCCGGATCTGTTTTTAGGTTTGGTTGACAGCTAAAAATTGTTTATAGTTGTTTTTAGATGTATGTTTTTGTGTATGCTGTATGTTTTATGGTTTAAAATTTTGTATATTGTTTTTATTTGTTTTAATCTTATGTAAACCGCCCAGAGAGCTTCAGCCATGGGGTGGTATAGAAATGTAATAAATAAAAATAATAAAATAATAATGTTCTATTTATTCTGAGGGCTGCATACCAAAATCTTCAAGCCGTAACTCACCAAACGCAGAGCTCGTGATACTAACTGTACTTCCTGATGTTGGCTTTCTTCAGTGATCATGGTGATTTTGATAGTATCAAGTATGCTGGATAGCCAGAAGCCAAAAGATCAGCTGTGCCCATCCCCATGCTGATCACTGTTGGGTCCAAAGCAGGATCAGTGAATATATGCAGGGGTCAAGGGACAGAGAGGTAGAGCAACCAACCATTATACATATCCAGCAATGGGAACAAGAAAACCCCATAAAAACAGATAGCTAGGTCTGGCCACCACTATCACAAATTGTAGTGATGGCCACTAATTTGGATGGCTTTAAAAAGGGATTAGACAAATTCATGGAGGATAAAGTATCAAAGTCCACTAGTCATGATGGCTAATATGATACCTCTACTATAAGAGGCAGCATGCTTTTCTGTACTAGTTACTGAGGATCACAAGTGAGAAGATGCTATTACAGTCATGTCCTACCTATGGGTTTCCCACAGACAGCTAGGTGGCCACTGTGTGAACAGAACACTGGACTGCATGGTCCCTTAATTAGATTGAGCATGGCTCTTACATTAGGAACATAGGAAACAGCCTTTTAGTGAGTCAGACCACTGGTCCATCTAGTCCAGTGCTGCCAACAATGGCTCTCCAGGGCAGCAATGGCTCTCCAGGGCTTCAGGGAGTAGCTTTTCCAGCACTACTTGGATATGCTGTGGATTGAACCTGGGACCTTTTGAATGCAAAGCAGGGGCTCTACCACTAAGCCACAGCCCCTCCCTTAATTGGGGAGAGTCCCAGCATGTTAATTAATGATGACCCACCAAGGCATCCAATTTTTCTGATTCAGTATAAGGCAGTTCCCTCTGTTCCTATGACTGACAGATTCTGAACACAAACATGGGAGGTTTACCGAGTCCCTGCTGGTTGGCAATCATAGATGGTTGGTCGGCTGTGTTTTGCATGATGGCCACAAGCTATGCAGGTCTTTTTGGGTCTGTGCCTGTTTCATTTGTGAATTTTGTACCATGGTACAAATGCCTCCAACATTCCCTGTGCCATGGAGTCTTCCTTATTGTTTCCGCTTCACCCCACAGTAATCATAACTTCTGTTTCTTCCTGCTCCTAATCCTTTCAGGCAGTTAGTTTCACGTGCAAGTTGCTCTTGCTTTTTTCTTTTTCTTTTTTTAAACCCAATCAAATTATACTTGTGCAGTTACTAAAAACACAACCACTAGCAAACTATGCCTGAAGAATCAGAATAGAATTTATTGAATTAGAATAACACAACAGCTTAATAATATATTCTTCCAGGCGGCACTGCCTAGATGGGGATAAGAGGCAACAACAGAACCCGGCAAGATAGTTTACCAACAATTATTTTTGTAACTAGTCAACACTGCTATCTGGTAGCATCAGCCATGGGACTGCAAGCTGTGCTCCAGATCTTGCTTATTTTCCCAGGAAAAGTTTGCTTTAACCCCTTGTAGGCATAGTCACTCTGTGAGATCCGTTGTTTTCAGAGTATGTGGAAGGGTCCCAAACAATGAGGAATATCAATAGCAGCGTGGTGGTAAAGTTAGAAGTGCACGCGCTCATCATGACAGTCCCCATAGTCACGCCCACCCAAGGAGAGTCCAAAAACGCAGGCAACTGTGTTGATCCATTTCAACAAACCAGCTTGAGCAGTTTTCATCTACATCAGGAGCAGATCAGAATGACAGCTTGCCAGACCTGTCAGAACGGAAATGATCTTTAAAAAATTCATATAAAATTGAGGGTTGGAGGGATCGATCTCAAATTTCATACACATACTTAGGCATACCCCAGAAGCACTGTGACCAAGTTTCAAGCCTCTAACTTTTAAAATACAGAAGTTATAGGCATTTTTCTTTCTGCCAAAAATATTGTTTTTTAACGATACTTTATCGTAAAGACGATACGGATCACCTACGATATGAATGAAGACAATATATTTTTTTGGTCTGAAATTAACGATAAAAAACAATATTTTTTGGTGTGCGCACCCCTAATATTTAGTTGGTTTGTACTGTGGTGGAGGTTTTAATCTATCTGATGTTCAGCTTTTAGTGTCTTGATTTTACATTTTGTTACCTAGCTGAAGGACTGTGTTGAGTGAGTGGTGGGCAGTAGGGGTTATATAAATATTGATTGAATGAATTAATGAATGAATGAATGAATAAATAAATAAATAGTTAGCCCCCCAAGAGAGACATCTGAGAAAGCACTACATGGCCCATCAATGACTGACAGGAGCCACTTACAACTGAAAATCAGGAGCTGTGGGGGAAACAGAGAAAGGGAGAACAGTTCCTCTGCTGCTACAGTTTAGGACAAGGGCAGGCAACATCTGGAGGCCTGGGGGGTATTTTTTACACACACACACACACACACACACACACACACACACACACACCACTGTCTGCAGACTGTGAGGCACCCTCCAAAAAACAAAGTGTCAAAATTACTGGTTTGCCAGCCAAATTTGGCAGCAAACTGCTTCATACTACAGGAGGCTGCCTTCACGGTACCAGGTTAGCGCTGCTTCCCTCTCAAACCCCACACTTTCTTCTCCTGGGGCGGTGTCTGGTAAGCCTGATGCCGAGGAGGGAGTGCAGGGTTTCTGGGTGGCCCTCCGGGTATTGGAGCCACCCCCGCCCTCTTCCTGGTGGAAGGCAACCAATTGCTGGTCACCTTCCACCAGGCACCACCCCCAGGTTGACCCCAGATTGGCCCTGGAGTGGTGTCAGATGGCGGACACGTTTTCAAACTGCAGTATCATAGGGAAACCATGCGGTGTCTGCAAAGCTGTGCCTGTGGCATCTAACTGATGCAGCGCAGATCCACAGCCACCACGGGGCTTTCCTCACGTCTAGACAGCTCCCTAGAGAGTGCTGCAATAGTTAAATTTGGCTTGTTTTCAAACAAATATGAACCCTTTTGGTGCACCATAGTGGCTATGAAACGCTAAAAGGACCAGATTTATCTTGAAAACAAGCTACATTTGGCCATCTGGGCGTTCTGTATCCACAGTGGACACCATTTTTAAAGTGTAAAAATGTTTGGGGGGCAGCGGGGGGTGGGGTGGAGGGGCGAAGGCAGCTACAAGGGGTGGGTGTGTTGCATATTGCCCACCACTGGTCTAGGGACAAGAGAGATTCAATCAAGAATAACATCCCTGAAATAGAATTTTATAGCTTTTCATGGTGGAAAAGATGGCAAATCACACTCATATTCATGAGCATTGATCAGGCCTGCTACTGGTGGGATTTCATTTTGTTACGTGGGAATTCCATTTTTTGAAATCTATGTTATACATTCCTTCAGTTCCTCACCTCATGAGTTAAGTGCAACAGTAAATACTAGGAGTGTGCACTGGATTGGGTCCGATCCACAATCCAGAGCTGATCCAGGGGAAATCGGATGCAATTATCCGATTTCCGATCACCCCTCTGGATCGTCCGATCTTTCCCGAACCGGTTCGGAAGGACCCGATCTGGTTCGGAAAAAATCGGAGGATCGGCGGGTGCCCACTGGCGCCCGCCACCACTTCCATTGGCAGGCGCCAGCGGGGGGGGCTTACCTGGGAGGGCTGTCCGTTTCCATCGGCAGGCACCAGCGGGCGCCCGCCGATGGAAGCAGACAGCCCGGCCAGGTGAGGATCGCGGGGGGGGGGCTTACCTGGGGGGGGCATCCTCCTCCTTCCATTGCGGACTGCAAACTACTGTGACCTAGGCCTCACAGCCTAGTTTACAGGAGAGGGCCAGGCCATGAGGCCTAGTTCGCAGTAGTTTATCGGCAAAGGACGGAGGAGGACGCCCTGCCAGGTAAGGGTCACTTACCTGGGGGGGGCTGTCCGCTTCTATCGATGGAAGCAGACAGCGGGGGGGCTTACCTGGGGGGGCTGTCCGCTTCCATCGGCGGACTCCAGTGGGCACCTGCCAATGGAAGCAGACACCCTGGCCAGATGAGGATCACGAGGGGAGGAGGGAGGGGAGGAGGGAGGGAGGGGGGCCCACTTACCTGCCGGGGCATATTCCTCCTTCACCTGCCGGAGATCTACTGAGAACTAGGCTTCGTGGCCTAGTCCTAAGTAGAGCACCAGGTGATGACATCACCTGGCGCTCTACTGAGGACTAGGCCACGAAACCTAGTTCTCAGTAGATCTCTGGCTGGTGAAGGAAGAGGACGCCCTGGCAGGTAAGGAGGAGCATGAGGGGGGGCTTACCTGCCGGGGCAGTCCACTGCCATCTGCTGCCACCCGGGCGGTAGTGGATGGCAGAGGATGGCCCTGGCAGGTAAGGAGAACTGCGAGGGGGGGCTTACCTGCTGGGGCCGTCCGCGGGTGCCTGCGGGCACCCATGGACGGCCCCAGGAGGTAACCGCAGGGGGAGAGGGATGGGTGGGAGTTAGGCCCCCACTCACCCACCTGCCACCATGTGTTTCCCATAGACTTGCATTGGGGGAATGCTTTCTTTCCCCCAATGCAAGTCTATGAGGAAAACAAAAATGGCAGCTGATCCAAAAATCGGATGTCCGATTTTTGGATAGGGATCGGGCCCTATCCAGTCCGGGGGGCCTCCAATTTTGTCCGATTCGATCTGGAGGTCCCAATCCGGGTCCCGAACCGATCTGGGTCCCTGCACATCCCTAGTAAATACCACCGCTTTCTGCATGAAACTCTCTGTCAATTGTGGTCACCTTCTGAGGCCTGCTCTCCGTTTTGCAACCAAAGGAGATGCAATTGTTGGGGGTAGGGAGGTAACCGCGTGGGGAGAGGGACAGTGGGGGGAGTTAGGCCCCCACTCACCTACCCGCCAACATTTTTTCCCCATAGACTTGTATTGGGGGAAAGCTTCCTTTCCCCCAATGCAAGTCTATGGGGAAAACAAAAATGGCAGCTGATCCAAAAATCGGATGCAAGTCTATGGGGAAAACAAAAATGGCAGCTGATCCAAAAATCGGTTGTCTGATTTTTGGATAGGGATCGGGCCCTATCCGGTCCGGGGGGCCTCCAATTTTGTCCGATTCGATCTGGGACAAAATTGGAGGTCCTGATCCGGATCCCAATCCGGGGGGTTTCTGCACATCCCTAGTAAATACCACCGCTTCCTGCATGAAACTCTCTGTCAATTGTGGTTACCTTCTGAGGCCTGCTCTCCATTTTGCAACCAAAGGAGATGCAATTGTGGGGGGTAGGGCATTTTTGCCAGCAGCACCCCAATTTTAGAACTCCCTTCCTAGCAAGGGAGAAATTGTTTTATATTGTTAGACACCACTTTCATGGCTTCTTAGCAGATAAGGCAGTATATAAATATTAATAATAAATCAATAAAAATTAAGACCGTCCCCTTCTCTAGTGTGCCCTAGGTGGGTGGTTAAAGCATTTTAATGTGTTTTAGGCAGGATCTACAGTACTGGTTTATAACAGTAGTGACAACTGTTGGGTCCCAGGGACACACTCCATATACAGTTTTCAAGCCGTTTTCAAAGTGTCATATCCTGCTTGATGTAGATCTGGGTTTTATCTTGTTATGGTTGTGTCTACCTGTTTTATTTTGTCTTTGAATGTTCTCTTTAATTGTATCAACATTTTGCTGATGTAAATTATATTGGGGGCTCTTTTTAGAGCTGAAAGGTGTTGTAGAAAGGTATAGCTATGTCTAGGTTGACCATATGAAAAGGAGGACAGGGCTCCTGTAACTTTAACAGTTGTAGAGAAAAGGGAATTTCAGCCAGTGTCATTTGTATGCAATTAGTTCCTGGTGAAATTACCTCTTCATCACAACTGTTAAAGTTGCAGGCACTATACTAGAGTGACCAGATACAAAAGAAGGCAGGACCCCTGCAACTTTAACTGTTGTGATGAAGAGGGAATTTCACCAGGAACAAATTGCATACAAATGACATTGGCTGAAATTCCCTTTTCTCTACAACTGTTAAAGTTACAGGAGCCCTGTCCTCCTTTTCATATGGTCAGCCTAGCTATGTCTTGAGCTGTCGAGGAAGTGAGGTAGCGAACACAGGTACAGATGGTGACTCACAGCTGACTGGATCTCAGGAGAAGGCCCTGTGCCAAATTAAAAGCCAGGCCTCCCTGTCCTAATTCCTTTTTCTGTGAGGAGGGGACCCGGAGGAGAGACCAGGCGGCTCGCTCACTTACCTGCTGGTGACTACAGGGCTATGACCAGGTTAGATTATGAAAAGAAGCTCTTCAATTTCTGCAGCTCTGAGTTTTTCACTGAGGACAAATTGTGCCAACGTCACCGAGAAGGCCAAATTTAAGGGGACAGTGAAAGTGCACAGGATCAAACAGGCTGTGCTTCAGCCAGTGGAGGCAGGAAAGCCTTAGCAAGGAAATTAATCTCCTGCACTGTGACGTTGCCAACCTCCTGTGCGTGTTGTGTACACAGAGAAAGAGAAAGCAAGATTAAATCAGTTTTACAAATATTCATATTTGCAATGGGGGGGGGGAAAGGAAATCAGAGCTTAAAGCCCTTTACAACAGTTTGCACACAACTTTACCACGCAAACTAATGTAGAACTGGTTGATAGTCTGCTAAGACCCCCAGCCCCCCTTTTTTTGGCCTTCTACAGAGTGCCCGAATGAGTCATCATGCCTATGTTCAGTACTTTCTAGTTTTGCAAGTTTGGAGAAGTCATTAGGTTAAGTTTCAGAGCGTCTTTTTCCATTTGCTGACGTCAAGACAAGGGAATAAATTGAGGTAGCCCTACACATTTGTGTGCTTCCAGTGTTGGGAATTTAATGTAAACTTGGGCAACAGTCGTCGGGTGGATTTTGTTTTGTTATGTGTTTGAGTTGTTCTGTAGTACAGCAAATTGTGCTGAGGAATATTCATGTGGGAAAAGGTCATTTTAAAACGAAGTGCAAAGCACTAGAGGACAGGCACTCAAAGTTCAGTATAACACATTGTAAATGTGTATGTATGTTGTGTTTGCAATTAGTGACCCTTTAGGTGTCCACATTACACAGATTGTTTCAGTTTTGCGTTTTAAACAAGTACATTGTGTAGTCTTAATGTTCAGGGCAGGTGATAATCTTATAATGTTAAACGCCCCCTCCTGATAAGCAGTGAGACGCAGGCAGTGTTACTGGTTTAACTTTTACTTTGGGTGAAATAGGACTGGAGGTTTAGGGGTTTTGTGTGATATTTGCTTTATTTAAAAATATACAAGCAGAGCATAAGGGGAGGCAAAGAGATACTATTGCAGAGAATTACTACCCTGTATCAGATCTCAAGAGAGAGCAAGAGAGAGAGAGAGAGAGATCCTGCACTCCTCAGGTATTTTCAGTCTTCTCTCTCTCTCTCTCTCTCTCTCTCTCTTCTGCTTCACCCACAATATTTCTAACTATGTTTTTTCACAACCTCTGCACCCTCAGCTCAGCTATCAGGAATCCAGCTTGTAATGCAGCCTTCCCCAGATGTTTTATACTACAATTCCCATCAGCCCCAGCATAGCCAATGGTCAGGGATGGTGGGAATTGTAGTCCAGGTTGTGGAAGCCGGTTGTAATCCTTAGTTCTCATTTCGGACTATTATTAATCTAATAAAAGAATAGTCAGCCAGTGGCCATAAGGAAAATACATACTTTCCAGTTGCACCCCAAAGCATCCTTCTGGATCCATGGTTTTAACTTTATGCTGTTTTTTTAAATTTGAAAGCCCTAAATGGCTTGGGGCCAGGTTACTTGGAGGAGTGTCTCTTCCCATATTTACCTATCCGGACCCAAAAGTCTGCATCTGAGATCCATCTGAGGCAGGTGGCTTCAAAAGAGAGGCCCTTTTCACCGATGATGCTACATCTGTCAAATGCCCTTTCCAGAGAGGCTCCCTGGTGCTTGTATTATGGCCTTTCCAGCATCAGGTGAAGACCTTTTTATTTTCCCAAACATTTTAGGAGCTATTTTAGTGCTTTTAGATCATTGCAATGTTTTGCCCCTGTTTCGGCTTTTATTTTTGCTTTTTATCATTGTTTGCTGCTGTTTTTATCTGACTTGTTTTATTATAATTGTTTTATTGTACCTCTATATTTTATATTTCAGTTTATATACTGCCCAAGGAGCTTCAGTTATTGGTCATTTTAGAAATGTAACAATACCAGCACCAACATATCCTACACCTGTTGTTAATATGGTTGAGAGCCTCCCTGGGAGGTGGCTCTATTGCTTGCGTGTTGCCATTTTCAGCAGCTTGTGAATGGAATACGTTCTTCCTGAATCACATGACTCATCCGTCACACGCCCCTGCTTCTGTGGAACTGCATCACTTTGCAATAGGGGAGTGGCTACTTTTGCAATAGCTGGGATTGGCGATGGCTGTTTTTGCAATGGGACTAGTGCCTCTTGGGGGATGACATAATGCCAGATCTGGCAGTTGTGGCATTACCAAACTGTTGATGAAGGATTCTTCCATCCCACCCCAGTTCCTTGTGAAAATGTACAAAGCATTTATTTATTGGTAATACTTATATACTGCTTAATGTAATAAAATCCCTAAGCAGTAATTAGATTTAAAGTGTCTTTTCTTTTTCTTTCTTTTTTTATCCTAGCCCTAAACACACTGGTCCTGACTCCTGATCCATCTTAATGTGCTTCCACCTCAGTAACTACCCACCTGATATCGTCTGAGGCTATGTGCGCATCACATTGTTCGTGGTAGTGAGAATTGTATGTTAGAGAAAGGGGAGGGAGGAGCTTGTTCTAGCTTTCCATTTGTTCGCCCTGCCCCTGCTGCCTCTGGATGGCTGTTGCCGATCACCTGACTGGACTTCAGGGCTGGCTCAAGACATTTTGCTGCCTGAGGCGGAGCAACAAATGGTGAGCCCTGGCACGAAGTCAAGTTGTAGAACCCACAGCCAAATAAATAAATAAATAAATAAATAATAATAATAAAATAACAGTTTACTGCCAGCCCAAATCAGTTGCCTTAGGGTCAAACTATATGTTACATTAATTGCATAGCCTGTAGCTATTATGAGGATAATCCTTTTTTCTTTTCTTTGTTTTAGTCTAGAATAAGTGCACACAGCTGCAATTCACCCCACGAGGGAAGGACTAAACTTTCTCACCAAATTTCTCCCCCTGAAATTCCCCCTCCCATGGGGGAGTTTTTTTTTTTTTTTTTTTTTAAAGCCTCCATTGCCATTAGTTTTACCCTCACTTTGTCTAATGGTAGGGCTAGCCCTGCATGGCCAGCACGTGAATCTTCATGTAGGCTAGGGATGAGAATACAACAGTTCTGAACGAAAGGTGTTGATTGTTATAATTGTAAAAGTTTAATCAAGACAAAACAAAACAATTGAACTTGGTTCACATGTTCATGGATTTTTTTTTTTAAAAAAAGCACAGTTCAACACCCAAGGATATCCCCCTCCCCACCCCATTATCTCGTAATAAGCGTGACACAATGAATTAATTTGGAGAGAAATGTGGTATGAATATGTATTCACTGGTCACTGAAATAAAGTTGCATAGCCATGTCTGTTGCAATTATCTTTCACATGCCAGCCGGTGTAAAATGTGAAGTGTGTGACAGGTTAGTTCTTCAAACCTGTTCTCTGGAGTTGGTGATTTCCTTTCATATTGGAAAGTTGAGGCCTCATTCAAGGCAATTCGGGACTACCTTGTACCAATGAAAGTGGTTGCTGAATGAATCATTTCCTTAAAGTACAACCTCAAACCCACTTCGTCCAGCTTTGCCTTTTATTTATATCTGAATACTCCAGTAGTGGTTTGAAAAAGATTGCTTTAGAACCACAAATCACACTTAAAACTAGAATTAGCTGTACATGATTGTTGTTTTTGCTGGTGGTGCTACTGGACCCATGAGACCACTTAAGAAATGCAGATGAATAAAGAGAGAGTTTCTTACATTTGATCCAATGTTTTGGAGAATGAAAGAAGCCATATCATCTTTTACATATCATTATGATGGATGGTTCAAATTCTGGCTGTGGCCAAGTGATTGTAATCCCCTGAGTCTCTCTCTCTCTCTCTCTCTCTCTCTCTCTCTCTCTCTCTCTCTCTCCCCTCTCCCATTTGCTGAAATTATGAGGTATATTTCCAGGCAGCTAACCAGTTGTGATGAAAATACATTCTTTTCCAGGTGTGGTTCAAGTGTGAGAATTTTCTGGCAGTGCCTTGTTGCATAAATAATCCACCTCCCTTCTGCTTCAGGCTTAAATTGGGAGGGTGTTGTGTCCCTGTCCATTGGACAGTTCATTTGCACTTAACATGCACAGATAGATCTAGGTCTTTCCATGGAAGCCACCAGGCCAAAGGTGAAGCCTGGCTAGAGTGGTCTCTTATGCATCGATGAAAAAGAGTACATTCAACACAATAGAAAAAAGACATGCTTTTGCATAAAATTTGCATATGCAAATTTCTATGTAGAGATGCACTTTTAAAAATAATTGGTAGAATGTAAATACAAATACAGTACAATACACCAGAGCAGAGAAAACTGGGACCCGTGTGCCTGCTCAGGCTGCAATCCGGGTGCTCACTGTTGATGGGCAAATTCAAGGCCTTTGTTCTCCTTTCTAATGGTTCTTTATTTTTTAACCAGACTTGGACTGGAAAACCCTTCAACTAGAGGACACCTTCAAATAGAGGACTGACTTCTGTAAAATAGCTGCCATAAGCCTGGCAAAGGGCTTCACCATACCACACTTTTTATCTCACCATTTATCAGGGCTTCTGCTTCTGGATTCTTTGCGGGATAGATCAGCTCCTTTGCACGGACGGACATGTACTTTGAATCAAAAACTTCCTTTCTCGGTAAATTCTATATATTTCATTATACAGCCACTAGATGGCACTGCTAATATATCACATTAATGTTCCTTATCCCTTTATCTCTGAACTTTTTGAAAGCGGGATAAATGGGGGGAAGTATAAGAGATGTCTTGGAGGTTTACAGTGTCGTGTAAACGACCCACAGAATTCCGTGAGTGGCCATTCATGAGCGTGCAATAAATCAGTGGTGTAGAGTCAGAGTCAAAGCCCTTTGCTGTGAAAATAGTTGAGATCAGTTTTTGAAATTCGAACAGTGGAAACTCAGGTAGTCCCAAACCTGCCTCAAGGCAGTGATAAAGCCTACTTTCTACCATACCAGACCTATAATGTGAATAGTTCCAGTCTGTCTGAGGCATTGGGGGGGGGGGGAATATCGCCACAGTGAGACATCGTGCATGGCTCCTGGGGAGTCGCAACAGAATTCATATATAGAAGCACCATACCCCTAGGAATTATCTTTTGCATGCCACCAAACTGATGACCCATGTTGACCATCCATTTAATATTATTAACTAGGGAACATTGATGGCCTGTAGAGATTAAATATATCAGCACATGAAACCCTTTCCCACTGAATTATATTGAGAATATTAAAGATCCTCTTGTGGAAAGACTTAAGGCAGACTCACAACCATTTTTAAGGTGAAAGACCCAGCCTGAGGGGAGTTACATGGTAAAGTAGTCTTGTGAAATTTTTGCCTACATCTCCTTGATTGGATCCTGGAGGTGAACATCAATTCACCCCTACCCTTACCTCAATAAGTGGAATGTGGGTGGTCATTGTGGGTGGCCATACGTGTCTCAAAACCTCTTGTCTCCCAAACAAGATGTCAGGTCAATTGAATGGCCCCATGAGGAAACAGTTTTGCTAATTGCTGTCCCAGAAGTCATGAACAATGTGTGAGGCCTAGATAAAGGAAATATTAAATTACAGCCCCAAAATCCAAGTATGACTTGCTGGCTATTTGTGTTTTTTAGCTGTTGCATACTGTATCCCATGGATGTAATGTGTTTTGCTGGCATTATGTAATAGGTCATTTGTCATAAATGTCAAGTTTCAGTAGGAAGACCACAGTAGAAATACTTTATATTTACATTTGGCTGCAGCCACATTTTCACTGGGTTTTTTTTGGGGGGGGGGGCTGTAAGGGTCTCATGTTCTGTTTATTCTGTGGGAGCCTGGATGCAGCATGGCAAAGGCAATATCAAACAACCCAGGCCATGTGGGAGGCATCCACGCTGTAACGTTTTACCTTCCCAGAGTTGTCCCAGTTTTGGGGGTGGAAAGGCTAAGGAAAAGCAAATGAGGTGGTAGAATTCTACCATTTAAAAGTGAAGAGCTCATATTTTTGAAAACTCTCCTAACCCCCCCCCCCCCCCCCCCCCCGGGCATCCCTGGCTATAGTAAACGCACATCCTGGACAGAGGTTTCAAAGAACTCTCAGCAGCGGTCTCTGGTGGAAATACTCAGACAGTGGACTCCTCCACCTTGTAATGGGGTCCTGCCAGTGGCAACAACAGTAGTGGGCAGCAGCACTGTGATCAGTGCCAAGCATGAGGGGGCATTTAAATGTCCCATAATGCTTAAGGATATCTGGAAGTCATATTCCTCTGGGGCATTGTGGGAAATTAATATGGTGGGTCCACAGACCCAGCTGCCTGGAATGAGTTCATTACATCAGTGCAATGTATAGATTGCCTCTATAGAATAAACTTCAATAGAATGAATTCTATTTCATGAAAGTGGGTGATCTGTACAAATTCTGCTAAGTCTTGTATGCGCTTATCTTTCGAAGTGTGGCCAGACTGAAATGTGGGGTTTGGTTTTGCGGGTGAAGAAGAAAGTCAGTAAGGTTTTATTTTCCTAACTCAAATATAATTGCTCCATTCGATGTAGTTAAGGTCCTGCCAGCTGCAAACATCGTATTGTTCTCCAGCCAACTGTGGGCTGTTAGGATGTGTCAGTGCCAGAAATTATGAGCGGTGATTTAACATAACGCATAGTTATAGCCGCACATCAGCCAAAGTGAATAACAGCTAGATTGTAAAATAATTATAACAATGTCTTGAAGAGAAGCCAGGCGCAGAGACCAGAACCATCCGTCTCCGCTAATTTGTATACAGTTCCTTACAACAGCACCAAAACTTTCTGAAGGGGGTTGCTGAAACAGCTGGACAACTTTTATTTTGAAGAAAGGAGAGAGAGAGAGAGAGAGAGAGAGAGAGAGAGAGAGAGAGAGAGTGAGAAAGAAGTGAAACTTCTAAACGAACTGGACTTGTTTTACAGAGTAAGGCAGCCTCTGAATCGAAGCCTTTGACCAGCGTGTGCAAGAGAAGTGTTCTCATGACTGGAATAATCTAACACTTTTTTTTTTAACCTGGGTTGACAGTTGGCAAAGTTTTGCATTTTCCTCAGGCAGCTGAAAGGATTCCAGTGCACTCCTCTGCTTCAATCAACTTGAGCTCCAGTCCTTCTGTAACAGCCTGCATGGTTTGGTGTTGCTCAGACGTGATGTGCTCTCTATGGCCACATTTTGCTGGACTGTCAGAGAAGGGGAGGGAGGTTTTCCCCAGCACCAAAAAAAACCCCGGTGTGCTCTCTTCTGCACAGTAGCTAAGAACACATTTCCTGATTGCTCCCAGGTTTTCTCTGGAACTATTTTCAGGAAGAGGCAATTCCCCCTTCACACACACACTTAAATGGATGAATGTGTTACAATTAGGAAAAAGCATCTCCAGAGACCAATCTTTAGGTAAGTGGTACCAACGTTCCTCTGGATCGAAGTAATTCTGAACCTTTTCCTCTTGCCTCTCTTCTCGCTAACTCGGTTTCTGATATGAAAGCAAACAAGAGGCTTTGAAGAGCAGGAGTCTAAAGTTTAACTTGCTCTGGGTGCCAGGGATGTTTTGCGATGATTTGGCCACTTTTGGGCAGAGCTGGAGGAAACTTTCTGAGACTTTTGTGGAAGGTTAGAAAAAGAAAGCCCCCAAAAAACAAACAATCCCCCACCCCCATGTCATCAATTTCCTATCAAGTTTATGTGGGATTTTCATGCTTGTGAAAAATGCCCAGAAACTTATTTCTTTTCTTAAAGCCTTGCAGTTGCTTGGATGCATTCTGGAATGGCACAGCGCTCTAAATGCTGCACATTGTTCATGTTTGGTTTAGCTGATTATGTTTGTGTGTCAGGAATGTAATACCTATTAATGACACATCTTTGGAACTTCCGCACTGCAACGTTATGCATGTCTACTTGGAAGTAGGTCCCATGGAGTTCAGTTGGATTAACTCCTGGGTAAGTGTGCTTAGGATTGTAGCCTTAATAGGGTATTTGACTTGGAAATGAAATGGAACAGCACTGCTTTTTAATTTTAAATAAATAAATAAATAAATAAAGAACTACTCAATCAGCATCACCCTGTGCACATTTACTCAACAATAAGTCCCACTTATTTCTACAGGACCTACTTTCTATTAAGTGTATGTAGGATTGTAGCCCAAATATATAAAGTTCTTCTCTTTGCAAAGTAAAGTTTAGTGCAGCAGAAGTACAGTAGACTTATAGCTATGATTCTGTACAGTTAGGCTGATTAGATTGAGCCTGAAATCCTATACCCACTTACCTGGGAGCAAACCCAACTCAATGTGATTTACTTTTGTGTAGACATATATAGGATTGTGCTGTTAAGCAGACTACCTGCGTGTGGAATTGCATAACTTGAACACAACCATTTCCTTAACCAAAAATCAGGACCAACTCAAGGACATTTATATAAAATCCAATCCAAATACTAGTAAATATTCTGTAAAACTGCATACTATGCATGGCAACTATGCTTTTTATGATATGGGTTTTATTTAATTTATTTCTAATATGGGCTTTTTCACATTTACACTTGAAGCATTCTATCCTTTCTCAGGTGTGTTGTTGCTGCTGTTTTGTCTTACTACCAGAATAGTTTTTCAAATTAGTAACCCTTGTAGAAGCCTGCTACCATGCTGGGCAATAAACTATGTAGAGATATAACTCTGTGTGTGTGTGTGTGTGTGTGTGTGTTTGTGTAACACCTTTGGGAAGAACATGATGACAATACAGAGATCTCATTGCCAAAGTGCTGCTATGATAAATGAATATATGGTTGCAATGGGCTCCGGAAGGGCAAAGTTAGTCTGCAATTTGATAAGGCCTGAGTATCCACCCAAAAGTTAAATTCTAAAGATAAAATGGATTGTACTCTCAGTTGGCTCAGATGGAATATCTTAGTTCAATTTGACTTGTTGTTGAAGACAAACAAACACCCAGCGTTAGCACTGTACCACAAGCAACATTTACAATCAACTTTTGTTACAAAGGGTCTGTGCTGGCATAGGGGTTCCCCACTTGCAAAGACTTTCCCCGTTCACTTCAGGCAAGGTAATCACATTTTATTGCATGCAGGGAGCTGCCCTCTCCATTGAAGTGAACAAGGAAGCCCATTGTGTAGCATTCCTGTACCATTATCCCACTCTTTTGCCAAAGAGCTCAGGTATCGTACAAGGTTCTCTCTTCCCTTCATTTTATCCTCGCAACAATCCAGCGAGGTAGGTTATTGTGTGAGAAAGTGACTTACCCAAGTCGCCCTGTGAGGTTTATGACTGAGCAGGGATTTGAACCTGCATCTCCTAGTCTGCACACAAGCTCACTACTACTAGCTCTCTGTATGCGCCTTGGAATGTGCACAGCACCCAGAATGATGAGCTTCAGTTTGAGTATTGTGGGCTTTTATACGTTTCACACTCTGCTGGTTATCGTTCTTTTAGGTCTGTTTTACAAGTTAAAGAAAAATACTGTCACTTATTTTATGCTGCTGTAAAAGCTTTTCAGTTCAGTTGTTAGAACAATTCCTTGAAAGTAAATGGGATTGTACAATTTAATGGCCTTTGCTTCAAGTTAAGGCTGCAATCCTATGTACAGTGTCCTTGGATGGAATAAGCTTCATCAAACTCAATGGGGCTTACTTCTGAGTAAGCATTCATAGGAGTACATTGCCAGCATGCTTAGGAACGCACTCTGAAATAGGATTGCACTTCAAAATATAATCATAATCATAATCATAATCATAATCATAATAATGTTTGCAATTACTGTGGTTATAAAATAAACTGTGAGAAAACCACTTGTTACCTTTTTGTGTGGTGGTACTGATATGATATTCATAATGACCAAGAGAGCTTGGCAAACATGCTGTAGCCTTTGGCTGCCATCCTATACCCAGGTAGGCTACTTAAATCCCAATGGTTTTAATGGATTTAAGCAGTCTGACTGTGTGCAGGGTTGCAGGCTTTATGGGATGTATTTATTACTTATTCAAAGGTCTATCCTGTAACTTTCCCTTTAACTACATTTCTATACCACTCATTAGCTGAAGCATATCAAGAGCCTGACATGGGCAACAGATACTTAAAAACAAAACCTCACACACAATGACAATTAAGGCTGCTGTCATCATACACTCACTTACCTGGGAGTAAGCCCCATTGAAGTCAATGGAACTCCTAAGTATACATACATAGGATTGTGCTGTAATGAAATATAAACAGAGCAATATTTTATTGTATTTCTGTTCCAGGTGTAAAAGCCCAGCTCAAATGCCATTGCTTTTCAGCTGCTCTCAGAGGGTTAGATTTGGGCAAGTCACCCAAAGTTCCATTGTTTTGTAGGCTACATATTGAGGTTACTTGTTCACACAGTGTGGCTTAGTCTACACATGAGGAAGAAAGAGGTAGGACTGAGGTAAGAGTCCCAGATTTGTAGTAGAATGGACTGTACCATTTCAGACGGCAGGTAGCGATAACATTGTCGAACATGTCTCCCTTTGTAAAAAACAGTAGCTGGGCTAGGACATGTCTCCCTGATGTGCATGCAGAGAATCCATTACTATCTCAGGATTCTGTTGCATTTGTTGACCAGGCCTACTTAAGGGTCTACTCAACCTCAATACAGGAAATATTGCATCGGCAATGCAAATTTAACGTCTACATTGGCCAGAATATACTTTCAAGTGAATTATGGCTTCCTTCTATTTTTAATAGCATTCACGCAAACATGTAAGACTTATGGGTACATTTAGTATCACATTTTAAAATATCTATAGTTTCAGATAGCTTGGACCTATTGACTGCTTAATGGTGGAGTATACGCATACATGTAGCATCCTAGGAGAAAAGAGGAGAAAAAGCTTGCTCGGTAGTTTGCATCTTAAAAACAACAACAGAAATTATAATTTGTTTTTCAGAAAGTTTCTAGATAGGTTACTTCCATTGTTGCTGTGTGTCCTCAATCACATGTGAACCCGACACACAAATGTATACATGTCACCGATTGAGACGTGTAAGTATAGATAGGGGCAGGCAACCCGGTGCCCTCCAGATGGTTTGACTACAACTCTCATTGGCCATGCTGGATGGGGCTGATGGGAATTGTAGCCCCAAACCTCTGAAAAGCACCAGCTTGCCTACCCCTGGTATAGATCTTGAGCCTAGAGTCATGGTGCACCATTTTACTCTTATACCAGGGGGATAGTACCTGCTGAATACATACCAAGGATTGAATGAACAAATCTAGGCTTTATTACAGAATGCATGAGATTGCTCAGGATGAGACTTCAATATAGAAAAATTCCTTAGATAACACAATTAAGCCTCAGCTGGCAACCACTAGATTAGATATCTAGATCAAGGACATATAAAGAAAAAGTGGGTAGGACAGGCAGGTGGTATTGGAGAACCAGATGCAATGGGGGAACCCAGAATGTAAATTACATAGGATTGGAAAATGCAAGAAGCAAAACAGACTGTTGATGGAAACAACTGGAAAAGAAGAATGATTTAAGTGCAGATATTTACTAGGGCTGTGCACAGCCCCCTGGATCCAGTCCGGATCCGGACGATCTGGATCGGGCCTGATCCGGACCGGATCGGACCTTCACCCCGATCTGGTCCGGATCCAGATTCGGATCTGGGTCTCCGGATTGAGATCCGGAAGCCCTCCTTTTCCCCATAGACTTGCAAGTCTATGGGGAAAAGGACTCACCGCCCTCCCCCCACTCTCCCTGCTTACCTGCCTGATTCTCAGTAGAGAGGAAGCAGCGGCGGCCAGCAGAGAGCAGTGGAAGATGGCAGCGGCGACGAGGAGGCAGCAGGTAAGCAGGGAGAGTGGCGGGAGGGTGATGAATCCAATGGACTCACCGCCGACCTGGCGTCCCTGCATACCGGCTGTGGAGCCGGCACCCAGGGACCTGGAAGGGCAATGGGCCCTGATCTCCGGATCAATCCGGATCAATCCGGAACGATCTGATCTGGTCAGGAATGATCCAGACCTCCCCCGATCTGCTTCGGATTTGGGATCCAGATCCGTGCACAGCCCTAATATTTACCCACTTCACAGGAAAGGGAGGGTAAGGAGGTTCCTTCCTAAAAAAATCTTCATGATCTGGGAATTTGTCAAGGGGGACCAGATACAAGGGCTACAGGGATTGCAGCAGTTTACAAAGTAATGGTGAATCCCAACTTCATGGATAGACTGTTGGGATCCGAGCTGAGAGTGACTGACCGAGAAAAGAGAACTTGGGGTTGTGATGGATAACTAAATGTGTAAAAGGCTAATTCTATGTTGGCATAATTTAAAAAACAATAAAACAAACATACAAAATAAATCTTCCATATTATACTGCCTTTTTACAAATCTATGGTGCGACCACAGTTGGAATACTGTGTTCAGTTCCGGTCCTCATATCTCAGAAAGAATATTGTAGATTTGAAAAAGGTGCAGAACAGGGCAACCAAAATGGTCAAGAGGCTGGAGATCATGGCACTAATGGAATGCCTTCCCCACAGATACTTACCCAGCACCCACCTTGAGGTCTTTTACATGCCTCGCGAAGATTTTTTCATTTGCTCAGGCATTCCAACATGTTTTATTATAGCAGGCTTTAGTTGTGTGTTTTTCTGTGGGATTTTACTAACTTTACAAGTTTTTTGGCTGCTGCTTATATTGTTCTTTTTTAGTGTTTATTGTTGCATTTGCTTTTATTGTTTTAAATTGCTAACCATGCTGGGAATCTTAGATAGAAGGTTGGCTTGTAAATTCACTTAATATTATTGGCATTATTATTGAGCCACATGGCATAGATCTGTGGCTGCGGTAAAACAGTCTGAAAGCAATTGGGGGAGGGGGAGGGGGAGGGGGAGGGAATCTATTCTCTCTTAAAAGAGTTGCAAAGGGGAAATACCCTTAAAAAGGAACTGTAAAGCTAAAACATGTCAGACCATTTTAGAAAGTAAAACTACAGCATGGATAGTTATTTCTCTCTTGATGGATGGGGGCAGCTCTGTTGCTTCATAGAATCATAGAACACTAGAACTGCAGGGACATCTTGTCCAACTTCCAGATCAATGCAGGCTGCCACTACAGCATCCCTGAAGATCTCCATCCAGCCTCTGTTAATATGTCCAGTGGAAGAAAGCCCATCACCTTCTGAGGCAGTCTGTCAAACAGCTCACACCTTTACGACGTTTCTCCTATTTGCTAAAATCTGCTTCCTTGCAATATCCACCTATTGTTAATTGTAGGGATGTGTGTCGTATCGTTCTGATGTCCAATAACAATACGATAATGGCATTATCAGATATCCAATATCCGATTAACGATAACGATACGATATCAATCCCCCCGAAATTATCGGATCCGATAATTTCCGGTCCGATAATTTTCAGATTTTATCGGATTATCGGACCACCATTTATAATCCTATAACTTTTCTATTTTATAAGTTTGTGACTTGAAACTGGCCCACAGTGCCTATGGGATATGCCTGTGTATTAAATTTCAGAACAATCCCTCCACCCCTGTATTTTATATGATTTTTTGAAAGATCGTTTAACTTTTGACAGCTCTGAGTCTGAATGACAGCTAAAGCCACATGCATTCAGAGCTGTCAAAAGTTGCATTTAAATATGTTTACTTAAATACATTTTAAATATTTTTCTCTCAAAAGTACATTTTTGAACGTATATGTTCTTTCATAATATACACATCTAAATGCATTTTCTCTCAAATGACACAACTTAAAATTCATTTGGATATGAAGTTTGAGCCAAGAACTGTATCTGTGCATCCAGGAAGTGCAAAAGCCGGGGGATAAGTAACAAGCTGGATGGATTTCATTAGAATACAGGAACATAAAACAAATGAGGCCTTTGTAGTCCACATATTAATTGGGGAGGTGCAGATCAGTTTGCAAAGATTGAATTCCTTCAGTATCCCTACAGGGCCTGATTTATATTTGTAAAGACACCATTTAAAGTGGCTCAAAGACAGGCAGCATCTCCAAACAAGTCCCAATATTGAGTAGGGATGTGCTGCGCCCCTCTGTAGATGCACTTCCCAAGTCTGAACAATCACATTGTGCAGGACACCTTTAAACATTATGCTCACTGTCTTCAAATGTTGCCATTGATGATAGATTTTTTAGCTACCTCTTTGTGGGCCTGGATCATTTAAAATTAGGGATGGGAGCACTTCTGGCTGCCACTACACGAGAGGTTTAAAGCTCTTTCAAGTCTCATTAAAATTTTTACCTCTACATGAGCGGAGCGCAAATCGGGAGTTGAGGCGCGTTATCTATCTGATTATGCGCATTATTGAATGGGCGTTAAATAGCGAGTTTTATTTTGCTGCAGCCGTTAAAGCGCATTTTGACTATGTGAACAAGAAATTCTCCGCATTAACTACTTCTAAAGAGCATTTCAAACAACTGGTAAGGCCACCAGTTATGCGCTCAATTACCTCCCGCATACAGTCATTTACCATAAAGCGCTTCTGAGAAGATGCGCATAATCGGAGAACCAGGCGTCAAACTGAATTCTTGTAGAGGGGGGGTCTGAGATTCTCCCAGTACCATTTCAAAACTCTGTTCACCTTGCTTATATTTTCATTTGCACCCAGTTTTTGTCTGAATGGGTAAAATCAACATTGCTGTGCACATTTTTAAAAATGTGTGCTTTCCCCAATTGATTAAACATGAAAATACATTGTTGTTGTTAATAATAATAATAATAATAATAATAATAATAATAATATCTCTTTCTCGGTCGTGGCAGTTTTTCTAGATGGACATGACGGGCTTTGCCAAGTCATATTGACTTTTACAGATTCAGGAATTTCTTGACAATTGAGCATGTTTTAAATATGATTGTTTTCTGGGTGTTGGTGTGGATGTATTTTGGTAGGCCCAGTTTCTGAAGGTTTTCTGTATAGTTTTGTTGTTGTTGTGATGCCGGTGATTGATGTGACTAAAAGCATAATTGTGACCTTTTCCTTTTGCCATAGTTCTTTGATTTCCATGGCCAGTGGTGTATATTTTTCTCTCTTTTCATCTTCCTTTTCTAAAACATTTTTGTCATTAGGTACTGCTATGTCAATGAGGTATGTGTGTTTTTCTTTTTTGTCTATGACTGTTATGTCTGGTTGTTGCAATGTATTGTCTTGCCCGTATGAATTGTTCTGTCCCAGTATATTTTATGATGTGCATTTTCCAAGATTATTTCGGGTGAGTATGTATAGTATGGTGTAGGTTTTTTGATAAGGTTGAATTTGATGGCCAGTTGTTGGTGAATTATTTTTGCAGCTGTATTGTGTCTGTCCGTATTGTCCATTCCTGCCAGAATATTGCATCCTCCTGTTATATGGTCTATTGCTTCTTGGAATTGATGGCATTTCCTGCATAGGTCTATTGTTACACTGTTATCTTTTATGATATATAACTTGCTATAACTTGATCCTTTATAGCTATTAGGAATCCTTCGGTTTCTGGAAGTAGCTCATCCTTCCTGAGCCATTCATATGATTGTTCTCTGTTTATTCGTGGGTTCTGTATTATGTTGTAGTGTTTCCCATGGAGTGCTTTTTGTGCCCATTTTTCTTTGTTTTCTGCGAGTGTGAGTAGTTGTGTTTTTAGTCTTTGTTTTGTAGTGCTAGGTTGAGTGGGGTGTAATTTTTGTCTGCTTTTACTGTGGCTTTATGAATGGGGGTGTTTTTAGTGTGGGATAATTCTCTGAGAGATCTTATCTGTTTAGCATGAATGGTGTTAATATTCAGCAGACCTTCTTTCCTGCTGATTGTTATCCTTTCAATGCATGAGTTGGGATGGAGCATGCAGTTTTTCGTGAGTTCGGTGCAGTTGTGTCTGTTTATTTCTTAAGAGTTCAGTGTGTGACTAGTGTATGATTCCGAATGATGATGATGATGATGATGATGACTACATGTATTTTAAAGTATGCATTTCCCCAAAATATACATTTTCATGAATGCGATCATTAGTTCAAGAATGCATGAACTTTTTTTAAAAAGGTTTTGTTCAGTGTAGCAAATGGAATGACTTCTGATGATCTGTGAACTAAAATGAAATTCTCATGATCTCTATTTAAAATCAGCTCTCATTCTTATTCCCATGATGTATTGGGTATGATCCATACCAGGGCAGGATCTACACTACTGCTTTAAAATGGTTTATAATGGTTTTGATAACTATTGGGGTCCAGGACACACTCCATATACAATTTTTGAACCATTTTCAAAATGCTATATCCTGTCTGGTGTAGATCTGGCCCTGATTGAAGTCAGTGGCAAAGCTCACCCTGATTTTAAGAACTGCTAGTTCTGTGGTCAGGTCACTATTTTGTAGGATTCTTTTCCAGTCCCATTTTTTGCCTTTCTTTTTACATATGCAAGACACTACTTCATTAGATTATTTGTTAAAATAGAATTGGATTTACTTCCATGGGAACTAGCTGAACGTTCAGTGCCTGTAACACCACATTACATATATGTGTGAATTCCATTGAAATCACTGGATCTCCGAACTGATGAGTTTAACAGCAAGGTACCAGGAAAAATAGACCTATTTCAAGAGTTCAGGAGTTTGTATCTGATAGAATATAGAACTTTTCATTCTAGGTTTACTGGGCTGAAGTTCTGTAGCATGAGATGATCTACTAGTAGTCCTCCCATAGTCAGTCGTACTTCTGGTCAAAAGAATTAGGAATCTATATTTGTACTCTTGACTTCAGCAAATTATCATTTTGCCTAATGTTCAGGGCATCCCAAAGAATAAAATAATGCACAAAGTCTTCATTTGTTTTATATTCCTGTATTTTTGTGTTTTGAGGCATACAGATATCTGGAACAATACACTGCTATAACATCGTTAAATGGGGTTTTACCTCTTGGTCTGAAAGGCCAATTAGGAAAAAAGGACTATAGACAACTGTAGATTAGCTAAAGATTGCAACAGTGTCTACGTGGTTCTATTGTATGTCACTAGACTCTTGGCTCTTATCACTTGAATGCACAATTCAGCCAAACTTAACCATGTTTCATTCCCATTGGTTTCAATGATGAAGAATTAAGCAAGTGCTTAAATCAGTTGGACTTAAAAGTGCTTTGGGACTTAAATATATCCTTTAATGTATCAATGGGACTTAAAGGTACCTTTGGCTAGAAATGAAATGTAGGGCAGTTCTATTGCAAGGCTCATTATATTGTGTTGTGTCAGGTGAAGAAAGAACTATCTTTGAACTTTAGCTACAGCTAAAGACATTTCTTTAATGGCTGCTAATTGCTAAAAGATGCTTGCTCAATGGCTTTTGATGGCTCGTGGCTATTAGTTACTGATACAGCCCATATGCTTGGGTGGGGAATGAACTCTGGAGGGAAACTACTTGGAAGTTGTAGTACAGCCAAAGAAGAAGACAGAAGTGTGTATTTTTCAGCAGGCTGGGAAGAAGCAGTATTTGGAAGAAGTTGCTAAATTCATGTTGTTAGTTTTCAGGGGAACGGATGCTGCTTTGGGGATGAGCACAGAGTATTCGTCTGCTCTGCCATTGTCAGCTTGTTTTATTTTTGTAAATAAACAAATAATCCCAACCCTACCTGGAGATGCCAGGGATTGCCAGAGACTGAATTTGGAATCTTCTACATGGAATCTTCTACATACCACTGAGCAGTAGCCCATCTATTTGCTGGATCCACCTCTTCTTTCATAGCCTAGGAGTACTTTGTTTGGAGTACTTCCAGCAACAGAAGTATATTAAATGGGGCCATCTGCAAGATATTTTGTGTGCCAGGAATTGAAGAATACACTTGTACCGTGTATAGATTGATCTGAGACAGAGATAAGGACATTCTTTAAAATAAAGAGGGAAGTGGAAAGATATGTCCTACTTTTGTTTTGGTATTTTTTCAGGCTATTCAGATGCCTTTAAACAGCTGCCCAAACATTTGCATTCAACCTCTTTCATTGTTCTGTTTTAAGGTGGAATGACAGGATGATCCTCACAGTTATGTTGTGGGCAACACAATATGTTGTGGGTAACCCAACTTTTAAATAGAATGGGTTTTTTTTAATGGATTTGGAAAACAGTAAAGCACAGCACAGATCTGTATCTTCCCGCATATATTTTGAAAGGGCAACATTGACAGCGATGAAACACAAGATTAGGTAAGTGCCAGGTGTTCCATTGTGTAAAGTTAGGGATTGAACTTTTGAAGTGGCATGCAGTGGCAAAAATATGTAATATGCTGATGTATCTAAATTTTGTAAATGGTGGCAGTTGCTGGCTTTGTTTTTTAAGGTATCTAAGTCCAATCACAGGAGTAGACCAGTGGGTAAACTCTTTAGGCACTGCAATGAGAATATTAAGAAAAGGAAATACTTTGATTTGTTATCAATGTATTGTTTCGCTAGGTTGAAAAGGTTTTGACTGTGTTATGATAGACATCTTATGCAGCAGGTAAAGAGAATTTTCAATGTTTGGGTTTTTTTTAACATTAATCCTATGAGTGAATACACTTGCACTTCCCGTATTTATGTTTTGCATGCAAAGTCAAGTGGGAGTTCACATTTCTTGCCCCAGAGGAAAGGTAAAAACAATTCCAGTATCAGCAGTACACTTCAAGAGGTGTCGAGTGTCCAAGCCTACAGTTTCAGTGATAGTGGTAGTGTATCATCTCTATTTTCTTTCTTGCTTTGCTCATTTTGTAAGTCACTTCAGTATCACAAGATGTGGTGATGGCCACCAATTTGAATGGCTTTAAAAGGGGGTGGGATAAATTCCTGGAGAAGGCAATCAATAGCTACTAGTCCTGATGGCTGTGTGCTACCTCCAGTATCAGAGGCAGTAAGCCTATATACACAGTTGCTGGGGAACTTGGGTGGAAAAGTGCTGTTGCACCATGTCCTGCTGGTTGAGAGCTGGTTGGCCACTGTGTGAACAGAGTGCTGGACTAGATGGACCCTTGCTCTGATCCAGCATGGCTCTTCATATATTCTTATGACTTCCTACAAAATGGTTTTGATAAGCCAGGCTTCCCCCAGCATAGTGCCCTCCAGATGGTTTGGATGACAACCCCCAGCCAGCATGGGCAATGGTCCAGAATTATGGGAGTTGTCCTCCAAAACATCTGGAAGGCACCAGGTTGAGGAAAGTTGGATTTTCAATATTGTTTTGTAGGAAGTCACACTGGAGAAGCGTAGGACAATATGAAAACAGATTCAAGGACAAAGATGAGAAAATAGATGCAAGTGTGTTCCACTGTGAAATACATCTTAGGGAGCTAAAAGCCTGCAGACACAGAATAGTTATCCCTATCGACCTGAAGTGAGAATGTGCAAAATGCCACGCTCTTATCAGAACTCTTTCTCCTGCCTTGAAATGTTACAGCTCTAATCCCCTGGAACAGATATTGACTATATTCATAAGCCCTGTTCAGCATCTATATGCATGAGGGACACATGGAGAGCAGGGGAGCAGGACTGCACCACTGTCCTCACCCCCTTAATTCATGTGCATTCAGCGCAGCAGCTGCAAACAGACACCTACCTACTGGTATGCAGTCCTGCCAGGTTTCAATTGTATGGAGCGCCTATACACGTACAGCTATTCATGATTAGGTGCTCCTTTGCAGAAATTGCACTGAACACATGTACATCAAAAGGTTGGGGACAATGAAATGTGTCACGTTGGAGATGAGGCTAGCGCTGTGCTCCTGCTCCCCTTTCTCCATGTGTACCTTGCGTGTGTGCGTGCATGCATGGAGAAGGTCTAAATGAGTCTCCAGTTGTCAGTCAGGAAGGATGTTACAGTCCCCTGCCAATCGTTCACACCATCCAAGTGAGGTTTCCTTCCAGCTTCTAAGCTGCTCTAAGCCACACTACTTGATCTTCCATGTATTTTGGCCTATAGTTCATGCTTTCAGCTGACTTTCAACCACTACCTTCCGTTTTCCGTCATATTTTAATGCACATTGTCTCTACCATTGTCCTGATCCAGAGACCCATGAACTCTCTGATGCAGACACAGAGTTCCTCCACCTAAACAGAGTGCATCTGAACTTTATCAATGGCCCTTAGACAGACTGTCTCCATAGAACCTCCAATGTGCAGAGCCAGTGTGACACTGAAGCCTAGCTGTTGTGTGGGCTTGGTTGGTTACTGTGAAAATAGGATGCTGGACTAGATGGACCTTGGTGACTGGTGAATCCATATCCCATCAGGCCATCCATCATCATTAAACAGGGTTTAAGACACCACATGGGAAGCAGTAAATGTTGGCTCAGTTCAGTACTAAATGCTATGGAGATCACAATAATGTTTCTAAAATGTGATGGAGTTTTTCTGTTAAACTAGCTAGTACTCTAGCATACTTTATTTAATTCTTGAAAGTTTTCTCCTTTTATGTACATTTTAAAAAGTTAATAATGGAAAAAGTGACACAAGCTGTCTGGTCACCTAAGAATGATTATATTAAATTTGCCATTTTAAAAGCAAGTAAACCTATAAATAGTGCAGGGCACGAAAAGGAACTAAAATACTACTAAACTGGTGCCCACTGAGGATCCAGTGAATAGCAAAAAAAAAAGATTTTGCAAGCAGCAAGCCCCCCTCCCCCGAACTATTTGTAGAGAAAATTTTATTGTCGCAAGAGGAAAAGAAAGTAAGAAAGAAAGAAAGTGTATCCATTCTGGCTTTTCTACTGGGTTAAGAATTACTCCCAAACTTCCAAATCAAACTCATTTGGTCTAGAATGGGTAGACTCTTGCATATGCTAAGGGTGACATTTAATAGCAGGGAACTCTGGTATGACCTTTCCAATGCTGAGCTTAATACGTATTAAATATGCCTTCTTTATTGTGATTGGAAAGAGATGTGGGATTCTGAATGGGCTGGCTTTCATTGCTAGTATGCAAAACAAGCATTGAAGAAATTGAGTATTCTAAGTGCTCGAGAAACAATTGGAATAATAATCTTTTCTTTCATCCCTACAAAATGAATGGTGAAAACCTTTTTATTTGGTACAAAGAAGACCATTCAAAGTACTCGGTTGCTATGTCTTTTTTAAAAAAACAAATGTAACATTTTTTAAAAAAAATTTTTTAGCCAACATAGGGTATAAAAATGCTTGCCGTTGACCTAGCAAATTATTTTGAAATTATGTGATGAGAGGACAAGCAGGAAAGAGCCAGCATCAAACTCTGCAGCAGTCTCAAGGAAATATGCTGATGTGCTGTCCAACGAAGCTGCGATTCCAGGAAAATGTCAAAACTGATGGCAAAGAGGATGGGATAAACACTGATAATGGATTATTTCCCCCTACAGCTCTGAAGTGTTTGGCACAATCTAAGGATATTGGCAGATAAATTAGGGTTGATTATTATGAATTCCATTGAGAGAGAGTATGATAGTTCTACTGAGGAGGTGAAAACTGTTTAAATTGAAAAGCATTTAATTTTAAAAAATCTGTGGCACATTACCATTGGATGCTTTCCAAAATCTTTTCCTACGTTTGGGTCCAGATTTAGTCATACTGAGAGTATTCCCATTACATCGATGATACTTAAGTCAGTCATGGCTAATCTCTGTCCCATTGATTGCAATGAGTCTTCTCTTAAGAATGACTTAAGAGTATGACTGGATCCAGCTTCTGATAAATAATAATAATAATAATAATAATAATAATAATAATAATAATAATACATTTATTTCTAACCCGCCTCTCCCTCCGGATTGAGGTGACGGACCATAAAATAGATAAAAAATTAAAAACAAATAAAAACTAATACATTATTAAAAACATCTTAAAATTCAACTGGGTAGGCCTGCCAGAAGAGATCAGTCTTCATGGCTCTCTTAAATTCAAGGAGACTGCTAATTTGTCAAATCTCCTCCGGCAGGCCATTCCACAGTCTGGGAGCGGCAGAAGAGAAGGTCCTCTGGGTAACAGATGTCAGCCTAGTCTTGGCCAACTATAGTAGGGTCTTCCCAGAGGACCTGAGCATGTGGGACGGATTGTATGGGAGAAGGCGATCCCGCAGGTAACCTGGATCCAAACCATGTAGGGCTTTAAAGGTAATAACTAACACTTTATACTTCGCCCAGAAACTAATTGGCAGCCAGTGGAGTGATTTTAGGATTGGTGTCATGTGGTCACCCCTAGACATACCGGTGACCAACCTGGCTACCATATTTTGAACTAGCTGAAGTTTCCGGACTAGGCACAAAGGTAGCCCTATGTACAGCGCATTGCAGAAGTCAAGCCTCGAAGTTACCAGTGCTTGCAGGAAGATGAATAGACAATACTTGAGATACATGATTGACAGTTTTGCCCCCTTCCTATTGCCCAATCAACACATGGCTACCAATGCTGAACCTGCTGTGGCAGTGGAGAAGGGGTGGGGGAAGCAGAACTATTATTTGAAAACACTGCCAAATGACTGAATTTTGGCAAAATTATATGGTAGGATGGCAGAGGACAGGGATGTGCCCCCTATTGGGGTTCTGGGGGAAATTTACTCCCAACCCCCAGAAGGTGGTCCATCCCTGGGTTAAATTGAACTTCTAGTGTACGAACAAGAGAACCATGATAATCTTGAAGAACTTTGTTCGCCAGGGACATCAAAGTTCGAACTGGCATTTCAGGAGATTGACAGCAGTGTGTGTGTGGGGGGGAAATAACTTGCAGTGGTTCCTAACTGCTTGGTGGAGATGTCTGAGTCAATTTGATTACTGCAGCATTGCAAGGAAAGCAGAAGAAATGTAGCATTGGCTCACTTTCAGCAGACGTTAGATGAAGTGCCAAACATTTGTAAGATGAATGAATATGGTTTAGAGCTGAAAATGCATTAAAGAAAAAAGACTGGTTTGGACTGTGTTATGGCTGTGCTTTCCTGAAGCTTTAAAAAATGCAGAATTTTCAGGACATTATATCTATCTATCATCTATCTATCTATCTATCTATCTATCTATCTATCTATCTATCTATCTATTCATACACACCTGTGTGTGTATGAATGCAACTTTTATCGCTTTTTTTTCTTTTTACAATTCTTTGGCAAACAGAGTGACATTCTAGAAGTTCACTATGTCAAGATAACATTTCCCAGAGTAAATGTGAATTTACACATAGCTTACAACTTACACTCCATGCACCCACACTTTTCCTTGGTTAACAAAGATGCCCAACATTGCCCTGGCCTGGCCCTGTTTTGACTTATGAAGTTTCTAGCCTCATTGCTATAAGAGGGCTCTTACACACTCTTTAACCCACTGTACCAGCTATTTATGTAAGAAACAAACTAGCCAGGGTCAACTGACAGGATGATTCCTGTAGCAAAACAGCAAGGCTCAGATGCTTCATAAGGCAATACAGGGCCAGGAAAATGTGGGACGTTTTTGCTGGGCCCAGGACCTCCATCCTCCCCATTTGGATTTGTACCTGAATGACCAAGGAGAAGTGTGGTCACATGGAAGGTAAGTTGTCAGCAAGCACAATTTGTGATATTGCACAACATCATCACTGATCATGGGGACGTGTGAGTTAAGACATGAGCCCTAGTTTCCAGTTTCCTCACTTTGTGAAACTTGAGCCGACATGATACAGCCTTAACTCTCATCTTAGACTGAGAGTTGGCTGGCTGGGGAATGCTGGGAGTTGTAGGATTCCCCCCCCCCCCCGCCTTCAAACATGCATAGGATTGCACCTTAAATTATTAATGTATTTCTTTCACAAATATATAGACGGTCAGAATGAACTTCCCCCAAAAATGCAGAACATCCAAAGTTATGTAGCATAACATAGACTTTTGAGGCTCAAACCACTTGGTATTGGGAGACACATGGTTGCCTCCAATCCACGTTCCCCTGGTAACCAGTAGTTGAAAAAAGAAGAAGAAAGATGTGATGTGATGTTGTCATGTCAGTATTTCCTCACTTTCTACAAGTCTCAGCCAATGACACTGCATGTTACTGGGAAGGCATAGGTTAGGTGCACCCATATGTTGCTTGAGTCAAAGATATTGAACAAGGGAAGTAAAAGAAATAGGATGTGAAGGAGAAGAAATGGGATTTTGTGAAGTTGGAGGGGCAGGTAGCTATAACTACTACTACAACTACTACTACTACTAATAATAATAAAAAATAATGACTTCCAGAAAATTAAAACTTATCAAAAGGGATGTTTTAAAAGGAAGAAAAAGGAGAAAGTGCAATAAGAGAATATTAATAATCCTTTATTGCTAATATGTTGTTTACTCGTGTTCAGCAAAAACAAAGCAAGTTTTGTACTCCCCCACCACCCCACCTTAGACACCATTCAGTGTGACATCACGTTCTTGATGACTTTTAAGTTTTAGGTTAAGCCCTTCAACGAAGGAAGGCTGATTCACTCTAGTAGACTAGAACTCTATTTCAATGAGCTTTACAGGAATGGTAATTTATCCATGTGTTGGAACGTTAGATTGTGAGTCCTTATTTTACCCTCAAAGAATCACATTATTGAGGAAAACATACATTAGGATGCAACTGTGTTTTCCATCAACTTCTAAGCACAAATACCAAAACGTCTCCCTTGATTGGCTGAGATCTCCTACTATAATGCGATAAGATTTTTCTAAGGGTGGTGGTATCCATACATTAAATTAAAAGGACAACATACCACCCAGCTGCATCAATAACTGGGTGGAATGGTTTAATTTAGTATAGTTTTCCCGTATTTTCAGATATCATTGCATTTTTGCAACTCTTCTCAAAGGAATGTCCAGCCTTTCTGAACCTGGTGCCCCCCAGATGGGTCTGGGCAGGATAGATTGGTCCAAGAAAGACCGAAGGCCTCAGTTGTGATACAGACCTCTTGTCTACATGGAGCTATCCAAGGTCCTGCTACCCCTACCTGACATTAACTTCTTGCCTGACTAAACTACCATCAGGCGCCCAATGCGCCCTGTGGGACAGTACTCCACTGCTCTCAGTTTCCATTATCTTGACACATGTGGATTTGGGAACAGGTGTCTGCTAAGATATAGTTATACATGCAAACTCAATTAAAAATAAGCCCACCAACTTCACTGAAGAAGCAGGGCCTCCTTAGAAGACATTAGAGCACATGGATACATGCAGATATTGCTGATCCTTAAGGGTGCTAAGTCATGTAAGGGCTACTTGAATTGGTTGAACTAGTTTGATTAAGAGTAGGCGAGTGAGATTTGTAGCCATTTCCAGGATGCTACAATGCTTATTGCATTCAAATTGTATTTCCTTGAGCGTCTGTCTATTCATGACAATGGTCCCCTCTATAAGGATTCGCTTTTGCGCCTGGTTAGGCGATTATGCGCATAATCGCAGAAGCGCATTTACGCCTAATCCCTCTGCATGAGAGGCATCGAGAGGCGGCGAAGAGCATTAACAGATGTCCAAAATGCGCTTTACAAGTAGTTAATGCGCATAAGCGCTTATTCACACAGTCAAAATGCGCTTTAACGGACGGAGCAAAATAAAACTCGCGATTTAACGCGCATTTGATAATGCGCATAATCGGGGAGATAACGCGCCTCTACGCCCGATTTGCGCTCCATTCTTGTAGAGGTAATTTTTTTAATGCGCCTTGAAAGAGCTTTAAATGCCTCTTGTAGAGGCACCCAATGTTAAGTGAAGTATACAGTAACCTTTGTGCTAATGCATCAGCATCTTTCACATAGATTGTTTCAATGACCCATTTTCCATGCAAAGCCTGAGCAAAATACAGGGTTTTTCATAGCTGAGTGGTGAGCAGGTCAACTAATTCTTCACTTTTTAGAGCAGCCTTCCCATTTTAAACTCTCCATAAAGTACATGAAGTTTGTGAAGAGGGAAGGATCTATTGCTGGGATTGCTCTGTGCTGCTGTGCTGACTGCTGTTATGAAGCAGATTTCATGTGTCGTATTTCAAGGTAGAGAAGAGAGCTTTGTTTTCAGAGTTTTCTTGTAATCAGGGTGCATTGGACTATGTGTATAACAAGTTTCAGATTTCTATTTTCTTGTAGAAGTTAATTTTGATACCCCTTTCAGTAAGTGGGTGAGCCAGATATGGTCAACCTGCAAGCATATGTCTGTCTATGGCTTGGATCCTAAGGTAAGTTCATTGTGTCATTGGACACATTCACCCAAACATCAACAAAGGAGCATCTATGCATGAGCTGTTGACTGCACATATCAGTGCAATCAGCTGCCCCCCCTTTCGCAGACATTTGAACATGGACTAAAGGCGTGGGACCTGCAGCATGGTCCTGCTCCCTCTTTTCCATGCGTACTTTCTACATGGGAGTAATGTTTGCAAAGGAAATGAATAATGTTGGAGGGAGCCTCCTTTTGAGAACTACTGACATACACTCCATTAACTCAGCCTTCCCTGATGTGGATCCTTCCAGATGTTTTTTTTACTATAAATCCCATCATCCTTTCTATCAGGAGCTGATGGGAGTTGTACAAACCATATGGAGGGACCTGGGTTGGGGAAAGGCTGCTTCAACAGGCAGATTTTGGTTTTTGTTGTTGTTACAAAGGTCTTTGCTTGCTCATGTGGGCAGCATCTGCAGTGGGTTATAGCATCTCAATGGTCTCACAGGAGGGCTTGGTAAAGGAGATGTTTGGCCTTCTGTATGTCATCCCAGGACTCAACAGCCTCAGGTTGAACAAAAGGCCACAAGAGACACTAGGGAGAATGACACCACAGAAGCAAGGTAGGAAGTGAAGTGGGATGGAGAAAAAGAAGGGAAAATAGATTTATTACATCTGTAGCCTTCCTTTTTCCTCAAAGACAGAAAGAGCCATGCAGGGTTCCCTGGCAGTGGTCACAGCAGCAGCAGCAGCATTCTGCATTTAGCATTGGGTGACTGGGAGCTGCCATTTTAATTTCCAAGTGCCCCCAATGTACTGTTGGTATGTCGCGTTGTTGGAAATTAAAACGGTGTCTCTCACACCACTCAGTCACCACTGATTGGGGCAACCAAACAGACATTTCTAAAGGGGGGCAGGTGTCAATAGTGGGCTTTACTGGGTGCCGGAGCCCTGATATCAGCCCCGGAATACTGTATTCTGGCTCCCGGCCTGTGGGATAGTGCACACCAGCTGTCCCCAGTCTGGTGCCCCCCAGATGTTTTGGACTTCAGCTCCCATCAGACCCAGTCAGCATGGCCAATGGTCAGAGATATTAGGAGTTATAATACAAAACATCTGGAGGGCACCAGGTTTGGAAAGGCTGGTGTACATGGTGTTTCCCCCATTTTTATTTTGTGATGTAGTAAGTCTGAGAGGCAATGACTTGCCCTAGGTTACCCTGTGAGCTTTATGATGGAGCTCAGTAGTGATCTGAGATCTGAGCTCGTCTTCTCCAGCCTAAAGCCAGGGCTCTGTCCAGTAGCTTTCATGCTTGGATTCTTGTGCCTATGCATACTCTCAATAGCAAGTGAGATGCTGCTCAAGGAAGCACTGTAATTGCATGGGAAAGTTGTATGGGACCTTAAGTTGGGTAATTGTGTTATTATGAGAAGGGCAGGGCTGATGTGTTAGGAAATGGTTGGCCAAGCCAAAACTCCAATCTTTTACCCTTAAAAAAAAATAAGTTAAAAAGTTTGTACTTTTCCCCTTAAATAAGTCAGATTTAATCTGCCTTTCACTCCAACATTTTCCAGCACAGCATATGTTTGTATTATTCAAAGAACATTTCTACCCAAATCTACCCCTCATGATTCACAGTGCCTTGGCCAAATGAGCTCTAAGAAATAATATCCCCAGGTTCAAGCAAATGTCATCTGTAGATTCTAGGGTGCATGCAGTTTTCAGATTGAAGCTTTGTTTATGTTATTAGCTTTGAAAGCTTCATTGTGTGATTTGGCTGAAACAGTCCTTCTCTGTGTCGCAAAGGCCGATTGGGCTGGCATTTCCCAATACTACTATTCGGTTAAGCAAGAAACTGAAATTAGTCTCTGTACATTGTACAAAACACACGGTTTGAATTATGTACATGTGGCACCACCATTTCTAGCACACCAGATGACGAGTTTGGTTAAAATGGAAGACATTTTGAGAGTTCTCATACATTCTAAAATGACAAATAACGATTATGTCATTGAATGTATTCCAAATCATATCAAAACATGGCAGAAATCTTTCTTTTTTTTAAAAAAAGAAAAGAACATGAGAACGAGGCTTTGGCACTGATGTGGTTTCCTAACATTTTTAGTCTTTAAATATACTCATCCCAGTCCAAAGACTCCCTGTGCACAATGGAATTCTATTACGCAAACAGAGCATCATCTCCTACAATTAGGAGAGAATCTACACTGGAGCCTGTTTTGTGTGTGAGGCACCACCGTGCTGCTATTTTTTCCAAAACACAATTGCTGCTCTGGGGACACAGTAAAGAATTCAGCACAGTATCGACCACGCATGCGTATCATTTGATCAAGTGCCACACACAAGTGATGGAATTGTGGGAGAAGTAGGAGGAGTTTGAAAGGTCACATGCATTTCAAGGTTCATGTTTAGAGTGCAAGCAAGTATGGCGCTGCAATTGTGGGTGAAATGGGAGGGTATGTGCTGCTTCAGTTACTTCCTTTCTTTTTCAGTCCGCTAACTGCATGTGTGCCTTCGCTGCTGTGCAGGAATGGAGTTTAAAAACAACATTTGGCTTTTCACTGCTGCGCGGGTGTGTAGATCCGTAGTGAAAAATAGCCACATTCCCCCACGTGGATTGCCTGCCTGCAAATCCCATGAAGTGTATTGTAAGGAAAGAGCAGGAAATGAAAGGAGGAGAATAGTAGATGCTACTGGGGGGGGGAGGGGTCTTGCAAACAGGTTCTAGAGTATTAAAGCCACAAGTAATCAGTAAGAGTTATAATGCCACTAGATTGGAACACACATGTCTTTGTAGTACAGGGAAACAGCAAGCAAAAACACCTATCGTAAAAGTAGTTTGCAAAAAAATGAACACTGAGGGAGAAATATCGACAGGGCTATGGGTTGAGGTATGCATGTGTGAGCCAGGCATTACAATACCAGGGGGGAAACTAGTGTGGATTGTCCCTAGGGCTTCTCCATACACTTCATTATTTTGGTCTGTTGTGTATTCACATGCAAGTGTGGGGTAAGTACAACATCTGGATGCCGTTAACTTCAGCCAGAATTGCCATTTCAGGAGAGAAGGGGAATCATCCCCTAACCCAGCATTTCAGATCACGTATGATTACTCCTCAAGAGCATGTATGTTACTGGCCAGTTCACTGGTTCTGCATGCCAAGTGACTAATGGTATAAAACAATAAAATAAAGGGGCCTATGCACCAAAGATACAAAACCCGTGCTCTACATGGGGCTACCTTTGAAGAGTGTTTGGAAACTACAGATGGTATAAAGCACAGCAGCTTGGTTGCTTTCGTGGTACCTATGTCAGAGGACATACCATGCCAGGAGGGCTTAAAGAACTACCCTGGCTACCAATTTGTTTCTGGGCACAATTCAAAGTGCTGACTCTGAACTTTAAAGCCCTGCAAAGTTTGGACCAGGATACCTGAGGGATTGCCTTTCTTGTGTCAACTTGACAAACTGTTAAGGTCATCTGCAGAGGCCCTGCCCAGAGTGTTGTGTCACTTCTTGAAGTGAGATGGGCGGCAACAAAAACCAGGGCTTTCTGTTAGATGTCTTAGCTGTCTTGGAAATCGTTGTAATTAAGAGCCAGGACACAAATCTTTTAAATGAACAAATGAAAATAAGGGTGCCGATTTAATAACCTTGCTAACATTATCGTGTGATATTAAAAAAATAAGTGTGTACAACAAATGTGCTTAAAATACCCAGCTTTTTCACCCATGTACAACACAATGATATGCAAGTTGCTGAGAAGTAATTCCTACTGTGTTCTATGGGGATTATTCCCAAATAAGAGTGTATAGGGATATAGCTTCAGTCTTGACTTTGTTTTGAATCTCCTCCACTCTTTGGCCTTCTTCTTATGACATATGAAGTGGTACAAAGCTGGTGAGACAGTGCAATCCTATGTATATCTACAGTGGTGCAGCTAGGTAATTTTAGACCCTGGACTTAATGGTCTTTCAGGGGGCTTCCTTAGTTGGCCATGTGTATCATTTCAATTGAGGCACGCTACTAACATCTCTTCTCTCAACAGCCCCTTCCGTGGTTTACAGCTGAAATTCCCTTTTCTCTACAACTGTTAAAGTTACAGGAGCCCTGTCCTCCTTTTCATATGGTCAGCCTACCCATATGAAAAGGAGGACAGGGTTCATGTAACTTTAACAGTTGTAGAGAAAAGGGAATTTCAGCCAGGGTCATTTGTATGCAATTAGTTCCTGGTGAAATTCCCTCTTCATCACAACAGTTAAAGTTGCAGGGGCCCTGCCTTCTTTTGGATATGGTCACTCTAGTATAGTGCCTGCACCTTTAACTGTTGTGATGAAGAGGGAATATCACCAGGAACTAATTGCATACAAATGACACTGGCTGAAATTTCCTTTTCTCTACAACTCTTAAAGTTACATGAGTCCTGTCCTCCTTTTCATATGGTCAGCCTACAGCTGCTTCTACAATCCTGATAAGTTAGAGCAAAAAAACAAACAATAAACTTGTTTCCCAACCCTACTTAAGAAAGAAGACAGACAGACAGACAGACAGACAGACAGATTTGGGCATATGCAGTTTTGCATTTTAAATTTAGAGCATTTCTACAGCAGGGAATATTCAGCAACTTTCTGCTTCCATTTTCATCCCATGATTATGATGTGCTCCCTTTACATACACTTCCCTCTCCACTTTCCCCCCCTTTAACCACAAGTTCTATATGTTTCATTTATACAGCCACAAGATGATGCTGTGGACTGCCTCTTCTTATAGCGCGATTTCCTCTTTTCATGCCGAAATAGAAAACAGGTCTTTTTGTTACTAGTTACTAGTAATTGACTCACAAACTTCCGTGAGTGGCCAATCATGAGTGTGCTATAAATTGCTCATTTAGAGAAGCCCTTACTTAAATCATAATACCATCATGAGTATGGGAATAAAAGGGCACTGGCTTTTGCTGCCCTGATCCTACACACATTTACCTGAGAAAAAGATCATACATATTTAAAGTAAAAAACAATAAAATGAGCATCTGTAACCATGCGCAGCCACCCCATCTAGAAAATGATTTAAAAATGAGAAGAGAGGAAGGATGCTGTAGGAACTTAGTCAGCACTGGAGATCCCCATCTTGCCGGCTCTGGTGCAGATGGCTAACCTGTTTGTCACTGCCCCAACACCTGCTGCACTTTGATTGATCATTGGGGTTCCCCCCACCTAGGCTGTGGGCCCTGGACATTGGCCCTGCAGTCCAGCCCTAGCTGCAACACTACAAGTCTACTATGTTCCATTGTGGGAGTGTATATATAAGGCTGCCATGGAATGCGCAGTTATCTGGCACCAAACTGCACCACTCACAGTGGGACATACTTTTGTACAGCTCTGTGTAGGATTTACCCTGTAATCCAGTAGCTAAAGCAGGGCTGGGCAATCTGTAATCTTTTGGCTAATTTCATGTATCCTTCAGCCTAATTTCAAAAGCCTTCTGCAAGTGATCAGTTCAGACCTCTAGTAAGAGTCATCTGTCCCTTCCACTCCGTCTGCTTGGCTGGGAGAGAGAGAGAGAGAGAGAGAGAGAGAGAGAGAGAGAGCAGGGGGTAGCTGAAAGAGAGAGAAAAGGGGGGCACCCACACTGGCTTTGGGCTCACCCACATTTGGCATATGGCCACCACCAGCAGATTTCCTCCTCAGTACAAAAGCATTCCACACCCCTGAGCTAAACAGCCAGCAATACAAATTTTAAAAGCAAAACTTTTCTTTCCTGAAAAATATTCTGATGTAATATGGAGAATATTCACAGTGCTCACTAAACTTCGTAAAGGGAGAGAGATTTCATGATCTATCCTGTAATTTATTGCATTGCCCATTTGTCCCTACCCTTTGGGGATATGTTTACATTTGACATGCTAGTGCAATATTTCTGGATAGTTAAAATATGCTTATGTTCGGGAAGAACAACCAAGTCAAGTATATTTTAGAGTTGTCATGTGTCCTCTTTTAGAGAGACTAGTTCTCTATTTGAAGGGCTGTCAGAGGACTTCCTTTATTTGAAGGTGTCTTCCATTTGAAGGGCTGCTCTGTCCGATTCTGGGTTAAAGATTAAAAAAAAACATCAGAAGGAAGAGGCAGGGCAGGGATCTTGAAGTTGCCCATCAACAATTAGCACCGTCACCAAGTAATCCAGCCCTTTTTGGGATTGCTGGGTGTCCATGGTGCACCTGACTCGGCTTGCTTTTGTGAGCCAAGGTGTGCAGTTTCCCTGAATTTTGGGGACTTTTAATGCATTTTTGTTTCTCTGTTTTGGCTGTAATTTGTGTAAATAGAAATTTGTGCAAATTAGAGCCACAAATTGTGGCTGTAATTTGTGCAAATGGAGTCATTTATGAGCGTAATTTGTGCAAATGCCTTTTTATGCAGTAAATAATAATTTACAGAAATTCCACCAACAGGATTGACTTGTTGTGCATCAAGTCAGGCCAGCTGGTGGAAGACGGAATGGAGTCCAGGAGGCTGAGCCAATGAAAACATGTTGAGCTCCACCCCCAAAACTGGATTCCTCTGACATTCCTATTAGCACCTGGACAGCAGAATGATCAAGGTGCACAAGTCTTCTGCACTATGCTGAGATCCATTGCATTTTTATTTCACTTTGCAAGGTGAAAGATTTATACGATCTGAAGAGAAACCAGAGTATGCATCAATTTGCATCTATACATAGACATCTCCAGATGCAAATTTTATGTAAATCTGTGTCTTCTTTCATCTTCTTTTTTGGTGTGCATTTCCTCTTCCTTGGCTATTCATAATTGGCCCTTCTAATTGCATAAAAAGTGCTTGTCTTTTGCAGTGGCAACCAGGAATAACGAATAATATGTGAACCTGAATGCAGTTTGCTGCTCTGGAGACTTGATTTAAAGTTCCCTATCGTGAGTCCGGCTGGCTGATTATTGGCTTTTGTAACTCTTCATGTCTATCTTAATCTGATCGTTGTTGTTGTTATGTTGGGGTTTTGGCTTTTTTATATATATAAAAGATTATATTTATTCTCTTCAGTAAGAATTTGCACCCACTATGGTTTACAATTTAAAATCTATGCCCAAGAAAATTATGGAAGTAGTTAATGTAATCCACACACTGAACGTATCTGGAAGCAGAAAAGCCTGTGTAAATGGAGTGGAGTTTCAAGGCCAGAATCCAAATAAAACATCTGTTGTGTTCCTAGACTGGATCACTGTCCTCTCTGAAAAATAGCGTGCCTGGCTAAGCTGGTATAGTAGACCAAAAAGCTACATAGTATTGGTATGTATGCATGTGTATGCATGTGCGCACATGTCTCTCTCTCTCTCTCTCTCTCTCTCTCTCATATCTCTCTCTATCATCTATCTCTCTATCATCTATCTAATCTATCTATCTATCTATCTATCTATCTATCTATCTATCTATCTATCATACACCTTATTCTCATTACTAAAGTATATATCAGAAAAACTATTAGAAATTTATTGTTTCCAGACTTTGGAAAGAAACATATTTCGGGTTGGTGGGGGGTGGGAGGACAGAGAGAGAGAGAGAGAGAGAGAGAGAGAGAGAGGAATTGGTATATTTTCCTTTCCTTGTGAACTTACTTTATATACACATTTTCTTTCATTGTAGAAGTTCTCATTTTTATCCCATCTTTAGCACCCCTAGAGAGAGCTGGAGATATCTGTTGCTTTGTGACACCATCAGGGAAATGGACTATATATGAGCATATATCATTGCTTGTTCTTCACTAGATACTCTAAGCCTACCCCCTCCCCTTTTCCTTGTGTACTTTTCAGGACGAAATGACCCATTTGAGTTTTCTCAGATGAGGAGAAGGTTTATAGAACGCAGGGAACGAGAAGCGCATGGGAAAATGCCTTCCGTAACCTTTTCCCCATTCCTTTTCTCGACTGCGTAAAATGTGTCCTGCTTCGGCCTACAGTTATTAATTACTCAGTTGCTGTCTTGACGTGGACATGCAACAGAGAGTGACTTCACAAAGCGACATTAGTAATGTTTCCAGTGAAAAAACAGCATATGAAAAGGACTTTAAAATAAATATCCCACTCCCAATAATAGAAGAGGAAGTGAGACGTAGCCATTTCGGTCCTGCAATCTGGGAACTTGCTATGATCAGACTCTTACTGTTTTACATGATTTGCCAGTGATCTGCTTCGTGTTTATTTAAGGCCCTCCATTGCAGCGAATTCTCTTAAAAATATGCCTCTCATAAAGTAGTCAGAAGTCACATGTTAAGTTGCTTCCTGAAAGTTCAGACAATTTAATTTTTAGTGTAAGTAGAAACTGTATCATGAATAGGTATGTCACAGCCCATATGCTGTTTCCTATGAATCACTGCCTGCCATCACTGACAATAGGGTATATGACCTGGGCCAGATCTACACCAAGCAGGATATAACTAGGCTGACCATATGAAAAGGAGGACAGGGTTCATGTAACTTTAACAGTTGTAGAGAAAAGGGAATTTCAGCCAGGGTCATTTGTATGCAATTAGTTCCTGGTGAAGTTCCCTCTTCATCACAACAGTTAAAGTTGCAGGGGCCCTGCCTTCTTTTGTATATGGTCACTCTAGTATAGTGCCTGCACCTTTAACTGTTGTGATGAAGAGAGAATATCACCAGGAACTAATTGCATACAAATGACACTGGCTGAAATTTCCTTTTCTCTACAACTGTTAAAGTTACATGAGCCCTGTCCTCCTTTTCATATGGTCAGCCTAATATAACACTATGAAAGCAGTTTGAAAATGGTACATGGAATATGTCATGGACCCCAACAATTGTCAGTGCATTTCAATACTGGTATAAAACAGTAGTGTAGATCCTGCCCCTGTTTTACTGGATCAAAGTCTCTTCTTCAAGCAGATCACAAGTTCATGCCGCAAAACCAATACTACTTAGAGCACAGTCCAGTCCAGGGTGGGGAACCTCAAGCCCGGGGGCCAAATCCAGTCCTCCTGGAGGTCCAATTCAGCCTTTCATTGTTTCGTAGGTGGCCACACCCCTTCCTAAACCCCTGGTTATTTGGGGATTTCCTGGCTTTTGTGCTGAAAATTTCAACTATTCCATTTTTGGCATTTCATGGAGGGGGGGGGGGAATGAAAACTCAGGTGAAAGAGGCTGGGAGAGGTGAGAATATCAGACAATTTTTCTCCTTGGGGAGGAGGGCAGTGTTTCCACATACCTTTTTAAAATGTAGCCAGTTGTTGAGGGTTCTTATCTCTTTTTATTTTTATTTTTTTAAAACACCCCCGGCATTTTCAGGAGCCCAGAACTTCCTGAATGCTTATTGGAGGGGGTGAGGTCACATGGTTTCCAATAGGCATTCACTAAGAACTGCTGGACAATTCCAAATGCTGAGGGAAAGGTGTTTTTTTTTTGTTGTTGAAAAATTAAAAAAATTGGCAGAAGGCCTCTCAGCAACTGGTATGTGGAAGCTCTGACCCTCTCTCCAAGGAGAAAATTTTCCAAATCCCCCCCTCCCTGTGAAAGAGGCAGAAAAAGCAATGCCTCTTTAACAGGGAGAGAGAAAGTTCCTGAAAATAGGGGGCAGGATTTGGCCCAGCAGGGCTTGAAATGTCTCTCCCAAGGCTTAGTTACTGCCAGTAAGAGCTTTCAGCTACAACATGCTGGGTTTTTTTTTACCCCACCCACTTTGCCTTTGGCCCTGCCCACTACTGGCATGTGGCCCCCAAGATCTCCGAAAATGTTCTCCATCCCTGGTATAGGTAGTCCTATATACAGTTATGGCATTGACCCAGATCATAGGGGTAGCTGAAGAGCTAGCACAATGGCATAGACCAGAGGCAGGCAAGCAGATGCCCTCCAGGTGTTTTGGACTGCAACTCCTATAAGCCCTTGCCAGCATAGCCAATGGTCAAAGATGATGGTAGTTTAAACCAACTGGCAGGTTGCCTACCCATGACTTAGAGGCTGAGCTGTGGAAAAGAACTCCCAGCTTTAAACTTTGTAATCTTCCGTGAACTCGCTAGGGAGCTTTAGGCAAGCCTTTCTTGCCTTTGGACTGGCATCATCTCACCCCAGCTTTATGAACCCTCAGCTGACGTTTGCTTTTAAAAGTTGGCATTTACTTTGAGATGAGAGGGTCAGATAGCACAGTTGAAATACCCGTGTCAAACTGCTCATGGCTGCATCCAGCCTTCCTTAAACAAACGCTAGGAGTGGCTTACAGAGTATGAGCGCGGGTGCATGGATGCATGAAATCCAGTCAGGTGAGAAGCCTATAAAAAGGAACATTTCCCTCCCTCCCCATCCCCATAATAGGATGTCAGCAAAATCTGTCTGAGATGGATCAAAAAGATATAAACACTTGTGGAGAAAACATGTGGGTTCACTGAATGCAGACCTCTTCGACCCCTTGCTGTTGCATGAAAAAGATAAAACACCAAAGTGTCTTGTGGCACCTTAAAGGCTAAGAACTAAAATAAATATATGCTAAGGGCTAAATCCATTATTATGTGAGCAGATATCTGTTCACAAAATGGGAGTTCCCCTTCCCCTCCCACCTCACAGCATCCTGAATCCCATATCTGCTCTGGAGGGTCCTCCAAGCCTCTGGAGAAGATTTGGGGGCATTTGTGGAGGGTGGGCTGCAAAGGTGATGGGAATCTGATCCACCAGTGGTGTCCATTCCACTGGACAAAGGAATGGACAGAACCCTAAGATGTTTGTGTTAGTTTATTTACAACAGACGAACACAGTTAGCTACCCTTCTGGAAACTGAAAATGGCGGATTACGCTTTAGGCCAGCCTTCCCCAACCTTGTGACTTCCAGATGCTTTGGATTACAACTCCCAATATTCCTACTTTGGCGTGCTGGTTGGGGCTGATGAGAGTTGAAGTCCAAAAGATCTGGAGGACACCAGGCTGGGAAAGGCTGTTCCAAATTAACATGGTTCCATTAATGCAAAATGTGTGCCAATAACTTGTGCCATGACATTGATAGTGTTACTTCAATAGGAAATGCATTACATAAGCTGAAATGCAATTTGATTCCATATAGCTGAGCTGGATGTCTTCAGACAACATTGTTCCATCAGAAATACAGCTTCACCTAATTCCCAATCAGGAAATCCATCCGTGCAGCTCAGGTGTAGGTTCCCATATTCACAACAGGGTGGGTAGCTCTGTATATTCGACCTCATCGTTCCAAGTATATTGTTTGCTTATAGTGTGGCTCCTTGCACTGATCCGAATGGCTGCATTTGGATATCATGTTAAGCCAATAATCCTGGTTTAATAAACCATGATGTGAACAAACAGCATGCTTGCTCCCATTTCACCTAAGTGGTAAACAAACCAAGAAGTTTCCCATTATATCCAGTCCCACGGTGGGCTGCTCGATTGTGTGAACAGGCCCAATGACTAATGAATTCTTGTGTGGTACTCAGTAAATAGGAGCTTGCAATAATAGCAGCAAGGTGGACAGAATGTTTTGCCCCCCAGCTGAAATAGAGGGAGGGGGCTTGGTTTGTATTTAATAGAAGCTCGTCATTGGCATGATAGTCAGAATAAAATTCTCTCAAATTATTAAATGAATCTGAAGGGAGATAAAACACCAGAATATGTGACACACAAAAGGGTTGTCTCGATCTGTGATTTTGAGTCACCACCATTCTGAATAAAGAAAATAATCGGGAAGGCATCCATCCATTGAACTGCATCCATTCATGAAACTGAACTCAGTGTGCACTAAATGTGTGACATAATAGTTCTCAAACTGCAGAGAAGACACTTTTACTTGTGTTCTCTCTAGTTCATGATGAATGGGAGCTGGGGGACAAGCCTAACCAGCCCAGCATTTTGTTTCCTTTGGTGGCCAACCAGATGCCTCTGGGGAGCCCACAAATGGGTCATGCAAGCAATAGCCTTGTTGCTCTCTCTGATGTTCAGACACATCTTCCGTCCAGTGGAGGCTGGTGGCTCGGATTTCAGCGGGGCTCCGGGTTTCAGTCAGAACCAGTTAGAAGTCCAAAGGAGCTATCCAAGGTACAGAAGTGGAAGCACCTTGGATAACTTCTTTAGAGTTCTGACTGGATCTGACTGAAACCTGAAATGGATTTACTGCCCCACTGGCATCAGAGCCACCATCCTCCACTGGCTCCCTCTGATCCTGGACGTCACATATAGACATTGAGATGCAAAGCCATTGATAGCCTTATCCTCCATGAGTTTGTCTAACCCACTCTGAAAGCCATCTAAGTGAGTGGCCATCACTGTATCTTTAAAGCAAATTGCATAGTTTAACTGTTTGGTGTGTGTGAAGAAGTCCTTTCTTTTGTCTGCGCTGAATCTCCTGCCATTCAGCTTCATTGGATGACTCTAAATTCTAGTATCTATCCACTTTCTCCACACCACACATAGTTTTATACACTTCTAGCTTGTCCCTCCTCATTTATCTTTCTAAAACCTCGGGGCTCTGACAAAGCCCAGACAGAAGGTCCCAGGTCCCAGTTTCAACTCTGAGCATCTCCAAATTACAGGATCAGAGAACAGGTGATGGGGAACTGCCAGTCAGAGCAGACAATATTGGACTGGATGGACAACTAGTCTGACCTGGTTTGAATTATCTTCCTTTGTTTCTATGAGTTATCTTCCTTTGTTTCTATGAGAAGAGAAAGTTCTAAGGAAGAACTTCTTCACACGACACATTGTTAAATTGTGGAAATCACTATCACAAGACACAGTGATGGCTATGAATCTGAATGGCTTTGAAAGGGGGGTCAGACAAATCAATGGAGGATGAAGCTACTAATGGCTACTAGTGACGATGGATATACTCAATATCACACAGGCACTATGCCCTCAAACACCAGTTCCTGGGAAACACAAATGGGAGAGCTCATGTCCTAATGGTGGGCTTCCCATAGACATCTTTTTGGCTACTATGGGATAGAATATAGAATCATAGAGTGGGAAGGAGCCATTTAGACCATCGAGTCCAACCTCCTGCACAGTAAATGAATTCAGTTTAAAACATCCCTCAGAGATGGCTCCTTAGTCTTTCCTTGAATATGATTTGCTAAGGAAGTTACTTGACTGAAAAATGGAAGAAGATTACATTGGCAGGATTTGTTCTTGAAGAATCCATGCTGGCCTCCAGCGATCAAGGTGCTTACAGAATGCTGGGCTACATGGGCCTTTGGTCTGTTCCAGCAGGGCTCTTCTTAATGTCCTTATGCTAAGGATTAAGAGCTGCTACTAAGAAAGTCTGTCTCTTTGTTGTTACTGCTCTAACTTGCTACATAAAAAGGAGGGCACCATTTTAAAGCCACTCTGCATAACCACAGATATTTCACCAGATCCAGCCAGACAGACACTTCTGTTACGCTGACCTGAGTAATTGGGTCTGTACCCAAAACAGATGGTTCAGTTTTTTGAGTGTATCTTCTAGGAGATGATTCATGTAGTCAGATTTGACAGCTCTAAACCAAATCTTTGAACAGTGCTTGAAATGTAATGGTGTATACATAAGCCAAGACTTCCCCAACTCAGTACCCTCTAGATGTGTGGGACCACAACTCCCAGAATCCCTCAGCCAGCATAGGTAGGTGGGGGATTCTGGGAGTTATGTTACAACACATCTAGAGGGTACCAGGTTTGGGAAGGCTTCACTAGAACATTACCGTCATATCTCCTGACTCTCAGTTCTGACTTTCCGCACAAAGTAACAAAAACTTATCATGTAAACAAGAAGCTGAAACTTAAATAAATCACATTTCTGTATTCAAAAGATTCATGATAAGCAATGAAGTACTTTTTTCTGACGTAAGTACCAGACACAACTGTGCCCTAGGCAATATAGTATTTTGTGGGGGGATGGGGGAAGGTTTCTTTTCTTTTTTTTAAAGATCACTTGTTGCCTAGCAAACAGGAATCAAACCTTTCCAAACAAACTGTTAGTTAACTTAATGCTTGGATGATCCACTACAATTGGCATGGTGGAATTTATATTAGTAACGGAATAATATACATCAGAGAAATATAGTTGATCATTTCATTTTTATGTTCAGTTGAGTTACATTTTCAAAATACAGTCTGACCTTTTTTACACCCAGAGACTTCTAGTGAAGTTTGCATGGGTTTTAGCCAAGAGCAAAATTTGGCATTAAACATGCCCATGTTCTGTTTGTAGAGTAAACAATGTTTGCAGAACGGCATGAATATCAAGATGCTTCTAGAGTGTTGCTGGAAAGAGCTATTTAAGGGGCTTCATAGGTCCTTTTCATTAAAAAAAAACACTTTACCCATCAGCGCTGCTCTTTAAGCACATTCCATTTTAAGTTTTTAAAAAAGAGATATTTTAAGCATCATGGTAAATGAGCAGTATTGATGGTAAACTAGTGCTAAAGGACCAGTGCAAATATACCTTGTGAATCTTGAAGATCGAAGTGTTAGAAATGTGGGAATGGGCTGGGCTGGATGGCCATCTATATGAGTGATTCATTGCATGCTCATGATTGGCCACTCACAGGTGTTTCTTGGTCATTTACATGACACTACCAACCTCCAGGATGTTTCCTGTGCCTTTCCTGGGTAATCTTGCTTTTTAAAAGATCAGAGATAATGTACTATTTAAAATTATCATGGGATATTCCCAGTGTGTAAAGTCAATGTTGCACTATAATACAGCCACTAGATAGTGCTGTTTCATTGAACGTTATGGAGCACTGCCAAGAGGGGAAGTTTTCAATTATAAATCAAGGGGTCACTGTTGCTTGCTGTCTAAAGGAGCCCATAGTAAATGCAGAAAGATCCCACAAGAAGAAAGCCTGGTAAGGCTGTGGGTTTTTTCCTTAATGTAGAGATGCACTTAGAAATAAATCTCCCTCAGCTCCCAGGAACGTATTCCGCAACAATTGTCTTGACTTCAGAAAGATGGGATAACTTAAATCCACTGGGATACTGAAGAGCATTGGCCCCGCATTGTTGGGGTATAGGGTAGCTATGTGTCCTCTTTTACAGAGGACAAGCCTCTATTTGAATGGCTGCCAGAGGACTCTCTGGTATTTTGAAAGTCTCCTCTATTTGAAGGTCTGTCCTGCCCAACTCCAATTTAAAGATAAAGAACCAGGAAAAGAGAATCCAGGGGGTGGGGGAGGCTTCACGCTGCCCATCAACAGCACCTTGTCAGCAGACTGAAGAGGACAGTTGTTTGCATAAAATGTGTATATGCTATTTTATATGTATAGATGCAAATCTAGAAATTATTATTATAATTGAAATTGAAATACAGTACCATGATGTGGAAGACAGCGGCCAGGTGACCTGTTGATGGGTAGCCGTTCCTATGGTTCTTTATCTCTAAATTGAAACTGCACCAAACAGCTCTCCAAGTAGAGGACAGTCCTCTGTAAAATAGGACACATGGCCACCCTAGGCTGTAGTTGGAGCAGTCCTTCATACTTCTCCATCAGGGGAAAACAGAGGAGGAAAAGCACCAGTAGAGGGAGCTCATGCCATCAGCTCCTGAAGAAGTCACCAAGGGAATTCAGTTGGGACAATCCCAGCCGCCCTTCCCCAAATATACAGACACACATGCTGAAAGACCTGTGTATTTGAGGGGAAAGCATAGGAGAGGAAGACCTGGGCCCTGTCTTCAAGGTGCTGAGTTGGTGCTACCTCACTCCAAACCCCCTCAGTTTTACACCCCTGCTGTGGCGTCAAGTAATCCTGAAGCCGAGGAGGGAGCGCAGGGTTTCCGGTGGGCGAATGAGTACTGGAGTGCCCCCTCTTCCTGATGGAAGGCAATCAATCGCTAGCCCCCTTCCAGCAGGACAGCCTCCCGGATTGGTCCCAGAGCAACATCAGATGGTGGAAGAGCTGTACTGACCTCGCTCGCTTTTTCAATGTGCAGCTTTGCAGTAAAGGCTCGCAGTGGCTGCGAAGCTGCGTCTGTGTCATATAACTGACGCAGCGCAGATTTGCAGCCACCGCAGGGCTTTCCACGCATATAGACAGCCCCCCCAGGCCAGGAAGCGCAAGCCATTGGCTTCTTTCACTAATGGTCTGAGAGGATTTTGCTGCTTTGTCGTATACTTTGTTTATTAATTTTTGGGTTTAGTATTTCAAATTTCAAACTGCCTTGCATGCATTGGCAGACAGGAAGTAATCAATTGACTAGATTACATTGGCCTCAGTTCAGTGGGATGACATAAGTTAAAGCAAAGACTTTTTGATACAGAAAACCTAAGTAATGTGCCACTTTCCCCCCTCATACACCTGGTAAAATAATAATAATAATAATGATGATGATGATGATGATGATGATGATGATGATGATGATGGACTCTTTTGGGTGGGCTTTTCATGGTGTCCTTACATTTGCTGCCTGAATGCCTAACAATAGTTGAAAGCAGAAAGTTGTTAACTTCATCTGCAAGGCAGGCCGAGTTGCTGTAGCCACTGTAGACCTGTTCACCTATTACCCCGCTGTGTGGAGTGATGGAGGTGGGGGACTGCATTTCCCGGCTGCGCTCCTATGTCACTGCTTCCACTGGCCCTGGCTGTCTGACTTCCGTGCGCTTGTCTGAAGGGAAAGACAGCTTATCCTCCAGTCACTCTTTGTGAGACTGGAGGTCTCGATTGCCCAAGGCTCTTGAAGGCAAAGGGGAGCCTACATGTGTCTAGCCAGTTCTCTCTTCAGACCTTTGACCAATGTGAAGTTCGGAAGGGCAGGGCCAGTCCATTATGTCAGAGGCAAGGCAAGGAGGCCTCCTCCTCCTCCTCCTCCTCCTCCTCCTCTCTCTATGCAGTTGTGCAGCTAGAGCTGGAACCTGTGGCCAAAGTCCAGGGTCCTGCAGCCCAGGGCCCCACAAAAGACCACCAACAGTGCAGCAGGTGATGGGGGCCAGGGCTGGCATCAAGGGTAGGCATGATGGGGTCCACACTGAAAAGAGCCCCCTGGAATCGCTCCTCCTTTTCACCACTGCAACTTGCTTACTCACCTGCCTTTCTCTCTGGCCCTGACAGTGGTGGTAGTGAGAAGGAGCAGCGGCACGAGATGCCCCTGCCAACTTGCTCACTGGATCTCTACCTGTTCAGCAAGCAAGCAAGCGGGAGCAATGATGAGAAAGCGAATGGGGAGCAATAGCAGCTGGCGATGACAATGATGTCCAGAAGGCAGACTCACTGAGGGAGGGGGCCTAGGGAGGGTGACTTGTCCATGGGCCCACAAATCCTGGGGCCGGCAGGTAGAAGGGCCATAGCAAACCAGCATGACATCAGCCAGCATGGGCATTCCAGAGGCCCACCAGGGTTGAAGCTGCTTCCCGCCCTATCCTTTCTTCTCATTTTCAAGACATTTCATAGCCTGTGGCAGTCAGCCAGGCATGGACATCAAATTTGCAGTAAGCCCATAGACACCAGTTGCTGGGGAATATGGGCAGGAGGGTGCTGTTGCAGCCATGTGCTGCTTGTGGGTTCCTGGTTGACAGCTGGTTGGCCACTGTGCCTACAGAGTGCTGAACTAAAGGGACCCTTCGCCTGATCCAGCATGGCTCTTCTTATGTTCCTATGTGCAGATGCTCATTTTTTTAATGGTTTTTACTTTGAAATAGTCCTTATTCCCACATAAATGTGTCTAGCATCAGAGCAGTAGGAGCAAACACCATTTTTATTCCTGTTGTCATCATGAGCCAGGATATAACTGAGTTTAAAATGAGAAACTGCACATACTCAAGGGTATTTCTTTTTAAATTAGGGTTGACAAAGAGGTTTTCCCCACTCTAACATATCAGGAAGCACGTGGCATGAGGGTGTGGGGTGGGTGGGAGAAATGTTAGCTATGTGCTTCACAACAACAACAACAACAACTATTGCCATCTAAAGCCCTCCACCCAACAACCCCAATAGGACCATTACGTCCAGGGTCTAGAATGGCCTAGCTATACTACTGTCTCTCTGCCACAGAGGGCTAATGAATGAACAAAGCTTGTGAGGTCAGTGTGAGCACATACTTGAACTTCGGGTTTTGATACCACAAGATGTAGCGATGGCCACCAATTTGGATGGCTTTAAAAGGGGGTTAGACAAATTCCTGGAGTAGAAGGTTATCAATAACTACTAGTCCTGATGGCTATATGCTACCTCCAGTATCAGAGGCAGTAAGCCTATGTATACCAGTTGCTGGGGAACATGTCTTTATTGTGGGTTCCTGGTAGACAGCTGTTTGGCCACTGTAGCCCTTTCTACACCAGACGGGTGTAGAGGGCCGGAGGGCCAGCGATTCCGGAAGTGCCTGCTTCCGGGATCATTGCATTAATATAGACAATTTGTGCAATGACCTGTGCTCCTCCTGGGCTGTCGCGCTGTCACACCCGCCATTTTGGGTTTTTTGATATGCCAGGGAAGAGCTCTCTTGTGCTCCACCGCGAAAGGTAAGTGGAAAAAAAAGTGGGCGAAATCCAGCCCATCTCCCCCCACCATCCTGGGGATGGCGAACTTGCCCCCTCCCCTGATGGGCACGGAGCCATGCGGTGTGGCTCCGTGCCCATTTGTGCTGCCGCACTTTCTTGTGAGTAAGCATGGCAGCACCCGGGATGGGTGGCCACATCTCCCACAGTCCTGGGAAGTTCCTGGGACTGTGGAAGATTTTGGATTTTCCAGGTTTTCCTTATCCATGGAAAATCCCATAACCAAACCTCTCCCCCCCACACACACTCAGGAGTCCCTGTGCGCCATTTGGACTCACAGGGACCAGCTGGGGGCCATCCCAGGCGAAACGCCTGGTGCGGAAAGGGCCTGTGTGAACAGAATGCTGGAATAGGTGGACCCTTGGTCTGATCCAGCTCTTCTTATGTCCTTATGAGTTCGTAATACCAGCTTATATGTTTTAGCACTTACTAGGATATGCAAGAGAGATTAGCCATTCATTTCTGGCTACTCTGAACCATTCCAGTTTTAGCTTTCTTGTGGCTCAGGTGACTTTAGCATAATAAAAAAATGCTGCTAAGGGTCCTTGATGGTGTCATTAGGTGATGAAAAAGAAAGCCCGCGGCACTTTTTGCATCTGCTCATCTGAAAAGCTGCCTGAAGGGAAAAAGATGGGGGAACCCACAGCCTAGGGTTGAGTGCACTCTTCGTCCTGTTACATTACACCCAGTTAATCATTTGTGCAGCCTTTGCTAGTCAAACCAAGTACTTCTGTTTGAAAAAGAGTTCTAGAAAATGTTAAATGCTTGTAATAAAGTGTGAAGCAGCATTGGCAAAACGGCCGGGGTCACATCTAGGACCGTATTCTACCTCGAAGGGATTGAGAGCTGCTTCTATTTAATTAAGGCCACTTACCTACGTTAAAGGTTGGAATCTGACCAAGAACCCGATGTTGCTGAAATAGCAGTTCAGAGATTTGGGGTGGGTGGGGGTGGGTATCATCTCCTAAAAATTGTCTGGTTCTCCTATCCTTTTATCAATAGGGAAGGGAATCAAGAACAGGGCAGGGACATGCAACAACTGATAATAGCTTGACAGCCTATTTGTGCTTGTTCAGAGGTTGTACTACTGACTTTAATGGAACTGACTGCCAGCTAAGTGGCCCAAGGGTTGCAGCCTTCGGATAAGTATTGACTAGGATCAAACTGTGAATACAAGTAAATGTTGGAATGAAGATCTGACTATGTGGTAACTTTTACACTTATTTAGCATTGCAGGACCAATATGTAAGTGCTGATAATGCAATGGAAGAGTTCCTAAGTCAAGACTCTTTCCCACTTTGAAAATGGAGAGGTAGTTAAGCAGAGTAGGTGGCCATTATTCATCAGCATCTGGCCAATGCTTCTCTGTGTCTAAGAATCTCAGCAACAAAAAGAGGATTGCTGTGATGTCAGGGCCAAAATAGATGAGATACCATTCATGCAGTTAGCAGGTCTGGCCTGAGATATTTAGGTGCCTGAGGTGAAGAACAAGATGGTGCCCCCTCCCATTCCATGTAGAACAGCCAACTGGACAGGAGTTGAATCTTTCTTCTACATTAGCAAAGGGACAGCATCCTCCACCACAGCTGAAGGCAGCAAGCTAGATGAGGGGGCAGGTTGCTTGGTAAACAGCTCTCTCCTCCATCACCTTGCTGCCACTTCCCGCCATCTGTTGCCTGGGACACCCATCTCACTCTGTCTAATGGAAGGGCCGGCCCTAGCAATTACCAATTGTGTGAATAGCTTTTTAAAAAAGTAAATAATAGGTATGGGGGTTAGATTGAGTATGAGGGAAATGGGGGCTTTAAACCTTCTCGTTACAGCAGTCCCAATCCAGATTGTAGGTGTATGCTTGTTATTTACTTTTTAAAAGCCATTCACACAATTTCTAATTGAGTGAATGTCAGCTTGTCTAGTTTGGTCTTCAGCATCTCTCTCTCTCTCTCTCTCTCTCTCTCTCTCTCTGTGTGTGTGTGTGTGTGTGTGTGTGTACTATAGGACTTGGAGTTCAGGAGAAAAATGTCTGCATCTTTTCCAAAGCTTTTTAGCGTGGGTGGGGGCAGCGGGTGGGATAAGCTCCACTGTGTATGTGCAGATATCCAACTAAGGTAGGGGTGGAAGAAAGTGGGGTGAACTGGAAGTTATGGACTGTGGTTTGTGAATGAATGTGAAGCAGATTGTGTTTATTCAGGACACAGACAAAAGTAAGTGTGCCTTCACATTGTGCATAATCCATAACCCACAAGAGGTGGTAATGGCTGCCATCTTGAGCTGGTTTTAAAAGGGATTAGACAGATTCACAGAGGTCTATCAGAAGCTATAAGATGCTGGACTAGATGAACCATTGACCCATTTCACCATTAGGGTTCTTCTTATGTATTTAATGTACCATCCAAGTCATCTGGCAAAAGGGACTCATATGGAAGTTCACATCAACACCTACCTAGCTGAATGGCGAGATGTACACTATAGCACAACCCTAGCTTGCCCAGTTCAATAAACTGTACAGACACAACATGCTCAGTATATCTCTCTGTGGCCGTTTCTACACCAGGCTGTTTGCTTGGGTTGGCCCCCGGCTGGTCCCTGTGCACCAATAGTGTGTATTAGGTACTTCCGGGATCACCCTCCCTCCCTCCCTCCCTCCCTCTACACCCCTATGGTGTAGAAAGGGCCTGTGAAAGCCACACCGACTTCCCCTTTGGCACATTTCACTACCTGCACATCAAGCATGGTTCTGAAAAGTGCCACAATCACCACTAAGAACATAAGAAGAGCCCTGCCAGATCAGACCAAAAGTTTTCTAGTCCAGCATTCTGTTCACACAGTGGACAACCAGCTGCTTGTGGGAAGCTCACAAGTTGCATATGAGTGCAAGAACACCTTCCTACCCGTGTTCCCTAGCAACTGGTATACATAGACACACTGCCTCTGATACTGGAGATAGCATATATCCATCACTACTAGTAGCCTTTCATAGCCTTGGCTAGGATCATGGAGGTTCCATCTTGGTTGTCGATAGCTAATGGCCATAATAGCTCAACAGAACCTACATATTCAGAGGAGTAGACTGTGATAATACCAGACACTGAGAACCAACAACCAGGGAAAACTGTTGCCTTTATGCCCAATTTCTAGGCTCCTGAGAGGCATCTGGCTGACCTTTTTCTAGAAACAGGATGTTGCACTGAAAGGTTCATCAGATGAGCGTTTTATCACATGTTCACTACTGCTCACATACGTATGAGCGTCCATCCTTCAGACAATGTTTTCTGCCTTCCACATGCCTCCTGCTTGTTTTTCCGTAGCAAAATAGACCCTTTTAATCCGACTTTTTTTTTTTAATGGATTGAGCCGCAATCTCTTGCTGCGTGTAGGAAAAGCTGCGGGATTATTATTTTTTTAAAGCCCTTCAACAGGCCACGTAGATTTTGCAAATCAGTGAAGCTTTCCTTGCTCCTTTTCCTTAATGACAGAAACAACTTTGTATGCTAAGACTGCAGTCCTATGTCCACTGACCTGGGAGTAAGCCCCATTGAATTCAATGGGAGTTCCATCTGAGTAGATATACGAAGGATGGCACTAAATCTCTGTAAATTGGGCTGCTCTTCAAAGCACAGAAGCATGGCCAGTTTTAAAAAGAAGTTGGAAATTTTCATTCTGCAGAGGTATCACTGATTAGGGTGATTTAAGGTATCACTGATTAGGGTTATTTAAATTAGGGTGACCATATGGAAAGGAGGACAGGGTTCCTGTATCTTTAACATTTGTATAGAAAAGGGAATTTCAGCCAGTGTCATTTGTATACATGCAGCACCTGGTGAAATTCCCTCTTCATCACAACAGTTAAAGCTGCAGGAGCCCTGCCCTCTTTTGTATCTGGGCAAGAGGGCAGGGTTCCTGCAGCTTTAACTGTTGTGATGAAAAGGAATTTCACCAGGTGCTGCATGCATACAAATGACACCTGTTGGAATTCCCTTTTATATAAAACTGTTGAAGATATAGGAGCCCTGTCCTCTTTTCCATATGACCACCCTAATTAAATACTTACTGAAATTTCAGATTTGTTTTTTTTAAAAAACTTGGGATGCCAGATATTCTGCATCTTTCTATCATTCTATCTATCTATCTAGGTTAATTAACAAGCATTGCAACTGCAATTTCAAGAGAAATATCTAGAAATTATTTTTGATGAATCATGTGGTTCAGGAATGGTGTTCTTTTGTGTTGATATGAAGCCCCAAAAGTAAAAAGAACTTTAAATTAGGGGTGTGCACGGACCCCCCGGATCGGATCGGGACCCGGATTGGGACCTCCAATTTTGTCCCGGACCGGTTCGGACAAAATCGGAGGCCCCCCGGACCGGATCGAGTCCGATCCCGACCCAAAAATCGTACATTTTTGGATCGGCCGCCATTTTTTTCCCCATAGACTTGCATTGCAATGCAAGTCTATGAGGAAAAAATGGCGGCGGGTGGGTAAGGGGGGGCCTAACTCCCTCCCCCCCCCCGGGGCCGTCCGCTGTGGACGGCCCCGGCAGGTAAACCCCCTCCCCCCGCGCTCCCTACCCCCCCTGGGGCCGCCCGCTTCCATCCGCTGGCGCCCGCGGGCGCCAGCGGATAGAAGCGGACGGCTCCGGGGGGGGGGGTAAGCCCCCTTCCCCGCCACTGCTTACCTTCTCGGCCCGTCCGGCGCCGGCGGCTACTACCAGCGGGCTCCGCGGCCTACTCTCGAGTAGCGCGCCGGGTGATGACATCACCCGGCGCGCCATCCTAGAGCAGGCCGCGGAGCCTGCTGGGAGTAGTAGGCGCCGGCGCCGGACGGGAGCCGCCGGGCCGGAAAGGTAAGGGCCCCCCTCCCCCCCTCCCCCCACCCCCTCCTCCCCTCCACGCACCCCCTCCTTACCTTTCCGGCCCGGCGGCTCCCGTCCGGCGCCGGTGCCTACTACTTCCAGCAGGCTCCGCGGCCTGCTCTAGAGTAGCGCGCCGGGTGATGACATCACCCGGCGCGCCATCCTAGAGCAGGCCGCGGAGCCTGCTGGGAGTAGTAGGCGCCGGCGCCGGACGGGAGCCGCCGGGCCGGAAAGGTAAGGGCCCCCCTCCCTCCTCCCCTCCACGCACCCCCTCCTTACCTTTCCGGCCCGGCAGCTCCCGTCCGGCGCCGGCGCCTACTACTTCCAGCAGGCTCCGCGGCCTGCTCTAGAGTAGCGCGCCGGGTGATGACATCACCCGGCGCGCCATCCTAGAGCAGGCCGCGGAGCCTGCTGGGAGTAGTAGGCGCCGGCGCCGGACGGGAGCCGCCGGGCCGGAAAGGTAAGGGCCCCCCCTCCCCCCTCCCCCTCCTCCCCTCCACGCACCCCCTCCTTACCTTTCCGGCCCGGCGGCTCCCGTCCGGCGCCGGCGCCTACTACTTCCAGCAGGCTCCGCGGCCTGCTCTAGAGTAGCGCGCCGGGTGATGACATCACCCGGCGCGCCATCCTAGAGCAGGCCGCGGAGCCTGCTGGGAGTAGTAGGCGCCGGCGCCGGACGGGAGCCGCCGGGCCGGAAAGGTAAGGGCCCCCCTCCCCCTCCTCCCCTCCACGCACCCCCTCCTTACCTTTCCGGCCCGGCGGCTCCCGTCCGGCGCCGGCGCCTACTACTTCCAGCAGGCTCCGCGGCCTGCTCTAGAGTAGCGCGCCGGGTGATGACATCACCCGGCGCGCCATCCTAGAGCAGGCCGCGGAGCCTGCTGGGAGTAGTAGGCGCCGGCGCCGGACGGGAGCTGCCGGGCCGGAAAGGTAAGGGCCCCCCTCCCCCCTCCCCCCGCCCCCTCCTCCCCTCCACGCACCCCCTCCCCCCTCCCCCCGCCCCCTCCTCCCCTCCACGCACCCCCTCCTTACCTTCCCGCCCCGGTGGCTCCCGTCCGGCGCCGGCGCCTACTACTACCAGCAGGCTCCGCGGCCTGCTCTAGAGTAGCGCGCCGGGTGATGACATCACCCGGCGCGCCACCCTAGAGCAGGCCGCGGAGCCTGCTAGTAGTAGTAGGCGCCGGCGCCGGACGGGAGCCACCGGGCCGAGAAGGTAAGTGCCCCCCTCCTCCCCCCCCCCCGCTGTCCACTTTCATCCCGCTGGCGCCCGCCAATGGAAGCGGCGGTGGGCGCCAGTGGGCGCCCGCCGATCCGCCGATCCGCTGAACCGGTTCGGAGCTTTTTCGGACCGGTTCGGATTGGATCGGCCGATCCAGCTGCGGGATCGGAAATCGGATAATTTATCCGATTTCCCACTGGACCGGACTCGGATCGTGGATCGGGTCCGATCCAGTGCACATCCCTACTTTAAATTAATATCTAGTTTAGGGTAACCAGATAAAATCCAGATCAAGGCTCATGTAACTTTAACAGTTGTAGAGAAAAGGGAATTTCAGCCAGTGTCATTTGTATGCAATTAGTTCCTGGTGAAATTCCCTCTTCATCACAACAGTTAAAGTTGCAGGCACTATACTAGAGTGACCAGATACAAAAGAAGGCGGGGGGGGGGGGGCTGCACTTTTAACTGTTGTGATGAAGAGGGAATTTCACCAGGAACTAATTGCATACAAATGACACTGGCTGAAATTCCCTTTTCTCTACAACTGTTAAAGTTACATGAGCCCTGACCTGGATTTTATCTGGTCACCCTAATCTAGTTAGAAATTATCTCAAAATAGCAATGATAGGTGGATAGCAAACCTGGTATCAATCCTCCTTCTGCTCCTTTTTTGGCAGTATAGCAAACATGGCCCATTTCCCAGAACCTTTCAAGATAATTTTATGTCTAGTCAACAAATTCAGTACTTGCAGTATAGGAACCCGCATCTTGACTCAGAAAACATATCTAAACAACGATGCCTAAAATATGACAAAGTATTTATGAGCTTAATAGAAAATAAACATAATTAGAATTTAGACTGAACAATATTTGTCAGCAATTGTGGGAACCAATATTGAATGTCATTTATCTGGCTCTAACAAGCAAATTAAATAGCATGGGGGTGTGGGTTGTCATGACATGAAAGGAGGAGAAAATCAGAATATGTTCATGACAGTTTCTATAGTTGTGTAAGTAGATGCAAAAGCGAAAGGGGGGATCAGGGCCAGTCCTACCATTAGGCAGAGTGAGGCAGCTGGCTCAGGCATCTGATTTGGGGTTGTCGTGACAAGGGTAGCAAATTGCTAGCTATTTAATGTATTACTGTATTTTTTACTGCCAGTGACTGAGGAGAGGCTCTTGTGAGTTTTTCTTTCTCAGGTTCCAAAATAACTTGACCAGCTTTGGGTATTCAGCACCTTGATTTGGGGAGAGAGGGGGGCATTTGCAACTCCACCTCAAGCAGCAAAATGTCTGGAGTTGGCCCTGTAAATAATGGCTTCTTACAGCATATGATTTTGTTTTCCTTTTCAAGACCCATTGAAATATTGAAACCTCTCCTCTCCCTTCCCCCCTGATTGAATCCTCTCCCCTCCCCCCAGACTTATTCATGTGTTTGCTGCTGTAACTCTACAAAGCTGCTCAACTGTACCTATGATAACTTTTTCAGATTATTATAAAAGCAACTTCAGTTTCTGGTGCTCTCTCTATTTCTCTCCTTCTCCTTGAAAGAAAACCAATGTTAGAAGCAGAAAATTTCCTGTCAGGCCAGAAGGAGCATTAAACAATAGAATCATGGTGTGGAAGTGTATTCCTCTTCAGAATATGTTGTTAGTAGCACAGTTTTATCTGCAAACCATCAGGCAGAGCAATCCTAATGCCTGATGTGGACAGTAAAGGAGGAAGTGATGAATGAGTGGTGTTTGCTTCCCTTCTGTCCTCTGGTTGTTTGTTGTTTTTAAATCTCTTTCCCTCCCATTATAAACAATGGGAGGGAAATTATTAATCCCAGCTCTATGCCCAGCATATATTTTCCTCCATGGTGAGGTGTGTGTGTTTAGAACATAAGAAGATCAGACCGAGGGTCCACCTAGTCCAGCATTCTGTTCACACAGTGGCCAACCAGCTGTCTACCAGAACCCCACAAGCAGGGCACAGTGCAACAGCAACCTACTGTCCATGTTCCCCAGCATCTGACCTAGGATACTGGAGGTAGCACATAGCCATCAGGACTAGTAGTCATTGATAGCCCTCCAGAAATGTATCAACCCCCTTTTAAAGCCATCTCAATTGGTGGCCAGCACTACATCTTGTGGTAGCAAATTCCATAGTTTATCTTTGCATAGGGTGACCAGATAAAATCCAGGTCAGGGCTCATGTAACTTTAACACTGGTAGAGAAAAGGGAATTTCGGCCAGTGTCATTTGTATGCAGTTAGTTCCTGGTGAAATTCCCTCTTCATCACAACAGTTAAAGGTGCAGGCACTATACTAGAGTGACCATATACAAAAGAAGGCAGGGCCCCTGCAACTTTAACTGTTGTGATGAAGAGGGAATATCACCAGGAACTAATTGCATACAAATGACCCTGGCTGAAATTCCCTTTTCTCTACAACTGTTAAAGTTACAGGAGCCCTGACCTGGATTTTATCTGGTCACCCTATCTATGCACAGTGTGAAGAAGTACTTCCTTTTAACTGTCCTGAATATCCTACCAATCAGCTTCATGGGATGACCCTATTTCCCAAGGACCAGAGGATTGTACCATAAATTGTGCAATTAAAGCATTTAATTCGCCTGCTGCAAGAGCAGCTTGTCTGCAGCATTGGCAAGACATTCTTCAGTAGTGCCTTGGCACGCATATCACCCTGGGTTGCCTCTTGAGGCTTCTCCGTATGCTGGTTTCCGTACTTGTTTTCCAGTTACAGCTATAAGACTTGAGGGTACCAAGTGACCTTGCAACTTCGGTCAATTAACTTTGCAGTTAACAGATGCTAAGCCATGCAACTAATCCAACCTCTCCATATATATATATATATATATATATATATACTCATGAAACATTGACTGGAATTGTTGTTATTTAAGAGCCTGAAACGAATGGTGTGTGTGTGTATGTATATGTGATATTTATGGGCCTAATGGTTTATTTCTTAAAACATTTGCCTACTGCGATACTACGTCAAGGTTCTACTCCACTGAGCTTAAATATTAGGGTCAATTAACACCTTGCCCTTCTTAGGTGGACACCAAATTTCCCCCTGCAAATGTACTTCTACAAATGTAGGCAAACAGGTGTTTGGAATGGATTGGCCTAGTGTAGGACATACTGTGAGAAAAGTAGACAGTATTTACATCCCTATTTACTGGCTGGCTTGGAATACTTGCTCCCAAGTGCACCAAATAGCAGCGGCCTTAAGACACATAGACCAGTGCACTATAAATAACTGTTTATTTACATATAGCCATTGTTGGTTGGTTCCAAACCAAAATTTTCTCTTTCGGGGGGAGGGGGGAGGGCTGTGGCTCAGTGGTAAAACACCTGCTCTGCATGTAGAAGGTCCCTTGTTCAATCCCCAGCATCTCTATTTAGGCCTTTGGGCACATTCACCCCTTTTTACTCTTGTCTCTTCTTTTCCTCCCCTCCTCCATTACCTTTCCGCACTGCAAAATTGAGACCAGATCCTCATTAGAGTAGCGTCTGTCTTTTGGAACTTACATAAGGGTGGAAAGCACCATGTTCTAGAACTGTGCACAAATGGCTTCCTGAAATTATCCACCCTATTTGTGGGGAGAGACATTGGTGGTGTTGGTGGGGCATGTCACCAAATCTCTCCAGGGGAAGGATAAATTTTCCAACAGTTTTGGGGGAGGGGAGCTTATCATTCTCTTTTCCTAAGGCCTCCTGGTGGTAACCCGGCTGCCATTTTGCATTCACCATTATGCCCCAAACCTAGCATCATTCCAGGGCATTTGTGTGTGGGTGTTCAATAGCCACACTCAACAGGTGAAGACTATTCAGAGGAAATTCTGTGGAATGGCCTTCTTTTTCTAGGAACATGAGGGGAAAAAAATCTCAGAACTTATCTCAGAAACATATCTTCTTAGAAGCTAGGGCTCCTCTCTAGCATCCTCCAGTCTACTCCCTCAGGTTTCCAGGATTTCTTAGGTTGATGTTCCCCTGCAATGCTCTCTGAGGGATAATGGATGTCACTCTATCTTGCTGCTTTGGTTAATTAACCTTGCAGTTAATATATGCTAAGCCATTTAACTACCCCAGCCCTCCATATATATAATTTACTAGCAAGAGGCACCCGTTTCCTCTCAGAGAGCATCGTAGGAGAACATCAACTTCTGAAATCCTGACCAGCAAAATAAGGCTGACAGGACAAGAATATGTACGGCTGTCCTACTTGTAGTTTATTGATTTTTAAAGAGGTTATTCATCATTCATATGCGCTCCTTTGAATGCCATGTAATAGTCCCCAAACAGAAAGAGTTTACAAGGAACTGAGAGACAACACCAGGAAAAGAAAAATATATCTCTTTTTTCCCCCTTCTGGGCTAAGATTTATTCCTGGTGTGCCAGAATGACAGTAAGCAAATCCAGTTCTTCCTGCTAAAGCAGCTTTGAGCTTTCAAGGTTTCTATCTTTAAATGACAAACATTGCTTGAAAAGAAATTTCCATGCACCTGCCGCTTGACCCCAAACCACAAATAACAGGACAGGAAATGATAGCTCAAATGCTTTTTTATATACAGTCTTTTTCCATGGTACATGATTTGCACCACTGTATTATTGGTGTGGTCTAATCTTTCAAAACACTCTTAATTCTTTTTTAGGGTGGAAAAAATAACAACATGGCAGATGTGGGAAATGAATCTTTCTCAGGATCATCCCATATATAGGCTGACCATATGAAAAGGAGGACGGGGTTCATGTAACTTTAACAGTTGTAGAGAAAAGGGAATTTCAGCCAGTGTCATTTGTATGCAATTAGTTCCTGGTGAAATTCCCTCTTCATCACCACAGTTAAAGTTGCAGGGGCCCTGCCTTCTTTTGCATATGGTCACTCTAGTATAGTGCCTGCAACTTTAACTATGGTGATGAAGAGGGAATTTCACCAGAAACTAATTGCATACAAATGACACTGGCTGAAATTTCCTTTTCTCTACAACTGTTAAAGTTACATGAGCCCTGACCTGGATTTTATCTGGTCAGCCTACCCATATGTGTGTTTGGCCATGGTTTCTGATGTGATGGAACTATGCTGCCTCTTGCTCTGCCTTGAACCTCAATGCTGCAAGATTTATCCGGCCAGTTACTAGGAAGATTCTTTCATGGCTGCTTGCTGTGAGATGGACATGCAGAAGGGGTGAAGAACACTTGATTGCAGCTGTTGCTGCTTGAGGATTTGGTCTAGGTTAGGGGTAGGCAATCTTTTGGGCCCATGGGCTCATTTGGAAATTTGATAAACTGTCCTGGGCACAATCATAAAATGGTTGCTGTGGATGGGCATGGCTAGTCCCAAAGGACAAGTCCAGAGGCCTTCATGGGACGTTAAGATGGCAGCAGGGGGTGGAGCCACATCTAACGGGTGTGACGGCCCGGGCTGCTCCCGGGCTGTCGAATGTCGTGCCCGCCATTTTTAAAAAACAGAGGAGAGAGCTCCTGCGCTACCGCGCAAATGGAAGTTTTAAAAAATGCGGCGCGGATTGGTCCCCTTCCCCCCGCCATCCTGGGGATGGCAATTTTGCTTCCCTCTTTCCTGATGGCCTCGGAGCCGCGCGGTGCAACTCCATGGCCATCGGTGCAGCCGCACTTACTTGTGAGTAAGCGTGGCTGCACCAGGGCGGGTGGCCACATCCTTCCACGATCCCAGGAACTTCCTGGGCCTGCGGAAGAATCAGGATTTTTCTGGTTCTTGAGAATCAGGAAAAATCCCGTGCCTCCCACCCCACGCTACTCCCTGTGTGTCATGCGGGAGCAGGGAGCACACAGGGAGCAGCCGGGGTGCATCCCAGGAATTTCGCCTGGTGTGGAAAGGGTGCAATCCCAGGTTCCAGTGGCGGAACCTGGAGGAGTAGGGTGTCTCAGTTGGCACCAAGGAAAATGCCTGGGGGCACGTTGGTGCCCACGGGTACCACATTATCTACCATTCCTCAAGGTAATGCACTGCCTTCTTTCGCCTCCATATTGCCATTACCAAGTAGCGTTGAAAGAATGTGCAGCCTTAAAACTTTGAGTGCCATCACCCAGGGGAAAGTTGCTTCTCCGCCCACACGGTTGTCCCTCATTACTTCCTCTTTTGAAAGAGGAAGTAAACAACTTGCACGTGGCTGATTCAGTGGGCCGTTTTGATCCCGCTGCTTCTCCTGCACACAGCAGGAGATAGTGGCAACTTCCATCTTTAAAAGTAAGCTGGACTTACTGGTGTGTGTGTTTTTTCCCACGCGAAGAAGGCTAGAAGGGGCAGGAGGCACGTGGGAGGCAGACGACAACGTGAAAGGAACCCCCAAAAATCTGTGAGTGCCCAGTAAGAGCATGCAATAAAACGCTTGTCTGGTGGAGCTCTTTGTGAGCCAGTTTGGAACTGTTGTGGGGTGGTGGTGATCCGTTTTTCACCCTAAGCATCCAGTGAATTAACCATTTGAAATCGAGTTATGATTTGAGCTGAGAATAGTTACACATTACTGACTGCTGGAGGTTTGTAAAATATAGTTTCAACTAGATTTACATCTATCTATGATATCAGGGAAACCCAGAGACTATTGACAGTTGTGATCGTTCGTGCATTAAGGGAAGGGCTGTAGGTTCAGCTGGTAGAACACATGCTTTGTATTCAAAAGTCATCTCCAGGCAGGGCTGGGGAAATCTCCTGTCTGAAACCCTGGAGGGTTGATGCCAATCATTGTGTACAGTATTGAGCTAGATGTCCTGTTGTTTTTAAATTCCTATCTGCTGATTGTCCACGTACAATGAAAATGCACTAGGGATTGTCAATAGGGAGTCAATGGCTCAATTCGGACGACACGATAATCAATGGTGGGTTGACTAACCCTAACCCTCACACTAACCCTAGGGGGCACTCCCCACATAACATGGTAATAAATAATCAACTGTGGTGTGGATGAGGATCAGCACTGAGTTGACTATGGCAGCATTGGAATGACACAATAGTCAAAACAACTGACGATTGTTTCCCCCGCGCCAGTTGTTTATTGTGTCGTCCGAATTGAGCCAATGTGGTGTACTGGCTAGAGTGTTGGATTGGGAGTCAGGAGATCTGGGTTCTAGTGCTGACTTGCCATGGGTGACTTTGGGCTGGTTACAGACTTTCAACGCAACCTACCTCACAGGCTTGTTGTGAAGATAAAATGGAGAGGAGAAGATTACATACGGTGCCTTGGGTTCCTTAAGGAGGAAAAATGGAGGGCTATAAATGTAATAAATAAATAAATAAAATATTTTTCTCTTGTGATTGCCAGTATTCTTGAATTTTGGATATCCAGTCTGTCTTACATATAAGAATGATGAGAGAATTAAATTTCTGAGCAAGTAAGTTCATACTCGTCATTTCTTAATAGTTAAGGAAATATAATTAATCTGTATTAAGTGATCCTCAGTATGCACTCATGCTTAGGAATGTAATAACTGCTTTGCTTCATTCGACCGCGGTCTATATCAGTCCAGTATTCTTTGCAAGTATCCCAGCGACCAACTGACATTGGTGGTCCACTGGAAATTCGCTAGTGGTACACGGGTTAACCATAGTCTATTTCTGCTTGTTTCTGAAACAGATATTGCTAGATTAACTGTCAGACTGAGTAGCCCCACTACCACTGTTATACTGCAAGTAGTAGTCCTGACTGACAACAGGGAAGCAGACTTAGGTTAAATGTTATTTTATTAACATGTTAGCACCAGTGTTGATTAAGCATTAAAGTCTTTTTAACTGCAGGAGCTGTTTGTTCACCAAGCTATCTGTCGGCAGTTCTGGGATCTTCTATGTCATTACATTGCTTGAAGATGTTTTAGATTTAAGATCTCTTCCTCCAGAGCAGTGAATTGGATGTGAGCCGTTGGGTTCCTACAGTACTTTTTGGACCTGTGGGTACATTTTGGAATTTGAGAACCTGCTGTGGGAACCACCACAAAATGCCTAATCAGTGGATCACCACTTTGGCATTTACCTGTTGTGTCTATGGATTTAATTTAAGGCTGCGTTGTATTCAGCAAAGACTTTTGTTTCATGTCAGTTGGACACCAAAACATCTCTTTAATAAGGGATTGTCTAATTCAGCTAATTGCTGGCAGTGCAGTACAGCTAATGCTTCTTTTAAACATGTTTTGGCAGTGTCCAGTAGTTGTTCCTTTTGGAGGGGAGATTATTACACAGATAAATTTTGTTCTGGAAGAGTCTTAAATATTCACTGAGGTACCCGCTGTTTAAAATTATATTTACCTGCTTCATGGAAATGAATGAATAGTCAGCATAAATGGGTTGTCTGCTAGCAAATAAGCACTGAGGACACCACACTCTGCCTTCAGTCTCAACCCAATGTCATCTCCTACTGCGTTCTTTTGGCCTTGTGAGGCAATCCAGTATTGAGTGTGGCAGGTTGGTGCCACAATAGTTGGTACAGCAGTCAGAATAGCTAGTTCCAGGTTTGCACGGGAGGGGGCTCGAACAAGATACACCTAGACAGAGAGCAAGCAGCAGCTGCTCTTCTTCCTTATGGTCCCAGAGCCAGACTAGGATTTATTTACCTGAAGAGTGCAAAAAAATATTTTTTGTTTATATATGACATAAGTGTCTCAGAAAAGTGAGTCTTACAAAATTCCAGTGGTGGTGGGGCTGCGTGATGATATCATCAATATGGCTGCCGCGCTATTATGTAGTTGCCACATTTAAATATGCATAACTTCTCACCCATTTATACTACAGAGATGATTTTTTTCTGAAATGTTTCAAATTTAATGACAAATACTTTTTGGAATTACACATTTTTTGTTAACTCCATTAGTTTTTGAGATAATTCCATTTGAACATATAAAATCGGTGTTCACATTGATTATGTGTGACGTTTAACCATGATTTCCTCAAAAACTGTACGACTTTTGAAAGAATACTCAAGAACAAACAAGTTGCATTTTTAAGGAGGATTAAGAAAATGTATAATAACATGGGGTTTACCCCAACGCTTAGGGAATTATGAGTGATATCTCGTTATACGTCCACTTTCTCAGGGTGGTGTGATTTTACAGTTTATCATACAGGGCTTTCATTTCAAAAATATCCACCCTAAATATCTCTCGATCTCATGCACAGATCATTTTGAACATGTTCAACTGTGATTTGTACAGTTGAACGTGTTCAAATGTTCTTTACAAAATTTCAAGCAGGACGAGTATGATGATATATATAAAAAAATACTATTTATTAGGTTGAATTGTTTTTTACAAATGTTTTTAAAATCTTCAGCAAAAATGTACAATTTACAAAAGAAAACCTATGTTCTGTGAGAAGGATTAACAAATAAATTTCATTGGATGTCCTCTTCACTTTCATTGGAACTGCTGTCATCACTGTCAAAATCACTTTCCTCGTCTTCTTTTTCACTGTCCTCTTCTGTGGCCGTTTCAAGATTTTCTGGGAGTGTTGGACCATCGTACCATTTTATGTGGTACCTGCCATTTTCCAAGTACCAGCCGTGTTCAGTAGGATCAAGCCTGTCATCAGGTTTACTACGGTCTGCTCATTTCCACAGCCATGACACTGAACTGCTTCTTTTAATCTTTTGGATCAATGCAGGTTTAGATGGAGGCAGCATTGTTGGGTCAATCCCTTTAACTTTTGACAATGTCTTAGACTGGATCTTAGGTGTTGTTTTCTTCATAAATAGACTGTATATTACTTCACTCACAGAGGAGTATCTAGGGTGGCCGTACATAGCACAGACAAATTTCTCCAACCCAGCTATTTCAGAAAAAAAATCATCTCTGTAGCATAAACAGATACTACACTTGATCTTAGCCAAAAGGCAGAGAAGCGATGTAGCATAAACAGGTGAGAAGTTATGCATATTTAAATGTGGCAACTACATAATAGCGTGGCAGCCATATCGATGATGTCATCACGCAGCCCACCACCACTGGAATTTTGTAAGACTCACTTTTCTGAGACATTTATGTCATATATAAACAAAAAAAATTCACAAAGCTTTTGCACTCTTCAGGTAAATAAATCCTAGTCTGGCTCTGGGTCTATTAACATTGCTGTTGTTTGTTTGCTCACTCCTCTGGGACAGAGGAAGGGGGCAGGCGGTCAAGAAATTATGAAGAGGAGGCGCTCTAGGGAGCTCTCAGTGGTGGGTCTCCTGGCGGGTGTAGACCTCAGCTGGTGCTCAACCATGCCGACACCTGATGCCATCCCTGACCATTGGGAAACCTGTTCTTTGAGGCCTGGTTATATGTCTCATCCAATGTGTATCTCCCCCAAAAGGAGATGCATATTTACTCTATGGAGGGTCAGAATGTACATCTTTTCCCTTTGGAAATGCTGAATCACAACATTTATTTATTTATTTATATTTATTACATTTGTCTACCGCCCCATAGCCGAAGCTCTCTGGGTGGTTTTCATAGGATTAAAACAATTAAAAACAATATACAAAAAAATTAAAACAGCAAAAACATACAACATACACACAGTACACACATGCATTTAAAACCACAGCAACAACCCAAAAAGCTACAAAAACAAAAACAAACCCAGGCTCCTCAGATATTGCCAAATGCCTGAGAGAAGAGGAAAGTCTTTACCTGGCGCCGAAAATATAACAATGTTGCCGCCAGGCGGGCCTCGTCAGGAAGATCGTTCCACAATTGGGGGGCCACCACAGAGAATGGGTCACATGTGCTCCCAAAACCATTTATTGGGTTTGGATCCAAATTTAAGCTGGATCAAAGGTTCCACTGGTGGAAGTGGACTTACCTGCCTCCTTCTTCCCTTAGCAGTTCCTCCAACCCCTTGAAAATGCTGCACAGAAAGTCAGGAGACTCAGCTGAATGAGGTGAGCTGTGGTGTGTGTGGGGGGGGAGGAGGGATCCCTAAAAGTTGGACAGAGGGGCCTTCCATGAGTGAACCCTTCTTCTCACAGAAGGTCTCTTCCTCTTGCGGAAGGCAGATCCTGGATCCAGCCCATTGGGTTTCCAGCTCTGATTCAGAACTAACGTTTGCCAGGTATTCTTCACTTTGTTCAACTGACTAGAACGGACGTGCTGAGAATTCTGTACTGAGAATTTTGCCTGAAAATGAATGTTGGTATGGGAGAATTCTTCTGCCCTGCTGTGATCGTGACCATCTCTTAAATGAACAATGAATACCACAAAGGAGCCACACTTGACCTTCATAATGACTGTCATTTCCTGTATACACACACACCATCGGCCCTCCCAAGTATTTGAGGCTATCCACCATCACACTTAATGTTGAAAGCATTAAAGAAACTTAATAAAGCAGCTACTCTGCTGGCATAAATTGGGCTAGCTCTGTGAAGCTGGAGGAGCCTCTGTCTAGCTCTTGAAGCACCTGGGGATACAACTCAATGTTCCCAATTTTCTCTTCCTTTCTTTAGTGAAAAGCACACAGAAAGATTGAACTTTTTCCGTTCTAGGGCATGGCTAACACTGCAATGCATCCTTTGTCTACATGAAAGGCTGAAAGCTTTTATAGCAAGGTATACCAAACGGTTTTCATTACAGAAAGAGTTCTTTAGAACCCAATCCATGGCTTTCACACTCGGCACAAGGTTAGATATTAATACGCGGTTCATTGGAAGCGTTCCACAATGATTCACTTAAAGTAGAGTTGTTACCTAGTTCTACTGAGAAACTGTTGCGGCAATCTCACAAGCCAGGAGTGGGAAACACGTGGCCTTTCAGATGTTGTTGGATTCCAACTCCCAGCAGCCCCAGACAGTATGGCTAATGGCAGGGATAATGGGCTCTGGAGTCCAACATGATCTGAGGAGTGGTCACAGGTTTCCTACCCCTGTCATAGGCTAAGGAAAGGAAACCATAAAGGAGAAGGAGAGTAGTGTGCCAATGGAAAATCTCTTTCATGACATTTGGGAGGCAATTTTTGTTGGTGTTTTCTGCTGGCTGGCTGGCTCCTTACACCCCCCTTCCCCATACTCATGCCCTTTGTTACATATTGAAGGCGATATAAATATGCTAAGTTCAGTCCGCTTTGAAGACTGAAGATTTTTTCTCCTGTAACGTGAGTACTACTCACAAGGTGCAGGCACTATACTAGAGTGACCATACACAAAAGAAGGCAGGGCCCCTGCAACTTTAACTGTTGTGATGAAGAGGGAATTTCACCAGGAACTAATTGCATACAAATGACCCTGGCTGAAATTCCCTTTTCTCTACAACTGTTAAAGTTACATGAACCCTGTCCTCCTTTTCATATGGTCGGCCTAGTGGCCCAAAGAGTTTTCATTACCCTTATGAAACGTTAGAAACCTAGTGTGTAGATCGGCCCCTAGACATACATTGAACAATTCACATAGCTATTGCCCTGCAGCAAGGCTATGCCCGCTGCAGTTTTATAATCATTTTGGCACCGGTTCAGAAACATTTAGATTTGTCCAAATTTGTCTCTGGTCCAAGACCATGTTGAAGATTAAAGTAATGAATTCTCGATGGCATCTCACAAGGACTGCCTTGTGAGACGAGAGCAGGATGGTATGCATCTGGTTTTCCATAACATGGTGGTTTTTCATATATATGACACTGGCGCAGACCTTTACCAGCTCTTAGGAATTTCTTAGGAGCTGGCAAGATTCTCCTAATTAACTAACGTCTGTGGATTATCTTGTAGCACTAAGGTGTCATGGGGTGGTAATGGGGAGGGGAAGGGACTTTAAAAACAAACCCAGATAATATAAGCATTACCACCTTAAGCAGCAGCAGTTGCATATATATATATATATATATATATATATCCCTAAACAACAAAAGGACACTTGTATTGTCAGAACTCGCTGTAAGGGTTTCCAGAGGGACTTTCCAGAGTTGCCAAAGATGGATTCTGGACAAAGATGGATCTGTAGCCATGCAAAGTCTCTCTCTCTCTCTCTCTCTCTCTCTCTCTCTCTCTCTCTGATCCTTGCTCCAAAGAACATTATTTTTGCCCACATCTGAAATAAGAATAGAGTGGGAAGTAGAAATATAATGAATGGGAACTAAAATCCACCAGGTTATGGCCAATTGTCTGGATAAACAATTGCCTCTATCATTATAGAACTTGATGGTGGTATCTTTTTACTTTCTTTCTGTATTGGAACATTCAGACCAGCCTTTAAAGGGCAACTTTCTTCTAGAGGAATCAGTCAGTAGAATCCCACTGATACTTAAAGTGGACCCATTGAAATGAATGGGGCTTAACTTAGTCCCTTTCCACACCAGGCTTTTTGCCTGGGATGGCCCTCGCCTGGTCCCTGTGCGCCGTTGGAGTGTATTAGGAACTTCCAGGATCTCCCTCCCTCCCTCCCTCCCTCCCTCCCTCCCTCCCTCTACACCCCTGTAGTGTAGAAAGGGCCTTAGTTTAGCTTAAGTCCCATTCATTTCAATGGGTCTACCCTAAGTAGAAGTTTAGTTGGATTCTGCCTAGTGCTCTAGATTAGGAAGCTCTCCTGTGGCTGCACCTAGCTGTCAGTTACACTTTCTCCTGCATTCAGACTTTTAAAATCCCAATTTCTCATGAAAATGAAGAACTCTGCAAATTTTGGCAAATTAAAAAAAAAGAACTCAAATGTAATCTGCATCCATCTGGTCCAACCAAATCCAATAGGTTCAGCATGGAGACCTATCATGTGACTATTAAAGATGAGGAGCCTGTAAAAAAAAAAAAGGTGGTGGCAACCCTCATTCAGTACTAATATGGCTGAAAACACGGGGAGAGAAATACAGGCTTTTAAGAGCCATGCAGTCAAAGCTGTAGGCCTGGATGGGCAAATTTTGTGTCGGTTTCAATTTCTCCCACATTAAGTTCTTCCCCCGCCACTTTTTTTTTTTTTTTTGGAAAAAAAAGTTCTCTCAAGTTCTTTTTGTCTTGAACATGGAGAACATTGTGAATTTTGGAATCATAGCTGAACTGAAACAAAATTCTCACCCATCTGTAGTTGCTGTAAAACTCTCTCTCAAGGGAGGGAGAGCTCACTTGAGCCTTCTTTGTTACCTGGTGCAGGCAAAGTCTGTTCTGTTTGTTCTGTTTCAACAGTCTTTGGCTTTTTTTAAAAAAAAAACATATTTGGTATGTTTAACTGATGTTTCAGTTTGCGTTTGTTTGTATCCTGGCTCTGGCATGATAATATCTCATATTTTATGGCTTTGCTCATTCATTTGGCATGTTCCGTTAGGGTCTTGTGTGTTTTGTAATTTGTACTTTTACATTGTATTTTTTGTTATTTTTTTATTGTTGGAACAGCTGTCTGGAGTGTGATTTGCAGAAAGGCAGCATAGAACTTCTTATGTGACCATTTACACATACATACATGCATAAGAACACTGTTGTAAGTTCCCAGTTAGCCTCATCCGTCTGCTTAGGCTGCACTGTATCTTCCCAACCTGGGAGTATTCCATGGCAACGTATGCATTTCCCAGCCATGCCATTTAGTTGCTAGCTAAAACTCGTTCAGGGTGTAGGGAAAATGTCAGTGGAGGCTGCTGGCTCTGATTTTGGTGTGGGCATGAATCCATTCCGGATTTCCGTCGGAACCAACCAGAACTCTAAAGGAGCTATCTGAGGTACTGAGCCTATTTTGGGGATAGGGTTCAGTACCTTGGATAACTCCTTTAGAGTTCTGAATGGTTCTGACTGAAACCCAGAATGAATTCAAAGCCCCACCGAACTCAGAGCCACCAGCCTCCACTGGAAAATGTACTGGTTTATGAGGGGAATGGTCGTCCCCTTTTCCAATAAACTACTAGGCACATTCTGCCTGAGTTCCAGCAACTCAAGATGGCTTCCTCGTGGAAGGAACTGCAAGGATTAGGCAGACGCTGCTCTGCGTCATAATAACAAAAGGGCCAAAGCATTTCCTTATAAACCAGTGTTTCTATCCTGCCTTAGAAAGGGGAGTGAAAGAAACATGGATGAGTTTGTGGCAAAGGGAAAGAGAAGTGGAGAGGGGGATGGGGAATGTAGCTGCTGCCAAGGTAATAATTTCCCCTAGTGAGAGTGTTTCCAGACACAGAGCTGCTAGTACTTCCAGTGAAAGGCACTGTGCAGTTATTCTGTCCTTCATTCTTTAGGATGCTTCTAGGTTTTCAGCACATCATTGCCTTGCCTCATTCACCGAATTTTAGCAGGGGTCCAGATATCATCATCATCATCTTCCACCTGTAACCCTCCTGGGTTTTCCCTTCTGTCTTTTTCCTTACCGCAAAAAATCTGTTAAGGAGGAAAAGATGGAAAGCTGCCTTCCAATCGACAGCAGCATATGGGCAGAGAAGCAGGAGAGGAGGAGTCTTGGCAGGCTGGAACCCCCAGCTGCCTTTGAGTGGGGGGGGGGCACTAGGAGCCCACTATCTGGGAAGAACCCTGCATGGAGTTTTGTGGCAAGAAAAGAGGGAAGAAGTGATGGGAAAACACAGGAGGGTTACAAAGGGAGGATGACAGTGAGCGTCATCAGATGAGCGCTTTATCGCACGCTCGTTACTGGCCATTCACGGATGTTCACGGGTCTTTTTGACAATGCTGTCTGCCTCCCGCATGTCTCTCACTCCTTCTGCTCTTTTTTCCATCAAAAAATAAGACCTAGAAAATCTTTTTTTTTTTTTTTTACTATAACGATACTGCTGCCATTTCCTGCTGGGTGCAGGAGAAGCAGCGTGATAAAAACACCCACTGAAAGGGCAACGTGACTGTTGCTTGCTTCCTCTTTCCTCCCCGTGTTAAGAAAGAGAAAGCTGTTCGTTGCTATTGCGGGACAGCAGCAGGAGGCAAAACGAGGGTAGGGAAACATGATTTCAATGTCTGGATGCCTCATAATATTTTATGTTTGAGGCAGGGTCACTACATAACAAAAGCTTAATCTGGAAGCCCCCTGAGATTCCGAGAACTCTCTCTCTCCCCCTGGCCCCCACCTCAATTGCATCTCCAGGTAAATCTTCTCTCTTCTTGCTTCAGTTTCTGGAGCCCCTAACTCCCCCACATGAAGATAGCCAATGCTCTCTCTCTCTCTCTCTCTCTCTCTCTCTCTCTCTCTCTCTTTCAGGTGTGGACAGCATCTGTTGGAGGGCACCAAGGCCAATTTGTCCTTTAGGTGGCAGTATCTATTTTTTGCTTAATTTATTACACTTGTATAGGGTGGTTCAAACCAAATAAAATCTGCTCAGTTCACAACAATTAAAATCTGCTCAGTTCACAACAATTAAAATCTGGGCGGTTCACAACAATTAAAATCTAAAGGATCTACTTAAAGGCACATAGGTCTGTCAGTCTTCTAGCAGGCAGCAGCATCACTATGAAGTCACAATGGCCCGTCTTCCATCTTTAGCCTGGCTGCATCACCATGGTGCCACATTGGTCAGGCTGTCTCTCATTGAACCAGACAGCAACAGAGCGTGTGGGCACCATGTCTCTCCTCTTACTACGCCAGGGCAGACAGAAGCCAGAACATTCAGGCAAAGTCTCTTTCTCACTGAGGTGGGCATCTGCGGAAGTTTGTTGACACAGCCTCCCTTTGATTTAGGAGGGTGGTGGGTGGCGGCGGCAGCAGCGTGTGGGCACAGATGACCCACCAGGGTCTCTCTCACTGAAATCAACAGCAGCATCTGGGCAGAGAAGAGGAGAGTTGACAGGCAGGTACTCCCAGCTGTTACAGGGCTTCTTAGGCCAGATCTACACCAAGCAGGATATGACACTTTGAAAACTGGATATGGATTGTGTCCTGAGCCCCAACCGTTGTCACTACTGTTATAAACCGTTTTAAAGCAGTAGTGTAGATTTTGCATTAGTGACAGTGAGTGCCCCAGGGTGGCTTGGCACCCAATGAGGTACTAGAGATCACGGATGTGGGTATAAGAAATTTTAGCAGCACCCCAGGTGCCATAGGGTGAAAACATGATGAATCAGCCAGAGCTGGGCACACAGTTTGAGTAAAAAAACTGGCAGGCTGAAGGCAGAGGGGTAGAGAGACACAGCAGGTGGAGGGGGGAAGCGGTAGACAGAGGTAGGCATTATCTTTTGCCGCAGATACCAATGTGGCTTCAGTTTACAGTATGTGTCATGGCGGGGGGGGGGGCAGAATTTGAGAGAAATATCAGATGGTGGCTGCCGGGCAGAGGAGAGGTCCAAACCAGGGATGTGCACAGACGGAAAAATCTGATCGGAATCGGAACTTCTGAATTTGTAATTAATCGGTTCGGAAAAAATCGGAGGTCTCTCGCATTGGTTCAGATCCGACGTCCAAATAACCATGGTAGTGATTTGAATCAGGTCCATGGCAGGAGGCAAAGGAATAAAGCCTCCATACAAGCTTTGCCCAACCTGGTGCCTTCCAGCTGTTTTGGACTACAAATCCCATCAGCCCCAGCCAGCAGGCCAATGGGGAATTGGCCAGAAGGGATGACAATCGTCATTATTCTTGCTGTTTTCCCTCTTTTCTAGCTTGAATTGCAGCATCTTTTTCTTCCCAGTCCCATGGCAGACTGCTGTAGGCAAGACTAAAACTACATTTCATTTGCTGTGTATTTAAAACTTTAACTAATTCATTAGCTAAAACAAAATTGACTCCTTTTGATTATTGCATTAATTGTACATTTCGAATGTGTGGCATTTTGAATGCTACACAGATTATTATTATTCCTTTTTTTTTTTAGCAACTTTAGCAGGAACGTATCTATGTAAGTGCTACAAGAGAATCGAGAGTCATTAGGGAAGAGAAACAGTTTTTCTCTAGGCAAAGGTCCAAATGTTCTCCAGAAAATAAATAGTTTTATTTTTAACTTAAGGCACCATTTATTTCCAATCAACAATCCTCATTCCAGAATATCACATCTCTATAGTATGTATTGTGGAGGAGGAGGGATTCCCTTATTTCTAAAAGAACACAAATTATAATTCCTTAGTTTTGGAATTCTAATCTTCAGACACTCATAGAAATGCACAGAATTCAGATTATACAGTTTTTTAGGGTGAATGAATGGGCCTGTTCAAGACAACAAACTAAGCCATGGTTAGGCTGCTAACCCCTTTGCACCAAATAGTGAGCATATTTAAACCATAGTTATGTAGGCATCATGTTTAGGAATGGTTCACATGATATGCTAAGCCATAATGTTTAGCTCAAAATGCTTAACCACCATAGCTGAGTGTGTTGTCTGAACAGCGTCAATGAATGAATTGTTTATTATAGTCATATACCAATATACATTTTTGTACAAAAGAAAGATTCAGCTAAATAAGAGTAATTAAATAAAAGCAATACATTTTAAAATGGGGCCAATATAACCCCCCCTTGTTTGCATGAAATAAGAAAGAACCTAGCCATCTTCCCAGTGATATAGGATGAAATCCTTCAAACAGAACATCACCAGCTCTCCAGAAGGTCGTCCCAGGAGAGTTCTTAATAAGGGGGAAATCAGCTTCTCTCTGCGGTCTTTATAAGGATTACAATACAGGACTACATAATCAATAGACTCTGTTGCACCCATTTCACATGGACACAAATTTTCGTTAATTGAGAATTGTACAGCATGGTGTTCCTGGACGTATTCCTCGTAGAGGAAATTGACAAGGTGGTTTTGAACCAAAAGGACACAAACTGTCCTCTAAGTCCTATTACAAAGAATTAAGCTCGTAAAATTGATGGAAGTGTGTGTCTGTGTTTTCCTGGAGAGTCATTAAACTTAACATAAATATTATATGGCCTCAAAAATCTAATACCAGGGTGCCGAAATGCGAAGTATACATTTAATCCCATGCATAACAGAGGTAAAAGTAATACGTAATGTTTAGCTCCCTTGCTCCCTCATGACTTCTGTGGTCAGTCAAAAGTGCCAGTGCATCAAACATAGATGGCAAAGGCACATGGTGAGGCATTCTTGCTGGCTATTCTGCTAGCAAGTCTGCTTTTCCCTTCCTGCAAATGTCTGCCAAAGTCAAATTCTGAATGCCTTCCAGAAACAATACAAGACTTCATAAAAAATGTAAACAGGCATCTAGTAGTTGGAAATAATAATGCGACAGCTTTAATTGTGTCGTTTGAGGATGAAGGACCTATTTAGGCCCCCAGGATAAATGATGCTCAGTGTGTCCAAAGAATCCTGACTGTTTTGTATTGCTGATGGAATAATTTGCCATTGGCCTAGTGGAACATTGTGGTCATCTTTTCTTTTTACAGTACGTGGGAATGTGCCTTACGGCAGAAGGGATTGTTTTCTTAGGAAACCAGTTCTTTTTCTGGCTCATTTCAGATGTTTTAATTTTAATAGTTTATGCCATATTATGCTTGTGGTAGCAGTGAAGCCTCTGACAACCATCAGCTGAATGTTCATGAATATTCCAACTTCCCAGAGAAGATAGCTCTCAGAATATTTGCAGTCCACTTTCTGTGAGAGAAGGAAAAGTTGTCAGTTTGACTGGAATTAAATCCTCACACAGGCCTGGGGTGAGAAGTCATTTTGTGGGCCAGACTAACTGGGAATAGGTCAAGAAGACGGGGAACGAAATTGCGTGAAGCTTAGAGGCAAAGCATATAGTTGTAATAGGCTGCCTCTACAAGAGAGGTTTAAAGCTCTTTCAAGGCACTTAAAATTTTTTACCTCTACAAGAACGGAGCGCAAATCGGGCGTAGAGGCGCTTTTTCTCTCCAATTATGCGCATTATCGAATGCGCGTTAAATAGCGAGTTTTATTTTGCTCCGGCCGTTAAAGCGCATTTTGACTATGTGAACAAGCGTTTATGCACATTAACTACTTGTAAAGCGCATTTTGGTCATCCGTTAATGCGCTTCGCCGCCTCTCGCCGCCTCTCGTGCAGAGGTATTAGGCATAAATGCGCTTCAGCGATTATGCGCATAATCGCCTAAGCGGGCGCAAAAGCGAATCCTTGTAGAGGGGACCATAGACTGGATGAGTGTAAAGAATCAGAAGCTTAATCCAGACAAGATGGAAGTACTGCCAGTTGAAAATGTAATTCAAAGTATAACAAAGTATTATCCAAGTCTGCAATATTTTCTATAGTGGCATTGAGGCTTTGGAATACCTTCCTGGGGAGGTCCTTTTAGTCCATTTGCTGCTAGTTTTTCAATGGCAAGAAAAATGCTATCTTATTTCAGAGAGTCTTCGCAGTCATCTCACCTGCTTTCACTGGAGAGCATGGATGTTGGGTTTTGCTTCTGTCTGGACTTGTATTTTGCTGCTTTTTGCCATTTATTTATTTATTGCTTTTGTTCTGTATTTGGAGTCCTTTTTTTGTAGCACAAAAGTAAATATATTGAATCAAACAACTTCAATGGGCTGAAGAAAATTTGTAGAGTAACCAACAGACTAAGAAATAGAAACGTGAGGGAAGAGTAGGTGAAAGAAATTGAGGGGAAAGGTGGAGGAGGGAGGCAAGGAGGTGAGGCATTTACCCGGTGCGAAAGTGAGCAGGAGCGAATGAGTATGCTTCCAGTGCTCTAAACTAGATTTTCTCCATGACGTCTGAACCCAGAATTCTGGGTGGTTCAGGGAGAAACAACCCAGGGCTATACCCGTTCCTAAGCCACCTTTCCTAAGTACTTCCTCAACTATTTGGAGTATCTGAGAACCAAGTTATGATTGGATTGACAAGCTTAGAGGTTTCACATGCTTTCAGCACTATCTGAATGGGGGAATAATCCAAATGCCAGAGATAGCTTCAAATCCTAGGTGTATAAGTGTACTGACACAGATACAAGAGTCAGGATAGCACAATTTTCATTCAAAGGGAAAGCAGGGGATATGTGCTAACGAGTTTGAAACTGCCCTGCTCAGGGATGGTTTGAAGGGTAAGCATGGTCAGGCACCTGTTGAGGGCCCAGATCCCAGCAGGGGTCCACTGACAGAAGTCCTCGGGACTTGTTCATCCTCTTCACCTTCACAACCTCCTTGTTCACTTATCTCTTCCTGTGGCCCAGACAATTGTAGTGGTGAGAAGGAGGAGCAATAGATGCCACTGCCTACTTGCTCATTGATTCTTTGCCTGTCAAGTAAGCAAGTTGTGGCAATGATGAGGAAGAGGAAGAGCAGCAATAGCAGCTAGTGACAATGGTGGTGAAAAGGTAGTCCCACTGAGGGAAGTGGCCCTTGAGGGTCTTACCCGAAGGCCCTCAAAAACCTGGCCTTCCATAACTTGTAGCCCACCACACCACTGACAGACCAGTACCCTTGAGAAATGTTGTGCCATGCTGGAGCACAAAATAGTCCAACCTATTTTGCAGTTCCAGGCAAGGAGCAAAACTGGGAGGTTTTGTGTGTGTGTGTGAGTGAGTGAGTGAGTGTGTGTGTGTGTGTGTGAGAGAGAGAGAGAGAGAGAGAGAGGCTGCTTTCAAACAACACATTAAGCAACGGAGGGGGGGAACAATTGTCAGTTGTGTTGCTTATTGTGTTGTGGGGAGGGTAACACGCCACTCACAAACTACTGACAGTATACTATTCTGCCCAAATAAGCAACTGAGAGAAACAACTGGCTTGCAAGTTGTTTAACTCAAAGCCAGTTGTTTAAAGTGTTGTGTGGAGGGGTGAGTGTGTTAATGGCGTGTGGTGAGTGGGTTAAAACACAAGCCCATAGAGGCAGGCGACATGAGCAATCAAAGCGGCGGCTGCCACTCTGCTACAACTGGTTCAACTTGCAGAGGCTGCTGGGATAGAACTGGGAGGACTGAGGGAGGAGGGAAGATGGGGAGAGGGGCGGGGGCTGTGTCAGTCAAATGCTGGGTTGACTATTAGTCCACTCAATGCCAGCCCCAACCACCCACAGTTGTGTAGGAATATGTTGTGTGGGGAATACCCACAAAATAACCAACTGTGAGTTGGCTACTCAACCCACCATTGACTAATGTGTTGACCAAATGCAGCCAGAGAATGCATGCGCTGCCATACATGGCTGGTGGGCTGTATTCAGCATCATGAGTCACAAGTTGTGCCACCCAGCCTTCAATAGGTATTAGTTTGAGGCTTGACCATACATTACTGTCCATTCAAGATAGCTGTTTTAGGGGCAAATTTCCACAGAAGAAACCTAGGGGCAGGCATCCTTTTATAATGTGTCTTAGGTCCAGCATACCTTGGACAAGGTTTTCTCCCAAATAAGTTTTCATGGTCCCATCCCAGATGAGATCCTTCTGGCATGTTAGGTCACTTGGGAGGTGAGGTGCAGTGCATCCCCAGGCTCTCTAAGGATCAGGCAGCAGGGAAGGTGGTTCTTCCTTAGTGATGGTAGGAGCATTTAACTGGAGAAGGAGCTGGAGGTGTCATTGAAAAGCCAACCTGGTACAGAGGAATACACTCAGACTGAGTAGGACCTTCTAGCTCAATGTTACCTACACTGACGGAAAGCAGCACTCCAGGGTTTCAGGCAGGAGGTATCCCTTCTCCCTACCTGGAGATGCTGCGGATTGAACCTGGGACCTTCAGTGTGCAAAATGTGTGCTCAACTGCTGGGTGATGCCCCTGCCCCTTGCGGTAGACTCCAGAGCATGCACGTAGACTGCCTTAGCCTGAATTCGGCATAAGATACAATGGATGCCACGTGCTGAATAAGGTACAGAAATAGGCTCTCTTTCATCCTCCTACAAATATATTTATCAGAACTACCATAGTACCAAATGCCATGCTTCATTTCTTGACGATGTCATTCCCAAGAGGGGTGCAAGACAGCTACAAGGGTGCAAACACAAGTCAACAAAGAGAGCCAGATTCTTACGTCTGTGTTGTCATTATTGCGTGAGGTGATGAGCCTCCAAACCTGCCAGTTCCTCAGTTTAAATGTCGGGGTGTGTTTTCAATCTGTGTAATGATGAGTTACTAACCCCCAAACTCCAGTGACATTTCGGCCTATTTAATTAGCATTGCTGATAAAGGGAATCACTATGAAACCATAAAGCTGTTCTGGGTGATTCTCAGCACACATGTACTCCCCACGGATTGGCCTTAACCAGCTCCACATGCTGTTCTCCCTGATATGTCAGCGAGGTTGATTAACTCGGAAAATGAAAAACACCGGCGATGCCCACTTACTTAGCCATACATCTTTTGCCCTTTTGTAATTTTTTTGACCTATTCTTAATTGCTCTGGGTCCTTTTCTTCCCTGTGTGACTCTATGCATTCAGATTATGTCTAGCTCTATTGTATTATGCCTCCTTGGATAAATATGTATTATGGCCATTTATGGAAGAAGAACAGTGATCTAAACTCACTGCCTGATCTACACTTCCTGGGGTTTTTACAGCTTCCGAATGTAGATGAGGGGTTGCATTGCTGAATGCTCCCCCCCCACATCATAATCTCCCTGCCAATGGAAAGCTAGCATATCTGTAAGAAGAGTTCTTACTTCTTTCTTTGCAATCTCCTTTGTTCTTGCTTGTCTAATTTTTGTTTACCTTTCTGACTCATCCCTTATCCATACTCAGAAGTCTTGGCTATTCATTTCTTTCCATATGCTCTCTGTTATAACATCAAATGTGAACTGCCAAGCTTGAGAATACATACCACAGTGGCCATCAGGTTCTTGCGTTACCTGCTTAGTTGATTTCCCTTATCAGCATTGTGAACTAATGCGTAATCTCTACAAAATCAAGATGATTTCAAACCTGAATCCTTAACAGGTTTTGAACCTCACTCATTGTTTAGGGATGGGTGAACGAGTGATTTCTCTCTCTTGATTTGCCCTTGCATTTATGATGGGTGTTCACAACTGCAAGCTCAAATCAATTGCGCAAAACTAACTGCTATCGAACATGAAAGCTGCACAAACAATCCCCAAATTTGCGCAAGTTTCCAAAATGTGCACAAATTTCCCCCATAAACTAAAACATGAGTGCTTTAAAATATGTGCATTTTGAGAAAGATGTGCACTTTGAGTAGGGTGACCAGATAAAATCCAGGTCAGGGCTCATGTAACTTTAACAGTGGTAGAGAAAAGGGAATTTCAGCCAGTGTCATTTGTATGCAGTTAGTTCCTGGTGAAATTCCACCTTCATCACAACAGTTAAAGGTGCATGCACTATACTAGAGTGACCATATACAAAAGGAGGCAGGGCCCCTGCAACTTTAACTGTTGTGATGAAGAGAGAATTTCACCAGGAACTAATTGCATACAAATGACACTGGCTGAAATTCCCTTTTCTCTACAACTGTTAAAGTTACATGAGCCCTGACCTAGATTTTATCTGGTCACCCTACTTTGAGAACATTGTGTATTTTTCCAGTACACATTTTGTGAACGTGAAGACATGTTCAAGAACTGCAAACGTTTTCAGAGAAAATGTGACCCTGTTCTCATTCACAACCAGGATTACGAACAAGGCATTTTTGAGTGATTTGCAAACTGAAACAAAATGAGGATTCTAGTTTTCACCACAGAACAATTTAGCATTGGGGAGGGCAGAAAGAGTATGAATTAATCTGTAATAAAAAGCGACTATCTCGTATAAATGGCACATGGTTCATTAGGCTGTCTGCTTGGACTAGAGTCAGGAGTACACAGGCAAAATACTAATGTTAGTTTTAGGCTACATTAATTTGCAGTGTTTTAACTTTGCATTTTAATTTGTTGTGGTTGTTGCATTTTAAAAAAATGTTCATTAGCTGCCTTGCAAACCTCTGGGTTGAAAGGCTGTATTTGGTAAAGAGGGCAAGGCTCCTCCAGCTTTAATTGTTGTGATGAAGAGAGAATTTCACCAGGTGCTGCATACATAACAATGACACCTGTTGAAATTCCCTTTTCTATACAACTGTTAAAGATACAGGAGCCCTGTCCTCCTTTCCATATGGTCCCCTAGCCAAGTGAGGACTAGAACCTGGATCTCCCAGTCCAGTAGTCTAACCACTACACCACTTTAATGTTAAAAATAATAGTTTAAACTTTCTACTCAAGCTAATGAAAATGCATGTCAAAAGGAAGACGATTTCTGTTTCCCATCCAAATGCAAAGCAAACCCATTTGTGTACAATTTATACAGGTACAAGCGCCTAAGATATAACTAAATACACAGCTCTTAAAGAATATAAAGGTATCAGGGTTCAGTCCTTCCCACACCATCCCTGGATCGTTTGCTATGATGTGTAAGCCAGAGTTGGACCCCAGGGTTGTTTACCCTCCCCCCCCCCCCGTTTACAACAGGAGTGATCAGGTTGCATGCATCAGTCTGGGGTGGGTGGCTTTAAACCCTAGGTTGCTGTGACGTGTGCACCGAGCCAAATAAACCAAGAAAAACTTCCTGCACATTGTGGACTGTGAAAGCACTTTATCATAGGCTGAAACTACATTAAGAAAATTTAGTTGGCTTTTGCTGAATTAACATTTTAACTAACTTGAAGTGATTTAACTAACCACAGGATAAATCAAGATTAATAGATCTTTCGTGTTCTAAAAAAGAGGACTTAATTTTAATAGTTTTCCAAAACACAACTTTGTCCAAACTAAAAACAAATGACCAAATTTACCAAGGGCTAGAGATGGATGGAGTGCTTCCTCATTCCCTGTAGGTTAATCTCTGAAAAATGCTTCAGAAGGAGAACTGTAAAGTTGCCTTTCATAAAAAGAATCTGTTGTTGTTGGTGGCGGCGGTGAAGATTACTTTAGTGTTTGTGAGTGATTTTCACGTTGCAAACAATAAGTCGTCACAGAACAAACAGCTGTGCTGCTTCTTGTGCTGAGCAATCAAACGATCAGAAATCAAGTGTACATGCATATGGGAACCCTTCCTGTCCATGAACTAAGAGACGTGTCTTAAAACCCTGAGAGTTTGGGGGCACACACCTAGACCTTCTGTGCCTCAAGGGCTTCTCAATTGATTTCACAAGAACATAAGAAGAGCTGTAATGGATGGGACCAAAGTTTCATCTAGTCCAGGATTCTGTTCACACAGTGGCCAACCAGATGTCTATGGGAAGCCCATAAGCAAGGCATGAGTGGAAAAGCACCGTCCTGCTCATGCTCCCCATCAACCAGGATATTTAGGCATACTGCTTCTGATACTGGAGGTAGTGTATAGCCATCATGACTAGAAGCCATTGGTAGCCTTGGCTAGGAGCATGGAGGTTCCATCTTAGCTGCTGACAGCTATTGGCCATGATAGCTGAATAAAACCTACATGTTCAGAGGCATCATACCTTGATATTACCAGTCCAGACTCCCAGATGTCTGGGTGTTGCTCCAGCCCTTTGATCATTTTGATTGCCGTTTTCTACAGTCGTTTTTTCAATGGAGGAGGGAGCCGTATTCACTTGTTTATTTTAAAAATGCCATGATCCTCCTTACGCTCAAATAGTCTCCAAGGGGTTGTCTTCACGGCGCTGGGCTGGTGCTGCTCCGCTGCCAAAACCCACACTATCGCTGGTGTGCACTGGCGGCAAGTTGTCCTTACGAGGGGAAGCGACATGGGCTTTCCAGAGGCCATTAGGCTTGCTGGGCCACCCCCTCCCCTTCCCACAGCTTCCCGCAACCAATAGGAGGTCACCATCTGCTCGCTCTGGCTGGAAAGGTCAGGGTAAGTCCCTGACTTTTCAGCCGTGCATCTTCGCCTCTTTTCCCCGGGGTGGCTCCGAATCGGCGGCTGTGTCAGATAACCGATGCAGTGTAGATTTGGAACCACCCCAGGGCAAAGATGACATCAAGACAGCCCCATGGGCAGCTTACAGCACATTAAAGTCATATAAACTCTACCCAGCAGCCCTTGTTTCTCTGGCTGGTGGCAGAGGCACTGCTTCCCTTTGCTTTCATGGTCTGAAGGCACCTGACAATTGGAGCAGAATGTTGTTACAGGCAGGAGCAATCTCCTTGTAGCTGATCATTCTTTGGCAATGGCTGGGTTCCAGGGTGACCTTCCCCTTGCCGTGAAGTTCCTTATGTGAGGGAGAGGTAAATCAAAACCTACCAGTGATACCCTCCCTTTACTGCTTCTTCTGTTGATTGGAAAAACTTCCCACACACAGAGTGCAGGAAGGTTGTTTTGCAAAGGCAGTTCCTCTCAAAACCTGAGCCTTGGGCTTTTATTATGTTAATAAACAGGCACCAAACTATGCTGGGATACTTCAGTGCTGTGGTACTTCGGACATTCTGAGCGCTAGGAGAGATTTGCATAGCTTTTTAATACTGCATCTATAAAATTTAATCAAGCACTATCAAATATTGAGCACAGGTCTATCAAAATCCTAGAGGACAGACCTTGGGGCCTCATTATTTTCAATTAATTATTATTTTTATATGTAGGCACTGAATTGTGCCAAAGGGAGTACACCAATGTAGCTTAATGTTTCACACAGGAGGCGGAAGTGTAAAACTAATTTTCTCAAAGGAAATTAAATGGCTACTAATGTTGGATCTCATTTAAAATGCATCTCTTTATCTCAACGATTGTACAGTATTAGCATGTGAGTAAGAAGAGGGACATAGTCTTACCAGAGTTAATGAAATCATATTAAAAGTGATCCTAGCCATTTTTTCCCTATCCTTCATTTTCACTGATGTGATTTAAAGGAAAAATCCTGGACTGCATTTCCAAGAGAATGAAAAACATAGCTATGCTTTCTGAGTTAGGAATCATGTCCTATTTCATTTGTTTTAAAAAATATCTAGACTAATGAATCCCAGGGCTGTGTACAGTAATAAAAGTACAATATAATAAAAACAGCATATCATCCTTCATATAACAAAAATAATATAATAATAATAATAATAATAATCAGTAAGGTAATTTAAAATGCCTGGGCAAATAAAAGAATCATTGACCTTGTTCCGAATAGTTCATAATGTCAGAGCCATCATCATCAGCTGCTGCTTGGCAAGCAGAGAGCCAGGGAGCAAGGAGGCAGAGGCATCTACTGTTGTCTGGGGCAGAGTAAGAAGCAGGTGAACAAGTGAGTGAAGAAGAGAGCCAGTCCAAAGGGATCTTGTTAGTGGGCCCCTGCTGGTGTATGGGCCATCGGCAGGTGTCCAACCGTGCTTACTGTATCCTTACATATGAGCCTGCCCGTTCCCAGGGAAGGCCCTTCTCTTGGTCCCCACCACCATCACAGGCACCATCATCACAGGTGTGCCTGGTGGGAACATGGGAGAGGGCCTTCTTGGTGGCTGCTCCAAGGATCTGGAACTCTCTTCCCAGGGAAGCTAGACTGGCTCTATATTTGCTATGTTTCCAGAGGCAGGCAAAATCTTTTTTGTTCTAGCAGGCCTTTGGGGAATAGTCTGGACCTCTATTTATGCATTGGATTTTTTAAAATTGCTATTTGTATTTTAAATGTTTTAATATTACAACAAGTATATATATATATATATATATATATATATATATATAGTATATATATATTGTATATTTCTATTTATATGTTTTAATTGCATATGTTTTAATTCTGTAAAGCCACCTTGAGTCCCAATATTGGGAAAAAGGCTGGATACAATAATACCCTTGGTGCTGGCCCTGAATGCTGGGTTTCACCCTATGGAGATAGAACTGAACTGGAATAAATACTGTGACAGGCAAAATAAGAATGTCTTTAATAAATAAATGACTCAAAACATGGTGTTTTTATTCTGCTGTTCACCGCTCTGAGATCTTTGGATGTGGAATGGTATACAAATATTGGAAATACATATATAAATAATGCAAATAAATAAAACTAGTCAGAGGTGGAACAACGTCAACCGTTGTCTGAATGGCTGGGCTTTAGCAAATGTTTAAGAAATGGGCGAACTTCTTGACAACTGCCCCATGGTAAACTGGCCATCTGTATTTGTCCAGTGTCACTGCAGGTAGAGAGCAAATACTCACTAGATAGTTTTGTGAATAAATCTTCAGCATGCTAAAAGCTACCATGGTCCTCAAAGAGAGTATAGGTGACATTTCAAGGTCAGAATGCTGAACTCTACAAATGACTTACCCTGAAGGCTTCGTTAGATGTATTGGTTCCACATTTCTCTTTTGTTTCCCCCTTTTTGTGAAAAAGCCAAAACAGAAAACTGCACCTGACCAAAATAAACAATGAGGAGCAAGAGAACTTAGATTATTTATATAGATTATTTATATCCATAATACATATGAATGCTCAAACAACAGCATGTGTTGTAGCTTTAAATAGTCATGGATACCAAACAATGGAAACAGCTGTAGGTACTTTGAAAATGTTCACTTCAGTATTATAAACAAATGTTTCCAGAGGACAAACATGTATTTCAGCCTATATTTACTAGTTACTAGTAAAATGCCCTTCATATTTATGGTGGGATGTTTGGAGAGGGGAGGATATATATATTGCAAAGGGGCTTGGAGGTGAGTGGGATATATCTCTGGGTCAGCGGTGGGGAACCTCCCTCAGTCCAAGGGCCGAATTCTGTTTTGTAGAAGCTCTTGGGGGCCGTATTCCAGCAGTGGGTGGGGCTGGAGTCAAAAGGGGAGGGGCCAAAGGGGCAGAGCTAAAGATGCCAGCATATTTTAGCTTAAAGTGCTTACTGCCAGTACTGAAGCCTCAGGAGGGGCATCTTAACCTTTTAGAATTGGAAAAATGAACACAAAAGCCAGGAAAACACCACACAGTGGGTAATTGGAGAAAGGGGTGGGGTGGGCAGAAGGGTGTGTGGCCATCTGGGGAACCTTGAAGAGCCAGGTTTGGCCCCTGGGCCTGACTTTATGCACCCCTGCTCTGTGTGCATTCTGCACGGAGGTGGGGATGTTGGTTGCCCTCACCCCAACAGTGAACCCAATAACAGTATCTTACTTTGCCCTAATTGGAGTGAATGGCAACTAATTAAAAAAATAAAAGTAAGTTCTTAGCAAAAAAAAAAATGAACTGAATAAAATTATCACCCATTCCTATGGAGGGGCAGAGACACACACTCTAGCCCTGTCTCCACCATACCTGTCCCTGCTGACTACAGACTCAGCCCTTTGCGTCTTTTGCACTAAGTCTGAAGGGGGATTCTTTTGCATTCCCCTGGATCTGCTTAGAATCCTCCACAAAATCAGGGACCCCAATCTTACAGGTTCCCTGTTGCGTGGAGGATTCTGTGTCCCCTCTTCCCTCCCCATCCCCTTTTCCTTGTGTGTCTTGTCTTTTTTAGAATGTAAGCCTGAGAGCAGGGACTGTATCCTTTACTGATCAATTGTAAGCCGCTCTGGGAGCCTTTTTGGCTGAGGGGCGGGATAAAAATACTATAAATAAATAAAATAAATAAATAAATAAACATGTAAAGAATCCCCCTTTAGACCTTCTTCCCAACATACACGAAGCCAGAGGTTGCAGATGATGGGGACATTGGGGGCATGGCTAGCTTGCATGACCTTGGTCCCCCCCTCACACATTCTGAGAATGTGTGAAGTCAAAGAAGTGAATAGATCTTATAATCTCTACCTATAAATCAGAAAGTATGTGTGTGTCACGTATGTCCGGAAATGTTTACCCATTTCCAGATGAGTTAGAAACTTGACCCGGTGACACAGTGATAGGTCTGCCTGTACAATGTACCAGAAAAATAGAAAAACATGAATTTTTTGGGTTTAAGTATTTTTAAAGAATTTAATAAAACCCAAGGCTTATGCCTACAACTCCCAGCATGCCTTGGTTGGAATTCCCAGCATGCCTTGGGCAGGAGGCCAGACTTACTGGCCTTTGGCAGCCATTGTGAGTGCACAGGCGGGTGGCTGCTGCATGTCTTTTACAACCTGACTCCTAAGGTTGGTCTTGAACAGTCAACCAATTCCACATAAAAGGAAACAACCCACATAAATGGGCTGCATCCATTTGTGGTGCCTCCTCCCGCCCTCTGCATGGTTTTTAAAATCATGACTAGATACAACAGCGTGGCTTTGAGGGGCCAAACATGCTCAAAGGCACTTCACCCTGATATCACTGTTTTCTCAGAACCTAGGGGAAGCAAGCGCACAATTTTTGCCCTTAAGAGGGAGGGAGGAAGGGGAGGCACTCTGTGCATGCCCAGAAACAGACCTGACAAAGGGGGGGGGGAAAAGTGCCTAGCCCAGCCCTAGCCCTTCAGTACAGGCTCCAGATGGAGCACTTGGTGGATGAGAAGTGCAGGACGAGGCAATCCAAGCATGGAGCTGGGCATGTCCACTGACTTCTGTTTACATCCCCTCCTTGGTGATGCTACTCCTTCACGCTCTATCGAGGAGCAGCATCGGCAACAAGAGGATGTCTCAGAGGATGTGGGCACCTGTGGGCTGCCAAATGCATGCTGGGAGGTGTAGTACTGTTATATAGAGTGGCTGATTTTAAATAAAGTGTGGGTTAGCAAACTAGGTCACTATCTCTCTGTCCTAACTCAGCCCCCACTTTCCTGACTTCTCACTAACTGCTTTGTTCTCCTTCTATCTGACTTTCCCCAACTGTCACTCGTTAGAACAGGAAAAAAAAAACCTGCAGCATAAAAAATCTCATCAAGTTAAAAGGCCCTGGAAAATATATATTTTTTAAAAATCACTTGGCACTTAAAAGCTATTCATGCAGTCATCAGGCCACCCCATCTGGGAAAAAGAAATCCTTAAGCAGGGTGCCACAACTAAGAAGGCCTGCTCTCCCAGGACACCGCAGATGTATTCAAAGATTAACATTATTCAAAGAGCTAGGTTTGTGCCTTGGGCGGGAGGGAAGACTTATTGGGCTTTGGCGGCCATCATCTGGAAGTAGCTTGTCATCCTGGGCCTGAAGGGAGAGTGCCTGGGCTGGCTGCCTTGTTTTTGTTTCCCTGCATCACCTAACTTTTAGTTTTGCTATTGTAAATTGTAAGTGTACATGGTTGGGTATACCACATGATGGACTTTAACCTGCTGTCTCCCATTTTTACCTGGGGGTGGCACTGACAACAATCTTCAGGGGAAGGAATGATGGAACACCTAATGCTGTCTTCCTAAGAACTCCTCTTCCACAAGGGCTTTTCTCATTCACTTCAACAGAAAGGGCAGCTTGTGTGTACTTTCACCAAAATGAATGGAGACGTTTGCACGTACGTGGTGATGGAGCTAAATGTGTACACGGGTGTGTATTCAGAGCTTGCAATCTGTGTAAATATATCAAGGATTTTGCTATAGAGCAATAAATCACCTTCCACAGAATTTGAAGGCAAATCTTCTATTATTTTAAAGGAATGGGATTGCCCGTTAAAAGGACTGTTGCTTTTGCTTTGGCTCATTTCCATTTTGTTTTGTTTTTACAGATTAAGATGTTTAGTGAAGCAGCTGGAGAAAGGTGATGTTAATGTGGTTGATTTGAAGAAGAATATTGAATATGCAGCATCTGTGTTGGAGGCGGTATACATTGACGAAACAAGGTAAGAAGTCAGTTACCTCTTCACTGATCTGTCTGGAGATAGTCCCCTGAATTGTGAACCAGGAGGTCCCTAGTTCAAACTTTACCTCTGCCTTGAATTCAATATGTAGTCTTCAACAAACCACTATGTCTCAGGCTCAGTTGCATCGCCTGGGCCTTACAAGGCAGTTGTAAAAATTACCGAGATAATGTATGAAACATGCTTTGAGAACTCAAAAGTGTTATCTAATGCATTCCAAATATGATTGTTATTAATCTGAGTCTACATGTAGAATCTAGAATACGTTCACTGCATTACCTGGTGCCTTTTCATGATCTTTATTCTCAAGAGAATAGGATGGTCATTGGAAGAGAATGTTGTACTCTGTGTTGTTCAATCACTCTGATCATTATAGCCTGTCTCTTAATACATCTGTGCTAAATTAGGTCGTTTTTATCATTACAAATACAATGTTCATCCTTTTTAACAAGCCTAGTATGTATACTTGAGTTTTATTGAAATGATTTCACAGCTAATTTCATGTCTTTCGTTTTTACTGCTTGAAACAATTTTCATGATTGCCATGCAAATGAAACTGTATCTAGCGCAAGACCAATTTCCAGTGTGTTTACCTAAGTTTTACATTTCACCGTCTTGACCTTTTAACATTTTATTCAGAACTGAATGTCCTCCCAAGTGTGGCTGCCAAGATGTCTTCAGCATCACTTGGATATAGCATGCGCGTCTGGTCCTATTTCCTTATTAAATTTAAGGTCTGGGCTTTTCATCATTCCAGGGAGCCAGCCTCGTTATGTGAGATGTGATATTGATGTAATTTGTATGGCTTTATTGTTTATATGTACATGCTAAACATTCTACATCTGGAGTGAATAACTAGCGAACAAAAGCAGTGCTTGCTTCAGGTTTTGGAGGGCCCTTTAGGCAAGACACGCTCAATGCCCCCCTCCCTTAGCGAGTCTACCTTCTCACTGCTATTGTCACCAGCTGTCGTTGCTCCTCATCCTCTTTCCCATCATTGATACCCCTTGCTTGCTTGACAGCCAGAGCACCAGTGAACAGTAGGCATCTACTGCTGTTCCTCTTCACCACCACTGTTGCCTGCACCCGAGAGCTCTGCTGGTGGATGAGCAGGTTGCAAGAGTGAAGATGAGGAGCAAGTTCAGAGGGCTCTTGTCAGTGAGCCCCTGTTGGGGTGTGGGCCCTCGGCAGCTGCCCATCCATGCCTACCCTTGGCGCTGGCCTTGAACAAAAGGCATAACCTACCCATGAACTTATTCTTACCTTTGGTGAGAAATTAAAATGAAGAGAAAAGAAATAGAACATTACCCAAGGACTCTGCACCGTTCACATATTCCTGCGTTCTTGTTGTAGCTCAATTTCGTTGTAGCCTGCTATAGCCATGCTGTACGGAAGCCTCCTTTGACATCAATGGAATCTCCCTCACAATGTAAGTAGCAGTTGGGAGGGGTAACTTTTATTAGTACCATGGCAGGAGGGAAAGGGTTAAACTCCCCCTCCTGTCCCCTTGCAGTCTCAGTGCTATTCATGCTCTCCCGTGGCCGCTATTTACATAACAGAAAACATGCGTGCTAATCAAATTCACATAATTCATTAGTGTTGAACCAAAAGGAATGGTTTCCTGACCACTCAAGATCAAACCACAGTGTTAATAAGGCCAGGACAAAAACTACAAATTTTACTCAAAAATGTAGCAATAAAATAATCCATAAAAACATAAATAAAATGCAGCATTTATTCAAATTCACAACAGAATACAACTACATATTTTTCAATTGCCAAACATAGGAATAAAACAACTCTTAACTCCATAGTTACATGCAGTGGATGTTGAAAGGCAGAGAAAACAACCAAATATGAATGACCAACACCTTAGGTTCCCAAGAAGAACCTACTGCAAATGAACACTGTCGGTTGCCAGATGTGTTTCGACTGTGTAGTCTTCAGTGGAAATACCCAAAAATGGCTGAAAAGCATGCAACACATAAATTAACTCTAATAAGTACATGGAAGTCGTATATATGATTTAATATAAAGTGTAATTGTGTATCTTACAGGGAATTCAAATAGTTCTTCCAGTTTTGCATAGAACCCAGCAGGCTTTAGCTGGTTACCTAGAGGCTTTAAGATTTATTGGAGAGAACAAAGGAATATTTGAGAAAGTGTTTTAAGAAGAACTTGGCTTTTAGGCAGCCCAAGGTATTTTTCGTGAAAGAACTGAAAGAATGTGTAAACGGAGAAAGAATTTTGTTCATTTATTGGCAAGTGGGATATTACTGGATGCCTGTAGAATTCGAATTCAGGGTCTCCTATTTCAACATCTTATGTGTGCAATTTGGATATTATTGTCTATTATCCATTGGGCATCATATGTTTGAATTCTGTGTAAGATACACATGATTCCACTGTTATAAAATGCATATTTTTATTTTTATATATTAGAGTCTAGTGGCTTAATTTCATCAGTTGAGTGGTTTTCAGCACTTTTGGGTTGTTTTCACTTTCAGCTGTTTCCTTATTTGTTTTTCTTGGGTTTTTTTCAGTGGCACAACTGAGAACGTATGCCTTCTGTATTCACTGTACCTTCTGTATTCACTATGCCTTCTGTATTCACTATGCCTTCTGTATTCACTTCAGAGTGAATACAGAAGGCATAGTATCCAGGCTTATTTATATCAAGGTACATGCTAATATAGTTTTTAAAAAAGTTATTGTGATCAGACTTGGAAGTTCTGAATAAAAACTCTTCTGATTAAGATATCCAAACAGCAATTGCACATCAACCAAGTATCTATCTACCTATCTACAGAAAAGTATATAGACACTGAATGCATATATATATATATATATATATATATATAATATAATTTACAGATGGATGGATGTCTTCTGAATATTAAAAGTACTTTTTTCACTAAATGTATTTCTCCATGTAAGGTCTGCATTTATAAGAATGGGCGACCATGGGAGAATGACAGATTTCCGAACTCATGACCACATTTCCCATAATAAATGATTCTGTAAATCCACACTCATGGCATGAAACACATTTTCAAACTGGAACAAGTGCACTACATTTAGCTGAAACAGGTCCTTCATGCTGCAATCCTGAGAATTTTTCTGGCAATAAATGCCATTGATATCAGTGGTATTTACTTCCAAATAATTTGGTTTAAGCTCACAATGTACATGAGTGAAAAGTATCATGCTTTTAAAATATATCCCTAGACATGTATAATTCCACACTGATTTGTAAAGTTCCCAATGTCCCTGGGCTACGTTTTTTTTAAGAGACTAGTTTTATTATCATATACTGGAACTATTAAAATATTTTCAAGAATTCAGGGAAAACATTTCAGTAAAACATTTTTCAGTTCCCTCAGCCAATTCTGGGCAATAGTTGATTAAAAAAAATCTGTTGTGATCCAGTATTTACATAAATAGAGAGAAAAAGAAAACGATTTCCTATAGATGATATTGTGGTAAGTGTCAGAAACAGGGTGAATGTTTATGTTTATTGGTAATTCTTCAGAAGCACAGAGGAAAATGTTGGAAAATACTGACATTACAAATCCCAAAGCTAAACAGAGTACCCTTAGTAAATGTCCAAATATCACCCTCATTTTCTGCTTTAACTGACAGAAGGAATTTACCATGCAACATGTGTAAATGTCAAAAATGAGTCTTGTTACTCTAAATGTTTTGACATTTTTTGTTTGACATCCTAAAATTTTAAGAATTACCAGTAAATAGCAACATTCACCAAGTCTCTGGCATTCACTATAACATATATATCTTAACTACCTCCTTCTGAAATAATAATTGTTTACAGTGACAGAAATGGCAAGAATATCTAGCTATAAGAAACCTGGAGCAAGACTTCTAATATGCTGTTTAAACATAGTGGCAAATTACTATAACGCATAAAGGACCATACTAAGGATCATATAATAAATCAAAGTAAACATTCCATTGTGGGATATCAAAATGGCAGTTCCATCGCTGCCCTTGGAGTACTGATGCCACCACCACTGCCTGGTAAGCCTGAAGAGGCCCATTAATGTAATAGAGGCCCGCCAAAGACCAGCTTGCCCTGGGTTCCCTCAAAACTGAACCTGGCCGTGGTGGTGGAGGAGATAATAGTGCAGCTATTCCCTTGCAGAAAGCTACCCGCCATGTGTTTTAAGTGGACTTGCAGGACTATCCTGGAAATCTAGTATGCAGTAGGAGAACACTTAGAACTAAATTGCCTGGGTAAGCACATGGTCTGCGTCAATCTAGTATGCAGTAGGAGAACACTTAGAACTAAATTGCCTGGGTCTGCGTCATGAGGGTTAAATGTGTAAGAGTCCCCAGCTAGCAAAGCAAGGATAGGTGACAATTCAGTTCCTTGACCCATTATGTGTTTAATAAATTTGTTTCCCACTTGCCTAGAAAGTAATCGTTTTTATTGGAACAAATCAGTAAAGCCTGATTATAGTTTTCCTGTTGCTGATGTTGCGCTGGGGCATGTGTGGGGATATCAAATGTATTCAAGTCAAAGTCATCCCAAACTTTCAAGTTTGTATTTCTTAGATAGGAAACTTTAAATCTAAAGTTTGGAACTGCAGCCATGTGTGTATCATCTGGGAGAGAAGGCTGCATAGGGAAAGCATTTCTTTCTGAGGAACTGTTGTGGGTAAAAGGCTCTTCCAATGATATTCTACAGTGAGCCGGCACTAAAAGCAATGTATGTTCTCTAAATTGAAAAAAAAAATCCTCACACCACTGATCTACGAAAGAAAGAAAGCTCCCTCCAATCCTACTAGGTCCATGGGCGAAAATACTCCGCAGCAGCTTTACGAACCGTTCCACATAGACACGCTCAATGGAATTCCCTCCAAAGTTTTGCATTATACACCTACAAAGAGCATAACTTTGGCATTTGGTTCCCCAAATAATTTTTGGGGTGACAGCACATGCTTTAAGTCGCCATCTAGAAATATTTTGTTAGGACAAATACTTGACAATTACATACTTTAACCCCACCTCCCACCCCTGACTCTGATCTAGACTCCGTGCATGCTTGCCATGTGGATTCATTGACCTTCACACAGCTCACCTGCTGTCCTGATGCTGACAATCGAGTTAGAGAGCCTCATTGCAGCTGGCAGTGCCCAGTGATCATGTCATCTAGGTCATGATGGGGCCGCATGCAGTGGTGGGAGGCTGACAGAAGAAGCAGGAGTGGAGCCCAGAAGGAAAAGGAAAAGGGGCATAAGCTTCAGAAGGGCTAGAGGGCAGAGTAGGATGGCTGAGGCGAAGTCATGTAACAGGCAGAGTTGTTCAGGCTGCACCCATTTTTAGTGATGGCCACCAATTTGGATGACTCTAAAGGGGGTTAGACAAATTCCTGGAGGAGAAGGCTATCAATGGCTGCTAGTCCTGATAGCTATATGCTTACCTCCAGTATCTGAGGCAGTAAGCCTGTGTACTGGGGAACACTATGTACTATGTTGCTGGGGAACACAGGCAGGAGGGTGCTGTTGCACTCACGTCCTGCGTATGAGTTTCCTATGGGTTGCTGGACTAGATGGACCTTTGGTCTGATCTAGCAGGGCTCTTCTTATGTTCTTATGTTGAGGAAGACCCTGCAGGAGGAGAGGAAATGCCTGTGAAGGGGGCTGTACCACTGAACATCCAGGAGGAAGCCTCCTCCTAGACACCAAGTAGGTGGAGAAGAATAGACACCCCATGCCTGTGAGACAAGAAGGGGATGGGGAGATGCTTCACGGTCAGTGCTGAAAGGGCAACATCTCCCCCACCCTAACAAAGTTGACCACAACAAGATCAACAAGACTGATCTTCTGCTTCATTAAACCACAAGACACAACGCAATGCATCTTAGAAGTGGTGTCTTTTTTTTTTAGACGGGAAATACTCGGGCCCTTTTGTGACAAACTCCCCCTCCTCCCCATTGGTCCTGACAAATGAACCAGTGTGCAAATGAAGTATCTGTGTAAGTGGATGGGGGATCAAAATGCACCCGTGTTTTCCCAAACTGAGACTTTTCATGCAAGAGATCACCTGAATGACTTTTAATTTTAAGTGTGTACCTGGAAAGAACCAGTCCTAGGCCGTTATCACACACACGGTTTTAAGAGCACTCACCTCGACTTTGATCCAGATCTTCAGTGAGGGACTCGCATGACGGCGTCCCCCTTGCGCTGTTCTCGCGCCCTGAGTGCTCTGTTTTTAGTTTCTGTTTTGATTTATCCCTGAACGGACAAAGTCCAGTTCAGGCAAGTTCAGGCAAGTTCAGCAGGCTGAGCTGAGGTATCGGAGCAAAACTGACCACGTGTGATTCAAAAGGCTACACTCGTATAGGAAACAGAGGGGGAACCCGCAGAAGCAAACTGGGTAGGTGTGATAAAGGCCCTATTGTGAATTGGGTTTTCTGCTTCTGGCTATACTGAGCAGAGCCATTACCTTAAAGTGCAGTAGCAAAGAATCCTCATTGTACCCCTCACAGTATGTAGACGGCTGTGTTGAATGGATTCAGACTTAGTGAATAGACCTGTTGAAATCAATGGGACTTGAATTAGTCACAATTAGCCCAGGTCCCATGATTTTATTGGATCTTCTCAAAGTATCACTAAGTCTGGATCCAACACATAACAATTAAATACATTGACAATATGCCCTCCTTTAATTGCACCCTACCACCTGCTGCCAGAGGCTGGCTGCCTCACCATGTCTAATGATGCATCTGGTCTTGAGGGAAAGGTCTTGCCAATGGATATTTCACCTACAGTGTCTACTGAAGACACGGGCCTTTTAGCTGCTGCCATCACCACACAGCATGCATATGAAGTAACTGAATTTCCAGGAAATTAATCATGATGGATTAAGATTCACTCTCCCTCTTTCACTTGAATTACCACGGAAATCTCCTGAGAATTAGAAACCTCTTGGGAGTTCCCAGAAATTTGTCACAAAAAGAAGAGGAGGATCCTGAATGGAGCTGAAGAATAATGAAGCAGAAAAACATGGCAAAAAGAAGTCATTGTTTTATGGTGAAACAGAAATGTCTACTAACATCCATCATGGGCAGAGAGCCCCCCCCCCCCCAGCAAAGTAATAATAAAACTAGTTTTCAAAAATAAAATTAAAGTAGGATTAGGGTACAATCCTATGAATGTTTTAGTCAGAAATAAGTCCTACAACTCCCAGCATCCCCCAGCCAGTAATGAGGCAGGGGTTGAGGCAGGAAACTCCTACAGCTTTCTAATCCATTGCATTATCTATGCCCTGGAATACAGTATGGAAAATAAAAGAGAGCACATCATAAAACAAAATAGAATACCAAAGAACATGCTTTCAGAACCTATAATCTGTATAATATGGAACAATTGTATCAATCTGGATTTTAACGGGCTCCATCCAATATCACAAAAGCAGACTTACTTGTCCTCTCCTTTTCCCTCTCCCTCCTCCCCCCAATTTGATCCAGATGGTCACCCAACCCTCTAGATCAGATTTTGGGAGGTGGCATGCGGAACCTGCCCCATTTACAGTGTCTAGTCCACTTGGGGATGGTGTTGGAATAGTGATGACAGGAGATCACACTACTAGGAGGTTTCACAAATGGGTTAATCCACTCTTAGGGCTTTTCTACATGAGACATTTATCGTGCGACCATCACAGGGTTATTAGCAACATCATGGTCCTCCAGTTTCGCTTCTGAGTCTAACCAGCATTTTGCCACCACAGAGCAGTAAAAATGTGGCATTTAATTGTGAAAGCATTCCCCCCTCCCAGTTTTTTCACTTTTGTATTTTCATTATTCTATTATACCACAGTGCCACCTAGAGGTTACGTAGCAGAAAAACAGGAAAAGAAATGCTCTTTGTGTAGAGCTCGGGTTTCAACTCTGCGATGAACCCAAAAGTAGATACAGTGAATTAAGAGCTGATTAACAGCCCTGTGTAGAAAAGCTCTTAGAGAGTTAAAATATGTAGCAGCATGGATCGCCCAGGGTGCAGAGCTAATCAGCTATGCTCGATACGTGCTGAGAACATTGCCTACTAGCAAGGGGGAATTATAATTATTTTTGCTACTGTAAGCAGGGCTTCTTTTTGTACAGAAAAGGTTCCGTTTTTGTTTCACTGTGTTTGTGTGTGCCTTTTGCAACCAAGTAAAATTTGTTTTTCCCAATTTTTCACTTGATGAACTCAATTATTCAGCCACTCTTGCTAACTGATGGACACCATTAGACACAATCCAATGTTTGCTATTTACCTGGATGAGGGTGATGACAATATTTATTAATTTATTTAAAATATTTTTATCCTGTTCCTCAGCCAAAAAGGCTGCCGGAGTGATTTACATATAATCCATAAAAGAAAACAATTCCTGGCAGCAGGTTTACAATTTAAAAAGACACAACACACAAGAAAAAAGGAATGGGGAGTGAAGAGGAAAAATAAGTCAGCAGAACTCAACTCAACTCCCTCAGCTCAACCTGCTGGAATGGCTGCTGGTGATGACAGTTGAGGGAGGAGGAGCCTTCATGGAGGTGGTCTTCTGTAGTGCTGGTGGAATGGCTCTGCTCCCCTTTTTATCTCCTTCTCTACGGCCTCCTGGAATGGGGCATTGATGCATTTAATGTTGACAATTTGGCTAAGACTGTGAGCGCCATTGATCAAATGCTTTTATTTCTTCCTCATTAAATTACGTTCCAGATACTTTTACATAACGTCATGATGCTTGCACTTTTATTTTATTTTTTTTAAAAAAACCTTTCCTCTAAAAGGTTTATACAACTATTATAAACCAAGAACATCAACAAGCAATCAACAATAAAATCAACAATAACACATGAGCTGCAAAAACCCTTGCTATTTCTAACGAACAGCATGATCCAATTGCTTTCAAATTGCTTAGTTCCCAAAATCAGCAAGACTTGCAAAGGCTCCTGAATCTCAGCAGCAAATCAGACTGAAACGTCTATTTTTCATCTATTTTCATCCCTCCTGAGTTTCAGAAGGACTATTGTGGAAAAGGCTTTACTCCTCCCTCCTACAATCCTAATTTCTTTAGGCAAAGGAATTCTGAGCAAGGGTTCCCTGTCATACTTAACAAATGGGGAGGGGGGAGTTCATATAAAGAGAAGCATTTGTGTGCAAATGATCATGAGATTGTTCATTCTTGCACTGTGCCAGTAGCATGATCAAAAGAAGAAAAGGAATCCCAGGAGTGCAAAATAATTGTATTCTTCATATAAAAATCCAGTGTATGCATGTGTTGAGTGGTATCACTCTTTCTTGGGGAATCAATGACATCCTTCAGGGAGATATATGGAAGATTTAAGCAGCAAAATGAGAAAATGAGCTCTTTTCATTGCCTAGAAGGTTATTTAGATGTATATATACGGTAGCTCCCTGACTTATTGAGGGAAGGGGGGGGTCCTCCTAAAGAAGAACACATATGAATATAAAATATGGGTAAGAATATGGCTGAATATTATCTGAAGAATACAATTTGTTAGGTGGGTTGCACCCTTTTTATTTCTTGCATTGCTGTATGGGTGGCCCTCTCTTTTGATATCCTGATATGGTTGAGCTAGGATCTATTTCAGTCTTGACTGTTAGTCCCATAATAGAGCCCCTGGTTTGCAAACAAAAGGCCCCAGTGTCAAGATCAGGCCCAGTCTCCCTGATGTGTATCCCGGATTGGATTCGGAGGTAGAAGAAGAAGACCAGCCAAGAGAGAAAGCAGGGGTGGGGGAATTCTCCAAGACTCTCCAGGAGGAGTTAAGGAGGAATCTTCCCAGGAGCTTATTAGACAGGAGGCCCAGGCTCAGAGATCATCCTCCCTGCCTGTGTAAATGCAGTCTTTGTCGGAGGGAGAGGGAACATCAGAACTGACAGATCCCAGAGACCACTGCAGGGTCAAGCAGGCAGAGTTGAGAGGAGGTGGATGGTGGTCCATTAGGTTAGCCACTCTCCAGAGGTTCCAACATGGTGCCTGGTGGACCTCAGTGGGGAGCTCATTCTATACTCTGTGTGTGTGTGGGGGGGCATCACTGAGAAGGCCCTCTCCCTTGTTGCCATGTTCTGAGCCACGGAGGGAGGCCTCAGATGTTGATTATAGTGTCTGGGTATGTTCTGATTACCTAGGAGCCTACAGGACTTGGTGCTCATTTTTCCATCTGTACTAACTGAAGTGGGTGGTTGTTCTAAATTATTTAATGTATACGACATGTATTTTCAGGAGGCTCTTGGATACTGAGGATGAATTGTCGGATATCCAGTCGGATTCAGTCCCGCTGGAAGTACGGGATTGGCTGGCTTCTACCTTCACAAGGAAAATGGGGATGACAAAAAGGAGGCCGGAGGAAAAACCCAAATTTCGAAGCATCGTGCATGCTGTACAAGCTGGGATTTTTGTAGAAAGGTGAGTTCCCTGGCTTTATGAATGACAGTGAACTGTCGATATCAACCACTAGGGAAGTGACACAATAAGCAAGAGGTAAACACTTTGCTAGGCTGACCAGATAAAATCCAGGTCAGGGCTCATGTAACTTTAACAGTTGTAGAGAAAAGGGAATTTCAGCCAGTGTCATTTGTATGCAATTAGTTCTTGGTGAAATTCCCTCTTCATCACAACAGTTAAAGGTGCAGGCACTATACTAGAGTGACCATATACAAAAGAAGGCAGGGCCCCTGCAACTTTAACTGTTGTGATGAAAAGGGAATTTCACCAGGAACTAATTGCATACAAATTGGCTGAAATTCCCTTTTCTCTACAACTGTTAAAGTTACATGAGCCCTGACCTGGATTTTATCTGGTCAGCCTACACTTTGCAGAATTTCTAATCTCTGACTTCTTGTCAAAAGGCAGTAACTAACTGAACCACAGGTTGTGTTCCATCAGCCCTGAACTTTGAAAATCTCTGGATTCAAATTCTGAGACTTGTGCTCATTCATATCAAAATATGTTGGAAATGGTGTTTGTTTTGTTTTAAGCAACAATAAGCACACTAAGGGCACACTCCTATGCATGTTTATACAGAAAAAGGTCCTACAATTCCCAGCAGTGTCCTGCCAGCCATGCAGACATACTTACTAGGGAGTAAGCCCTTTTGAATTTAGTGGGAGCATACGTCTGAGTAGACATGCATAGGATTCCACTGTGAGATGTCAATCCTATACACGCTTCCCTTGGAGTATGTCCCATTGAACGCATTGGGGCTTACTTCTGAGTAGACCTGTCTAGGATCACACTGAAATTCACCTCCTGTTGTTCACAGTGAAAGCAATGGATTGTCATCCTTTTAAAAGAAGTGAGAGACTGGTGTTCGATATTTGCCTAGACTTGTATTTGGATGTAACCTAGGAGCAGAGGGAAATAAAAATATGGGGTGGAAAGAATGGCATTGTTAAGTAGCACCCTATATGTTTTTCATTTATGAGTATCTTCATTTTAGTCTTCTTTTATGATAATTTGAAGACATGTGCTTAGCACCTAAAACTTCTGTTTATGTTATCTTTGTCCCAGAAAGAGTTATCTTAAGTACCTGCTGTCATAATGAATTATTGAAAGGGCATCAGCATAAATACAGAGACTCAATAAATTATAATATTAACTGCTATGACTATAAATTGATGTGTGCCGTGTCCTACTTTGGGGAGGGAACTTTTCTCAAAGTTGCAGCTCTGTCTTTCATACAATCTTAAGAGTTTTTAAAAAATTTATTGCATCTGATTCCAAACTTTGAAAAGAACTTCATGAGAACTGTTTCCAACAAATAAATACATCCCTACTAGTTTTCGAGGGCCTTTTCATGTCATCTTCATTTCTTCTAGAATGTATCGAAGGACCTCTAGCATGGTTGGTTTAGCCTATCCAGCTGAAGTGATAGCAACTTTTAAGGTGAGATCAGTTTGAGAACTGTATAAAGTAATATATTTATTCTGAGAAGGAGGGAGGGGATAGGATCTGATTATTTTCGGTATACAGTGTGATGCCATCGCTTTGGTCCTCCTTTATTCCTTCTTAGAAATCAAAGGGTCCCAACTATGAAACGGGCATCAGAATGCTGCTCACTGACCCTGTGACTCACTGACCCTTTTTGGCTCCACAGCAGCCAGCCCAGCACTCTCTATTCATCCTTTTCCTTCACCGCGGCCACCATAGAACACTGTACCCTGCCTCAGGTCCTCCAAGAATCCACTCCAGTTTATGAAACAGAAATAACTTTAATTTAACAATAAGAACGGTTATGCAGTTTACAAAGCTTATGGTTTCAGCAGTTTCAATACTTGTTTGTTTCAATACAGTTTCATTTGCAACCCTGCCTACGCTACCCCCTAGACCACACTCTCTCCTCCCAGTCACTCTGTTCCCAAAATAATAAAAGACGTTGTTCCTATTCTTTCTCTAGACCCTTCTACAGACAAACCCAGACTCTAACTGCCTCACTCTCTTCACATAAAATCTTTACTGCTTTCCTTAACTCCTCCCTCTCACTGCTAACTGCCAATCCAGACCTTTGAACCACCAGCCAATCAGCATTCACTTCACGTTCTGTTCACTCTCTCCACCCCCCACCAGATTTAACCACTTACCAACTTTGTATTTGAAGTCCACACAGCACTTACATCTTAAATGGCAATAATCATTAAACATTACAAACAGTACTTTTTATATAACAGTAAAACATCACAACATTCCAGGTGGTTTTGCTGAATCACTAAGGGCTTGTTCACATGATCAAGCAGTTCTCATTTTCTTTTGCCTGATTGCAAGTGGAGGTACATGAACCCACAAATACATGTTTGCATGAACTATTAATGTACGTATAATAGCTACAGCCATTTCTTTGATTGTAGCTGTAGTTGCCATCATCACAGACAAACATGGCCATATACTGGAGTACACATTTTTGGCATGGAGAGAATGTAAAACACCACTTGCTGGGATGAATCATCTCCTAAGTATTTCAATTTTAAATACATATTATGCAAAGGAAGATTTCTGTACATTCACAGAAGGTTAGGGATTGTATTGCTTTTGTTGTTGTTGAGTTGTGATTTGAGAATTATTTGAACGATGAGGCAGATCCGACAGAAAGGTAATTGTTATTTTGTCAGGATTCCTTAACATCAGGATTAGCCCACTGTGTCTCCTTCTAGACTAGTGTTCTCATGGGTGTGGTAGCTTCAGTACAGAAGGGTTCTCTCCACCTTCCTTGCGAGGGATGTTCAAAGGTGGTGAACAGAAAATGGGCCTTTTCTGGGGTCGTCCCCCAAGTATGGAATGCTCTCTCCAGGGAAGCTCAGCTGATGCTGACTCTGGCACCTTTTTGGCATCAGGTGAAGACTTTTCTCTTCTGGACATTTGGATAGTTTTAAGTGTTATATCTATTTATCATTACTATGCTGGATAGGGGATGATTTTAAGCGATATGGGGAATTAGCATTTTTAATAAATTTGTATTTTTTTAATGAATATGTTATTATATATTGCAGCCTTCACCAGCTTGGTGCCCTTCAGATATTTTGGATTACAGCTCCCATCAGCCCCAGCCCTCATAGGCAATGGTCCGGAATCGTGGCAGCTGTAGTCCAAAATGCTTGGAGGGCACCAGGTTTGGTCGGGTTGATATATTGTATTCTTTGTATTTATTCAGGACTCTTTTTAATTGTGTGAAGCGATACATAAATTTAATAAACTAAGGAAATAAAATAACTAACTGAAGCAGATTTAATTAAATCTAATCTTAATGCAACTAGTTAGGATGGATCTATCAATATCGATATCAATATCCAAACTAATTGCATTAAATTAAGATTGGTCACATGCGATGTTCAACTAGCACTTGTTAGTTTACTCTAATGAAGTTTATTAATTTTTCAGAATTATTTGTTTGCTTTGAGGAGGGGAGTATGAAAATCTTTCGTTATCATCTCCCCTTCTTCCTTACAGGATGTTGATAAATGGTCATTTGATGTATTTGCCCTAAATGAAGCAAGTGGAGGCCACAGCCTGAAATTTATGATGTATGAATTGTTTACCAGATATGATCTATTGAGCCGTTTCAAGGTAAGGAAAGTTCTCTAAAAAAACACATATCCCAAAATACCAAGGAATACTTAAGGTTGCTTCTTTCCCAAACAATTTCTGTAAACTCATGACTTTTGTCATTTAATGAAGTACAGTGTAAATTTCTTGTTTATCATGAGAACGGGCAGCTGTTACCCATGGTGTGTGTGATTTCCATGTGTGAGAGAAGTAACATATGAAAAGGCCCTAAGAGGTGGGAGCCTGCTGAATAAATAGCGAAGTTTTGAAGAGGTTGCAAGCAGTGGGCCGCCTATTAGGGTGCTCAGGTCCTTATTGACTGGCTGCTTTCCAGCTTGCTCTAAAGACTGGAGAGGAGATATGGTTCTCTGTCTGTGTTTGGTGTCACTCAGGATCCTAAACAGAAAATGGTGGCATGGGTAGGGTGACCAGTAACTTTAACAGTTGTAGAGAAAAGGGAATTTCAGCCAGTGTCATTTGTATGCAATGAGTTCCTGGTGAAATTCCCTCTTCATCACAACAGTTAAAGTTGCAGGGGCCCTGCCTTCTTTTGTATATGGTCACTCTAGTATAGTGCATGCATCTGGTCACCCTAGGCATGGGTGCTCTTGCTTTTGAATGATTTGGGGCAAATGTGCTGAGGCTATTAAAGGAAGAAGGGCATCATTTGTGTGCAGAGCTGGTTGCTACTTCCAAGCTAGGCGATTGGACCGATCAAGCATAGCTCTGCTGCTTTTGTCACCAGACTGTCTGCTAGATCTTTGCTAGATCTTTGGGCATTTTTGTCTCAGCATGTCACACCAGTCCTTCAGCCTAGGCAAACAGGAAGAAGAGGGCAGATTGAATGCCAGAGAGAGAAGACGCATGTCTAAATGGGAAATAGTCCACTCTCGTCCATGTCCTGCAGTGTGCCCACTATGGTGATTTCATTCTCGCTGGTTTCCCACCTGATGTTTCCCATCCAGGGAGCATGAAACCGCTGTGAGCTGCACGTTGCGCACGGCAAAAGTCCGCCACACTGAGAGGAAAAGTAGCTGCATTTTGAAGTGACGCACTTTGTGAGCTCCCCACAATTCCAATTTAGCATTCGAGCCTGGGAGAGATGGACGTTTGCTGCCTGGAAGTGGCCTGAAATGATCACATTCCTACCCTTTATCACTGCAGGGCTAAAGCACTTGTTTCGAAGCCTTACTGCATTGCTTTCCCTTGTCCTGTTTTATTGTTGGCGTTTGGAGACAGGAATGGCAAGATGAGCCGGGAGTGTCCACCTTGCAGACTGCACAGCTGAGATCTGTCTGTTTTGTTTCTGACGTTTGCCTCTTGCAGATCCCCGTTCCCAGCCTTATTTCATTTGGAGAAGCGTTGGAAACCGGCTACAGCAAATACAGGAATCCTTACCACAACTTAATCCACGCAGCTGACGTCACCCACACTGTGCATTGCATCATGCTGCTTACTGGTATCATGGTAAGGGACAATGAGATGGGCCCAGCCCCATAGGAGCTTGATAAGGTGACTTGATACATAGCCAAAGAAGGCCACTAAAGATGAACTGGATCAAGATTTGTATATTTTTGATTTCACAAACCAGAGGTCACGATCCAAAGAACCCCTTTAGACATGCTCCAGACACCATCAACATTTGGCCCGGACAGCATTTGGTAGTCACTAAAAGAAACCTTTTAGGGCCCAAACAGACAGTATTTTAAATGTGTGACTACCACCTATGCCTTTTTATGTTTACTCTAGAGTAGGTGCAGGGGCCCTGATCCAGATCTTAAAAGCCCCTCTACCCTCCCTGCTAGGATCATGATCCAGATTGGGACTGTGTGCTTACTCTAGAGTAAAAAAAAGGGGAAGATATATGCATTTGATGCATTTAAAGGAATGTGTCTATTTGGCCCACAGAAGCAGCTAATCTTCTCATAGGCCCATGCATGTTTTTTTTAAAAAAAGATTCTCCTCTCCTGAAGGAAAACAATCAGTTTGAGCTTGTAGCCTCATCTACCTCTGAGCATCTTGATGGCAGCAATGAATGAGGAAGTGGTAGAATCTTAGATCTTCATCCCAATCAGGCAGGAAATCTGTAAAGTGACTGTAGCTTTGGGTTTAAGGTTACACGGTACATGCAAAGGCTATATAGTGTCAGGGTAGCCTTCTCTAACCTGCCGGCCTCCAAATCCCATCATCTCCAGCCAATGTAGCCATTCACCTTGCTGACTGTGGGTGATGGGAGTTGTGGTCCATCACATCTGGAGAAGGCTGGATTCTAAGGTATACTTTATGCTCTATTAAAGAAGACTAGTATTATGTAAGAGACATGTTGAACATGTACTGGCATAATATTTAGCCAGAGATGAACTATTTGCTTTTCTTGACTAGCACTGGCTCACTGAACTGGAAATATTAGCCATGATCTTTGCGGCTGCAGTCCATGACTATGAGCATACTGGGACTACAAACAACTTCCACATTCAGACCAGGTAGGCCCACTGCATATGAGTTATGGATGCCTCAAATGAGGAAGAAAGAAAATGTTGATGTGAGGGGCAGGTTCTGAGTGTTGTTTTCCCATCAGCTCTGATGGCAAACTCCAAAAATGTACCATGCAGGAGCTTCCAGAAGGCAAGAGGGGTAGAGGGAGGAAAGGAAGGAATAGAAAGGAGGCAAAACGAACTGAGGGACTGCAGGACCTAATCCCCCTGGAGATGCTTTACGTCTTCACAGTACTGAAAGACAATATAAGAAGAGCCCTGCTAGATCACACCAAGGGTTCATCTAGTCCAGTACTCCGTTCACACAGTGGCCAGGACATGAGTGCAACAGCACCTTCCCAACCATCTTCCCCAAGATTTTCAGTATGTAAATGTTTCTGTGTAGGGTTACAGGTCCTCACTTGGTGTTGCTATATAGACTAGAAGGTTTATCTATTTCTCTTATTTATAGCCCACCTTTCCTCCAAGGATTCACACATCTTATCCTTGTGAGGTGTGTTTGGAGAATGTGACTAGTCTGAAGTCACAATGTGAGCTTCGTGGAGGGGCAGGGATTCAAACCCAGGTCTTTCTGACCCAGGTCCAGCACTCTTGCTGCTCCGCCACTCTGAATCTATGTAGATCCTTCTAACACAGTGGGACAGCATGTAGCCCCTGTGCCTGCCAGCCTCTCAATCACTTTCTGCCCCTTCATGCTTACTAAGACCAACAGGATTCCAATTTTAATGCATTTGCACAGCAGAAAGGGGAGGAAGTTAGGGAGGGGAGTCTGGTGGAGGAAAAGGAAACAGAAAAGGAGACCCAGAGGCTGTAGCCTGTCCTACTATCTCAGAACCTTTAAAGGTATAGGGATGGTCCTTAGGCAAGGCGCTTGTAATTCTACCTCTGTGTTCAAACCTAAGGACCCTATTTTTTGAACAATGCCCCTTTTGTATGTAGCATTTGAGAAAAATACAAAAAGGATGAGTATTCACATGCACGGATTCAGTGGAGGCTGATGGCTCCGATTTTGATGGGGCTGTGAAACCATTCCAGCCAGATCTCTAAAGGAGCTGTCCAAGCTATGCTGAGGCTAGGGTTCAGCACCTTGGATGGCTTCTTCAGAGTTCTAGCTGGAGAATGAATTCACAGCCCCATCGAAATCGGAGCCACCAGCCTCCACAGAATCTGTGCATGTAAATACTCATTGTTTTTGTATTGTTATCAGATGCTAGATACAAAAGTGGCATTGTAATTTTAACTTTTTAAAAAGCTTCCACTGCACAGTTTTATATTGGCAGTGCGTTTGTGTGTTGAGGCTTAGGTATGGCATTAATAACACTTTATCTTTTATCAACCTTTTATATCAGGGTGGGGAACTTGTGGCCTTCAGATATTGTTGGAATACAACTCCCATCATCCCTGACCATTGGCCACCCTGCCTGGGTCTGGTGACGGTTGGAGTAACAATATCCAGATAGATGTATATAGGAAACCTACTGATGCCAACTTCTTTCGGGCGCATGACAGCTTCCACCCTGGTTACCTAAAAAGGAATTAACTCTCAGATAATAAGACTGTGTAGGAATTGCAGTAATAATAAGGATTCCTCTATACAAGTTAAATTTAATATCTTAGAACAGCTTAAACAAAGGGGATATCCTTCTAGAGTCTTGGAACAAGCATTGTAGTAAGTAAAGAACATGGCTAGGAGGATGCTACTAGGGCCCAAGGAAAACCAAGGCAGGATCTACACTACTGCTTTATAATGGTATTGAAGTGTACTGACAAGTGTTGGGGCCCAGGACAAATTCTACATACCGTTTTCAAACAGCTCTCATAGTGTTATATCCTGCTTGGTGTAGATCTGGCCTAGTAAAAAATCAGGAAAGATTTACAGCACCCCTAACATGTGATGGATGTAGAACACAAATTAGAACTGTGATCTGTAAATCTTGGCAACTTTTGAGTGTTGGTGAAACACCACCTGGAAGCTCACAATTTCCCTTCCCCTGATCTATGATAAAATTCACATCAACACCAGCAAACCGGTCTGGTTCTCTCTACCACAGATGCTTTTGTGCGGTTGCGTTGAAGGTAGGTAGGGGTGTGTACCGGATCGGGCCTGATCCACGATCCGGGCCCGATCTGGCCCATATCGGATAAAATTATCCGATATGATCCCCTGCCCCTGGATCGGCCAATCCAATCCGATACGATCGGAAAAGGACCCGATCCGGATTGGTTTAGATCGGAGGATCGGGCCCCCCCTTGTGCTGCTTACCTGCCCCGGAAGGTAAGGAGCGCGGGGGTGGGGGCTTACCCCTCCCAGGGCCATCTGCGTCCATCCGCTGGCACCCGCGGGCACCAGCAGATGGACGCAGATGGCCCCAGAGGTAAGGAGCACCAGAGATGGGGCTTACCTGCCGGGGCGGCCGCTTCCCTCCAGTGGCGCCACCGGAGGGAAGTGGCCGCCCCGGCAGGTAAGCAGGGGGAGGAGAAGGGGGGCCCACTTACCTGCCTGGGACAGCCGCTCCCCTCTGCTCCTGGCCGCTACTGCGAAGCAGGCTTCGTGGCTTGCCCCTAGGTAGCGCACCAGGTGATGTTATCACCTGGTGCGCTACTTAGGTGCAGGCCGTGAAGCCTGCTTCACAGTAGCGGCCAGGAGTGGAGCGGACTTCCCAGGCAGGTGAGGAGCGCCGGGGTCGGGGCTTACCTGCTGGGGGCCCTCCGCTGCCATCCGCTGCCACCCAGGCGGCAGCGGATGGCAGCGGACGGGCCCAGCAGGTAAGGGGGATCGCGAGGAGAGAGGGAGGCCCACTTACCTGCCGGAGCCGTCTGCTGGTGCCCGCGGGCGCCAGCAGACGGCCCAGGCAAGTAAGGAGCACGAAGGGGAGGAGGGGGCTTATCTGCCGGGGTTGTCTGCTGCCGTCGGCGCCAGCGGACGGGAGCAGAAGGCCCCTGCAGGTAAGAAGCATGAGGGGGGGAGGGACAGGGAGGGGGGAGTTAGGCCCCCACTCACCCCCCGCCGCCATTTTCCCCCATAGACTTGCATTGGGGGAAAGCTTTCTTTCCCCCAATGCAAGTCTATGGGGAAAAATGGTGGCCGATCCGAAAATCGGACATCTGACTTTCGGATCGGGATCAGGTCCGATCTGATCCAGGGGACCTCCGATTTTGTTCCGATCTGATCTGGAACAAAATTGGAGGTCCCGATCCAGTCCCGATCCGATCCGGGGGGTCCGTGCACACCCGTAGTTGAAGGCCCATTGGCTTCATCATAGGATGTGATCCCTGTATTACAGCATTTAATAAAGAAATGATGGGAATTTGTTTCCTATTGCTGCAATCTGAGTACCCTTCCCTTCCTGTAAAGAGGACTCAATTTTCCTCAGACAACATACAGCTTGTCCAGGGTTCTGTTTAAGGCTACTCTCATACCACACAGCTTACTCAGATTAAACTTTAAATGCTCATAATGTGTGTGTTATTTATCCAGTGTTGTGTTTGCTCCTATGGTGCCCATGTCGAATCAATGCGTGCACGCTATAGCTAAAAATAACTGTTTACCACTTAATCCAGTAATTCCAAATTTAAACCAATTTTCTATTTCCATCTTAAGTAGTATGGCTTGCAGTGCCATAAAAATTGAAGTTCCCCCCCACCCTTTCCCATTCAGACTTGAAGAACAAAAATAAAATTCAGTAGGCTCTAGTCACAGCGGCATTTCTCACCCTCCTCTCATAATGGAATCTTGGACCAAATTTATTCGTACTGCAGGCTGTGACAGCAATGCAGTGGAACCATCCAGAGGTGGTAGAATGGATTGCTGGTGGGAAATGACATTTTTGAATGCTTCCCTGTCCTTGACCCAGTGCTGTTATATCTGTTATATCTATATCTGTATTTATAGATATATTATATATTTGTCTAGATACATATCACAACACGGAGGAATCTGGGATAGGATCTGTCATCTTCATGTACCAGTTTGCTTTGTTTTCAAGGAATCCTACACATGCGAGAGCAATCAAAATGGCTCCTCTCATCTCCACCACCTCATTCTGCTGCATGTTTGGACCATACTTTTGCCCTTCAAAGTATCTGATTATAAGCATTTCTGCTGGGGTATCTGTAATGTTGCAACACCCCGGCAGGCCTGATATAATCTCATGTCCAAATGAGGGGTCCACCTCCCTGCTCCGGGATACAGCTCATTGACATATACGAGTGGAAATGGGAGGCAGAAAATGGTGCTCATTTTGCCACCAGAAGCACCTGCTTCATGATACTTCATGGTAAGGTTGGCCCCAGTGCCTGTGGCCACCACCGTCCTTAAATGTTTTACAGCAGCAGCTGGAAGAGTGATCACACTACAGAATACAAAGGTGTTCTTCTCTTGCATTTCGCCTCAGTCAGATATAGCTCCCCTTACTAAAATAACAGATAGATTAACCCATAACGATGCTGTTAACTTTAGCTTATTGCCCTCTACCTTTAGGTCAGATGTTGCCATTTTGTACAATGATCGCTCTGTTCTTGAAAACCATCATGTAAGTGCTGCTTATAAGATTATGCAAGAAGAAGAAATGAATATCCTGGTGAACCTAACCAAAGATGAATGGAGGTAAGACTGGCACTCTTATTAAGAAAGACACTAATCATAGGCCTGGTTCCTGTTATCCCGGCAACCACAAAACCACTCCCCATTGGCTGGGTCTTATGTCACCAACGTAACGGAATAGGTTGCCACTGGCATCTCTCAGGCCCCATCACTGCAAGCTTTTAGGAAGGCCCGGAAGAATTACTTGTTTTTTCTGGTCTTTCCCTCCTTATGTTGGACTGTTCTGGTTTGTAGCTACAATTGTGTTGTAGATTTTTTGTGTTGTCCCAGCCAGATGTTTTGGTGCTGGTGTTGGTTGTTTTTATGATTCTTTGCTGTGTTATCACTGTATTGGTTCCATTAGATGGGATTTTACTGTTGCAAGTTGGATTGGGAGAGCTCCTGCCCTGAAAGTCAACCTAGAAATATTTAAAATACATAAAATGCTTGGAAACATCCTTCGATGTGGGTGGCCTTTTCCCATGCCAGTGTTGCCTCTCAATAGATTGTTTGGAACATAGTTCGGATGAAATTTGCCATTGTGGAAAGCCAACCCGTCTGGGCTGTCCCAGCGTGGGCTGGCAAAGTGGCCAGACCACAGTGCCCACCATTTCCCAACCCACGAATCTGATCTTGGACACCACCAATTCCACAAAGTGGCAAAGGAGAGAAACAGATCCCTGTGCACCTCCAACGTCTACCTTACTGTCTGAACCTGTGACAGGTGCTGAGGAAGGAGAGCACCAAGGCCTGGTTAGGCCATGGGGTCAGTGACATTGCTCCCTGGAAGGCCCAGATATCTTGCAAGAGGTCTTGTGGCCCCAGAAAGCACACATGGCTTCCATGCTTTATTTAAAGAGAGAAGACAGGGGAGGCAAGTACGGGGAGGCAACATGGGTGGCTGTCCAGCCTCCTATCCCATCATATTTCAGTCTCAGGGACATTGAGGTGTCTCTCGCCCTAAGCCCTCTGCACAGACACAGCATGTGAACTATTTCCAACTCCTAAACACTTTAGTCCTAAAACAAGGAATCAGTGGGTCCACTTCAGAATTTAATTTATTATTATTATTATTATTATTATTATTATTATTATTATTATTATTGTAGAAACAGGCAAAGCTCTCTGTTTCCAGGCAACATTTTTGCCCATAGCGGCAGAAATTGTGTTGCTGGTGCTGAGGGATAATGTTCCATGAAAATGTTCAGAAGGAACTTGTTGATTTCCAGCCCTCAGTTAGGTCAAGCAAGGCAGGAATTTTCCCTACCGTATGTTACCATGGCTACACATTGTCATTTAGGCAGAAATAACAGGCTCAAGGATCCATTTGGTAAAACCACCACCAAGCCACCAGAGGTAACAGTAACTTGAAATCAGCACTGAAAACCAAGTAGTCATTTTACTTTGAGATTTTATATTTGGCCTTGAGCCAGAGAGGTACACCAGATTTTCAGCTGAGGGGTTCTTTAGAATTCTTAAATGTTACTGCCATTAGAAAGCAGAGCTTCTGTGCCCACCATATTCAAGAAAGTGATTTCAAAATCGGCAAGTCACAAGATTTTATATCCCAGCTGAAAGGGGATACTGGTAACCTTACAGGGGGAATTCTCAAGATGGGTTGATCAAAGCTTCTATGGATCAAGAAAGCACAGTAAGAGGATGGTTCTTTTACCATCCTTACTCAAAGTAAGAAGCAAGAGGGACAAGAGTAGACAAAGGAACATCAGGGCCTGCTGGAATTGGACTCCCCTCCACCCCCTGCCCATGCCAACTGACATCAACTGCCCTGTGGGAAGGAACATCCAATTCTGGTTGCTGCTCAAATGGAGATGATTGTGGTGTTCTTTGTTTTTTGAGGATGTGGTCCTTGCTGTTTCCATTGTATTTTATAAATATTATAAGCCACTTTCAGGACTTTAGTCAAAAAGTGGGATATAAATCTACTAAATAAACAAATAAATGAAAGTGGAAGACGATGCTGAATTGAAAAATAAATACATATTGGAGGATCCCAAGAGAATGCACACTAGGTCAGTAAAAGGTGGCAAAACTGGACACACATACACACAAGGGATGTGTATCGTATCGTTAAAATGTCCGATAACGATATGATAAGGTCGTTACTGGACATCTGATTAATGATAATGATATGATAGAAAAATCTACGATCAATATCGAATCCGAAAATTTTCAGCCCGATTTTATCAATTTTTTTCCAGATTACCAGACTGCCATATAAATAAACCTATAACTTCTGTATTTTCAAAGTTAGAGGCTTGAAACTTGGTTATACCGCTTATGGGGTATGCCTAAGTATGTGTATGAAATTTGAGATTGATCCCTCTAACCTTCGATTTTATGTGAATTTATTACAGATAATTTAAGTTCTGACTGGTCAGAATGACAGCTCGCCATGTGCGTTCATTCAGACCTTTCAAAAAGTTGCATGATCTTTTAAAAATTCATATAAAATACAAGGGTGGAGGGATTGATCTGAAATTTGGCACATATGTGTAGCAACATGTGCTAGACATGTGTATGAAATTTGAGATCGATCCCTTTAACCCTGATTTTATATGAATTTATTAAATATCGTGTAACTTTATTGACAGCGGGTTGACTGGGCCTCCGTGTTGTCATCTTGTTGTCTGCTTTTTTCCTCATAGGCTTGCATTGGGGAAAACATGTGCATAACTTTTTTATTTGAAATGATAATGACATGAAACTTGGGGAGCCAGGACTAGCAAGATCCAATCTGCAATGTCCAAAAACTTTCATGTCTCTATCATTTTAAATTAAAAAAGTTATATGGGTTCTCCCAAAAGCCCCACCCCCTGCTGTAACGTCTTCATTTTTAAAGATAAAAACTTGAAACTTATGGGACATTGAAGATGGGATCTGGCTGGTCATTTGTGGAAAAAAATCAGAGCAATTGCTCAAACCCTCAATTTTCTATGAATTTTTTAAAGATCGTGCTCCTTCTGAAAGTTGAGGCCCGGTCAACCAGCTTTCAGAACGAGCATGATCTTTAAAACACCCGTAATACACACACACATACCAGCACTTATAATCACCTCAAAGAATAGGGAACACAACATTTTGCTTTGCCCTAATGGTTTTTACATGGAGGGAGGAGAGAGATGCATTTTCTGCCTGTAGCCCCCATCCCCATCCCTTGAAACCCTATGGGGAAAATGGTCTTTTGAAAGCATCCCCACAGGGTAATGGCTGAAGACACATCCTGCAGCAAGCTTATTTCCCAGGAAGTGGTAGAGTGTCATGTTACCAGGTGGAGGTGATTTTGGAAGACCATCCTACCACATGCACATTGAGATGGCAAGTCAACATCCAGGTATCAGCCGCCATCCACCAAGGCACCCATGCGGTTGCCTCCTCAGCCACTTCCCACATCTTCTTAAGAAAGAGAGACTTCTAAACCTTGAAAACATTCTAAACCCTCCAGATGTTTAGATGCTACACCTCCCAGCATGCCTCACCATTGGCTATGCTGGTTAGGGCTGATGGGAGTTGTAGACCAAAACTTCTGGAGGCCTACAAGTTGCCCATCCATGTTGAAAGATATCAATATGGCAGAGTCTCATCCTCACATAGTTCTGCTGACAGCTACAGTGGGAAAGTAAGAAGAAGTATCCCATCCTAAGTTTCTGAAAGGCACATAATTATAGCTCATGGTTTTGAAGTGAGGAATAACAAAACAGCAGGACTGAAACAGTAATAATAGTAGAGTTGCATTTTTAAGTATATATCTGCCATCAGCTCTCCTGAGGGCTGGGAGGTTTCCAGTTAATACTAATATGAAGTGCTTTTTATTTTATTTTTTTAAAAAATGTTTGCTGTTGTGCCGAGAGATAAATTAATCGGTGCTTTCTCATCAAAACGTCTCATTACAGAATAAAATACAATTGTAAATTAGTCATTTTGGTTGCCTGCAGGGAGCTACGGAATTTAGTCATTGAGATGGTCCTATCCACTGATATGTCGGGTCACTTCCAGCAAATCAAAACAATGAGGCACACTCTTCAGCAGACTGAGGGGTAAGCGTTTCCCTGCCTCCCATTCGTGTCTCTGTGGTGCCACCTGTTGTGTAGCAGGGGTATTAAACTTGGTTCAGTCCCAAGGCCATTTTGGAGACACTCTCTGGGGACGTGGGGTGGGGGTTCCAGTGGTGGGAGGGGCCAGAGGCAAAAGAGGCGGGGCCAAAATACCTAAAAACCTCAGCATATTTTACCTTAAAGCTTTTCCTGTTATTAACTAAGCCTTAGGAAAGGCATTTAAACTATTTAGAACCAGTGCAAATCCCGTGTTGCCGCTGGGGCTAGGCTGAAAATGACCAGATAAAAATATGTTTGCCTTGTTCTTTTTAAAAAGATCATTTACCATTTCTTGATGTTTGAGGTCAAAAACACATGATCTAAGATTTCTCTCTCTCTTCCTCCCTGTGGGTCCTTTCAGCCCTTTCTCCTCAGCTTCTCTTCCTCCTCCTCCTCCTCCTCCTCCTCCTCCTCCTCCTCCTCTAACTATCACCAACTGACTTTTCTTCAGTCCCCTTCCAACATTCTGTGCCTGTCCTATCATTGGCCCAGCGCTCTAAGACCTCACAGGACTAAGCATTGTTACATGTGATATGCACACTGTGTCACATGTTATATTACATGCACGGTGTGGGGCATATTCATTAACCTCCCTTTGCCCCATCCCTCTCCCTTCTCCCTTTGCGAGCTTCCCAAAGCTTGAGCTTTGAGCTCTTTTGAGCTCTTTTGAACTCTCAAAATTTTCTGCACGCCTACACTGCTCAAGCTTTAGTTTAAACAAAAGTGAGCAAAATCGATCTGGTACACCTCTAGTAATATGCCTTTTGCTACCGTATTCTTATATAAAATGGGGGGGATGTCACCAAATGCCAGGATGTCACCAAATGATTGGTGTTCAGGAAAAAGGGGAGGTGCCTGGGGAGGGTGTGTGGCCATTTGCAGAACCCTGGAGGGCCAGATTTGGCCTAAGAATCTGCACCCCTGTTGTATAGTTGAAGCAGAGTTTCTGTTCTTGAAAATGTCTTGCTGCTGCTGTAACATAATAATAGAATATCTTTGAATGGGCAGGATAGACAAAGCCAGAGCCATGTCCCTGATTCTACACGCAGCCGACATAAGCCATCCGTCAAAGTCCTGGGAACTGCACTACCGGTGGACGAAGGCATTGATGGAAGAATTTTTTCGACAGGTACTGATCCCTTCCCTCAATTCATACATAAAGACCTCAAAAGCTGTGGCTAGCACAGTCAGGCATTTTGTATAGCCATCCGACTGCCCCTTAGTTATAACTTTTTTAAAAATCCCACCTTTCAATTAATAATAATTATAATCCCGATTTAGAAATGATACAGTCAGGATGCAATAACCAATGGCAAGAAGAAACAATTAAAACGATACTTTGTTTTTACTTATTTGTTCTGCCAAAGAAGTAATCAGCTCGGTTACTTCTTGGAAAGGCGTTGCGTGGAGTCTGGCCGACTCCCTCCTTTGACCCCACCTCTCAAGTGAGCAGCACTGTCATAAACCAAAGACACTGAAACACTAGTTAGGCAGGGTAAATAGCAGAGGTGCCAGACCATAAGAAGTGCCCTGATGGACAGTGGTGTATTGGTAAAACTTGAAGTGTAGGTGCTCATCATGGCAGTCCCCGCAGCCATGCCCCCAAGGAGAGTCCCAAAATTCAGACAGCTGTCTGGACCCACATCAACAAACCAGTTCTAGTAGTTTTATCTCCACTAGGAACAGGTCATTTCTAAAGCTAATGGTCCTTAATTGCCCATTCAAGACCAAGACCCCCTAAAATACTTTGCACGAGAACAGGGAACAATCTATTGTTGCTGGGAAAATCCATTTCCCCTTAGCTACTCTGAGGATTGCAGCTAAGCTCAGAAGGAACAAGGAAATCCGAGGAGGGTGGCAGATGACCTCAGCATCCCTGCTAATAAAAAAAATGCTGGTGCTGCATCCCTGTGAGCCCTTGCTCCACTATATCACCGCTGATGGATCGGATCAATGATCCACTTATTCCAGTATTCGGTTTCCCGCAGTGTCTCGCAAGGTACCTCAGGGAATCACAAATATGAAAGTGAGAATATCCTCCTGTTTTTTGCCCCCAGCATCTGGTATCAAAGTTATACTATCTTTGGACATGGCTAGCTATCGTGGCTAGCATCTATGGATAGGAGTACCCGCCACGACTGTGTTACCAAGCATGTACCGGGGTGCTAGATGCAGGTTTTCCTGCTCCCTCCCAGCAGCCACATGTGAATCAGCTTCTCGGCACTGGGGGCGCCTCTACAAGAGCGATTTAAAGCTCTTTCAAGGTGCATTAAAAATTTGACCTCTACAAGAGCGGAGCGCAAATCGGGGGTTGAGGCGCTTTTTCTGTCCGATTATGCTCATTATTGAATGCACGTTAAATAGCAAGTTTTAATTTACTTCGGGAGTTGAAGTGCCTTATGACCATGTAAACAAGTGATTCTCTGCATTTAAACACTTTAAAGCGCGTTTCATATAGGGATATGCAGGGACCCGCTGGATCAGATTGGGACCCGGATCGAGACCTCCAATTTTGTCCTGGATCGGATCGGACAAAATTGGAGACCTCCCCGGACTGGATAGGGCCCCATCCCAATCCGAAAATCGGACATCCAATTTTCGGATCGGCCGCCATTTTTGTTTTCCCCATAGACTTGCATTGGGGGAAGAAAGCTTTCCTCCAATGCAAGTCTATGGGGAAAACATGGCGACGGGTGGGTGAGTGGGGGCCTAACTTCCCCCCTTGCACTTCTTACCTGGTGGGGCCATCCGTTATGGACGGCCCCAGCAGGTAAGCCTCTCCCCCGCGATCCTTACCTGGTGGGGCTGTCTGCTTCCATCAGCGGGCACCTACTGGCGCCCACCAATGGAAGTGGACAACCCCGCCAGGTAAGCCCACCCCTCGCCAGCGGGGCGTCCTCCTCCTTTCGTTGCTGCCTCTAAACCACTGTGAACTAGGTCTCATGGCAACGGAGGGAGGAGGACGCGCCGCCAGGTAAGGCCCCCCCGCGATCCTTACCTGGCGGGACTGTCCACTTCCATCGGCGGGCGCCCGCTGGCGCCTGCCAATGGAAGCGGCATCAGGTGCCAGCAGGCGCCCGACGATCCTCCAATCTTTTCCAAACTGGATCGGGTCCTTCCGGACCGGTTCGGAAAAGATCAGACAATCCAGAGGGGTGATTGGAAATTGGATAATTGTATCCGATTTCCCCTAGATCCAGTGCACACCCCTAGTTTCATACAACCGGTAATCCGCTTCACCGCTTCCCGTGTATAGGGATTAGGCATAAAAGCGATTGCGAGAAGATGCGCATAATCGGACAACTGGGCGTCAAACTGAATTCTTGTAGAGAACTATCTTGTTTTGCATCCTATCCTATGGACATAATTTAGCAATGACAAAATGCAAGCCTTAGTATTGTCCATGTCTGAGAAGCCCACACACTCATGGGTTTCCCTTTCTCAGCTGCGGGAGACGCTGCTCAAAGAGCTCCACTACAAATAACAAGAGAGGGATACAGTGCCAAAATGTTTGTGCGTCGGAGGTTTTTTCCTTCCTTCCTCTGGAACTGTATTGCCTGCAGCTTGGTGCAGCTCAAATTAGCTGGGAGTATATTCATTTGCAGTCCATGAATTCTTACACTTGCTCTCATTTGTACCGTTTTCATTGTGTGCTTTCTTCCCCACCCCCTGCCTTAGGGAGACAAAGAAGCAGAATTGGGGCTACCATTTTCTCCTCTCTGTGACCGCAAATCCACCATGGTGGCGCAATCCCAAATAGGTAATGCTTGGTTATTGTTGGTGTTGTCATCATCGTCATCATGATGGAAAGAAGCAGTGCTGTGATCATTCTAAAACAGGGATGACCAACTTTTTAAGGCTGATAGGTCACTTGCTTCAGTCTCCAGGGCCTTGGAAACCATTTCATTATGCACACCCTTGCTATCGGAGGAGGACCGCCATAACATCTGGAAGTACTAGGGAGGGGGTCTTTTCCCTTTAAAAGTCTGGGACTTTGAGGAGAGGTAGAGGTTTGGGGCAAATGTGGGAGTATGGATATAAAAAGAAAAACAAGTGGGGTGGGGTAGGAGAAGGCAGCATAACCCAATTCCCAGGAGTTTGATCTGAAGGCACAGGATATAGCACACTAGCTGAAGCTAAGCAGGTCAGGGGGGTCAGTGTTTGGATGGGAGACCAGTTAGGAAAGAATGTAAACGAAGTTTTCCTAAGTGACTGTGGATCATGGATATTGCTAAGTAACTTACACAAGATTCGGGGCCCAGGCCCCATAGGGCACACATTTCCATAAAATCTGCATATGCTAATTGATATATATATATATATATATATATATATATCAATTATTCTAATTGATAATTGATATATATATATATATATATCAATTGCATATTCTTAAATATGCAAATTTAAGAATAATTTCTAGGATTTATTTAAATTTCACCAGAGGCAAAGCCAGCCGATTCATTTCTCATCCCAACCATCTCAAATAAAATAAATTCTTCCAATAATTTGCACTCTGAGCCAAATCATCCCAAACCAATGGAAAAGGGCATTTTAACTTTAATTGTTATGCAGGGGGATATTTGGATGGGGTGTGTGTGTGTGTGTGTGTGTGTTGAAGCACATAGGATGGGGCGAGTTAACCCTTCCCTCTCCAGCTGCAAGTCCCCTTAAAAATCCCACCCCCTGCAATTAAGCTGAGAAATACATCTTCCCTGGACACTCAGGGCTCTGTGGAGATGGATGGAGAGCCCTGGGAAACAGATTCAGGGCCTGGGCCCAAGCAGTACCCCTGAGGGTGACGGAAGAGCCATCATCATCTGTGGGCAACTGCGGCGCTCCAAAGGTTTTGGCTTACAACTCCCATGATCCTTCATTATTAGCTATGCTGGTTAGGGCTGATGGGAATTGTGGGCCAAAATGTCTGGATTTATCTCTGATCTATGGTGAATGTAGAGATGTCACATTAAGGATTTCCCAACACCAGCCAGCTTTTCTGCTGCCGGTGCTGGGAGAATTCCAGCCTATCTCTAGCCTTGGTTCCATTGCACATGTATGGGTGAAGAGGAGGCTTCAGGTTGTGACTTTTGCATGTGTTCTCCTTTTAGTTCATTTACCTGGCTTATGTTAGTAGTTGGCTCACATGAGCAGTTCTTTACACAAGTGTGTCAGCTGCAGTCTCGTTGGAACTGGACCTTAACTGCGGGTACATGATGGGCTGGGGGTGTTGAGATCATGTGCTTGAACATGTACCCTTCTAGAACAGCCTTCCCCAACCTCATGCTTTGGACCAACTCCCATTATCCCATACCATTGGCCATGCTGGCAGGGATTGATGGGAGTTGTAGTACAAAACATCAGGAGGGCCCAGGCCAGGGAAGCCTGCTGTAAAGGGACTTTGTGCCAGCCAATATTTTCTTGGCTGTAGCTATACAAGATACAAGTTCTCAGACTTGGTGCTGCCGCATCACATCTCAAAGCGCTGGTGGAGCTTCTCATTCTGAAAATGCCCCCTTCCCCCCCTCCACACACAATAAGGTAATGGGCTACCGTTCTCCTTTATGCCTGATGCGTTTATTTAACATGTCAAGAGGATGTGAAATCTATTGTTGTTCAGTGTAGTATCGGATTTTTGCCCGTTCAGTTCTCAGCGGGGAATAATGCTTTGTTCTCTGCGTAATTTCTTGCCTTGACAAGCGTTTTGGAAAGGGTGGTGGCAGGGCGGAACAGAGGAAGACATTGTTCAGTACTGACATCTCAGAGCTGTGGGTTGAATTCTGTCTCCCAGGGATAGCGCTTGTTCCATTCACTGATTTGACAGTACTCTGCTCACGCATTGCGAAATAACACTTGCGCAGACGGAATAATAAACAGTAATTTGAAATTGCAACTCAGGCACGTAACGAAGAACATCGTCCGCAGTTCCTGCAGGCGGTCGCATGCTGTATGCATGTTGCTGCATGCACGGGCGTCTTCTGCTGAAAAGGGAAATGGCACTGAGCACCATCCTGGGCCCACAAGGGGGTATCCAGAACAGTACAGAAGCTTGCTTCCATGCAAGGTCCGGTTGGATCAAGGCAGGTTCCTTGAATGCCAGGGTCAAATCTCCCATCGTTTGTAAAGTTAACTTTGCTACTTTGGGAAAGTGATTATGTATATTCCAGGCAGAACAACTTCACAAGGGATTTTGGTTGCCTGATGCTGCAATCCTATGTATTGGGTGGGCAATTTGAGGCCTTCCAGGTGTTGTTGGATTACAACTCCCACCTTTTATCATCTTTGGCTATGCTGGCCAGGCCTGATAGGACTTGCAATCCATCAATATCTGGAGGGCCACCCCTGCTATTTAGAAACACTTTCCTAGCTGTAAGTGCTATGGGAATATGGGGGCTTACTTCTGAGTAAAGATGGACAGGATTATTTCGCATATGCACCAGCCTGAGTTTCTTGGGGTAAGGTTGAGAGATGAAGGTAACAATTAGATAAAATAAGTATTCATCCTTTCTTCCTGACTGGGTGAGCAAGGTAAAGGCTCTTAATAAATGTTTTTCTTTTTCCTTCCCATTGCTCTACAGGTTTCATTGATTTCATAGTAAAGCCAACATTTGCTCTTCTTACTGACTCCATGGAGAAAATAGTTTTTCCTCTTATAGAGGAAGCTTCAAAATCTGGAAGTCCTACCTTTGTGTCGCCACCAAGGTTTGGGAGATTTTTCCCCCCTTACATTTTAATTACTGAAAACTGAAATTACCCTGATATAACATTGCCACCATGTGGCAATATTTATAACTGTACTATATGACTTGGTGTGTTCTATTCCGGATAGAAATATACTGTGTATATGGCAAGAAAGGCCAAAAAAAAAAAAAATTGCTTGCTATGTTAGCAAAATCCTGTATATTTTTTATTCATGTTCTGTATATATTTGTTTCTCATCTTCTAGTCACAGAATCTAAATTCGAAGCTGGAGGATTTGATATATGATTTACAATATATAAAAATTGATAACCTGTACTACTATTTGGCAAGGGACAGAGGACTGCAACAGCCAGCAGGTGTCTTAATTCTCCTAGTCTAGGTACAGTGCGATCCTCTATACCTGAACAGAAGTAAGTCCTGTTGAGTTCAATGAGAATTACTCCTGGGTAAATTGGTATAGGATTGCAGCCTTGTGCAATCCCATGCATGTAGACTCAGACGTAAGTCCTACTCTCAGGTAAGTGTGGACAGGATTGTGATGCTAGTATTCTTCAGTTGATTTAGGCTGCAATCCTTTGCACATTTTTTCCTGGGAGTGAGCCACATTGAACTCCATGAGCCTTACATCTAAGTAGATATGCATAGGATACTGCCAGTGTAAAAAATAAAGGGCTCAGTCTTCTCCATCCTTCCCACACTCTTCCACAGGTGGGATTTGCTTTTATCAGTTACTGGTTACAGTGTACAATTTATTTCACAAAAAAAAAAAAAAAAAAAAGTCCTGTCATTTTAATTTTATTTTGCATATAGCTGTGATTACATTCCATGCACTGGAGAGTATTTATTTATTTATTTATTATTTATACATTTGTATCTTACCCTATATCATTGAGATCTCAGGCTGGCGTACAGATAAAATCGATTCAAACAGTATAACACAATAAACAATTTACATAGCTAAAAGTGTATTCAACCATTAACAAAATAATATCAGGAATAAAATAAAATAAAAACAAATTAAACTATGTGCCACTTTAGGCAAATTTAGCCCTCAAAGGCTTTGATAAAAGCCATGCTTTAACTTGGCGCCAAAACGAAGCCAATGTCTGTGACAGTTGGGCCTTCAAGGGGAAGGCATTCCACAACCAGGGTGCCACAACAGAGAAAGCCCTCTCCCACATCCCACCATAATGTATGTTGTGCGTTGGTGGGATGCGGAGGAGGACTCCTCTGACAGATCTCAAGTCTTGGGCAGGCATATATAGGGAGCGGCGCTCCCTCAAGTACCGAGGTCCCAAGCCATTTAGGGCTTTAAATGTCATTGCCAACACCTTGAATTCTGACTGGAAGCGTATAGGCAGCCAGTGCAAATCCTACTCTGTGTTTCAATCAACTTATTTCCCCTCCCCTCTTTTTCTAGTGAGAATAGCACTGGAGGAACAGGAGTGGACGTGCACAAACGGATAAGTATTAAAAACTCTGCATGCGTCGGCGGGACTTGCTCAGAAAACACTTTAGCGACTGTGGACTTAAAAAGCTTTAAGGACACCTTGTTTCAGATCATCCAAGAAAATAAAGACAGGTGGAAAGATTTGGCAGAAAAAGGTATGTTTCCCTTTTGGACAAGTACTCAGATACGTTCTCATCTCGTTCTTTAGTTCACCTATATCAGCCTTTCCCAATGTGGTGCCCTCCAGATGTGTTGGAACACAACTCCTATCAGGGGAAGATGGGCATTGTAGTCCATCTCAGCTGGAGGAGACCAGATTGGGAAATGAGGTTCTATCTTGTAATGATGGATCATTTGCTTTCATCTGGCTTCATTATGTACGTTTGAACAGATTCACTTTGTGTTTTCTTTGGGTATATGCATGAGGAAAGGTCAGTCTCCCCAATCCTTATGCATGGATTGACTGAATCCGGACTAGCTTTTGTGCAAATTGTAGACAGATCTGCTGTTCGCCTGATGGAAGCCACGGCTGAACTTGCACATTTGCGCCACTAGATGGTGGAAGTTTATATCCTGGAAGCCTGTATCTTTCACAGAGAGAACTATTCGGTCCATACATAGTTGCATAGGAGACGGGAATCTGAAGTTCTCTTTCGAACAACAGTTAGTCTAACTTAAATCCCATTCATTTCAATGGGTCTACTCTAAGTAGGACTAAGATTGGCTTCTTTCTAGTCCAATATCCGGCTTTCCACAGTGGCCAGTCAGATGTTTCTAAGATGCCCAAAAGCACAACACAAAGGCAATGGCTTTCTCTTTCCCCATGGCCCCTGGAAGCAACTGGTATTCAGAGGAACACTGCTGAACCTGGAAGGGCCATTTAGGGCACAATCCTACGCACATTTAGACAGGAAAAACCCTCCTACAACCCTAAGAATGCTGGGGGTTGTAGGAGTTTTTCTGCCTAAACATGCATGGGAATGCGCTCTTACCTATCTTGGCTAATACCCATTGGTTAGGCTGACCAGATAAAACCCAGGTCAGGGCTCATGTAACTTTAACAGTTGTAGAGAAAAGGGGATTTCAGCCAGTGTCATTTGTATGCAATTAGTTCCTGGTGAAATTCCCTCTTCATCACAACAGTTAAAGTTGCAGGGGCCCTGCCTTCTTTTGTATATGGTCACTCTAGTATAGTGCCTGCAACTTTAACTGTTGTGATGAAGAGGGAATTTCACCAGGAATTAATTGCATACAAATGACACTAGCTGAAATTCCCTTTTCTCTACAACTGTTAAAGTTACATGAGCCCTGACCTGGATTTTATCTGGTCAGCCTACCATTGGTAGAGCTGTCTTCCGCGGATTTTTCTAATCCCATTTTACAGACATCTCTGTTACTGGGCCGCCACACCTTGGGGCAGCAGAATCCAAAGATGAATGATGTGTCCTCTGAAGGAGGATTTTCCTTTTTCGGTTCTGAAATTATTGTCAATCCATTTCAACTTCTAATAATGTGACCCAGCTTCTATTAATTAGAGAGGGGGAATCAGATAGCCCTGCCTGAGGCAGAAAGACCGGCCCCTTCTCTTCCCCACCCCCAGTTTTCCACTGCATTAGCAATGGCAGCACAGTGGACCTCTCCCATCAATACTGAGCTCTGAGGGGTCCTTCCTCAGGGTGAGGCATTTTGGGCAAGTGCCACTATCACTTTGTGCAACAGTGGGGAATACTGTTTAAAGGAGCTCTTGGCCACCTCATTTATAGTACCTCACTCTGAGGAAGGACCCCTCAGAGAGAGGCATTTGGCCTGGCCGACTCTCCAGAGAGCCCAGCCAGCAGCTTCCCTGCTGTGACAGGAAAGTGGCCACTGGGGCTCTCCAGAGCACCTCCCCAATGGCTTGCTCTGAGGAAGGACTCCTCAAAGTGAGGTATTGGACTTGGAAGGCTGGCAAGTGGGTCATTGTTGGCAGCAGCTGCAACCCACACAGCCAGCCAGGCCGCCACCCCTTCTGACCCTTCCCCTGAGTCACATATTCAGTGTGGCTCCTGGGAGGGCTGGCCCTGACCCTAGAACAAATTGTTGATGCGTCAAGCCTAATGCAGACCTCTGGCCATGTATTTAGGCCTTCTGTTTTGGGGACTCTGTTTTTTGCAGTCTCAGGCCAGCAGCAAGGACAGAAGTTTTATCAAGCTTCTGATGGGCTACCATACATGGCTATTAGGGTGCATTTGGCTGGGTGAGTCACAAGTTGCACAGCCCCATCCATGGAACATGCCACGACATGACCAAAAACAAATAAATAAATGTATGTGTATGTGTGTGTGTGTTTTGTTCCTTTTCGGTAGAAGATGTGCGAAAAAGTGGCGGGCTGAAAAAAGAGCAGCAGAAGGACCAAAGCAGACATGCCCCAGATGCACAATTAGAAGATGGAACAACAAAGACAACAAGTGAAAAGAATCAGGGAAGCAATGATGAAACTCCCTTATCCATAGACTTGTCCTGTCCATCTGTTGTTCTTCAAGTGCACTCTCTCAATTCTCTTCCCGACGCACCCAGCTCTGAGACTTCCCCAAAGCTTTCTTTAAATACAAAAGGGACGGCGGACATACAGCAAGAAGCGCAACCCAACATCCCACTAAATGGTAATGCTTCATCACCAAGCATGTATCAGATGAATTCTTTTTCATTAAGGGGTTATGCCACCACATTTCTTCCATCCCTCTTGATTCGTAGCTGCTTTCTTATAAGTTCAAGAGTTCTGATGGACGTACATTATTCTGCTGCCTGCAAGAACCTCTCATTCATTTCACTAGAGGAAGATGATTTCCATCAATGCATACAGATCTGGTCCTTCCATTGAAACAAATGGAGCAGACAAGCATTTGAAAGCTCCACATGTGTTTCAGAACATGTCCTGGGGTGTGTGAATATTAGGGATGTGCAGCGGATCGGATCGGATCCATGATCTGGATCCGATCTGGCCAAAATCAGATAAAACGAAACAATTCCGATTCCAATCCTATGAACCATCCGATCCAATCTGAAGGGACCCGATGCGGATCGGAGAAATCGGAGGATTGGACCTCCACTTTATGACGTTTTAAACTGACAGTGGACTTAGAAAAATAATGTGTGGTAACTTTTTTTATTTTAAGAGGTAGAAAGTTGAAACTCCCTGACATAGGAGATTGGATGTGGCTACTCATGTGACAAAAATTCCAGAGAAATTGGTGCAAGACTTTAGTGGCAATGAGTGGTTTATTATTTTAAACTTCCATAAAGGGGGGAGGTTGTGTGTGTGTGTGTGTGTGTGTGTGTGTATGTGTGTGTTTGACAGCTTGATCCACCAATTGTGCTTTATATTACATTAATGCATCACCCAATCCTGTTAAAGACTTCCTGTGGCCTCCAATCACAATAGTGGAGGAGGGATTAGTAGAAACCCAGTATATATTCTCATTCTTTTCCTTTTGGCTCTCTGTGGGGTTTAGTAGAGCATGCCGCTCCACTTGCTTAAGCTGAGGGACTTGGGTTTCTCCCTCAAGGAGAAGTCCACAGAGTCCCCTCCGTTCCTGACTTCACCCTTTGAATGCCTGTCTGCTGCTGCTGCTGCTGTTCCTGCCTGCCAGATCCAACCTGCGAGTAGAGCATGCCGCTCTCCTTGCTTAAGCTAAGGGACTTGGGTTTCTCCCTCAAGGAGAAGTCCACAGAGTCCCCAAAGTTCTATGAAACACCTGCCATTCAAGTTAAATCATGCCCCTGTGTCTGTGAAACGGGGGCAAATGTACACCCCTTCTATGCGTTCCTCACATTAGTGTGGTGTTTGTGGGGACAGGATCTAATGAGAGAGCACTTTGCAATGGTCTTACTTACCAGCACAAGCCATTTTTAACCGTTCCATTTCAGTAAGCGACATGCCCCTGTTTCTGTGAAAAGGGGGCAGAGCAACGTTCAGCCCTTCTGTACGCTCCCCAAGTTTGAGTTCAGTTTCTGGGGATGGGATCTATGAAAGCACTTTGCAGTTTGCATGCAATGGGCAAACCCATTTTTCACAATTCCATTTCAGTTAAACCGTGCCCCTGTGTCTGCAAAAGGGGGTAGAGCTACGTACGTACAGCCCTTCAGTGCGCTCCCCAACTGGGGACATGGTCTACGTTATTACCTGCCAAAAACCCATTTTAAATGTGCCCCTGAGACACGGAAGTAAATTGAAAAAGGAACAGATGACTGGTGAAAAAGTGACTTTTGAAGGCTTACTTACAAGTAACGCCTGCACCCCTGTGTCTGCAATTCTGGGCACATGACTGGTAACATCCCATCTGCACTTGTACAAAGTTTCATGGTTCTGTCTTAAGAAAAAACCAAAGATACAGGCTTTTCCCCCTCCAAAATCAAGTCTAAAGGGATTAAAAAGCATCCGATACAAAAATCAGATATCTGATTTTTGGATCGGAATCGGATCCGATATGAAATACCTCCAATCTGGTCTGATCCGCAACAACAATTCTGATTCCGATCCAGCCTTTTGGACTGTGCACATCCCTAGTGAATATCCTTTTGGCATACCATCTTACAGCTGCTTTTCCTTTTGATTTCAACAGGTGTAAAATCAGAAATAATTCCTGAGTTAAAGATCCAGCAAAGGCAATAGCCTTACACACACAACATACATACATACTACATACAGGTGCACATTTCTATCTGCATTGCAATACTCATCTGGGTCCCACTGAAGTAGCTGGATGCATCCTTTGATATGAATCAGGATGCGCCACCGGTTGTTGCATGTGACTAGTTGCCCATGAATAGACTTGGGCAGGGCCTTGGGTTTTAAAATTTATGATGAAAGATTTGGTGGATCATACTGAAGAAATGAGAACATTGTACTTATGGCACAATTCTATGCATATTTACTCAGAAGTTAAGTGCCACTGAGTTCAGTAGGACTTATTCCTAGGTAAGTGTGTACAGGATTGCAGCCAAATACTGTTTTAATAGAAGCTTTTGATATTAGCTGAACATAAAGTTTGCTGAGAACTAATGTTAATCTTTTCTAAGTAAATAAGTAATGACTGGTTTCTTTTTCTGACTGCATACTTCTCTTTCTGTTATTGTCTCACCTGCCATTAATTGTGGCATTCAATGTCATCCAAACCTCATGGGCCAAGTCATTTGTACTAAAAATAAGGAACAGGTCCCATTGCTAATTTTACATTGTTCTACGGAGATGCGTCCCAATATGAGAAGTAGCTATAGAAGATTTCATTAGAAGAACCCATTATACTTTGCTAGTATGGATTGGGAGAAGGGAACAGCTGAAATCCCCTTGATAATGCACTGTGATAATGAGCTCAGGTTAAAACTAATGAAGCCAAGTGCAGCATGCATTCTGGTGTGTGTGTGTAAGTAAGTCATATAGGTGATCTATGGGGGAAAGAGTTGTCTGTAAGTGGAAAGCAGTCCTTTGTATTTATGTTAATATTATAATATTAATATTAGCTTAAGAATGGAAACTGAAACTGAGCCCAGGGCATAATCTCTAGCCAATCGTAAGCACATTTTAGGGCTTCTTTAGATTAAAGGGAAATCACGTTCGCTTACCATTGCCTGCTCCTCTTCCGCAATTGTAATGAGCTGAATTACATGGAAGGAGAGGGGCAACCACATGGTCTGTGACTGAAAACTTCAGTGCTCATAGTATTGAATGGGACAGCGCAACTTCCCCTTCACACAGTAGCAAATCCTGAGATATTTCAGAAGAATCGGGATATCCCAGGTTTTTTTAAAATGTGGAATAACCGGGGGAAGGAGTGCTAGATGTGCAGGAAGTTCACAACGTTGTCAAAATGACCCATGAACTTCCATGAGTAGTCCATCATGAGCATGCCTTATTTCGCTCGTGTGAAGAAGCCACTAGGCTGCAATTGAACTCAAAGGGATTTAACTCCTGAGTTGACATGTATAGTATTGCAAATGGAGGAGAGTTAAGAATGTGTCATCTGTAGAAATTAATTGTGCTTAGTTTTGGATGTACAATGCCCATTTATTTCGGTGGGTATTCCTGAACTACTCAGCATCATTTTCAAATGATTGTTATATTTTTCTCCCACCCTTCATTAGGTGGAATATATGGGTTCACCCCACACTAATTTTGTCCTCACAACTCTATAAGGGAGGTCAGGCAAGAAGTAGTGACTGGCCCAACGTCACCCGCTGAGCTTCATGACTGAGTTGGAATTTCAACCTGGACCTCCCTGGTCATAGTCCAGCACTCTAACCACTATGCCACACTGCCTTAGGGAGCCTGGTTGCACAATAACCCCCTAATATGGACTATATATAGACGTCATTTTTTTAAAAAAAGTTATTTGTATTTTCCCTTTCCAGGGGAGCCTAACCTCAGTGAGAACTCAGAAGAGCCCCTCAAAGAGCAGAAACCAGTTGTGCTGCGCAACTAGATGGATGGCATCTCATCAGTTCCTTCTGCTTTGAGAGTGAGAGGTAAATTTTCCTACCTCTTCTTCTCCAAATATCAGTGCCCTGAAGATGTATGTTTTGTTTCTTTCTGAAGATGAAAATGTTTGCCTTGTTTGCAGTACATTCCTATCCATGTCTACTCAGAAGTAAGCCCAACTGAGTTCAATGGGATTTACTCCAAAGAAAGTGAGTATAGGATTGGAGCCTTAGGGTGCAATCCTGTTCATGTTTAGACAGAAAAAAAAGTCCCACAGCTCCCAGCATGCCCCATCCAGAACTTTTTTCTGTCTAAATAGGCCCCAGTCCTCTGTTCACTTTCCTTGGAGTAAGTCCCACTTAACTCCATTGGGATTACTCTTGAGTAAACATGGATAGGGATGTATTGCAAAAGTGATCTTGATACTGGAAGACTTAATTTGGATTATAACTCGTCAGTGCACCCCCCACATTTGCAAATCTTGATTTGAATCAAGTGTTTGTTTCCTGAGGAAAACAGGAAAGCGCCTATTTCTGTTTTCTTGTGCTTACCTTTGTAGCAATTCTTGCACCTTCCCCCCTTTGGAAAATCTAAACTTAAATACAAGTAGATGCTACCTGACGAGGCTAGGAAAATGGTGTATTACATTTTCCTTTTGGAAGTGTGTATTCAATGGTATTCTTCTAAATCTCTTCTAAGTATTCTGCAGCGGAATGCCTGAAGTTTCATGCGGTGGCATATCTCAGTCATTCCCCACCCCCTTTCTTTTTATTGCAGGATGAAACAGAACAGTACTAAAATATCTTCATTTTCCTCAAGGCTGTTACCTTCTCTTTCAAATCATCCTTGGACCATTCTACCTGTATGCACAACTGGTGGATACAAATGTCGGCATTAAATACCACAAAGCCCTGAGCTGGTAACTCAAGGCACTTAACAGCAAACACTCAAGCTTCAGAGTTATTTTATTCCTTCTTCTGTTCTGTCATCCTTAACTGAGTTGGAATACATTTTCAGCCTAACCCCCCCCCCCACACACACACCCTTTTTTATTTTAAACGACGAATCCGGTCGGTACGATATCATCCCCGTGTACAAAACTGATTGGCAGAGACTTCATGGAAACCTGCTGTAAGTGGATAACATCACATGTAGATGATCGGAGGACAATACAGTGGGGATCACAAGGCGAAGTTACTCCAGACAGGGGCAACCTTTCCTTTTGCAGTCCGGTTGCGTAATGACATTCATATCCACTTGTACAGATTTTTGATTTTTTTTAAAAAAAATAGAAATATGTGTTTGTCGGGGCAGGCATTTGAGAAAAGCTGTACTGCAGAATTCAGGAGTCGCAGAAAGCCTCTTGAATACATAGCGAATGTATTGTTGACATCATGTCCTTATGTGGTGGAACTCTGCCGTTTTTATTTAGCCAGCCATTATTTTTAAAGCAACCACAACAACAAAATCTATTTAAAGCTAGTGAAATAATAGTAGGTCAGAATGTATGACAAGATCAAAACGCGACCTTTTGTTGGGATCTAGGGAGAAGCCATAGCCTTTTAGCCGAGCATGCGCTTTGCATGCAGAAGATCTCTGGTTTTATACCTGGCCTCTCCCGGTAATGATGACCTTAAACAGCAGGGCTGTGCAAGGTCTCTACCTAAAGTCTTGAGGGAGTATTTCCAGACAATTAGAAGGCAGGGCACAGCAATTCCGTCTTTTTCTCCTTAGCGGATTTTCTACGGAAGACAAAACAAGCAGAGAGGAAAACATGGGAGAGTTGTGAGTTGGAAGAGAACGAAACCTGGACCCCCATAAAATTCCAGGAATGAGGCAAGGCAAGAAAATCCTTGTCTAGAAGCATCCTTGGATACTGCCATCTGTAAACATCATTTAGACTACACAGAGCAATAGCTTGACTCTGTTTAAGGCTGCTTCATGTGTTAATGGGAATGCCATGCCATGTCTTTTTATAGAGAAAAGGTCCACTGATTATTTGGGCATGTGATCTTAATGTGCTCAGAGCCATGTGCAAAGGGGTTGTGGGCAACGTGGAGGAAGCGATGCAGTCCAGGCTTGTCCATCGCCCTGAGGACAGTACTGAGACTGTCGTGGAGTCAAAGGAACTACCATGGCAGTTCTGCATGGCTACAATGTTTTTCCTCTTGCTTCTTCTTGGCTTCCCCTTTTTGAGCTGGGTACATTCCACGCTAATCAGGTATATTAGGAGAGAATGCCAAGAAGTCAGAACTCACGTCAGTTGCCATGAAAGCCATATATGAGCCGTGCATATAAAATCTGAGTTTTTTAATTTAAGAAAAATGTTTGATGGGTGCATTTTAAGAATATTTTTGTGAATAAGGACCAGAGCTTGCATTTAGCATGGGCTTTCTGTACCGTGCAGTAAACAAATGACATTTTAGAGAATAAACTGTATGATATACTGTATAATGCAACATAGTTTTGCTAAGTCTTCTCTCTCTCTCTCTCTCTCTCTCTGAGTGTGTATACATATACACACATATACCGCTACTATTAGTAGCACCAAGAATTGGAATCATTCACTGCATCTTCATGCTCTTACAGAATTGCTTTTCCGTTATAATAGCCATTATAGTGAGCGGTTTGCTTCAAATAGGTGTATGAGAGATGCATCAAATGTGTATGTATATTCTGGGCCTCTCCCTAGGTATTACTCAGGAAACCCCCCCAGTGTGGAGCCCAGTGTGCAAACAGATGTACACATTGATCGGCTTCCTCCGCTGAAGTGAAAAAAGAGAGACTTTATGGCAAGGAGAACTCCGCCCAGGCAAAGGATCCAATGTGCTTACAGCAAGTCATTCATCTAGAGCACTGGCTCTGAGGGCAGCTTTGTTTCTGGCATTCCCATCTGAAGTTTTAAGGACATTGGATCAAACCCTTGTGCCATCTCTTTCTGCAAAGATACAGCAACTACATCCTTGCACCTGCCTTTTCAACGGAATCACGATAAGGAGTTTACTGACAAATCTCTGCATGAGTCTACTAGGTGGCCAGGAGATTCATCTGAGCTAAGCTCTGTGAGCCCTAGGATCAGGTCTTACCTCTGGGAGGTGGAAAGTGGGATTTACCAATGCATTTGTCTTAGTTGGAGGACCATACACATTGGGACCAGTTCTTTGGAAATGAGGACTAAAGAGGAGAACTAAGCATTCAAAGGACTTACCAAAATTGAAAAAAGAGCAGTGGTGCAATTAGGTAATTCTAAACTCTGGATGTAATGGTTTTACAGGGCTGTTCACACAACACACTAACCCATACTCAGTGGTTGAGTGTGGGTTGTTTTGAACCATGGGTTGTTCGTCAAACTATGGCCTGTTGTGTTGTCTGAATGCAGCTCGCTTTCTGTAGGGTGAGTTATCATATTGTCGGAAGAGTGGCTTGTTAACTACCCTGAACAACCCAACAACAAACCAGTGGGTTTCAAGGTGGCTTGTTCAAGAAAAATAAGCTATACTCCATGGTTTACGAGCCACCTGTGTGTAAACAACCCCTCTACTTTTCCCCCTGTAGGGCTGTAGGGAAAACTGGGCAGGGCCCCTACAACAGACAGTTGAGGGTTGCATGAGGGGTGTGGGAAGTGCACCCCTGTTCTACTGAGTGGAGTCCTAGACTTCAGCCCCAAAGTTAGGCTGACCATATGAAAAGGAGGACAGGGCTCATGTAACTTTAACAGTTGTAGAGAAAAGGGAATTTCAGCCAGTGTCATTTGTATGCAATTAGTTCCTGGTGAAATTCCCTCTTCATCACAACTGTTAAAGTTACATGAGCCCTGTCCTCCTTTTCATGTGGTCAGCCTACCCAAAGTCCTTCCCTGATGGCACCACAATAACTGTGGCCAGTAAAGGGGGATTGTTCATGGCACTTTACACTGTACTTAGTATGCACTGTTAAAGGGAAAGAAAATGGAGAAGCAAGTTCATATACAATTTCTGTTCATTTACATAGAAGGAATGAGTGTTGAGGGTCTTCAGCTTAAGCCCTGCTCTTATAGCAGAGAAAATGCATTAATGGCATGATCCTATGCATGTTTAGACAGAAAAAAAATGTCCTACAAATCCCAGCATTCTCCAGCCAGCCATCGCTGGTTGGGGAATGCGGGAATTGTAGGATTTTTTTCTGTCTAAGAGGCATAAGATTCTGCCTTAATCCTGCTGTATCCATGAACTGCTTTTGAGAGTATGCTCCATTCTACTGGTTCCCTTATTCTGAAACCAACGTAATGCCCTCTTACCCAACCAGGCTGAAATTATTGGAAGAATCCCTTTTAAAACAGGCAAAATGGGGCTGGCAGCTTCTTCAAAAGCATCCAAACAACCCCAACTTCAAACATGACTAAAGGCTACAATTCCCAGAATTCTTTGGGGGGAAACGATGGCAGTTGGGGCTGGTATAAAAACAATGTGCTTGTGATGTATGTAGGGCCTTATACGGATGTGTCGCTAAACACTCCACAAAGGCCTTATGGAAAATGAATTCCATATTACTACAAGCAACTGTTGAAAGGTTTAATTTCCAACATGCATTTATATATTTATCTTGAGATATCTGGTGTACTCTGTAACATAATCATGGAGTATCATGTTGGCATTTTTTTAAAAAAAGTTAATTTTCACTGTGGCAACCATCATGGAATGTACGGGGGAGGGTATTTTTCTGCTCTACTTGCCTATGATACGATGGCTAAATAAATTTACATTGGAAGACAATGTTTGTAAAATATTGACATAGCCTGGCTATATAATGAAAACGATTGGGTCACTGCCTTTAGCTGTGTTTGGCAAAACTGATGCACTATATATATAAAAAATGCCATTGGTTTCTGTGGCTTGTGATTCAGTAATTTCATCTATTCCCTCCCCCCTTTTTCCTTTGCCTCCCATTGTGGAAAGTATACACCATTTATGCTATATCAATAGCTACTTTCAGAGGTTTTCTTCCATACATTCAAGTGATGCTTGGAGGGGACCAACCCCTCAGATATTACCTGACCCACTGCAGGTGTCGTCCTAAACCTGCAAAACTCAGGACTGGGTGCTTTTTTCATTCTGTTCAGTTTCATTTTTACAGCAGAGGCCTGCGTGAGCATTTGGACCCTTCATTTTCCCCAGGTCTGAACAATCCTGGACCCAAATGGATGAGTAACCTGAGACAGTTCTCAATGAAATTTCACTTGTTAATTCTCCCATCTCAGTTTTATGCCCTGTGAGGTGGTGTGTTTTTTTAGTGTGTTTTTTAAACCCGCCAAATCTTGAACATGGTATGAGCTGCTATTCTCACATACTCAACAGAACCTTATTACTTCCCCTTTATCAATATGTGTTTTTTTGGTCTATGGACCGTAAATAAAGTTGTTGTTGAGGTAGATCCCCTTGCTGGTTCCTAGTTCTATAGCAGTTCTTGGGGATCAGCGTAAGCTGTTGTGAACCTCTAACATTATCTAGACACAAGCAATTGTTTTTAAAGAGGGCTGAAAGCCATCAGATCTGCACACTCTTTTCTTTTGCTACACTGCCATTTCTGCTCAGACAGGATTCTTTAGGCACTACTAAATCAGGAACAACCTGTGAGCAGAGAAGTCAGTAGGATGCTTGTACATATCTTAAACAATGACAGCTCTATTGTTCTACTTTCTGCTCTCTGAAGGGGATGGAGGTGGCAACACAGTCTGCCTCTGATTTCATTTCGTTGCCTGCAGCAATAACATGGCACACTTGAAATGCCCACTTCCCGTATTCATAGATGATAGATAGATAGATGATAGATAGATAGATAGATAGATAGATAGATAGATAGATAGATAGATAGTTGGGAACAGTCTGTTCTCTCCAGGATGATAAAGAACTGTATTATTAATTTTCATAAAAATAACAATTCATTTCTTCCTTACACTTATCTTCTGAAACTTGTTCACATCTTCACTTGAAAAAAACATTCTGAGAGGTGATGCTACATTGATGACTCTTTGTCCCACAAGGTATCTGACCATCATCAGATTATTCTTAAGCTCATTTTGCTAGTGAAACATTATTATAATGTTGAAAAGCATCAAGGAGCTCCATCAGACTAGTGTTTTATTGCACGCTCATTACTGGGCACTCGCGGATTTTCACGGGTCCCTCTCACGACGTCATCTGCCTCCTGCCCCTTCTAGCCTTCTTTGCGTGACAAAAAACCCACCCCAGTAAGTGGAAGTCTGACTTATTTTTAAAGATGGAAGTTGCCGTTATCTCCTGCTGTGTGATCAAAACGGCCCACTGAATGAGCCACGTGCACATTGTTTACTTCCTCTTTCAAAAGAGGAAGTAATGAGGGACAAGCGTGTGGGTGGGCAAGCGATGGTAAGCAAGCACGATTTCCCCCCTGTGTGATGACACTCAAGCATAGTAACTCTTGGCTGCCTTCTTCTGTTCAGTTACCAACGTGTATGATGCAGATGGGGTACTTGCTCAAGAATTAGAAATGGGCTTCCAGGTGCTTATTTGGCATTTTAAGTGGAGGAAAGTGCCACAGAGGGGATAGTTGCAGGGGAAAGCAGCAGGCAGAAAGGTCAATTGACTATTCTCCTGCTGTTCCTCTGATACAAACCTGTCCCCTCTCCTGCCAATACACCGTGGGAAAATGCAGGAGGATTACAAGTGGAAGACAATATTTGGAACCATCCCACCCCCCCACCCCCACAGTAAAATTCTGTAAAGAAGGCAGGGCGATGGCCCACTAAAAGCCTTGTCTGGAAGCAGTCTTAGTGCTTCCTAGAATGGGAGCCATAGAAATGAACAGGACTTAGGTTAGTCAGTAGACCCATTGAAATCAATAGGACGAACTGTAAATTAGTTGTGACTAATTTATGCCCTGTTGAGTTCAGTGGGTCAAACTCTTAAATATGACTAAGTCTGGATCCAACCCTGTTTGTTTTACTTGGCTCTAAAGTCAGAATGAGGAGAAATGGCAATTCTCAAATCACAGCAAGTTTAAAACTTCTTACAAATCAAATGTAGCAATTCCGATTGCATCATACCCTTGCAGGCCAAAACCTTGGCCTGGTTGTTGACAAATAGCAGAGGCTAATATCAGCCACCCTCTCTGCTTAGTGTAATTACTTAGCCCTTTATATTTCATTGCTCTCAAAGAGATTAGCCACCCCGTTAGGTTGCTACAGAGGTCAGATCAATGAGTGACTAAGTACACATACCTCATTCGCCGGTTTGACCATCAGCTGATGAAGATTTCACCTCAGTTCCTAAATCCTTACTGTTGATTTTGAAGCATAAGCTTCGGAACTGCATGGGCGGTGGGATTGAGCAGCAGTGTGCTAATGCAGTGTGCCAATCATCCAGTCATGACATGTAGCCTGTGAACATATATTGGTATCCCTCACCTGAGATGGAAGTCACAATGAAGAAGAACTTCAAGGCACAAAAGAAGGGGTTTTTTAATCTCAAAAAGAGTATTTGAGATATGACGGGGAAGTGGGTGTGGCCACCTGGGAAAATCCGGAGGGTTGGATTGGGAACCCAGGTGGGCAGGATTTGGTTCCCAGGCCTCAGGTTCCCCACTCCAGTTCAATGAAAAGACAAGGATAGATAGTATCCAAGATGTTTGGTAGAATATCCTTGCAATCTTAAATCTTTCCTGTAAAATTTCCAGTACAATAGAGCATATATAGAGCTCTATCAGATGAGCGTTTTATTGCATGCTCGTTACTGAGCGCTTATGGATTTTCACGGGTCTCTTTCACGACGTCCTGTGCCTTCCGCGCCCCTCCCGCCCCTTCTAGCCTTCTTTGCGCCACAAAAACACACCCCAGTAAGTCTGACTTATTTTTAAAGACGGAAGTTGCCGCTATCTCCTTCTGTGTGCAGGAGAAGCAGTGGGACCAAAACCGGCCCACTGAATGGGCCATGAGCACATTGTTTACTTCCTCTTTCAAAAGAGGAAGTAATAAGGGACAAACGCGAGGGTGGAGAAGCGATGGCAAGGAAGCATGATTTTCCCCAGTGTGATGACACTCATAGTTGAAAATGAGTAGCTGCGCAGTGGGCAGTTTTGTCCTGTGGTGCCTTGCATACAATTATATGAGCCAGTTCAGCCAAACAGCATGACTGGAAGCTGATTTGCTTTTAACTGCAACCAGACCAAGGCCCTTTCCACACCAGGCTGTTTGCCTGGGAAGGCCCCACACTGATCCCTATGTGCCAATGGTGTGTATTAGGTACTTCCAGAATCTCCCTCCCTCCTGGTGCGCCGATGGTGTGTATTAGGTACTTCCGGGACCGCCCTCCCTCCTTCTATACCCCTATGGTGTAGAAAGGGCCCAAATTGGTTTTCGTCCCAAGTATTGCGACTTGATGAGATTACAAATAGGGCTGTTTCTTCCATCGCTCTTTCATGTTTTACTTAAACGTTGTGTGTTTGGGCTCTCACTAGAAGCTAATGACATTCTCCGTGTCATTTCTTACTTTGATAAGCCCTTTAAAACGTAAAAGACATTGTTCATTCCTGACATCTCTGAGCCGTGGGATGAGTTTTCCCTCCCAGGGATATGACTTGTTCTGTTCACTGATTTGACAGAACACTCCCACGCAATATGAAATAAAGCTTTGCTTCCACCAAATAATAAACAGTCATTTGGAACATCAGCTCAATGGTGCATGTCGCACAAAGTAATATAATGTTGCCCACAGGCCCAGTAAGGACTCTCCCCAAGTTCCCCCTAGCAAATAATTAATTGCTCCATAAAAGAGAACGCTTATTGCAGATAATACCTTATCATTGTAAGATCATAAAAATGCTGTCAATAATGGTGAACATTTTACCATGGAGGTATTTGCTATATGTGTTCTGCAGAAATTGCTGTGATAAGAGCGGGGTGGGGGGAGGGGGAGGGAATTGCTCCTACTCTGAGGAAAGTAAAATATAACTAACAAATAAATGAATAAATATTTGGGCCATAATCCAGTCCTACTCTAGATGAAGTGCCTACATGCAGAGTATTGCCATAGATTAAATCAACTTTCCCCAACCTGGTGCCCTCCGGATGTTTTGGATTTCAACTTCAACCAGTCCAGGCCAGAATGGTCAATGATGAGAAATCTTGGGAGTTATAGTCCAAAACATCTGGCAGGCACCAGATGTTGGGGAAGTCTGGACTAAATGTAGCCACTGTCTGTGTATCAGCAGGACCCACCACTAGCACAACAACAACTAGTAGTTCCTGAGACAACCAGGAATGAGTGAAAATGCTCATTTCCAGAATGGAACAGGTCAGTGGACCTCCCAGGTGGGAGCTTCGCTGACGTGTCCCGATCTGGAAATGAGTCTGCTCATTTCTGGAGTTGTTTCAGAAGCCACTAGTTCCTTTTGTGTTCGATGTGGTTCCCGCTGATGCAACATAACCAGGGGAGGCACAGCACCCTCCCCTTTGAATATGATTGTTGCTGTTTTAGTTGACAATTAAATGCATCTTCCGTATCTAACCCTTTGTTGTTCTTCTAACTGCTGAAGAGCAAAGAAATGCCTCAATAACATCTGGAAAGGGACAGCATTACAGTTACACTAAAGAACAGAAAGCTCTTAAAGAAGCATATGTGGGAACTTTGTGACACTAAAATGGCTCATAAATGGATCTTTTTTATTGATGCTCACCTGGAAAATGTCATCTCAATAGAGAGCTTAGTGGTCCATTGATAAGTGTAGCAGCGCTTCACTGTCAATTTTCCCAGAAATGTTAAGGGCCCACCAGTTTAATTAACCTGAAATGTATGTCTTAGAACCATCTAGGTACATCTTTAAGCAGCGACAACAAAAATGCAAGGTGATAAATGATGCTGTTCAGCTAAACTAAATCCATGTAAGCTTTGTTATGGGGTCAAGCTCCATTACATTAAAGGAGCATGTTGCACAAGCAGTACATCGTTGATGGTGCCTTAACTCAGCAAACACAGCCCTGGCATGTGTCTACTTTTTCATTGTGCCTCATAAAGAATGTAATAAACATTACCCAGATGAAGCAATGCAGCCATTCATGCATTTAAACAGGTTCTACCTACTGAATGTTAAAACGCTGTCACTGGAGACACTAAAATCTAGGGACGTGCCAAAAACGGGTGCTTACATGAGCAAGGAGTGGTAAGTCCTGACAGAAGAATCAGTTTGGATCATATGGAATGGGCACTCGCTGAGCTCCAGCAACTTGCACAGACATTGTGTGTGTGTGTGTGTGTGTGTGTGTGTGTGTGTTGAACATATCTGTATTTTTTTTTAAAAAAAAATTGTTCAGTACATATCTTTTACTTCTTGCCTTCCCATTGTAATGTTCTATTTGACTTCTATTTTGTCATAGTTCTGTGTTATACTTTTTTCTTTCTTCCTTTTTACACACTCATTACTCTATCCACAAATGGGTAGAGTAATGCTGCGATCCCAAATTGTGCTTGCTATCTCAGGGCACGCACGGAACGTATACAAAAACAAACAAACAAACGAAAACAAAAAACTAAGGACCACCAATATGTAATAAACATAGCTTTGGATTCAGATTTCATCATTCTCAGTAGACCCATTGTAATCAATGGAACCTAAATTAGTCGTGAATGGCTAAAGCCCCCTCCATTTCAATGGATCTACTCTAGGTATGGCTAAATCTGGATCCAACCCTTGATGTTTTCAGTAAATTAGAAGTTTAGTAAAAGAACAAAGAAACAAACCAAACCCCCGACCTGCAATCCAAATATTATTTATATGTTTTATTACTGACCCCATGTCAGTTTTTAATAGTAATTCTGCTGAGTGTTTCAAAAAGCAATTAAAAGGCCCACATAATGTCAAAACCCTTGATAAATGTAATAAACAAATGACATATTCAAAGGATGGAATCAGGGTCCCATTAGAACTGGAAAAGAAATATAAGAACGACATATGGCAGTATAATTAGCATGATTAGAGAGACACAGGAGAACAAAGTTTAAGCTTTAGGGAATGTGTAAGAAGAAACCAACATATCCAGTTCACTGCTAAGGAAACTACAAAATCTCACTCTTTTTTTTTTTTTTAAAGGGCAGAAAATGAGAGACAAAAGGCATGATCCAGCCAAAGTCAAACACTTTCAAGTCCCACTGATTTCAGTAGGAGAGGCTGAAGTGCATGCTTAACGCTCTGTGGAAATCAATGGGAATCTCTTTTCTAGATCTCTACCACAGCCTTCACATCAATCATCCTTAATTTGCATTGAGACAAACAGTTTCAAGGGCTCAGTATGTATGGATTCATGCCACTGACACCTTGAGTCAAATAATTACAAAAGTGGAATAAAAAGCAGGAAACAACACCATGGAATGGAGATTGTGCCCCAACAATTATCTGCGCACTTCAATACCGCTATAAAGCAGTAGTGTAGGAGTGTCATCAGATGTGGGAATTTTTGCGTTTCCCTACCATCGCTATGACCTCCTGCTGCTGTCCCACAATAGTGATGATCTCTTTACAGAGGGAGAGAAAGAGGAAGCAGCAACAACCATGTGGCCCATTCAGTGGGTGTTTTTATTGTGCTGCTTTTCCTACACACAGCAGGAAATGGCGTCAAGTTTCATTTCAAAAAAATAAGTCAGATTTTCCGGGTCTTTTTTTGTGATGGAAAAACAAGTGAAAGGTTGTTGTCGTGAGGATAAAATGGAGAGGAGGAGGATTATGCATGCCTCCTTGGAAGAAAAACAACGGGATATAAATGCAATTAATAAATAAATGAATAAACCTCCATCATCCTTCACCATTAGTCATGCTTGCTGGGACTAATGGAAGTTTGAGTCCAAAGCTCTGGAGAGCACCAAGCCAGGGAAGGCAGATTTAAAACAACACCTTAATCAGTTCAGGAAACAATATAAGTTGCAATCTACAGCGTTAGATGCAGAGAAACTCTGGGCATCCTAAAAAAACATGTAAGCACCCTTCAAAACTAAGGATACATTTGGATGGAAAACAACCTCTCCTCTCAGCTTTATGACCCTATCACAGCTTTCCCATACAGACAACACATTTATGGGGAGGTTGGCAATAACAGCAGATGGTGGGCATCTATGGCATTGCCAGCCGGCCACAGCTTGTGTAGAATATCTGTGTTGATGCAGCTTTCTCACCGGCTGCAAAGACTGTACAGAGCACCATTTTTTATTTCTAAATGTATGTTGTCTTTATTTTGTAGCATTTAAATCGGTATTATTTACAACTGATCTTAGACGGCAGCTCGCATTCAGAATTTAAGCTGTAGCAAAAAAATAAAGTTAGAGGAAGGACTCAGCATGTTTGCAAGCTACATATTTGGAGTCATTAAAATGAAAAGAAAAAAGGAAAGGAAAGGAAAAAAATGGCTAGAAAAGAAACGGTTATCTTCAGTGATAAGGTACCATAGACCGGTTTTGCAAGTTGCTGTAAATTCCACCGTGAAATCTTCCTTCTCTTGGGTACTGACCTGAAGACTGCCTTGGGTCAGGAATGTAAGCAATAGAGTTCCAATGTAAGTAGAGAAAGTTTAGCAGTTCACTTATGGACAATAAAGGATCTCCCACAGACGTTAGGTACCAGTTATGGGCTCCACTCCTCATCTCTTTCATTAACTCCTTCATCTTCTTCTGGGAACGCTGAGTCATTCTGGTTTTTTAGGTGCTTAATCCCTGTAAGTAGGAAGAACATCTTTAAGCCCACACACACACACACTCACGCCCAGAATCTTGTCTGCTATGCTGCAGGAAGAAAGCAATCCATGTCAAGCGTGTTGCTCTTGTGTATGAACATGGCTGTGTTTATTGAATGTGAAAAGCTGAGTTTCCATTACAGGGTTAAAGGAAAGGCCAAACTAGACAGGAGATGTATGGGGGCTCCGATTTCATTTGGGCTCTGAATCCATTCTGGGTTTCAGTCAGAACCAGCCAGAACTCTGAAGGAGACATCCAAGGGGATATGGTTTGGGAGATATGGTTCAGCACCTTGGACATCTCCTTTGGACTGCTGGCTGGTTCTGAATGAAACTCAGAATGGATTGACAGCCCCACGGAAATTGGAGCTACCAGCCTCCACTGGCATAGCCTGGTGTCTTTTTCAGAGGTGTTTTATCTATGTTTCTAAATAATAAAAACTTTAAATTGCAAAAAAAAAAAAATCATATTTTAATAAGGCTCTCTCATGCCCAGTAGCTAAGCCATGGGTGTGGGTGTGGGTGGGTGTCTGTGTCTGTGTGTTAAAAGCAGCCATAGGGTAGGGGCAATCTGGATTTGGGCCATGGCATGCGGGGGAAGTGATACTTAGCCCTTTCCTCTGTGCCAGTTTGCCACTGCAAATCTCCATTCCCACCACCAGAGCTGCTGTTAGTCTTAGGCCCCCTCCACAAGGATGCGCTTTTGCGCCCGGTTCGGGGATTATGCGCATTATCGCAGAGGCGCATTTACTCCTAATCCCTCTGCACGGGAGGCAGCGAGAGGCGGCGAAGCGCATTAATTGATGTCCAAAAAGCGCTTTACATGTAGTTAACGCGCATAATCGCTTGTTCACACCGCGAAAATGCGCTTTAACGGCCGGAGCAAAATAAAAGTCGCTATTTAACGCGCATTCGAAAATGCGCATTATCGGGGAGATAACGCGCCTGTACGCCCGTTTTGCGCTCCGTTGGTGTGGAGGTAAAATTTATAATGAGCCTTCAAGGCTCATTAAACGTCTCGTGTGGAGGAGGCCATAAAGTCATAAATATATGTGTCCGCTTTTAGCAACAGCAACAAAAAAAACCACGGGGAGTTTTGCATTTGTGCATCTCCAGTGTCAGGTCAAGTTTGGTCTTGAGTTGGCCAAGAACTCACCAGAAGAAAAACTGCCCTGGGGGCTGTCTTTACGGCACCAAGTTGGCATCACCTCCCTCAGAAACCCCAGGGACTTCCTCTCCCACAGTGATGTTGAGTAATCCCGATGCCACGGAGGGAGCGCAGGGTTTCCGGTGGCCATCCGGGTCCTGGAGAAGCCCCCTTGCCCTCTTCCTGGTGGACCAATCGCTGGTCACCTTCTACCAAGGAACGCCCCTAGATTGGCACTGGAGCGATGGCAGATGGCAGAAGAGCCATAGTAACCTCGCTCCCATTGAAAAAGTCACGGTAAGTCCCTGACTTTTTCAATGCGCAGCTTCACGGGAAAGCCCCGCAGTGGCTGTGAAGCTGCAGCTGTGTTATGTAACTGATGCAGCACAGATCCGCAGCCACTGTGAGGCTTTCCCCACGTAGTATAGAGACTCCCCCATGCTTTTCAAAAACGCTGTGGTCTCTACTCTGATCCAACCATAATATGGCCAGAAGTGTGGTAGACTGGAAAGATGGTTCTCTCTGGATACATACCTTATCCATGTTATTTAGTCATTCTGATAATCAGTATAAACACAGTAAGCATACAAGTTTTCTACTTGGTACATTTGCAGTGCAATCCAATGTATGTCTATTCAGAAGAAAGTTCTATAGACCTTTCACCCCATATGCATATGATTTCAGTCGTGAGTCACATATTTTCTTGTCATCTTGAACTCTTGATTTCACACCCCCACCCAGCTTTGTTTCATATAATCTGATTTATAGTCTGATTGTGCATAGCGCATAGGGAGACATTTTTCTCCTTCTCTCATAATATTAGAACCTGGGGTCATCCTACGAAGCTGATTGGTGGGAGATTCAGGACAGATAAAAGGAAGGACTGCTTCACACAGAGCATCAGTGGCTACTAGTCCTGATAGCTATGTGCTACCTCCAGTATCAGAGACAGTAAGCCTATATACACCAGTTGCTGGTGGACATGGGTGGGAGGGTGCTGTTGCACCATGACCTGCTTGTGGGTTCCTGGCTGAGAACTGTGTAAACAGAATGATGGACTAGACGAAAGCTTGGTCTGTTCCAGCATGGCTCTTCTTATGTTCTTATGTTCTGCCACTTGCTAACTTGAAGATTGTCCTGCCTCAGGGTCCATGGTGATTATCAGGCAATGTTCCTTGAAGTGAACATACTGGGTGAACAACTACAAATAAAACCCAATGCTTCTTTTTAAAATGTTTCTTTGAGTTACATGATATTGCCCTGCTCATAATTCACTCCCAACCTGTCACGCATTTCTCTACTATAATACGATATGGCCCTGAGATCTCTTGCTCCAAGGATGTTTTGTTGTGTTTATGCCCTTTGTCTGCCTCCCAGTCACTCTATTCATGCTCTGCTACCCCTTTTGTGCTCAGCTAAGCCTGCACTCCTCATTACTGAGCTGAGATCTCTATGCTCGGACTGAAATTCTGTTCAGAATTCCTGCCTTTGTCTACTGGTGTTTCTCTTCTCTTGCCATCTGTCCTATGGCAACTCGCATCCAGTCTCCACACAATGCAGCCGTGATTTCCCTGGGTCCATATTTTCTTCTACCCCACAACAATCAGATCATACCCTTAGGTTCACCTGCTCCAGAATTACCCTGTTCAACAGTCCCTGATGTCACAAAATGAGAAAGAACACATAAATATGCCAGGCTGATTTTGTCTCATGTCTAAAAGTTTGCTGGTTCCTTCTTTCCTTTATCTCAAAGGCTCTGATTTCACTGCAGGTAATTTGATTCAATTAATGTTGATGAAGAAAGCCTGAACACAAAAGCCATTTTCAGTAAGTATGCTCTAATACGCTTTCAACGGGTAATGCATTTTAGATTAAATCACAGCCTCAAAGCTTATTTCCAGATCCAGGATAAATTATCTGTGCAAATGAGGCCAACATTTTGACATGTTTCCAGACACACCATGAAATCTCCAATGGGGAAACTAAACCTCGACATCTGGTTTAATCCACCCCACCAAAGTAGAAGAAATTTGAAAGTGAATAAGTATTCAATAATATGCTTCAACCTTGTTAAATATATCTGGTCCAGGAGTAGGCAAGCGTTTAATATACATCCGAGGCATCCAAATCAACTTAATGAATCAAAAGTGGTGTTGAACCTGACCATATCACACAATGAAGCTTTCGTGACCTGCAGATGAACTGATCCAAAGATTTCTTATAGGTGCTAGAGCTCTAAGGCACATATGCAGCTGCCCTGCTCATCAAGGCTGCACCATTCATTTCAATGGAGGAAGAAGATCTGTGTGAGCATTGCACTGAGTACCGCGCTGAGCAAACAGAGAGCTCCGAATTGTGGCATGTTTGTATTTCTAGATATATTCATTGTGATGAAAGTAATATTTGGCAGCAGTGCACCATGGCAGAATTAACTTCAATTCTTCCTTCTTGTAGATTGGAGACTGAACATTTCCTTTGAATTAGGAGCAGGGTAGAAACTTTTTCAGTCTGGGGGCCAGATTCCTGGCTGGACCAGTATGGTGGGGCAAAATGATGTTGGGGGCGGGGGGCCTCCACTACATCCCCTCCCCTGACATCATCCCCTCCTGCCCATTCTGGCTTTCTCCATGCTGAGAGGTTGCATGCCTCTCTGTGCATGGAGAAAGGGACTCGGGTGATGCTTGGAGGAGCTGCTCCTCCCAGTGCTGGCTGAGTCCTGGCCTGGGAATCCCCAGTGTCATCCCTGCACAGTGGCACTGTGGATTTCCCATGGTGGTCAATAGGAGATATGAAGCTTCATTCCAAATCTTACTTCAGGCTTGGATCTGAGTTGAATCAGGCAGCTTCAGACCATTTCCCGAAGTGCAAAATTAGGGTCCGAACTGAACCTTGTGGCCGGTGCACTGCCTCACCCCAGTAGATACCATTACTGGATGCACTTTCCATCTTCTGTATAAAGACATTGGCTTGTCCAACCGTTGTTGATGGGAACAATATACCTAAGTTTCTACACACAATGGAAAAACATGGCCTGGACATTTGGTCTGGACTAATCAAATCTCCTTAAATAAAAGCATTTTAATTTTCAACCTTCCTATATTAAGTCTTAAAGGGTCAGGTTCTGCTGGGTTAGTAAGTCAGGCAAGAAACTCCCAAGCATATATTTTTAGCCTTTTTCTTTATTTCTTCTTTATCCATATCTATGTGCACACTGACATGGGAATAAGTCCCAATGAACTCAACAGGGTCCACTTCTGAGTAGGCATGCATAGGATTGCCCTGCAAGGCTTGTTCTAGGTGGGCCACACGTTGGCTGAATTTGGACAACACGATAGTCAATGGTGGGGTATCCGATCCTCCCCAAAATCGGGAAAATCCAATCCGATCTGATCTGATCTGATCAACCTCCGATCCGATCCGATCCGCCGAGGTCCGATCCGGATCGGATGCCATTTTGAATGCTTTTTCCCATAGCCAAGTATTGTTTTACAAAAACACCTATAACTTTTTCATTTTTAAAGATAGAAGGATGAAACTTCGGCACATTGTAGACTGGTTAGGGATAGTTATCTGTAAGAAATTTCAGAAAGATTGGTGCATGCGTTTTGTGGCAATTAATTTTTTAATAAATACCCAGGAATGCCTATAACTTTGTCATTTTTAAAGTTACACATATGAAACTTTGCCACATTGTAGGTGGTACCTTGGGACCTACGTGTGTGAAATTTCAGAAACATAGGTGCTTGCCTTGTGTGGCAATTAATTTTAGAAAAATGGGTAGTAGTGGGGTAAATACAGTTATGCCTCCCACTTTTTTATTTTTGAAGATACAAACAGGAAACTTGGGCACATTACAGGTACCACTTGGCTTGATATGTGTGTGAAATTTCAGAAACATTGGTGTTTGCCTGATGTGGCAATTAATTTTTGAAACAATGAGGGATTCATTGGACAGCACTTGCCCATAGGGATTCATTGGGCAGTACTTGCCCATAGGCAAGCGAAGTGTTCCCTGTAATGTGCCCATGTTTCCTGTTTGTATCTTTAAAAATAAAAAAATGGGAGGTGTAACTGTATTTACCCCACTACTACCCATTTTTCTAAAAATTAATTGCCACACAAGACAAGCACCTACGTTTCTGAAATTTCACACACATAGGTCCCAAGGTACCACCTACAATGTGGCAAAGTTTCATGTGTGTAACTTTAAAAATGACAAAGCTATAGGCATTCCTGGGTATTTATTAAAAAATTAATTGCCACAAAACGCATGCACCAATCTTTCTGAAATTTCTCACAGATAACTATCCCTAACCAGTCTACAATATGCCCAAGTTTCCTGTTTGTATCTTCAAAAATAAAAAAGTGGGAGGCATAACTGTATTTCTCAATGGGAAAGTGCAATGCAATGATTCCCTATGGGCAAGTACTGTCCAATGATTCCCTATGGGCAAGTACTGTCCAATGAATCCCTATGGGCAAGTGCTGTCCAATGAATCCCTCATTGTTTCAAAAATTAATTGCCACACCAGGCAAGCACCAATGTTTCTGAAATTTCACACACATATCAAGCCAAGTGGTACCTGTAATGTGCCCAAGTTTCCTGTTTGTATCTTCAAAAATAAAAAAGTGGGAGGCATAACTGTATTTACCCCACTACTACCCATTTTTCTAAAATTAATTGCCACACAAGACAAGCACCTACGTTTCTGAAATTTCACACACATAGGTCCCAAGGTACCACCTACAATGTGGCAAAGTTTCATGTGTGTAACTTTAAAAATGACAAAGTTATAGGTGTTTCTTTCCTCATTGTTTCAAAAATTAATTGCCACACAAGGAAAGCTCCAATGTTTCTGAAATTTCACACATATATCAAGCCGAGTGGTACCTGTAATGTGCCCAAGTTTCCTGTTTGTATCTTTAAAAATAAAAAAATGGGAGGCATAACTGTATTTTACCCCACTACTACCCATTTTTCTAAAAATTAATTGCCACACAAGACAAGCACCTACGTTTCTGAAATTTCACACACATAGGTCCCAAGGTACCACCTACAATGTGGCAAAGTTTCATGTGTGTAACTTTAAAAATGACAAAGTTATAGGCATTCCTGGGTATTTATTAAAAAATTAATTGCCACAAAACGCATGCACCAATCTTTCTGAAATTTCTCACAGATAACTATCCCTAACCAGTCTACAATGTGCCGAAGTGTCATCCTTCTATCTTTAAACATGAAAAAGTTATAGGCATTTTTGTAAAACAATACTTGGCTATGGGAAAAAGCATTCAAAATGGCGTCCGATCCGGATCGGACATCCGGTCCGATCCGATCCGACCATCCTCCGATCCGATCCGATCCAACCCCCAAGGTCCAATTCCGATCCGCTATCCGATCCGATCCGGGGGGTCAGTGCACATCCCTAGTAATAATCAACTTTACAGTTGTTAATCTAGGGGGTACTCCCCACACAACATGGTAATAAATAATCAGCTGTGGTGTGGATTAGGATCAGCGCTGAGTTGACTATGGCGCATTCGGATGACACAATAGTCAATACAACTGACAATTGTTTCCCCCCACCCAGTTGATTATTGTGTTGTCTGAATTTAGCCTCAGAATATGTTATGTCCCCCATGTTTCTGCAGCAGAGGTTGTAATGGGTGGAGGGACCTTCCAGAATTGTAGTTTTAGGATGTATGCTTATTTTAAATAGGGTGATCATATGAGAAGGAGGACATGGCTCCTGTAACACTAACAGTTGTATAGAGAAGGAAATTTCAGAAGGTGTCATTTGCATGCACGCAGCACCTGGTGAAATTCCCTCTTCATCATAACAGTTAAAGCTGCAGGAGCCTGTGATGTTTTACTGTTTAATACCATTTATTTATAATGTAAATGTTTGCAATGGTTTACTGATTATTGCTATTTAGGATGTTAAGTGCTGTTTGGACTTCGAACACAAGGTTGGTAAGTGGTTAATTCTGTTGGGAGGGGGGAGTGAGTGAATAGAATGTGAAGTGAATGCTGATGGGCTGGTGGTTCAAAGGTTTCAATTGGCCACTAGCAGTGAGAGGAAGGAGTTAGGAGAGAAGCAGTTCAAAGTTGTGTGTGAAGACAGTGAGAAGGAGTCTGGGTTTCTCTGCAGAAGGGTTTAGAGCAAGAGTTGGATTAATGTGTTTTATTATTTTGGGGAAACAGTGAATGGGAGGAGATAGTGTAGTCTAGCGGATAGAGTAGGTAGGGTTACATGGGAAACTGTATCGAAGTAAACAAGTATTGTGACAAATGAAACCGCAAGCTTTCTAAACTGCATGAGCTTACTTATTGTTAAATAAAAGTTAGTTTGTTTTGCAAACTGCATTGGACTCTTCATCACAACAGTTAAAGTTGCAGGGGCCCGGCCTTCTTTTGTATATGGTCACTCTAGTATAGTGCCTGCAACTTTAACTGTTGTGATGAAGAGGGGATTTCACCAGGAACTAATTGCATACAAATGACACTGGCTGAAATTCCCTTTTCTCTACAACTGTTAAAGTTACATGAGCCCTGTCCTCCTTTTCATATGGTCAGCCTACCTATGGCCTCATTTGGATACTATCCTAAACTATGATTTGTCATTTCAGGAGTGAGCCTAGGTGTGACACACTCCTTCTCCCCTTCCTTCCTTCATTGGGACTACAAGGAGACCTGAAGTGTTTGTTTCCATTTTTGCCTAATCACAGTTTGTTGTTTTGTTTGATCCTCGATAAACTATTATTAGTCTTAACTGTGGTTTAATGAAACAAGCCAACTTCAAAACTTGGTTTACGAAGCTGGCTTGTTTCAATAAGCCATAGTTAAGATTAAACATAGTTCAGGGTTTGAACATAATGCTAAACTGTGGTTAATTGAAAATGAAAGCCAAATCTTATTTCTTCATGATGCATCAGAGGAGAAGGAACCATGAACGCTTGAGAATCACCTAAGCTTGTTCTATGATGATAAGGCACCTTCAACTTCATGGATAAAAAGCAAGAAATTACTGAATAGAAATGAACAGTTTTTCTAACCATTTGGTCATTATCCCCCCCCCCCTTCACCCCAGTTCTCCTACTTCCCTTCCAAAGTACAGATATGGAGTTACAACCCTTTCACCGTGCCAGCAAAGTCAATGGAGCCATTGTCTTCATTGCCACAGCTCACCAAGAACAAGGAACAAGGAAAGGCTGTGTTCAGAAAGGCTTGGCTATATTCCACTTGATTCTTTCAGATGACCCTGCTTCAATTCCCCTTCGCTTTCTCTAATTTAAAAGTTGCTAACAGCAGCATTGGCTCCCCATGCTTCTTCACAGAGTGAGAGGGCTCCACAGTACAATGATGTAGTCACAACGCCTCTCCTGACGGAACAAAGCGCATGCCTTCGAGATGGAAGGTTGGCTTGCCTTGTGGCTGAACAGCCAGAACTTTTACTGACAGCATCCAGACATGTCAGCAGTTCAGGCTTTTGTAGCTCCAGGCTAGCCTCACCCATATGCAAACATTTTAGTTTTGTCGATTCCTTAATTCCTTCGCTAGTCCTCAGATGGAATTTGTTAGCCAGTCAGAAGACTTCAGAAAAATATAGCAGAACTGCAAAGGACAACACAACTTGGTGGGTTTGCACAACCAGGGCGGGAAAATAAGCCACCGTGGGTTATTTTCCCACCCTGTGCATGCTGACTGCACACCACCTAATTATCACAATGACCCTTGTCGTGATGTCCAATCCTGACAAGGGTGGGAGGCGAGAGTTGTTTACAAACCACCCTGCAACCTTAGAACAAGTCATGGGTTCTAGGGTAGTTTGTTAACCACCCCCATCACCCACCCTCTCCAGGTTCGAAGGAAACAACAAGCCGTGCCTGGCGAAGGTAATTATGGTAGCTAGGCAGTGCACACAGTGGCTTATTTTGCCTCTGCAATCATGCAAACCCGGTCACAGTCTTCTGTTTCAGTTTCTAGTGCTCTGAGCTCCTCTTATAAGGTGTTATATGCTGAAGGAAAGATAACATTTCTGAATGTATTTGTTACGCCTTACAAGTCTTAATGGGATAACTCTTTATAGGGATGGGTGAATCCCCTGATGTCCGGTCTGGGGTGGATTTCCTCGGAGCACTGGCACATCCACCTTAGTTCACGGGGCGGCTCTGTGGCTGTCTAAAAGGTGGGAAAATCACAGCCATATTTACAGTGCAATTTATGAAAAAGGAAATGCTGTACAGCTGCAAATGCCAAAAACTACAAAATTTATGGCAGCCATTTCTCATGATAGGCTAACGGTGACCACCATTAGCCTAAGGTGCCTTTTAGATAGCCAGAGAGCTGTCCTGCAAACCATAGTAGATACACCAGGTAAGCGGGGGCATCCGCTGTGAGCTCCGGAGGTCAGATGTATGGGAATCCAGCCTCACTGAAGTGCATAGATTAGGGTGCATAGATTGGCCACCCCACCAAAGCAGCCTCCCCCCCAACATAAAATAAAAAAATTAAAAAGGCTGCCCGCCATATGGCTAACAAGCAGACACCCCCGCCACCCCGCCACCCGAAACAAACCCCCCCCACCAAGTCACCCACTCCCCCAAAAAACCCAGCCCGGACCTACCGGGTCCTGCCACCGCTGATCTCCTCCACTGCCGCGTGACCCCCTGCAGCCCCCTCACCCTTCTTGCCCTGCTCCTGGGCTCCCTGGAGGTACCTGAGGAACAGCAACAGCAATAGCAGCAGCAGGCAAAGGAGGAGGAAGAGCCTGCTTTAAAATGCCAGCGCTGCTCCGGCCTCCGCAGGAAACAAGTGCTCAGGGTTAGGGAGCGTCAACAAATCCCTTGTCTGGTGGCTAAAGCAGTTAGCCACCAGACAAGGAATTTGTGGACGCTCCCTAAGGCTGAGCACTTCTTTCTTGCCGTGGCCGGGGAGCAGCGCAGGCATTTTAGGGCGGGAGGAGAGCTGATCCTTTCCCCGGTTTGCCCCCGCCGCCCCCCTGTCGGCCCGGATTGCCCCAGTTTTCCCGGTTAGGACCGGGAAATCTAGGGCAATATGGTCACCCTAGATAGATTTTTCCCGCATCCCTGCTCTTTAACATGTTTAGGTTCAGTTCTGAACTCTGAAGCAAGTTATTACCTTAGTACCCTCTTGCTGCTATTTAAATTATATCATTCAGTCATGGAATAAGAGGGACAACAGCACACACCCAGGTGAATATGAGGTCATGTCTTTGCTTGGCTGGCAGTGCAGGGAATGAGCTTGGAGACACCATGGTCCTGTGCCTCCAGTCCAATGCAGAAGTGACCATTTTGGAATGATCTAATTGGGGTTGTCACATCCAAATCCACCCATGACATCGCTACATGTCAAGCTATAGCTAATGTTTGCTTCTTTCAGATGGTGCCTACTAAAAGATGGACATGTGGGGTTCATATCTAACTAGCAGATATTCCCGGCGTTGCTCGGGTCCCCGAATAACGTGAATGCACTTCCCTCTGCTCGTCACTGATGCTGCTCCTCGCTGCTCTCTCAAGGAGTAGCATTGCCAAAGAGTGGAGGGAAGTGGCACTCAGTGGATGCGAGCAGCTCCGGTCAAGGCATGCAATGATGTGTAGCCATTTCAGAGATACCTACACCGCTCAGCATACCTTTGCAGTCGTCAGGTGGCCCCGTCCTCTGGGAGGTGCTTCCTCGATCATTATAGGGCATTGTAGGCATGCTGGGATTTGTAGGCGTCAGTGCTGGATTTGCTTTAAATTGTTTAAAATAGCTCAACTTCAAAACAATGGAGTTCTGGATTATTGTTTTTTGGGTACATTATACAGGAAGACCTATTAGCACCCCAAATTTCAAGTTTGCAGCATCTAGAAGTGGGTAAACATTTCCGGACATACAAACCCACACACATACATTCATCTCTCTCTCTCTCTCTCTCTCTCTCTCTCTCTCTCTCTATATATATATATATATATACAGAGAGAGAGAGAGAGAGAGAGAGAGAGAGAGAGAGAGAGAGATGTCGTGTAAATGTATTTCTGTTTCCACAATGGGACCTCACCTCCCTGTTCTCCCCCTGGCTGCACCCCTCAAAACTGTTGTGGAAGTCCCTCAACCCTCAGAGCAAAATTTGGGGAAGCAAAGGGAGGCAATGAGGAATCCATTTCACCAATGTTACCTATTACATTGGTGGATGGATACCACTGAATACATCGAATAAAAAAGGAACTAAACTAAAATGTGCATTATGCTAAACTCAATAAAGCAAGATTATGAGAAACTAACTGAGATCTAGAAAGACATAGCAACTAAGAAAGAACTAAATGTAATTTGTGAGTGAACAGGGAAAGAGAGAAATGTGGACAGCTAACACATCTTTGTATACTTTTTTATCTTGCTAAAAGGCACCAGTGGAATAATATGATATAGAAAAGCAAGGTTGACAGATCTCAGAAATCCTCCCATGAGTGTAGTAAAACAACCCTCTGCATTTCTTCCCATGCTGCCAAAAATAACAAATATCATTGTTCTCTTTTATTTCTCCCTCTAAAGCATCCTTCTAGAAGATATAGTAGAAGATATATTTGCAGAGGCATTTGCAATAAACAACAATGTCAAAAATAAATGTACAGAGTGAGTATAAATAAAATGAGAATAATCCCATTCCCTTGGAGAAAACCCAAATATTTATTTCAACACATGCTTGTATGTCAGATTGTAAGACAATGGCCTTGTTCAGAAAACATGCTAAACCATGATTCTTAAGTGTTTTGAGGTAAACATTATGGCTTAGCGTGTCATGTGAACCATGACTTAAGCATGTTGTGTGAAGCATTCCTAACCATGGTGGCTACATAACCACGGTTTAAACACACTCATTAACCATTTGCTGCAAAAGAGTTAGCAGCCTAACCATGTCTTAGCATGTTGTATGAACTGACCCAATGTGGGGTGGGGGTGGGAGAAATCCCATGTATATTTATGGAGTATAACATTTTTCAAATATGGGATTGGGGCTTTGCTACATTTGCACTGACCACAAGAGGGTCATAGAGAGTGTCTAAATTAATTCCCATGTGAGCCAGAGTGGGGGGAAATGTCATGGGAACATTGCCCCAACATGCCATGGAAGACAGGAGGGCTTAGATGTTTCAAAGGTTTTAGGCTGTGTGTAGGAAAGCATAGGCAGCCATCCAGCTCCTGAACTGATTTATCCCTCATACACTCCATAAATTGCAGAGAAGTCAAGTACATGGCAAAAGTATATCTCAAGTTCAGTACGAGGTCAGTAGTCACATCTAAAGTTGATTTCCATTCATATCGTTCCAGGCTTACACTGTTCAGCTTTCCCGTAGATCTGAAGAAAGAGCCAACAAAAGTGTGGGTTCAAGAGTTTGGGAAGGAAACAATATTTTCCACGCAGTCCCCAAATGGATCAATATGGTGCGCTTGGGATTTTGACTGCGATCCTAAGCGCTGCATGAACAGAAAGCGGCTTTGCATAAGGAGGGCCCAGTTTAACCTCTCCTTCCCGGTCATTCCGCTTGCCATGCTGAGCCACTCTGTGCAATGACACCACCAGCCCTTGTTCACTCATCGGCATCTCCAGGTAGGGCTGGGGAAACTCCTGCCCGAAACCCTGGAGATCCGCTGCCAGTCAGTGTTGCCAATACCAGGCTAGATAGACCAAGCACCTGGCTCAATTTTGCTAGGTCGCTAGGACTGTTCTGTACCGCATAATGCCTGGCAGTCTGCTCTTGTCCGGCTGCTCACTTGCATCTCTGTTTCTGCTGAGATTTCTCAAGCACCAGGGCATTGGGCGGTGCGGAGGGGGGTAATTTTTAGGGGGTCTGCAGTCTTGCAGCATAAAGGGAGGGAGGGAAGGATTATCCCCTCCCTCCCATGTGGAAATTAGGCTTTTGGAAAAGCTCCAATTGGTAGCAATGGAAGCTTTCTTTTTTAAGCCTAATTGCTATGTAGATTTAGAAATGGTAGGAATGGTGACCCTACATCACAGAGGACAGACCTCTGTTTGAAGGGCTGTCAAGTCTGGAGCCAGATCTACACCTTCTGCCAAATCATTACAAATGTGGAATAAAAAGCGATATGTGAATGTGGATTGTGCCCCAACAGTTATCAGTGCACTTCAATACTGCTATAAAGCAGTAGTGTAGATCTAGCCCAGGTCTGATTTATAGATAAAAAACCCTCAGAAGGAAGAGCCGGGCCCTGAAGTTGTCCTTCAACAGCACTTAGGGCTTTTCTACATGCGGCTTTTAACCCTCACTTTACCGAGGCTTCTGCTGGAGGATTCTCCATGTGATTAAGATTGGCTCCTTTGAGCAGTTTTTCCCCTGGGTTTTTTCTTTCTCTGCTTTTATATATGTTCTATTACACAACTGTTAGGTGGTGGTGTGGTATATCAGAACCGGGCAAATACACTAGGGTTTCATGTTGTCATTCACATATATACCAAACCATACTTTCCTTTTGTGGGGGTGGGACAATGTTAAAATGCTTGCAAACAATGGGAGAGGCCCTGGAAGTTAATGATTTTGGCCCTGTTCAGATGACACACTAAGCTACAGTGGTTAGGCATTTTGAGCTAAACCTATTATGGCTTAGCATGTCATGTGAACCATTCCTAACCATGGTGGCTACATAACCACAATTTAAATTAGCTAACTAACCGTTTGCTGCAAAAGGCTTAGCAACCTAATTATGGCTTAGCATGGTGTCTGAACAGGCCCATTGTATAAACCCCCCACAAACTACTATGAGTGAGGAATCATGAGTGCCTTGTGTAGAATTTGCATATATACATACAAATTACTATATGCAAATTTTGCTCAAGGCAGTATCCTTTTCTGTCCTCTTTTGTTCAGTGATGTGTAAGTGGCCACCCTAGAGGCAGGGTAATGGAGGAGATGCTGTGGGTTAGAATGGGAGGCATTTGGGGGTCAGAGACTCCCTACCCTTAAGTTAAAATATAACTGAACCCTGATATATATCTATCATTTTCATTGCTCTCTTCATGCATCTGACAGGCTGGGCTCAGGTCCCTGGGCTTAATAATATTTGAGATTAAACACAAACAGCATCTTAAGTCTTCCAATACATATGGATGAAAAGATGGTAGTGCACGTGCTGGTAACTTCAAGGTTCGACTTCTGCAATGCGCTGTACATAGGGCTACCTCTGTGCCTAGTCCGGAAACTTCAACTAGTTCAAAATATGGCAGCCAGGTTGGTCACTGGTACACCTAGGGGTGACCATATTACACCAGCTTTAAAATCGCTCCACTGGCTGCCAATTAGTTTCCAGGCGAAGTATAAAGTGTTGGTTATTACCTTTAAAGCCCTACATGGTTTGGGTCCAGGTTACCTGCGAGATCGCCTTCTCCCATACAATCCGCCCCGCACGCTCAGGTCCTCTGGGAAGAACTTACTGCAGTCGGCCAAGACTGGGCTGACAACAGTTACCCAGAGGGCCTTCTCTTCTGCCGCTCCCAGACTGTGGACTGACCTGCTGGAGGAGACTCTTCAACTTAACAGTCTTTTAGAATTTAAGAAAGCCATAAAGACTGTTCTCTTCCGGCAGGCATATCCAGTGGAATTTTAGAATGTTTTTAGGATGTTTTTAGGATGTTTTTCGGATGTTTTAATGCAGTTTTAATTAGGGGTGTGCATCGGATCGGATCCGATCCACGATCCGAATCCGATCCGACCCAAAATCGGGAAAATCCGATCCAATCCGATCCGATCCGGACAACCTCCGATCCGATCCGATCCGATCCGATGAGGTCCGATCCGGATCGGACGCCATTTTGAATGCTTTTTCCCATAGCCAAGTATTGTTTTACAAAAACGCCTATAACTTTTTCATTTTTAAAGATAGAAGGATGAAACTTGGGCACATTGTAGACTGGTTAGGGGTAGTACAAAGTGAAAGCAGACACGAGCCCTGTAATGGATACTACTAGCAAGGATCAAAGGGATCGAGACCAGAGTGATCCTTCCTTGCACGCATGGCTGCAAAACTCAGCTAGGCTCAGCCGTTCTGCTTGAAAAGTGAAAGTAGGAAAGGAAACACGAGCCCTGTAATGGATACTACTAGCAAGGATCAAAGGGATCGAGACGAGAGAGTGTTTCCTTTTCTTCGCGGGAAGCGGGAGGGGAAGACCTGGCCTCTGTAGAAATTTTTTTGAAACATGTAATTTAAAAATTCCATAGCCATCAAATGCCTGGACCTATAATTCTGAAATTTCTGACACATATCTACCCCTAACCCATCTACAAAGTGAGCAATGTTCAGACTTCTAACTTTTAAAATAAAAAAGTTATAGGCGTTTCTTTCCTCATTGTTTCAAAAATACCTTGCCACCACATGCCTGGACCCAGCTGTCTGAAATTTTACACACATATCAAGCCAAGTGGTACCTGTAATGTGCCCATGTTTCCTGTTTGTATCTTCAAAAATAAAAAAGTGGGAGGCGTAACTGTATTTACCCCACCACTACCCATTTTTCTAAAATTAATTGCCACACAAGGCAAGCACCTACGTTTCCGAAATTTCACACACATAGGTCCCAAGGTACCGCCTACAATGTGGCAAAGTTTCATGTGTGTAACTTTAAAAATGACAAAGTTATAGGCATTCCTGGGTATTTATTAAAAAATTAATTGCCACACAAGGCAAGCACCTATGTTTCTGAAATTTCACACACATAGGTCCCAAGGTACCACCTACAATGTGGCAAAGTTTCATGTGTGTAACTTTAAAAATGACAATGTTATAGGTGTTTCTTTCCTCATTGTTTCAAAAATTAATTGCCACACAAGGAAAGCTCCAACGTTTCTGAAATTTCACACACATATCAAGGCAAGTGGTACCTGTAATGTGCCCAAGTTTCCTGTTTGTATCTTCAAAAATAAAAAAATGGGAGGCGTAACTGTATTTACCCCACTACTACCCATTTTTCTAAAAATTAATTGCCACACAAGACAAGCACCTACGTTTCTGAAATTTCACACACATAGGTCCCAAGGCACCCCCTACAATGTGGCAAAGTTTCATGTGTGTAACTTTAAAAATGACAAAGTTATAGGCATTCCTGGGTATTTATTAAAAAATTAATTGCCACAAAATGCATGCACCAATCTTTCTGAAATTTCTCACAGATAGCTACCCCTAACCAGTCTACAATGTGCCCAAGTTTCATCCTTCTATCTTTAAAAATGAAAAAGTTATAGGCGTTTTTGTAAAACAATACTTGGCTATGGGAAAAAGCATTCAAAATGGCGTCCGATCCGGATCGGACATCTGGTCCGATCCGATCCGACCAGCCTCCGATCCGATCCGATCCGACCCCCCAGGTCCGATTCCGATCCGCTATCCGATCCGATCCGGGGGGTCAGTGCACATCCCTAGTTTTAATACTGCCATGTTTTAATCAGTTTTATGTATTTTATCATATTGTTGTTCCCCGCCTCGATCCAAACGGAGAGGCGGGTAAGAAATAAATTATTATTATTATTATTATTTCAGATGGGCAAAATCTGTCACCCTGGTCTGACAAGGAAGATCTGAGCAAACTACTGGTACACAGGTTAATCTGTACAGATTTAAGTCTCACCCTTGGATTCATTTGGGATGTGTGTGTCTCAAAACTCCATAGGGTGGGAGTGGCAAGCCTTCACAGCAAGAGGGAGCATGGCCTTTCTAGCCAAAAAAGCCGCAGTGCTGGCAGCCATTCAGCTTGTTGAGCCTGCCCCCTGCCATCTGCCTGGCCTTTCTGCGCATCCCCCAACCTACTCTGGGACTCGATCCATCCCTGTGATGCCCCCAGCCTCAATCCGAAGCGAGGTCACCACCTACAGATGGGGCAAAGAAAGTGGTGACCTTGGAGTAAAGGAAAAAGGTGCGGTAAGGCAGTGACTATTGAAAAGCGCAGTTTCGGGGGTGGGGAAGCCCATAGTGGCTGTGAGTTAGCAGCTACATAATATAAACAACACAGCACCAACTCACAGCCACTACGGGCTAAACAGGGTGTATAGACATGCCCTTGATCTCTTGCAAGTCAAAGTTCCATTCTCTCTACCTTTAAGCATATGCCTCTAGGTTGTTGTAGAGAGAGGCAGCAAATGTAACAAACCCTCAAACCACTAGAGGGAGCCCGAGTTCCTCTGAAACCTAACCAAGATAAGGAATCCATTTTAACAGTGATTGGTTGTTGTCATATTGATAGCAAAGAAACGGAAAATAATCTTGAAGCATTCCTGACCGAACATTTATTTTTATCAGTAATGTGTGAGTAGACTCCCTGCCCAGGGTGCCGCTAGAAGGTTGAACTGCTGCAATGCCTATGTGTCTGTTTATATGTTAAGAGTATGTGTATTAATTTCACAGGTATCCATTTTATATGCCTAATATAACTGAATGCATTCTATTTTCTTTATATTAATGAAGCCAAAACTACTGTTCTGTTTATGACTTATATTCACTTCTTTTTTTACATCTCTGACAAGTCTTCAGGTTTGCCTTTATTCCTATATTATTTTATTTTTCTGATCTTGGTTCATGTTCTCTGATAAACCTTTCCATGACACCAGCCCTTTTTATTTTTTTAAACTCACACTTTCAAATACTTGTTTTATAACTGGATTTATTTTGTTAACTCAGCATAATGAATTGTATCCAAAGATTTCATTCCATTTATAGTAATCCATTGATTTGGGGTTTTTTGTGTTTTTTTGTCTCTACGGCTTTTCTACATGAGGCTGTTAATCCGCTGTATCTACTTTCAGTTTTGTTGCAAAATTGACAGCTGAGCATGACACAAAGAGTGTTTCCTTTTCTGCTTTTCCACTACGTAACCTCTAGGTGTTGTATAGCAGAATAGTGCAAAAGCACAACTGGAAAAAGCATTTTCTTTCATTTTCAGAAATGATACCACATTTCCCCTGCTCTAAAAAAAAAAAAACTTGCCAAAAGTTTTCTTTAAAAACATAAGCAAAACTAGAAGGTCACATTGTTGTCTAAAGAACCTGTAAACAACCATGATTAGGAAATAACGAGAGCACAATAAATGCCTGTTGTAGAAAAGCTCTACCTATGTACTATGGATTCAGGAACAAATTAATCTCAGTGCCGAGGCAACCCTGGCTTCCAACACAGATCTTTTTCTTATCTATTGACTGCAGCTGAGCTAGTCCCAATGATTTTGGTCAGACAGACAGAGCCTATCTACACTACCGCTTTAAAACGGTTTATAACGGTTTAAAACGGTTTATAACGGTTTTGAGAACTGTTGGGGCCCAGGACACACTCCATATACAGTTTTCAAAGTGCTTTATCCTGCGTGTGTAGATAGGCTCAGTTTCAGTTTGTGCAAATATGTCAGAGTATCTGCTAGCAAGACATTGTGCCCCCACATTTTTGTTTTGTTTTTTGCTCTCTTTGAAGTAGAAATGGGGCGTCATAGAGAAACAGGGTGATGTTATACTTATTTCCAGCAGCGGGATGTCATGAGGATGCCCATTAACGCTTCTGAGATATGAATGGAGGATGATAAATAGAAAGGTGGATGAATGAATGGTGATTTCACACACACATGCATAACCTGAACTATATTTGAGACCCCTTGCAGCGAAATGATCCCTAAAGGGTTGATCGAGGGACTCTTAATAGGGGCATGCTTCACCTTTTCACCCTGTTGCCTGTTCCTTCCCATTTCGGTTTTGTGTTTCCCAGCAATACCCATCAGGTCATTTCACCTGAAGTGACTATGAATAGCAAGTATTTACCTGCTCTCTTGTACAAACAGAGCTCTTCTTTGCAACTGCCTGTGATGGGCCATTCTGTTCTACTGATGCTCTAAACAGGCTTGGGCTCTGCCTCTTGCCTCTTCTTCAGAGATCCTGCTAGCCTGTATACAAGGGCAGCACTCAAACCAGAAGCTGCTTGAAATACGCCGGCCTTCTGGAGGCTGCCACATGGCAGGCTAGTTCTCCTTACCTGGCATGGCCTGATGTGTTGCTCTAACTATTGTCTAACACAGCCTCCCCCAACTTGGTGCCCTCTGGATGTTGTGGACTTCAAGTCCCATCAGCCCCAGCAAGCATAGCCAATGATTAGGAAGGCTGGGAGTTGTAGTCTAAAACATCCAGAGGGCACCAGTTTGGGGAAGGATGCTGTAACACTATGTCACGGCAGACCACCCAAAAAAGGGCTTGCCTGGAACAGGGAAAATGGCTGGCAATGTCACGAATGATCAAAAAGGCAGAATTGCTTGCAAGGAGATGTGGACCAGAATGCCGGACTACCTTGGTCTGATCCAGCATGGCTCTCCTTATGTTCTTTTGACATTAGAGGGCAGCAGAAGGGAGGCAGAGGCAGACCGTAAATGTTTCGCACACACGTGCTTGAAGCACATGTGAAGCATCGGCCCTTTGCAAATGTTCACTTGGAACGGCATAGAGGGTCAAAGGCCTCTGGGTCGAACAAGGGGAATGCTCGCACATCCTTTAAAAACGTTCAGAACCGTGTCATGTAAATCCATCCAGTTGCACTTCAAGCAGCTGGGCTAGCTCTGGAAATCGTATTTTTTATTTTATTTTATTAGAAAATTCAGTTCCCACCCTTCTATGTGCTACTCAGGGCTGCTTACAACCCTTAAAATTTGAAAATGCATCTCTAATTGAGATGTTCCATATGATCATGAACGTTCCACATGAAAGTGCTTTCAGAACTTTTCAGTCAACCCTGCACCAAAGCATCACGGTTTGCTTGTGTGTGTGTGGATGTAATGGAGGAGGATTATTTGATAAGTGGCTAGTAGATAGGAAATATACCCAATCCGCGATTTGCTAAGTACACAGGGCACGTAAGCATCCAATCCGTGCCGCTGGGGAAAGGAGAAAGACAGAGTCTTTTCAGATGGAGAGAATGTCTCTCAACATCCATTAAGCACTGAAACATAATCCTCACAAGGATCCTGTGCTGAACAGCTATCTGGGCTGCTGTCTGCCTTGCTCTGGAGATAGCTCTGCAATCAATAGCACTCACATTGATTTTTCCAGAGCCCTGCATTCCAGTAAAACGCACACACGCATAGATGACTGAATAAGCCATTTCCTGCTTCAGGGGCTATTGGATGACGCCTTGCAAAAAGTGGAAAGGAAACCAAAATACACAGGAAGGAAATTTGGAGGGGGAAACATTTGTGCGATCCGTTGTACATTTCCACAGTACCAATTCCATAACTAAAACATCTTGCCATATTGAAGGGGGGGGGGGTAACCATGCAGTACAACTCCCAGGAGCTTCCAGTTAAACATCTTAGGTAGGAGGAATTCTGCCTGGGAACTTGGACCCCCCCTCCCCGCACACACACACAACTCCTGCACCAATGGTATACATGTGCCCTTCAAGTCTTTTGGACTATAACTCCCATCATTCCTGACCATTGGGCATGCTGGCTGGAGTTGATAGGAGTTGAAATCCTAAACATACGGAGGACACCAGGTTGGGCAAGGCTGGGGTAGACAGACCTAAAGTATGGCTTGATATAAGGCTGTTAGAACAGACAGTCCAGGGCCAGATCTACACCGAACAGGACATAGTGGTATGAAAGCGGTATATAAAAGGCAGGAGCCACATTGCTGCCTTATAGCAGTATTGAAGTGCACTGACAACTGTTGGGGCCCATATACACCTACCATATACTGCTAAATCCTGCTTGGTGTGGCTCCTGCCTTTTATTTACCACTTTCAACCACTATATCCTACCTGGTGTAGATCTGGCCCAGAAGCTCTATGCCTCTTTGTTGGGTCCTGAAAGTACAGAGAGACATGCTGAGTTTCCTTTCTCAGCAACAGACAAATGACGCCATTTCTCATTTCTTGTTGTTAGAAGGGAACCCTATTTTAAAGCTCAAGAAAGCTCAAGAATCAGAGTTCAGAGTGATTATTCTTGCTAGGACAAGAGTTGTTCTCTAACCAGCAAGTGTGATTTCTGCGTGTGTAAGTAGGCAACTATGCAGAGATCACTTGCTGGCTCAAGGGCTGCATGTGCCAGGATGGAATTTGAATTGAAGAAGAAGGCAGCCCCCATAGCTGATATGAGGGTCCATTACTATCAATCTACCATAACCTACTACTATGACGTGCCACAAGCACAAAACAAGAAGCAGAAATATAAGCAATGCCAAGAATTCACATCCACAGACAATCAAGTCAGAAAGCATATAAGCATGTGGATATGTAGCACATTAGAAAAGAATTTTGCATTTGTAAAATGGGAATAAATTTCTAGGCTGTCTTACAAGAAAGGCTTGAAAAATGTACCCATTTTACAGATGTACAGTAGTGAAAATTAATTTTCTAAACATTTCTATTTTTTCCCCTGTGAACCTAACAGAAGTAAATGGCTAAATACTAAATCCCAAGATAATAATAACTAGATATGTTGGATCTACCCTTTCCTTCAAAATACCTGAACTCCAGCCCTAGCATGTGCAGAAGGATGCTTTGTGCTCCAACAGAGCAGATGGATAGCATAGCCAGCTGCGAGAATACATGCTTGGAGGAAGATGGGAGGGGGGAGACTTCTTCCTTGAATAGGATCCATAGCTGGCCCAAGAGATTTTGCTGTTTGCTTGCGGTTTCCTGGTCAATTCTGTTTCTCCCTAACATAAGGCTATTAAAGGCTGTTGTTTTTCAGGGATCTGAGTAAGAATATAGGAAATATAGCTAAGTATTGACATTTTGTAGCACAGAGCATTTACAAAGCCCTTGTTTTGTGCTGTGCCGAGTTTTGTGCTCAACAAATTAATAACAATAACAAGAGGCTGGGTCCAGACTGAGTCATGCTTTAGTCCCACGGATATCAATGGTGTTGTGGTCCACACATCTACCTTTGCTTTGTGTGTGAGTTTGATAGCACTGACTTGATTGATTTGAATGGGCTAACATATGTCTGTCTAGCTTTGCCTGGATTCAGCCCAAGAACAATGATAATTACACTCATTCGGGCACAACCTACTTTGGCAAATTTAGGAACCACAAATTTAAGAACCACAAGTCCCAGGGACGAAGGCACGTCAACCGCTATGGCAGTGGAGCTTCACAAAATATGACACCCATGTGCAAATATTTAGGATTGTGGTAGCAATTATGTCCCAAGTCAAATCTGCAACTGTGGTGCAACTGTACCTGAAACAATGACACAACGTTGAGTTCAAATTCTCATGTAGCAATGAAGCTCACTGGATTCCTAAAAATCAACAGATGAACAGATCTGCTTGAAACTTGGCATGGCTAAAGCCCTACTTAAAATCTATCACAATGCCAAGTTTCATCTCCTTGTCTTTAAAAATGATGTTTTTTTTTTTAAAAAAAAATAATTTTAAAACCTTAATTTTTTTAAAAAAAAATCCTAAAAATCAATGGATGAACGGACCTGCTTGAAACATGGCATGGCTAAATCCCTATGTACTGCCAAGTTTCATCTCTTTAACATTAAAAATGATGGAGCTGTAAGCATTTTTGTTAATTCCCATTGACTATAAAGTAGAGCTGCCCTTTGGGTGTGGGGAGGATGGGAAAAATCTGGATTTTTCTTCAAATTTCATAATTATCCCCCCCCCCCTTTCCTGGATTTGTTATAAAAAATCCTGACATGTCCTGGTTTTTCCTGACATATGGTCACCCTGTGCTCTGTGCTCCCTGGAGGAACACTTGGATCGTTACAAACCAGAGCGATAAAAGGAGACAGAAGAAGAGGTACAAACAGCAAGACTGTTGGACTTGAATCTAAGATGTGTAGCATCTGGCTATATGCAACACATGTATTCCCTTTGTATCTAACAATTTTAGCAACTCTTTTGGGTATACGTAGGACAACAGTTCATTCACTGGCCTGGTTTTCACAAAATGCTAAGCCATGGCACGAGTTGTTGAATTCTGGGTTGCTGTGATGTGTGTGAACACAGCCACTCAAATAAATAATGGTTTGTTAACTACACAAGTCAGAAAGAGAACCCACGGTTTGTGGTTGGGTTGTGAACTTTGGTATGACAGCTGAGTTAGGAGCTGTTTTTCTGTCTGGGGTCTTGAGAGAGGTCATGAACAACACAGGTATTAGCATGACAAGAAACAGTACCTGGACAGTACCTTTCATGGCAGGGGGAGTATAGACACTCTGCTTCCTCTGTTTGGGGGAGGCATTCTGTGACTAAGGATAAAAAGAGCAATGTTTTAACAAGAATAAGAGCAAAGCAATGAAGTTAGATATGAAATGAGAAATTTTTATTTCTGTCTGCACTTTTCTCAACCTGCACATGTCCCGAATGCTTTCTTTACTGATATTGCTTATTGATAATGTTGTTCATTCATATTGCGTTAGCATTTACATGAGGGCTGAATTTAAATGGGGGAGGTTTGGGGAAAACTTTGGGCTGCAGCAAAAAGCACCCTCCTTTCTATTATGGTGGCTTGGCTTTTTCTTTTTTAAAAAATGTGATGGCTGAAATGGGAGAAAAACGTTCACTCAAGATCTAAACATTACTTCAGCCTTGATTGGCTTTGTGATGTAATCACACAGTCAGTTCTGACGCAGTCCATGTGCTGCGATGTCATCACATTTACTATGCGAGCCCCAGTTGGCTGGGATCATTATTATCAGGAAGAGGAGACTCATAGTACTGAAAGAGCAGCACATCAGGGAATGAACAGGGAATGAACAGTGTGAGCAAATGGGGTTGGAGGAAATATTCCCCCCCCCCCCATTCCCAAAGCACAACTAAACAGATGAGGACTTGGCATTTTTTTTGCTTTTTCCTTCCTGCGAATTTCTCTTGATGATTAGAAGTGTGGGGCATGTTTTCAGGAAAAAAAACCCATATAAGAAGATTTTGGTACGAGCCTCTTTGAGTTATGAGATACCTCTGTTTTGTTAAAATATGGATTATCACATGTATTAGCTGGGATCACATCAGTATGCTTCCGCACTGAAAAATTGCAGTTCCTTCCATTTCTTTACCTCAGGAAGTTGAAGGCAAGTGGGTTCTTTTTAACAGCGACTGGATTGTGGTCGTTAAAGATTACTGCAGGAGCACGACATTTTAAAAATATGTTCCTAAGGCTGCAATTCTATGTACACTTTCCTGGGAGTAAGCCCTATTGAATGCCATTGGGCTAACATCTGAGTAGACATGCCTAGGCTTGCACTGTTATCTTTTACGTTGCAAATAATCATCATTTGAAAAGTCTGTCTATAACAGAATGACTTCATTAAATGAACTCACTCCTGTAGCATCCTAACAGTCTGTAAGTTTACCCAACTGTATTTTAATGTTGTGAAACAGTAAAAGTTCATACGATTTTAAAATCTTCACTTAAAAAGCTTTACTCCACCTCCCTGGAGGTTGGGGTCTGTTACACATTTAAGAAGTATATTTTTTAAACATACCTACTCTGATCCATGAAGATGAAGCAGATATATCAATTGACCTACGATATTATATAATTATATATAATTATATTATATAATATTTTACGGTAATGGATGGAAAGTTGCTATTTATGAATAAATGATTGGGTACATTCAGAGAGTGCTAATTATATTTATTGCATGATGGGATGTTGATCCTCATCACTGAGCGCTTTTAAATGTTTGGAGCTAAATCTGAAGGGGAAAAAAATCAATAGAGTACATTGCTATTTAAAGCAATGCTGGTCTGCCTGAATTTCCAATGAAAACGAATAAGATTTGGAACATGGAGAAAGAACACACAAAGATGAGATAAATCTATCTCTATTTCCAAAATTCAGAGGTGGGTGTGGATCATTAAGTAGCCAAATTAGTACCACCCATGCAGAATAGGGAAGTATCAGCAAGCTTGTGGAAAACCCAAGGCTTGCAGAAGTATACAAACTAGCGTGTATGTGAGGAGAACCTAAAGGCAGAGGGGGGCAGGAAGCAGTCCAATGAGGGCTAAGCATGCTAACTAGCCATGGAATGTTGATTGGCTGTTGGGTGGAGGGATGGAAAACTGGGTGGGAGGGGAATGGAATGGAATATCTTGGAAAAGGGCATGGCTGGCTGGCTAGAATATGGAACAGAAGCACTCCATACCACATTTTGTTGCAGGTCCCATTTGTTTAAGATCTGATTCAGTTCTGAGTTTACCTATTTCATGTGGAGAAAGTTCTACTGAGCACCTTAGGACTCATTTTTGCTAGTGAATTCAATTAGGATCACAGCCTTAAGGGTGTTAGCCAGTGTTCCCCATAAATAGCTGAGAGATTCATTATTATTATTTTTCTGAATTTAAATTGGAGGCATGCTTGACCCTTACATCCAAAATTGTATGCATGAGTAAGAATTCTCTGCTATAAGAAGAGCCCATCCCCTGTGTGCCTATGCAAGTCCCTATTCTGAGCATGCAGAGTTGCACCAGGCAGCCTCATTTGAGGGCAGGTAATTCTATTGAGTGATTCTATTGATCAATCGCAAGTGATGCAGAACTAGTGCTTTTCTACACAAGGCATTTATCGTGCACTCATCATTCCCTACTCGTGTTTGTTTATGGGTTCTTTAGATGACATCCAATTTCGCTTGTGTCTAATGAGCACTTTCAGTGCGTTAAAAAAAACAATTTTAAGAGCAGGGAAAATGAGGCATTTAATAGTGAAAGCGAAAGGAACTGCTTTTTTCATTTGTGTATTTGTGCCATTCCACTGTACCACAGTGCCAGCTAGAGGTTATGTAGTGGAAAAGCAGGAAAGGAAGTCTTATTTATGAAGTACGCAGATCTCAGTTCTGCCATGAAATCAAAAGTAGATACAGTAGATTAACTGTAAAAAAGCTCATGGAATTGGATTTATCTATCCCCAGAGATGAAAAGATGAAAAGAGTCTCTATACAGAGACTCAGTGAATAATGTCTTCTATGTGTAGCTGTCTTGAGAAAACAGGGCTAAAATTATTAAGTAATACAGTGTATGATTTTAGCAGTTCTCTCATTACATACCAGGGCATCCCAAGATACAAGATAGGAATTATTGTTGTTCTCTGGTGCAGAACAGCAAGGACAGAATTACAATGTTTCTAAATGTTTTTTAGACAATACTGCAGCAATATATTTCTTAAAGTGTAATTAACTTACTTCATCTTGGGAGTTGTTGTTCATTCTCTTCTCATCTATTTCTATGGGACAGGGAAAAAACATAATTAGAGGAAACTAGACAAAAAGTACAATTCTGAAGTAAGCCCCACTGAATTCAATAGGCCTTACTTTGAGATAAGTGTATATAGCAGAGCTGTCGAACCTCTTCCACCCCCAGGGGAGAATTCAGTTTCAGAGAGACTGTCAGGGGGCTGCATTCCAGTAGTGTGTGGGGCCAAACGCAAAAGGGGTTGGGCCAAAAATATACCAGCATATTTTAGCTTAAATTTCTTCCTGCCAGTAACTAAGCCTTAGGAGAGGCCTTTCAACCTTTTAGAATGGGGAGGGAAAACTGGGCATAAACAGGAAAACCATGAAATCATCCACATTTGGGGGAAATGGCTGTTTGGGGAACCCCAGAAGGCTGGATTGAGTCCCCAGTTTTAACTCACAGCCCTGAGGTCCAACCAAAGCAGTTTGGGGCTGCATTTCAATGCATACTTTTTTGGGAGTATCCCTCACTGAACTCCATGGGGCTTTCTTCTTTCTACCATATGATTATGCTGGAAGTATGTGTTAAATCCACCTTATCATAAAGGACTCAGTGGTTCAATTCGGACGACACAATAAACAACTGGTGTGGGGGAAACAAGCGTCAGTTGTTTTGACAATTGTGTCATCCGAATGCTGCCATAGTCAACTCAGTGCTGATCCTAATCCACACCACAGTCGATTATTTATTACCATGTTGTGTGGGGTGGGGAGTACCCCCTAGTTGAACAACTGTGAAGTTGATAATTACCCCACCATTGGCTATTGTGTCATCCGAATTGAGCCAGTATGTATGACTGCGGCCATTACACTGTTGTCAATGCTCAGCATAAAGCAGGAAAAGTCTTGACTCTCAGCTTCCGTTCTGAACAACAGGAGATCCTTGACATGAAGACTTTCAACACATCTGTGTTCTGAACTAGAGCCCAAGCTGTGCTCCACTGTGAATGTAGAGTTGGGATGTCGGAAACATCCTCCGTGGCATCAAACGAGTTCAGATTTCTATGAATCTGAACCCACAAATTTTGCCCACTATTCCCAAGTTGCCTGGATTTTGCAGACTTGTGGTTTTATTACTTTCTGTAATTTTATGCAAACTTAGTTAAAAAAGGCATAGACTAGGACATGAAAATGTGAATTAGGGGAGGAGGATCTGCACATTTTTGTTGGAGGAGAGATTTGCACATTTTGAGGGAATTTGAACAATTTTGCAAATGCAAATTTGCACGAATGCAAATTTGCACAAATTTGGGAAATTGGGAAAAAACTGATTCTGTCAATGAGTGGACAATGGAATGAGAGGCACCTGACAATCTGTGAAATGCAGAAGGAACTGATTTCACGATATCTGTACATCTCTAATGTGAAGTGATTGCGTGCAAGAGGTGCCCTGTTTATTTCAGTTGAAATAAAAGGAATAGCCCTTAGATGCAGATAAACTCTTTGTGTGCATGGGAACTCCCACACCCATAAGAAATTGCTTGCTTTTATTTCAAATCATAGTAAAGTTTCAGTAAAATTGAAATATCCATGAATATAAAATAGTCACAGCCAGTTTTGCTACCCCATCACCTGTCCTTCCCATGAGTGTTCTTAAAAGATCTCAGTGAAAGAAGATATATGTGGGATGGACATACACACACATATGAACTCAAGTTAAAAATAATACTCTTCAGCTCATTAAACCACTGTTAATCCATCATTGGATCCAGAGTGGTATAGTAGCAGTTGATCAAATAAACTATTATTTTAAAATTTGATTTATCTCCCACCTTTCTCCCCCACCTTCCCATGGCACTCAACTATGACTTTGGAATGGATATGGAGCAAACCTGTGTGATCCAATCAAATCAGAGGCCAGAATCATGTGGAAGTACTATCGCTCAGTATTTGGGCACTGCGCACAGAAGATTTCAGGTTCAGTGCCTCCCATCTCCAATGAAAAAGGAGTTGGTAGCTAGAGATGGGGGAAACGCTGTGCTGAGACAGAAGAGAAGTGCTTCCATTCAAAGGCAAATGCTGGGCTAGACTGGCAAATAGCCTGACCTGGCTGGATAAGGCAGCTTGTTATGGTGATTCCCTTGCACGTATTCCTAGATGGATAGGACAATTCCCTTGTGGTGTGTACTATGACAATTCCCTTGCATGTATTCCTAACTGGATAGGCTGCGGTGCCTGTGCCCTGCCCTAATTGAAGACTTTTGATAACCGACTCTTTGAAGTGAGGTGCTGGATTTAGCCACACGTAACCTTCATGTGAAAGAGCCAACTGTCATCACTATTAAGAGAGCTTTTCGATATGAGGCATTTATTGTGCACTTGTGTTCTTTACTCACGGTTGTTTATGGGTTCTTTACATGACGTTGTGACCCTCCAGTTTCACTTCTGTTTTTTTTCCAAGGACTTTTCCAGGTTTTTTTAGAATGGGGAAAATGGGGCACTATTTCTGAAAGCACTGTTTCTACTTGTGCATTTGTGCTATTCCGCTATAGCACAGCGCCACCTAGAGATTATGTCATGGAAAAGCAAGCAAGGAAAAACTCTTTGCGTAGAGCTCAGATCTCAATTCTATACCAAAACCAAAAGATACAGTGATCAACAGACTTGTGTAGAAAAGCTCAGAATCTCAAACTGGGTCTATGTTGTGGGTAGGTTTGGAATATAATTGGGTCCTTTATATAGTCAAGCCCTTTGTTACAACATTAAGGCAGATTGACGATTATCTTCTTGCCTTGTTCTCTATAGGGAAAGTGTATTTAGGTGGTATGATCACACCAGTTAGGAAATTCCTATTTATCTGTCACCTATCTATATTTTTAAAACCCTACAACGCTCTGCAAAAATAAGGAAATATTTGGATTTTAGTAAATGATCACTCTTTTCTTGACATTTAGTATTTGTGTAGCTCCTGCTGTCTCTCTATAGAGCTAATGCTCTGCCTCTTGATAATAAAGCCCAGATGATAACAGACAGAGTCCAAGTGCTTATCAGTCCCTGGTACCAAGTAATAAAGCATTGGGATGATTGTAATAGGAAATGGCATGTATTGAAAATGATGTGTAAATAGTCCCTTGGAATTGAGGAAGCTTGTTTCTATGGTGCTGTTTTGTAATGACTCACATAGTCTGAGAAAAGCGATAAAGTTCAGCTGTAAAATTATTGAGCACACTTCCAGATAGCTCCTTTTACAAATGCACTCTTTGGCACACCCAGAGATGGTCAAAACCATGAATCTCTTCTTACAGATTCATGCTAGAGCTGATTTTTTTTTAAGATGAGAACTACATCACTGTTTGAACCAGGGCTTGTACTTAGCCTGATGCAAAGCGCAGAACTGGCTGCAGGTAGAATTTTATATTTGTATTTGTAAGTTGCCTTGAGTTTAAACTGATCATGGAAAGGTGGGATATAAACGTCCAAATATTTATTTATTTATTTATTTATTAAAACGTTTGTATCCCACCCTATTATCACTGGGATCTCAGGGTGGCATGTAGATCAAATCAAGCTTGCAATTGGCCTGATGTGGAATATAGAGAGCATTGGTCCAATATTGTCAACTCTGACTGGCAGTAGCCCTCCAGGGTCTCAGGCACAGATGTGATGACACATTAGACTGGAACCAAAAGTTATTTAAGGCTGATTTTAAAACAAACATGGAGGCCGATGGCTTCGATTTCGTTGGGGCTGTGAATCCAAGGAAATGGATATTGAATGTAAGTGACACGTGGGTGACGTCCTTTTCTTTCTGTTTGATATGTATATATTTTATATATTTTATCTATTGTAGCTCCTGAGGAAGGATTGCAAAATCCGAAACAAGGAGCTTTTTATTCATCAATAAAACAGCAATAATAATAATAATAATAATAACAACAACAACAACAACAACAACTTCATTAGCACCAGAGTTCGTCTCTTTTTCAATTCTGCTTTAGTGGTGCTTCTTTCCCTTTTCGTCTGCACTTTCAGTCCAATCAGCCAGAATTCTAAAGGAGCCGTCCAATGTGCTGGACCTATTTGAGGCAAAGGGTTCAGCACTTTGGATCACTTCTTTAGAGTTCTGCTGGATCTGACTGAAACCCAGAATGGATTCACAGCCCCACCAAAATTGGAGCCACCAACCACCACTGTCCACCAGCACTGATTCTGTATGGATGTGTGTGTGAATGAATTGGGGGGGGGTGTATGGATGTGTGTGAATAGGGTGGCTCCACCCACTTTGGGTTTTGGTTCCAGCCACCACCAGTCCCGATCTCTGCCACCACCAGTATGTGGCCCCAATCCCCTTTGTCTTGGGAAAGTGTGGACTCCAACATAAATAAAAATGTTCTCTGCTGCTGGCTTAATGTTTTTTACCTGCTGTGGAAACGGGCATAGTTATGTCTGTCAGCCACACAGAATGAAACTATTAAGCATGCTACCTCAAGTACTCTTGGTGGACTCAGGGACACATGAGAGCATTTTTAGACACAGGATATAATCCAATGTCACCCTTGCGTGGGTGGCTCAGGCACCCCAGCAGTGGAGTGCACACAGCCCTACTACTGGCAGCTGTGAGGTAGCGCTTCTAGGGGGTAGTGCCGCAAGCAGTAGAAATGCTCCTTTCTGGAAGGGGCGTGACCTGCTGGAAGCACTAGATTGCTGGCTGCCTATGTGTTGCTGCCGCCGGCATGCCTCAACTACCCACACATGGGAAACATTGGATTCTACCCATTGTTTATTGCAAATCTTCCCATCACCAAGAGCTGTGATTGGCCCTGGTTGCTCATGGCATGACCCCTATGTGAATACAAATATATTCCTTTCAACCCTTACGGGGAATACACATGGCTGTGCCCAGTATATATGCAGTTTACCAGATTTGCTTGTGTATATAAAGTGTGCCAAGTCCAATCTTAATTGAAGTGTTTTAGGAAATAAAACTGGGTGAGAGACCTTTGCCTGAGACTTCAGAGAACCACTGGGCTCAATGGTTTGCCTTACTATCAGATATTATCTTATCACATATAAACTCTCTTTTAATTATATTGACTTTATACATGAAAGGAAACGTATGAACGAGTGGCTTCCAATTAATGCCTCTGATGGATGTTTCCATTGGTGTGACATCATGGAATAATATCCACATAAAAGATCTTATCTTATGCAAAGACTTGTAAAGATAAGGAAGTTCTATAGAATATAAATTACAACTAACATGCCAGTTAGAAGTACGTCTGCTGCCACAATCAATAAACCTGCCACTGGCTCATTAAGTTTAACAAAATAAATGAGCTAGGAGAGGAAAGGAAGGGCAAAGAATGACTGCCCGAGATGAAGCTGTGGTGATCCATTAGAAAAGAAACCTCCCCTTTTTGGAACCAGCATCTGCAAACTGCCAGCTACATTCAGATGGATCTCACTAGTTCCTGCTCTGATATTATCGTCTTTCGTATGTTAATCCTGTCCGGGAGATTCTACATGCTGGCCCCAAGGAAATGGTAGAACCATCTGAGGCACTTCCAGGATAAAATCTTTGGCATCCACCAGGACTTAGAGCCTATCTACACACACAGGATATAACACTTTGAAAATGTTTTGAGAACTGTATATGGAGCGTGTCCTGGGCTCCAACAGTTGTCAAAACTGTTTTAACCCGTTTTAAACCGTTTTAAACCGTTTTAAAGCAGTAGTGTAGATAGGCTCTTAGACTCCAGTGTTACAGCAGGTGAATCAAGTGAGGTATCCAGAGCACAGGCTTGTCCTGTTTTCTTGGATGAGTTTCAGTTGGCACAGCTCGAGGATGTGGACAAGGTGCTTGGACAGGTTTGTGCAACCACTTCCATATTGGATCCTTGCCCCTCTTGGCTTATAAAAGCTAGCAGGGATGGAATAGCCGGCTGGGCCAGGGTAGTAATTAATGCCTCTCTGCGAGAGGGAGTGGTCCCAGACCGTCTGAAATAGGCAGTAATGAGACCACTCCTGAAGAAAGCTTCCCTGGACCCAGAAAATCTTAATAACTATAGGCCAGTGACAAATGTTCCATTCCTGGGTAAGGTCCTTGAGCGGGTGGTTGCGGGCCAGCTCCAGACATTCTTGGATGAGACTGATTATCTGTATCTATTTCAGTCGGGTTTCAGGCCTGGTTTTGGCATGGAAACAGCCTTGGTCGCCCTTTGTGATTACCTATGTTGAGAGAAGGACAGGGGGAGTGTGACTCTGTTGATTCTCCTTGATCTCTCATCAGCTTTCAATACGATCGACCACGGTATCCTTCTAGCACGACTGGCTGAGTTATGAGTGGGAGGCACTGCATTGCAGTGGTTCTGCTCCTACTTGACAGGTCGGCTCCAGAAGGTGGTGCTTAGGGGACATTGCTCGGCCCCGTGGATTCTCCAGTATGGGGTTCTGCAGGGTCAGTCTTGTCCCCCATGCTGTTCAACATCTACATGAAACCGTTGGGTGCGGTCATCGGGAGTTTTGGAGTGCGTTGTCATCAGTACGCTGATGACACGCTGCTCTACTTCTCCTTTTCATCTTCATCAGGTGAGGTGATGGATGTGCTGAACTGGTGCTTAGCTGAAGCAATGGCCTGGATGTGAGCTAATAAACTGAAACTCAATCCAGACAAGACTGAGATGCTGTTAGTGGGGGGTTCTTCTGACCAGATGGAGGGTGTTCAACCTGGTCTGGATGGGGTTGCACTCCCCTTGAAGGAGCAGGTTTGTAGCTTGGGGGTTCCCCTGGAACCATATCTGTCACTTGAGGCTCAGGTGGCCTCGGTGGCACGGAATGCCTTCTACCAACTTCGGTTGGTGGCCCAGCAACGGCCCTGTCTGGACAGGGATAACCTGGCTTCAGTTGTCTATGCTCTGGTAACCTCCAAGTTAGATTACTGCAATGCGCTCTATGTGGGGCTGCCTTTGAAGACGGTTCGGAAGCTGCAGCTTGTGCAAAATGCAGCGGCCAGATTGATAACAGGAACCAGAAGGTTTGAACATATAAGACCGATTCTGGCCCACTTGCATTAGCTGCCTGTATGTTTCCAAGCCCAGTTCAAGGTGCTGGTTTTAACCTATAAAGCCTTACATGGCTTAGGACCAAATACCTGATGGAACGGCTCTCCCGACATGAACCTACCCATACACTACGCTCAACATCAAAGGTCCTCCTCCGGGTGCCTACTCCGAGGGAAGCTCGGAGGATGGCAACAAGGGAGAGGGCCTTCTCTGTGGTGGCCCCCAATTATGGAATGAGCTCCCCATGAGGCCCGTCTAGAGCCAACACTGTTATCTTTTCGGTGCCAGGTCAAAACTTTTCTTTTCTCCCAGGCATTTTAACAGCTTAAGTTGAGGTTTTTAACTAACTTTTTGGCCAGGCTTAAAAGTTTAAAATGTTTTAAATATGAGCTGTTTTATGTTTTATGGTTTAAAATTTTGTATATTGACTTTTTAATGTTCAATCTTCTGATTTTTGTAAACTGCCCAGAGCGCTTCGGCTATGGGGCGGTATATAAATGTAATAAATAATAATAATAATAATAATAATAATAATAATAATAATAAGTGCAAACATGGCTCTAAAAAATGATATCCTTGACAAATCAAATCTACTTCTACTATAACTTGGAGGAAAACATTTAAATATTCTTCATTGGTACTATATCTAATAAAATCTAATTAGTCTCCAGTGGAGAATATTGACATTACTGGGATGCAATTATGTGATTTTCTACTGTCAACATATATAAAAAGGATATTGTCCATGACATCTGAGGAAGTGGACTATAGTTCACAAAAGCCTGTGCCACAAGTCCCAATGACCCTGTTCGGACAACATGCTAAGCCACAGTGGTCAAGCATTTTTGAACCATGACTTCATTGTCATGTCAACCATTCCTAACTATGGTGGCTACATAACCACGGTTTAAACACGCTCACTAACCATTTTCTGCAAAAGGTTTAGTGTCCTAACCATGGTATAGCGTGTTGTCTGAACAGGCCCTTTGTTTGTTCCTGCTACTCTCTGGAAATTGTTGTCCATGAGTCCATTTGTTGTCCATTTATAAGAATAACATGAGCCCTATGCAAGCATTCACCTGCTTGCGTGTAGGGCAAAGGTGTGTATAGGAGGATGTAGGTGTGCATGTAAGCTCCTCCCGCAATGTCTCTACACAGCAGGCTGTCAGTCTGTATAGGGCTCTGTAAGTGTGTTAAGCTGAACACATTTACAGAAGTTCAATGATCAAAAACCCTGATAAGGCAGAGTTCATGATCAAGGAATCCCTGTAAGCACATTGTAAAGTTTGTGGGAAATGGAGCAGAAAATTAGTTATGCTACTATCATCACTGATGACCTACCCATTTTTTTTAAATTTTTTTTAAAGGATGGAGTTTGTCCATATGGGTCTTGGAAGGAAAATAATATGTATAGGTGTTTTGATTTACTTTCTAAAAGAGATTATATATCCATGAATATTGGATGATACGATGAAACTGAATGATATGGAAATTCTTTGGTATCTACATTTTAAGTATTTGTACATAAATTACACATATTAGTAAATATTAGGGGTGTGCACGGACCCCCCGGATCGGATCGGGACCCGGATCGGGACCTCCAATTTTGTCCCGGACCGGTTCGGACAAAATCGGAGGCCCCCCGGACCGGATCGAGTCCGATCCCGATCCAAAAATCGGAAATTTTTGGATCGGCCGCCATTTTTTTCCCCATAGACTTGCATTGCAATGCAAGTCTATGAGGAAAAAATGGCGGCGGGTGGGTAAGGGGGGCCTAACTCCCTCCCCCCCCCCGGGGCCGTCCGCTGTGGACGGCCCCGGCAGGTAAGCCCCCTCCCCCGCGCTCCCTACCCCCCCTGGGGCCGCCTGCTTCCATCCGCTGGCGCCCGCGGGCGCCAGCGGATAGAAGCGGACGGCTCCGGGGGGGGGGGTAAGCCCCCTTCCCCGCCACTTACCTTCTCGGCACGTCCGGCGCCGGCGACTACTACCAGCGGGCTCCGCGGCCTACTCTCGAGTAGCGCGCCGGGTGATGACATCACCCGGCGCGCCACCCTGGAGCAGGCCGCGGAGCCTGCTGGTAGTAGTAGGCGCCGGCGCCGGACGGGAGCCGCCGGGCCGGGCAGGTAAGGGCCCCCCTCCCCCCTCCCCCCTCCGCGCGCCCCCTCCTCCCCTCCACGCACCCCCTCCTTACCTTTCCGGCCCGGCGGCTCCCGTCCGGCGCCGGCGCCTACTACTTCCAGCAGGCTCCGCGGCCTGCTCTAGAGTAGTGCGCCGGGTGATGACATCACCCGGCGCGCCATCCTAGAGCAGGCCGCGGAGCCTGCTGGGAATAGTAGGCGCCGGCGCCGGACGGGAGCCGCCGGGCCGGAAAGGTAAGGGCCCCCCTCCCCCCTCCGCGCGCCCCCTCCTCCCCTCCACGCACCCCCTCCTTACCTTTCCGGCCCGGCGGCTCCCGTCCGGCGCCGGCGCCTACTACTACCAGCAGGCTCCGCGGCCTGCTCTAGAGTAGCGCGCCGGGTGATGACATCACCCGGCGCGCCACCCTAGAGCAGGCCGCGGAGCCTGCTGGGAATAGTAGGCGCCGGCGCCGGACGGGAGCCGCCGGGCCGGAAAGGTAAGGGCCCCCCTCCCCCCTCCGCGCGCCCCCTCCTCCCCTCCACGCACCCCCTCCTTACCTTTCCGGCCCGGCGGCTCCCGTCCGGCGCCGGCGCCTACTACTTCCAGCAGGCTCCGCGGCCTGCTCTAGAGTAGTGCGCCGGGTGATGACATCACCCGGCGCGCCATCCTAGAGCAGGCCGCGGAGCCTGCTGGGAATAGTAGGCGCCGGCGCCGGACGGGAGCCGCCGGGCCGGAAAGGTAAGGGCCCCCCTCCCCCCTCCGCGCGCCCCCTCCTCCCCTCCACGCACCCCCTCCTTACCTTTCCGGCCCGGCGGCTCCCGTCCGGCGCCGGCGCCTACTACTACCAGCAGGCTCCGCGGCCTGCTCTAGAGTAGCGCGCCGGGTGATGACATCACCCGGCGCGCCACCCTAGAGCAGGCCGCGGAGCCTGCTGGGAATAGTAGGCGCCGGCGCCGGACGGGAGCCGCCGGGCCGGAAAGGTAAGGGCCCCCCTCCCCCCTCCGCGCGCCCCCTCCTCCCCTCCACGCACCCCCTCCTTACCTTTCCGGCCCGGCGGCTCCCGTCCGGCGCCGGCGCCTACTACTTCCAGCAGGCTCCGCGGCCTGCTCTAGAGTAGCGCGCCGGGTGATGACATCACCCGGCGCGCCATCCTAGAGCAGGCCGCGGAGCCTGCTGGGAATAGTAGGCGCCGGCGCCGGACGGGAGCCGCCGGGCCGGAAAGGTAAGGGCCCCCCTCCCCCCTCCTCGCGCCCCCTCCTCCCCTCCACGCACCCCCTCCTTACCTTTCCGGCCCGGCGGCTCCCGTCCGGCGCCGGCGCCTACTACTACCAGCAGGCTCCGCGGCCTGCTCTAGAGTAGCGCGCCGGGTGATGACATCACCCGGCGCGCCACCCTAGAGCAGGCCGCGGAGCCTGCTGGGAATAGTAGGCGCCGGCGCCGGACGGGAGCCGCCGGGCCGGAAAGGTAAGGGCCCCCCTCCCCCCTCCCCCCTCCGCGCGCCCCCTCCTCCCCTCCACGCACCCCCTCCTTACCTTCCCGGCCCGGTGGCTCCCGTCCGGCGCCGGCGCCTACTACTACCAGCAGGCTCCGCGGCCTGCTCTAGAGTAGCGCGCCGGGTGATGACATCACCCGGCGCGCCACCCTAGAGCAGGCCGCGGAGCCTGCTAGTAGTAGTAGGCGCCGGCGCCGGACGGGAGCCACCGGGCCGAGAAGGTAAGTGCCCCCCTCCTCCCCCCCCCCCGCTGTCCACTTTCATCGGCGGGCGCCCGCTGGCGCCCGCCAATGGAAGCGGCGGTGGGCGCCAGTGGGCGCCCGCCGATCCGCCGATCCGCCGAACCGGTTCGGAGCTTTTTCGGACCGGTTCGGATTGGATCGGCCGATCCAGCTGCGGGATCGGAAATCGGATAATTTATCCGATTTCCCACTGGACCGGACTCGGATCGTGGATCGGGTCCGATCCAGTGCACATCCCTAGTAAATATCAGGAGGCCATTGACAGAGTTTGAGAACTTATCATCAGTAGAACTTGAACAGAGAGCACAGAAAGTCTGGTCAATTTATCAAATGTTGTTGAGAATGTTTTGTGGAATATCAGAAAATTTATGGACATGTTGGGAAATCTATTTAAATAAGAAAGTTGTCCAAGCATGGGAAATGGTGCTAACATAATTCCTAATACAAATTCAAACAAAATTATAAAACAAGCAATAATCTCTACAGGAGAGGATCTTATATATTGGTTTCCCTATACCATATGTAGGAATGTCACGCTTTTGGTCAGATAAGTTTAAGACTGTGTCACAAATAATGAAACAATATGTAACAAAAACACTGAAGTTAGCAATATTGGGAAAGTACAGAGAGCAGAATGATGGGCTTTTATTTATTTATTTATTTACTGCATTTCTATACTGCCCAGTAGCCGAGGTGCAGCCAGCACTGGACGTACATGGCTTTTGAGCATGTGTGCAGGCTGCAAGGGCTACTATCCATTCCGCAACTGCATGCTTACATGGTGCTGGTTGCAGCCCCCTGCCTCGGCAGCCCCCATTATCAATTGTGCGTCATCAGCCAGCACTAATCTGTGCTGGCTCATTCACATATGCAAGTCAACACTTGACACTGTTACCACTAAGTGATGAACATGCATGCATGAACTAGTCTTTAGGATGATATTTAGGTTATCTACCTTTCACAGAAAACAAAATAACCCTGTACCAGCTTTTCCAGGTATGTGCTTTGCTTCAGTGTAATATCCAGCACTGCTTAATGGGATCAAATATTTTTACAGTGGTGTGATATGATAGATTATAAGCCCTTATCCTAAATTCCTAAAGTCAAGAAATAAAATAATAACACCAATAAACATGTACATTTTGTATTGATATCACTGCGACAGAGAAAAATAAAACAGCTGTGTTGTCTTCTTCAGAAAATATGCAAAATCAGTAGTTGTTAATGAGTGTTTTTACTGCCAGAAAATTTTAAGACTAAACCATAAGCACAAATTTGAAATTGAAAACAGCCGTTATTGGCTTTGCTAGCTACTAACTTCCTGTGCCAAAAGATGCTGCACGCCTCTTGCAGTTCTGTTGAGAAGAACGGTTGAAATTATGAGGCACATCTCTTTCCCTGCTCCCTGTTTAATCCAAGATTCTTTGTGAGTCCTGCAGCCTTGTTAAACCTTAGTCATATAGGAAAGAGAGCAAGGATAGCTCTTAAATCAGAGCCAGACAGCGGTATTAGGACATAATTTGGAAACCACTTCCCTGGCAAATGGTGCCACCAGTCTCCTGGTCTGCAGCTGACCTCTAACCAGTTTGGGACTGAATTCCTTCACAGCTGACCCTAAGCGCTCTCTGCTACACTCTGACTTGGTTTGACTTCAGTTCCAACTGCTTCCCACAAAAGATCTCAAAATGCTGAATTTTCCATCAGGAAATCTAACATTGCACCACAACACACACACACATACGTGTGTGTGTGTATGATGCATATATATCCATAAATGTATAAGCAGCTGTCTTACACATTCCAGGAAGAAAATCTCCTGGTGCTTGTTTTTAAGAGCATGATATAGAGAACCGGTTGGGTTTTGTTTTGTTTTTTTAAAAGTGTCAGCTTGCAAAGATTAGTCATCAACTCTTTGTGTGGAGTGTTGCAATGCTTCTTCAACATCTGTTCTTGATATAATTTGGTTCAGCAGAGAAACCTTTCCTAACAATGGAAATAACATTTCAGGGGAAACCAAGGGGATATCCAGACACCACCTGTTGGGAGTTCAGAAAGTTTAACTATGGTTTTCCTTGGAATCGTCTCAGGTGCTGTGAAAAGTCTCACTACTTTTAGTTCCTATGAATGATACTCTTGGTTCATAAAATTAGCTCCCGCTGTGGGCTCAATTAGCCCTGCTCCCTCTGGCCCATTCCTTTCCACCTCTTTCTCCCTAGACTTGGGTCAAGAGTAAGCATTATAAGATGAAAGCTACGTATTTCCTGGAGTTTTGTCTCATTGACACGGGGAGGCTTGGATGCTTATTTTCTTCATTCGGGGAACCTTGTTATAACCAACACACTCTGTTAGAATACTGAAGCAGTCCTGCACCACCAGAAAGACAGGTCGGCAGGCCTGCAAAATATGCATCTTTAAAGGTATTTTATCTCATTGTAAGCATAGATAGATATTTGATCCCAAAACACACATTTAAAATGCATTTTGGCACCCTTTTGTGAGCTGAGAACTGCGTGGCAAAATTTGGAGATGTGTAAAATCCAAAGGACAATTAGTTTCTGATCTACATATTAGCCTGGGAGGTGTGGATCAGGCCAGTCAGCATCGGAATTCACAAAGGCCAAATGTCTCAGGCATCCCTAGCTGCTACAGTATGCCACTGTAGCATGTATGGAATTAGCTACCACAGAATGTGGTGATGGCCCTACCAATTTGGATGGCTTTAAAGGACTTTTAATAGACAAATTCCTGCAGGAGAAGGCAATCAACGGCTACTAGTCTTGATGGCCAAATGCTACCTACAGTAACAGAAGCAGTATACCTATGTATATCAGTTACTGGCGGGGATAGAAATGGGAGGGTACTATTACACTTATGTCCTGCATGTGAGTTTCCCACTGGCAGCCTGGCTTCCCACTGTGTGAACAGAATGCTGGACTAGATAGACCATTGGTCTGATCCAACAGAGCTCTTCTCATGTTCTCTCCTCTGATCTCACTGTGATTATAGCCAATAATAGTAACAACCATGGACATAAGAAACTATCTTAGACAATATCAGATTATTGATCCCACTAGCCCAATAAAGAGGTGGCAGTGGCTCTCCAACATGTTTGGCAAAAGTTTACCCCATCACCTACTTACTCCCTGCATGTCTGCTCCAAGATATTTTGTGGCCTGAGGGCAAAGGACAAGGTAGTGCCCACCCCAATTCCACATACAGAATCTGACTGGGCTTACAGTTGAGTCTTAATTCAACACTGGTGACTGGGCAGCATTCTCCATTACACTTAAGGTCAGCAGGCTAGTTTAGGAGGTATTGGGCAGGCCATGTCTTCCAACACCTTGCTACTAATTCCTGTCCCTCAGCATCAGCTGCCTAAGGCAACCATTTCACTGTGCCTAATGGTAGGGCTGGGCCTTGGATACCTGACCATTTCATTGGGGATCCTGGGGGGTGCACCTGGGACCCAATACATGCAAAACTCTACTAAGCAGTGGCCCTTCCCCCTTTTAGTGTTCACAAACCAGAATGGAATGAGGTGTACTTAAACCCATCTAAATCTCCAAGACTGTTTAACGGGCTTAAATACTCCCAACCTCTTTTGGGTCTGTGGCTGGTGTGTTAACATGGAACTAGGAAAATAGGAGAGCTCATAGACAAAGCCCATGCTTGGCATGTGGAAGGTCCCAAATTGCATCTCTGGCATTCTCACTTAAAGAGGGACCTTGAGTAGCAGGGTTAGGAAAGGACTGTGCCTGAGATCCTTGAGTACTGCTGTCAGTCAAAGTAGAAAGCATGCTAGACTAGGGATGGATGGATCATCTATGGCTGAATTCGGACGACACAATAAGCAACTGGAGGGGGGGACAATAGTCAGTTGTATTGACTATTGTGTCGTCCGAATGCTGCCATAGTCAACTCAGCGCTGATCCTAATCCACACCACAGTTGATTATTTATTACCATGTTGTGTGGGGAGTACCCCCTAGATGAACAACTATAAAGTTGATTATTACCCCACCATTGACTATCGTGTTGTCTGAATTCAGCCTATCTCTGGTCTGTGTCACTTTCATATGTGTTCATTCAGAAGTGTGTTCCATCCAGTTTCTCCTTCAATGTGTGAATGTTGTTGTTTTTTAAAATGCCTGAACATTTGCAGTATTTTTGGATGTATTCTACCTTAAAATGTGCATTTTTGGTACACCTTTTACCCTAAAATGTGTATTGTGGTATGCATTTTAAAATCACTTTTTATATATGCATTTTGGTTTGTTTTATTGAGCTGTGAATGGAATCCCAAAATTTGGACGTGCAAAAATCAAAAGATGATGATGGTCCAATAAGTGTATTGGTCCAGGAAACATGAATCTAATTGGTTTACTTAAAAATGCAGACTGACGAAAATCCTCAAGCATCCTTCTTATGGACTTGACAATCCAGTGGCCTGACACAATGTGAAGCCTCTCATTACGTCCTATGAGGAGGAGGGCAGAGTTATACCTGTCTTGTAAAGAAGCCATAGTACTACTAAAGACATCATACATTGCATTGTTTTGCTTATTAGTGATAATTTTATACTACTATTGAGTGTAATGGCATGTGGTTTATTATCCTACCCTGAAATCTATTGCTATAGGGCAGGTTAGGATCATTTGAATAAAAAATAAAAAGTATACATAGAATTTTGAATTTTGATGAGAGTGACTTTACTCCAGATGTTATTTCCCCCCACCCTTAACTCCTTCTTTGTGTTCAGAGAATATTCCCTTTTCAGTCACGCTACAGCTATTGAGAAAAGGATGCTTATTCCATGGAAAATGAGTGAGCTCATCCTGCACTACTGCTTTATAACGGTATTGAAATGCGCTGATAACTGTTGGGGGCACAATCCACATTCCATATACCGCTTTCATAGTGTTATATCCTGCTTTTTATTCCACATTCATAATGATTTGACGCAAGGTGTAGAACTGGTCCTGCATTGCCATTTAGCAATTCTAAGTATGCAGAGAAAAATATTCCAATCAATGTTCTTCATGCACACTGAGCACGTTTCTTGAAGCCAAATCCCTTGCCAGTCTTTAAATCATTTAGTGCAGTCTGACGTTCAGTGTCTCCTTGGAAGCAAAAGTTGAGGAAGTCAAACAGGTGGCTATGATCATTTCTGAGAAACTGCCATTAGATTAAAATGATTTAGCTGGGGGGGAGGGGATCGTTCCATTTTGGAAGCAGACTGGTTCCTGTTTACGACATCCGTGGTGATAGATTCTTAGGCTCAGGCTTTGGAATTTGCAGTAGCAGCAGGAGACCATCGAGGATGAATGGCATAGCTCTGGACACAGGTCACAGAACACAGGCATTGAACAGATCATGTGTGGTCTGAGAGGGTGACAGCGCTCCCAGAGTTCCTGCTGGGATGGAGCAGAGTGCCAAAGGTGATGTGGTGCTTGTCTTGTAAAAATAGTAAAATGAGCATTTAGAACAATGTACATGGCCAGCCACCCTCTAACTATGAATTAGTTTTGAAAGCAAGAAGGGAGGAAGAATACTGAGCAAGCAGGGTCAGTCTTGGTGGGCTCTTGCATGCCATGCCATCCCAGGTACAGACACCTGGGCTCCTTTATCTGTTGCTCTCTGGGTAGTCACTGTGGGGGAGCTGGGTTGGGGGGGTCATTGTCTTTAGCCCCAGAGTCCAGCCTTGATTGCACCACTGCCCAGAGGAAGTTTTCCTTTAGGCAGCTATAAGGTTGCATTGTTTCCCAGCAGTGTTTGAGATCTCAATGGGAATTTCCATACAAACACACACCAAAACTCTCTGGTTACTTGGCTAGAAGGTGAAATATCCTGCTTCCTCTGAGAGTGCATCCAGTGAGGGCTGGGCATTCTCTCCCTGCTTCTCATCGATTGCTGAAATGTATTACCTGGCCTCACATTCTGAATTCAGAGTCTAACCAGCCAGACGAGCTGGGATCATCACAGATGTGCCTAATTACTTAACGCCCCCAAACGCCCGGACTAGGTTTTTTTAAAATTATTTTTATTACTTCCCAGAAACATCTCTACGGCATGTTTAATACATGTGGCAAAACAGCAACCTCTCAGTGCTTCATCAGGGCAGCTAGTTTTACGTCCAGGGCTGCCATGAACAGCCTTTAGCTGAAAAGGAATGTGGGCCAAGTAATGGGAGCCCTGCTGGACCTGGCCAAAGGGCTGTCTAACTTAGCATCCTGCTGTGTATATCATTTCTGCAGGGATTCTGGAATTAGTGGTCCTGTCCCATCCCTCTGCTGAGGCCTAGAGAGTGCCCTTCCTCTGCCCTAAGTTAAGTTAGTAGGCCTTGCGGCAGAGAAAGGGGAAGACACAGCAGTGGTGGTGGAGTATTTCCTAGCCTTTGAGAGCATTCAGTCTGAATGCTCACACAAAGGCTCAACCCTTTTCAAAGCAAACAGCAGACTGCTTGCGCAGACCTAGGGGCCATCAATGGGCAGCAAATCACCTGTTATTTCACTTATTATCCTATTTTTTATCTCCACGGGGGGGCACTATTTGAATTGTCTGCCTAAACCATTGAAATTTCGGGGCCATTTCTGTTTGACACCCACAAGCATAGAGCCTCATACTGTTTCTCACTTGCAGATGCTCTTACACATTTAGGTAGGAAATACTCTCAGCCAGGGTGAAGTTCCTATGAAACCATCTGACAGAAGAAGAAATGAAAAACGAAAGAAATCATCCCCACCGACTACTCAGAGTCATAAGACACCTTTTCATGATATTATTATTAGTTATGTTCTGATCCCTCCCATTCTCCAAAGAGCTCAGTGCAATGTACAACAGGGGTAGGCAGAAGGTAGAACTCCAGATGTTTTGAACTTTAACTCCCAGAAGCCCCTGCCAGCATGGCCAATGATCAGGAAAGCTGGAAGTTGAAGTCAAAAACATCTGGAGACCTTCCTTCTGCCCACCCCCTGGTGTACAAGGTTCTTTTCCGTTTCAATTGATACGCATGGTAACCATGTGAGGCTGGTGAGAGATGGTGGCTGATGCAAGATCATCCAAGTCAGCTTCATGGCTCAGTGGAGAGTAGGGATGGTAGAATTTGTCAATTTCGCCTTCTCCCACTTTCCAATTGTCAGTCCATCTGCAAGCGAATTATGACCCGTTCGTTGCTCCATAGCCACTACAGACAACATTTTAAAAACATTTTGGGGGTGGGGGATGAATTTGGGGGAGTGGCAGGGGTGTGTGAGCCACATGCACTCTCTGGACCGTACGTTGCCCACACCTAACATAGTGGGTTAAAAGTGCAAAATTAAGTAAGTTCACATTAAAAACGTGAACTGAACAAATTTCTCCCCCGTCCCTAGGACAGCTGAACCTATTCCTAGTGCAACACTCTAATCATTGCCCCACGCTCGCTCAGATACATTCGGTGTCATAGTAGGCTTGCTGGCTTTGTCAATGATACTGCCTTATCATGGAAGCAGAGGATGAGGAGAAAGAATATTTTCCAACACAGAAATTGCTCTGACACAGTTTAGTCACAGAAGCGGCTTTGGGAAACAGCGTTTTACGCAACGATGCCAGAATTCACTGGAACTCAAGCCTCATTCTTCATACAAAAGTGATGTTGCTTTAGTCTGGAGCACTACAAAATAGCTTCAGCGTTGCCTCCCAGAAATTTCACATTTGATGGGCAGGTTACAGAATGGATCATCTGCCAGGACACGCAGCACATTCAGTGCCTGGTGAAGTGGTCATCTGATTACTCCATTAGTTGGCCACGTTCATTTTCAGCTTGAAAAGAGGTTATAGGTTAAAGGCTGCTAACGACAGCCCTGGATGTAAAAGTAGCTGCCCTGATGAAACACTGAGAGGTTGCTGTTTTGCCACATGTATTAAACATGCCGCAGGGATGTTTCTGGAAAGTGGGGGGGGGGGAACTAATCTGCAAGTCTGTGAAATCCGTGTGACTCAGGAAAATCCAGTCTGCTGTGGAATTTGTGGGTTGGAGTCACAGAAATCTGAATTCATTTGACTCTGTTGCGGATTTCTCCGCAATCCCTAATTGCCCATGTGAGTACACCACACAGGTGAATATGAGTTTGTGTGTGTGTGTGCGCGCGTATGAAAATCAGACACCACTGCATTCTTGCAACCCCCTCAATAAAGCGGTGTTGTGTGTGTATGCGCATAGCAATGCCCCTGTTACAGCAGAATAGCGGCCTTGTTTGTATGAAGAGCACTTCTTGCAGAACGAAGGCCATTTCTGTGCAAAAGAAGGCAATTCGCACAACCTCTTGTTTTTTTCCACCTAAAATATAAACCATTACTTAACTGTCTGTGCAAGAAGAAGCCAGGAAAAAACATAATCTAACATTGCTTAATGGATATGAAATGCTGTAACACTTCTATAGAAAAAAGGGGAAGGAACATCAGTAATAGGGGAAGGGATGGGTGCTTTTCAAATGGCTTTTAAATAGACGGTGGTGAAAATGGACTAGGAAACCTGTCAATGGCATTACTTTGAGGGCACATTAACAGTATAGGGAACTAAATTTGGATTGCCCATGAGTTGCTGCACAGCACTGCTGGAAAGCATAATGTAATAACACATTAAAAAGCCTCCCTGCTTTCTAGCTTCAGGCAGAGTTGTCAGGAGTTGTAGTCATCAAACTCCCAAATATAAGTGCCAGAATCTTCTGAATCAGGAGCTTGTTTGTATGGTCTTGTTTATTAATATGATTAATATGATTAGTATGATTAATTTTTAGATGTATGTAATGCTTTAGTTTAGCCACATTTCCAGGGCTTCATCGGTAACCTGTAGATAAGCCATTTTGAAATGAGCCATTATATACCACCATTCCTTCTATTTCCCAGTTTCAGCATAATTGAGTGCTGTTACCTGTGTAGTCATTTTGGAACCATCCATAAAGAAGACAGAGGTCTGCAGAAGTACAAAACAACCTTTGGAGGGGGGGGAATGTAACTACCACCACCACCCCAAATCTCAGTGAGGGCTGAGCATGCTTAGAGGCCACAGAATGCTGGCTGACCAAGGTGTGTGTGTTCAGGTATGGAAAACCAGTGGGGAGGGAGGGAGAATGCAATGGAGTATCTTGGGAAAGGGTGTGGTTATCTGGCTGGAACACTGAACAGGAGCACTCCACATGGTGACATTCTGGGCTTTTATACATGAGGCTGTCGATCACTGTATTTACTTTCAACTTTGTTGCAGCATTGAGCTCTGAGCTGTACACAAAGAGCCTTTCCTCTACATAACCCCTAGATGGAGCTGCGCTATAGTGGAACAGCGCAAATACACAAGTGCCATTTCCCCCATTCTAACAAATTAGCATATTTCCCCCATTCCACCCCACCCCCCCACCCCCCGGTAAAGTGCTCCGAAAAAGCACAAGCGAAACTGGAGGATCATGACATTATCTAAAGAGCCCGTAAACAACTGTGAGTAAGGAATAACAAGTGCACAATAAGTGCCTTGCGTAGGAAAGCTCTCTGTCGCAGCTCCCACTTGTACAACAACATTTAATATTTGTATAGTGCTTTTCAGTGTTCAGAACACTTCACATACATTACCTAGTTCTGACCCCTACAACAATCATATAAGGCAACTCAACACTATTATCTGCCATACCAGCAGTCCCAAACAATACACAGCAAAAAAGAAGATTGCCAACTTTTTGTCTGACCACCTTGAATCAGAAGACAACTACAGGCTTTAGCCACTGTGTCATACGAGCTCTTTTTATGGCTGCAATCCTAAGAGCATCATCAGATGAGCATTTTATAGCATGCTCGTTACTGGGCAGTCATGGATTTTCATGGGTCCTTTTCACGACGTGGTCCACCTCCCGCGTACCTCCCACTCCTTCTGCTCGGTTTCCCATTACAAAAAAAGACCTGGAAAATCTGACTTTTGGCTGTAGTGAAACATGCCACCATTTCCTGCTGTGCAGGAGAAACGCCCACTGAATGGGCCATGTGGTCGTTGTTTGCTTCCTCTTTCTTTCCAGTGTGAAGGAAGAGGAAGCTGCTCATCCCTAATGTGGGACAGAATAGTGATGGTAGGGAAACATGATAAATCCACTCAGGAGTAAGCCCTACTAGAAACAATAAGACTTAGAGCCTATCTACACTACTGCTTTAAAATGGTTTATAACAGTTTTAAACCGGTTAATAACCGCTATTAACCAGTTTAAAACTGTTATAAACTGTTTTAAAGCAGTAGTGTAGATAGGCTCTTACTTCAAGTAATTACATGCATAGGATTACATTGTAACAACACAACATGAATACATAAAAACTCATTGCATGGAAATTTAGTTGGACATTCACTACATACCACTCTAGGATACGATACCCTCCTGCCTACTCTTTTCTCACACTAGGGGTGTTCGCATGAGCACCCTCCCTATGCACAGACAACCCTTGGAGGGGGCAGTGACACCACACCTGCCAGCCTCCCTTGACATCCACATGCTTCCTGGCCCCACCTCTGCACATTGAGTGGAATGCCAGAAAGAGGGTGATACAGATATACACACATAGACTTTCCACACTAGCAATAACACTGTGATGGAGATTACTGCTGATGTAAAAATAGTGTACGCCTGTATAGCTGTATGTGCAAAGCCTCCATTACCAACGTTCCATTCAATGCATAGGTACCCAAGCCTGCCGTGCATAGATTCTTCACAGGCAGAGCTTCACTGAAAGCCTGATTCATGTTTCGATTTGGTTAATGGATGCTTCAGTTATACATCATCTGTTATGAGATAGGAGGCAATGCTCTGTCTCCCTTCCTCTTTTGATGCATCTGTAAAGTGAATGAAACAGGTGAGTTATGCTAGAGTGACTTTCTGGCCTGAACTGGACAATTAACGTAACCAATATTGTTGTGGTTTTGGCTGTAGTTTTGATAAAACTCTTTATCATTCTGATGAAGACCCTTGGGGTTGAAATGTGTCTGGGACAGGTGGATGTGCACAAGTGTAGCCTACTATATTATTATTAGAAACAAATCAGGTCACTATGTTTGTGGACTGTCTTTGGTATAATTTTACATGGCTTATTATATAATTTTTTTTCCCAATTACTTTTTATACATTGCAGTATGGATTCATTATTTTATCAAATTTCATCAAAATTTATTTAATGGTAGCTCCATCTGAATTTTGCACTGTACACGCTCTCTTGAACCCATTTTACAAAGTCTCCTTGATACACTTTTGCTAAGGTGGTGGTGCGCCAGTGTTAACAGTTTAATTATGTATTTGTTGGCTTGTCATAGGTCCTCATAGGAAGCTGTCTTTTACCAACGTGTTAAATTGACACCTTGGAAATGCGCATTAACAGAGGCTATAAATCGCATAGACATCTGATTTGCGCCCCGCTTGTCTGTCCAAAGTGCTGTCAGAGCAAAGTCAAAGAGGTGCAAATAAGCTGCCTAGAGGTACCCCAAGTCAGATTATTCATTTATTTAATGAACAGGGGTACATTTAAATTGCTAAGGACATAAGAAGAGCCTCGCTGGATCAGACTGAGGCCCATCCCAGCCCAGCATCCTGTCACCACAGTGGTCAACCAGATGCCCATTGGAAACCAATAAGCAGGACATGAGGGCAACAACCTCATCCCATTGTTATTGCCCATCAACTGGCAGTCGGAGCTATGGTGCCTCTCACCCTAGCAGGAGCATGTAGCCTGGAGGTAGTATATACTACTTTTCCTGGTAGATCAAAGTAGCTTATGGAGGTAAAAGTAATTCCAGCAGCACAACTATAAATAACATCAAATAATATAAAATAAACCACTACAATGAAGCCATTCTTGGTTAAACAGCCTCAGGAAGAAAAGACCAGTTCAACCAACTGATGAAAGAAGTAAGTTCTACAACCTCCAGGAGCCCTCATTCAGCCTTCGGGGGGGGGGGGGGGTCCCAAAATGACCTCCCCACTTTCCTCCAACCGTCAATCATTGGATGTTTACCTGGCTTTTGTGCAGTTCCCTCGCTCCCAATTCTAAAAGACTGAAATGTCTCTCCTAAGTCTTTAGTTACTGGCAGTAGGATCTTTAAGTTAAAATATGCTGGTATATTTGGCCCCACCCCCTTTGCCTTTGGCTCCTCCCACCACTGGAACCACCACCTCCAAGAACTTCTCCAAAAGCGGATTCAGCCCTCTAGCTAAGAGAGGTTCCCCACCCATTTTCTACATGACCTCCCAAAGCATGGTAAAGAGGTGTTCTTCAGAGATTAGGCTCCATAGTTTTCAAGGGTTAACCGACCATTACCACCTAGCCATTACCTCCCTCATGCTGTAAAGACGGAACAGACAACCATAAAATGTGTTGTACGACTTTAACTGGAGAGCGGACTCATGAAGGGGGGGAGGAGGCCCTGAAGGTATGAGGGTCTTAGGCCACAAAAGGCTTTGATGAGCAAAATCAGCACCTTGAATTGTGACCAGAATGAAGCAATTGGCTAAGTGATGCAGAACAGGCTGAATATGTGTGTGCCTCTCAGTACCTGTTAGGAGACAAGGGACATGGAGCAATGTTCAGCACCAGCTGATGAGTTCTCTTCAGCATATGGGAAGAGACCTTGCAGGGTGGCTCTCCTGATCCTTAGACACTGCACTAGAATCCACGGATACCCTTGTCCCTATTCTTCACTCGAACAACCCCATTCTCTTGTGTGCCTCCTGTGAAAAAAAAAAAAGTGTCCCTAGAGTCAGAGATGATTTCCCTCTGATGTCTGCAAGCGATGGGGTGGAGAAGCACAGAAAGGGTCCTTTCTGTGCTTCCTTTCTTGTGAGCTGATCCTGAATCCAGAGTTAGCCATAGTGCTGTAATTTTACTTTGATTTCCAGTTTTCTTTCCTGGTAGACCTCTGTGAAGCAGTCATTGTGCATTCATACACCTGGCCTGCCGCTTAGAAGCTACTGAACTGACTTACCAGGAGGCGAATCCGTCATAATTACTAACGATGCTGGCGTGGGCCTTCGTTTCCTGATCTGTGGGAAATATAGGTGCAGGAGATTGATTAAATAACAGCCACAAACCGACTTCCATGGCAAAAGACAAACTGCTAAGCCATCCTATCTTGCCGAATGTCAGCATCCAAGAAGCATTCCAACTACTGGAGTGCTTTAACAATATAGAAGCCATAACACTTCCAACATCTGGCCATTCTCAAGACTCTAAAAACAAGTATTGCAAGTTATATCAGCATGAACATGTATCAGGGAAAAAAATCATTCCTTTATTTCAGTTTGATTCCTTGCATTGGGCTTGAGATCTGTTAAGACACACTGACCCTGTACAGATAGAACACTAAGCCATGGCGGTTTAGTATTTTGAGCTAAACATTATGGCTTAGCATGTCGTGTGAACCATGACTTAGCATGCCTTCTGAACCATTCCTAACCACTGTGGCTACATAACCATGGTTTAAACGTGTTCACTAACCATTTGCTGAAAAAGAGTTAGCAGCCTAACCATGGCTTAGTGTGTCATCTGAACAGGCCCAATGGTGAATCGTGGATCATCAGGGTTGCTTCAGCCAAACAAGACTGCCATATGTCAAGGAGCTCTGGAAGTAGCATGGAAGTCTGGATTCTTACAGTGGTTCTGGAATGGCTGGCTTCCTGTACAACAGGGTTGGGGAAACTCAGGCCCAGGTGAGGTCCCAAACTGCCCCCTGGTTTTCTGGATGACCACGCCTCCTTCCCCTGACCCCACCTGCTTTCCCCTGACCACTGATTGTTTGGTAGTTCCCCAGCTTTTGTGCAGGTTTTTCCCCATTCTAAAAGGTTGAAATGTCTCTCCTAAGGCTTGTAGCAAGAACTTTAAGCTAAAATAAGCTTGTATTTTTAACCTCATCCAGGCAGGATCTTTAAATGGTTCATATTGGTATTGACAACTGTTGGGGCCCAGAACACATTCCATATACACCACATTCCATGGTGTAGATCTGCCTTTGCCAAGCCCCCTTTCCCTCCAGCCCCATCCACCATTTCAATGCAGGCCCCGAGGGCTTTCCTAAAATTGAATTTGGCTCCCCACCCTTGCTGTGCAATCGAAGAGTACATCTCAGAATCTTCTGCAATGTCACAGGAAATTCTGAGGCACGTTTCGAGTTTGCATTGCACCGTCTTATCTAAGGTAGCAACAATATTTGAGTCAGCCCTCTCCAAATCCCCATTAAATCTCAGCCTAACAATGACTAGCCCACCAACGCTGATAGTGGTGTACTAGAGAAGCATTCGTCTGGGGGAAAGAAAGCATTTGTTTCCTTCTCTTATTGGTTGGCTTACAGGCAGTCATATGGAAAGGCATCGAGCATGCTCAGAACGTGCCGCTGTGCTTGTATGACAAACTGCTTTAGAAACTGAGGGGGCGTGGTGTCTCAGAAGCACTTTTGTGTTATGGCAGCCCCACCCAACTGGGCACTATCCACAGGACTACAACTCCCATCTGCCCCAGCCAGCATGGTCAATGGTAAGGGGTGGTGGGTGTTGTAGTCCAAAACATCTGGAAGGCACCAGGCTGGGAAAGCTGTGTAATGACATGGAGGTCAACATGGAGTTTAAAATGGTGGTGGTAGACGGATGACGATATTATTTGACATGTAACCAGAACTAAAGAGAAATTAAGTTATTTTCACACACACAAAAATAGTGGTGGCGGTGGGGAATGTCAACATTCTGCTATTTGTCTATCACAAACCCAGTTTGTTGATTCCAGCTTGCAGCGTCATTGTAACGGGCAAGGGGCATGATCTTACTCTTACACCGAGGTCTGTCGTATCTCTTATCTTTATCCTTTATTTGCTGATGGAGAATGACTAGTAGCAGGTGATAAAAACTAGTAGCAGGTGATAAGGTGACTCCTTTCTTTTAGCATCCCTTCTGTCACTTGAGATCAATAATGGAGGCTAAAAGAAATGGGTACCGCAGTTTGTACAGGGCAATAATGCAGTAGTGTATTGCCTAGGTGCTAACAATATCAATATCCACAAACAGTAAGATAATCAAGCAGGAGTGTGATATTTCATGCATGTAATAGAATTAGATGAAGCTCATATGGTAGATCCACATTGATTTAAATGAGGAATATTGCTCAATGAAAGGCTGCTGATCCTCCCTCCCCTGACCCCTCTTTAACGCAATATGACATCCTCGATACCACACATTACCCAACAAACAGTTGCATTTTTATTTATAAATATTTCCCCCTCGAGAACATCTTTTAACCCTTTAGAAGATCTTTTACCTGTTCTCTCCCGCAGTTGTCATCAACAGCTCATTTCTTTCTGGCAAAAGCTATCTTTTCATGAAAGACGTTTGAGCTAGAATGCTAACAATGCCATGCCATGCCTGCCTGCTCAGAATGAGTTCCATAGGACTTACATACAGGTACGTGTGTATAGGATTGCAGCCTAATTCTTTATGCATGCCTAGGAGTCAGCTGCACTGAACAAAATATGTTTTTTTTCCTGAGTAAACAAGCTTGCACAGTCAAGCTTCCTAGCAATGACCTATTGTCAGATCTAACCATGCACTGTCTGTGATGTGAGCAGATTATTCCACAAAGCCAAAGAGATAATGGCTTCTTCATTCATCCAATTAATTCTCGATTTCTAGTATCTAAGATTTTGCCATACTTACAGAGGGTCAGACAGCGCTGTGCATTTGACCACTTGGAGATTTGCTTTCAAGAATTCAACTAATGATCTGTTTTGAAATGTGGGTAAATTCTTTCCTACCCATTGGGTGCATATATCTAAATATTTTAACTATAATTGGTATGTGTATAAATACCATAAACACACTCACACACGCACGCAATTATATTTAAAATATTTAGAAAACAGTGCCTTTTTCTTGACAAATTTGAGGACACCTGAAAGTTTTTTAAAGCACCTTTTCAACTGAACTTTCTTCTTATTTACTGCGTGATATGCTCTGACATTTCTCTTCTTTAGATCAATACCCACCAAGCTACATTTGTTTAACATGGAACGATTTAAACTATATAGAGAAGATTGAAACACACACAAGTATCGCTATTGGAAAGCATCTGTTCTTATGGGACTAAGACAACAAATATTTGCTCAGGGAAATGTGTGTGTGTGTCAATTGGCACATCCAAAAGGCAACCATCACCCCACACACCCTCTCTCTTTTCCTCTTGGTACCAATGCACTCTGTGGAATTCCATAGCATCTCAGATTTTCTGATCTGGAAACATCACATTGTTAGACTCTTTTCCCCTCTCCCCAAGCAATGAAGAGAAAACCAACTGCTTACCTGTTCAGCTGCTTCAGGATCTATTTGACTTTGAAATAAGGGGACGGCAAATTGTATTTTTTTAGGGCTGTTTGGTTCCATGGCAATAATCAGGATGCAGATGAAAAAAAGGGATCTGGACTGCCTGAAAGGAAAGGCCGAGAGTTGTTTCTGCGATTTTCCCTTGGCACACTCCTTGAAGCCACGCCAAGCACTCCTTAATAACAGCTGTAATTCCCAAGTTCGCGAGCAGAGCTGCCTGGGCTAAGAAACTCCCTCACTCCACCACACCATCCACAGCAATGTCTCTGGCTGGTGCCGCTACAATTCCTCCTCCGGTCCTTCGAATCCTCTCAGCACAAAGCTGAAAGGAACAATAAGCTAATTGTGCACAGAATCCCTTCTGCATATGCCAAGGGTTCACTCAGAAGCTAATTGAAAATGCAATACTAACCCTGTCTTGGCCTGGTGCCCTGGGATTTGAAATAGAGGATCTCTCCACCGTACATTACTAACTGGCTGCACCAAAGTGCAGGGTAAGCGCCCTTCGGAGTATTGCTGATGGGTTTTGAATTATTGATAGACACAGAGATCAGGATGTTTTCAGAGCGGAGGTGTGGAGGTGGCGCTTGGAGCAGGTGGGATATAAATCATTTGATCCCCTTAAAGACACATGTGAATTCCCACCATCTCGTTATATGTAAGCCAGCCTCATGATAACTGATCTCCACCTGGTTGAGATCTAGATCTGTTCTCCTCCAGCAAGTTCCACACACACAAGTAAATTCCAATTCATTTGCTGGATAGTTTTACTGCCTGGGAAGCTAATTTTCCAGGAAAAAATGGTCAATCTAGCACAAGATTCCAGTCCAAATCCAGTAACTACTTGGGTGCAAGTTGGAGTTGCCGCTGATGTATGGGGTGGGCAAGTTGTGGCCCTCCAGATGTTTTGGCCTACAACTCCCATCCTCCCTCACCATTGGCTATGTTGTAAGACAACAACATCTGGCTTCAAGTTGCCGACCCCTGCTTTAAAGACTCTTGCTTAGGGCAATATCAGAAGAGTTTTGAAGGATGGAAAACAAGTTTAGACAGGACTCTCAGGGGTAGTCTGTACATCCCTTAAGTATGTTTTTCCTTACGGCCACTTCAAGGCAAATGTGTGATGTTCCTGTTTGGGTGAAGCATCCAAGGATTAGATAAGATTAGCAAAATTTCTCGGGGCAGGATGTTAGTGCTCCCACACATCCCTAGATCCCACGTAGGACGTTGTTGCATGGAGAAGGGCTTCCTCTTGCAGTTTTGAGATGTCTCCCTTATGAGAATGGAGCTGACCCAGCATTGCACAGAATTTGGAATCCTGCACTTGTCAAGAGGTCTAGGAGCACAAGTGAACAATCTGGTTTAGTCTCCTATGCTCATACCTGCCAAAACAAGTTTCTGTACTCAATAAAGGACATGGGTGCATCCTGCCTCACTTGGAGAGGCAATGCCATGCATATGTATTTGGGGATAATCCCTACCTAACTTCAGTGTTGCGGCTAGGTGATTTTTGACCTTGGACATAATGGTTTTATAGGGACACCCTATAGACAGCCATGTGTATTACTTGAGTTGTGAAACATTTCTAACATTTCTCTTCTTCCCCTTCCTGCCATTCCATGCTTCACAACCGTGTCAACGTTCTTGATATGTTAGAACAAAAAATAAAATATAATAATAATAATAATAATAATAAGCATGGATGTTCTTGTATTGGGTTGTTGCGCTGTTCGTCTAAAACAACATTACTTACATATGGTGCAAGTGGGTTGATGTAAGGTGTATGGATAAATAGGAGTCAATTTGCTTGACGTTAAAAAGGACAGAAGGCCCATTCAGGACAGCATTTTAGAATGACCAGGGGTGAGTTATTGATAGAGCTGTGCGTAAATGGGCTCTCAGAATTCTCTATCCTGTTTGTGGGCAGAGAAACCGAGGGAACAATTTCACTGAATTTCACCAGGGGTAGGAGGAATTCTCCAAACGTTTCTGACAGGGAGGGTTCACCATTGGCAGGGGCTGTAGCTCAACTTCTTTCTTTTTTTCCTAAGGGCTTTTGGTTTTTTGCACTGCCACTGCAAGTGGCAACAGGCCGCAGTATCAACTGTGTTGACAGCCTAGCCCCCATTTTGCACCCTCACAATGCAGGTATGAGGGAGACAATGTAGTATCCAGGTCCAGGGTAGTGGTCGAAGTAGTCTGCAGTGCCAAAATCCATCCTCCAATTTCCTTAAAGTTTTCTTACCTCATTAAAGAGGCTTCCATTTATCTACCTCATTCTCAGGGTGTTTTATAGCTTTTTTTGAATGTATTTTGTTGGTGTTTTTGAGTTTAATCACTGTGAAGTGGCTGAAGTTGTTGTTGTTGTTGTTGTTGTTGTTGTGTGTTTATCTTTCTATTATACATCTCTCCATTAGGGATGCATAATATTATACATCTATTATACATCCCTCCAATAGGAGGAATTACTTCATGATGTCTTTAATTGGGCTTTAATTGAAGTGGAGGAAGCAAAGGAAGCTACAGGCTGCCAGCGAGATGATTGTACAATAAAATATAGGACATCCACACGTACCCCTTAGCCACCTCATAAGTAAATTAGGCACAAAAACCCCATGCGAATTTCTCCAAAATTTTCTTCTTTGATTTTTTTTTTAAAAAATTCTATTAAATTGGGTGAAAATAGTCCGGGAAAAATGTGGGAGATATTTTTGACACTGCACTACACTGGCACATGTATAACAAGTCATTCAACATGTTGAACCAGCCAACTGAACAAAGATAATGAAGATTTTTGAGTAACAAGCGCTACTTAAGCTTGTGGGCTCTGCTCTTTGGCCTTTCTTTTGACACAGCATTGGCCATCCTCCATTTGCATTGCAGTGTGGGGCTAGCCCAGGAGTTAGGGCCAAATTCAGTTAAGGAGAAGCTCTTGAAGACAGTGGCAGGAAGACCCAAAGGCAAAAGAAGTGGTACCAAAAATACAACACTTACTAAAAAAATACCAGCATATTTTACCTCAAAGTTCTTAGTGCCAAGAGTTAAGCCTCAGGAGAGCCATTTCAACCTCTTAGGATGAGGGAAAGAGTGTACACTACCAAATGGTTGATGGTTATTGGGGCCAAATTTCAATTACTTTCACCCTTTGACCCAAATAGGCTGAGGAGATTTAGGGTGTGAAGGATTTAAGCTTATGGATGTTGATTTGGGCTGTTCTTAAATAGGAAATGACCTGCCTGCCTGATTCACTCAAGTCTAATCAGCTTGAGAGGAAGGGGTGACTTTGACAGGCCCAGCACACTGTGGTTGTGAGGAACCAGGATACTCCAAGGTTCAGCCCTAGAAATTGCTTTCAGCATCATGGCTGAGCCCTGGAATTAGTAAAGTAACAGTAAAGGATGTTTAAAATGCCTTTCCCTTTCAAGGGAGTAACCACCACAGCCTGCCACCCTCTCAGGGTAGAAGACCTGGTGGTTACCCAGAAGCTTGAGGCTCTAGCTGTACATCTTGAACATTTAATTCATTATTTTTTAAAGATTGAGTGGCTTCTCTTGATTCTTTACTGGGGTTGGGGGTGGGCAGGCAATAACGAAACATTTGATTTACGGTAGATGCTTCTTGCTGCCATTTGTAGAAACTGCAATGCCAACGTATAGGAAATGAAAGATTAACGAGACATGTAACCTTATTATAAATGGGAAAAGCTGCTGACTTCTGAAGGCTACAACATTATAGAGATAAACGTTCTGCTAACTAAAACCCAATTCCTAAACACATTTATGAGGAAGGAAGCTCAGTCTATTTCATTGAACTTAGATTAGGGTTCTGCTGTAGTGTATTTAATCAAGAAATCACCCAGTATTTAGGATTGTTGCTAAGGTTATTGAAAATCAGTTGAGTTTCCAGTAATCAGCATGGGTGATGTGAAGATTTAACAGCATTATAGGAGATAATATTGTGGATCTTAACTGCTTTTTAAGTCATCTGTGCTGTAAAACTCTGTTTACTATAATGAAGATAGAAGCAGTGTCTTCTAAACTATATTATTTTAGGCATCTTTAAATTAGGGATGTGCACGGATGCAAAAATTGTATCGGAATCGGAATTGTAACTTCAGATTTTGTCAAGTATCATATCGGAAAAATTGGAGGTCCGTCGTATCACTTTGGATCCAATACTAATACAAAATTGGAAGTTCTGATTATGCTATCGGACCACCATTTTTGGTGTTTTCCCCATAGGCTTACATTGGGGGAAAGAAAGCTTTCCCCCAATGCAAGTCTATGGGGAAAACACTGGGCTGGCCCTCCATCCCCCCACTCCCTCCCCCCACTCGCACTCCTTACCTGCCACCATCCCACACTGCTGTCCACTGCTGTCCGCTGGTTCCATACTACTGAGAATTAGGCTTGGCAGCCTGGTTCTCAGTAAAGCGACGATGCGCCAGGTGATGACGTCACCTGGCATGCCGGTGCTTTATTGTGGAACAGGCCATAACCGCTGTTTCTCAGTAGTACGGAAGCAGCAGGTGGCAGCAGGCGGCAGCGAGAAGGCAGCAGGTGAGGAGCGTGAGTGGAGGGAGGGAGGGAGGGAGGGAGGGAGGGAGAGGGAGGTCTCCACTCACCTGCCACCATGTTTTCCCCATAGCCTTGCATTGGGGGAAAGCTTTCTTTCCCCCAATGCAAGCCTATGGTGAAAACACCTAAAATGGAGGTCCTATTCTCAGATTTTTTCCAATATTAATCGGATCGAAAAAAATCGGATCGGGAGAAAATGGAGCTCCTGTGGCCAGCAACGGAATTGGACATTGGAAGTCCGATATCCGACATATCGTAGTCGGAACGGACATCAGATACAATACGATGCACATCCCTACTTTAAATAGGATATACACATGAAATGAGAAATAAAAGTAGCTACTCCTCCACTTCAGTGACTATTTTACCAAAAATATGCTCTGGATTTATAATAGGAAAAAGAACACATTTTTCCGAAAATATATAAAGAGCATAAATGTGCTAAGCTATTCCTAATTTGAACATGCTTTAGTTCAAGCTCAGAGGATATCTTGAATGCTACAACATTTTGAGTCTCTTTTTAAATAACAGAAAATAGAAGCATACAGAAATATAGAACATGGTCACAGAATGCATGGTACAAAAGCTGAGGATTAAAGCTAGATAAAATATTAGTAACACTGATCATTAACTTGTAAGGACAGCTGAAAATATCAAAGAAATAAAAAGGCACAGAAGAAACCCATATTCAACTAAATGTTGATATAGGTTGAACATAGGAGAATCATGGAACTTGAATAACATATTGTTTAAAATATTGTTTGAATGGAAAAATCACAAAACTTGAGTAAATTATTACTTAAACATTATATAAATCTAAAAGGCTATGTTAGGCACACCAGTGGTTTGGATGTGTCCAATTTTTTTAATTTTTTTTTAATGTTTTGCTTTGAACAGCAGACTTCCTTGCCATGGCACAATAGGCTTTCAGACACCTCCTACGGTTCAAATGTTGTTTGATATGTGACACAGTAGACCATTGTTGGAGAAACATAGGCCCACAGTCCCTTTGGGCATGCAGAACGTAGCTGTGTGGTCCTTTGAATCCTGGCCAATCCATCCAATCCATTGTTTATATTCATCACCGTAATAGCATCAGCATGAAGGATTGCTTGCGTAGGTGTAGACCCACTCACTGTGAAGAAAGACACTTTTGAGGGTAAAATAATAGCCTGGTATGAGCACTCATATTTTGCATGTGGACTTCTCATAGACATCTGATTGGTTACTGTGGAAACAAAATGCTGGACTAAGCAGGCTTTTGGTATGATCCAGTTGTTTGATGTGGGGAATAAGTGTAATAATGAAAATGTCCCATGTAGCAAGGGCATTCAACTAGGGTGACCAGATAAAATCCATGTCAGGGCTCATGTAACTTTAACAGTTGTAGAGAAAAGGGAATTTCAGCCAGTGTCATTTGTATGCAATTAGTTCCCGGTGAAATCCCCTCTTCATCACAACTGTTAAAGTTGCAGGGGCCCTGCCTTCTTTTGTATATGGTCACTCTAGTATAGTGCATGCAGCTTTAACTGTTGTGATGAAGAGGGAATTTCACCAGGAACTAATTGCATACAAATGACACTGGCTGAAATTCCCTTTTCTCTACAACTGTTAAAGTTAATGAGCCCTGACCTGGATTTTATCTGGTCACCCTACATTCAGCTGTATGATCCCCTACCTGTATTCAGAAGTTGTACAACTGTACCATGTAGATTAACTCTCAGATGTGGGGTTTGTTATATTAGGCTGACCATATGAAAAGGAGGACAGGGGTCATGTAAATGCAGGTTGCTTACCTGTAACTGTAGTTCTTCGAGTGGTCATCTGTGCAGTCACACATATGGGCTTGCGCCGATGCCAAGCCTGCTTCCGGGAAACTTCACTAGCTAGCTTAGATTTTGGCGGGAACCCCTCCCCCCACCATCCTATCGCACATGCTCAGGGTTCCCGCTCCCTGCTTACCTCAGTTCCCTGAGACCGCTTGGCCTCGCGACTAAGGTTACAATAGATTTATCAAAAACGAGCATGCCCGAACAACTTGACTATCACAACAGCGATGCCAAGAGGGGATGGTGGGCGGGTTGTGTGACTGCACAGATGACCACTCGAAGAACTACAGTTACAGGTAAGCAACCTGCATTTCTTCTTCGTGGTCTCTCTGCATCACACATATGGGCGAATAATAAGCAAAACTTACCGGAGGTGGGTAGGCATGCTGATTGGTCATTGGCAGATCGAGGAAAGGACCGCTCTTCCAAACGAGGCGTCCCGTCACGCCCTCATATCCAGACGGTAATGCTTAACAAAGGTGGAAGCATTAGTCCAGGTAGCCGCTTTACAGAGGTCAGAAAGGGAAGCTCCATGGAGAAGGGCCGAAGAGGTTGCCTGCGCTCTGGTGGAGTGTGCCGTCAGATGAAAAGGTGGTTCCTTTCTGACAATCTGGTAGGCTAGAGTAATGGTGGCCACAATCCATTTCGAGATGCGCTGCTGAGACACTGCCATTCCCTTATTACGGCCACCATAGCAGATGAATAACCTGCGAGATTTGCGAAAACGATCAGTTCTCGACTTATAGAAAGCCAAAGCTTTCCGAACATCCAACGCGTGCAACGATGAAGACAAAGGGTCTGACGAAGGTTTGAAGAACGTGGGCAATGTAATGTCCTGACTCATGTGAAAAGAGAATGAACGTCGGGTCCGGCCGTAACACCACCTTATCCCGAAAAAACTGTAAGTAGGGAGGGTCCACTAGCAGCGCCGCCAACTCAGAAACTCGCCTTGCAGACGTGATAGCAACCAGAAAAATAGTCTTAAACGTCAACAAACGAACATCTATCATAGCTAAAGGTTCAAATGGTTTTGAAGTAAGAACACTGAGAACGACTGAGAGGCTCCACTGTGGAACGATTGGGCGAATGGAGGGAAACAGATTATGCAAACCCCTCAGAAAAGCTCTCGCAAGTGGGTGAGTAAATACTGAAAAGCCATTGATTAAACCATGGTTGGCCGCGATAGCGGACAGGTAAACACGAATGGACGCTGGTTTTAGTCCTGCGACGTGTAGAGAATAAAGGAATGAAATTATGTCAGGCATGCCTGATGTATAGGAGTCAAAAGTATTGAGGGCCGCATAATCTTGAAAACGCTTCCATTTCCTTCCATACGATAGTCTGGTGGAAGGCTTACGGGAGGCCTCTAGGATAGACCTCACCTCGTCTGAGAAGGAGAGATTACACCAAGACGCCGGATTCTCCACGCCGTTAGGTGTAAGGTCTGGATATCCGGGTGAAGGATCTTGCCGTCCTCCCTGGAAAGAAGGTCGGGTGCGCGGGTAGGCGCCAAATCGCGGTCCCTGCAAGTCTGAGTAGCGGCGTGAACCAAGGTTGTCTTGGCCACCACGGCGCGATCATTATGGTGTCTGAGTTGCTGCACCGAATCTGCATCACTGCCCTGGCTATAAGCGGAAAAGGGGGAATATGTAGAGGAAGCCCCTCGACCAGTCCCATTGGAGAGCATCCCCAAGCGATGTTCTTCCAATCCCCGCCCTTGAGCAATAGGCAGGACAAACTGCGTTGGCAGACATGGCAAACAGATTGATGTCGGGGTTCCCCCAATGAGCAAAGAGACGACTCGTGCGTATCCCACTCGTGCGTATCCCTGAAAGTCCTGCTGAGGTCGTCTGCCTTGGCATTGTCTTTCCCTGTAATATGTAGAGCAGATAGAAGCATATTGTGGGAGATGGCCCAAGACAGGATGTCCATCACAAGTTGGAGGAGTCGATGAGAACGCGTGCCCCCTTCCTTGTTTAGGTACCACTGTGGTATTGTCTGACAGTATATGGACATGGTGACCTTGTAGGCGAGGGAGGAATGCTTGCAGAGCCTTTTTCACTGCTAACAGTTCCAAGATGTTGATATGAAGGCGTGTCTCTGAAGGTGACCATTTTCCTTGTGTTATTAGGTCGCCGTGGTGGGCTCCCCATCCGTCCAGCGATGCATCCGTTGTAACTATGCGAGAGGGGCCGGGTGTCACAAAAGGCATGCCCTGGGAAAGGTTGCTTAGATCTGACCACCATCCGAGAGACATCCGTACAGATCGCGGAACGGTAAGTATGAGCTTGTGTGGGTTTTGCATGGGAGAGAAGCATCGGATAAGGAACTGCTGGAGGGGGCGCATGTGGAGTCGCGCCCAACGGACGACGAATACAGCTGCTGCCATCAAACCTAGCAGCCTTAGAATCGTGAATGCTGAGACACGATGATGGTCTTGCAGTCTTGATGACAGCTGTTGCAGGACAGTTATCCTGTCTGTGGGGAGGAAGGCCCTTCTCATGGTAGAATCGAGGGTAACCCCTATAAATTGTATTCGCTGTGACGGTTGAGTGATGGATTTTTTGTAATTTATTTGCAGCCCAAGCGACGACAGAAGAGAGATGACCTCGTGGACGTCGGCAAGCGCTTGACTTCTGGACTTGGAGACGATCAGCCAATTGTCCAGGTAAGGATACAAGTCGATGTTGTTTGATCGAAGGTGTGTGCATACTGCCGACATGCACTTGGTGAACACTCTTGGTGCAAATTTTAGGCCGAAGGGAAGGACGGAGAACTGGTACACCTGGTGACCTATGACAAATCGCAGATAGCGTCGGTGGGAAGGATGAATAGCGATGTGAAAATAGGCATCCTTCAGGTCTATTAGTGTGAACCAACTGCTCCTCCTTAACATGGGCAGGATTGCGGCCAAGGTAACCATACGAAACTTCTTGGGTCGCATGAACTTGTTCAGATTTCGGAGATCCATAATAGGACGAAGTCCCCCGTCCCGTTTCGGTACCGTAAAATAACGGGAGTAGAAACCCGCATGTAGTTGGGACTGCCGCACCTTCGTAATTGCTATTTTCCAAAGAAGAGTGGTGGTCTCCTGTGACAACGTCACTGAAGGCGGCGTGATTTTGACGGCGCCGAGAGGAGGAGGGACTTCGAAGTCTATTTTGTAGCCTTCTGCAATTATACTTAGATGCCCACGCTTGCAGAAAAGGCTTCAGTCTGTTCCCTGACCAGTCGAGCAGAGGCGGTGGCAAGTCAAAGCCGACGCTTCTGAGGCTGGGACTGTTTGTTGCGTTGTGTAAAACGCGACGATGACTTGCGTGGCTGATAAGCCGACTGACTAGAGGCAGGCTGGTAGCATTGAGTACGATCCTGCTGCTGCCTAGGCTGATATGGGACTGGACGGTACCACCTGTGTGGTCGGTAAGGCTGTTGGGGTTGTACAAAACCCATTTTCTTGGCCGTCATCTTGGCCTTATGAATAGTGTCCATCGTAGTGTCCATGGACGTATTGAAAAGGCCTTCCCCATCAAAGGGAAGGTCTTCAATTTTGTTCTTAGTCTCCTGTGGGAGAGATGCTGAACACAGCCAAGCATGGCGACGCAAAGCCACAGCGCCAATCATCGCCCTAGCCATGCAGTCCGTCAGGTGACGAGCCGTTGTCAACTCTTGCTTGGACAACCTCACAGCTTCCGCTTGGAACACGCGTGCCAACTCCCGTTGATCTTCAGGTAAATAGTCAGTCAGCGCATCGATCTTTTCCCATAGGAACAATTGATAACGGGCCATCATGGCCAGATAGTTTGTGACCTTAATGCCCAAAGATGCAGAGGAGTAAATACGGCGTCCCTACGAGTCGAGCTTCCAACCTTCCTTATCCGTCGGTGCCGAATGTGTTTTGCCCGACTTCCCCTGAGCTGCTTCCACAACCATAGAATTGGGCTTTGGGAGCTGGAAAAGGAAGGGTGCTTCCGCTTCCTTCACCTTATAAAGGGCATCCAAACGCTTGGAAGTGGGACCAATGGTCGCCGGGTTATCCCAAGATTGTTTGACTGTCTTCAGAAGCGTTGGAACCAAAGGTAAGGTCAGCTGTGGGGACGGACCTGTATACATCACGTCGTATATACGATCGTCCACCTCCTCCACTGGTTGCTGGCACTCAATGCCGAGGGACTGCGCCAACCTCATCATCTGGTCAGAGAAGCTGCCCAGTTCCATCGACGGCGAAGCCCTATCCCCGGTACCGACATCATCCAATGGCGATGGCTCGGAAGGGCGGGGCAACGGCACCGATGAGGTGTCCGAGGCATAGTCTTCAAATGATTGAGAAGGCTGTCGATGTCGTGGCGTTACCGAGGCCTGACGATCCTTAATTCGACGGGACAACTGGGAGAGCGAAGTCATTCGCCTAGGCGGAACAGGCGGCGCTGACTGAACCCCTTGGATGCGCTGACCGGTATAAGGATCAAAGCGGTAGCGACTCCTATTAGAATGGTGAGAGTGCTCCGAGTACACGTCCCAGCCTCGAGATCGAGATCGAGATCACGAACGTGAACGTGAACAAGATGGCGAAGATCGGTACCGACGAGAATGAGATCGACGAGATCGAGATCGACGTTCAAGGTCGTCTGGGCGCTGGACTAGCTGTGGCGGCTCCAGCGTCAGAGGAACTGTGTCTTCTGCATCCGAAGTGATCTCTATCGGCATTGGACCCGGCGAGGGCATCGATCGCGACGGTGACATCGCGGATGTCGGTATCGACGAAGCTCTCGGTATCGACGATGTCTGTATGACTGGCGATACCGAAGGTGAGCGCCTCTGCGATAACGAGGCTGCTGGTGACGAGGTGGCACGCTGAGACAACGGCGATGGCGAACGGGTTGACTGCGAGCGGTGCCTCGGTACCGAGATCGCCGTCGGTACCGAGGAGGCCTTATGCACTAAAGCCACTACTTTTCTTGATGTCGAGGACGGCATCGAGGGTGGAAGCGATGCCGATTTTTTCGAAGTCGAGGCGGCTGATTTTTTTGAAGCTGTAGCCGGAGGCACAGTCCTCTTAGCTGCCTTCGACTTCTTAGCCCTCTTCACCGTCGGTGGAGAGGAAGGTGGAGAGGCCTCTGCGAGCGATGCCTGATCTGCAGCCCCCAACAAGGGCGAGCCAGGAGATGCTGGGTTAGAGCGGTCCGAAGGCAAAGTGCCACGCTCCCCAGAGGTAGATGGGCCCGCCTGCATTACCGAAGAACGAGGTCTGTCCACTGCTAAAAGGGCCTTGCTCCACAACAAACTGCGAAGACGATCAGCTCTGTTACGTCTCGTCTGCCTTGAAAACCGCATACAATGTGTACATGATTCTACAATGTGGGATTCTCCAAGGCAAACTAAACACAACGAATGTCCGTCGGTGAGGGCTAACTTCGCCCTGCGCCGCGAGCAAAGTTTGAATAGAGCAGTTTGCGCCATAAGATGGCAACCCGCTCCTAAAAAAATCTAAAACTAACTTAGAATTATTATTATTTTTTTAACTACAACAAGATAAATAACAAGAGAAAACACCTAAGCTAACTAAAGAACTATTCTTTCTTCTTAACAGATACGAACGTATCCGGACGAAGTCTCCCGTGAGGCGAACAGCGAAGCGGTCGAAGAAGAACTGAGGTAAGCAGGGAGCAGGAACCCTGAGCATGCGCGGTAGGATGGTGGGGGGAGGGGTTCCCGCCAAAATCTAAGCTAGCTAGTGAAGTTTCCCGGAAGCAGGCTCGGTGTCGGCGCGAGCCCATATGTGTGATGCACAGAGACCACGAAGAAGAACTTTAACAGTTGTAGAGAAAAGGGAATTTCAGCTGGTGTCATTTGTATGCAATTAGTTTTGATGAAGAGGGAATTGCACCAGGAACTAATTGCGTACAAATTGCATACAAATGACCCCTGTCCTCCTTTTCAGATGGTCAGCCTAGTATACCATGGAGTAGTGAAACCATAACTCTGGTGAGAGTAGGCTGCAATGTATCTTATAATGGAGGCAAGAGAAAAGGAAGAATTTGTTCCAGTGACACAGACCAATCTATAGGTATTAAATTGCTTGGACCAGGTTCTTCCTCTAAAGCTATGGCCTCACAAATTTCATTCTGTTAAGATATACATAGGAAACCCTCTTCAAATTCACTTCAACTAGGAAGGTAGGAGCAGCCATAGGAAGTAGGCCCTTTTCTATAGTGGCCCTATTAAATAAGCACTCTCAAATTGTTGAGTGCACGTCCTGCTGGTTTTCAGGAAAATATGTATGGCTTTTTTAATTTCACTTTTCAAAGGCTGCGATGTTTCCGCGATTTTATTGCTCGTATAGATTTTTCTCTGTATGTTTTAGGTTGGCTGATGTTTTACTTGTCTGGAGAGGGGTTGTTGATCTGTCTTGAATGTGGCACAATCCCTATTTTTTTAAAAAGTGTCTTTGAAATTCAGATTTCAGCCTGTAAATAACCCGAGAAGGCCTTTTAAAGACCAGAGATCAACCTTACAAAATGGGAGGGCAACATGCCAGCCAATAGCTCCTATTATTGAGACAAACAACATCAGTGGTTGTTAAGTACTTCTAAAACTAAAGGTTTTTGATACAAAGATCACTATGGTTCAATAAATGTAGTTTCATACCAAGGTTTGAAGGGATTGTTTTCATAACCTACCACCATTTTCATGTATCCCTTCTGGGATAACACCCTGTTTGCACATAACATTGTGTGCCATGTGCAATCTGCTTCTGCTTCACAGAATGAACCTCCAGTCAGCTGGATTGTATGTTGTTGTGTGACGTTCAAAGCTGGAACCATGGTTTAACCATTTACAACCTAAGAAGAGAACCCATGGTTTGTTGTTGGGTTGTGAACCCTGGGCTGGTGCAACACAGAGATGATTTATCACAGGTATGTAGATGGCAACACCATACACCTTACAACTTGCCTGCTACAATTTTAATGTCTATAAGTCTGTAAATCCCTGAAGAGTGTTTAAAATAAAATAAAGCTCTTCATGATTAACATGTTACGTGCAAACCCAGAACATTGGGTTAGCTATGGGTTGTTAACCATTCATTTATAGATTATTTAATATTTTAAACATCATTCCTTAACTGTTTGTCTGGATATCATTGTTTGTTAAGGAAAAACACCCTTTGTTTTACCTTAACCATGAAAAGAACCCATGATTTGTTGTTAGGTTGTGAACTGTGAGTTGTTTAAATCATGGGTTGTTGTTATGTACGAACCTAGAATTGTAGGTTGTTAAAAAATCCAGCCTCTTTACATGCCGGTACTGCAATGCAACAAAGGCAGTTGGGATACAGGGAGGGAGTGGGTGAAGGAGGGAAACAAACAATCCAGGGATTGCAACAATAAACCATGCTTTGTTCGATTATCTGTCAGACAAACCCTGGGTGGGGTAACAAACCACGGGGTAGCATTATGAGGGAATCAGGCCATAGCCTCTGGCTCTGTTTATCAATACCTTGACTATTGACAGGTTTGCATGGTGGAGCAATATGGGCAGCCCTCATCTGTACAGTAATGTCAGACGAAGTCCACCGATGCAGCAGAATGAGCTGGTACAGTCCTGGGGTGGTAGAATGAACTATACTAGTTTGGCTGCTGGTAGGGAGCATTAAAAATGGCACACCCCATCTGAAGCAAGATAAGCAAACCTACCAGCTCAGAACTCTAACCTATTCTGCAGCATGTGTAAGCAGACTTTAATTTATAAACCAGTTTCTTCTCATGAATTTCCAATGGAGGAGCTATTCACACAGCCAGAAGATTTCAATGCCTGAATACAAGAGATATCCAGTAAAAGTAAAGGCATCAAAACACAAGACTAGACTTATAGGCAAAATAAATAATTTTATTGGCATAATAGCCCCCCTTTAAAAAGAAATCAGCCCTTGTGTATTTCCTAAACAAACTTACAACTCTTTGACAGACTTTTCTCATACAATATTGTCACAATTTTGCTAGTCATTGATTATGTTGTCAACAAAATGTTAAAAATTGTATTAGTTGAAAACAAACATCATTAAAACGTAAGGAATCCCAGTGGCAGACATTATTATACTTCAACTGTCTTAGCATCCCATAGACAAAAGCCATACATTAAGAACTCTGCTTGCTTCCAATTTTATCAGTTGCAATAAATGACATTTTCCCTGGGCCACAGTAAAACTTTAGAGAATGGCAGGCTTGGGAGAATAGTGTCTTCCACTTTCTCATAATAATAGCTAAAATGACCAATCCACTTAAGTTATACACCATTTTTGTTTGTTTGCTTTAAACTAGTGTTTTATAGTCTTTTTTATAAAAGGAGAAAAAAGGCCACCTCCTTATATAATTAAGACGTAGTTCATATATATTTATATATTAAGGCTTTTTAAAAAAGACAAAGCACAACCCCATAGAAAACAGGAAGATTAAAGGAGAATATATATATATATATATATATATATATATATATATATAAGGTATCTACTGCACAAGGTAAGGCTTTCAGTGTAAGCATCTTTAGTAGTTCTAAGCAAGTTCATGTAATTTCCTAAACACTCTGCAAACAATAGCTTCTCCCAAGAGTTAACCATTTTTACAACAGGTTATTGTCTTCTTTCGAAGTGGCACTCCGTAACAGCAGTGGAAATCGGTATTTCAAGCTCTCAGAGTGAACCAGTTATTGCACAGTTAATAAATACCTCACAGAGGTCAGTGGCTTTTTTTTGTACTTGTTGAAACATAACAATCCTAGACAATTTAAAACTGGGGTAGGTCCAGAAATCTTCAAGTCTTATGAGGAACACCTCTACACAGAAATAAAACTATGCACAAACGAACAGTAGGAACATACAAATAAATATTAAGGCTTGCAAGATAACTATAGTTCTATTGATATTGCATGGGCAGTAGTAAGATGGAGACTGTCTGGTTCACAACACAGGGAACCAAAGTGGGAAGTTATGCAGCATACAACTAAGGATTGTATACAGTAGCCGTCACTTCTTTCCTCTACAGATACTTCCATCTACATGATCCAAAAGGAGAATTCCACAGTGTCCCTGGACCCTTGAGGAAAAAGAAAAAAATGTATGATCATAATGTGTTGCCTTGAGAAGACTGAGAGCACTCTTCACATACTTGAAAGGTTGTCACACAAAGGAGTGCCTGGATCTTTTCTCAATCATTCCAGAGTGCAGGACATGGAATAACGGACTCAACTTACAGGAAGCCAGATTCTGGCTGGACATCAAGAAAAACTTCCTGACTGTTAGAGCAGTACGACAATGGAACCAATTACCCAGGGAGGTTGTAGGCTCTCCCACACTAGAGGCATTCAAGATGCAGCTGGGCAGCCATCTGTCAGGTATGCTTTAATGTGGATTCCTGCATTGAAGGGGAGGGTTGGACTTGATGGCCTTATAGGCCCCTTCCAACTCTACTATTCTACGATTTGAAGTCAGAAGTAAATTGTGCGAAGTTACTTATGCAGTAGTGTGCATTTTAATTGGTTGACTTCCAAGATAAGACTGATGGGCATGCAGACAGGTGGCCAAGCAGAGCTGCTAGGATTAAATTTGGAAAGGTGGGCACTTGAACTGCGTAACATTTAAAAAGTGAGATTTCCATTCTACTCCTTGGTTGTACCTAGACCATGGATCATGGAGAATTTTACCCCCTATGGTTGGGCGTAGGGATGTACGAATTGTGTAAAATCTGTTCCATCCGTGATTTGCGGATTGTCAGGCACTTTTCGTTCTGCCATCTACCCACCAACGGAATCAGTTTTTTAAAAAAGTTTCTGAATTTGGCAAGTGTGAATTTGCACAAATTCACACATGTGAAAATGTGCAATTTCTCCCAAAATGCACAAATTTCCCCCAAAATATGCATCTTCATGCTTTAGCCTATGGGAGGGAATGCACAATTTTGGCCTTTTTTATTTTTGTAGATTTTTCTACGATGAAATTTCCGCGAAATCCCCAAAGTCCACAAGTCTGCCTGACAGAGGAAAAGATCCAAATTCATTTGGTTCCATCGTGAATGTCTCCAAAACCCCTAATTGGGTGTCAGTCCTACAAGGGTCACAGCTCTGGCCTAAAGCATAACAGGTTTACCACATTATGACCTTTCCATCAACAGGAGGAATATTTGCACAAGATGGAATAAGCACCTATTTAGTATGGTGTTAAAGTGACAAGGCAGATATCCTCTCGGTGTTTTTAAAATTGGAGATCTTAGATACAGGTCTTTTATTTAGTAATAATTATTATCAGACACAGGAATAACTTAAACTTAGATCTCAGGGAAAGACAGAAGCAATTCTATATTTGTAACTGTGATAGATGTTTTAGCCTACAACTTCCATCAGCCCCACCCAGCACAGCCAATAATGAGGCATCATGGGAGTTATAGGCCAAAACATCTGGAAGGTCACAAGATGCCCATCCTTGGTGGGGTGGCTAGACTGTCAAACTAGGACTGGGGAGATACAGGATGAACTCTCTATTCAGCCATGAAACTATATGGGTGATTATGGGCCAGCCACCACCTACCACACAGGGTTGTTGCAAGGATAAAAATGGGGGAGAGGGTACAACATACACCACCTTGAGGAAACAAAGGAGATCAATGTAATAAATAAATTAAATGTTAAACATGTTCTGAAAGTTCAGGACACATTTCTTGTGCATTATGGAAGAATGTCCTAAATCTTTACCTCAGTTATCACAGATTATAGGCAATGGGAAAACATCAATACTAAAGAAGTTAGTTACCTGTGTACCGATTCATGGTTGTATTTCTTGCTTCGCATTAGCAGATCTGCTAGGGCCAGAGACAGCTGCTAACAATCCACTTACAATTTCTCGTCTGATTTCGCCAACAATGGATTCTTTGATCTAAAAACAAGATCATGTCCTAGCGTAAATTATAGTACCTCACAGATTATTTCGATAGATTTAAAGCCCTCTCTCCCCACCAAAGGTTCAAGTTGGGTAACCACCCCTCCCAGCTTTCCTCCCAACTTTGGAGCTAGGGAGGGGACCGGAGGGATCACCATACAACTGCTGGGACAATCCCCAATCACCTCTGCAGCTTCAGAGTTGGGAAGGAGGCTGGTTGCTCTCATGCTTGTCAGAGAGTGATGGCATGCTCACCACGGTGAGCAAAACTGTCAATGCCTGAACACATGGTTGGGGCCAATCGCATGGGTCTTCCCCCTCAGTATTGGTGCAATGCAGAGAGGATGTATCTAAACAATAGGTAGTTTTTCTAGCCTCACTACAGTGCTTTTAATACTCCATGGGTGACCCAATATTTATGAACAGCTGGAGGGTAGCTGCAGCGGGTAGGGGTACAGACATTTGCCAGCTGCTCTCGGCAAATTATTTCCTCCAAATACAGCATCTATCCGAGTCAGGCACTCAGTACAACTGAGCCGAGTGCCTCTGAGCAAGGAGAACATTCTGAGCATGCACAGTAGGCATGCATGCGCAGAACGTTCTCCTAGTTTGTATCACACTTTTAACTTCTTGTTGGTCTGGGAGTTAGTATGTTGGAGAAGACCACTCTGCCTCCTTCCCAGTCGTGGACCTGATCTGGCTCGCTCATTAGCCTCGCAAATTAGCCGTCTTCTTAGCTTTGCTTACTAACCCGACAATTCATTTCTCCCCAGTGCCTCTTCCATTTACCTAGGAGAATAAGGGAGCAGTCGTGGGTATCCAAGTACTGGTACAGAAAACCCTGAATTGGCTATGTGCCTACAGGACTGCCTTCTTTCACATGAACCTGTCAATCAAGCCAGATAAATAGAGGCCCTTTTCTGTGTGCCCCTGCTTCCAGAAAGAGGAGGGCTTTTCTGTGGTGGCAACCAAACTCTGGTACTCTCTCCCTACACAGGTCTATCTGATGCCCTCGAATGCTCTTCTCTTGGACATCAGGTAAAGTGTATCCTTTTTAATGATATTTAGGATCTTTTTACTGGTTTTAGCTGCTAGTTTTATTTTGCTGCCTATTTGCTGTGTTATCTTTTGCGGTTCTTCTTGGCATTTGCGTTTGCTATGTGTTATGTTTTTGTATAGCTTCATTTTGTAATCTGCCTTGAGGGTATTTCTAAAAAAAGGTGGAGTATAAATCCTGTATGTAAATACATAAAAATCAAACAGACGCAATGGTGCTCATCTTCTGTCCACAGAGGAAAACCAAATACAAGGCCCACTACTTTCATTTGAGCCAGGAACCCAGTGAATACTTGATATAATAACTATGTCTTAGGCTGCCCTTGCATATATAGCTCTCTCTCGCTTTGTTTTATCTTAAACACCCTTCAGGGATTTACAGACTTATAGACATTAAAATGGTAGCAGGCGAGTTGCAAGGCCAATGGTATTCCCTGAAAGGACCAGTAGTCCTTACCGGAGACAGATACATGGGGGTGCAACCATTCCTGGCTCCTGGCCATCTACAGCCACGGGCTGCTGTGGCTGTGCTTCTCCCTACTGCTGGCAGAGGAAACTGAGGCAGCATGATACATGGAACTACCACAGTGCTGCATGGGGTCAGGACAGAGCTGTAAGCAGCCGTCAGAGTGGAGCCAGGAGGTGGGAATCAGGAGCCAAGAGTTTTGCCAGGAAACATCAGAGCTGGTGGGTGGGGTGTGGGGGGCAGTTCAATACTGAGGAAAAGAAGACAGGAGCCAAAGCCAAGGAACAAAGGGGAAATGTACCTGAGCCAGGAAGACTGCTGTTGTACAAAATCACTGCCCAAACAGGAAGTATTTCATAGTTATTCCTGTCTAGGAACAAATGGCCAGTCTGGGTGGACAGGGCCAGTCCAAAACCTGGGAATACTTTATTGTCCAGGAAGCTGCACCAAGCGACAGTCATAGTGGCTGACCCCAAGGGGCAGCTGTGCAGAGAACCAAGGGTTCTACGTTCCAGCCACGCTGGCTGCAATCACTAGCTTGCTCATTGGGTGCTTGCTCATTCTGGGACAGTTGCTACTCACTCTAAGTAAAAGGCAGAATGACAAATGCTGTGAATAAATTTGATAGGAAATAAACACCGCCTTCTGAAATAAACCGATAACGGCTTTCTTAAATTAGCACAGTTAATAGATGAGCAAACAAGATTCTTCTTTGTGGGAAGCAACAGGACTAGGAACAGGCAACTTGTGTTCTATTCCTGGCTTTGCAACAGCAAGACTTCCTGTGCGACCTTGGCAGGAAGTTGTAAGCCCTCTGCATCCAAGTTTGCTCTCTGCAATGAGGAATACTTGGGCACTCTGATAAATAATGTTTGCAAAGGATGCAATTTCCCATCTGGAAAGTAGCATGTAAGAAAGAACACTGAAACTGCAACTGGTCTGCTGTTTTTTTTTAATGCTTTACAGCTGAGTATTCTCCTAAAAGGACACATGCCCCAGGCATCATTTCCCAAAAACAGCTGTTTTGCCAAATAGGTAAATGGCAGGCATGTAACAAAGGCCTGCTGTTTCTGGAGACGGAGGTGCCCTCACATGCTCACATTGCTTCACTGTGCCAAGACATTGGTGTGACCTGCAAAAGTGCACCAGTGTCTTGAAAAAAGTGACATGGAAAAAATCCAGAAATATTAGTCAGGCTACCGAAATCACATCATCTTCCTCAAACAATTTGCTTTAAAATGTTCTTCCCCGCTAATCAGCAGATTCATTTAAGTAAAAGATCTTGCTACATTTTGTTTGCAGTGTTTTATTCTGTAAATCAGAGGCTAGACTATATGTCCCTCAAACCAACAGGGAGCAAAGTTAAGTGTCTTTACAGTTTTGCAGTTCTCTTCTGTGGGAGTGAACTCATTTATCTGAAGGGATAGCGAGTTCTTTTTCATTCCAGTAAATAGTTACAGGTCAAAAGCTCAAATGCATTACAGTCCACTCAGGCGTGTTCTGAAACACTGCATACTTTTTATGCCTCTCCCTCTCCCCACGAGCAAGATAATTCAAGGATACAGAAGAAGAAGAATGTTTCAGTAAGCCACAAGTTTAACATTTGAGAAGAAATATCAAGAATGCATACTAATGGCTTTCCCTGCAATAGATTCATTCTATTTTGGAAGCAAACAATGCAAGGCTGATGTGTTTGGTATTTATGAGATGCAAAGATTTATACTAAATGAAGTGTGTGTCGGCACAAAATCCTCCTGCAATACATACAAAAGCAGCAATTTGGCCAAGTGCTGTGTTTCAGAGACTAGTGCCGCAATCCTATGCCCACTGGAAGTATGCCCAGTTGAGCTCAATTGGATTTACTTCTGAAAAGACATGTATAGGATTGTACAATAAGCAGACAGTTTAAAATCAGAACTTACAAAGATGACCCACCGGGTCTCTTGTAGCGGCCGATTTAGGCCTAGCAACTATCAATTGTCCCTTCCTCAGACAACACCACATAACCAACAGCTCCTTCCCTTAAGTTATCCATGTATCACAGAGAACACTCTGAATCCTGGGAGGGAACTTTCGGGCCAGGCATGACAGCCCAACCTGCCTCCCCTCCGAGCCCTGTAGCTTGCGCAGAATGCTCCAGGAAAGGTCTGGGTCTTACCTATAATTTTGCACTGGGCTGTTCATGTCCCATACTAAAAAAAGACAAGAAGTTGCGCCAGACTCATGCTGCTCCTGACTTGAAGCATGAAGCCTGAGACTGGCAGGGAGGCAGAAGAAAGCCCTTAGCCCAGTGGTGGAGGGAAGCACATGCTTTGCATGTAGAGCTGTCAATAGAGATACGTATCTGAACAAATGAGACAGTGCCTAACCATCCTTACTGGGAATTAAGTTCCAATAAACTCAGACACACATGCAATATACATCTAACTGGCGTTTGGACTGGTATTCATGTTCTTTCAGCTATATAGTACCCAGCATAGACACATAATGGCCTGATTCACATGCAATAACAGCCCAGAGTACAGGTTGTCACTGAAACGTGGGTTGATGTTATGTGTGAACCTGGAACTATGGTTTAACTATGGGTTATTAACCATGAACAACCCAGAACCCAAGAAAAGACCATAGGTTCTCTTCCTGGGTTGTTCGATTGCCTTGTGTGGCTATGGGCTGAGCACTAGGACTTCTCTCAGCCACACTGAAGAGATTACTAATGTCGTCAGCTGTGATAGCACTGATTGCAGGGGGAAGTGTGTGTGGAGGGGGGGAAAGAAGGGGGCACCAAAACACATCACAGTTATCTCTTCCAACACTTAGTCACAGTTGCACTAATCAGGACTCAAGTGGTGCAGGAGCAGTGCTGGATGTCCCTGGTGAGATCACGCCGAATACATTAAATTTGTTTGATAATTTTGTTGAACTGCAGGAGCCCACAGAACAAAGTTCCTAGTGACTAAAACTGATTCCTTCCTTTTCCTTTTGAAGGCCAAGATGGTCTTATGATGAGGATGTTTTCTGCTTTAAGTGAATAAAGATAGCTGTGCTGGGAAGGCAGGGAAAGGCCACAACTCAAGAGGTGGAACACATGCTTTGCCTGCAGCAGATTCAAGATGAGTCTCCTATGTTACTATGTTAAATGACTCATGGGCCAGGGGTCTGATGCAGCATAAGGATGCTTCATAGGGCCAGATGGTTCCAAAGGTCTGGGAATGTGTTGCCTTTCTTTCCACTTCTGCAAGGGGATCCAACGTTAGTTTAACCCAAGTCCCATTCATTCCAGTGGGTGTTGTGAATAACGTCGGATACAACCCGACGAATGTAGTTCGCTAAATCTGCCTAGCTTCCTGGAAACAACAGCTGGGGTTGAAAGGAATCTTATGCTTTAAATACTGTAATATTTGTATTATGTGGAGAAGTTTTGAATTATAGCAAAATAAAGTTTACTGAGAAAAACAGGTTTCCTTTAGTTTCCAGGAAGCTCTCTCTCTCTCTCTCTCTCTCTCTCTCTCTCTCTCTTTTATGCCATTTTTGAAAATAAACGTATTTTTAAAAGCAAATGGATTATATTTATTAAAATCGGAGAGCTTCTCATTGTATTAGTTTGACCATCACTAAGTATTCTCTCTGTGCTAACAGCGGGTGCCTGGAAGGCTCCTCCTTCATTGTCGCGATCCGACCAAGTTAAGGTATGCAATGTAGCCTGGTGTCCTCCAAATATTTTGGATCAGCTCTCATCAGCCCCAGCCAGCATGGCCAATGGTCAGGAATGATGGGAGCTGTAGTCCAAAGCTACAGGAGGGCACCAGGTTAGGGAAAGTTTACACACACACACACACACACACACAGAGAGAGAGAGAGAGAGAGAGAGAGAGAGAGAGAGGCTGAATTCGGACGACATATTAGGCAACGGAGGAGGGGGGAACAATCGTCAGTTGTGTTGCTTATTGTGTCGTGTGGAGGGTAACACACAACGCACACACAACTGCCAGTACGCTAAGCAGGAGAATTAAACAACGGAGGGAAACAACGGGCTTGCACGTTGTTTAGCCTGAAGCCCTATTGTTTAATGTGTCATCTGAATTGAGCCCCCCATCTCCGTGGACTATTCCGTTTGGGAATAGAGTTCTGCCGGCCAGAGCAGCCAAAAAACCCCGGCCGCTCTATACAGCCAGCAGAACTCACGGTGCATGCTGGGATACGGCTGGGGGACTGAGGGAGGGGGAGGGAGCAGATGCTGCAACCAAAATGGCCGCTGTCCGTTCTTCACAACCGGGGCATTTGCCGGTGTCGAGCAGCGCCGGCTGCAGTGTGTCGTGTGTGGAGCTCCGCCTGCCTAATGCACAGTCAGTACGCTATTTCCCCCTCCGTTGCCTGTAATATGTCATCTGAATTCAGCCAGAGAGTTAATAAAAAGAGGCATTTCCACCTTCTAATATTTCCATGAAAGCCTGGGCCACAGGTCTTCGCTCAGCCCATTGAAGGATCCTTTCTGTTGCTGCTATACTCAGCCGTCCTCTACCTGCACAGCTCAGTTCTGGGCTGAGTTACTGGGGGGGGGGGGGGGGAGGGGGTGCATCTAGTTTTGCACCTGCCCAAAAGGGCTGACCAGCAACAACCTTACCATTAACCATTGATTGTTTTCTCTGTTCATTTATACTGTTGACTCATGCCAGCTTTAAACTAGGAGCTCTTATCTCAGGTAAAATCTTAAGAGTGTGTGTGAAAGAGAGAGGGGGGAGCAGACAGACAGACAGACAGAGAGGATTTCTTCCTACAGGAAATTTCTACCCAGTCCTTCCCTCACCTCTCGGATGACTTGCTGCAGTTCCTCGTTTTCCACGCTCTTGTGAATTTCATCAGCTGCAGGCGCAAGGGTAACCTTTTCAAGTTTCTGCTCCACCTCCGATTTGGATGTTGCATGCTCCTCAAAGTATTCTGGCAGTTGCCCCATTCCTGCTCTTACCGGCGGCGAGGGCGTCAATGCCACGCATGCCCGGTAGACCCTTTTGCTGTGGGGCTTGGGCCGCCTTGTCTTTTCAGATGAACGTGCGCCGGCTTTTCTACTGGCTTGACTAGAACACACTGAGGAGGAATCGGAATTTCCACCATGATCAAATGCAGATTCTGAGCCTTCTGCTGGAGGAGTCACCATTTCAAGTTCTCCCAGCCTCAGCCCCAACTCCGATTTCAGATATGATTGTTCTCGGATGAGTTCAGAGACCTGTGGATTCGGGAAGGGGAGGGGGGAGAGAAGAAGAGATGACTGCTGAACCCAATGTCTTGTGATCATGACAAAAAAATAAACACAAGGAGCACAAAATTGGTGTCTCATCCCTGGGCCACATACCATGTTTCAAATTGCACTGGAACACACTGCATCACTAGAATACCTCAAGACCTAGCATGAACTGAAGAGTAGGTCCACTATCTCATATACTGTGCATGCACATGGAGATACCACTGCCTCCATTTTCTTTCTGACTACCAGAAGACCGTTCAAGGTGGCAATAAAGAGCGGCGGTGCCTTATTACACATACAAGGCATTAGTAAAAGCTTTCTCTGTTATGGCACCCCAGTTGTGGAGGCCCGATTGGCGCCAACGCTGGCTTTGTTTCGGTGCCAAGTTAAAACGGGGCTTTTTATCAAAGCCTTTGAGGGCTAACTTTCCGTAACGCTAGTTTTAATTGTTTCATTGCTTTTAAATTTTCTACTAGTTTTAGCTTGATTAACGGTGCATTATGTTTTTTAGCTGGGTACATTATTTATTGTTTTATACTGTTGAACTGATTTTATCTGTATGCCGCCCTGAGATCTCAATGATATAGGGTGGGATACAAATGTTTTAATAAATAAATGAATCAAATTTGGTACTGCCTGCCTGCATATCTGCCGGAGTCAGCTATGTCACATGACCAACAGAAGGATGGGGACATAACAAACAGAACTGTTTATATGCTTTGGGGGTTATAGTCAATGGCTTTAACAATTATTATGTGCTGCTTTTAATGCCCTTTTCCATTGCAGAAAAACAAATTGTATTTCAAAAAATAAACACACCCAGCTACAGCTCTGTTGTCAATACCTGAGGGATCCCTCACCCAGGATTTCCCTGCCTAACCATGTCGTTCAGCTAGAAGCTTCAGTAACAGTTGGAGCATTTAGCCTGGAGGACACTAGATTGGGGAAAGCTACCCTAACCCTTCAGATGTCCACCTTCCTTACAATTCATATTCTCTTCTCTTTATGATAAACTCAGGAAGCTAAATCCTGTGCCTTAATACCACATCCTATGCTTTTCCCACACCCCCAAGGACTTGTGAATATAGACAGCCCTGCACATACTAACGGATACTCAAGAATTTCACTTCCACATACTTTTTTTCCTAAAACATAATCCAAGGCTTGGAATCCTTAAAACACTTTCCACCAACGCTTATCATCGAAGGCAGTCCAACTGAAGGGCAGTTAGATTCTTCACTCATGTGACTATAAGACTAATATGTCCTGAGAAGACATATTGTTATGTTGTATTATTCTAAATATTAAGTGATGTTTATTTCATTTTGTAGTAGGGTTATCATCGATTTTTAATGTTTAATGGTTTAATCTTCTGTAAACTGCCCAGACAGCTTCAGCTATGGGGTGGTATACAAACGTAATAATAATAATAATAATAATAATAATAATAATAATAATAATGGCCACCAGTAAAGGCCAAACTAAATGTTCTGCTAATCACACATAGCACAGCTATGCGTGATAGTTTCCCTTTCTCATGTGTAAGTGCATATGACTCTGATTTGGATCAGGACCATGGTGCTAGGGGATGTGTGTGGGTTAAACCCTTCCACATCCCCAACTCATTTTCTCCTCAAATTCCAGAGGGGTTAGACTTTTTTTTAACCCCCCCCTTGGATATTGGTGGAATTGCACAAGAATAAGGAAAACTTTAATTTTGGCCCTAACATTACCCAGTCTTGCTTTAGCTATTTAGGGTTACTTACTGGCTCCATCACATTCAGTGGAGAAGGGCATGACAAGTTATCAGTGCTTCTGCTTCCATACATGCCCTAGAGGAGGAGGGAAAGGAGAAATTGAGACGATCATCATCATTTTTGGGAGCTGTCAAAACTGTTTAATTACCCATATTACACCGTGACTTTCTGAGAAAGTGACAACTGAGGGAGACAAAAGGCAGCCCAAAAAAGAGAAACACGTGTTATTCATAGAATCATAGAATAGTAGAGTTGAAAGGGGCCTATAAGGCCATCGAGTCCAACCCCCTGCTAAATGCAGGAATCTCCCTCAAAGCATCCCTGACCGATGGTTGTCCAGCTGCCTCTTGAATGCCTCTAATGTGGGAGAGCCCCCCACCTCCCTAGGTAATTGGTTCCATTGTTGCATTGCTCTAACAGTCAGGAAGTTTTTCCTAACGTCCAGCCGGAATCTGGCTTCCTGTAACTTGAGCCCATTATTCCAGGTTGGCCTTTTATGTTGTCATATTTCCATTAATGAAGTAAGGAAGAAAAAATATATATTTAAAGAGCAGTGAGCTTTTTCACTCTCACTCTTGTTTACTCTCTCAACACTTGCGTTCTCCTCCTCAAAATGAAAAATCTGACTCGGCAGAGGGCAACAACTGCTTAGCATGTAGTCGAAACTATTCTATCTAGCATGTCAGCCTCCTTAAATGTGACCAAGCCGAAACAATAAAAATGAGCTAGAAAATGTCACAGGTTTGGCTTCTTCTGGACCCTTTTATGACCCAATCTCTCTGTATTAGGTTTGGTCTTGTCAAGGATGCAAGAGGAATCCAGAGACTGAAAGGTGGGTGAGCTACAGAACTGGATTGTTGGTGGCACTAACACAAGGGGAGGGCAATGTGGGAGCATAAGGCTATCAATGGCTACTAGTCCTAAGTGCTACCTCCAGTATCAGAGGCAGTAGGCCTATGTACACCAGTTGCTGGGGAACACGGGTAGGAGGGTGCTGTTCCACTTATGTCCTGCTTGTGGATTTCCTGGTCGACAGCTGGTTGGCCACTGTGGTAACAGCATGCTGGACTAGATAGACCCTTAGTCTGATCCAGCATGGCTCTTCTTATGATAGTGGACCAACCATTTCTTGTCACTCTCTTTCTTCTGCTACCTCTTCCTCTCTTGCTCACCCTCCCTCCCCTTCCTTCTCCATTAAAAATCCCCAGCATGGGCAATAAGGCTTAGAAAACAAGGTTCCATTCAAGCAAATCTAAGTCTAATTGTGGTGCCGGAACAGGACTAAGGAAGGGAGGCTGCAGCCAGTTCCAAACACACTTCAGGCCGCATCCAGCCCACAGATTGGCAGTTCCCCACCTCTGCCCTAAATACATGGTGAAATTGTTCTGGAGCAAGTTGTGAGCCTAAGGGGAACACAAGGCCTTTTCCAGTCTACTATTATTATTAATAATAATAATAATAACAACTTATTTATTGAATTTATATCCCACCCATATATAGAATACTCTAGGTGGCATACAAAGTTAAAACAATGTAAACAAAATAAAAAACAATCAATAAAACAATAGTATAGGCAGCATAAAAATGTTAAATACATTTTAAAAAGTTAAAGCAATCATTAAAACCATGCAGCATAAAAACAATATATAATGGTCAGCAATAAGATTCTAAAAAAGGGAAGGCCTGCTGGAATAATAGAGTCTTTAACGCCTGCTTAAAGGCATTCAAAGAAGTCAGCAGGCGCATTTCGGCAAAGGAAAAGGTCCTCTGCCGCGTGGCTGCCAATCTCAAGTTAGGCAGCTGCAATGGATGACCCTCTGAGGGCTTTAAGAGGCGAGCTGGAACATAGGGGAGGAGGCGCTCCCTAAGATACCTTGGACCTAGTTCATGTAGGGCTTTAAAGGTAAGAACCACCAGCGCTTATATGTTGTCCAGAAACAAAGTGGCAGCCGGTGTAAAGATTTTAAATCTGATGTTATATGGCATCCACGGGATGTCCCAGAGACCAACCTAGCTGCCATGTTTTGTACCAGTTGAAGTTTCTGAGCAGAATATGCAGGCAGCCCCAAGAACAGTGCATTGCAGAAATCAAGCCTAGAGGTATTGGACAACACAACAGCCCTTGCTCAACCTACATCTGTGGAAAAGCCAACTCCAAATGGTCTGGCTCCAGTTGTTCCAGCACCGGCGCACTTATACCCATGGGATGGAACCATCATTTCTCCTGAACGCCATGATCTCACCATCCCAATACTGTGGTCTAGTGGCCATCTGCCCGATCTGCCCACTTCAAATGGTCCTGATGCCAATGGCTTGACAACACATGTCTTACATAGAACCTTAGCTTGTGAAATGTCAAGCTACAAGAAATTAACTCCATCCTAAAACAAAATGTTTAATGCAACTGATGTACATGCTAGGGACATAACTAAGATCTGGGGTGGGGAAAATATTAATTTGCTCCTAATATATGCAGTAGGTCTATTTCCCCTTACACAGAAGTATCTATGAAATTGCTGTTTGGTTAAACAATTGCATCATCATATTTTCCACCAGGGAGCAGACATGCAGTACTCTGTTCCTTTTCAGTGGTGTTCTGAGGAACAGATTGGGCCATTAATATTGGCTTGCTTGCTACACTGCAACCATCTGTTTACAACATACACACTTGCGACAATGGGCAAAATGCAATACCCACCATGAGCGTTTGCTGCCTGAAAGGTGAAGATACATGCATAGCCCTAAGCTGTTCTTCGAGAGTAAGGAGCCGTTCCTCTAACTGCATTTCCAATTCCTGAAGCTCCATACGGACAGATTTTCTCAGAGTCTGGAGTTGATCAGCTTCATATCTAAATTGGGAGCAAGTTCAATGGAAAAACGAACATTGTTTGATCTCTGTGACCAAGATGGTGAATATGCACACATCATCTGAAGAAACTGAGGAACTTATACCATTATCAGTCCTGTGCATGTTCACATGAAAAGCAATAGGAGCAAGAAAAGCAGGGATGGAATTTAGGGTATGCCCTGCCTACCTAGTTATTTTATTATTAGCTTGGGGTTGCAATATTTAGCCTTTTATTTGTAAGTTAACAAATATTTCCCTTCATCATAGTGCACTTCTGCAATGGCAAGTACATGTGATTTCAACGCAACTAATCTGGCTTGAAAGACTGACTCTGTTGGCTAGGGCTGATGGAAGTTGTAGGCCAAAACATCTGGAGGATCATAAGTTGCCCACCCTTGCAATGCACTAAGGAGCCTGTATAGTGGACCACAGACAGGAAACAAGTGGCTAGACCGGCCTTCCCCAACCTGGTACTCTCCAGATGGTTTGGAAAACAACTTCCAGCATTCCTGACCATTGGCCATGCTGGCTGTGGCTGATAGGAGTTGGAATCCAAAACAACTGGAGGGCACTAGGTTGGGCTAGGCCTAGGGAGAGATGGATTCAAGACTTCACTCATAGATGAAGTACACTGGGAGACCTTGGTTCACTCACTATTTCTGAACCAAACCTACATCACAGGCTTGACAGGATAAAAAGTGGGCATCCAAGTTGTTTTGGCCTACAACTCCCATGATCCCTCACCATTGGTTATGCTGGCTAGGGGACCTCTTTCGAAGGGGACATCCTTGGAACGATGGGCTTTTAAAGTATGCTAAAATAAATAAATAAATCCCCCTGACATCATCTATCCCGTCCATAGAGAGAGAGGCACAGAGGAAAGCTCACTTGGCCAGACAAGCCAGGCACTTCCTTTGCCATCCCAACTGAGGCGGAGAGCAGTACACGAATGAATTCGGACGATGCTTGGAGGAGTTGCTCTCCCAAGTGCTGGCTTGGTCATCACTTGCCACCTCAATTGGGATGATGAGCGACGCACAGAGCTTCAGCTATGGGGCGGTGTACAAATGTTATTATTATTATTATTATTATTATTATTATTATTATTATTATAAATCTGGGCTGTTACTTTTCTCAGCTCCTCCTGACTGGAGGAATCCAAGGGGCTTCCGCAGGCCAGATGGAGAACCTCTGCAGGTTGGATTAGGGCCCGTGGACTGGAGTTTCCCCATCCCTGTTCTATATAGCAGCTGTAAAACTCAGCCATAACACGGAGGGTGAGCCACAATATCAAAAGCATCTGAAATCTTGAAGAATAGGCAATCAACATTAATGCAACACAAATAAAGAAACACATGAAAGGAACTTACCAAGAGGAAAGAGATCAAAAGGCAAAGGGACAAAAAGCTGATCTTGACAGAAGAATTCTGTACTGAGCGAAGAGGAGAAAGTTGGCAGGATGGGGGAAAAAAATCAGCATGAAGAAAGCCGCAGTGGTCTAACGTGAGTGATGATCAGAAACAAAGTGTTTTAGTGGCAGAGGCAGAATGAAGACACCAGCTCTAGATGTGCAGAAGAGGAAGGAGGAGGAGTAGAACCTGCCAACCTGCTTGGGTGGGAGTGAGGACGAAAAACATGTTTTAGGATTAATTCAAGACACCTAGAAGAAGAAGAAATAGTGCTCTGGGCGTGAAACAGGTGGTGAGGTTTTAGTAGAAATACAAGGAACTCACTATAGGTGCAAATACAACTGCAAGTTGCTTACCTCTCTTCCTCTGTCATGTGCTGATAAACTGTGGTCTGCTGGCGCAACATGGACAGTTCCAGATCCATCATTTGTGTTCTAAAAAGGTTTAGATTCCTTCTGACATTTTGAAGATCTTGGAAGGTATTCTAGATAGGTATAGACGAAAGTAGAATTAGTACTCTCGAACTCCAGTTCTGTGAATACATTTTCATGGGCAAAAATTAGGCTCTATTTCAGAGGTGGACAGAAGGTAGATCGCCAGATATTTTGAACTCCCAACTCCCAGCCCCCCCCCCCGACACCATGGCCAATGGTCACGAATGCAGGTAGCTGAAGTCCAAAACATCTGGAGGTCTACTTTCTGGCCACCCGATACAGAAACTTATATGTAGTATTTGTATTCTTTAACTCCAGCTAAAGAGAATCAGTTCTGCCAATACATTTTCGAAAAGACAATCTAGATTCTATGCTGGGGTTCAGCAACTTGCAGCCCGCGGGCTGAGTCAATTTTCCCACTGCCATGACTATAGAGCATCTCTCAGGTTGCTTCCAAGTGAGGCTTTTATGGATTTTATCATCCTGCCTCATTCATGGAAGTTTATGGGAGGGAGGGTGCAGAAACCACCACATTCTACGTGGAACCCTCCAGTGTATTCCCATGGCTTCTTCCATTATTATTTTTTACTGCCAAAAATCCGTAAAGGAAGAAAAGGCAGAGCCACTGCACAATGCCTTCATATTGTTAGCGCTAGGAGCCCTCTATCTGGAAGCTGTCTCGGTTTCCTTCACCCTTGAAGAAAGCTCAGATGGAGGAAGAGAAGCAGATAGGGCTAAAGATGCAGAGGAGACACAGTCCTACACACCAGTCCACATCTGTCTTCTAGCTAGGGAAGGGGAAACACAGAATAGATGCCATAATTCAGAGGGGAATCCTATATATGTGTACAGTTTGAATTTACGTGATGTGACTATTCTTTTATGACGTAACAAAATACGAATGAAGAAAAAAGCGCCATTTACTTCATAGAGAGGTAGAATGGATGATCTCTGAGTACTGTAAGGGGACGTAGTAAAGTCATGACCTCTCATCATTGCATTCTACAGTGGGAAAGAAAAACAACAAATTATTATTATTGTTATTATTGTTATTGTTATTATTATTGTTGTTATTATTGTTGTTGTTATTATTATTGTTATTAATTATATTTACATACTGCCCCATAGCCGAAGCTCTCTGGGCAGTTTACACAGATATAATTCAATACGAATCATTTTAACAACTTGATGCATTGAGCAAAGTAAAACTAGTATGCAACGGTTAAGCATCCATCTTGGTGGACAATGTGAGAGTTAGCGAACACCATTACGGACAAGTTTAAAGAACGCAGACCATTTACGCTTGCCCATTTTGCTCTCCTGACATAATTTAATGGGTAACTAGCTGGCATTTCAAGCGAAGCAAACCCGAACTTTAAATCCTCGTGCTATTCTAAACCCATCACCCCACCCCACCCCCCCTACTAAAACAACAGTGACACAGGTCACGGCCTCCTTTGCTCTACTTTCTCAGTTCTGCACTTTCATTTCAAGGTTCTTTTTAGAAATGCAGACCCCTGAACATTTTCCACATGCGTTGAGATTTTGGCGTGGGTGGGGAGATACACAAACCAGCCATCCCCCACAAGTCTTGTGAGGCGGCAGTCATGTGGAGAGCTACATCATCTGTGCCTATGAAGAGTGTGCTTTCCAACTCAACAGAAGAATGGATTTAGATTCAAAACTCTACTCAGTGGTGGAATTTCTGAGCAGCAATCCAATACCTGTGCGATTTTCCACTTGATGCTCCCTCAGCCCTCCCTCCTCTCTCTCTCTCTCTCTCTCACACACACACACACACACACACACACAGAGAGAAAGAGAGAGAGAGAGAGAGAGAGAGAGAGAGAGGCAACACCTTTGGCCCCTTTACTATGGAAATATGTGGCAAGTCCAGTATAGGAGTCTTATGAACTACAGACAACATGGAAAAGTTTAAATTTCACAAACAGAATGAGTAAGGTGGTGTCACATTTATGTTCAACTGGATTTCAAAATTTCTGGTCAAGTTTCTGGGAAACAAATTGTCAGTTCAATACTTTTATGTAACTTAAGTGGGATTTCTATTTGTGAAAGTATCTTCAAAAAAATGAACTCGCCCTGTACCACCCCCGGAACACAAGAGTTTATTGCATCTGGCAAGCATACTGAATATGATAAAGCTATTAAGTACAAATGGAGGAGGGTGGAAATCGTGTAGTGGGTTTTGGAAGGAGCTTTTGAAAGTCAGCCCGTAGAGGAAGGGTGCCTAATGAACATGTATTAGATAAGGAGCTATAAAATATTCAGAACTTTCAGATTAGCTATTTTCACCACAAAAACATGGCTCCAATCCTAAAACACCCCTTTCTACATTTTCTTCTCTCTTTGGTCAGTTTCATGAATACTCTCTAGAAGCACGTGTGGCATTAAAATCTTGTACAGTTTCGTCCTCTCAGTTTTCACACTCATTTTGTGTTTGGATGATCTTGACTCTTGCAACCGTGGCAACTGAGAAATGGCCTCATCTCTGTTTCACAGCAGTTGAAGCACACAAGAACACTTTAGATAGTCTTTAACATTGAAGAGTCTTGTGGCACCTTAAAGGCTAACCAATTTATTAGGGCATAAGCTTCACAGGGAAAAAAACAAATAGGGAACCCAAAAACAGACAGGCAAAACTGGGAAAACCCCCAACAACCAGCGGGGTAAAAGAGAATTATACGTAGGTCAAATGCATTTCGGAACCGCTCCAAGAAGGCTTGTGCCACAATCCATTTGTTAGTCTTTGAGGTTGCCACAAGATTCTTTGTTCTTTTTGCTGCAACAGATCCCAAATGAAAGAAATCAAATTCAGGCCTCACAGATTCAGGTTTTTGTATTTCCACTTTGCCTTGTTTACGTGAAGGGCAATGTGACTAAGCCGATATTTGTTTATGTGAAAGGCAGTGTGACCAAGTTGATAAGAGCATCTAATTTGGATCTGGGAATTCAAATCTCAAGTTACAATGGACACGTGGGATGGCGTGCTGGGGAAGTTTTCTCTCTTTTGGTCATTAGAATAAATGACATGAAAAAGTCCTATTAAATGCCTTCAACCTTAGGGATCATAAATCTAAATTGCGGGGAGCAACACAGGGCTGCCCCATGGCCTTGAGTGCAGCCCCACCATCCCCTTCACCGCCCTCACATTGCAGACGGAAAAAATAGTGGCTTGCTACCTACGGAGTCTCAAAAGTGCCAAATTTAGCATGGTTTCATACCAAATTTGTCCCTTTTGGGTCCCCATAGTGGTCTTCTGCCAATTTTCAGTGGCAAACTGCCATAATTTTTTTTGCTGCTGTGGATAGCGTAGTAGCAGGGAAGCACCATGGGGGGGGGGGGGGCAGGGGCAGGAAATTGGTCTCAGGACTTCCTGAAGATTATTCCCACCTCTGATTTAAATAAACAAGCAAAACAGTTGTATGTATGCCAGCAGTCTTAAGCCAGCAATGCACATATAACCCATACGCACACACACAGAGAAAGCAACATAAAGGCTACAGCAGCTTTCTTCAACCTGGCATCCTCCAAATGGATTGGACTACCACTCCCAACATCCCCAGCCACCACAACGGACATGCTGGCTGGGCATTAAGGGAATTGTAGTCCGACTCATCGGGGAAGGCTGGGCTACAGCGCTGAGCTCAGCTACCTCTTACCTGCGAAAAGTTTTGCAAAGAGCTTCTGATATCATGCAAGACTCTCCTCAGCTGCATTTCGACCGTGGAGGGCGGATTGGTGGCGTGGAACGGGTGGGGGTGCCCCGTGTGCCTCAGGGAGTGGGGGCAGCTAAAACAGGAAGGCAAGCTGCTGCAAGACGACCCGGGGGTGTTCGGGATGCTCTGTGTGCTAAACGTTCTCATGTGGGCGCATAAGGGCAGGTCCGGACATTCGGAAGGAAGCGAGTGCAGCGAACAGGACGACTGAGACATATGTGTGGGGAGGTGCAAAGGGCAACTCTGTATTCTGCTCCGGCACGGCTCATCCGCCACCTTGCTCGCCGCAGGCTGGGGAGGTTCTTTTCTAAGGGATGAGGGAGGAATGTAGAGGGTGGATTTACACGTAGGGGGACTGTCGTTGACCTCGCGGAGAGATTTCTCTTCTCCTCCTCCTCCTACTACTTCGTTCTCCTCCTTCCCCTCCTCCTCAGGCCTGTCGTACTTGTAAGTAAAAGCAGGGGGGCTACATAAAGTTTGCTTCCCCGGAGTGAGCTGGACATTGACTGATGACACCACTCTCACGGGGTTGAGCAACGTGGTCGGCAAGGATTGCGTGCGCCGCAGGGGGTAACCCGGGTCGGCGAGCCGATGCCTTTGCTTGAGAAGAAGGTCTTTCGATTTGAGCAGTGCGTGACCAGCTCGGGAACCGGACGAGCCGTTGATCTTCCTTTGGGCTCTTTGCAAAGCAGTGCTAACCCGCTCTAGGGAGGAAGGCGACGAACCGCTGCTCTCGATGGAGGACATTGACTTAAGAATGTGGTGGGTTTGATACGGCGGGAATTCGTATTCACTGCTTTTCTCTACGTCGCTCTCTTCGCTGCCTTCCTCCAACACGTCAGGTGCGGCCTCCCCAGTTTTGTTCACAAAACCTCCTTTGCCAAGCTCTTTATCTTCTCCGCTGGGACTCTGCCCCGCTCCGCCTCCTGGAACATCACGGCTGCCTCCTGCGTCAGCCTCAGAAGCCATCTCCCTCTCCCGTTGCTCCATTTCTAAGAGGAGGAATTTCTCCTCATCAAGCTCGCTAAAGCAGGGCTGTCGTTCGCCGACTGGCGTCTTGAGTTCTTCACCGTAAGACGTCACTGTCATTTCGCTGTCACAGCTATCGGCGCTGCTTCCCATGGCCTGCAACGACTCGTGTCCCTGTTTGAGAGCACATGCGAAACGGGGAGGAGAGGAAGAGACAGTGAAAAAGACCAAAGTGTTTACACCTTCACACACAGGGGAAAAAACGTAACAGCAGAGCGCACCGATTTATCGTATTTTTAAGTCACACAAGATTTTTTTTTTAAAAAAAGTCATTCTCAGCTGTTAAATGTGGATTCCTTTTATTTATGTATTTATTGCATTTATATCCTGCCTTTTTTCCTCCAAGGAACCCAAGACAGCATACATAATGCTCCTCCTCTCCATTTTATCCTCACAACAACAACCCTGTAAGGTGAGTTGGACTGAGAGGCTGAATTCGGACAACACATTAGTCAATGGTGAGTTGAGTAGCCAACTCACAGTTGGTTCTTTTGTGGGCACTCCCCACACAACATATTCCTACACAACTGTGGGTGGGTGGGGCTGGTGTTGAGTGGACTAATAGTCAACCCAACATTTGACTGACACAGCCCCCACCCCTCTCCCCACCCTCCCTCCTCCCTCAGTCCTCCCAGTTCTATCCCAGCAGCCTCTGCAAGTTGCACCAGTTGTAGCAGAGTGACAGCTGCCGCTTTGGTTGCTCTTGTTGCCTGCCTCTATGGGCTTGTGTTTTAACCCACTCACCACATGCCATTAACCCACTCACCCCTCCACACACTTTAAACAACTGGCTTCGAGCTAAACAACTTACAAGCCAGTTGTTTCTCTCAGTTGCTTATTTGGGCAGGATAGCATACCATCAGTAGTTTGTGAGCGGCATGTTACCCTCCACACAACACAATAAGCAACACAACTGACGATTGTTTCCCCCACCCTCAGTTGCTTAATGTATTGTCCGAATTCAGCCTGAGTCTGTGACTGGCCCAAAGTCAGACAGGGAGCTTCCATGGCCAAGGGGGGGACTAGAACCTGGATCGCCCAGCTCCCAGTCTGACACTCTATACCACTACACCACACTGACTTTTCACTTCATACAGAGGAATGCAATATCATAATGCCTTTAAACAAATCTATGGTGGAACCTCACTTGGAATACTGTGTATCGTCCTTGGTCACTGCACCTGTAAAAGGATGTTGTAGAATGGGAAAAGGTGCAGAGAAGGGCAACTAAAATGATCAAGGGGCCAGAACAACTCCCGTATGAGCAGAGGTCACAACATTTGGGACTGTTCAGCTTAGGAAAAAGATGAGTAAGTGAAGAAGGGTCATGAGAGAGGAATGTAACAGTTTGCATGATGTAGAGAAAGTGGATAGGGAGATGTTTTCCTCTCTCTCTCTCATCATACTTGAACCCGGGGCCATCCCATGAAACTGATTGGTGGGAGATTCAGGACAGATAAAAGGAAGGACTTCTTCACACAGCACATTGTTAGATTTAGATTGTAAGCCTGCTGGCAGGAACTACCTTGTTTTCACTGAATGTATATAAGCCCTTCTGGGTGCCTTTGAGTAGAAGAGCAAGATAAAAAAATGCTTTAAATAAGTAAATAAGTAGTTAAACTATGGAATTCATTACCACAAGATGTAGTGATGACCACTAACTTGCGTGGCTTTCAAAGGAGATTAGACAAATTCATGGAAGATAAGGCTATCAATTACTATAAGTCATGATGGCTATGTCTTACCTCCAGTGTTGCCTCTGTATACCCAAGTCCAAGGGGAATACCAGTTACTGGGAGACATGGGTGGGAGGCTACTGCTGCATTCATGGCCTGCTTGTGGGAATGTTTGACAAGATAGGTCTTTGGTCTGATCCAGCATGGTTCTTCTTATGTTCTAGCTTTCTCTCACACACATGGCAAATTGCTACGTGTGGAAAGAGGTAGAAAGAGAAGCACATGTGTATACATGTGTATGTGCGAGGGACGGAAGGAGATAGAGAAAGGAAGGAAGGACATCCCAATCATGTGAGAAACATACCTGCGGTTGATTTAGCAAGAAGCAGTCTGTGGAAGAATCCTCTGCAAAACCGCTGCTGTCGGAATGCTGACTTGCTGATCGCAATAGCTGGTCTGTTGATGGGGGGGAAAGAAGAAGTGGAAATAAACATAAAGGAGTCTCAACCAATTCTTTTGAAACACCACATCCGTAAGTCTTTATTCACCTAAGAAGAGGATAGATGCATTTATTTCCAGAAGTGAGATACCTGCCCTTCCCATCCCAAACACTTGGCATTTGAAAGCACTGCCATTATCCCAAATCACACTGTGAGTGGACTAGCACCAAAAAAAAGAAAAGAAAAAGGACACTCTCAAAAATATCATTTATGTGAGTTTTCGACTGGAAGTGAAATAACAGCCATGTTTCATGTGTTTCATTCCAGTTTTGTGGGACAGACACTATAGTTTATGTGAACTGCAAGAGAAGCATGATGCAATTTAGGCAGGAACCACCAAACCTCTGAGGGTTTATTTTCGTGAAAACCAGCAATCCTCCGAATTATAGCTCGTAGAGACTTAGAAGAGTTTCGAGCCACAAGTTCTGTCTAGCTCAGGCCTACACTAATTTCCACTCATGAAGCCAAATAAAGCTCACTAGACACACACAGTGTCACACACGTGCACAGCAACTCAATAAACTTTCTGGTTTTGCCACCAGTCTGGGATGGGAAAATGGGGTTGCCAAGCCTCTGACAGGCCACAATATATGGCTGGAGGCTGCTTTCAACCTGGTGGAACGAAGGTGGTGCCAGCCTGGTCTAGTAGTGGGCATTATCTGAATTTCAAGTGATACATTTCTGCTGGCTTTAATGAGACCTGGTCTGCTTTAAATACTCCAGCTTAAGTCGTCGACAGCCATCAGGTCAAGAAGCTGTAGAGATTAGGCCTGCTCCTTGCTGATAATGTAAATAAATATTGTAAGACAAACAATCCCAAAGTCCTACAAAGATGAGGAACTAAATCGACTTCTCCCCTACAGATGACTCCAGCCATGAAGAACTAAGCTTGCTCTAATCTGCACAGCACATCCTGGGCTCTGTTTCTTGGTCGTACTGGAGTGTCAGGGACCTTGACTTTTATAGAGGCAGACTCCGTAAACTCGCATTCCCCTTGCAAAAGACTAACTAAGATATTATTTTTAAGACTACTACATTTCAGACTCAGATCACAAGCTCTACACAATGTGGGCTGCCACCAAAAAACAAGCAAGCAAACAAAAATCAACAACCACACCCCAAAACAAAGCACCTCTTAGCTTAACACAGGGTTCCAACCCTTGTAAAATGCACTGAGGTTGCATAACTGGCACCGATATATGCTGAACTTAGTGCGGATTGGCTTTTAGCATGCCGCTGCAAATGCCAGTTACATCCAGTTGCAAGGGAGCACTTCAGACCAATCCAAGTTAAGCTCAGCTGGCAGTGGGCACATACAACTACTTCAGCGAGTGCCATTGGTGCAGAATGCCAGGCTGCCCTGTGCATTTTTAGAGGCAGCCCAATACACCCTGTGTGGGAAAAACCTTCAAACATACTATAAATCCCAATATCAATAAAGTAAGCCACAAAGGAAGCATTTTTCAACACAGGAATCATGTTCTATGGAAATTTAAAATATGTAGTTAGAGGCTGCATTTTGGCAGGAATCAAAGTCCTTTTGTCCCCATCCCAACTAAATTGTTCTAAGAAGCAGTATAATTTATAATGAATGAATGACAATGGAACTGCAGAATTTTCTATAGCTTTTAACTCCACAAAGCCTTGATAACAAAAACATGTTTACAACTTGCACGTGAAAGAAAAATAGATCGGAGTCCAAAACAATCTAGTCTTCTAGGATCACATGAATTAAAACAGGCTTTATGTCTCGAGAAAGCATTCTAAATTTGCTGTAGTTGAATTTGTCCTCACAAGATGTGAGCAACTGGATGGCTTCACACAAATGTTGTTCAGAGATGAGTAGCAGCTACTCAACTTTTAGGGGGAAAGGCTTCCAACTTAATTCTGTCTGCTATTGGAAGAATTTTATTTATTTATTTAAATGCGAGAAAGACATTGCACTCCTGATGTCAAAATATCTAAAACAGTAAGGCGGGACCTTGTTTTGGAACCAGCTTCAGTTGGTGCATGAAAGCCCAGACTTTTTGCAATTATTTATCAAGCAGAGACAATGAATTCTCAGATGGCATATATATCATGGATGGGAGCACAGAAAGAGTGTGTTTGAATGTGCACAGTTGCAGGGTACTGTACCGTCATATTACAGATAAGATATCAAAAAAATTACTCTGCAAGCAGCTGTCACAGAACACCTTCACCAATGAGCTACTGGGTCTGCGGCAACAGCAACACAGGATTTAGGATAGAAGAAGTTGGCATTTTCTTTTGAACATCTTGATAATTTCAAGAGTTCATGATATATGATGATGGCTTGGATCCAGAATTTATGTTCACCGCCAGCAGCAACCCCTGAGTAGAGCTCCACTGAAAATGCTCTAGTAGAAATAGGGGTGGGGGGGATGGGAGGAGAGGCAGATTTGGGAAGGCACAGGTGACTGCAGTGGAAGGGAGGGGGGAGGGATGGAAAATGCCTCCTCTACAGCCTCTGAAACCTAAAATGAATGGAAGGAGCCACTCCGGCTGAGGGAGGCAAAATGCTAGATCCAACCCAAACCAATTGGGTAAAATCCAACATAGGTCTAGCTAGAGTGGACTCATTGAAATGAATTGGAGTTAAGTTAGTCATGATTAACTTGAGTCCCATTCATTTCAATGGAACTACTCTCTGTAGGACTTATGTTGGATTGTACCTTTTACATATGTGCGTGCTTATATACAGATAAACCCGGCACTGGAATTTGTGTTTGTGTATATAATACAACACAATGCAATACAAATCCAGTATGTATATGTAACATGAATAATATATCTATTTCTATACCTTGCTATACATATATATATATATATATATATATATTGATTATATATGAATATTTAATTTATATTTATATATATGGGTGTATGTATATATACACCTCTATTTTTATATCTAAATATATAATTTAGACTATATATAAATACTGAATTTATACTATATTAATTACAAACACATACATAATCCAAGTCAGCCCACTGGTCCATCTAGCATGATATTCCCTGGTATTCTCTAAATCCTGGCCAGAGACCTCTCATAGCCCTGCTATCTTTTCTTTTCTGTTTTCAAACTGGAGATGCCAGTGATTGCCCTTGGGACCTTGTATACACACAAAAGATGCTTTATCACTGAGCTATGGTCCCTTGCTTCTTGGTAAGGGAGACCAAAGTAGTTGCGGCTGAGATTTTATTTGCCTGGCATTTGTGAACCACTAAATAAGAAGCATTAAATAGTAAGATTAAATGTACATATTGGTGTGGATATTAGCCTGCTCTATGGCTGAAGGCCCAGGGCAAAGGATGTTCAGGAATAAATAGCTGAAACACTTAGAAAGCTGAAGGGTGGGAGACATTACAAGCTCTTACTAGGTGCTCTAAAGGACGTACAAATTTGTTAATACTCTTAGGATTCTTTCAAGAGTTCACATCAGCAAATCTCCCTTTATACCAATCCTTATCATACATTCTTATTCACCAAACAAACTCATTTGAACCTGCTTCCTTAGTCAATTTTACATTTTGCCGACTCAGATCTAGGCCCAAAACCAGAAAAACAGGAGGGAGTCAACAGCACAAGCTCATTCAAGTCTTTCCACCCAACCCTAAAGCTGGTGAGGGCAGAAGGAGGCGTGTGTGTGCGTGCCTTGATTGGCTATAAATTTTTATCACCTGCTCTTATGATTCTAAGGGCTCAGATATGCTTTGAGGGCATACGTTCCCAGCTTTCCCCAAAGAGAGCCCTGTGAAGTTCTCCAAATGTCTCATTGGGCCCAATGTGTCTTATCTATATTGCCTAGAAAACACAGTGATGGGGGCATTTGCCAGCAGAGAGGATCAAAGCAATCCTCACAATCAAAGTCAAGCTACTATTTCTGAATCAAAGCCATGAGATTCCGTATTCAGGGATTCATGTTTAAGAGCATCTGTGAAATCGACTACGTGATGTTGGCTATCCCTGTACCACCTGTAAAAATTCCAGGGACCCAGGAAAATGCAGAGAAGAGGTCTAAGCAGAGTCTAATGACACCCAATGTCAGACTGGGGAAATCCAGTTCAAATCCTTGCAAAGCTATGAAGTTGATTGCATGACCTTGGGTCAATCAGCCTCACATGAGGCTGTATCTAATGTTAGTCTGACTAAAGGTCCAATTCATTTCAATGGGTCTTTTGTAAATAGGACCAACACTGGGTACAACCCACAGTTGTTGCAAAGATTAAATGAGGGGGACCTCTTTGTAGGTCCACCTGAGGTTCTGAAGAGGAAAATGGCATAAAAAAATAGCCAAGGCCATGACTTCTGATCGTGACTCAGAGGAGGTGCAGGTTTGAGTCTCACCTGGACTTGGGATTTTAGGCTGTAGATGTAGCTCCATAATATGGAGTACATACTTTGCATCCAGAGAGGTCCCCACCTTCAGTCAGTGGCATCTCTATCTTAAAGGACCTTAGGAAGCAAGGCCAGGAAGCAAGACATTGGAGAACCGACACCAGACAAAAGCAGACAATGCTAAATGCCTGATGATCAAACCATGCCGATTTAGTATAAGGAAATTTCACATGGGTCATATTTGATTCCTGAACTTTTAAGACACCCAGGCACTCACTTCTCTACTTAAACGTGCTAGAGACTTATTCTCAAATGAGAGTTAGATTTGTTATAGTGAAACACAGGGGGCTCGGCCTCACAGTCTGCATAAGATCCACCCATCAAGCCATTACTGAGTGACGGGGGGAAAGTAATGTTGCTTTCCTAAAACAAGTTTTCCCCAGTTAGCGTTGCCGCTTTACTGAACATTTCAGCAGCACTTCATTTTAATAGTTCAGAGCAAGTGAATCTTTTTGTTCCTGTCCAGCAGCTTCACAAACAGAAACCCTGCAAGCAAAACATATCTCCATTTGGGTTACATAATAACACATGCCAGCGCTGAACACACCAGATAAACTCGTTTTCTGGACATTAAAATGCATTACCTAAAAAGTACATCATATCATCTGTATAGAAGGATTCCGTTTATATATACACACACGTGTATCACCAATAATTGTTTCAAAAACTAGGGGATTATGACAAATCTTACATTAAGATTGATAGATAGATAGATAGATAGATAGATAGATAGATAGATAGATAGTTGCAAAGTTTAAAAGCCTGTAAAATTCAGTGTGCTTAACCTAAAAATGACGAGAATTTATTTTATGATTCCTAGCTTTTTTAAGCAAGTGTGAAAAACAATCAGCTAAATACATTTTACTACAAGCCTACTAAAAATGCCCTTCAGATGGCAGTAAGTTATAAAACGCAACTATGGTCCCATCTTTGGAAGCAAAAATTACAAGTTAATAACACTCTGTGCTAAAGAGCATAACTTTGGTTCAGCAAGAAAAACGCCCTACATGTAAATTCTGAAGCACATATTGTCATTAATGACAAAACCAGGCAGTGGGGTGCAGGTTGATGGAAACAAGAGAACATCTTATAAGATAAGACTATGGCAACCTTCCACAACATGTTGCTTTCCGTATGTTTTAAGACAACCACTCCCACCATTCCTTGCTATTAGCCATGCTGGATGGGGATGATGGGAGTTGAATTTGGAAACATCTGGAGGGCACAAGATTGGAGAAGGTTGGATAGGGCTTTCAAAGGTAGAATGTTAACCAAGGTTGAAGAACATGGATATCCTCTTTGCTACTGTCAGTATTGCAGAGGAGCCAGGGCTTACAGGGTCAAAGCGTTGGGGCTGTTTCATTAGCAGGGACAATGATATTATCTACCACACACACACACACACTGGAGTGGTTCACACAATTGCAGCAAGGGAAATAGGCCATGGTGGCTTATTTCCCCGCTATGCATATCACAAGATGGCTGAATTTCCCTAACTACCCTCCCTGGCATGTCCTAATCCAGGTGGCATGGCTTGTTGTAATTAGGGAAATCCAGTTGACATGTGCGGCAGGATTAACAGGACAGTGTGGCTTCTTTAACCAAACCACAATTGTGCGAACTGAGTCACACACTTCCCTATTCCCTCTGAGTTTAGCTGCAATCTTCACAGTAGCTGCAAAAATATATATTGTTGTCAGCTGCTGTAATGCAAAGGATTTTGGGGTGGTGAGGTCTTGAATGGGCAATCAAGGCCTATTAGCTTTACGAAAGATTTGCTGCTGGTGGAGATGAAAGTGTTTGAACTGGTTTGTCGACTCTGAGATAAAATGTTTCGCCCTGGTGCTGGAAAAATAAACGTCTGGAAAATCTTGGGTTGGAGGTCTTATGCTGTTGGAGGATATGTTGTGTATATCTCTTTCCCTTTCTCATGCAATCTCAGGTCTCTCCAGCCAAAACCCAACATTCCAACCAATGCAATACCCTTTGCCAGCCCACTGTTTTATCAGTCAGTTCATCCTAATAAACTGGATATTATACTATGTATTGATGCTCTTTGGGGTACGTGTGCTTATACACATACACAGAGAGAGAGAAAAAGAGAAAGAGATGGATACACACAGCCAGAGAGAAAGAGACAGAGAGAGAGAGAGAGAGAGAGAGAGAGAGAGAGATCAACACAGCTGTGTGCATTTTTCATTCTCCTTGGAGGTGTGGCTATGAGGACTGCATGATCAGTGTCTGCATTATCACTACACCACTCACTACTGCAGAATATGCCTGTTTATGATGGTCTCCCAGTATTCCACCCTTCTCTTTGCCAAGCTAGACAGGGCTCAGGAATAGGGTTGAGCTTTCTGGGCAATGGTGACGCTCCTGGGATTCTTTCATGCCTGCCAGCTGCAGCAAGTAATCCCGGTACGTCCTTACTCCCTTCCTTGGGAGAATACCACTGCCCATATATTGATGGAGGAAGAGGGAGGGGCTTATCAATAATGCACTGGGTCTCCCTGTATCAGGTAACAGAGGATGATGGAGGCAACCCACATGGCTCCCCCAACCACAAAAGATGGAAGTTTAAACCAGATATGCCTCATCATAATTAATTACAATATGTTCCTGTTTGGAAGCTAAAGGTGCAATCCTACAACAGACTTACTGCGGAGTAAGCCCCACTGAACATATAAATGTAAATAGGAGTGCAGTGTAAGACTATCTGGGTGGCCAAACGCACAAGACTTCTGGGCAGTCAGCTCTCTGAAGAACAGTAAAATGCTGCATGTGCTATACATATTTAGGCCTAAAGGATATGTAATTTTACAGTTAAAAATTGTCATTTTGAATGGCAGGGCTCGGTGATTAAAAAAAATAAAAATACAACCTTTCAATTTCTCTGACTCGTCGCCGACAGACGTACAGAGAAGTCAAACCATTCATTGAGGTTACCAACCTGACTCATCCCCTGTGATTTAAGGTGCCACTTCACAAGACCACACTATGATTTGAAACCTAACTGGGAAGCAAGGCTAGGATCTTTGGGGAGGGCCCCTACTTAAAAAGCATCAAGGGCTTGAATCAGCATGCCAGTGAACACTCTCAGAAACAAGGGGGCTGTGCCAGAGCCTTTTCAGAAGAGGCAATCCCCCACCCCACCCAGAAATCTACTCACCTTTTTTGGTTTTGGCTAAAGCCAGCTGGCCCGTGTTAAGAGCATGTGGAATCTCTCCCTCTGTGCTTTGAATCTGTAGCAGAAGAAAATCAAAGTTGGTTTTTAAAAAAACAAAAAACGTTATGCCTAATAAACAATATATTCACTGGTCAATTTATGTGAAATTGTATATCCTGCATAACTGGTTGCTTAGCTGATTAACAATTCCAGTGCAATCAAATTTGGCGAACCAAAAGTAATCACTCATTGCTATTTACCATTTGTATATCACTTTCAGACTTCCTGCAACAGCAAATAAATACTTAAGATGGAACATATAGGACCCAATAAATGTGAAAAGACCATGATGTTATGTCAGTATTTCAGGGGTAATAAGTTAGGATAAGAGGATTTTTTAAAAGAAAGAAAGAAAGAAAGAAAGAACAAACCAGTGTTGCCTAGTGATTATTTTTTCATCATTCCATCCATCCTGTGAGGATCCTTTTTAAAATTATTTTTAGGTTAAAAATTATCAAAGAGAGAGAGAGAGGAAAAGAAAAGAGCAGAAAGAACAGTACCATAAGACTAAGAATCATACAACAGTGACAGCTTGCTTGTGATTTTAACAGAAATCTTAGTCAGACTCCATGCTAAAACAAAACAAAAAAGATGGGAGTGGGGAAAAGACATCACTCATAGAGGGTATTGTAGATGTTCCATCTGCAGCATGTTCCAATCTTAAACTCCCTAATGTATTGCAGACTGGGCTCCTACTGTCCCTTCGACAAGCAAAATCCTTCTCTCTTTTGAATTCCGCACTAACTTCCTTTAAAACACATGCACCAAACTTGAAGAAGTGTTCTGTGACACTCAAAAAAGCTGCCTCAAACGTTTTGTGATGTTTAGTTGGTCCTAAATGCTACTCCCTCTCAGGATCGTTTTTATTTTTTTTAAAAGTGTAATAGATGAAGAACGGAGCATTCACTTATGGCAGGTTCATCACCCCATGCGTACAAGACATTACAGATAGGAAGCTTTCATGTCACTTGACATCATCTCAAACACAATGCATTTCAGCAGGCAGCACTACAGAGTCCGTAGGTTGCATGGCCTCTATAGAGTTCAATTTTCTCGGGAAACTGCAGAAATGCAGGCAGGCCTGCTTATGGGGATGGAGAAGATTGTAGGACAAAGTAGCTCCTTTGTTAAACAGCAAGAACACCACTCTAAATTAATTGCTAAGTAAGCAGTTCTTGTGCAACTTTTTTACTCGAACAACAGAGAAACTAGACAGGAAAGCTTTTGTTTGGGGGAAAAAGAGCTCTTGTTGCATAGAACAAGAACATGTACAAGTGAACTATTTGATCGATGCCAGTCTAGACTATTAAATTAAAAGTATCCCATATGTAAGAATGCAATTAAATTCAACATTTTAGTAGAAGAGAAATCACATCATTTGTGTATTTGTTTTGTTGAGTTTATGAGTCGTCCTACAGCCAGGACTCTCAGGGCAACATAAAACACAATAAAACCACCACAATCCAAACAACTACTGAAAAGATTAAAAGCAACAAATCTCCCCCTACCTCCACTTCTGCACACACAACCTATCCAAATGGAGAATGAAAAAAAAAAATTAAGGCAGAAGATACCAAAGAGATCCGAAAATAGCCAATTGCAAAGCACAGTTATAAAACACAAGTTTTAAAAACAACTAGCAATAAAGCCTATAGAAAGTGAAAAGGCCTTGGGAAAATAAAAAAGGCCTTTGCCTGAGGTCAAACAGACAACAAAGTAGCCATCAGGTGGGCCACTCTGGGGGAAGGCATTCCATACTGGCGGGGGGGGGGGGGGGCTACCACTGAAAAGGCCCACTCACAAATAACCAGCCACCAGATTTCAGAATGCAGGGGGTACTAGGGACATGATTTCAGGGCACAGATAGGAATATGGGCAGAAGAGGTTCTTCAAATGCCATCAACCATGTGCTGAAGGCACTTTAAATTGAGCCTGGAAATGAACCTGGAGATAGAGAAGATGATAAAATACTGATGTAATGGGGTCATAATGGCTCTAGGCATTCTTGCTGCAATATCTTGCATTACAACTCCACATACAGCACATTGTAGTTACAAGAGCATGGATTACAGGCTATTGTTATCCATGTAGAGCCATAGTTAGTGCACCAGCCTTACCTGGCAAAAGGTATAGGCGATACTTGTGACTCAAGTGACAGAGCTAATCTACAAGCACTCCCAAAGCAAACAGCCTGATCCTTTAGGAAGAATGCAACCCATTCTAGTACACCACTATCCCAAATTGATGAACTGCCCATCAATAGTTACCTCCATCTTATCTGGACTGAGTTTCAGTTTACTAGCCCTCATCCAATCCATTACTGTGTCCAGGTATTGATTAAGCATTTCATTGGATCCAGGTGAAGCGGTAGAAGAAAGAGAGAGAGAGAGAGAGAGAGAGAGAGAGAGAGAGGTGCATCCCCCACCTTTAAAGCCATCCAAATTGGTGACCATCACTACATCCTGTGACAGCAAATTCCATAGTTTGACTATGCATTGTGTGAAGAAGTCCTTCCTTTTATATGTCCTGAATCTCCCACCAATCAGCTTCATGGGATGACCCCGGGTTCTAGTATTATGGGAGAAAGAGAAAAATGCCTCCCTATCCACATCTCCACACCATACATAATTTTGTACACCTCTATCAGGTTTCCTCTTAGCCTCCTTTTTTCCATGCTAAATAATCCCAGCTGTTGTAACCTTCCCTCAGAGGGGAGATGCTCCAGCCCCTTATGTGTCTCCTGATGCAAATTAAGCAGGCTGAGGCTTTGGGGTTCAATGTGGACCACTGGCCAGAGTAGAGGCAGACATCCTGGAGTTGTTTTCTAGTTTCATGCATGTGGAAACCAAAGAGAGAATGAGCGGGAAAGACGCATGAGCGCTATCTATTATATGCTTTTATGTGAACAGTTTTGTACTTTACATAATGTATTTTAATGGTTTTTAGTTTTTGTGAACCGCCCAGATTACTTTGGCTATGGGACGGTATAAAACTATATCCCAAATCTCTGGATGACCTCACTTACCATTTTCATGTAGATGTCTCTCATGCTATTTAACAAGATGGAACTGTGTTCCTTCTTGGAAGCTGGACTGTTAGGAATTTTAATTTAGCTATTTTTATTGTGCTTTATTTAATTTTAATTTTAGAGGCATAATTATGTGTCGACATGCTCTAAACCACACCGAGTCTTTAGGATAAAAGCAGAAGAAATGTAAACACAATTTTAAAATTAAAATTAAAAAATGGGATGAAGTAAATCACAAAATATACTTGATCTTATTGGCTTTCAGGTGCATTCGCCCACCACCACAGTTCTTAACATTACAAACATAGGAAGCATCTCTTTGTTGTTAAAACACTGAAACACTTTGAAAATCTAATGTCACGGGTAGCTATAAATAGCTGCTTCTTAATTACAGAGAAAGTTATACCCAAATTGTAGACAAGCTACAAAGACAAAACATTCCAGACTTATATGTCATCTACAAGTAGCAATTAAAAAGAAGAAAAAACCCTGAAACACTGGACATCTTTAATTTTGTGATGGCAGAACCTCCCAAGTTTCAGCACATGGTTTAACCAATTATCATACAAAAGAATGTAATACCAGTGACGGTTAATCTTGCAGAGGATTTTGAATTCTAGAAGCGACGGCCTCACTGCCATCTACCAGTCCCAAATTCGAAACAATCATTTCAGAAGATAAATCATCATCGTTGTAACTGATGAGTAATTTAATTTATATCCTGAAATGCATTCAGGGCAGTCAACAATAATAAAATACAGTTTAAAACAGAACCTTAATTAAAACATAACATAAATATAGATCTATAAAAACACAGTAATAAAAGGAATAGTCAGCATCCAACTCAGCATGTTGATAACTGTTCAACATGAATTTTTCAAAAAATTAATGGATACTTTATCCTCAGAGTATCCCATTATTATTATTTTTGTGGGGGAAAGGATGGTTCTTTGCTTTTAATATTTTAACTGTTTTTATGTATTTTATTGTCATAAGCTGCATGGGAGGGCTTCTGTCCTGAAAGGCAGCCAAGAATGTTTTATATAAATAAATAAATAAATTTATATACAGCAGGGGTATGCAACTTATGGCCTTCCAGATGTTTTGGCCTACAATCCCAATCATCCCTACCAGCATAGCCAATGGTGAGGCATGATGGAAGTCATAGGCCAAACGTCTGAAGGGTCTCAAGTTGCCTACTCCCTGACATACAAGCAGTGAAGCCATACATGAAGTTCCTATTGGTAGTCACTGTTTTTATGATAGACAGTTTCTCAAACTACAAATATTTTTCTCTTTTGGCATAATGGAGCACTCTTGTATTTAATCCTCCTATGCTAATGGGATTGCTGTGGTCCCCAGAACCTATTTTAAATATCAATTTACTTGATTTTTTAAGCAATCTGAAGCATGTAGTACTCCATGCACTCCTCAAGAATTATGGCTTGAATTGACTATGGTGTTTCATATCCTCCCATCTAGTCAATTTTTAAAAAAGTAATATTGAACTTATTAAGCCAAAGGTCCCTAACCTTTTTGCATCAGTGGGCACATTTGGAATTTTGAGAGTGTGTCATGGGCACTCACAAAATGGCCACCATGGGGTGGGCCTGCTCATTCATAAAATGGTTACCATGGTGAGCATGGCCAGTCACAAAACATTAATTTCCCAGAAGGCAAACTGGAGAAACTCAAAGAAAAGTAACTTGCCCAAGAACCTAAGTACAAGGCAAAGGTGGGATCTGGGCTCCAAAACACAAAACCATGCTTTTGAACCCAAATAAAAATGGTGCTGGAGAGCAGTACTTTGCTTTGCAGCATGTCAGCCTCACAGTTTTCATTTTAACTTAATAAAACAAAAATCAGGAAGGGTAGGAAACCTAGTGGATGCCAAAAGAGGTGTCCCACTCGATCATGGAAGCTCACTGAGTGACTTTGGACCACACATAGACTCTCTCAGCTTAACCCACCTCACAGGGTTGTTGTGAGGACAAAATGGAGAGGAAGAGGATTATGTACGCCACCTTGAGTTACTTGGAGGAAAAAAAGGCAGGCTATAAAATGAAATAAGCGGAATTGCAAAACGGAACCTGGTTTGTCAGCTGCAAGTTTTGGTACATGATTGGAATGTACCTAGGCAAACAAACCGTGGTGGATTTCAGAGCCAGGAGTATGGGAAGGAAACCACTTAAAGCCATTTTTAAAAAAGAAAGAAAGAAGCCTTTGACCTTTGTTTGATTTTGGCATGCCTATTTTTTATCCTCTATTTTCCAAGGCAATAATCAGAACTCTAAACAAAGTAAATTACTGAAAGCTCATTCCATTAAAATGACTGAAAGCTCATTTTTATATAATCTTACAAGGTTGTATAATCTTAGAAGGGGGAGCAGCTATCATGAAGGGACTCTGCACTTCTGAATTTGCCACTACACTACTGCCTAAAACAATTATTGGTGTATGCTTGGTTTGTAGTGTATTGATCAGTTATAAGTAATTAACTGGCAGCCAAAAGCCTCCTAAATTCTGGAACTAAAGTTTGAAAACGCTCGTCAAAGACCAAATCTGTATCAAAACACACATTGTATGTGCAAGTACAGACCTGCCTTTTCAAGGGTGCTTAATCACAAATACAGAGCATATATGCATATAGTTTGTGGGAATGCAGGCTCCTTCAGACATTACGCTAAATGTGCTAAAGGATTGGTAACCCCCTTCGCCACCCCACAACACAATATAATATAGTCTGTATAGTGCTGGTCCAAAAATTTAAAAGAAAGAAAACTCCACATGAGATGAGGCCAAAAAATGAATTACTAGGGGAGGGGGGATGCTATTAAAACAAAGTGCTCTTTCCTTTTAGCTTGATAATATATTATAAATGACTGGTATTAAGAGTTGCAAATATTTATGCCGATGTGATTAAGTAATCAGCCACTAGGCAGCATTTTCTCCCCTTAAGCAGCTGGCCTCCATATTTAACAGCTACTCCATTTTCAGGCATTTCCTCAATTCTAAGATGTTCTTTGGTGATAAAATTGCTTGCTTGCTTTTCTTCTCACACTACAAACTCTGACTTAATACTAATTTATTAAAATAGAAACATCCGATATCAAAGGACTTCCTCTTAGGAAACAGGCATATTTTCAAAATATCAAGCTGAAGCATTGTGCCCCTGTTATCACAGTTTTAAAAGGAAGAGATTAAATACTATTGAAGTAACTCTGAGCTTTGTCCAAGGAAACAAAACGGGAACGTATTTGTATGCAGTTTGTCGCAACACCAATTTTCTTTAGGGGAGGAGAGAGGGCAGGATACCCCAACGCGGGTTGCCTGTTACATCCTGAGCACCATGGTCCTGTTCTAGAGAAGGTCTGACAGCATCCCTGAGCAGGACAAGCTCTAGATGTGAGCCTCCCCACTGCATTCAATGGGCCCCACACCCTGGTGCAGTCTCCACTTAGTGTGAGTCTCTGTTTGTGAGATTCCCCACGGTGGTGGAACGCAGTAGCAACACCACTGAAATGGTGCTGTGCTGAAAATTTTGATTATTCCATTTTTGGTATTTTGTGGGGGGGGGGAACAAAAACTCTGGAGAAAGAGGGGGCAGGGTTTCTATATAACTTCAGTGTAGGAAGTTTTGGGGGTCTTCTTTCTATTTTCCCATTTTTTTTATTTTTTTAAAAACACCCCTGGAACTTGCAGGAGCCCAGGAGTTCTTCCTGAATGCCTACTGGAGAAGGTGAGATCACATGGTCTCCAATAAGTATTCAGGAAGAATTGCCAGACTCCTCCAGGTGCCACGGGAGTTTTATTTTTGGAAAGAAGACCCCTTAACAACCAGCTACACTTTAAAAAGGTATGTGGAAATGCTGTGCCCCCTCCCCAAGGAGAAAATTCTCTGAAATGAATCTTTCACAGGGAGAGAAAACGTTCCTGAAATTAGGGGGCAAGATTCAGAACAGCACTGCATTGAAGTATGCGACAGACAACTGTGAGCCAACCACCATTTTGATTATTCTTCAATTTTTTGGCGTAGCATTACTCGGAGGCATTGTGGGAAGATCCTACCTGACTGCTGCTCTTTGGTAAATCTGAGCAAAGGAAGAGGGCAGGTGGGAGCACTCCAGCTCAAGCACGGATTGGTCCTTTCCAGGGCCCTGGCTCCTTGGCAGCTGCCCAACTATTCTGACTGCTATTGCCCACCCTGCTGCAGAAAATCAGACCTAATATGCCATGTCTAGAGTGAGAAGTAAGGTACCTATTCCAAGACATATTGAATTCTGAAACACAATATGCGTCTTGGAGTCAGAGATACGAATTTCTATAAGGGTGGATTTATTTAAATCAATGAAGAGGTAAGAAAAAAGGTAAATGTAAATCAATGGTTTAAATCAAGTTTCCCATGTATTTCTTTAACAATGGTGCAATTCTGACCACTAAGCCATGTTAATTTACAAGTAAACTGAGTATTATTTACACTATTTCATCTTTACAAGCAATTTAAATCATAAATATCTGATTTAAATGACAAAAATGACAAAAATACCTTCTTTCATTTAAGCAAAAAACATTTTAATACATTTTGTACATTTTCACCTATGTATTGATGTATTCAGATACAGTATTTGTAATGTGTATTTCACTTTTGTATTGATGTAAGTTTCTCTATATTTTGAGTGGAGAAAGTAAACTATTGTGTTTGTATATGCATGAAACCACTAAATTCAGGCCCAATTCGTATGGAAATATGGCTAACATGGTAAAACCCTCATGCGGTAGCTTTATCATAACTGTTTGGCTTGACATTAACTTGGAAAACCTGGAACTTAACATGTCAAAGTAAATGCTACTGTTTGTAGGAAATATTTAATTTTCCAGATATTTCTGTATTTCATCTTGTCTTTCCAATAATTTTCTCCAAGACAGCTTATGCACAAAATTAAAACTACACAGTAATAAGAGATCAAACAAAGACTAAAATCAACAAGAGCTGCAATGGTTGTTACACTACCAAAAAAGCTACAGTTCAGTTAAGACCCTGATCCTTTTTTCCTTTTTCATAATTAAGTTAATGCAGCTCCTGTTTTGTAGTATACATGGCTTTATATCTCCCACAGGCAGACATACTTAAAGCCCTCTAAGTAATCTGTATACATTTAGCATTCTTATGCATGCTTCCATTAACAGCTATTCGGCTTGGCAGCCCTGGGAAACAAATAAAATTACCAAAGCCCAAGTCATAAGCCCCATTCAAGCAACAATTAAGGGGCAATAAGTATGCGTCTGGATGATGATTGGAGGAACAGTGATGGTGTCCACTGGTAGACCCCTCAACTTCACCCCAACTGACTTTTCTTCACACAGCCTACATGACTACAAGCTGCTGTAGTCTTTTGCCATAGTGTGTACAACCTGGAAGTATATATGGATGTAAGCTCTGTACACATGATCAGGGAACAGATTGTGCAGAGAGAGCTTAAGTGTACAACCTGTATGCATGTACACTCTGTACAGAAGAAAGTGTGATCCCACTACCTGCTATCAATGTACCAATTATCTCCAGATATGTTATCTGCAGAAGACAAGAGGATGTCTTGGAGATGGGCCATCTAGTCCAGCACCCCACCCCACCCCACTGAACCTGAAGATCCTATACTTCGAGCCACTTTGATAGATCTGTATGTCAAAAACCCTATGGCAAATGACAAGAAAATGTCCCCATTTTTCTGATAGCTGAGGCATCCTTGGGATTGTCTATACACATTAAAGCCCCATGGTGGCTGCGAATCAGCACTGTGTTGGTTATATGACACAATCACTGATTCGCAGCTTACCCCAACTTTTCCCAAAGAAGCGAGGTCACTATGGCCCTTTCACCATGTGACCTCACTCTGGTGTCGAGCTGGGGGCATTCCGGGGTGGATGTCAACCACTGATTGGTTGCCGGAAGCCAGGCAGAGGGCCAGGGGGGTGGGCCTGATGTGCCAAATGACCACCGGAAAGCCCCGCTACCTCTGCAAATAGGATTACCTGCCACCACCCTGCAGCAGCGAAACCGCAGAGATTAAAGGCAAAGTGGCGGCGGTGCCATGAAGACACGGCCCTTTTCTCTTGAACCAAAATGGGAGGCACCTACTGCTCCTTCACATGCAAAATAACTAAGAATAAGAAACAGTAATAACTTCCCACCCTCACGTTTCGGTGAAAGCCACTGTTCTGAGCAGTTATTCATGCAGCGAGTGCTGGGCAGCATTTCCGGAGGGCAGGTAATACTACGAAGTCTCTATCTCAGGAGCAGTTGTGACACTCAACCACATGCCATGCACAGAGACAACAGAACTGCCTGCCCCCAGCAGAAGCCTATGAGAAAGAAGCAAGGGTAATAGTGCATAGACACTGCCACCAAACTCCCCTGGGAATAGGCACTTGGAGCTTAAAGCAGCCTTTTATTATTTAGTCAAACTAATTTCTTGCTGAATACTAACAGCCCTCTTAGGAATTTCTGAATGAGCGCATCTAGAAAGGCACAAAGAATACAGGAAATGGATTGTATCCAATGTTAATCCTATTTAGAGAAGACCCATTGAAATGAATGAGTCTTACGACAGACCAAGAATAGATATAACCCAATAAATGCTGCTTTACAAGCCTGTCTTAATGGGCCTTCCATTCCATTCGCCGTTTCTCTACTGAGGGACACCTGGTTCATTGCATGCCAAGAACCAGAATTCAGGAATGCCAAATCCAACTCTTGCCATTTCACCATGATCAGAATCAAACTCATACTATGGCATTTGATCCCACCCCCAGCCCAATCTAATCAAAACCAACAAAAGTTAGTTTATTTAAACACAGCCACCATCAGAAGAAGTGGTCATGGTAAATTTGAATCCGTGCTATCTGTCCTAAGAACAGTAGGATTCAAATGGGAGAGGGGATTAACAGTAGTAGGAAGGGTCAGAGAAGAGGGAAGGCCCATGGGGAAGGGCAAGACAAACATGAATGAATATCAATTTATTCTTAAAATTGGAAGCCCTCCCCCATCTCTGATATCTTCTGCTTTCAATAACTACGGCAAACATTGCCAACATCTTTTAAAGCACATCTTTGGAAATAAGATGAAGGTTAGAAACTTCTTCTTTAAAAAAAGGAGAAGAACCAAATGAATACCAGAATCTAATCAAAAGAAGGCAAAAGGAGTTGTAACCATTCAACAAGTTAATCTTGTTGGCTATAGAGACAGATATATGTTGCATGATCAAAACTGTCATAGCAAGTGGTGCTTCAATACCATTCTAAAGAAAAAAAAGGAGGAGAGTGGGAGAAACACACATACCACACACATACACACAAAAACCACACTGTTGTCCCACCCAAGACAATTTCCACGGCTGAGCACATAAAACCAAATATAAATAAAAAGCTCATCTTACAAGCCATGTGCTAGGTCTGGAATTTCAGAGGAGTTGCCTTGATTCACTTTGCTTCCAAGAAGCTATACGTGAGCTTCTTGTTCTCTCTCTCTCTCTCTCTCTCTCTCTCTCTCCTTTTGGTTTTGTGTTTTGGGAGGAGGGAGGGGGCTAATCATCTTCTGTCACCTGCCCTTGCCTGGACCGCAGGATCAGAGCCCTGTCTGCATTTGTACTCTGCTAACCCTTCCTTGCCCACTCCACCCACCCCTTCACAGCTCCTTAGCCAATATCAATATGGGATGCCAGTTCCAGAGGATCTGATTGGTTGAGAATGCAGAGAGGCCAGGGCTCCTGAGGAAACTTTGCCCTGACTCACTCTCCCGTGCCGGCTATCTGGACAGCAGCAGACTTCCTAAAGGAGCACAATCCTCAAAGCCTCCAAAACAGCATGGGAAAACCTGCATTAATGTACTTGCCATGCGCATCGTTATGAAAACATTCCAAAGCAAAGCTTGCGAAGATAGAAACAGGCAATAGGAGGCCTGACACCCTCTTATTGTTTTATACGTCTCTACACAAGAGACATATTTAAACAAACAAAAAAAAGAATGGCATAATTCCTGGTGTGAAAAATTGGATTTCATACTCCCACGGATCAAACCCTCTAAAACCAGAATGCAAAAGTTATTTGGTAGGAGCTCACTGTCAGTTCAGCACACCGGCTGTACTCTGGATTTTTCAAAGCTGATGTGTGGTCAAAGGCTTGGGTGTGGAGAGTGCTTGGATCAGAGACCACTTGAGAACTCTACTACTGGGTTCACACAACACGATAACCCACACTGAAGGTTGAGTATGGGTTGAGTGAGGTTTGTTGCTGAACTGTGGGTTGTTGTCTAAACATGTGTCATCATGTTGTCTGAATCCAGCTGCAATAACAAACCAAGAACAACTCACAGCTCACAACTCAACAGCAAACCAGGTGTTCTCTGCATAGGTTGTACATGGGGCTGCTAACAAACAACTCATGTTTCAACAATAACTCATGTTTCAACAACAACCCACACTCAACCCATACTTAACCTTTAGTGTGGGTTATTGTGCTGTGTGAACCCAGTCAATATGTGTTATCTTGAGTTCTATGAAAGAAAGGCAGTGGTGTAGTGGAGACAGGGCTCACAGGAATACAGCACTGGGACTTTTTTTATTAGTAGGGACGGTGACATCATCTGCCACCCCCTCCCACCCAGATTTCGCAGTTCCCTTCTGAGTTTAGCTGCCACCCTCACAGTAGCTTGTGGGGGGGGGGGGGATAAATTTCCCTAGCAACAATATATTGTTCCCTCTTGTAATGCAAAGAATTTTGGGGTGGCTTGGTCCTGAATGAGAAATTAAGAACTTTTAGCTTTACGAAAGGCCTGTTCCCAGTGGAGATGAAAACTGCTAGAACTCATTTGTTGATATGGATCAATACAGCTGCCTGAATGGCTATGGGGAGTGTCATGATGAGCACCTACATTTCAAAATTTGCCACTACATCACTGAAGAAAGGTAGAATATAAATGTACCAAATAAGTAAATTATGTTCCTAAATAGAGACATACACAGTATATCCCATTATTTCCAACTGCATATTTCCAGAAGTGGGCAACTTGTGGCCCTCCCAATGTTGTTGGACTGCAACTCCCATCAGCCTTCACCATTGGCTATGTTGTCCAGGAAGCTGCAGTCCAACAATATATAGAGGGCCAAGTTGCCATCCTGGTCTATTTGGATGCCTTTCCCACCCCACCCTATTCCTAGTTTTCAGAAAAGGTTATGGAAAAAAAACAAAAATAAAACCCAAAACCGCTCACACACATACACAAGGCTATTTGAATAAAAATAATTCAGACAAGGCAAAACATGTACAAAAACGGTGTTCCCAAATAAAAGCTTAGCCTTGCCCACCAAAAAACAGCTGGGGGGCGGAGGGAGAGAAAAGGTTTTGCTATCCCAGAAGAGAAGCAGGCTTTGTAGAAGATGTTCCACAACTATACAGCTGAAAAGATCCCCCACCATCAGTATTTCACCTCTGCTAAGATCAATTATGTCAAGACACAGAGGTTCAAGCAATCTCCAAAGCCACAGGTCCAAGCCATTTGAGGCTTTATGGGTTAAAACCAGGACCTTGAGATGCACTTAGATATGTTATAAGGAGCAGCTATCATTTGCCACCCAAGATCCTTTCACCTGTTGGTGCAAGAGATTGTACCTGGGCTTTCTACATGCCCCTGAGCTATGCCCCCTCCCTATTATAAAGCTTCACCCACCAACACAGCCCCTGAATGAGGAAAGCAAGGATCTCATGGATCTTTTATTAAGTCATTTTGTTGTTCTCTTCTGAAAAAGGATCTTCCCTTTAAAGCTCAAGTTATTCTTGCGCTTACCTCTGTTCACGTATTAGAAATGCAACAACACGACATTACTGGTTAAGAGAGAGAGAACACACACAAGTGTTTTGCAACTCTCTTTACTTTGAAACATGGAAAAGATTCAGCAGGTAAAAGATCTTAATAGAAATGAGCTTCCTCTCACACACAGACACCAGCCCCATATAAGCTGCCATTGACCACAATCAGACACACCACTGGGCTGATCTCTTAACCAGGCTTAAAGAGATTGAGAGTAGGTCATGAGATTATAAACGTCCTTCCTTCCCACCCGCCCCATTTCCTCTTGATCGCAAATCCCATGCTTCAACTTAAAACCACCGGTTTACCAGCTCCGCCGTTAGCTGAGGTTAACAAGAGTTCACCAGTATATTAAACCAAGATGAATCTGGTTTCAAATCCTAGTTAAGAGCTGCCCATCTGCACTATCTCACTTATGACTTGCTGGCTAAAAGCCGGGTATCAAAGAACCACTTCAGTGGCTTTGTGGGTTTATTCTCTTAACTGACCGTTTCCATCATTACTGGAGGACAGTCCAGGAGAATTTAAATGTTGCGGGAATAAGGTGTTTGCCACTTACCTCCTCCATCTCAAAGGAGTCCTTCTGCTGCAGCATGAGGTTGACAATGGATGGGTTTGCTATGGGAGCACAGGGCTCTTTATCTGGTGTCGAAGGAGGAGTTTGTGGGTCGGAGTTGCCTTCAAGCCCACAGCTGGTCGATTCTAGCGTTTCGCTCTCAAGACCAGAAGAGTTCGTAACAGCAGTTTTTTCGTGGAGTCCCTCTGAATGACCAAGAGGGTCGCTATTTTGTTCATCTTCGTGAGGCACAGTGTCGCCTCGCGTTGCCAGCTTATCGTTAGAGCCAGCAGAAAGTTCTGAAGAATTAAGAACCTCCACACTACTGGGATGACTGTTGGGTACTTCCTCTTTTACTGTAGCCAGCAGAGATGCTTTGAAGTGTTTTGGAGTTTTGGGTTCATTTTTAACCTCAACTTCTTCACTCCCGTCTTCAGATTTCCCCTTCTCAGCTGGTAAGGATGTCGTACAGCTGCCGCCTTCCCCTGTCTGTGAGTTCCCACAAAGATTGAGTTTAGATAAGGTCTTCATTAAACGACTCGCCGTGTTACTTCGAATCAGAGGAGGAGGGCTGGAGGCCTCTTTGCTAGAAGCGGTCGAATTCATGCTCCCAATTTTCTGCAACGGAGTGCCAGAAACTTGGGAGTACAAGGAAGAGAACGCATTGGCCACAGTAGTAAGCACTTCAATTTGACGAAAGCGACCTGGCAAGAGGACAAAAACAAGAAATGACGAAGAGAACAATGAGCGGGATTGTAAGCCTCAATGTTGAAGCGACAAATGACTTGGAATTTGCAAAAGGTAAAAACACAAATTGAGCACAACGGTACATTAGAGCCAAAGTCATGCCAGAACTCTGACCCTCACACATCCTGGCTAAATCCATAACTCTGGTTTCTGAAATCTGGTTGATTAAAACAATCTTCACTTTTAAAGGACAGTTTTTGATGTGCTCTAATTGAGGTGACCGCCAGTATGCCAAACACTTGATTTTTTGCAGGGCATTACGTTTAGTATTTTATAGGGAGTGCGAAGAAATCCAGAACACTAACCCAGCACAAGAAACCCAGCACATGGGACCAGTCTTAAAAACACTTCTGCTTTTCAAGTTGCTTGAAGGAAAAGATATTGTTTTGCTCATAACTAGCAACTTGCTTGTTAAAAATTCCAGGGAAAGAAGTGGAGAGGAATTGGGCTTTTCCCATAAACATTGCACACAAAAGTCCCCCTCCCCTCTTTGCTCTCCCACCATCCTTTTCAAGCCAGCTCCACAAGCCTCTCTCTGCCCTGTCCCTGCTCCTCCATATCCCACTAACAATGCCCACTCTTTCTTCTGTCATTCTTGCCAGAAGAAAGGATGGCACCAACTGTTCAGGTCAGCCTTTTAGGTAGCAGGTTGAGGAAGGCTGGTCTAATCCCTGATCATTAGCCATGCTGGCTGGGGCTGATGGGAGTTGTCGGCCAAAACATCTGAAAGGGCTCAAGTTGGGGAAAGCTGGTCTCGAGCATCCAGTGTTTTGTTAGACCAGCCTTCCCCCAACCTGCTACCTAATAGGATTAAAACTCCCAGCATTCCTGCCCAATGGACATGCTGGCTGGGGATGATGAGAGTTGGAGTCCTAAACACCTGGAGAGCACCAAATTAGGGAAGACTGGTGTAGACAGTCACTGTAATCATGAAAAGCTGACTGCACCAATTGCAGCGTGAGGGGAAGACAGTAGAGGGTGTGGGAGGGAAGGTGGCCAGCTGAACTTTTGGGTGGTTCCCTCTCCCAAGGTAACCAGGCTCAGAAAGTTCAGCACTGGAGGAGTTTTACAAGAAACAGAATTAGATCTGTTTAGCAGTTCTATAAGACCTACTTCAATATCTTTCAAAACTAGAGATTCATCTGGCAACATCATATCCTTTGTGGCCAACTTCCGAAGCCATATGTATTCACTGCATTTATTATTATTATTATTATTATTATTATTAATCAACAATATTTATATACCACTCAATTATCTAACACAGATTCCAGAGTGGTGAACATAGGTATAAACAGTAAAAGAAAGATTTAAAAAGCAAATTAAAATTGTACAATTTAAAAACAAAGGAAACAGAAAAAAGTGGCTAGTCAGTTGAGGAAGGCTTCTCAAAACAGAGTTGTTTTCAGGAGGCACCGGAAGCAGCCTAGTGTTGGCACCTGCCTGACCTCCAGGAGCAGAGAGTTCCACAAGGAAGGGGCCACTACACTAAAGGCTCTTCTCCTGGTGGATTCCAATCAGGCCACAGGTCTATGTGGAACCACCAAGAGCATGCCCTCCGATGACCTCAGCGATCAGGCAGGTTGGTAAGGGAGAAGGCGCTCTCTCAGGCATCCTGGTCCCAAGTTGTTTAGGGCTTTGTACACTATTACCAAAACCTTAAACCTGGTCCAGTAGCCAATAGGTAGCCAATGCAATTACCTCAGCAAAGGAGTTATATGCTGAAAAGAGGCAGCTCCTGACAACAGCCGAGATGCTGTGTTCTACACTAGCTCCAGCTTCTGGAGCAGTCTTAAGGGCAGCCCCACATAGAACACGTTGCAGTAATCCAGTCTTGAGGTTACTACTACCCATACTGCTGTGACCAAGCTTTCCCTGTCCAGAAGAGGCCATAGTTGGCAAGACAGCAGAGCTGGTAAAAGGTACTCCGAGCCACTGCAGCCACTTGGGCCTCCAGCAACAATGATGGAAACTAGGAGTACCCCAAAACTACGAACCTGATCTTTCAGAGGGAATGACACCCCATCCAGAACAGGCAATGAGCCTATTTCCCGGACTCAGGAACCACTCACCCACAGGGCTTCCGTCTTTATTGGCCCTCATCCAGCCCATGACTGAGTTTAGGCACTGATCTAGGACTTGCACAGCCTCTCCTGATACTATACTACCCAACAGGAGAAGCTCTCTGGGCAGTTCACAAACTAAATCAGGTTTATAATTTAGCACTTTTTAACCATGCTCTTAAAATTTGGCTTACGCACTTGTCAAAGCAAAATTGGGATTTTCCACTTCCATGCGCTGCAACTGGGCGTTCAGAAACACCTTGATATCGATCCCCCTGGCAAAGGACGACGAATTAAAAAACCTTGGTGGAATTTTAGAAGCAATGTCCGGTTCATCACGGCCAAATCCAAGATTGTAGAGGACCTCTTCAGGATCTTCCTCATACAGTTCCAGTAGTTCAGAAACACTGAAAACAAAACCGAAAACGCTTAACCTCTGTCTTTGGTTAAGTACAAGCAAGATCTGCAACCGAGTTAAAAGGAAGAACTTGGATTTAGTAAAGGATTCCTTGGATGGTGTGAGGCTCGCTACAAAATATATACGTGTAATTTCGGAATGACGAGTTTGGCCTATTTAAGACCGAGATGGTGATACAGAGCTTGCTAACTTGGAAGCAACTTCAATCAAAGCAAGTCTTAAGCCCTTCATGTGTTGCCCAGCATAATTGCATGAGGGAGCAGAGTAGGACTGTGCTTGTTCATCTCACCACCATCACCTGACCAGTCATCTTCCATGCCTTGAGAAGGGGAATGTTTCCAGCAGGGCACCTTCTTCACTCATGTAGGCACTTCCTTGCACGATTCAGAACCCTGATTTCACAGAGTTCTAAATTGTACATAGTTTCATATTGAAGTCTTGTGGGTTTTAAACATGCTGCAGGAGTCAGTCCTACTGAGATCAACTCCTAGGGAAGTGTGCAAAGGGGTACAGTCTCAAATTCAAATAATTTGACTTAGGGCACAATCCTATGCATGTTTAGACAGAAAAAAATCCCTATAACTCCCATGCTGGCTGGGACACGCTGGGCACTATAGGGCTTTTTTTTTAAAAAAAAACAAAACACCAACCTGTCTATACATGCACAGGATTGTGCCCTTAAGTGGCTTGTGCATAGCACATTCAATTGTTTTGCATGCCAGAATCTATGGAATTTGAGTTCTATTTTGAATCAGAGCCAGGCTACATGTGAATGGGTAAGCCATGTTTGCTGCTCAGATTTATGCTGTTCAGGTATGAAGTGGAAGAACATCACTGATTTTAACTGATTTTAACATCAAATTGGGGGGGGGGGGCACCAGTGAAGGGAGCAAAACCCTCCTCCTGCCCGAGACACTCCTCTCTCAGTCCACCTCTGACAACGGGAGGAGGAGGAAGAGTGCCTGAAAAGTTGGACCACAGGGAACTCAGGCTGGGGTTCAACTCCCAGGACTCGTGGAGCCCTTTTGAAGTACAAAATGAGATATAGCTGAACAGGGCAGACGCAGGCACAAGAACTATAGCTGCCCCATCACAGTCAGCATGGAACTCCAAGAGTTGTAAGTTTGTGCATATACCTCAAAGAGGGATGCTATCAAGCTGGGCAAAATGCAGACCCTCAGATCGCCAGCAAGAATTAACTTGGTGATTTGAGGGGGGGAAGGTGGAGGAATAAGAAATCCCACTGATGTATTCCAAGTCCCAAAAACTGATTCTTTGCTTCTGCTGTTGCACTCATGTCCTGCTTGTGGGCTTCCCATGGGCAGCTGGTTGGCTACTGTGTGAACAGAATGCTGGACTAGATGGACCTTTGGTCTGATCTAGCATCAGGGCTCTTCTTATGCTTACCTTGAAACGGTAGCACTGCTTTTCCCTGAGCCAGTGGAATTCATACTTCTGCCCTTCTGATGAAACTGAAGCCTCTTGTCCTTCGCCAACATACCGTTACTGACAACAAAAATGAAACAGGAGTTCAAAGGACATCAAGCTTCCTTCCTCTTTTAAGATCATCCCTACTATACAAGACCGTGCTGTTTCTTTCTTTCTTTTTTTTTCTTAAGAGCACTTTGCTTTTCATCACTTAAAAGGCAGGCAGGGGAGAGAACAGCACAGCCCTTAATTTTAACTGGAGAGCGGAAGTATTTTATCTGAAGCATCATGACCCCTCCAAAACCCACCCGTTTCCTGGGCTTCTAATATCTCCTCTAGTGAAAATCCACCCATTGTTCTTTACCATATTTAGGGACCTGCATCAAACTCCTATTTCTCTTAACATGCACTTTTTGACAAAAGCTGGTTGAACCCTTCTCAGCAACTCCAGTATATAACACACAGAGGGCCCACTGGGCTCTGTAGGCTGCTAGGCCTCATCTCCATGCATCTGATGCTAGAGAGCCCCTTTTACAAGTGTGGAACTAAATCTCCGATCATTGGCAGTGGGAGCCCCATGCACCTCTGGGGATCTGGACTGCTGTCGGGGCAATTTTAATTAAGACCATTGTTTCTTCTTCTTTTTTTAAGCCACACATTTTCGATTTCTGATATTTACTTCATTCGGATTGTACACAGAAAGAAAATGCTTGTCACAGACTTGTCCCTTAAATATATATATATATATATATATATATCCCTGATGATCATCAGTTCAATAAGTTATATAGAATGGCCTTGTAGTTTTAACCCCATGTCAGGCGTTACTCCCAAATAGGAAATGTGAATATTTACCAGATCTCCATTGGTTCACTGCTTTGATGCAGTTGATTAGCTAAAGGAGAAAAGAGGGGGGGAATTACATGTAAATTGGTGGCACCGGCCTATTTAATCACTAACAGATCAAGAGTCATTTGATACAACAAACAACACTACTGCTTTTACTCTGAATAGGCTGCTATGAATGCATGTCTAGCATATTCAATTCTTTAGGCATTCCAAAAAATGCATGCAGGATAGAAGTGGGGACATGGATGGGGCCAAGCATGTTGGCCTCATCGCCAACATCTTCATGTATACCATGCCCCATGCCCTTCATTCCCTGACGATAGTCCATTCCTGTATAGCTCACATCTATTCTAGCCTCTTGCTCTTATCCCATCCATTTCCAAAACACCCTTGCATATGAAGCAAGACCTTGCAGAGCCACTTGAACCTGGGTTCAAGGGTTAGCTTTTGAAATTCATCACTGCCTGGGGTACAGATATTCTTTCCTTTTTACCCTTCTCCTGTGAAGGTATTCGGTCAAACAGGTTTCTGTACTGCTTCACACACAAAAACTGGCAAAACCTCAGCTTGACCAATACAAATAACGGTACAGGGAAAAAGTGTCTCTATATGATGGCCCTGTCAATGATAACAGCTTGGAGTACTTGAAAAGTTAATTTGGTCGTAGTGAGCCCAGAACACACCTCAGATTCCAGGACGTTTACTGAATATTCCAGACGTGATTTGCTTACAACCGAAATGCAGGAAGCAGCCCTGAGGTAAAGCCTTGGCAGAGCTGAGCATGAGCCATGAACATCTTGCCACATCCTGACGAGATGTTCTTCAGTGTCTGCCCCTTAAATGTTTCTGTGAATACCACTTCAGTACATATTTATTTTATAAATAAACCAATGATTAATTGTGGTCATAAATCAAACAAATCAGACCAACACACAGTGAAAATAATTTTCTATGTCTTTTTTTAGTAAGCAGAGACGCCTGAAGCTAAAGGTCTGTTGTAGGGAAATCTTTTAATCCAACGTACTCTGATTTAATAAAATCTCATAAAAGGAAAACTGAACTAAATCTTTTTCCTCCACCATCATGGAATCTTTCAACAAAACAATGCTGTCAGTATTCTTCTTGCCAAGGTTCTGATCCTACCACCTTGGGAGCATAAACTGAACTTGATATCAATAAGACTGAGCTGACAGACACAGATAAGCAGATATAGTTGCTAAATATTTTAGAATAGCATGAAGGTTTGAGGACAGCGACTTCATTTTTTACTACAAAGATACCCCCACACTACAAGATGCATAAACCAAACACAAATTAAGCACACGAAATCCATTAAATTAGTATGATAAAAGTAACAATAGTTATTACTTATATATATCCCCTCTTTTTCTTCTGAGAGGTCAAGGAAGCATACATTCTGATCCCAAGAGGTGTCTCAATCAGGCCCTGACGAGACCCATCTCTGCAAAGCTCAGCTACTGCATCATGTGTCTTCCAAGACCATGCCTTGAGCCCTTTACCAATTATTACTACTGACAAAACCATATGTTGACAAAAACCCTCTTTAATAGTAGATCATATAGGAGTGTGTGTGAGGGGGAGGAATTTTGGGTTACTTGCCCAATGCACCACACCTTACTTCTCGTCCCACAGGTGTAAACAACAGCAGGTAATTTCTTTCAGCAAGTCGTGCGGCACCGCTTGTCTACTAAAGCACTGTTTATCACCACAAGGGGTACCATAACTCCGTGGTACAGAGCACATGTTTTGGATGTAGAAGGCCCCAGGCTCAATTCCTGGTATCTTCAGTTTAAAAAGGATGAGAAGTTTTTCTTTTAAAAAAGGGAAAAAGAGGGCGGGGAGATGTTGCAATAAAGTTTCGACATTTCAATGCTACACTGAAACATTATGCTGTACTGAATATACATGTCTCGCTTTAAGCTCTGAAACTGGCCCATGGCTATGCCAAGTTAGCACATTTTATTGAAAGATCCTTTCTTTTCTTTCTGTTGCATCATTTTCCAAGGGTCTCCATCTTCCCTCCTCCTTCCTTCCTCCCATTCGCCAAACAAAGTAACCCATATGGTTCCACTAGAATAAAAACACACTGTTCTGGTTTAAGACATTATATGGATTCTGGTTTAAAAGCGGGGGGGGGGAGGGGGGAGGGGGAGCAACTATCATGTGTTTTATGCCACACCCACCTTCGGCTCCCAGAGATAAGTCATCTTCAAAACTTCCTCCATTTCTCACCAGCATGCCTAAAAAGATGTGAATTAGTAAGATCAATTTCTAGCGTCACGGCTGCTTTCCCGTAAACTGGATTATCCATTTAAAACCAAAGCCCCAAATACAATGTTTTAAAAAAACAATACTTTATCATATTAAAAATGCTCTCTTTTTTTAGTCAGGTTTGGGGCCCAGTCAAGTACTCCGCAATGCACAACAGAAGGCTTCAAACTGACAGATAATTGTTGTTCTCAACATAGATAGCAAGTCTTATAAAACACGGAAAGGAAACTGAAAGAACACATTGAAAGAACTCTGCTTTCAAGCTAAAAAATAAATAAATAGCCATTTCAGATCAGCCTGCACCACATACCTCTGGTACTGCTGCATCACATTTAACGTAACGCAAAGATGGCATCTTAAGCTATTCTTTGGGTATCTTACCAGGGAGTTTCAAGCCTAAGAAGCAGCCTGGAACAAACATCCCCCTTCCTTCCCTCGGCACTGAAAGAAGGGAGCTCCAGCTACTGCAAGGCTTTCTTATATGCCTTGTCACTACCTGCAGTTTCTTGTTGTACTTTGAACTTTTGCATTCTGGTTTGCGCAGGTGGTAACTTTTCAGGTGTGGCAAGTTCAGTCAGAGCAAGCCAAGAAAGATTGTACCACAAGGTTGACCTACTTCTCAGTAGAGAACTTATCAATTAACTTCCCCACCACCACCACCAAAAAAAAACTCCAAACACACACAAAGTCTACCCTGTCTTTATCACTAGGGGAAAACTGATTAAGAATTTCTTAACTGTTGAAGTCCCGCATTACTCCCTTCCTGCCTTTCCTATCAGAAATGCTGCAAACGAACAAGGCTATCTCAGCAACTTCCAAACACAGTCGACTCAAAACCGCACTTTTGAATTATTATTTTTGTACTTTCAGAATAGGCAAAAACCAAAACAGAACAGCACTGAGGGCATCAGATCCGTACCTTTTATAGTTGGGTTGTTCTGCTCATCCAGGGAGGCTCCCAATGGTGTTCTGAAACCACAGAAGAGATTAAAACATGCATGACTGTCCTTAAAAAGTTACTTCTTCACGTCCTTCCTACTTTGTTCACATCCGCCACCTCCTCTTCCTGAAAGCATGCACACACACACACACACACACACACACACAGACAGGCAAAACAGCTTGCAAAGCAAGCTCTGAGAAAACCAAGCTTCCAAAGAGATACGAGTTGCGAAAGTGGTACAGCCGTCAACCTAACAGTCTGAACCTAAGCAGGAAGTAAGCTGTGTGGGACTTTCTTCCCAAGTAAGCAGGCGTAAGATTGCACAGGCAGCCTGAAGTGCATAGTAACATTAATGTGTTGAATTAAGTCTTTCAAAAAAGAAAAAAAAGCCATACGTTCATATCATCATTACTAGCAACTGGCAAGTAAAGTGCTTTACAGCAATGTATTTAATCGAAATTCATTTTACATTGTAAAACATTTCGCATCCATTTATCTATACCCAATGCTGTAAGATTGGGCAGAATGAGCACACTCTAGATTCCAAAAGGATTTAAATGTACACCATTACCGCGTGTGCACGTGTGTGCGTGTTGCATGTTGCAGTTTGGCTACAAGTACAATAAAAACTCTTATACTTTTAGAAACACTCACTTGAATTTTGTCTTTTCCTTGCATTCTTACTCAACCCAATTTAGGGAGCAATCTTAAATCAATTTACCGGAGTCTGTGTCACATTGGTCTTAGTGAGACTTGCTTCTGAGTAAACATGCATAGGATTGTACTATCCAACCATGAGTACCTCTCATAGCATTGCCAGCCTCCATCCAGAGATAGGCAAGCCAATCATAACCCACCTTACAGGGATGTTGCAAGGATTGCTACAGGATTGTGCGGAGCACTTTGAACCCTTGAAAGAACCATATAAATACTTAATGTTATTACCATGAAAGCAAATGGAATAACACAAGGGAAAACAGCTTCACCTACAGCATAGCTACAGTGGCCAGTGGAAAAGTTGGGAACTCTGACCTTCAAAGACAAAGAAATGTCTTGTTCATGATAGTTACACAATACACACCAAAGTCCTTGGGGCAGAACAGGCCATAATTAAAATAAAATACTTATGTCTCAATGATTTGCCATTGTAAGGATCTTTCTTTAGCTATTTATTGGGGTACCAAAATCATGTAGCCCCATCTGGAAGTACTATAGGATGTCCAATTTAATGTAACTCCCAGCATTCCTGATTATAGGCCATGCTAGCTGGGGCTGGTGGAAGTTGTAGGCCAAAACATCTGGCAGGCCAGAAGTTGCTCACCCCTGCTTTGAGAGGAGACTGACCGCAAATCATCAGCAACAGGTGCTTTGAACAACCCTTCTGAATGTGGATAGCCAATAAAAAGTGGCAAGGCAGCTCAACTAGGGCAGCTGTCCCCAACCCGGTGCCCTCCAGATGTTTCAGACTTCAACTCCCATCAGCCCCAGCCAGCATGGCCAATGGGCAGGAGGAATGTTGGGAGTTATAGTCCAAAACATCTGGAGAGCACTAGGTTGGGGAAGCCTGAACTAGTGGAAGAGATGCCAAATGGTCTGAAAATCCATTCCTGATGGCATCTTGGAACACCTTTGTGTCAATGCGGGGATGGTTCAGAGGAGGAGAAAGGTTTTTTTGTTAAACGTTTTCAAGCAGTGACCTTTCTAAAGCTCGGGTTTTAACTACAGCACTGTTTGTTTATACCACAGGCTTTTAATGGCTCTTTTAACATTCTTCTCCTGTGCTTCCTCAGTGGCTACTTCAGAACCTCTTCCAGATCCTTCCTCGGATCTGTTGCCAATGATACACGTGCTGGCTGGTAGCAAAACAGTAAGCGAACAGCAACGCTGGCACTCTCTCGCAAGAGCTAAGCCTTTCACCTCTATAGTCTATTAACAGCTAACAGCCCTGTCAAACAGCCTCTTTGTTTGCATTTTCTGCATACAGGCAGCACTATAATTTATCCCACTACAATGAAATCTTGAGCCAGGGCGGGTGAAGGGGGGGTGCGGAAAGGGTGTGTGTATGTGTGCCTCTGTGTGTGTGTGTAAGCACGGGTTATTTATCTGCACAGAAAGCCCATGGGGACCAAACTGAAGAACAACTGAAATGTTTGGAAATAAGTTATTTTACAGGAGCAAGGCCTTTGAGTCAGCTGAGCCTGTTTGGGAGTGAATTATACTGCTAAACAGGAAACTTGAATCTGGGAAGGAGGCCTTGGTTCTCTTGCATTTATTTGAAACAACACACTGAGGTGGTGGTGTAATGAAAACCACTGTAAAATCAAAGCACAGCTACAACTGAAAAGCTAAAAAGTGGGGCCAGAAAAAGCTTTAGTACCACAACCCTCCAAATACCCTGTGCCACATTTACCTGCAGCACCGACATCTTGTTTTCCAATACTGTGCTGACAGAACTGTTGTTCCGCTTACCACTGTTAACACTTACTAGGTGACATAGTAATCTTATGAACAAGTTCTAACAGAATAGCCATGAACTTTTGCGTCCGTGTGGAATATTTCATTGTACCATACCTACAACAGGGCTTGGGAAAGGTACCATCTCCAAATACCAGTTTCCCAAATACAAAATGGGGATAGCAACTATATACCACTTGGTATTGCTGTGAGAGCACCAGAGGTTTTTAAAAAAATCGCAACAGTGGACTCTCTTGCACATTAGAATAGCTTTACCCATGACTGCTTTGTTTGAAATGGCTTGTGAAAAAAAGTAAACCTACCAAGGGCATGACCCAAGAAAAGCCCGGTCTTGCTTTATTGGCCTTGTGACTATTCCAGCTAGGATAGCACCTCTTACTTTCCTCATCTGTCTCTACTATCATTGACCGCCTTACAAACAAGCCCACAAAAGTTACTAGCCCCCACGTTAACTCCTACAAGGCATTTGTGGCATATCAACAGTCTGAAACAGGAAGACAGAGAGAACAACCATGCCTGTTCAATTCACAAAAAAATTCCTTCCTTATTTACCGAGAGGCAATCTGTAGTTGTCACAGGTGAGAGTGCAGCTAGCTACTTAAACTGCGTAGGACTGAACAGCTACAAGGCAGGCAAAGACAAACAGGCACTGCTTTGATCTCCACTGCACTTCTATGCCAGGAAGAGCTGAACATTTCTGGCTTGCATACAAGTCTACAAGCATAAAAGCGAACTTGCCCCTTAAGGAGGATTAGGCCAAAACCTACTACCAAGTGCTCTAATGTATACTAACACGCTTCACTGCAGAGTCTGAAGGAGCAGGTTCGTAGCTAGGGGGTTCTCCTAGAACCATCTCTGTCACTTGAGGCTCAGGTGGCCTCGGTGGCATGGAGTGCCTTCTACCAACTTCGGTTGGTGGCCCAGCTACGCCCCTATCTGGACAGGGATAACCTGGCTTCAGTTGTCTATGCTCTGGTAACCTCCAAGTTAGATTACAGCAATGTGGGGCTGCCTTTGAAGACGGTTTGGAAGCTGCAGCTTGTGCAAAATGCAGCGGCCAGATTGGTAACAGGGACTAGAAGGTTCGAACATATAAGACCGATTCTGGCCCACTTGCATTGGCTGCTTGTATGTTTCAGAGCCCGATTCAAGGTGCTGGTTTTAACCTATAAAACCTTTCACAGCTTGGGACCACAATACCTGATGGAACGTCTTTCCCAACATGAACCTACCCGTACACTATACTCAACATCAAAGGTCCTCCTCCGGGTGCCTACTCCGAGGGAAGCTCGGAGGACGGCAACAAGGGAGAGGGCCTTCTCTGTGGTGGCCCCCCAATTATGGAATGATGTCCCCGATGAGGCCCGCCTGGCGCCAACACTGTTATCTTTTCAGCACCAGGTCAAAACTTTTCTTTTCTTCCATTCATTTTAACAGCTTAAGTTGAGGTTTTAACTGACTTTGTGGTCAGGTTTAAAAGTTTTTAAATGTTTTAAATATCAGCTGTTTTATGTTTTATGGTTTTAAATTTTGTATATTGACTTTTTAATGTTCAATCTTTTAATTTCTGTAAACCGCCCAGAGAGCTTCGGCTATGGGGCGGTATATAAATGTAATAAATAAATAAATAAATAAATAATGATGATAATAATAATAATAATAATAATAATAATAATATAAAGAGCCTAGAAAACTGCCTACTACGGAGTAAGACCACTGCTCCATGTTGCTCAGTGGCAACTACACCCACTGGCAGCAGAGGGCCCGATCTACACCAAGCAGGATATAACACCTTTAAAGCAGTTTGAAAACGGTATATGGAATGTGCCATTGACAGTGCACTTCAATACTGTTATAAAGCATTAGTGTAGATCCTGCCATAATCTCAGACCTACCTGGACATGCCAGGAATCAAACCCTTGGCCTTTTGCAAATAGGGCATGTGTTCCACCACTAAGTGAAATATAAGTACACTTCTTTAATAGGCATGTTTTTAGAGTTTTGTTTTATTAGCAATCCATTTCAGAGGGATAGCCCACATTTTTGCCTTTTTTGAATTATTGATTTGATTTGTATCTTGCCTTTCTACCAAAAATGGCACTCAATGTACATCCCGTACAGCAAAGAAAACCCAAACCATCTTACAAACCGGTACAATCCCATGTGTGTTTGCTGAAAGGCCAATCCGCTCCTCCCCCCCGTCTAATTGGATTTACCCGTAGGAAGTACATTTATGGCTACAGCCTTATATAGCATCATTTACCACCCTTGCCCAACCTGGTGACTTCCAGATGTTTTGGAGTTCAGTTCCCATCAGTCACAGCCATCATGGTGAATGGTCAAGAACCCTGGGAGCTGTGGTCTAAAACAACTGGAGGGGACCAGCTTGAGGAAGGCTGCCTGCCTGAACACTTCTCACACTTTAGAACACTCTAGAATGGGAGTGCCTGTGTGTGTTTGTTTATGCTATGTGGGTGATAAACAATATAATTACCAAATAGATGAGCGCTTTCTCCCACCCGCCAACAATGCTTTGAAAGGCACCAGAGTGGCACATTCCAAAAACCGAAACTTGGCTCCCAGACTACAATTAAGAAATCAAATCTGTTATCTCACAGGCATTTTACAAACTCCCCATTTCCTGAAAGACCTACAGGTTTCCGGTGTGCTTTCCAATTCAAATGTTATTATTTTGCCCCTCCCCTGTCATGGCAAGGAACGTCTCCCCCCAAAAGCTCTCGAGTTCGGACACTATAAATCAGTCTCCGCTTCGGCTGAAGGATTTTCCCTGGTTTATGTTTCTGTGTGAAGCAGATGCAGGAGCAGGGCCAGGGAAACAAACGAAGTGGAAACCACATTTGCATGTCATCTACCACGACTTCGTCGTCTTTGGTTCTGGTTGACTTCTTATTTAGACATAGATTATGGTGACCACCTGAAAAGGAGGACAGGGCTCCTGTATCTTTAACAGTTGTAATGAAAAGGGAATTTCAGCAAGTCATCATTTGTATGCATGCAGCACCTGGTGAAATTCCCTTTTCATTACAACTGTTAAAGGTACAGAAGCCCTGCCCTCCTTTTCACAGGGTCAGCCTAACATAGATAGGACTTGCACTGTAACTGCAATTTGAGCAAGCATTTGAACAATGTTTTTTAAGTTTGCTTAAAAGTCCCCGTTGGGGTCAATGGGATCACGCCTCCCCTACTGCCTAAATGCTGCCCACTATATTTCAGCAATTAGATTTGCACAACTTTCCAGAAAAGAAGTTCCTTCTGAAACAACCAGCCTTTTGTAAGTCATCATCAGAAAAGATAATCACTCAGTTTAAGTGGAACTGCTTGTTTGCTACAATAGCTATACAATTTTAGAACAAAAGAGGAACTTCTGCACAGCCCTGATAGCGCTACAAGGAAATGCAAAGAGGCAATATGGGGCAAAATTCTCATGTATCTACACAGAAAAATAACAGTTTCTCTTTCCAGGTTGAGCCCTGTTGATGGTGCATTTGGAACAATGCATGAGGAGCTCTCCTAATGACTTAGTCAGTCACTGGCTGAGTTCGGACGACACTTTAGGCACCAGAGGGGGGAAGAGGCAACTGTCCGTTGCGTTGATTATTATGTCATGTATGGAGGGGGGGACACACACAACGGACAGTATATTCTTTAACAACAGAGGAAAAACAATGGGCTGCTCCGTTGTTTAATGGAGACCCATTGCTTATCATGAGGCCGGGACTTTTAGCTGCGCAATGGGGGGAGGGACAACGTGTCGTGTCAGGCACCGCAAAAACAATGAACCGTCAGTTGCCTCTTCCCCACTCTGTTGCCTAAAGTGTCGTCTGAACTCAGCCACTGGCTCCTCTCCAATTCACAGATACTTGTTTGAACAAGAACCCTGCATTTAGTGTGGCCAAATGCAGAAGAGAACAGGGCTCCTGCACTTTTAGGAGGGGGAATTCCAGCAAGTGTAGCCTGCATAGCAAGCTGCACCCGTTGGAATTCACTCTTCTGTACAGCTATTCAAGGTGCAGGAGCAGTGTGTTATTTTTGCATCTGGCCACCATAACTACACTTGATGCAAAACCAAACTTACATTTTAGAAAATAGAGGACTGTGTAAACTGAAAAATAGAAATGCTGATTCTTCATTTTTTGTTGTTCGATTCCTACAGTGATCAAGCAGACATTCCCTCCCAGCAGTTCTTCCCATTTTCTTTACTGTAGTGCACAAGAACAAGTGAAGCAGCCCATCATCTTTTGCCATGCTTGTAATTTAACACCAAGGATTCAACTAGATGCCTTACCACACAATCCTTTGGTTGCTCAGAGCCAAAACAGACATTTGGTTAAACCCATACCTAGCAACAACATCTTTTTTTCTTCTTTCTTTGCCTCTAGAATAGGTATAAAGTCCTGATCCACACTGGGCTCCCTGCACCTAATCTAGTATAAAAATGAGGTGGGAAAAGAGTTCGCTGCTGGATATATAATTAAGGTAATTTCGCTTTGGAGCCTCAGAAGCAAATCCCACTATGTTCACTGGGGCTTACTCCCAAGTAAGCATGCACAGGACTGCAGCCTTAAACATTCTATAAATTCCATGGCAATCAATAGGGTTTAAGCATGCTAAATTTCAGTGGACTGCACCCTGACCCTGCAAACACAAAATTACCTAAATTTAGCTGCACTAATACAGCTCAGTCACATACAGAGTTACACATGCCTAAGCTCATTGATGTCAGTGGGCCTAAGCACACTTAACTCTGAAGACTGAACTGTAAAATTTAAATTGGACATTAGTCATAGTGACACACTACACAAACCGCCATTTACCAGCACCTGCTCCCTAGAATTCTTACAGAGAAGTGTGAGCACTAGGGTTCCACTCCTAAAATGCTCTTACTTACCATCTTTATATTTGGTCTGTAAGGTTTATGGTTATCCCTTAAATTCTCAGAGGACAGTAACTGCATTAGACACTAGTTAGAGGTCTTGATTGTCTACTGACAAAAATCCATGTGATGCCCAAGTCTCAGCTAAGGCATTTTTGTGGTTCGAAATTACTTTGATATGCTAATCATCCATTCTTTTAGATTTTCTAAACTGTATCCATGCATCAAATCAGAAAATCATAAAGCCAGTTATTTGGATCTTATTATTTTAGCTCCAGGTAATGTTGCCCTCTCATTTCTTAGAAGGCCATTAAAAGAAATTACCATTGGAACAGCATTCTTGTGAGTTCTGTAAAACTGGAACCAGCTCTTTGCAGGCAGGCAAGCAGGAAAAAACTAGAGCTGTGCGCAAGTGGCCTCTCAAATTTCTCCACCCTATTTGTGGATAGAGAATTGGGAGGTGGGGGCACCTTCACCAAATTTCTCCATGGGGAGGAGACATTCCCCAACAATTTCTCACAGGTAGGCATTACCATTGGCAAGGGCTGTAGAACAGCTTCTCCCTCCCTCCCTATTTTTTGTTTGTTTGTTTTTCTGCACTGCTACTGCCAAGTGGCAACAGCGTTGACTGTGTTGGCAGCCTGGCCCCCATTTTGCACCCTCCACAATGCCCCATATACCTAGCATCACTCCAGAGCATTCTGGGGAGGGAATGCAGCCGCCACCACAAAATAATGTTGAAGAAAATATGGGGAAAATTCTGAAACATGTCATTTTATTTCTAGGGGGTAAGAAAAGAGAAATCTCAGGAATTTCCTGAAAGTTTTCTTTCCCCATGAACAGGGCTTCCATTTTTCTGCCTCATTCTCAGGGCATTTTATAATTTATTTTGAATGTGTATTGGTGGTGATTTTGACCTCTTCTAAACACAGTGAGGTGGTTAAAGATACTTTCTGCATTTTTCTTTCTACTACACATCTCACCATTGCTCTACAGTCTCCCAGGCTGCCTGCGCTTTCTGATCTCAAAAGGCCCAATGGGAGGAATAAAATTCATGATATCTTCCCCTGGGCGGGACATGTGGGAAACCAAGGAGGCTACAGCTTGTCAGAGTGATGACTGTACAATGAAAGACAGGATACTCATACACACTCCTCAGCCATCTCATAAGTAAGGTAAGCACAAGAACCCTGAATCAAATCCATGAGAATTTTCTCCAGAATTTCTTCTCTTTTGAGTTTCTTTTCGAAAACAATTTCTTTTCTATCAAATTGAATGAGAATGGTCAATATTTTCATGGGAGAATGTTTTGGCATAGCACTGGGGTGGGGGGAAGTTTATCAAGCACCTGGTGGGCCAACACACATGGCTGCAAGACTCCTTTGGCTTCGTAAGTCACGTATTGGAGCCCTACTCACAGAACAAAATCAAAGGGCTAAATCCGACATTATGCGAATTCCCCAATGCAATCCTATATATGTCTACACAGAAGCATGCACCAGTGAGTTTAATAGGATTTACTTCCAGGTAAGCGTATACAGGATTACAAGCATACCAATAGTCATGCTGGATCAAGACCAAAGGCCTATCTCGTGCAGTATTCCATTTCCACGAGGGCCAACCAGATGCTCCTAGGAAGCCCACAAGCAGGATATGAGTTGCAAAAGCATGTTTCCCAACAACTGGTAATGAAAGGCATACTCCCACCAATACAGGAGATAACATATAGCCATCATGACTAATAGGCACTGATAGCCTTATCCTCCAGGAATAAACAGCCTATGGGCACAATCCTATGCATGTTTAGACCCCCCCCCAAAGTCCTATAATTCACAGAATTCCCCAGCCAATGCTGGAAGAAGTAGAATTCCTCCCCCCCCCCAATCTAAGCATGCACAGGATTGTGCTCCAAGAGACTCAGCTGTCAACCAAGAAGTCTCCAGTACAAATGTTGCTCTACCATTTACTCACTAGATGGCCTTAGGCAAGCCAATCGTAACTCACCTTACAGGGTTGCTGTAAGGATTGCAACAAGATTATGCTGAGTACTTTGAACACTTGAAGGAATCATACAGATGCTTAACGTTATTACCATTAAAGCAAATCTAATTAAGGAAAAGGGGGGGGGGGAATCACGAAACCCATAAACCATTGTTTTAGGACCAAAAGCAAAGAAAACACCTATGAAAATAGGTTTGCTCCCCCAATTAAGGAAAGCACAACTGTACCCAACTGGGACAGACTCCCTTGATCACCGCCTATTTCTCTATGGAAAGAAGGGGAGCCACACACTTCAAAAACTGTAGATGTAAACATGTGCAGTAAGGAAGTGACTCTCTCTTTAAAAAAGGGACAGACCGTGACCTACTTTTTAGAAAGCCAAGATGCTTTCAAATTGCCACCCTTTTGCTTGAATCTCTCTGGAGAACTGGCTGAATTTGGACAACACGATAGTCAACTGTGGGGGAATAAACGACTTTACAGTTGTTCATCTAGAGGGTACTCCCCACACAACATGGTAATAAATAATCAACTGTGGTGTGGATTAGGATCAGCACTGAGTTGACTATGGCAGCATTCGGACGATTGTTTCCCCCCCCCCCATTGCTTAATGTGTCGTCCAAATTCAGCCACTGTGTTTGTCAGCATATGTTAAATCTGTTGCATATAAAAATCGTAACGCCAAACTGTGAACGGAATGGGAAGGGGACTCATTCATTGTAATAGGAAAGGGTGTTATCAACTACACAAATAGCTGGCAGAACTGTAGAACAAACTTGCAACCCAGGTCCAATGCCAAGTTAGACACACCTAAACCCACTCAAGCCCATCAACAGGATTAGGATGCCTAAACAGTGTGCAGGGCTGCAAGGGACTGTGTTTTCCAAGATGAGCAGCTCCTAACGTTATTCCTCCGCTGCTCTTCCACTGTAAGCGATATTGGAACTGCAGTCGACTTTCCACACAGCAGGGTATCATGAGGGGTGCAAGTGTACATGCTTTGCTCTGTCCACACTAGGCTGCCAAGAGGCTTATGGGTGGGGAAGGAGAGGGTAGAATTCATCTGAGCAGCAACTATTCCTTTTTTCTTCTGCCCTTTTTAAAGCCTCTATCTCTGCTCCTCTAAAGCCCTTTTTGCCTGCCTGCCTGCCTGCCTGCCTCCTTCTGGCTGGTAAGCCCAGCCGTCTCTCAGCAACCAGCACTGAAATCCAACTTGAGCCGGTTGTCAAAGTGCTCTTTTGGCTTGACATTTTAAAATGTCCTAAGGTCCTCCGTGACTAATGAGAGGAAACGGTGAGGTGAGATGGGGAGGGAGAGAGGGAGGGAGGGTGAGAAATAGTGTAGAACCGGGGGGGGGGGGTGTGAGGGGCTTGGTGTCTGCCAGACAATGTGGACTACAACTCCCATCATTCCTAACTACTGGCCATGCAGGATGGGACTGACTTCAGATGGAGTCCAAAACATCTGGAGGGCACCCAGAGGTGGAATCCAACTAAAAACCTACTTAGAGTAGAGCTATTGAAACGACAAGAGAAAGGAGGGTGAAGGAGTGAGAGGATGTGGGGGAGGGGCTGAAGTTTCTGAAGTTCTACATATGCTCAGAGACACCTCAATATTAACTGTTAGTTCTGCTTAACTATTCGCTGTCTGTACTTGAGCTAGTTGCTTATTGCTGTATGTCAAGTCTTCTTCTGCTGTAAAATGTTAGCCACTGGCAACCAAAGCTGTAAGAATGCAACCAATAATCAGTGCCTTCCAAATGGTATGAACGCAACATAGTGTATATATGTGTGTCTCACATGTATTTGACTTGCCTCCCTGTTTTTCTCATCTGGAGACACCTGCTACTGCTCGCATGAACATGTCTCTCTGCTTGTGACACTTTTAATCTGGATTTTGCAAGCCCTGCCTTTTATGCACTGCACCACCACTGCTCGGCTGGGACTCCGCCCCTTGTTCCGCTCACTCCTACACAGGAGCGTAACTATCTCCACCTGTCAAATGTTGGAGGGTAAGATTTTATTATATCCTTGGGCCCTCGGCTAACACTGGCTTTCCACCACCTTCCTCCTATCAGACAGCTAATCACAGCTACTGTGATGTCATGAAGTCTTGACTAATATTGGATTTGCTCAAGCAGAAACTGCCTTGTTAATGGAATGAGCCTCAACTGAGATACTGAAAAAAGTGAAAGGTCAGTGTGGTTTGGAAAAACATCCCAAATGGCCTAGGAAAGAAGAAGAGCTAAATGGGCCATAGATTAAAAAACAAACAAACAAAAAAACACCTAGAACCACACAGTCCAGACTTCCAATTTTCTACCGAATACAATCATTGGCCATTATTCTCTAGAGACATATCAGGCCTGTTCAGACAACATGTTAAGCCATAGTTAAGCCACTAACCCTTTTGCAGCATATGGTTAATGAGCGTATTTAAAACATGGTTATGTAGTCACCATGGTTAGGAACAGTTCACATGACACGCTAAGCCATAATGTTTAGCTCAAATGCTCAACTACCGTAGGGTAGGGTGACCAGATAAAATCCAGGTCAGGGCTCGTGTAACTTTAACAGTTGTAGAGAAAAGGGAATTTCAGCCAGTGTCATTTGTATGCAATTAGTTCCTGGTGAAATTCCCTCTTCATCACAACTGTTAAAGATGCAGGGGGCCTGCCTTCTTTTGTATGTGGTCACTTTAATATAGTGCCTGCAACTTTAACTGTTGTGATGAAGAGGGAATATCACCAGGAACTAATTGCATACAAATGACACTGGCTGAAATTCTCTTTTCTCTACAACTGTTAAAGTTACATGAGCCCTGACCTGGATTTTATCTGGTCACCCAAAACTACCGCAGCTTAGTGTAATCTGAATGGGGTCATAGGGTTGGCATTTTATTTCTTGGCATTTTTACGGTGAAAGCCCTATGAGACTTTGCATGGGAAAATAGAGGGGGAAAAAACCCAGTTCAACTTTCTATCAGAGGTGCTAATGAGCACTGCATGGAAGGAGGACCATGGTTGCCAAGGCAAAGCTGTAAAGGCCTGAGTGGAAAATAGACACACAGAGAGAAAAATGCAGAGCTGAAGCAGGAGGAAGGCCTGGGAAAGCTGAAGAAAAGTACCCAAGGATGGGTTGGTATATGATGGTGAAATAGAAGCTGAAGAAATGAGTAGAGCAGCTGAAGGCTAAGAAGCAGAGTCAAAAGAGGCCCAGAACATGATGGCTAAAAAGAAAAAAAGCAGAACTTAGTAGTAGGGTGCACTCTTGGCATGTAAAAAGACCGCCATCAAATCCTTGACATCTCCAGGCAGGGCTAAGAAGAAATCCTGCCTAAAACCTTGGAGAGCCATTGCCAATCAGTGAAGGCAATGCTGATCTGGTAGGTGGACCAATGGTCTGGCTCATGATGAAGCAGCTCCCCATGTTCCTATAGAAAAGAGGCAGGGAGCTGAAAACCAGAAACCTGAGGGAATGTCTTATGGAGGAGACAGAAACCAAAGCGAAAGATGGGCACAAAAGGAGCGGAGCTGAGGTTAGAGAAAATCTGACACAGGGTGAGAAGAGATTCTTTGGTGCTATTGGGAAAGGGGAGGGAAGTAAAGGGAGCTTACTGAGTCTCGGGAACTGAAAGGGCAACAAAGCAGCTGGGGGAGGGATGACGAATTCACATGACAGACCACACAGGACATTTTATAACATATAATAAGATGAGACAACCCTCTCATACATACCACTTTAAGCTCTTCAGAGGAAGGGTGGAACACAACCACAATAAATAAAAAAATATGACTAACCAACCCAATTTTTGGCTGCAGTCTTTGGTAACGTTGGCCTCTGACTACACCTACATTTGTTGCCATCTATACACACCCAATACATGCTCATATAAGTTGTGCCTTACATGCTTTTTTACTTCTTCAAGAGTACAATCCTATCAGGGTCTAACCACATTATCCAAGCACGGCTGTAACTAGACATTTGTGGCAGGGAAGCTTACAGGTAGACAAATCCTAGACACGTTTGCACCCTACTGACTTCAATAGAACTTATTCCCACAAAAGTGCATACAGGATTTCAGCCTGAGAGCATCAATATAAGTCAACGGGGAAAACTATATGAGTATCGTTAGCTAAAACAACAAAAGATCTTATGGCACCTTGAAGACTAACATATTTGTTGCGGCTTAAGCTTTTCTGGAATAGAACCCACTTCATCAGATGCAAAATGTTTAGGATGATATAAGGCTGTAGTTCTAAACATACTTACTACAGGTAAAACTGATTGGACAGTGTGGGGATTACTTCTTAGCAAACATACATAGGACTATACTGGTGCCAGAAGAATGCTTGGGTTTTCTTTGCTATAAGAGACAAACATTGAATGCCATTTTTGGTAGAAAGGCCGGTCTCAAATCAAATCAATCAATAAATACACAAAACATGGCTATCACTTTGAAATTGATCACTAATAAAAACAAAAACTTTAAAACATGCATATTAAAGAAGCGTAATTGTATTTAAACTTTATTTCGTCAGCAAATATGCCAGGTGGACGTGTATTGATTACAGAGCACCCCCGTGCATGAAAGTCCACAAGTATCATCAATTAGATTGGCAGGCACAAAGGATCGGGCCTTCTTGCTGGTGGCTTTGCGGCTGTGGAACTCCCTTCCCTCAAAACCATAAAAGGGCCCCTTCAGTACAGATTTTCAAATATGCCTTGGAGACTCATTTGTTCTAGTCTGTCTTCCTTTAACAACGTTTTTATGCCACTAATTCCTGTCAGTTGGTACTTCCTTATGATACTGGATTTCTGTTTTAGACCATCCAAATTATTTCCTTTGATTTCACTCTGTTATATGCCACCTTGTGAGGATTATGGCCTAAAAGGTGGCATGAAAACTTTTTAATTAATTACTTAAAATTATCCCTGAAAAATCCCCTGCCTTTGCACTCATTGGTCAACACAATGGAAGGCAAAGGAGCAGGTTTACTTTTCACTGAGCAACTGTGTGTTTTTCCAAATACATCTGGGCAAAATCCAGTGTCATGTGAGAGCACTTCTGCTCATATAACAGGACGTCCACCCTCTCCTCCTTCTTGCAGCTCTCCTCCCTCCACATCTGCTCCAGAGGGCCCTCTGACCCTCTGGAGCAGATTTGGGAGGGGGGGCTGCAAGGAAAACTAGCCTCCTTATCCATTCCAATGACGGAAGCTGTTCCATCAGGAGGAGGAGTTAACTGGACACCATACTCTAGCAATAAAGAAGTGAAGTTTACTTTAAAGAATGGGAGGTAAGGAGTCCAGGAAGGGGCCTGGGATTCTCCTGGAAACAGCATCTTCCCGTAGCCCCTTCTCCCCAGTGAATATGGCCCTGTATCCAAGGTGGAGAATACAGATGTATCTGTCCCAAAACCTTCATCCTGGAATAATGCCACTGAATCAACAGGGCTATTTCTTAAGCCATTTAAGGTTGAATCCTATGCATGTTTAGACAGAAAAAGGTCCTACAACTCCTAGCATCCTCCAGCCTTCCATACTGGCGGGAGGATTCTGGGCATTGTAGGACCTTTTTCTGTCCAAACATGTATAGGAGTGCACCTTTGCTTTCGAAACAAAGCTAGAAGGCACTCTAAAACCAATTATTTCCAAGTATGTCCATTGACTTTAATCCAGCTCTTAAGCAGAACTTGGAGTGGAAGGGTCTCTGCACCAACCCCCGCTCCAGACCTTTTAAGGCTGCAACCTTGTGCATTCTTATTGGGACTCAGCCCAAATGAACTCAACAGGAGGTATGCTTCAGTAAATAGGCATATGGTTGGCCTGCATAACTGCCATTTCCACCTCAGAAAGATGAAAAGTGATCAGGACTTGAGCTGTACAATAACTTCAAAAGCAAAGCATCAACACAGCTTGCTGATACCGCCTTAGCCCCAGGGCAGAGCTGCAATGATTTCAAGGGTATGTTCCACACATCGTTGGTTCCCTCCCCCCCCCCCCCCAAGAGTACAACAAAGCTTTATACAATCATCAAAGCTGGATTTATAGCCAGGACAAATTATTTGAGTTTAGTACAAACTATGAAATTAGCACTGCCATAAAAATTCACAAAGCAAACTCTAGCTTTTTTACCTCCTTTCGTGTTCAATGTGCATTTTGAAGACATTCATTTGGTAAGTACCACCATTTTGTACATCAAACAGACAATTTCCTCCTTTGATAACTGAACAACATACAAAGCGAGAGGTGGGGAGAAAGTTCCGCATGGAATAGGATATGGTTAGAATGCAGGCGGTGGGGCGGCCACCTGGTCTAACATGCAGCCATTGCTTCTTTTGTGGCCTGGCCCCTGTACTGTTCCTTTAAAGTTGCACCAGGAAGCCCGAAAGTGTTGGGGTGGTCATGCTGGTTATTGACCTTAACAACAAATGATGGATTGGCTGGGGTGGAGAAGGTTGTGCACAGAAGCTCTGTAGATCCACAGAATACATTGGGTGGGTTCACATGTCATGACAACCCATCCTGCAAAATAAGCCACACAGTGTGAGTTGTCGTCAGAACAACCCACGGTGAGCCCAACAGATGACTGGGTTCACCATGGATTGTTTTCTCCCTCCTTCCCCTCAGGCCTTCTACTGGCCCCGGCAGGTATTTCAGGAGTCATCACTACAGAAACTGCTTGTCTGCTGCCAAGTCCCCCTCGTGATTCCTGGCTTTAAAAAAAAACACCTCCACACATTTGCACAAATTGGGGGCGAAAAATATATGTTTTATTTTATTTGCCCTGATAATGTGCGCAAGTCCTCATAATTTTTGGGGGGCTGGATTTTAGGAGTTGTGCAACTCCAACTGTGGAAGATCCCCTTGTCTGGGATCTTGTATGTTTCAGCTGTAAAACCTACAAGGTAACTGACAAGAGGAAACTGTATATAATCTGATTTTACAGTCTTTGACAGGTGGGGAAAAGTGGTGCAGATTACCCCCTTAGCAGAGTGATCTTAGGCTTTTAAGTATTGTCCCGACCCCTGGGGATACCCTGAATTGAACTCCCTCTTGCTGAGTTTCCAGCATGTTAATTTCATTGAGGTATACAAGGCACCCCCTTTTTCACAGTAACCGTGGCTATGTTTGAGAGTTGTCAATAGGGATGTGTATCGTATCATTAAAATGTCCGATAACTATACGATAAGGTCGTTATCGGACATACGATTAACGATACAATAGAAAAACCTCTGATAAATATCCGATCCTAAAAAATTTCAGCCCGATTATATCGGATTATCAGATTGCCATATAAATAAACCTATAACGTCTGTATTTTAAAAGTTAGAGGCTTGAAACTTGGTCACAGTGTTTATGGGGTATGCCTAAGTATGTGTATGAAACTGGGGATCGATCCCTCCAACCCTCGATTTTATATGAATTTATTAAAGAACGTTTAAGTTCTGACAGGTCAGAATGACAGCTCGCCATGTGCGTTCATTCAGACCTGTCAAAAGGTTGCAGGATCTTTAAAAAAAATCATATAAAATACAGGGGTGGAGGGACTGATCAGAAATTTGGCACATATGTGAAGCATCATGTGCTAGACATGTGTATGAAATTTGAGATCGATCCCTCTGTTGGGTGTCAGGTGCTTCGTAGACAATTCACAGGGCTGGCCCTGTGAGTTGTAGACTGAAGACTTGGCAATTTGTCATGAGAAAATGTATCTCTGCTTCTCTGGTATGTGCTTATCTCAAATGGTAGGCCGAAAGCCTTGAACGTTCTCTGGGAATTAAACTATGCTTTGCAAAGGTGGGGGCTATCTTCCTCACACTGTGGCGTCATCAGAAGAGGTTGAACCGTGCCGCCCTGTTGGCACGTGAGTTTAGATTACAGGCCTGAAGCCCTGTCTATCAAAGTAGCTTAGAATTTGCCCAGCCTCCACACTATATTGCCTTTGTCCTGAGAGTAATTCCGTTGCTAGGAATTATCTCGTCTATCCTCTTGCTGCTCTGCTACTGCTGTGAGTTACTATTCTGATTTAGAATTGTGAGATGCACTCTATACATGTTCTGTTAATGTTTGGACTTGTTACTTCTAAAGAACTTTGCCATGAGAAGTGCACTGTGGCTTTTCATAGATTTGGACTTGAGATTACTGTTCTAAATTCGTGTTCTATAGCTTGCTGTCTCTCTCCATGGAGCCAAAGTTACGGGCAGAGGGAGGCAGAAGCTGATCGTTGCTGTTCTGAAACTTGTGTGTGTGTGAGACCTGTGAGAGGACCTTCCTCAGAGCTAAAGCTACGTGAATTGGGAAGGCTCCCTAGGTCGAAGAGGTTCATTTCCTGGCTTCTGGCTTCCGTGGTCAGCTCAGCGTTCCCTGACAGGCTGAGTGAAGATTTAGTTGCCAGTTGACCGTTATACTACTGTTAGGAGGCCTAATCCTAGAGTCTCTCTATGTTCCAGAGGATTCCAGTGCAGCGTGGCCGCTCCTGCCCTCTAAGGACTAGAGTTAATCTCTAAATATCAGTCCCTGAGTGAGTGCTGTTCTCATTAAGCCGTTCTACCTGAAAGCTGTGTGGTCCGTCTTCAGCTTCAAGTGTGTGTTTGCAGAAATGAAACCGTTATGCTTTGAATCTCCGTGTGATTACAATAAAAGAAATCTCACTGTTATTGTTGTATATCAGTGTACCTGAAGTCATGAGCAAGAACTTTAGAGAGTTAGCCAGAGTCACGACACCCTCCAACCCTCGATTTTATATTAATTTATTAAAGATTGTGCAACTTTATTGAGAGCTGGTTGACTGGGCCTCCGTGCTGTCATCTCGTTGTCTGCTTTTTTCCCCATAGGCTTGATTTGGGGCAAACGCGCACGTAACTTTTTTATTTGAAATGATAATGACATGAAAATTAGGGAGCCGGGACTAGCAAGATCCAATCTGCAATGTCCAAAAAGTTTCATGTCTCTATCTTTTCAAATTAAAAAGTTATAGGGGTCCCCCAAAAGCCCCAACCCCCGCTGTAACGTCTTCATTTTTAAAGATAAAAACTTGAAACTTGTGGGACATTGAAGATGGGATCTGGCTGGTCATTTGTGAAAAAAAATCAGAGCAATTGCTCAAACCCTTGATTTTCTATGAATTTTTTAAAGATCGTGCTTGTTCTGAAAGCTGAGGCCCGTTAGTGGACCTCAAGGATCTAAATAAAAAAAGTAGATCCCGGAAGTCTGTCCACACTGGCACTACAGAAACTGCTAACTTTATAGGTAATTTTTCAACTCTAGTAGTTCAGGTTAGACTGAAACATAAGCGGAAGTCTCAATCCTTTGAAAGATTCAGACTGGGGTTTTGGCATGCAAATGTTTAATTTTGAAGTTTATATTTGGGTGTGCTTATATATTATGTATGAGTTCCTGATTCTGATGAAGTAGCATGTATGGCAAAGAATCATTTTCTGTAAATACAGAAAGCAAGACACTGGGGATAACTGCTAGAGATAACTCACTAGTATATTATGCACAATTCACATGTAACCTGGGTTTGGAGGTGTGTCAACCGGTTCTGGATGGGGTTACACTCCCCCTGAAAGACTGTGTTCGCAGCTTGGGGGTACTCCTGGATCCGTCGCTCCAAATGACAGCCCAGATAGATGCGACGGCCAGGAGTGCCTACTATCAGCTTCGGCTGATACGCCAGCTGCGCCCCTTCCTAGAGTTGGAAGACCTAAAGATGGTAGTGCACGCGCTGGTAACTTCGAGGCTCGACTTCTGCAATGCGCTGTACATAGGGCTACCTTTGTGCCTAGTCCGGAAACTTCAACTAGTTCAAAATATGGCAGCCAGGTTGGTCACCGGTACATCTAGGGGTGACCATATTACGCCAGCTTTAAAATCGCTCCACTGGCTGCCAATTAGTTTCCAGGTGAAGTATAAAGTGTTGGTTATTACCTTTAAAGCCCTACATGGTTTGGGTCCAGGTTACCTGCGGCATCGCCTTCTCCCATACAATCCGCCCCGCACACTCAGGTCCTCTGGGAAGAACTTACTGCAGTCGGCCAAGACTAGGCTGACAACCGTTACCCAGAGGACCTTCTCTTCTGCCGCTCCCAGACTGTGGAATGACCTGCCGGAGGAGACTCGTCAACTTAACAGTCTTTTAGAATTTAAGAAAGCCATAAAGGCTGTTCTCTTCCGGCAGGCATATCCAGTGGAATTTTAGAATGTTTTAAGGGTGTTTTTAGGATGTTTTAGGATTTTTTATGCAGTTTTAATAATATGTGTTATGTTTTAATCAGTTTTATGTATTTTATCATGTTGTTGTTCCCCGCCTCGATCCAGACGGAGAGGCGGGTAAGAAATAAATTATTATTATTATTATTATTATTATTATTAATGCAGCTGGTGAAGTAGTCCATGAAAACTTATGCCATAATGAATGCATTAAATCCTTAAGGCGCCACAAGACTCTCAGTTGTTTTAACTCACATCTAAAAGTATACCCATGTGTGTGTTTGCAACCACCTGGCTGAAATTCCCTTTTCTCTACAACTGTTAAAGTTGCATGAGCCCTGTCCTCCTTTTCATATGGTCAGCCTAGTACTAAGCCAGTTCAGAAATTGTTAACTAACCTTCCCCATCCCACAAAAACATGACACCCCCCCATGGTTCATTTATTGTGTCTCTTCCTGAGTTGCTGGAAAAACCTGCTCTAATCACTACAGCACAATGGCTCAGGGGGAGTATACTAGCATTCCTTCAGAGAAAGTTTGCTTCAGAGTCAGTGCGAGTATACTAAGGGTTAAGCAGTTTCCGATTCATTCCTCTAATAAAGTTCATTTTTCAGGAAACCGAATGAAGTCTTTTTAGTATCGCTGCGCAGTACACTGTCTTATCTAAAGAATGTCTGCCTAGAAATGTAATTGATTTCTACAGAATCCTCTTCTGCGTAATAGCTATGAGACTCAAGCGGATTCCTTCCCAGTCTCGGAACTAGACTTCAAGCATGCTTTACGAACAATGAAGGAAATCCAGCTGGTAGCAATGGAACTTTACTTCCTGATACAAGGGCTGATCAGTGCAGCCTAACTGCATTTAAGATCACAGCCGAAATCACAAAGTGGAGTGACAGCATGGAAGATTTCCTTTGTTTCTGTAAAAGTTGTGTTTCCAGACAACACCCCTGTCTATGCACTGTGGGTTAGTGTCTTTATGACACAGAACCTGCGATCTCAAAAGAACAGCTGCTATTTCCTGAACATAATAAACTGTAATCTAAGCAACACTGACCAGCAGTTTCCCCTTTAACTCACTCCCCACCCCACAACTCTCTTTCTCTCATACATGCACAGCTTCTACTGAAGGACTCTGGTCACAATCCAACACAAAATGCTTGAACTCCCCCAAAGCAAGAGGCTTAAGCACGCCTAACTATATCAGACTAATCCTAAATAAATTCACCCAGAAGTAAACCCCACTGGCCTCAGTGTGGCTCACTCCCAAGTAAGTATGCACAGGATTACAGCATGGAGTGGATTGTGCCCAATGATCCCAAACATATTTACTTCTGGGGAGAGAGGGGAAAGTCCCATTGCAGTCTACAGAATATACCTCAACACAGCACTGTTTGGGACTGGATCTAAGAAGAAGTTGAACTAATAATGGTATTTTAAAAATGCTTAGTGCCAAAGTTCTAGGTACTGTGTGGGAACTAGGATGGGCTTGGCACAGACTCGGTCTAAACCTAAAGGGCGTATTTAACTATTATATCATTCTTTACAAGATGTACTTACCTACAGTCTTTAAGCCATATTGCAATCTTTTCGTTTGGAATACTGCCTGCAGGATGAGGGGAAAGGGGGTAGAGAAAAATACAAGAAAAGGAACAAGAAGAAATTGTAATTTATGAACAGTGTCTTAAAAAGAAAAGTAGTCAAACGCTTGCTAAATGTCTTTCTTGCCAAGAATCCCATTTAACCAAATGACATGTAAAACTGTCAGTGAACAAGATCGTCAGTTAATGGGGAGAGGGGAGAAAAGCCATAAAATGTCCTTAATTTTACTACAAAAAACCAAAAGCATACAATGGGGAGTTTTGCAGGCGGACCCTAAGCAAGGTTTAACTAATGCTGTAACCCTACTTATGTTTAAGGAGCAAGCCCTCTTGATGCCAGTTAGTAAACATGGTTCGGATTTAGCACACTGCCAGCGTAACAGGATTTACTCCCTACTAAGGGTTGCTTAATATTGGGAGCCAATCCTAAGCATGCTTACTGCATAGGATCAAGGAGATTTAGAGGCGCTCAGGAGTGCAGCCTTCAAGATCATTTCCCCCCCTCCCCCCTCTAATCAATTGTTCAGCCACTGTTTCGGCAAACACAAAAGAAGAATGTTGGGGCACTTGAAAGGCTAACCTACTTATCGAGGCATACGCTTGGCTGGACGTCATCAGACGCATGAAGTCTCCCTTCAGGCATACTAGTCCACCAAGGCTTATGCCACAAATAAATCTGTTCGCCTTTCAGATGACACAAAACCCTTCGTCGGTAGCTTGGGCGACTGATGCACCAGCAGAGGACCGATAGGACACACCTCCTTCGGCAACCAAGGGCAACTTTCCACCGGCGATCTCCTGCTCCGGGGCCAGTTCTGGCGAGAGCCGCTCCGCTTCCGACGCTTGCCAAGAGTCCCTGCTTTTCGCCCAGGCCTTTCTCTTCTGAACGACCTCTTGCCACTCGTCGGCAACTGCAGCCGGCGCTACCACCTCCGCGGCCACCTCCACTACTTCCTCCTCCTCCTCCATCGAGAGCCCCAGGTTATGGCTGAGGCGGCGGCGGCTCTCGCAGGCTTCACTCACCCGTCCTCACAAGGCGATTGCTTAGCCGAACTCCACTAACCTGCAAAAAAGATTTTTTTTAAAGAAAACACATATGCAAATCCGGAGGCGGGGCGGTTTCCCGGGCTGCGGCTCAGTTCAACTCAGCGGCGTGTGTGTGTGTGTGTGTGTGTGCGCGCGCGCGCGTGGGGGCGCCAAGTCGGGGGCGAGTTCTGCAAAAGTTGCACCGCAGAAGACGGCACAAGCAGGCAAAGGAACGGGGAGGGGGGGGGCGCGCACGACCTATCGTACTAGCCCCGTGGTGACCAGCCGCTGCGGGGGCCGCCAATATCTGTCCAGCGCAGCTGGCGGATGGCATCCAGCAATGCTAGCAGCCCCTCCCCTAGGGCATGCCCAGTCTCCACCATCACTCTTCCTCCTCCGAGGACTGTACCTCCAGTTGCAATCTAGTAGCAACCAGCAAATCCGCTGGGGAGGAAATGGGGAGGGGGGGAAGAAGAGAGAGAAACTAATTCCGCGTTTGCAAGCTCCCAGCCGCGCCGAAATTCTCAGACAGACCCTTGCCCGGAGCTTCCTGGCTTCTGCCTCTCTCCTATCGCCACCACCCCGCGCGCAAATCGAGGCGAGTTTTCGAACCGCGGCGCAGCAACGACAACAAAAGCCGCGAAAGTATATCGTTACCGAGAAAAACCCCGATTGGGCCCGCCCGAGCCTAAGCAGAGACAGAGGAAACCCGAGAATTAATCATCAATCAGGGTGTTCCTCTTCCTTTGGGAAAGGGATAGGGGGCAGGATCCGGATTTGGGAGGAGGATCCTAGTGACTCCAGTGCCGAAGTGTCCTCATCGCTTTGGGGAGGGTACGGCCCCGCTGCAAAAGGAGGAAGAGCCCCGGCCGTGCTCCCTTCCTCCCCCCACCCCACGTTGCCTGCAGCAGCCAGATGGAGGGAGGTCACTGTGCCCACCCGATCTCCACAAGATCGCTGGGGACGGGGCTCCGACCGTGCTCCGCGGGGACAGAGCTCTATTCACGTACTCGGTTCCTCCTCCGCCCTTGCAGCGCTCTCGGGATCAGAGGAAGAGCGGCGGCCAGGGCGCCTCTCCCTGACTTCCTCATACCGCAGCTGCCGGGAGACAAGTTGACTGCCACTCCGGCGGCTGCTCCTGCAGCTCACGTGATGGGACCCGAGGAAAGCCGTGCTACTGACTCCTCGTCCTCCTCCTGGTGGTGTCGCGAAAGGAGACAGCTTCAATCCATCCGTGTTTGGGGAAGTGACAGGGCGAGCGCCTGCGTCAACTTCGGCGCGTACCATCCGCTGGGGCATCCCGCGCCGGCATTGCCCTGTTTCACTAAAGGGCGCAATCCTACGCATGTTTAAACGGGGGAGGGGGGATTCCTGCAAACAGCCAGCACTGGCTGGGGCATGTTGGACCGGAATTTCATTCATTCTAAATCAGGGGTGCAGAATCTCAGAACCCGGGGTCAAATCCATCCCACCTGGGGTGCCCAGATGGCCACGCCCCTTTCTGGGCAGATCCCCCCACACCTCCACCCTCATTCTTAAAGGTCGAAATGCCTCTCCTAAAACCGGGTTGCTGGCACTTAGGAGCTTTAGGATGCAATCCTATGCATATTTAGATAGAAAAAACGTCCAACAACTTCCAGCATGCTGGGAATTGTAGTACTTTTTCTGTCTAAACAATGTATAGGTTGTTTGCACCCTAATGTTAAAATATGCTGGTATTTTTTAGCTCTGTTCCTGTTGCCTTTGACCCTGATTTAGAATGAATGAAGTTCCATTCCGGCACGCTCCAGGCAGTGCAGGGTCTTTGCAAAACTTTTTTCTGTCTGGAATGTGGGCCCACAATAGCTTCTCCAAAATGGGCTGAAAGAGGTCCAACACCCCAGTCCTAAATACTTGGATCCTGCCTTTTCTCTGGGGGTGTGCTCAGGGTGGCCTAGCAACAACAAAATAATACAATCATTCAAAAATAATAATGAGTAGAACAACTCAAAAGTTCGGCAGCAGCTAAAACATATTCCTCCCTGCCCCAGTCCCAGCCGTTTCACTAAGGTCCCAACCTGACATGATGCCATTTAGGTGTGGATGTTTTCAAAAGTAAATAGGAGGTGGAGGAGATGATCCAGATAAGGACAGCAGCAGTTAAACAGTCCTGCACCAAGAGGGCTGGCCCTCTCAAGAGGCAAGGTGAGTCACCTGCCTCTGGCGGTAGACTGAGAGGAGCACCAAATTGTGTGCTCCTCCAAACACCAGGAGAGCTCCCTGCTGCTGTGTCATTGGAGCAAGGCAGCGGCACTAGCAGGTGTTCCGAAGAGTCCTGCCGGCCCTGATCATTTGCTATGGCTCTCTAGATTAGCTTCCTGCTGTCTGAGAGGCGTGGGCAACTGCTCTGAAGGAGGGTTCTTCGAGCAAGTCCAAAGGCAGATGACTCCTTCAGAGCTTTGCCCAACTCTCTCAGAGTGAGGCAGAGGGTAGGCAGACTCTCTGGAAAGCCATGTTAGGCAGTAAAACCTGCCAGTGCAGCTCAAATGCCTGACTCTGTGAGCGTCTTTCCTCAAAGCCAGGCATTGCCTGGCTTAAGAGATGTCCCAGGATCTCTCCCTTTCCAAAGAAAGGGGTTACTGTGGAAGCAACCTTCTTCTTAAACAGTAAAGTGGGGGAAATCAGACACTGAAATCATACCATATCAGGGCCGGCCCTACCATTTGGCAAGATGAAGCAGGTTGCTTCAGGCAGTGGAATTTAGGAGGATAGACAAATGTAGGAACTGATATCTGAATGGTACAGTGAGTCCCTTTAAAGTGTTGGCCCTAGAGAGGGCACCATTTGGGGCTCTGCTTCAAAATACCTTGGCCCAGCATGGAACAATACACAGCACAGTGGCTCCACAAAAAGAACAAATAATTTCAAAGGTCAAGTAAGTGTAACAGTTTTGCCTGAGTCAATCTGGCTTCTACTGCGTGTTCATTGCTAAGGGCTAAAGTCTGATAATCCTCCTCTCATTTTGTCAGCACTCTATAAAACCGCTGGCAATTGGCACCTTTTAAAGTCTTATTTGAATTCATTTGAAACTTTTAATATCCCTAAAACTTGCAGTTAAGCAGATTAAAGTAGCTAATGCTTTTTGGCAATCCAATCTGGGCAGAAATTAAACTTAAGACCTAGATGCAAATGACTGTGACAAAAATCCTACTTCAGTTGTGTCCAATGGGGTCTGTCCTGGTTTCCAAGACAGACTTCCTGTCTACCTCAGAAAAGCTTTTATGGTCAGTGCTGGGCTCTGCTGAAAAGGAATAATGGATGGGGGAGGGGCATGGCCCCTGAGTCTGAAGCATGGGGAACTCATTTGGCCCCTGAGTCTGAAGTTCTTCACCCCCAAGCTAGATAAGAAGGTAGAGGGCATCAACAATGATATAGCTAGTTTGAAACTGGCAACTCCCAACTAGAGAGTCTCATGGCATGCCCGTCTCCATCAAAGCAGGGAAAATATTCCATTTTGTTGCTCCTTTCTCATTAGTGCAATTTCCTACCAACGAGTGCTTCCAATTCTAGAGGAGGGAGCCAAATGAAATGTGGATTGCAGCTATGACATCAGTAATGGATACAGGTTAGGGAGACATTGAATGACAGTCTCACTTCTCATTGAAAACCTCCAGGGTTACCTATCCATGTTCCTCAACTAGTGGTAGATCCTTAGTACTTGAAATAGCACACACTCAATGTTTGGTTGGATCTCTATGTACAGAATCAAGATGGGGTGGCATAAGGAGTATTCAGCTTTGACCAGAGAGCCGTAGGCTCCAGTTCCTACTCAGCTGGGTGACCTTATATTTTCTCATCCTAGCCTACCTCACAGGGTTGTTGTGAAGATAAAATGGAACAGCCCCAAGTATGCTGCCCTGAGCTCCTTGGAGGAAGTGTGAGATCCAAATGTAATCAAGAGATGGAGAGATGGACAGACACCCATACTGCATGCATGGACGTTTGTGTCTATTAGTCATGCTCCAAGGAGAATAGAAATCAAGGGTACTTATGACCAAAGAGTTACCTCTGATTTAACATAGTAATCCTGCCTAAGGCTGACCTCTTTATTGTTCATCTTGGATTGTGTTGTGCACTTGGCACATTGGTCCCTGAATCTTCATCATGAGCGCAATTACATCTCAGAATGGCCTCAAAAATGTAGGCCGCTGTCTTGATTCATATCAACAAACCTGTTCTAGCAGTTTTCATCTCCTCCAGGAGCAGGTCTTTTGGAAAGCTAATAGATCTTAATGGCCCATTCAGGACCAAGCCACCCCAAGATCCGTTGCATTGCAACAGGATTAGTTTGCAAGAATATATTGCCTGGAAAATTCATTCCTCCCACCCACTCCACTCCGTCTCTGTCTCTGGTGCTGTGAGAATTGCAGCTAAGCTCAGAAGTAAGAGGGAGGTGGGAATGGGGGTAGCCGATGACGTCATTGTCCCTGCTAATCAGAAAGCCCTGGTGCTTTGACACTATGAGCCACAGTCAGTTACACCATAGTGAATTATTTGTTGCATGGTCCAACTGGTGAGGGGGGGGAGGAGAGGCAGCTCTCTTCTGCTTCACAAATTCTTGGAAACTGCCTGGTTGGGAGTTGCTATTCCACTAGGTGAGCCACTCTTTGCAAGCTTGGAAGAGGGCATGGCTTCACGCCACACTTTATTAACCCAGATTGAATTGGCTTGCTGGTTACCCAGAATCCACTTGTGCAGGGTTCTTGCAGAGCATCAGCTCATCACTCCTCATGATAGAATGTAGGGCGGGAGTGGGCAACTTCTGGCCTTCAAGATGTTTTGGCCTACCGCTCCCATCAGCTCTAGCCAGCATAAGCAATAGTGAGGGATTATAGAAGTTGTAGGTTTAAACATCTGGCAGGCCACAAGTTGTCCACCCCTGCTCTAAAGCATGAAGAAAGGTGGAGAAATGTGACTTACAGCTTGATCCTAACCAGAGTTATCAGTGATGTAGTATCAGCAGGCCAGTGATGTTGTCAGGCTGCACTGGGCACTGCAAGCCATTTAGCAGCCATGTGTCTGCATACTGCTGCTCCAACTATCCCCTGTTAAATGACTTTCATCAGTAAGGGTATTAAGCCCCTTCCACCCATCTCACCCCCAATAGCAGCAGCTCTATACCGCCATTAGCTGCCACTTCCTCCATGGCAAACTGCTCACCTCTGTGCAAAACTGTAATCATTAAGGCAGTAAAGGCTGATTTATACACAATGGAGCCATCATATTCATGTCCACTCCATTCACATATACAACAGTGGAGTTTTTACCCATTAAAAGAGAGTGTGAAGAAAGGGTATGGAACCTTCCCTCCCTCTCATACCTTACCCCTCCCATGACTGGTTGTTCCAGCAACAGGGCCAGCTCCTGATATTTTGCTGCCTGAGGCAAAGGACAACATAGTGGTTGAATTCAGACAACACATTAGTCAATGGTGGGTTGAGTAGCCAACTCACAGTTGGTTATTTTGTGGGTACTCCCCACACAACATATTCCTACACAACTGTGGGTGGGTGGGGCTGGAGTTGAGTAGACTAATAGTCAACCCAGCATTTGACTGACACAGCCCCCGCCCCTCTCCCCACCCTCCCTGCTCCCTCAGTCCTCCCGGTTCTATCCCAGCAGCCTCTGCAAGTTGCACCAGTTGTAGCAGAGTGGCAGCCGTCGCTTTGGTTGCTCTTGCCGCCTGCCTCTATGGGCTTGTGTTTTAACCCACTCACCACACGCTATTAACCCACTCACCCCTCCACACAACACTTTAAACAACTGGCCTTGAGCTAAACAACTTGCAATCCAGTTGTTTCTCTCAATTGCTTATTTGGGCGGAATAGCATACCGTCAGTAGTTTGTGAGCGGCGTGTTACCCTCCACACAACACAATAAGCAACTGGGGGGGGGGGAGAGAATTGTCATTTGTATTGGCTATTGCGTCATCCAAATGCTGCCATAGTCAACTCAGCACTGATCCTAATCCACACCACAGTTGATTATTTATTACCATGTTGTGTGGGGAGTACCCCCTAGATGAACAACTGTAAAGTTGATTATTGCCCCACCATTGACTATCATCTTGTCCGAATTCAGCCAATAAGCAACACAACTGATGATTGTTTCCCCCCTCCCCTCAGTTGCTTAATGTGTTGTCCGAATTCAGCCAGTGTCTCCTTCCCATTCCACATACAGAAGCTGACTGGGCTGGCAAGTGATGGGGTTGCATCCTCTGGTACACTTGAGGCAGCAGAGTAGTTTAGGGATGGTGGTCAGTACAGGCCATGTGGCATACACTGGTCTGCCCCCCAACAGAAGAAAACACCTGGGGAGCTGAGGAGGAACAGCCCCTCCCCACCCCCCGCACCAACTGCCACCTGAAATGGCGGTCTCAGTCTGCCTAATGGTAGGGCCAGCCTGCCTGGAATGAAGAAAAGTGCCTGGAGCAATGTTTTGAGAGGAGATACAGTGAAAGAGGGGAGAAGGTTCAGCCCTCACCCCACCCCTCTTCCACAAGCTCTTTGGACTGTAAAAGTAAGAGCCCCCCCCATCCCTGCTTTACGTATAAATAAGCTCTGCAGGGTCGACGCGTTAAAGGAAAGAAACCCATGTTTAGTTTTGCTCTGAATCTCCAAAGAGCCTTCAGATGGGACGACTGAGATTTAATTGGGCGTACTTCATCCATGAAAGCACAATTATGAGCATAGTTTTTCAGTGTTTACTGTTCCTTCACTTTCGGAAGATAAAAAGCCATTTTGGCTGCTGCTTTTATTACAGCTGCTCTGTGTATGAGGGAAATATGAAAAATATTTAGCTGGCAAGCGACTACTGTGTCACTTCTATCAGGAAGACAATAGCTTTCATTGAGGGGTATAGCAAGTAGGGGTGTGCAGCGGATCCGATCCATGATCTGGACCCGATCCGGGTGAAATCAAATACAATTATCCGATTCTGATACTTGCAGCTGGATTGTCCGATCTAATCTGATCCGATCCGAAATGACCCGATCCAGATCAGAAAAGATTGGAACCTTGGACTTCCTCCCCCTTCCCCCCCTCACGCTCCTTACCTGCTGCCTGCTCGCTGCCGTCCACTGCCTCCTGCTGCTTCCGTACTACTGAGAAACAGGCCTTGTGGCCTGTTCCACAATAGAGCGACGGCGCACTGGGTGATGTCATCACTCAGCGCACCCTCGCTCTACTGTGGAACAGGCCTCAAGGCCTGTTTCTCAGTAGTACTGAAGCAGTGGGCAGCAGTGGGCAGCAGCGAGGAGGTAGCAGGTAAGGAGCGTGAGTGGGGGGAGGGAGGGAGGTGGAGGTCCCCCGTTACCTGCTGGCGTCCTGCGCTGGCGTCTGCTGCTTCCGTACTACTAATCAACAGGCCGCAAGGCCTGCTTATCAGTAGTACGGAAGCAGCGGATGGCAGCACGGGACGCCGGCAGGTAAGGAGTTTGAGTGGGGGGAGGGGGAGGGCCCCACTTACCTGCCGGGGTGCCCGCTTCTGCCCGCTTCCATCCACTATTCCAATCTACTGAGAAACAGGCTTCGCAGCCTAGTTCTCAGCAGAGCCCCAGGTGTGTCATCACCTGGCGCTCTACTGAGAACTAGACTGCGAAGCCTGTTTCTCAGTAGATTGGAACAGTGGATGGCAGTGGGCACCCCGGCAGGTAAGGAGTGCGAGTGGGGGGGAGGGACAGGGAGGGAGGGAGGGGAAGTTAGGTCCCCACTTACCCGCCCCATGTTTTCGCCATAGGCTTGCATTGGGGGAAAGCTTTGTTTCTCCCAATGTAAGCCTATGGCAAAAACACCTAAAATGGCATCCAATCCGAAAATCGGATGTCCGATTTTTAGATCGGAATCGGCTCCAAACCGAACTGGGAAGCCTTCGATCTGCTCCGATCCAAGGCACCGATTCTGATTCCGATCCAATTTTTTGGGTCCATGCACACCCCTAATAGCAAGTGCTTCAGGACAACTGACTTTCCAAGTCAATAACCAGTTTCAAAAGTGTGTCTGAACAACTTTCAACCCTCAGCTAATTAGTTATCTTAGCAATCTGCAATTGCTCACATTTTAGCATAGTACACACTTTGGCACCTTTCCATTTGAAATGACACACGCGCAATCATTTACAAAGTCGATGCAAGTCCTTACACAAAGCCCATTTCTGAACCACTCTTGAATCTCTCTCTGTTGTATTTGTCTGAGTTTGACGTGGATTGCTGTCTACCAGCCTTTCCCAACTTTGACTACCTGATGGTTGTTGGACTACAAATCCCATCATCCCTGTCCATTGGTCACTCTGACTGGAGGTGATGGGAATTGTAGTGCTCCAACACCATTTGGGGACCCATGGTTGAAAAAGGCTGCGGTATGGAATGAATTATTCTTATGTTTGAGGTTTGGGATTTTGAACAACAACATACTGCCACTGACTTTTTAAGATAAACTTATGTCCAATTCTCAAGTTAAATATCTGATAACATCTAAGGCAGACTCAGAGGTTGGCAACCTGCTGCCCTCCAAATGATTTGGACTACAACCACTCATTAAATGTCTTGTCTAGTATGACCCTTTGATTTTCTTAATGAAGTGATTGAATTATATATACTCAGGGAGCTTCTGGACTAGACTTTTATTATGTCATCACTGTGCCTCTTTCACAGAATTGCATGGTAGTCCAGATGAGGTTGTCTTCTATTCTTAACTCTCCTATACTTTCCCACCACTTCTGCCATATTTTCTCTAACTGCAGAAAAAAATGTTAAGGAGAAAGAGAATAGTTGCACAGTGCCTTCTAATTGGAAGCACGAAGCAGGCTCAGAATCGTGAGAGCTAACAGCAATAGCAAAATAATCCCTAAGATCAGCCCTGGCTGTTGGAGAATCCTCTTGGTTTCCTATGGGAAATCCAGGCATATGGGTGAGTGGAGCCTCTCTCCTGCACTTGTAGTTCTAGCATGGCTTGAATGGGGCATATGGAGCAGCAGAGATGTGGCTAGCATGGGACCATATATCAGACCTTCAGCCCATAAATCCAGCTTGAAGTCTTCTCAGTCAGCTGGAAGGAACCTGAGAATGACTACAACAGTGAGGTGTAGGAACTCCCTCCAAGCTTGCTGCAGCCACTTAGAGTACTAATATAATATATTTTGAAGGGTTGGCCCTGGCTTTGGGCTACCAACCTCTCTTTAAATTGTCCACTTGGGAATTGGAAAGTTGGTTCCTTAGTACAGAAATGCATGAGACTGGAATGGAATCAAATAAGGTATTATTCTGGTTGCACTTTTAAATTGTAATTTTAAGCTATTATATTTCATATATTTTATGCCGTACCTGGAGGTTTCTATTTTTGTGAACCACCCAGAGAGCTTCGACTATGGGGCAGGACAGAAATGTAAAAAATAAATATCAAGGACTGCTATGATTTATTGGTAAAATCTATAGTCCATGTTTAGTTTCTTCCAATTTTGAAAATATTTTGGGTTGTTTGAAATGTGGAATAAAAAGCTTACATACTTTAGATGTGATTCTTAAACAACCTTGCTAGGTTGAGGTGAGGTGAGTCAGGTGGCTACTAAGGAGATGACTTTTCAGTGGTGGCACCACACCCAGAGAGGTTGGCTGGTGCCTATTTTGTAGTCTATTTGGTGCCAGGTGAAGACCTTTTTATTTCCCCCCGACCCGGCTTTTAATTTCTTTAGTTTTTTTAAAAAAATATGTGTTTTAGATGTTTCCCTGCAGCTGGTTTTACCCTGATTTTATTCTGTTTAATTTTTTTAAGGTTTTATATTATGTTTTATATCATGTTGTATTTTAGAGTTTAAATTTTTGTGAACCACCCAGAGAGCTTTGGCTATTGGAAGGCATAGAAATTTAATAGATAGATTTACCCTCACAGAATTTACAGTCAGTTGATGACAGGGATTCTCGTCCATGAAAGCTTATCACATACACACACACACACACACACACACACACACTGCCTTTAAGGTGTCACAAAACTTGCTGTTTTTGCTTTGAAGGAGTTTGTTTTTATTAGCTTGTTTTTAAATGCAAAGGAGCATTCAGAAATGTAATCCCTCACTAATAGTTTGAAATAATAGTTATTTTGGAAACGAACCAAAATTTAAGCAAAGTTACAGGGATATTTTATTTACAGCAAGTTCTAATTATGCAGTGTCCAAGCTGAGCTGTAAGCAGCAGACAGAGGTGAGCCAAGCGTTGAGTCAGAGCCAAGGGACACACAGAAACACACCAGAGCCAGGAAGATGTTGTTGCTCAAGCAAGGTTGTCAGGCCCAAACAGGAAGCTTTTTATTGCCCTTTCTGTCCAGGAGTATCCAATGGCCAGCCTAGATGAGTGGTGCCAATCCAGAGCTTTCGAACATTTGATTGCCTAGAAAAACGTTCTAAGCTACAGTCCCAGTGGTTCAACACAAAAGGAGAGTTGGGCACAAAAACGGAAGGTTCTTGGTTTTTCTAGCTCTCACACCTATTGACAGATAGAATTTTGACTTAATGTGTTTGGTGTTGTAGAACTGAGTTTAAAATGTGGTGTGCAATATGTAGAAAATTGGGGGCCTGCTCAGATGAAAAAGAAGAAATATCAGGTCCTTGATGAATTCAGTGCATTTTACTAATTGAAGTACAAATAATTCATTTTCAGCAAATGAACAGTTCACTCTCTAGGGCTAAGCAATGGCTTTGAAACAACTATTTGCATAACCCAAATACAAAGGTCTAAAGTGAATTACAAAAGCCTTCCAATATTTCATGTATATAAATAGTAACTCGTCTGACAAGTGTAATCCTAAAAGGATATTGTCTAGTCGAGCAGGTCGCTAAAGCAGCACACATGTTCAAATAGTTTGAGTCCGGAGGTGGAAAGGTCGAAAGGTCAAAAGACTGAATCGGAGGGGTGCCAAGTTGCTTTGTCCCGCTGTTCTTGTAAATTATTCAAGCACTTCTTAATGTTGGACTCATCAACTGACCCCTGTGCTAGGGCGTTTTCAGTGCTCATCAAGAACAAGGCACAAAATGTACAAAAAGTGGCTAAAACATTCATTTTCCCTCGTTGGATACTTCCTGCAATGATTCCCAAGATGAAATTTCCAACTGTTTAGTAAAGCCAGACTGTGGAAGACTCTGATGGGCAGAGAGGGTGGGCTTAATTGTTGGATCCCCAAAGGTCCCCTGCACTATCTGCACCATGACTTTAAATGGAGCACCTAGGAAAGGCCAAGACACCATGATTCCACACTATATCACAGTACCATCTAGAGATTATGTAGTGGAAAAACAGTAAATCTGATACTGTATTTTAAATCTTTGCACCGCTGCTAAGTTCTATTTGGTTTATTTATTTATTTTATTCCATTTATATACCGCCCCATGGCCGAAGCTCTCTGGGCGGTTTACAAAAATTAAAAACATTGAACAATTAAAACACCGATATACAAAATTTAAAAGCATAAAGCATAAAAACAAGTTAAAATTACAATATCCTTCTGGGTCAAAGCACAACAACAACACAACAACACAAAAACCCTCATCATATGCTGTTAAATGCCTGGGAGAAGAGGAAAGTCTTGACCTGGCGCAGAAAAGATAACAACGTTGGCGCCAGGCGAGCCTCGTCAGGGAGATCATTCCATAATTGGGGGGCCACCACTGAAAAGGCCCTTTCCCTTGTTGCCACCCTCCGTGCCTCCCTTGGAGTAGGCAACCGGAGGAGGACCTTCAATGTGGATCGTAGTGTATGGGTAGGTTTGTGTCGGGAGAGGCGTTCCATCAGGTATTGTGGTCCCAAGCCGTGTAAGGCTTTATAGGTTAAAACCAGCACCTTGAATTGGGCTCAGAAACGTATAGGCAGCCAATGCAAGCGGGCCAGAGTAGGTCTTATATGCTCGAACCTTCTGGTTCCTGTTATCACTCTGGCCGCTGCATTTTGCACAAGCTGCAGCTTCTGAACCATCTTCAAAGGCAGCCCCATGTAGAGTGCATTGCAGTAATCCAATTTAGAGATTACCAGAGCATAGACAACTGAAGCCAGGTTATCCCTGTCCAGATAGGAGCATAGCTGGGCCACCAACCGAAGTTGGTAGAAGGCACTTCATGCCACCAAGGCCACCTGAGCCTCAAGTGACAGAAATGGTTCTAGGAGAACCCCCAAGCTACGAACCCGCTCCTTCAGGGGGAGTGCAACCCCATCCAGAACAGGTTAAACACCCTCCATCGGTCAGCAGGACCACCCACTAACAGCATCTCAGTCTTGTCTGGATTGAGTTTCAGTTTGTTAGCCCTCATCCAGTCCATTGTCGCAGCCAGGAACTGGTTCAGCACATCCACATCCTCACCTGCTGAAGATGAGAAGGAGAAATAGAGTTGAGTGTCATCAGCGTACTGATGACAACACACCCCAAAACTCCGGATGACCTCTCCCAACAGTTTCATGTAGATGTTGAATAGCATGGGGGACAAGACTGACCCCTGAGGAACCCCATACTGGAGAATCCACGGGGCCGAGAAATGTCCCCCAAGCACCACCTTCCGGAGCCACCCCGCCAAGTAGGAGCGGAACCACTGCAGTGCAGTGCCTCCCACTCCCAACTCAGCCAGTTGTCCCAGAAGGATACCATGGTCGATGGTATCGAAAGCCGCTGAAAGATCAAGGAGAATCAACAGAGACACACTCCCCCTGTCCCTCTCCCGACATAGGTCATCATACAGGGTGACCAAGGCTGTTTCCATGCCAAAACCAGACCTGAAGCCGGACTGAAATGGATCCAGATAATCAGTCTCATCCAAGAGTGTCTGGAGCTGGCTCGCAACCACTCGCTCAAGGACCTTGCCCAGGAATGGAATATTTGCCACAGGTCTATAGTTATTAAGATTTTCGGGGTCTAGGGAAGATTTCTTCAGGAATGGTCTCACTACCGCCTCCTTCAAGCGGCCTGGGACCACGTCCTCTCGTAGAGAGGCATTAATCATTTCCCTGGCCCAGCTGGCTGTTCTATCCCTGCTAGCTTTTATTAGCCAAGAGGGGCAAGGATCCAATACAGAGATGGTTGCACGAACCTGCCCAAGCACCTTGTCAACATCCTCGAGCTGTATCAACTGAAACTCATCCAAGAAGACAGGACAAGCCTGTGCTCTGGACACCTCACTAGATTTACCTGCTATAACACTGGAGTCTAAGTCCTGGCGGATGCCCAAGTTTTTATTCTGGAAGTGCCTAGCAAATTCAGTACAGCGGGCCTCAGATGGTTGTAGCACATCCTTGGGGCCAACATGTAATAGCCCCCGGACAACTCTGAAAAGCTCCGCTGGGCGGCAGATTGATGATTTGATGGTGGAAGCAAAGTATTACTTTTTTGCCGCCCTCACTGCCCCTGAATATACCTTACTATAGACACTTACCAGTGTTTGATTGCATCCATCAGGAGTTGTATTTTTATACAACAGTTTTAAACTTTTATATTGTGTTTTATCATCTTGTATTTTATGGTTCTAATTGTTGTGAACTGCCCAGACAGCTTCTGGGCGGTATAGAAATGTAATAAATAAATATCTGTAGGTACAATTCTTCCTTACATAAACAGAGTGTACCTGCTGACTACTACAACACAAAATGTGTGGTTAGCTTTTGCATAGTTAGAGGTGAATCTACAGGGTTGGGCCTTTCAGGTAATTGTAAAAACAAACTTTGTTACCCATGCTATTTAGTAATTAAAATATTTCGCCAGTAAGAAGCTGTACACACGGACTATTTGTTCAATAAAGGTTCTAAATGTTCTGCATATCTCATCATGAGATAGAATGGCTGTAAGATTGCATCACAATGGGTCCTTACTTACAACTTGGAAGTGACATAAGATTTATGGTAAGAATGAAAGAATACAGCTATTGGAACTGTACAGCAATGAGAGGAGATTTCAGACATCTGCTGTGATATGTAAGTGAGCTAATACATTTTAGTGAATGAGCAATGAAACAATCAGATGAATACTAGAATTTCCTTTATGAAAGGATCCTGTGGTCTGTTACAGTATTTGAATGACAGTGAAGTTCAGGGGTGGATAACTTCAATCAACCCTCACCATTGGCTATGCTGGCTAGGGCTGATGGGAGTTGTAGGCCAAAAATCTGGAGAGGTACTCATTGCCTACCTCCAGTATAGTTAGAAGCAAACAAAATGTCCTAGTGACCCTGTTCAGATGACACCCAAAGCCACGGTGGTTAAGCATTTTGAGCTAAACATTATGGCTTAGCGTATCATGTGAACCATGACTTAGCATGTCGTGTGAACCATTTCTAACCATGGTGGCTACACTACCACAGTTGAAACTTATTTACTAACCATTTGCTGCAAAAGGGTTAGCAGCCTAACCATGGCTTAGCACGTTGTCTGAACAGGCCCCAAAACAGCACAGGTGGTATATGGAAGGCATGAGAAAACAAACAAAAATGGATCAGTTAAAAGAAAAGAAAAGTCAAGCAAAATCTTGGAAAGTATTAAAAAGGTAAAGATAATTGCATAAAAGCCCAAATAAAAAGACAGATACCTGTAGAATATACATGAGTTTGTCCCTGATATAAATTGGGGAAGTATAAGAGATGAGATATAATAAATTTGTTGATTGTGTCTGAATGTAAATGGTGACGTTACTGGATGCTGTACTTAAGATAGCCTAAATAGTTTGATCAGTTTTTAATATGATTCCATAGCTATGATTTGACAAAACACACACAATGGCATTCAAATGAGAAAGCTTCACCTATTTGGTGGTATAGAAATGTAATAAATGAGTACAAATCTGAAAGCATTACCTTTCTGTTTTGTATGCAAGATTTTGAAATATTCAAATGCTGGAGGTTAGACTCTATAACATCAGACGCTGTCATTCCCCTACATTCTTACAAGCAAACAAGCAAGCAAGCAAGCAAGCAAGCAAGCAAGCAAGCAAGAGCAAAGTATTTTAATGACAAAACTGAACTACCCATGAATGTCTCTTTCTTCTTCTTAGTCTTAAAAGTTTGTGAATTTCTGCATTTCATTAAAAACTCACTCCATCTCTGCTTTTCCTCAAAAACGTTTTATTGCCACAAATATACACAATGCTGACATTCTCTGAATGGGAAAAAGATCTCCCTACATTTAGCTCATTTTCTCATACACTCACTCAGGCTGGGAAGCTGTGTCTTCTTTCATGAGATAGTCTTCCGTTCCTGTGGGAACTGCCCTCATATTGCAAGAAGAAAATTATAATCTGGAGTTACAGCAGAATGAATCTGATTTATGAGATCTTGGCTCTGGGGACTAATCAGTTTCATTAAAGCTGGTGCTAAACTGTACTGCTGCACCTGAAAGAGGAATGATTGTGTTTCTTCCAAAGGTGTTGTAATGCACATCTTTGAATCTGTTTGTAGTGGATTCTTAGAGAAGGAAAAGCATTGTTGAGTTCCTAGAAAAACATCACTGTTGAATCACAGGCCCTTTCTACACCAGGTGTTTCGCCTGGGATGGCCTCCGGCTGGTCCCTGTGGGTCCACGGAATTTTCCAGGGACAAGGGAACCCTGGAAAATCCTGGATTTTCCACGGTCCTGGGAAGGACCGAGGGAGATGTGGCCACCCGTCCACACTGCACGGCTGCATGCCCATCAGGGGGATGGGGGGCGATTTCGCATGCATTTTTCCCCCAACTTACCTTTTTGTCGGAGCGCAGGACCACTCTCCTTGGATCCAACACACACACAGCCCAAATGGCGAGTGGGACTGCCCAGGGGGAACCCGGGCCATTGCACTTCTGATGTAAATTGAGAGCGCCAATCTCGGAAGCAGCTACTTCCGGGATCGCCTGCCCTCCACCCTCTACACCCCTTTGGTGTAGAAAGGGCCACAGTTCCATATTCTTGTGGTGCAAGTAGGGATTTACCAATACTGTTAAGTCTGTTCTGCATCTGTTTTGCAGATTGTCAAGTATCTTTTGTCCCACTATCTGCTTATTGAGATAATCTGTTTTGGGGGTGGAGGTGGTTGAGGGACGTTTGAGAATTTCATGTCACTTGCAGTAATGTATACTAGCGCAAGTGTGAGGTTGCACAAATCCCCCAACAAAGTAAAAACTGGTCTATAAGTCCACAGAATCCACGTGACATGGAAAAGCCAGTCTGCTGCAGGATCTGCAGGTTGGATTCATAGAAATCCAAATTCATTTGAATCCATTGCTGATTCTTCTAACATCCCTAGTATATTGATTTAGGGTTCTGATTCTGACAGGTCTCAATCAAAGTAGATTCTTTTGATTACCAAAATGAAACAAAGCCACTTGTGCAAAAGGTTGACAGTTCATTTGATAGAAAATTGATGCAGAATATATATGCAAAGAAAGCTCACACCTCTCTTCAGTTGACAAAGCAGGCACCTATGTCACAAGCTGGTTGTGTCTCTGAGTCCCCAAGATATATGAGAAATTATTCCTAGAGCCACCAAAGCCTATTGCCTCTTGGAGCGAGACCAAATCTCAAAGCCTGTGGATTGGATCTTATAAGCTTCTCTGCCTTCCTCCAGTTCATGAGCTGACAGGCAATGCCTCTCTCTCTTCTCAGAAGCCTACAGATCAACACACACACATTCAAGAGAAGGGGGCTTCTTTTCCCCAAAGATGCTTGAAGTATTGCAGGCTGGGAAATCAACCACTCTTCCTCTGAAACCAGAGCCTTAACATTCTAGCACGGAAGGGGTGTCTCTCAGCTTTTCTGTCAAAATCAAGGCACAACACCCTTATCTTTTCACTTCGTGAGGTAATTGGGCAAAGGCTTAGCAATGTACAACTGTTGACATTTGGAGCTGTAATTGCTTGGAACCAGTTAAGGTGTGTGAAGGGCCTGCTTCGTTAACTATAAAGCTGCTGTCTAGGCTAAACTACATAGGTCTCTGGGTGGCTACCCACCAGCGTATAGGGATGTTGTGAAGTCCATCTTTTTGCTTACCAATAAATTTACTACATCTAGGTGCAAGCAACGTCCCCCATAAAAATGATGCCTCACTTTTCATATTAATATGGTGAAGAATATGGTGTCTGGATGGGTGGGTGAGTGGCGTGGATAGCCTATTTCCCATGAGAGAAGAAAAGGGAAACTCAATGCTGTTCTCTCTCTGGCTGCCCCTCACAGACAAAATAAGATGGCAGATGCAACATTGTGCCTTTCTGCATTAAGTTCCAGCCTTGTTCTTTTCCCACATGCCTCTTCCCACAGAGAAGATAAGGGTGAGTGGAGTGGATGCAGGGTGGTGAGAAATATTCATGGCATTCATGGCAGGAACTCTCATTCAGTCTTCTCAAGCTCCAGCTTTGGAATGGGGGAGAAACTTGTTGAGTCTGCATTTTAATACAAACTTACCAAATTTTGGGCTTTTGATCACTCTGTGAACCAACACTCGGTCATTTTTTGAAATTTGCACTTCTCCAAATTTTGCAATAGAGTCAGCCGATCAAAAATGTGTTTGAAAGTGTGCATATTAGAGGAAATATTGTGTAAAATGTATTATATTAGGGAAATTGCTTGCAAAAATGTGTATATTAAGCACAGAATGAGTACAAAAAGGCCTGTGGATTTTCATGCAAACGTTTAAAAGCAAATTCTCAAAGTCTGAGTTGAATCGAATTTAAGTTTGAAAAAAAATGAGAAACTGAGAGAATCCAAAATCGACAGATTTCTCTGCCCCTACTCCAGTTGCTGTGATTGTTTCTTATTCAGAATTGCCTTCCACAAACTCTGCTCTCCATATGTTTTAGACTACAATGGCAAGCATTCCATGCTGTCTGGGGCTGATGGGAGTTGAAGTCCAACAACATCTGGAGGGCACCAGGTTGGGAAAGGCTGATTTAGAGGCATCCTAAGCCACCCAGCCAAATTTAGTTATGGGGTGGTCTTTGTCACTGAACTTCTAAGTCCTTCCGCTTCCTTTATAACATCTTCAGAGGGTATAACACAGACCCTGCATGGTCTTGCTCATCAAGGGGCCACTAATATTCTCCATTCTTCCTCTAGAACAGACTGTAGTTTTGTTCTTTGTAAAACAAAAGCAAACCAATTGCATCCAGAATGTATTTGTCCTATAAAACATTTCCCATTGAAGATGTCAGCTGGTTATTAGTGTGCTGAGAATTGGCCTAGTCTGACATCTACCTACTGTGAAAAAAAAAATAGCAGGTGCCAACAATACACCTGTATGTAGACAATCATCAGCTTGGCATTATTAAGAAAAACACTGCTGTTCTAAAGTCTTTTTTCTTCCCGCTTGCCAGTTATGGTTTGTAGAACAAGTCCCCAAGACAACTGACGCAGGTGTCCCCTTTTTCATTGTTTGCTTTAGCTGAAGTTGGATCTCATCCATCTGTACCTTTTCTCAGCCTCCTGCTTGATTCAGACTGTGTACATCAGCCATTAAAAGAAGCCCACGGAGATTTCTCTAGGAAGGGCATGCTGATATCTGTGTCGATGCTATCTTTTGAAGGGGGCATTATCTGAACAGAGGGCTTGTTTAAGCTAGGCTGACCATATGAAAAGGAGGACAGGGCTCATGTAACTTTAACAGTTGTAGAGAAAAGGGAATTTCAGCCAGTGTCATTTGTATGCAATTAGTTCCTGGTGAAATTTCCTCTTCATCACAACAGTTAAAGTTGCAGGGGCCCTGCCTTCTTTTGTATATGGTCACTCTAGTATAGTGCCTACAACTTTAACTGTTGTGATGAAGAGGGAATTTCACTAGGAACTAATTGCATACAAATGACACTGGCTGAAATTCCCTTTTCTCTACAACTGTTAAAGTTACATGAGCCCTGTCCTCCTTTTCATATGGTCAGCCTAGTTTAAGCAGCTAAAACACAGAGGTTTCTCCTAGTTGTGGGAATAAGGAACTCAGGGCATTTAATCCACACCTTCTTGCTGACTATTTATTTAGAATATTTAGAATATTTATATACCATCCTTGCATGTGTGTGTGTATACACACACACACACACACACACACACACACATCCCAGTGCAGTTTACAATGCAAATTAAAAATAATAATATGCAAAAACAACAAACAAATGCAAACCCTCCCAAAAACATCAAAAACATTTAAAAATGCCTGAGTGAGTTACACAACAAAATAACCAGTGTTTAAAAAGTAAATAAGCAGTAGTCTAAAAGCCTAGGAGAAAATAAATGCTTTTGCCTGTTGCCTAAAAGATAACAGAGCAGGGCCCCCAGGTGTGCTTCTTTGGAGAGGGAGTTCTATAACAGGGGCAGGATCTACACTGCTGTTTTAAAGTGCTTTAAAGTGCTTTATAACAGTAGTGACAACTGTTTTTTAGTGTGTCCTGGGCCCCAACAGTTGTCAGTACTGTTATAAACCACTTTAAAGCGCTTTATAACAGTAGTGACAACTGTTGAGGTCCAGGACACACTCCAAAACAGTTACCACCACTGAAAATGCCCTCTCCCAGTCACCCTCTGCTAATGGTGTATTATGCAAAGAAGGGCCTCAGTAGAAGATCTTAATACCCAGGAAGGTGATGTAGGAATAAGCATTCCTTAATTTTGTTGAGTCTTAACTTGGATCAGTTTCCGAAGCTTTGTGCTACTTCACAGAATTGTGAAGGCAGCTTGCCAGAAGTAACACATTTGCTATAGTTTAGATCAGGGGTGGGGGTAGGCCAATGCCCTCCAGATGTTTTGGACTACAACTAACATAATCCCTGACCATTAGCCATGCTAGCTGGGGTTAACGGGAGATGTTGTGGTCCAAGACATCTGGAGGCTGGTTTAGATAACAAACCAGGATGAAAAAGAAGTGAGTCAACAGCCCCTGAACTTGCCATAGGCTGTTGACTCACTTTCAATTCTGTTTAAGCTCTGATTCACCTCTTGAATGGGGTCCCCTCTACAAGGATTCGCTTTTGCGCCTGGTTAGCCGATTATGCGCATAATCGCAGAAGCGCATTTACGCCTAATCCCTCTGCACGAGAGGTGGCGAGAGGCAGCGAAGCGCATTCATGGATGTCCAAAATGCGGTTTACAAGTAGTTAATGCGCATAAGCGCATATTCACACAGTCAAAATGCGCTTTAACGGACGGAGCAAAATAAAACTCGCGATTTAACGCGCATTCGATAATGTGCTTAATCGGAGAGATAATGCGCCTCTACGCCCCATTTGCGCTCCGCTGGTGTGGAGGTAATTTTTTTAATGAGACTTCAAAGAGCATTAAACCTCTCGTGAAGAGGCACCCTAAGTAAACAAACCTGAAGCTGATTTGAGTGCAGAAATGGTTATCCCACAGCAAATGGTTAACCGACATGGCCCTACCAGAAGGCAAGGTTGAGCTGGTTTGCTTTGGGTGCCACTAAGGGTGGAATGTTGGGAAACAGAAATGTCAGACATGGCTCAATCCAACTTCCTTCATTTAAATGGAGCTTACACAGGATGTCTAAATGAATTGAGTCTCATCTGAACTGATGGGAGGGAGAGCCATTTTGACTGCCTTGGAGGAAAGAGGGTGATCAGTGGCAGCCAAGGAGGAGAGGTGGTGGCTAGGCTGACCATCTGAAAAGGAGGACAGGCTCATGTAACTTTAACAGTTGTAGAGAAAAGGGAATTTCATCCAGTGTCATTTGTATGCAATTAGTCCCTGGTGAAATTCCCTCTTCATCGCAACAGTTAAAGTTGCAGGCACTATACTAGAGTGACCATATACAAAAGAAGGCAGGGCCCCTGCAACTTTAACTGTTGTGATGAAGAGGGAATTTCATCAGGAACTGATTGCACACAAATGACACTGGATGAAATTCCCTTTTCTCTACAACTGTTAAAGTTACATGAGCCCTGTCCTCCTTTTCAGATGGTCAGCCTAGTGGTGGCCAGAGGCACAAGAGACTTGAAGAATGATGAGGATGTTCAGGCTGACAGAATGGGATGATGGAACCGTTATGACACCCAAGTGGATTTTGGAGAGCAACCAGTGGCATGTGGGAAAGGAAATGGGGGAAATTTAGCCTGAAGGAGATGGTGGGCTAGATAAAGTAAACACCCCCTTTCACAAAAACTGGATTAGACATATCTAACAAGAAAAAGGGCATGACATAAATGAGTGTTAGCCATTTTATTAGGGAACACCTCTAGTACCACAAAAGAGAAGTGAATGTAACTATGCAACATGCTTTCTAGATGGCCAAGACAAAGCCCGCACCTTCCCACTCTTTGCAAACGACATGCCTCTGTACACAAGACTTGCATGCAATGTTGACCTCAAACCACAGGCAAGGTGCAGTGCCTGCTGATAGCGTGTTCTCACCCAGGTGGATTTTCTAGCAAGCCACATTATTTGACATTGCTTCCACTGACGCCTCTCACATTCCTCCTTCCACCCCACCAATGGGCTTCAGCACAATGCTACCTTTGTGTGAGACGTTTTAAAGAAGTGGTTCTTACTCATTGTCTGTTTTATGAGTCAGCAGCACTTTTAACAGCCTGCTATGGCATCACACATGGTATACCCCAGGAAATGTACTGCTGTGGGAGTAAAGCTATTGCCTTGCCTTTAATTATATATATATATATATATATATATTTCCTTTATTACAGTCAACAGACCAAAGGCATCACAGATATTGTTAACTACATAGGGAATCATAAAAATAAAAACATTGTAAGAATAATAATAATAATAAAAATACAGAAACTGTTACTCTAATATATTCTAAAATAATCAGGCTAATATTAAAACTCTTGTTTGTATTGCCAAATTCAAAAACTTAGCCACCTGTTCTGTTATAGTCTTTGACGAACCCTGTAGTAACAGGTTTAAGAGGTGTTCAGGTGATCTTCCTGGGAAGGCACGTATAATAGGCCAGATTAAATCAGCTCTGGCCTGGCGATAATAATCACAAGATAGCAGAACGTGAGTTATTGTTTCCACCTCAGATTCATTGCAAGGACAACATCTATAACATCGCTGGATTTTCTTAAATCGACCCTCCAATAGTCTTGAAGGAAGCGCATTAAATCTGGCTAATGTGAAGGCACGCCTATATTTTGGGATTGATAGCCATTTTAGATATTGTGCTCCATTGCTGTTGCTATGAAGCGTCAGCCCCAAAGACAGCGGGGAGCAGGGGCCCTTAGAAGCCGTTCTTAACTCCTGCCCGTCAATGCTTTCCATTTTTTAAGTGAATAATTATTCCATATGTGTAAAGTGCACTGCAAAGGACAAAGAGTGTACGGCACACTCAGCATCTCTTAGTCTGCCCTCCTATTCCCAGTTATGTGGGAGTAAGCCCCATTGGACTCAATGGGACATACTTTTGAGCAGAGGATTGCACTGTTCATGGTTAAGGGATAACTGTATTGCATAAGCCTGAATAAATGTGCTAAAAAATGCCTTGGTGGATCAGACTAAAGGGTCTAATCTATCATTCTTTGCAAAAAAAACCCACTTCCAACAACAACCAACAGGTGCTAGATGGTTAACTGGAAAATGGCAAGTAGTCCTCCTTTTGCTCTTCTCTGACATCAACATTTATTCTGAAAAAGGCAGTTGCTGTTTGATATAAGAATGCTAATGCATTTAAATGAACTTAAATATATAACTATCAGCTGTTTTGAAATGCTGTCTCCTTTTCTGGTCATTGCAAAGTCTAGTTTTTCAGCAAAATCTTGTATGTGTACTCAGAAGCAAGTCCCACTTAATTCAATGACACCCAGCTGGTAAGGGTGTACAGGAGTGCAGTCTAAGAGGTTCTGAGTGTAGAGTGCAGTAAAATGTAGACAGTGTGCAGAAATCATTCTTAATTCAATCAGATTTTATTAGGCAACCTAAAATAGGTTTTAGCCAAAATCATAAAAAATATACAATACAATACATAGCAGAAAAGTATAAGAATTCAATCAGAGTAAAATATATTAAATACAGTATAGGTAGTATATCAGAATGGCACATATCCTAAACATGATCATGTCCTCTAAAGCAGTTCGGAGCTGAGCTGCTTTCACTGCAAACCTAGCTATATTTAACATAATGGACTTAGACGTGTCTGTCAGAAGATATATAATTTTATCCATATCTTTAAGATTAACTACCAGTGCTAGGTATCTCTTTAGGTATTTGTCTCTAGGGATTTTATACAGTTTACAATATAATACATAATGTATTGTGTCCTCTACCTCGTGACTGCCACAAATGCATAAGCGTTGTTCTCGGGGGATGTTCTTGTATCTCCCTTCTCTAAAGTTTGTTTTCATTGTCTGGAAAGGCAAATCAATAACAGCTTTGCGAAGAGGGGGGGACATGATCTCAGAGAGGTATTTCTCTTCCCCATGAGAGATTTTTAGGAAAGGGAAGCTAGAGGAGAATCTCGATATTTTAATTGCTTCCATATCCAGTTTAGCATAGTGTTCCTGCAACCTATCTTTAATAAATTTATGGCTGTGTTGTATATCAGTTGCCACTACAGCTTTAGGGTCAAACCCAAGGTTCTTTAAACTTGTTTCGCAACGACTCAGCCAGTGGTTTTTAAAGTAGGGGTTTCTCTGCTCCGTTACGCAAAGGGTTATCAGTCTGTCGGATGTATAGTTTGTTTTAACATAATAAAAGAACATCGTTCGCCAGATAGAATATATTATTGGCATTACCCCAAGTTCTGCCCTTATATAACTAGTGGGCGTACCTGGAGGAAGGGCCAGCAATATCCTTAGAAACTTGTTTTGTATGATCTCAATTGAGCGTGGTGCTGAGCAACCCCATATCTCAGCACCATATGTGATCTGAGGGATAACCTTCGCTACAAAAACTCTAATGGCCGGGATAATTAGCTGACCTCCCTTAACTTTAGCAAATTTTAGCACTGTTTGCATAGATTTCTGGGCTTTCAATTTGATAGCTGATAGGTGACCAGACCATGCTCCGTTCTGCCTAAAACAAATACCCAAATAAGTGAATTGATTTGTTTGCTCCAGATGATGCTCATTTAGCATCCGTTTATGTTTAGGGGGGCAAGCACCGAAAATCATAACTTTAGTTTTGGAGTAGTTTACATGTAGTTGTTCTCTTTTGCAAACTTCCCCAAAGGCTCTTAACAATCTCCTCATACCTATAAGGTTCTGGGATAAGAAGACCATATCGTCGGCATATAGCAATATGTTCCATTTCCTAGGGCCCACAGACACAGGGAAGTTAGAATCGCTTGATAGCTGTTCAATTATATCGTTTACATATATGTTGAACAAGATTGGAGCTAGCAAGCATCCCTGTCTAACACCCATAGATGTTTTAACCTTCTTTGAGAGTTGTCCCCCTTTTCCGACTCTGACTTGAATTGACGTGTCGGAATATAGTTTCTTAATCAGAATGAGGATACGTCTGTTCTCATTCTTAATTACTAAAGACTGAACATGCCCAGAAATGTGATCTAATGCATGCCTTATGAAGGATTTTTTCCCCTCCTAAAGCCTGTTTAAATCTGATCAGGTTTACTTTTGTCTCATTAAGTTCCCCACCCCGTTTTTTTTAATTTAATCCAGGGAATGGTCCCAAGTGTTGCCCTTTTTAAGTCTGAGCCTATCTACACTACTTCTTTAAAATGGTTTAAAATGGTTTATACCAGTAGTGACAACTGTTGGGGCCCAGGACACACTCCAGATACAGTTTCCAAAACATTTTCAAAGTGTTATATCCTGCTTGGAGTAGATAGGCTCTTAGTCAACATAGGCACATTTATTTGAGATTTGGGATTCAATCCTAAACACACTTGCTAAGGAGTAAACCTCAACGGAAACAGCAGCATTTACGTCTGATATGGAAGGGAAAGAGCCCTCTCGGTTAGTGGCAATAGGACAATCTCACAAAATTATGCCTGCAGTCCTATTACATGTATTCTTATTTTAAGCACACACACACACACACACACACGCACACGAGAGAGAGAGAGAGAGAGAGAGAGAGAGAGAGAGAGAGAGAGATGATACAAGTGCCCAGGATATAATAAAAATACCTGCACTTAACTCAAATAACAACCAACTTCTTATTTCCCCCTATCTGGTAGTCCCACTATCCATTCATACCTCCTGTTTACCACTCTTCCTTCCATTAATTCAAGTGATCACATTCTGAATTCAAGATCTAGGGTGACCATAGGTCCCCCGGTATAGCAACGATCTTGAAAGGGACCAGCGCTTGCAGTGCTAAAGAAATGGAGGTCAAAATCGTGGGTGCATACCAGGAAAAAAAGTAGGTGTGATGGAGCTCTAAGACAGCCTTTGGTATGATGTGCAAAACAAGAGCAATATTCTGTCTTTCTGACTGATTTAATCATATACTGCATTCCTGCAAAGTCAATGTGTATGCTTACATCATTCCTGTGCCCCCATCCTGATGGGAAAAGGGGGACAGGGTGGTTAAGTGACTTTCCCCAAGGCATCACAGTGTGTCTGTGTCAGGAGGACCTAGACTGGGACCCATTAACTGACTGTATTTATCCTCCAGGCTATGCTGACTCTGCTTGTTATAGCATCAACCCCTAAAAGTCATCCTGACAGGGACTAATACTAAAGTAGCTCTCATGCAACAGAGTAGTTCTCAATGCGTCACTCAAGGGCAAATATTCCATTCTATGGTTACCTAAACCAAAATCTGGCTATGCACCCATTTCCTAGTGGGATTAAGGTGCAATTTAATCATCTGTCTGAGGTCTCCATTTCCTTGGCTTATGGTATACAAGGCAACAATTAAACTAGCATCTTGTCCAACTGCCTTTCATTTCCTAGTTCCTAGAAATATATTTCTGGTTATAACCAGCCAGTTAACTAACCAGTGTAATCATGGCCCTGTTCAGAAGACACCTTAAACCAGGGATTTAACCATGGTGAATAAGGAAAAAAAGCCTTATTGACTATGGTTAAAGCCCTGGTTTAAGGTATCTTCTGAACGGGGCCATTGAGACCTAAAGCTACAGCTGACATACAGTGCAATCTTATGCATGTTTACTCAGAAGTAAGTTCCATGGTTCTCAATGTGCCTTACTCCAAGGAAAGTGTGCATGGGATTGCAGGCTTTAGGCATGTGAAACAGCAAAACAAAAACAGTTCACTTTACCCATCATCCTTAAAACTAGCACTTCGTACACAAACAAATGAAGAGGGAAAGAGAGAGGCATAATTCTACACCAAACAAAACATTCGACTGCATGAGGAACTAAAGATGGTATGCAAAAAGAAACCCATTTTCATAAAACAGAAAAGGGCACTCCATAGGTATAATCATCTTATGTGTTTCTTTTCTGAAGTGATGCAAATCCACTTTAATCATTAACTAGCTGTCATTGACACAGTACCTGAGAAATGTCTGACTGGAAAAACACTTTGAGATGCGTTCCTGCTATTAATGGTCTGTAGCCGTCTGAGAAAATGAATTATTATACCTGAACCGATATCAAGGTGGCCTTGGCTTGGCTTCCCCTGGAGCTACAAAACTGCATTGACTGTACATAAAGCCATTATGAAACAGTTTAATAACCTAGAAAAAGCTAGAGCATAAAACCTGTTGCATCCATTCGGAACAAAACAGAGGGTCAAGGGAGTGGAAGATTCATAGTGCAATTCGCAAGCTGCACTCTGAATTTTACATTTCTTGAGTTTAGACGTATCTACCAAGCATTACTCTAGTGCAAGTCCCATTTAACTGACTGATAGTCACACTTAGCATGGATGTAATGTTTAGAGCGTTTGGAGCACTTCAAATGTGTTCAGAAGATTATCTTGTATTATTATTTATTGCATATTGTAATTGTTACAACCCATACAATAGGTCTTGTCTCTATATTGTTATGTGTGTGAACTCCACTTCCAAGCAGTAAAAAGTTTCAGGAGTTCTCTGAAGTGAGAAATCTTTTGCATTTTTATGTTTCTCCTTTGATGGACAGGTGTATTCTATCTCCGAGGTTTCAGTATGATGCTTTTGTGCACCAGTGTGCCTGCAGACACCTCTCTTGACACCCTGTCTCTCATGATTTTTTAAAAGGTGTTTTTTTTGTAGTTAAAAAAAATAATAACTGGGGAGCTGGCATGGTACAAAGAGAAATGGTGCTCTCCACCACCATCTTTATTTGTGTTCAAGAGAGTGGTTTTGTGTTTTGGGGCTCTGTCTTGTACTTAGCTTCTTGGGCAGGTTACTTCTTTTTTAGAGCTCCATCACACTGATGATTTATCTCACTCTCGCCATGCCTGGTATGTGTTTTTGCACCGCAGGACTCACACTATATCGTCCCTGTCCTGCGTTCATCCTGCCTCTTCCCCTCCATTTTCCACCTTATTTTGGAGTGCAGAAAGTCCATTTTCCCCCTCTGTGCGCAATAGAGCCGCTCCTCCCTCCTGTGTATTGCTGTCCTTGCACTATATCAGACCAATCTGTTTTTTTTTTGTGGGCGTGTGTGTCAAAGGGTGGTCTCGCTGACAAAAAAGGAGGGTGGGGCAGTTCTGTGCTCAACTGTTCAACCGTGAAGGGGGAGGGAAAGAGGGCGCCCGAACACCTTTTGGAGAAGGCAAACAAGGCTACAGCCGCCCATGCCAGGACTCGATCCCATTCAGCTCTATGGTTCTTACTCTTGAGTAGGCATGTCTAGATTTACTGATCAGAACAATGTCGGCTTCCCCTTGCCATGCCAACATTGACCACAAATGTCTCCAAAAACTATTTGTAACACTTTCTCTTCACTTATCTTGTTTAATATGATCTTAGGGGAAAGCATAGTGTGTTGTTTTACCATAATTGTGCAGTTTCAGGCACAATATAATTTTTAATATATTAAAAATTAACTGCAGGGGGAAGGAGAATGTAGGAGGCGGGGCAGGAGATTTCACCGGCATAGTAGTGATACAGGTGAAAAGATACAACAACAAACAGATGTGAAAGTGCCCAGCACTCAACTTGTGAAGGAAACAGAGGGGGAAACCGCAGACGCAAACTGAGGGGGGGGAGTAGATGTGATGGAGCCCTTAGCCTCACTGCTTTGCCTTCTGGAGAATGAGTGTTTTGTGACAAGCCTTGCTGACCATGGCAGCCATTTTATGAATGGGCAAGCATCGCAGCCATTTTGTGAAAGCACCCATGTCACATTTTCAAAATTCAGATTGTGCACACCACTGGTCCAAAAAAGATTGGGGGCCCCTGTTCTATGTGGAACTCATTTTTACTCCACCATTTTTTATGGAGTTTTTGGGAAAGGCTATTTTTACATTTTTACATTTCGTCTGTGCGTTAACAATCAAGCTCCAATTCCTTTTCCAATACCATGGGCATACATAATGGCATGGCCACTTACTTCACCACTGAATCTGCAACCTGGTCTCTGGTGAAATTGACAAGGTTTGGGGAAAGCTTGTCCAATTTACAGAGGTGTAATACACTAATACATCATCATCATCATCATTATCATCATCACTTTCCCCTACCTTGTCAGATTCACTGGAGGGGGGGGAATTGAATGAAGTAAGCAGTAGTGTAATTGAAAAGGATTTTCTTGCCATGTCAGTTTCACCAGAGACCAGCAACAGACAATGGCAGAGGAAGAGAAATAGTTGTGGGTGGGGGTGAGTGAGTGAGTGGAGCAAGCAGGTAATGCGGGAAGAGTTGTTGCACACTGCCAGACTGTTACCAACCACACCATGGTGGGGTAGACAAGTGGGGAGGATCTTTGGTGACATGTGATAAAAAGCCATATTAATTTTATTTGTATTCTTTTCATATACATTACATCCACAGTGATTCAACAACAAAGCACAACAAATAGCAATGCATTCCTATCCACACGGGAAACAATTTCATAATGGCAAATACCATAATATAGTAACATCAATATCAAAACAATTAGTTAATCATTCCTTGACCAACTACAACAACGTGAAGCAGTCCCTGGCCCACGAAGTCACAGCAGCAATAGTAGACTGAGTCCTTCGAAAGAGAGCGTCAGAGGGAGCTGTTAGCAGGCACCGGGTGAAACGCCCTCTGGCTTAGGTGATAAGCAGCTGATAGCAAAGCCCTCTCTTCTGGCATGGTGGAGAAAGCAGCAGCGGAATGGGCAGAATGTGGGGAAAGTGTAACTGATGCCCTTTTAATTGAAGTAAGGGCAGATTCCTGAGGGTTCCTTCCTTCCTTCCTTCCTTCCTTTGTCCATTCCCTCCCTCCCTCCCTTCTTCCTTTAGTATATAAATTATTTATTTAGTGCCCACCTTCTCCCATCATGGAAATTCAATGCAGAGCACACGGGAGTACGAGGCCATCTCCTATCCAGGTACTGTCCAGCCTGAGCCCTGCTGACCTTCAGCAAGGTTACATCGTGTGTCCTCAGGCTATTGGACCCTTGGACCAGCCTTCCTGAACTTGGGGCCCAACAGATGTTCCCATTGGTCCCAGCCAGTGTTTACTCCGAGTTTTAGAGGGTTCTTGGGCAAGACGCCCTCAATTGCCCCCTCACCACCATTGTCACCAGCTGCCCTTGCTCCTCATCCTCTCGCATCATTGCCACCACTCCCTTGCTTGACAGGCAGAGAGCCAGGGAGCGAGTAGGCCGTAGCATCTCCTTCTCCTCCTTCTCACCATTGACTTTGTCTAGGCTACAGCAAGAGGCAGGTGAGGAACTGTGAACAGGACCAACTCCAGGGCCCTCTTGGTAGCGGGCCCTCGCCGGTGTGTGGGCCCCAGGCAAGTGCCCAACTGTTCCTGCCTGGATGCCAGCCCTGGCCCCAGCCAGAATGGCCAATAATTGTAGACCAACACATCTGGAGAGGGCACCAGGTTGGGGAAGGCCACCCAATGCCTTCAAGTGCTTGAAAAAAAACACATGACGCAAGCCTTGCCTTGTGGAAAGGAAGCTTCAGACACCGTGGATTAACATTTCAGAGCTCTAATGGGAAGGAACGGAGGAAGTCTCAAGGTTTATATATAAAAAAGCATTTCAGAACACGACTGCTTGTGAGAAGGCTGTGAAATATCACATTCCTTCCCCCCCACACTAGTGTGATTGCTAAATGAAGGAAATGGCTTGCAAATCTCATTGATCTGGGAAAGCTTTCTGTGGTTCACAATGAACAAATCACAATATGGTAGGCCAGCCTTCCCCAACCTAGTGCTTTCCAGACATGTTGGACTGCAACTCCCGTTGTCCCCAGCTGGGGGTTATGGGCATTGTAGTCCAGCACATCTGCAGAGCCCCAGGTTGGGGAAGCCTGAGGTAGGCCAACAAGCAAAGTCCAAAGTCATCCCATGAAGTACTACAAAACAAGAAAAAGGCTGATGTTGAAGGTCTAATTAGAGGAGGAGGAAGAGGAAGAAGAGGATTCCCTAATCCCTCCTCCCACCTGTTCTCTCAGGGTTTAGGAGAGATTAGATTAAGAATGCAGTCACCTGGCAGTTGATCCATACTGGGTGAGGGGAAGAACTCATGCCCTGGAAAGAGCCTAAGGGCCCAGAGGACCCCAGAGCCAGAGCTCCCTGGACCTCTTCAGGAAAGTGAATGCCACAGGGATCTCATTATACCTGATGAAAAATCAGTTGCCACGCTCTAACGGCACAATTTGGCAATGCAAATCTGTCATGAATGGCCTGCTCATAAAAAAGTGCCATCCCTGCATCCCTGTGAGCCCTGGATCCATTATTACACCAGTGATGGTACATTCAAATGACTTTCCTCCAAATAGACAGAGGGCATCACCTGAAACCTTAGGTCAATAAAAGCCCTGCAAATCTGAGTCAGTGACTGGGTTCCAATGATCACGGGGGTAAAATAAACCATTGTGGCTTCTCCCCCACCCCACCCCCACAAGTGCCAGGTGTATGACAGTGATTTGCATAATTACCCATGATGCATCGCAGGTGGCCACGTTGTCTGAATCCAGTGCAGTGCGCAGGGGGTTGGGTTCTTACCCATGCCACGGGTTGTGACACGGGCAAGAAGGCACCCCTGCTATGCACTGCACTGGGTTCAAACAACACAGCAGCATCACAGGTAATTATGTGAATCATGGTCATGTGCACCGCACATGAGGGGAGAAGCCCCAATGGCTTCTTTTACCCCCATGATCATTCAAATCCCCCAAGTGTTTGAAAATTCTTTGCCCTGGAATAATTCCTTTTGATCTATTCTTATTCTTATTCTTATTCTTTACATTTCTATACCGCCCCATAGCTGAAGCTCTCTGGGCAGTTTACACAAGATTAAAACACTTAAACAATATACAAAATTTTAAACTACAAAAACATACGACATACACAGAAACATACATTTAAAACAACTATAAACAACTTTAAAAACAGATCTCGGATCAATGAAGCTCATCACATATTGCTAAATGCCTGGGAAAAGAGAAATGGTGCCAAAAAGATATCAATGTTGGCATCAGGTGGGCCTCATTGGGGAAGTTGTTCCATAATTGGGGGACCACCACAGAGAAGGCCCTCTGCCTTGTTGCCATCTTAACAAACCAGGGTGAGAGGCAGGAAGGAATCATGAATGTCACCCTAAGGACAATTGTTAGAGTGCAACAAACAAACAAACTGACCGAATGAACAAATACATCTATAAATAAGTCAGGCCTTTAAAGAAGATTCACTCAACAGCAAATCCTATGTTTCACGGCCTATGCAGTTTTGCCTTGCTTTTTCGAGACATAGATTTGGAGAGTCATAATAAGAAAACAAGCATCCCACAATGTTAAATTGTTCTTATTGTTATGAACAAGGATCTGTTCAATGCAGAACTGGTTGAGCAGTGAAACACAACATTTCCTTCATAATAAATGGGTGGGTGTGGGTAGGGTGACCATATATGGGAAATGAAAAAAGAGAACACCCAGTGGCAGGGGGGAATGACGTGCTTTCCAGAGGCTCCGGAAAGCTCTCTTTCCCCTCCTTCACTCCAATCGGGGCCCCGATTGGAGCAAAGGAGGGGAAAATGTGTAATTCCCACCTGCCCTCCCCTCGCTCCAATTTGGGCTTTTTCTTTAATGTCTGGCAATGACACGCTTTCCCCTTTAAGGCCTCAATTGGAGCAGTGGGGAGAGGAATTACAGCCTTAAAGGGGAAAGCATGTAATTCCAGGACATTATCAAAAATTATAGAAAATCCCCCGACACCCAGGATTAGGCTGACCATATGAAAAGGAGGACAGGGCTCCTGTAACTTTAACAGTTGTAGAGAAAAGGGATTTCAGCCAGTGTCATTTGTATGCAGTTAGTTCCTGGTGAAATTCCCTCTTCATCACAACAGTTAAAGTTGCAGGCACTATACTAGAGTGACCATATACAAAAGGAGGCAGGGCCCCTGCAACTTTAACTGTTGTGATGAAGAGGGAATTTCACCAGGAACTAATTGCATACAAATGACACTGGTTGAAATTCCCTTTGCTCTACAACTGTTAAAGTTACATGAGCCCTGACCTCCTTTTCAGATGGTCAGCCTACCCAGGATAGAATAAAAAAAACAGGACAAATCCAGAGAAACCTGGCAGTTGGTCACCCTAGGGGTGGAGAACAATGATAATAAGAGGTATTCTGTCAACATTTGAGAAATCTGGCAGATGAGTATAGCTTGGGCAGGAGGGCCTTGTGTCTGCTTCAGATGGATGTGTGTGCGCTCCCTCAGGCCTGCTTCAAGCGAAAAATAGGGTCAGGACTGTGGCAGGTGTTTCCTTTCAAAAATGTGTGTGTGTGTTTGCTTGAGGAGTGCAAGGTTATTTTGTTTCAGTTATTAACCCTGAGGGAATCGGGTTCTTGCAACTTCAGCATTGTGTTAAAGGGGAAACGAGGGGAAGGAGTTCTGTACAGGTCACCTTTCCTGTTTATATTATGAACACTTATCCACACTTTGAACAGAAAGTGACTTGCAGCCCAGTGTGGACACTTATTAAAGCAGGCGTGGGCAGCTTGTATCCCTCCAGGTGTTGAGGGACTGCAATTCACCTCAACCCTCAACCCTGGCTATCCTGGGTAGGGCTGGTGGGAGTTGCGGTCAATAACATCTGGAAGACCAGAAGCTGCCCAGCCCAGTGTTAAAGCATCCTGATGCTCCTAACTGTCCATCTGAGATTTATTTATTTATTTATTTATTTATTTATTTATTATTCCATTTATATACCGCCCCATAGCCGAAGCTCTCTGGGCGGTTTAAAAAAATTAAAAACATTGAACATTAAAAACACCGATATACAAAATTTAAAACCATAACGCATACAAACAAGTTAAAATTACAATATCCTTCTGGGTCAAAGCACAACAACAACACAAAAACACAAAACCCTCATCATATGCTGTTAAATGCCTGGGAGAAGAGGAAAGTCTTGACCTGGCGCCGAAAAGATAACAATGTTGGCTCCAGGCGAGCCTCGTTGGGGAGATCATTCCATCATTGGGGGGCCACCACTGAAAAGGCCTGAGACATTTCAGCTCCTGGAGAAGAGGGGGCTCCAGTAGCATATGAAATAAGAATAATCATCACTTAATTGACAATTTTTTGCCCTTTCATTTTTTCATAACAGGCATGGGGAACCCTCAGCCTAATCTGGCCTGCAGTGCAGACCCTCCTTGGAATTCCCCGTTATCTCCAATCAGTGATTGGAAATAACAGGGGGGATTTCCTGCATGTCAAGCCATCCCAGTTGGAATCCCCTGTTGTCTCCTTCACAGATCAGAGATAACAGTGGGAATGTGGACAAGGGCAAAGCTGGGACTAAGCCAATGCTGGGAGCAGCTCCTTATAGTGCAGGCGAAGTCTCCCACTTGTAGGAGTCTTTCTCCATTCCCAATGCAAATTCCTTCTGCTCTCTCTTATGAATCTGTCATATGGGGACAGTGAGAGGTGCACCAAGGAAGCACCTGACCTGGTGTCTGACCTCTCAGCACGCTCATGCTGTCCTTCATAAACCCCTCACCACCCCTGATGTTTATAGCAAAGGTTGTGCGTGGGAAGTGCCTGAGTCAGCTGGCGTTGGGAGGAGTGGCTCCCCTCAGTTCCGGCTGAATCACTTTGTGCACCTATCACTGTTTCCCTCTGAAAGATTCCTCCATCCCTACCTAAGAGAGACTAGAGAGAGGATTTGCATTAGAAATGGAGGAACCCTCCTACAAGTGGGAAATATTGAGCTGCTCTGGTTGGCTTATTTCACTTCAGGTGGATTTGCCCAGCAGCAATATATTGTTGTGAGGTATCACAGTTCTAATGCAAAGTATTTTGGGGGTGGCTTTGCCCATTAAGACCCATTTGCTGTAGAAAAGACCTGCTCCTAGCGGAGGTGAAAACTGTTAGAATTGGCTTGTGGATATGGACCAACACAGCTGATTCAATTTGGGGTCTCTCTTTGGGGTGTGGCTATGAGAGGCATTGTTAAAGAGGCAAAGTGGACTTAATCCCCGAAAGTCCTTGCTCTTTTCCTCATCAGCTGCCAACAGGGACAAGTTCCTCTTAGAGAAAAGTCAGACTATATCCTGGGTGCTGTCTCTTCAAGAAAGATTAGCATCCTTCACTTTGGCTTCTTTTCTTTTCTGCCCCAGGCATGTTGTCATCACGTCTAGGACATGGACAATAATCTCCTTCTGGTTGTTAAGCAACCACAGCACACAATCCTCACCCATATCCAGGTCAACACAAGCCAGTGTTTGGGTAAGATAATAGAACAAATCTCTCTGTTTTCATGGCCGTTGTTCTGGGCTGCTGCTATTTGGTCTGGAATGGGGTTGAATTGCTTAGATCAAATATGGTACTCCCGTATCCCAGTGCAGAGGCATTTGCTCAATATTTACTCTGAGAAGAGTGCAAATAGTCTCTCCTTTTTAATTTACTTTTGTTGTTGTTTAATACTGAAGTGCTTAAAGTCTCTCAGATGAGTGTTTTATACATTTAACCACTTTGCTAGCATTAACCCTTTTCTGATGTAACATTAAATACAATTACAGTACAGTGTTGTATACAAAGGTTCAGGTGTGTAGTGGATCTGGGGCTCACAGGGATGCAGCACTGCCATTTTTTGATTAACAGGGATGCTAACATCATCTGCCAGCCCCTCTCCCCTCAGGCTTCCCTGTGCCCTCTGAGCTTAGCTGCATTCCTCATAGGAGCTGGGGAGAAATTAATTTTACCGGAAACAAAATATTGTTCCCTGCTGTAATGCAAAGTATTTGGGGATGGCTTAGGGGGTGTCTATACACCGCTGTGTTGGAAGGTGATTAGCTCAAAAGTTGCAGTAAATCGAGACTTTGGAAACACACAATTTGAGGGAGAAAGGCCCGATGTGGCTGCAAGTTGGCAGCTGTGTCATATAAACAACGCAGTGCCACTGTGCAGCCACTATGGGATTAATAGATTTCATAGACACCCCCTTGGTCTTGAAAAGGCAATTAAGACCCCTAAGCTTTAGAAAAGACCTGCTCCTGGTGGAGATTGCTAGAACTGGTTTGTTGACACGGACTGACGCAGCAGCCTGCATTTTGGACTCTTCTTGGAGGTATGCCTATGGGGACCAATGAGCAATTGCGTGTCCAAATTTTCCACTACACCACTGTACAGATTGTATGACTAGGCTTCCCATCTGTCAAACCTCAGCCCTATGCAGTCTGCCCGGAGTGCCATTCCAGTCCTCTGAGTTTTCCCAGAGGTCCGTGCTCCCTTCCTCTGGCTTTACCTCCTCCCCCCAACACACACACACTATTGGTGGCTTCCTGGTTTTGCACATTTTCTCCCTATTCTAAAAGGCTAAAATGCCTCTCCCAAGGCTTAGTTACTGACAGTAAGAACTCTAAGCTAAAATATGCAGGTATCTTTGGCATTTTGACAACCCTTCTTGCCTTTGTCCTCGGCCACACTGGAATGTGGCCCACAAGAGAGGGTGACCATATGGAAAGGAACACAGGGCTCCTGTATCTTTCACAGTTGTATAGAAAAGGGAATTTCAGCAGGTGTCATTTGTATGCATGCAGCACCTGGTGAAATTCCCTCTTCATCACAACAGTTAAAGCTGCAGGAGCCCTGCCCTCTTTTTGTATCAGGTCACTCAGGGAATTTCACAACGTGCTGCATGCATACAAAGGACACCTGCTGAAAATCCCTCTTCTATACAACTGTTAAAGATACAGGAGCCCTGTCCTCTTTTCCATATGGTCACCTTACCCCAAGAGCTTCACCAAAGTTGAATTTGGGCCCTTGAGCTGAAAAAGGTTCGACACCCATGATGTATATATTTTGAAAGTAAGAAAGTGAGAGGGCAGTGTGAATTCATATACAAAGACACATTGTAGGAAGGCTAGCAGTTCGTCCTAAAATATATTTTTAAAATTGTATTCTGTCCAGTTGTATACATCATTCCTCTGAAAGATTAATGCTTCAATCCTCTACCCCCTTACCTCAGAGCAAGCCCCATTGAACTCAATGGGACTTATTTCTGAGTAGATGTGTATAGGATTGTGGCGTAGATCAGAAACCTGCTTTATTCTCCTGCCCCTGGTGACATAAAAGCTGCAGTCCCAATCAGACATCTTAGGATGTCAGTCCCAATAAATTCCATCTGGTTTATTTCCTCCATGTGGGATTAAAGCGCACTCCTGCCCCCATGTATTGGCATCCTCATGCTATGTCCTTCATTGGGGGCATGTGCTTTGAACGTGTGCTTGCTGACAAAAGAGGGGGGTGAGGCGGTTCTCCTTCTCCAGCACACCGTGTCGAACAAACAGGCTTGTGCTGCTCCAACCCCACCCTCCTTGCCAGCAGAAACGGCACCCAGCCGATTAAACGTTGAATCGGTAAAATGCTAGACTACAAAACCAGAGCAAGGACGGGGGGAGGCACCCAAGTCCATCACCCAACAAGTTCCAATGAAGTGGAGGGGAAAGAAGAAGGGGTGGGGTGGGGCAGGCGCAATAACAGGAGAGCAAACAAGTGAAAAGAGAGTCCCCTGGTATAGCGACGATCGTGAAAGGGACCAATGCTTGCCGGGCTAATGAAACAAAGGTCAAAATCGCAGGTGTATACCAGGGAAAAAAAGAAGGTGTGATGGAGCTTTTTGAGTGGCACCACATTTGATGCAGCATATCAAAATGATGATTATTTCATTTACTTTTTTTAGAAGAGCACATCATGCTTCAAATTGCACCAGTAAATCAAACGAATAGAAAGATGGTGGCTTGTTCTAAAGCAGCCATTAACAGAGATATAAACAGACACCCAATTCCATGTATAAACTACACTCTCTACATTACATGAAGATCCTTTTTCAAAACTTCCCAAAAAACCCGGAGTCTATGTTTTCTCCATCTTCTACTTATATAAACAGGCAAAAGGTTTAAAGAGACACAGGGAGACAGTGTGGAGAGAAAAAACATTCAATTCTGAAAAGCAAGTATAGTTTTCCGTACAGATCTGGTCCATCCAATGGGCAAATGGCACATTTGTCCTGGTACCCATAGATGCCTCCTGCCATTCTCTAATCATGGTTTGGGCATTTCTGCTAAATTGGTAACACCCTGGTGTTGGAAAACTGGTTGGGAATCAAGTGGTTTCTGATATGAAGGAATGGGAAAAGATGAGACAAGGTAAGATGGAAAGATTGAAGCAGTGGGTAGCACAGCCAATTTGGTGAAGATGGCAATGAGAGAAGGACTGGGACTAAACTGTGATGGTCAAGAGTAATCTTCCCCAACCTGACGTCCTCCAGATATCTTTGACTACAAATTATCAGTCCTGATAATTGCCCATGCTGGCTGGGGCTGAAGGGAATTCTAGTCCAAAACATCTGGTGGGCACCAGGTTGGAGAATGCTGGACATGATAGAGGTGGTTTCACTGAGCCGGACAAAATGGCAGTAATAAAATAACAGAATGGAAGAAGAGGGAAGGTGTGTACTTAAACGATGGAATTTGCTACTACAACATGTAGAGATGGCCATCAATTTGGATAGCTTAAAAAGGGGTTTAGACAAATCCATGGAGAATAAGGCTATCAATGGGTGCTAGTCCTGATGGCTATATGCTACCTCCAGTAGAAATGACAGGCCTATATATATATATATATATATATATATATATATATATACCATTGGATGGGGAACAGGGGCAGGAGGGTGCTGTTGCATTAGTGTCCTGCTTGTGGGTTTCCACATGTAGCTGGTTGGACATGGTGTGAACAGTTAAAGTTTCAGGCACTATACTAGAGTGACCATATACAAAAGAAGGCAGGGCCCCTGCAACTTCAACTGTTGTGATGAAGAGGGAATTTCACCAGGAACTAATTGCATACAAATGACACTGGCTGAAATTCCCTTTTCTCTACAACTGTTAAAGTTACATGAGCCCTGACCTGGATTTTATCTGGTCACCCTACATTAGGATGTAGCTAGCCTGCAAACACAAACCATGCCAAAAAGCAATTGCCCATGGCAAAGGCATTGAATCACATCAAGTTTAGGCTGCAATCCTGTACACACTTACCTGGGAGGAAGTCCCATTGAATTCAATGGGCCTTGCTTCTGAGTAGGCACATATAGGATTGCACAGTCGATCTCTGTGGCTTTTCTCTTTTGGTAATGCAGACAAATGCTGCTGCTAAGAATGTGTAGCTCTGAAACATTCTTCGCTTATGTGCTTCCCGGCTTCCTTTCCCGCCCCCCTTCCCTCTTAATTGGGTTGATGGGCTTGAATTCCATTAATGACAAACAAGGGTATTACAAAAATGAAACACTGAGACCAGCAGGATCTTTAGGAACAATATTTGTTTAAAAGCCTGCCAAACTCTGGAAGTTATGACAGTATGTGTTAAGTAAGAAAATGCTGTAATCCAAACAGATAAGATTCTGGATAATATCACTAGAAGGCATAGCTTGCCTAAAACAGCTGAAATAAGGAAACCCACTTCAGTATGGTATTTTACAAGCCAGATCTTTTGATGTTTTAATTTCTTTTTCTTTTTGTTCTCATCAAGTTAGAGGAAGGAAGCAAGCTAGACTGCTTTGTTTCCAGTCTTTTCTATGAAGAGATGTTGCTACTACACTTTCTGGATGCCAAATGGTTACTATATATATATATATATATATATTCTAATTTAATTTTTAAAAATATGCTCAATTATCCCAGAAAAAGATTTTTACAGGGTCTTGGGTGCATACCAGAGACCAACAAGCAACCTATTGTGTATGCGCATTTCACTTGGACTCCCAAATGAACCTTTGTGCAATTGATGCACAGTTGTGGGTTATGTGTGTGGGATTCAAAGCACAAATGATGGGAATGTGGGTAGAGTTTTGATACATAATTCTTAAATGCAAACACCAAAATATGGTCTTCACACATTTTTTATTGATGTAGAGGGTTTGTCATTATATATAATATATATATGGGGAGTCTTCAGAAGCCCTAGTTACCAAGCTCACTAGCAAGAAGCCTGGGCTAACACCAGTAGATGCAGTTTCAGCAATTCAAAGTTAACCTCCATGACTACTGGAGGTTCTGATTTTGGTGGGGCTGTGATTTCATTCTGAGTTTCCGTCAGAACCAGCTAGAACTCTAAAGGAGCTATCCAAGGTGCTGAACCTAATTTAGGGATAGGGTTCAGCATCTTGGATGGCTCCTTTACTGTTCTGACTGGTACTGACTAAGACCCAGAATGCATCCACAGTCCCACTGAAATTGGATCCTCCACTAGTCATGATGCTCCTCATAACCAAGAAGTAGCTCTCTTTCCATGGGCTGGGTCCAAATGAAGAAAGGACAGGCTTTCTACCACAGAAGACTGTTTATCTATAGCCTCAGTCTCATTCCTACAAATCCCATTCGGGTGACCCTAAGGTTGCACATGGCCTTCAGCCGGATTTCAAAACTCATTTGCAAGTGGTCAGCTCAGACTTCTAGGAAGAGTGCTCTATCCCTCCTCTGGCAGCCTGTTGGGTGTGGAGGAAGAGAGGGGAGAGAGGGGGGAGGGTGACTCCACCCACTTTTGCATCTGTTCCTACCTACTGCTCACTTGGGCTCTGCCCATCCCCATCATATGACCCCTGACAGCTTACACCTTGGGGAAAGCTGCCATCAACAGAAAAAAAGCCCCCTCCCACCAATATTACAAATGAATGGACTGCATTCAGATATAACTATGCATAGGAATAATGATTTCTGTTTTCAATCGTAAAATTGTGTGTGTGAGGCACTCCTGCTTTCATTATAAGTAAATATAATCTCTTTTGGCATCCACCAAGCCCATTGTCTCTCCTGATTTTTATTTTATTTCTTAAGATTTTTTTAAAAAATTAGAAACCATTTTTTTAAAATTGGGAGGCTGCTTTGTTGCAAAGAGAAGTGCTGCCCTCTAGCAAATTTTGGAGCTCAGAGTCAAATCCCACCTCCGCCTTGTACTTATTTTTCTTTGAGTCTGCTTCTGGAAAAGGAGTATTTTTACCAGTCACGCCCACAATGCTAGCTATTTTATGAATGGACAAACCCAACTGCATGGCAGCCATTTTGTGGAAGTAGGCATGACACACTCTTAAAATTTGAAATGTGTCCACTGACCCAAAAAGGTTAGGGACTCCTGCTTAATTGACAGCTTTTTACACCTAACCTTTGTTTTAGTGTGTGTGTGTGTGTGTGTGTGTGTGTGTGTAGTTTTACTTACACCTTATAATTTGATAATTTATTTGAAGTTCATTGTATAGGAATAGAGTAGAACACATTTTCTGCAAATTTTCTGAAAACCCTAAACCTTTTTTTTAAAATGTAAGATTTAACCTAACCAAAAAGTTGCTTTGAATTGAAAATCAATTACCTGTTTTGATTAATCTTTTTGCTGGGAAACCAAGCTGCAAGTAATCAGTTAGTTATTTTTTAACTTTAATATTAAAAAAAAGAAAGAACAAAAATGCATGACCATGAAGGGCACGTTGGAAGCGAGAAGTTAGAGATAGCAAATACAAAAATAGCCTCAAGAACACAAGTCTTCCAGAAACACTTCCATCTCTAGACTGTGATCATGCACACACCATGACTTCAGCATCAGTTTTTTCCCCTCCCCTGCTTCCTGTCACCTTTTGTAGCAACTTGCCTGATAGAAAGGTCTGGAGATCTCGAATGTGCACATATATTTTTGTTGTCCTTTTGCTTGGTCTAATAGAGGTTTACCACATGTTTACAGATTCCCTGGATCATGTTCTTACATTACATGTCTTCAAATTTGGCATGAGGATGGTGATTCCTGGGGCATCACGTCCAGAACTGCTCTCAGTGCTAGAGGTTTTATGATGCACTCTTTTCTGCTGGCAATTTGAGGGTTATTTTTATTTGGGTATTGATTATGATTGCTGTCTTGTATTTTACATTTTTTTTTATTGTAAGCTGCACTGGGACAGTTTTTCTTTGAAGGGCAGTGTGTGTGCATATTTTCAGTGGGGAAAAAAACTGAAGCTACAAAATGGAATCCATCTCCAAATGTGAAAATATTAACTATGGAATACAAGACTGATAAAAGAACGACATGATACAAGAACCAATTGTGCCATGCTTGGTTTTACTTGCAAATTTAGGGTGGGGGTGAGGAGGGGCTAGACAACAGCCTGGTTGAGGATGGAACACTTCCTGGAGCTATTTTTAGTTTTAGATAGCACAATCAACATATGTAGTATTCCGCGCTTCTTCCAAAACTATAAGGGAAATGACAGTTACATGTTGTTCCATTATTATGCTTTATAAATAAATCAAATTTAAAAGAACTAAATTTACAGTGCAATCCAATATGAAGAGATGGGTGAGAAATTCACTGGATTTGCATTTTAAAGCAAGATTACCGAATTCACATCTTTTGGAACCAAAGATGGATCTGTAGGCAGTTTGCAGTCATAGATCCATATATTTTTTTAGTTTGCCATGTGTTTTGCAAAACAAAACAAAGGCCAGATCTACACCAAGCAGGATATAACACTTTGAAAACGGTATATGGCATGTGTCACGGACCCCAACAGTTGTCAGTGCACTTCAGTACCATTTTAAAGCAGTAGTGTAGTTCCTGCCAAAATGCGCAACGAAATGTTCAACAAATGTGCAAGGAAAAATGCACACAAACTTGTTCTAGTCAATGGGTTCATGTTTATAAAAATAGAATATGGACAGATCTTTCTTTCTTTCTTTCTTTCTTTCTTTCTTTCTTTCTTTGTGAGCTTACATAAAACCAGGATGGAATGAAGCTAGCATTTGAAAACTGAGATCAAGCTTGACAGATTCACTTATCCCTACCGATGTGTCTACCCGGAAGTAAGCGTTGAGTTTAATGGGACTTATTCCCAGGTTAGGGAGTATAGGATTGCAACTTTACAGTGCAACTTTAGTAATGTGCAATCAGAAATAAGTCCCACTGAGATCAATGGGGTTTTCTCCAAGATAAATGTTTCTAGAACTGCAGCATTGACCATTGTTGTGCCACTCCCACCCAGTGCCCGTGTTTCTGCATGCCCACTGGGTGTGTCGTGTATGGAATATGGTATGTCTCCACTGTTAAGTATAGAGGATTTCCCCCTTAATGCTACTTCAATAAAATGACATTCCAAAAGGTAGGTAGACTTTTATGGCCTAACAATACACAGCAAGGAAGACTTGTATCATGTCTCATTTCCCCCACAGGAAGGCAGCAGCTGTAGTTGATCCTCTCTTCTAGAAGAGGTGGTCACTTCCTCCAGTATGTCACAGAGGATAATAAAAAGCGAAACTTGTAATACCCCTATTCCCAGACTACGGATCACAGCCCAGGGCCATCCATTGTTACACCTTGCTGGAAGCTCTCTACCGCTGGGGGCAGCTTCAGAGGGCTGGCAATAAGGCTGTGTCCGTTCCATCTGTGTTCCGTGGATTGCACAGTGTCATTCACTCTCACGACTATTCACAGACACATTCGAATCTTTTCACCCATTAGGCGAGAAAATACGCAAAGAGGGTTCGCAACAATTTAGGTACTTTATGTAACATTCAGTGTATTGTCCCCTATTCCATCCAACTTTTCCCAGTGTATATTTTCCAGGCTGGCATATGTCTCAGCAGAAACACGCGTATTTTCCTACGAATAAATCTGCGTACCTTTCAGGATGGTACAAAAAAGATCCAAAAGTCCACAGACTCTGTGCAGGCAGAGGAGGCTGGTCAGCAGAGGATTCCGCAAGTTGGATTCTTAGATATCTGAACTAATTTTAGTCTGTTTCAAATTTCTCCAGCATCCTAGATGGGAGGCCTGCTTGGCCATGCTGGAGTGCCACAGGGTGGGGGAAGGGCACAGCCCTCCCTGCACCACTGCCTGAAGTGGTAGCACCACCAGAATCCCAGTGAATCTGCTGGGGAGGGGAAGTGTGGGTGTGTGGGGGGATGTGCCTTGTTTCTCAGCAGAATCATGCTTCCAAGAGCCTGGCAAACAGTTGTCGGCAGCCCCGTTCTGCAGAGAATCCGGGCACGTGCTCCCTACACACTGTATTTCCCTCCAGAATTGCTGGGATTTGGGAGGGGGGTTGTAGTGGCAGGGACCAGGTGGAAGCCACACCAATGGCCATGGCTGGCTGCATGTTGCCCGTCCCTGCCGTACTCCCTCTGTTGTCTTCATCTACACAAAAACAGCATGGCCTCCACTGATTTAAGACTCAAGGGAGTGTGTGCTTGGGGTTAAAGATAGGCTAAAAACAATCACCCTGTCATTGTCCTGCAATCTGTCACCAACAGTTCAAAACATGCCTCGGCAAGCTGCAGTGTGAGGGATGGCAGGCTGCACACTGCATGGTGCCTTAGCACTTATGTGCAGGGATTTACATTTGAGACAAGATGCTCACCTGCCAGTCAGAAGCAGTGTTAGAGCAGAACAATCAACATTCTGAAGAGTGAATTGCTGACACAGGTCCTTCAGAAAGAGTGTGCTTGTGCAGTTGAAGTAGGACTTGTAATTTGAGAGAGAGATGCTTTCCTGTGTGATATGGTCTCTCAAGAATTACCATTCTCAGAGTTCCCTGTGCATACAGCTTGTGGGAGGGACAAAGTCACATAACAATCAAGGATATTGATCCCAGGGACAGTGGGAGCCAGCTCTGCTGCTAAGGTTTACAAGCCTAATGCTGCCATGTCTGGCTAGAACTACAAAGCAGGCAGCCAGAAACCTAAGGAGGCTGAACAAAGTGAACTTAAAGAAATTAAAAGATACCAATCAATCCTTCAGTTTTCATTCTCAGGCACATGCACCCATTGACTAAATCATGTTTTTAAGCATTTTAGAAAAGGATGCATGTGAGTCTTCCTCTTAAACCAGGGTCCCTCCAGATGTCGTTGGACTCAAACTCCCTTAAGCCTCAGCTGGCATGGCCAATGGCAAATGATGATGGCTATAGCTTGGCAGAAATCAGCAGCTGATGCAGTGCGCCACATTGCATTGCCTGAGAACATAAGACAACCAAACATATGAAGACCATGGAATAGACCAAAATCCTGTGTATTCCAGCACCCTTCTCCCCCCCACCCCCCAGTGGCTAACCAGATGCCTATGGGATACCCACAAGTAGGACTTGGGGGCAAGAGCCCATGCGGCTATTGCTCTCTAGAAACTGGTATTCAGAAGCATGCTGCCTCTGATCATGGAGGTGGTACATCATAGCTAGCATCATTATCACCCCCCTTTTTAAACATCTATGTGGGGGTGATAATTATGTGCTCTGTGAAGAAGTGCTTCCTTTTGACATCATCATCTTCGTCATCATCATCACCAGCACCGCCAAGCCTTTATCTGTTTCTCTGCAATTTTAATTTCCCTTGGTTTAACCAAGCATTCAAGCAGTTAACATACCAACCAGTTGCCATCTCTGTATGTCCTCCCCCACCATCCATTTTTGCACAATTCAGTCCGATTAAAATATCTGTGGATTTTGCAGCGTTCAGAATATTTTGACAAGCTTGGCAGTGGAGAACAGCAAAATTAACTTTAACAATGTCTCCCTGGACACATGACGCAGTAAAATGGTTTACGTCAGCTTGCCAAAGGGGGATAGGGGGAAACCAATCAATCACAGGAACAAAAGAAATACAACCAAAGTATTCTTCCCTCATAGTTATTCATTACTCTTTCCAACGAAACCATACATCTTCCTGTGTTTTCGTTTGCCTTACTATTCAAAGGGAGGATGTGTAAACATGCGTGGAATACTGCTCGATACAATAGGCTTATCAGTAGAGAATGTGCCTGCTAAAAGAGCATGGATCCTTCAGGCCCGCAGGCAGTCAGATCTTGAGCTACATGCTCAGAACACTGCACAAATGAGCTTAATGATTACAGGTGAGTTTTGCTCAACAGCCTTTGAATGCGTTCTTCACATTCTTTTACCTTAGGCTGCGTGTTTTTTAAAAAAACTGCAACTGAGAGCTCACACTGCTGCAAGGACAAAGCAGTTATTCTAAGCCTCCTCGTTTCATCCTCCATCATTTAAGAGCACTTTTGCAAACCATTCAAAGTGTACCTGCTAGAGAGGAAATCCCATCGAAGTTACACTTGAACCACGTTCAGTCTTCAAACAATATGGAAGAGGCAAATGTAGTGGTGTTCTTTGCTCTGTTTCCCAGCTGACATCCCACCGGCGTGGGTACAATTATATGCACTGACTGCGTTGCTCTTCCCCAGAGGTTTCAAAATGAAAACATGATTGTGCTCTTCTTGTGGAAACAATCTAGGGTGACCAAATCCAGAGCAACGGTTATACGTGCTATGCAGTGGTGAGCGAAGGTACATTCACATAAATTTCACAGAATATTATTTCAATAATAACAATAATAATAATTGGCATCTTCTACATCAGCCTTCCCCTGCATGGTGCCCTGTAGATGTGTTGGATTACAACTCCCACCATCCTTAGCTGCTTCAACCTTTATGGGTCAGTGGGCACATTTGGAATTTTGAGAGAGTATTGGCACACTCTCTTAAAATGGCTGCCATAGGGTGTGGGGGGGGGGCTTGCCCATTCATAAAATGCCTAAGGCACTCGTTTTGCAGGAGCCATGCCCATAAGTCTAAAATAAAAGCAATTTGCCCAAGACCTCCAAAACACAAAAACACTCCTTTGAACCCAAATACAGATGGTGCTGGAGGGCAGCACATTGCTTTGCAGCATGCCAGTCTATCAGTTAATTTAAAAAAAACATGTCAAGGACACAATTAAAATCAGGAGAGGGAAGGGAACCCAGAAAGTGCCAACAGAGGGGCTCACGGGCACCACACTGGAGAACACGGTGCTAGGAGCTGTCCATCTCAAAGCATCCTGGCATGGGCATGGAATTTTGTAATACATAAAGTAGCCTTTAGTTTCTACAAATTAGCACATGAGCTGTGATTTGAACTGAAAATCTCTAAGGCCAAACTGAACAATATTCTCTTTTTTAAAACCAGTTCTCGCCCCTAATCTCTCTCCCCCCCCCTTCCACAGGTCACCCAATAAAAAAGGCTCATGAGCTCCAATGAAGCTCCCAAGCAACTAAAGACACGTTATGGTAAAATTATAAACAAATCCTGATGTGACATCTTGTTTTCTTTACCAAAAGAAACTAGCAACTGATAAAAACAAGTCAGGACAATCAATCTACACTTACCTCATTCAAGAAAAGAGAAGCAGCAAATGCCTCCCTATAATCCAGTCAGTTGTCTTAGATTCAAGCCTGTTCTTGTCCGAATCATCCACTACAGTGATGTTGTCAAATTGTTCCAAATTTAAACACAACCTTTCCAAATCCCATTTTTAAGCAGAAAATAAAATTGCTAGACAAATTGAGTCTGCTTTTCATCATTTTCACTCACAACTTTCAGGATATTCCTTTTTCTTTTCTTTTTTTAAAATCAAGTGAGAGCAGATTTTTCTTTGCAACGTAGTTGGCAATAACTCCTACAAACTCCAATGAGAAATGATGGCTGATAGTACAACTAGTGAATCAGATTAGATCCCAACATTTCTCTGGCTTTCCTCCCCATCCCCCTGTAAATATGATAAGGTTTTGAAGCGCTGTGCCAACAGCAATGATATTGTTGAATTGAGAAAGAAAAATGGCTTTCTTCCAGCCATTATCATATTAATCATTTTTAATTCTTCTTTTTCTGTTTTACTGCCATGGAGCTGAAGAGGAGTTATTTCTAGATGTGGAGGAAAGAACATCTCTTTAGAGAGGCTTTTTCTAAGCTGATTATTCCTCAGTATGGTTCAAAGGTGAAATCAAACCACTTGAAGGAAAGAAAAACTCAGTTTCACAGTCTAGCCTAGTTTGAAACATCATGGTTCTCCTATGGAGCATTTCTGATGCTATGGGGGGAAATGGAATACTGTAGCTAGCATGAGAAGATAATTATCATTTGTACAATAATTTAATAGTGTGTCTCTCTCCCAGAGTTATTAACTGTGAAATGTATGTGAAATATGCATGCAGATCCTTCTTCTCTCCCCCACATCCCAGACTTGCTCCTGTGTATTCTATCACTGGTTGACATGGAGAAATTAAACAAGTGAAATTTTCTCTGGCAGGGAAAAAAAGAGGCAGGAAAAATACTGCTGAATTTCTGAATGTCAAGCTGTCGTTAAAGCAGCATAAACAGGGAGTAGCTGTTCATCCTGCTTTACAATGGACAGTCCTCTATTTGAAAAATGCCCTCTGTTTGAAGGTGTCTTCTGTTTGAACTATCAGAAGGGCTTGGAGTTGCCCATCAACAATTAGCACCTGGACTGCAGACTGAGCAGTTACGTAGGTCACATGGTCACAGACTTTCTCATCACTCATCTGGTGAGATGTATGGTATTTTTATATAATTTGTAGTGATTATTTCTAAATTTGCATCTATCTATCTATCTATCTATCTATCTATCTATCTATGAATCAGCAAATGCAAATACTATTTAAATGGGTATCCTCTTTTTTGGTGCCATGTGCCCTCTTTGCCAGCATTGTTAAGTAGCCACCTGAGAAGCAGAATGCCAGAAACCCTTGGTCCAACTTTCTGAGCAGTCTCACTTCCCTTTCTTTAAAGTAGAAGAACGAGTAATCCATTCTCCACATGACTGTAGCGTGGCGATAAACCGCTGTGCATGACAAGTGATCTATTCTAGGGAACCTCCATTCGGTAAGGTAATGGGATGCAACGTTTTTGAAGCTGGTGGAGCTGCATCAGCTTAAGGGGTCACAAGCTGTGAAGGTTTCTGTGCTACGTAAGACCTTCCTCCCCTGCCCTCTCCCAATACATCTAGGACACTTATTTTGAGCTTAAGGAGAAAAATCAAGACAAAATTCATCAGGGGAGGACACTGGCAAAATGACAAATCTTTATGAAAGCTAACAGAGTAAGGGTGTAATCCTATGCATGTTTAGGGTGACCGTATTAAAAGGGTACCTGTATCTTTAACAGTTGCACTGAAAATGGGATTTCAGCAGGTGTCATTTGTACGCATGTAGCACCTGATGAAATCCCCTCTTCATCACAACAGTTAAAGCTGCAGGAGTATAGCTAGAATGACCAGATACAAAAGAGACAGGGCTCCTGCAGCTTTAACTGTTGTGATGAAGAGGGAATTTCACCATGTGTTTCATGCATACAAATGACACTTGCTGAAATTCCCTTTTCAATATAACTGTTAAAGATATAGGAGCCCTGTCCTCCTTCTCATATGGTCACCCTAAGTCATGACAACTATGGCTAGATCTACACTATTGGTATTGAAGTGCTCTGATAACTGTTGGGGCACATTACACATTCTGTACACTGCTTTTTAGTGTTATTTCACACTTTTTATTCCGTATTATCCAAAATATCATAACAAATTGCATATACTATGAGTTATAAATGCACAAGTGGGATATAGCATCACCATGATGGGATTATACCGAGATGACAAGAGGTCACTATTGGAGGCACCATGTCTCTCAATACTAGTTGCTTGGAATAGCTGAGGCCAAGTTATATTGTGAAATTATAAACCAAAGATTACTTTAAATCTTTTGGGCATGCTATTGTAGTGATTTTTCTGTGTGCTATATGATACTACTACTACAACAAAGTAAAGGCTTAGTCTGGAGGTCATAAGTTTACTCTCCATATTGCAAAGTAAACAAAGAAGGGGGTTGTCCTGGGGTGAGGAAATAATTAAAATGCTAATGAAATTGGCTGACGCAAAAGTGTTAAGCCAGACAGCCAGGGAAGGGGAGGAATGTATTTTACAGTCACAATAAAAGGTCGAGCCAAAATACCTGTCATTATGAGAGGAAAATGAACAGTCTTTTCTAAAGCAACTATTAGCTCAGTCAAGGATGTTGCGTTGCCACCTTACCGCACCCTTCAAAGACATGTGGATTCAACTACGGAGTGAGAAATGTTTACCACATGGGTACTGTTCATAGGTAAGCAAAATGTTTTGTTAGTGTTTCTAGGATTAGAAGCACCATGCCTCTGAATACCAGTTGTTGCAGAACAGCAGCAGGAGAAAGCTATTGGTGTGAAAGAGCAGAACTGAAGCTCACCAAAGTTCTCTGAATTTTATCTTGAAGCTCATCCCGACTTGAGTCTGTATCAGATTGCATTTCTCAAATGTATGCAACAATTGTGTGCCTCTATGAAATGTACCCATTTTTCTTCCATTAATTGAAGCATATTTGTGCACATTGTCAAAAGTACTGTTTTTTTCATGCACATTTTTCAAATGTACGTAATGCTGTCAAACCAATTTTTCTTGTGGGTCCACAAATCACATCGCAAGCTCAGAAATGTACAGGCTTCGACCGAACATTCTATCTGAGTCCATGTTCAGTCTAGACGGTGAGAACTGGGTAAATCCTGATCAAGAAACAAATTTCTTATACATCCCTGCTGCTATTGATTTTATGTCCTGCTCATGGGCTTCCCAGAGGCATTTGGTTGGCCCCTCTGAGAAACAGGATGAGGGACAAGATGGAGCCCTTATCCAGCCGGGCTATTCTTATGAAGGAAATGTGGCATTATTTCTGGTGCAAGAAACAGACTTCTTGACTTCATTTTAGGCAGGCAGACTGCAAACCTGGTTGAGACAGAAGCCATTATGCAGAGAAACATTAATTTCTGGAAGATGGATCAGTCGTAAATCTCCTTTTTTGCACTAGGTGACCAGTGACCAAAAATGCCATTTCAGCTAAAATGAGATTCTGATTGCCAGTTCTAAAGTATTAGAACTGCTAAACAATGACACCTTATTGATGACAGTAGATGCTGTGTGAAGATTGGGGCCAGGCCTCTTTTGTGGAACTGTACCTCAGGACTAAACGATATGGTACATTAAATATGTAGTGTGCAGTTGATCCTTACCATTTTGTTTACCATAGAGTAAGCACATCGGGGGTGGGGGGGAGGTTTAAATCTTCCCACACAGCCACTTCCCCCTCCCCACAAAATTTGCCTCCCTCCCCACCATCACAGGGACTAAAACAAGAAGAACCTCTATTGGCACAAGTTTTTTCACGCACATCTTTCAAATGCACGCATGCTTCCGAACAAATTTTTATTTTTAGTCCCTGTGGAAGGGGGAATTGGGGAGGGGGTTTGACTGAGTGGGAAGGTTTAAACCTCCCCTACATGAGTGCAGTGGTCATGATCCAAACTGCCCTCCCCCACAATGCTTACACTGGGTAAACAAATGGTAAAGATTAGTTGCATGCTATTTCACATAGCATGCAGACCTCCATCACACCAAATTTTCCCCAAGGTTTGCTTCCGCATATTTTTACCAGCACGTCAAGCTTATGATCCCTTTCACCTGAATAGCTGCTCCTTTGCTCGTTAGCTCTTCTATTCCATTCCATTCCATTCCGTTCCATTCCACTCCACTCCACTCTACCCCTCCCCTTCTCTTTCTCCCTCCAGTCAGGTCCTGGCAGATGAGTACTTCAACCACACCGCCTTTCAGCCGGGCAAAAATGGAACGACCCTTTACGTGGGTCAAGCAACCTGCAAAACAAAACCGGAAGAAGAAGAGTCAAGGAATTAACCCTGTAATACACCGGTGAACACTTCGAGGATGGAGGAAGCAGTCACTATGAAATGTAAGTACTGCCCAGTGTGTCCTACCACGTAATGAAACGACTTAATAAACCACGTTTTTAAACAGAATATAAGTCGTTTTAAGGGCAATGTGGATAGGCTCTCCATATACAGTCTTCAAAACATTTTCAAAGTGTTTTATCCTGTGCGTGTAGATAGGCTCACACACACACACACTGTATGTATGAGGATGAGTCAGGCTTGCACACTGCAACTTTAACTCGAGTGTGTTGAAGTGGTGATAGTTCATAGCATGCCTCTCAAGTCTCAGCCAAAAGTGTGAATGGCAAGGGCTGCAAAAAATTTTTTTTTAAAAAAATCATTATTCTGGAATTTTATTCATTTTTGGAATGAAATACCATATTTGGTACATGACTCATTTGTTAAAATCACATTTGGTTCCATACCCAATCATTAAAAGTGCATTCATTTTGCCACTGGCATTCATCTTTTCTCTCTCTTTTGACAGTCACTTTGCCAGCCAAAAAGCAGGAGAGCTCATTTGGATGGCTGCTCCTAGAAGCACCATCCTCCCCACGCACACACACTAACCCAGAACATGTAGGGCATGGGGGTAAAGTAAGAATGGAGGCTACTGAAGTCGGCTCTACAACTGTTCTTGTACCCCAGAGAATGGTACAAATGGAAGATCTGAACTACGAGTTCCATTCATAGCCATTTTTTACCTCCTCTTGATTTTGGAACAAATGAAAACAGAGACATAAGAACATAACAAGAGCCCTGATGCTGGATCAGACCAAGAGTCGATCTAGTCCAGCACTCTGTTCACAGTGGCCAAACAGCTGTCGACCAGGGACCCACAAAGCAGGACACGGTGTAACAGCACCCTCCCACCCACATTACCCAGCAACTGGTATTGACAGGCTTACTGCCTCTAATATTGGAGGTAGCACATAGCCATCAGGACTAGTAGCCATTCCCCTCCAGGAATTTATCCAATCCCCTTTTAAAGCCATCCAAATTATGGTAGTGAATTCCATAGTTTAACTATGCACTGTGTGAAGATTTTCTTCTTTTCATCTGTCCACCCACAGATGAAAGCGTTGTGTGCACTCTCACACACCCTTCTCTCCGTCTCTTTCTCTTTCGTTTTTACAATGAGTTTAGGGCAAGGCATTGTGGGCACTGTAGTTCACTCGCCCACTTCCTCCTTAGTTCCTCTTTCATTCCCTAGCTTTCAATGAGTATAAGGCTAAGCATTGTAGGTGTTATAGTTCACTCGCCCACTTCCTCCTTAGCCTGTCTTTCTTCCCCAGCAATCAACAGCTAAGCATTTGGGCGCTGGTAAACGAAGCACTGCCCCCACAAATCACAAACGGTAAGGAAGGACACATTGGCTGAATTCGGACAACACGATAGTCAATGGTGGGGAAATAATCAACTTTACAGTTGTTCATCTAGGGGGTACTCCCCACACAACATAGTAATAAATAATCAACTGTGGTGTAGATTAGGATCAGCACTGAGTTGACTATGGCAGCATTCGGACGACAGGATAGTCAATACAACTGACGATTGTTTCCCCACCCCCAGTTGCTTATTGTGTCGTCCGAATACAGCCAACATTTTACTTAAAACGATTTATTAAAAGTAAAAACCGTTGTTTATAGCTGAAGTGAGTTTTTAAAAATCTCGGGTATTCAACGTTCAAGGGAGTGCGTCATGTGGCCCAAAGAGTTTTCGTAACCCTTATAAAATGTTATAAAGCTAGTGTGTAGATTGGCTCAGGGGTAGTTTGCTGTTAAAAGGAGAGTTCTGCAGCTACAGCATATAGGGTTGGGGGTGAGGTGGGTCTCCTTCTATTTTTTCTTTGTCTAGGTCTGGTCTCTCCAAGATGATGCCCATGGACACCACTCTTGGCACCTGCCAGGCTCCCTGCACTTCCTGACTTTTATTTTCTTTAATGTAAAGGGTTTTTTAAAATTAAGTATTTTTGAACTGAGAGGCTGGCATGCTTCAAAGTGGAGTGCTTCCCTCTCATGCTATCTTTATTATGGTTCATAAGAGCGGGTTTGTATTTTGGAGTTCATACCCCTGTATTTAGGGTTTTGAGAAATTTACTTTTCATATAGTTTCACCAGTTTGCCTTATAGGGAATATGTGCTTTTGTGACTGGCCATCTCCACCATGGCAGCCTATTTTATGAATGGGCCAACTAATTGCAGAGCCAGATTGATGACATGGGACTGAGTCTGGAGAAGAAATACTTTTAACTGGACGTTTACTTAAAGAACATAACTTGTTACAATCATGGCTTCTAACAGAGTAAGGGCACAATCCTATGCATATAGAGAGCACCCACTCCATCCAAATGTACCCACTGATCCACAAATGTTGGGAACCCCTGGTCTAGGTGGACTGCAGGCTGATTCCCTCTTGTGGGAATGCAGCTGGGGAAATAGAATTGAAAGGGTAAGATTTTATTTTATGCAAGAGAGTATATAGGGCAGAGAAGGGGGATGCTGCACCTTTTAAAGCCTGGTTATATATGAAGGCCAGAAGACATGCTGTCATCTGAAGTAAGAATAGGGAATGATGTGGCAGCCATGCTGCTCCAAGGCCTTTTTAGAGGTGAAGTGACATGGGGCTGATATAACAAAATGAGGAAGGAATGCAAGAGGAGAATAATGTCTGGATTCCCCAGTCCACATGCACACATGAATCAAACCTGGAAATGTTGAGGCTCTGTGATGGAAAGGTTACATTAGGGATGGAAAGGTTAAATTAGGGAGACTATGTGCCCTACCCCACAAATGTCAGCCCTCTATTTGATAGGCTTTCCATTCCTGGGGGTTGTCTAAGTGTACAGAAAGCCCCGGGATGGGTGCACGGTGGCGCTATGTCAATTATACAATGCAGCAGCTGCCGCGCAGCCACCCTGAGGTTTTCTGGCAAAGCTGCAGAGAAAAAAAGTCAGGGACTTACCCTGACATTTTTCTTTGGAGTGAGACGAGGACAGTGCATCTGCTGTCTATCCGTGCTCTGGAGTTGTGGCAGAGGTGTGGCCAGGCGGATAGTGAGCTCTGATTGGCCACCATCTGCCTGAGAAGGGGGCCACCAGAAAGCCCGCACTTCCCCCCACCATCTAGATTACTCGCCGCCATGCCAAACCAGCGATATCTCGGGGTTTGGCAGCAGAGTGGTGCCAGCACAGTGCCATGAATACAACCACCAAGTCTGGTTTAAAGATATAGAATCATCAGAAGGGAGAACAGAGGCCTTGAAGTTGCCTGTCAAAATAGTATTCCTATTTAAATTATAATAATTCTAAATTTGCATCTCTACCTATAGACTAGCATATGCACATTTTATGCAAACTCTTTGACCTTTCCCCACCCATCTTCTCTTTTCAGTGATGCACAAGTGGACGGTCCAAATTGATAATCTGGCAGCTCCTCTATTGTTCTAAGAGTGATGGAGTTGGCTGTGCTTTCTCTAACCTAAGGAGTTTTTTTAAAAAAAAAAATATTAAACACCATCTAGTCTCACAATGAGGAAAAGGCAGATGGGGCTAATCAGCCAGGGTGTAATTGTATCCAAGGTCAGGAAGACATCTTCTCCAAGGGCAATGAGGTCTGTCTGGAGAGTGGCAGATGGTGGGTTATGCTGTTGTAGACTGAAGCATGAGACTTCAGTATCAGTTTATGCATAGCCTGATATCCTCCTTCCTTCATGTCATTTATCACAGGTCAGGTCTGAAGAGCTGCTGTTCTTCCCCTTGGACTTTTTTTTAAGCGATAACATTTGCAGGAGTAAATAACTGGCTACGCCCTCAGCCTGTCCTTTCCAGCAGCAGATTTCAGAATTGAAATGATACATGTGACAACACACACACTTTTGCTCTCTCCCCATCAAAGCAGTAAGAAAATCATTGGGCCCCAAACCAGTAATGCTTTTCAAAGCTTTCTGAGTTCCCTACAACAACAACAAAAGCTGACTCACGGACTCATAGTTATGACTCATTTGGAGGAAAGAAAAGGCGGTCAGCCTCGCTATATCGGTTGTCGCATCTAGGGTGTGGGAATGAAAGTTGAGGTCAAGTGGAATCTTGTGTGATGTTGCCACTGGGAAGGGCAGAGAATATGGGCAGAAGCAGGTCATGTTTCATGAGAAATAGGTTTTCCTGAAGGGAGAAGAACATCTAAATTATTATGTTCTTTGGCCCTTCGGGCAATGGGACTTAACCTTTGGTATAAGGGTAGAGAAACACTACAAAATAGCCACCCTTCACTCAAACCACCTTTGCTTTCTGATTCCAGGTAAGAGAGAATAGTTTTTAAGAGGAGCAGAAGGCAGTACCATAGAGCTACACAGTGGCCTTATGACATATACCCATGGGGTATTTTATTTTGTTATTGTTCCTATTCAAAGGGGTTCTGCAGGTTTCAGAAGCTATACCAAAGAATTTGACCTCAGTATAGCAGAACAAAACAATTCTGTCTAGGCTACCATAGGGACATTGGCAGCTGACTTATACCAGGTCAGGCTATATGTCCATCTAACTCAACAGAGTCCAGGAATGATAGAAGTTGTAGTTCAATACATCTGGAGGTTGGTCAGCTCTATCTGAAAGCAGTGCTCCTTGGCTTTAGACAGAGGACTTTCACATCATCTACTATTTGATCCTTTTAATTTGGGATAGCAGAGATTAATCCTGGGATCTAAGGCATGCAAAGCATAAGAACCTAAGAAGCTGCTTTGTACTGAGTCAGACCTTTGGTCCATCTAACCCAGTATTGTCGACACTGACTGGCAGCATCACCCATGGTTTCCCTTGAGGGATGTCACAGAAATCTGAGGTGGGGGGGGGGGGTCAAGAGGACAGGGCTCCTGCAGCTTTAACTGTTGTGCTGAAGAGGGAATTTCACCAGGTACTGCATGCATACAAATGACACCTGCAGAAATTCCCTTTTCTATACAACTGTTAAAGATACAGGAGCCCTGTCCTCCTTTCCATATGGTCACCCTAAGTATAGGCATCATCCTTCCCAACTGCAATACATACTGGAGAGATTTACATAGGCTGACCATATGAAAAGGAGGACAGGGCTCATGTAACTTTAACAGTTGTAGAGAAAAGGGAATTTCAGCCAGTGTCATTTGTATGCAATTAGTTCCTGGTGAAATTCCCTCTTCATCACAACAGTTAAAGTTGCAAGCACTATACTAGAGTGACCATATACAAAAGAGGGCAGGGCCCCTGCAACTTTAACTGTTGTGATGAAGAGGGAATTTTACCAGGAGCTAACTGCATACAAATGACACTGGCTGAAATTCCCTTTTCTCTACAACTGTTAAAGTTACATGAGCCCTGTCCTCCTTTTCATATGGTCAGCCTAGATTTACACATTCCTGTCTTCTATTGAGTGCCCAAGAAGTGCAGAAATAAAGGCCATGAAACAATCCAAACTCAGTTTTCACAGTTGTTTCAAAAATTCAAGCACCTGAATGCACACGGGGTGGAGTCTGGAGCAGTGGAAAAGATAGGTCATCACAAGGAAGAGGGTGTTAGTATAGCTATTGCTTCCATGCCATTTTGTGGCTCTGCCAGCACCCACACCACCTTGATTCAACACAGGCGATGTGTTGGACTAGGGTGCAAAATCTCTGGCCCAAGGGCCAAATCCAGCCTTCCTGGGGACCAAACCCAGCCCTCCTGGGTTCCCCAGAATGCCCCACCCTCTTTCTCCTCATCAAGGATCATGTACTGGTTTCTCGGCTTCTGGGCAGTTTTCTCATCCATTCTGAAAGGTTGAAATGCATCTCCCAAGGCTTAGTTACCAGCAATAACAGTTTGAAACTAAAATATGCAGGCATTTTTTGCCTCGCCCCTTTTGCCTTTGACACCTCACCTGTAGGAGCTACGGAAGAACTACACACATGCAACCTGCAGCATTGCTTTTAGTTCTGTATAAAATGGGTCTCAGCTCAACATCCCACTGCCCGAAAGTGCAATCCTATGTCTGTTTAAACAGAAATGTCTCACCAAGTTCAGTCGGACTTACTCCCAATAAAGCATGCATAAGATGGCAACCTTAGCACATTTGCAGTTTCAGGTTGCACATTCAGTGAAAATGGTGCTAAGGTTATTGTTTTTCATTCAAAAATGTGCAACTTTACCTCATAAAACTCTAGCTACTAGCCCTGAGGTAAATAAAATAAACAAATAAAAAATAAAAATTGCAGAGGATAATTTATAGGAGCACAAAAATGTGCAACTTTACCTCATAAAATTCTAGCTACTAGCCCTGAGGTAAATAAAATAAACAAATAAAAAATAAAAATTGCAGAGGATAATTTATAGGAGCACAAAAATGTGCAACTTTACCTCATAAAATTCTAGCTACTAGCCCTGAGGTAAATAAAATAAACAAATAAAAACTAAAAACTGCAGAGTATAATTTATAGGAGCAAATCCATTCTGGCTTTAAGCATGAGTCACCTGTAGTGCCACAAGCATGTATGAGTCAGCTCTAACAAACACACCACAATTTCAGCAACCACAGGGCTTGCTGCATGTGAGTAACCCTGTAAGACTCATCTCCTGCGCTAAAACTGTTGAAATAATCACCTCAAAGCAACTAACCTTACACTAGCTTGCTTCTGCACCACCATAACTATGCTCCTTTCTCAAGCTGGGCCGGCAGTCTAGCTCACTCCTCCCCATACTGCCTGGGTAATGTGAGATACCCTGCTTCATATAGAGAGAGTCCATGTTGGTTAGGCTGACCATATGAAAAGGAGGACAGGGCTCCTGTAACTTTAACAGTTGTAGAGAAAAGGGAATTTCAGCCAGTGTCATTTGTATGCAATTAGTTCCTGGTGAAATTCCCTCTTCGTCACAACAGTTAAAGTTGCAGGGGCCCTGCCTCCTTTTGTATATGGTCACTCTAGTATAGTGCCTGCAACTTTAACTGTTGTGACGAAGAGGGAATTTCACCAGGAACTAATTGTATACAAATGACACTGGCTGAAATTCCCTTTTCTCTACAACTGTTAAAGTTACAAGAGCCCTGTCCTCCTTTTCATATGGTCAGCCTAATGTTGGTGGTCCTTCCCACACCAACATTGCCTCAGTTTACAGAACAGCATCTTCTTGAACTCCTTTAGCTTACAGAGGTGCTCCTGCTTCCTTCTGCTAGCTCCCCCTTTTTGCGCTTTCTATGTGCCTTGGGACTAGGGCCAGCCCAAAGTATTTTGCTGCCTGAGACAAAAGACAAGATGGTGCCTCATTCCGAGTACAAAACTTGTCTGGACTGGCAATCTCCAACACTGGAAATGGGACAGCATCTCTCGCCATACCTGAAGGCAGCAGGCTGAGAGGGCAGGCTGCTTGGTACGCAGCTCTCTCCTCCAACACCTTGCTGCCACCTCCCAGCATTTGCTGCCTGAGACAACCACTTCACTTTGTCTAATGGTAGAGCTGGTACTGTTTGAAACTTTACATTACCTCAGCCATGTGAGAAATAGGTGCGCGCAGCACATTTCATTAGGGTGTGCACCCAGGGAATTTTGTTTTAAAGGTGAACATTTATTGAATACTCAGTTGTAAAAAACATTATCTTTATTCATTCATTTATTAAACGCTGTAGACACTGATGCCCTACTTCGTGTTCGGCTTCCCTGACCACAGGAAGGCCATTATAGGTGGAGGGGGAATGAGAAGAAGCTTCTTAAGTCCCAGCATTGGTGGGGCTTTGTGGCGACAAAGGCAGAGGAGGGGCTTACAAGGCAATATTAGCCTTTGGGAGGCCTCCTCCTGACCTCTTTGAAGTGTGGCTCCCAGCAGAGTGATTCCTTTTCGCTCCTACTTCTGGGAGCAACAGTGCTCTGTTGGGGATGACGACAGCAGAGCAGCCGGAGGGCAGCCAGAGAACCACTGCATCTAGATTCCCCTCTAGATCCCTACTCAATGGCCCCTTCAATTTAGCACTTATTACTTGAGACATTAGGGTGTGCCTGGGTTACACCCGGCACACCCCTTGCGCATGCCTATGGTTGTGTCCCATATCCCAGTTGGGTAACAACCCAGTCAACGATATAGATCTGCCTTCCTCAACCTAGCACCTTCCAGATGTGTTGGACTACAACTCCTATGAACCATGCTGACAGGGGATGATGGTAGTTGTGGTCTCACATACCTGGAGCGTTGTTGCATCTTCTCATTTTCTTTCTTCTCTGGCCCTGCTCCCATGCCTTTATGGTGTGCTCAAATTTAGCAGGCGAAGATTTTCCTGTTATTTGTTCTCAGGGGACAGTAGTTGAAGGGGACACACATTAATATGTCGATGTATTCATGACTGGAAATGTGTGTTTGTAGGCATCACACAGTTGTTTTAACTATGTGGGGAAATATTAAGTTCCTTTTCCTTTCCTTTTTTTTTTTTTTAGATTATTGTTCTGTAAAGGCCAAAGAATTTGAACAACAAATCCCTTCACTATTCAAAAGCATAATTATGGTTTATTTTTCATATGAAATAAATCTCTGGAGTTTCTTTCTTTTCTTTTTTTACATTGCGGTGTAAAAGCCAAATTAATTGAACAACCGAACTCCTCACTATTCAAAAGAATAATTATTTTTATATAAAATAATAACAAACAGTTGAACCAAAATGAAATAGGCCACTCCCATTGAGAGCTTTCCCTCTATTATGCATTGATCCTTTCACATTGTTAATAAACAATGGGTACATTTACAAAGGAAAAAAGCTTTCTGGGGTATTTTTAACCAGAAAGGCATAGAGTAAAAATAAAAACCCTTCACCTCATTTACTCTCTTTTGTGAGGGAAATCCCAGTAATTACTAAATCAATCAGCCATGTATTTATCTCAGATAACAAACTAGAAAAAATCATGGTTCGCAAGGGCTCAATCCTGGCTGGAACCTGTGTTAAAGGCTACAGTTCGGGTTTAGGACATGTTAGATAATTATACTATGTCTCTGAGCATATGCAAAGTGCCTCTGTCTCACCTTAAGGAATGGAAAGCACAGACCTGAGCCATTTCAATAATGAACCACTAAGCTTCTCACACGGTGCCAAATATATACTTAGATTCCATGAAAGCACAAAAGCTTAATCTAGCAATCCAAGAAATCCCTTCCAGGTAATCTAACTGTACACGTAAACTGTTTTAAAAAAATCAAAAAACATACAAATGCTCAAAGAAAATGAAAGTGCAATCAGCTTTCAATTAAACAGTTTTACCTGGCATTTATTCTGATGAAAATTCAGGAAAGCAGGAGGGCTCAATGAGGATGGCTCAGAATAAACAGGCTTTCTAGAATATGTGCCAACAATTCTACCAGAGCATTTTCTTCATGGGGTGATGTCAGGATAATATTTCCATTTCTAGCTTCATTAGCTATATGTAAGTTATTTTTCAGGGGAGACAGTCACAATACTCCTTAGAGTGAAATTGAGAGCTATTCAGCCTTATTTTGTATCTCTCATCCTCTAGGACTAATAATATCAGAGGAGACATTTTATTGCTAGAGCACAATCTGCAGACGTCTTCTAACAACCCCCTGAAGAAGGCCTTTTATAGTACACAGGCCGAAACATGTTGGATGCCATACAAAATCCTTTTGCATCCTGAGGATCTTTTCTCTTTTTTCTGTCTAAACAAACATGCATCTTTAAAAACTGAACTAACCAGGGATTTTATCATGGCTTGGAGGCCAAATTCCCTCCCCAGGTTTCCCCAGATTCCCTTTTTCTTGGCTTCATCCCCTTTCCCCTAACCATCAATCTGTGGTGGTTTCCCAGCTTTTTGTAGTTTTTTTCCTCATTCTAAATGGTTGAAATGCCTCTCCTAAAGTTTATTTACTGGCAAGTAAGAGCTGAAATATGCTTGTATTTTGCCCCGCCCCTTTTTGCTTTTGGGCCCGCCCAGCACTGGAATGTCTCCTCTGAGTGCTTCTCCAAAATGGAATTCGGCTCTCAGAGTGAAAGAGGTTCAAAACCCCTGTTTTACTGTCTTTAAATCGACAGAGAGGTTCAGCTATTGGGTGGTATTCAGAAATGTAATAAATAAAATTAGTAGCATGTAGTGCCTCAGATGTATGGCCGCCACATTTAAAGCTAGAAAACCATCGAACCATTATATCTCACAATACAATAGGAGGCATTCCCTTCCCAACCCTTTTGCCCCTTCTACTGTAATTGACAGGGGTGGAGTAACGTAATTGATAGAGGTGCTGTAATTGATAGGGTTGCAGCTATGCCAGCAGGGGAATGTAATAGGGAAAAGAAGCCATGACTGCCTTTTGGGACCCCACCCAGAAAGGAGAAAGTGAGTCACATATGTTGATTAAAATAGGGCAGGGGTGACTTTATATACTTACAACAAGGAGACCTGCAATGGAATTGACTGTGTAAGATTTATCTGTGTTATGGGTGAGCTTGCCCCAGGTGACCCTACTGGGCTTGGTCTGGGCAGTCCTTCAAATAGAGGGCTGCCTATGATAAAGGACAATTGGCCACCCTAATCACAACCCTCCTCAGAGATCAATTTGGATGACTCCGTTATCACTGCAAAACTAGATTTACTACAAGGCCTTAGTTTAGGACAAATGCAAGAGCAGCTCCTGACACTGACACACACACACACACACCACCACCACCACCACCACCAGTTCCTCAGTGTCAAAGTTCTTTCATCTATGACAAATGTGGCCCAAACAAACTCAGCACGAAGGTGCCTGGGCCTAATTTCATGATGTGAAAATTCAGCAAACATAAGACAAAGTGGTGATTAGGTAATGGGGTGGATAGTTCCATCTGCTCTGCGATTTTACACAGCAAAATTAACCACCTGATGTCACCTTGCCTCTTGTTTGCTGAACTTAATCGGTTTATTATTGCATAGTTTTTTGCTATCATGGGTAGGTAGTTTTTTGTGTACATAAAAATCTAATTTCAATGAACTAATTTTGGTCTTATGGTGCAATTAAATTCAATTCATTTTATTAGATTGCACATTAGTAACATGATTTTCACTCTTTGGGTGGGTCTTTTACTTCCGTGGAAGATCATTGTTTTACCAGTAATAGGATGGCCTACAGATACTGGAAATAAATAAATAAATTTAAGCCTTTCAGGCTCTAATCCATGCCCATTTACCTGGGAGTGATCCCCTTTGCACTCATTGGGATTTGCTTCTGAGTAGACATGAATAAAGTTGGAACTATAATAGAGACAAGTGGAAGGGGAAATTGGTCAGTTATTACTACTCATATGAGCTATCAGGGCCACTTGAAAATATCTCAGCAGCTGCCTGTGCTACATCATTTCTTCAGTCAGCAACTCCCACTTTGCAGTACTCATGTAAATATGTCATTTGTGGATGGCAGGGGTTAGGGGTGGAGAAAACAAACAATACATTCTAATGCATGAAACAGTCCTATTTAGACATTGGCCAGTGACATTGGATTGATCCACAACAGCATTATTTATTTTCCAAATGTTTCTACATTACTATATCATTTTTCCTCAACTTTGCTTTTAGAATAACCATGGTTAGAGATCATTGTCAGTAATCTTATGAACTTGGAAGAAGTCCCACAGAACCGAATGGGACATGCACCTGAATAAGCTTACGGTCCTATCCATACTTGCCTGGAAATAAGCTGTTCTGACCACCATTCTAGGGTGACCCTATGGAAAGGAGGACAGGGCTCCTGTATCTTTAATGGTTGTATAACAAAGGGAATTTCAGCAGGTGAGATTTGCATGCATGCAGCACCTGGTGAAATTCCCTCTTCATCACAACAGTTAAAGCTGCAGGAGCTAAACTAGAGTGACCAGATACAAAAGAAGGCAGGGCTCCTGCAACTTTAACTGTTGTGATGAAGACGGAACTTCACCAGGTGCTGCATGCATGCCAATGACACCTGCTGAAATTCCCTCTTCTATACATATGTTAAAAATACAGGAGCCCTGTCCTCCTTTTCATATGGTCACCCTACATTAGACTTACTTCTGAATAAACGTGCATAGGACAGTACAGCCTTATGGTGCATTTATATACATGTTTCGTCAGAAGCAAATCCCTCTTGTTCAGTGAGGCTTATTCCCAGGGAAACATGCATAGGATGGCAACTCTCTCTGTTTGGCACCGCTTCTGAATTTTCTGTTGTGGTCACTTGCCCACAAAAGCAGAGACCACCAATACATGATAGACTGAAACAAAGAGCCTATCTACACTACTGCTTTAAAATGGTTTATAACAGGTTTAAACCGGTTAATAACTGTTATTGACCAGTTTAAAACTGTTATAAGCTGTTTTAAAGCAGTAGTGTAGATAGGCTCAAAAACAAAACAAAACTGTTCCTTTTTTTTAAAAAAAAGCGCTTCAATTTAAAAGAAACTAATTTGATAAACTTTTATAAATTTCCAAAGAATCCTAACCACTAAACATACATCATTGCCTTACAGAGAACAGCTTTGGGCGTTTCAGGATGCATGACTAAATAGGAAGATACAAGAAATGGCAAGTAGAGACGCTATTGCAAGTGCCGGGTGCCTTTATTTTTGAAATGAAAATATACTTATCAAGGTTTTCCATGAGTCACCTTTGTTTATAGGATTTTTTAATACAGACTATAAAGACTTCCAGTTTATTTGCTTGAGCAGTTGTTCAAAGGGCTCTAGCCCTCTTCTACTCCCCTTCACTTTGTAGCACTCTTCAAGATGTAACTAAACAACCAGAACTCCAAATGCTTTTTTTCTGTTAGCTGCTCATAAGCAATGAAGAAAGCTAGCCTATCTTTTCAGGGCCTTTGCAAATTGTCAAGGGTGTTCCTTGTTTTTTTAAAAACAGTTATAATTCGTTTTGAGTGAAACCTTGAAGGATAGCCCAAATATTTAAACTACATTCTCCCCCTTCCCTTTCACCACAAAATACCCCACAGCATAATAGTAATGCCATTTAGAATCTCTTCTCCATATGGATAGAAATGAACCTTAGGATCACTTGGGTTAGTTTAACCACGTGGGAGTTCTAGAACTGTATTAGAGTCAATGTGTCAAATGCAGTTCAATAAAACATAAAATAAGAATTACCATTTAGATCAACACTGAATCAGAGGCCACGATGTCAGAAACAGTCTTCAGAGAGTCTCAATGATCAAGCTTCCTTCAATTAAGCCAGTGTGGTACAGTGGTCAGAGTGCTGAACTGGGAGTCAGGAGATCAGGGTTCTAGTCCCCACTCAGCCATGAAGCTCACTGGGTGACTTAGGGCCAGTCACTAACTCTCAGCCTAACCTACCTTGCAGGGTTGTTGTGAGGATAAAATGGAGAGGTGGAGGACTATGTAAGCTACTTTGGGGTCCTTGCAAGAGGGGGGGAAAGGGGGAAAAGGTGGGATATAAATGTAATAAGTGGAAAGAAATTCTAATTCCTGTGTGAAAAGTCAGTGCTGTGGAAGTCTAATGCAGGTATTTCATTCTGCATTCGTACGAACATATGCCAGCAAAAAGAACTTTCATAGACATCATTCAGTCGCAATCCTATGCCCACTTCCCTGGGAGTAAGACCCATTAAAATAGAGCTCTATCTCCCCTTTTCATCAAATCCTGGTGAAACAGTGGATGTTCTGTATCAGTGATAATGGACTGGACGAGGGCCAATAAATTGAGACTCAATCCAGACAAGGCAGAGGCACTGTTAGTGGGTGGTTCATCTGCCCAGCTAAATAATCTTCAACGGGTTTCAGAGGGGACTGCACCTGTTATCCCCTTAGGTGGGCATACCAAATATAACCATACCTGGATAGATAATATAGCTTGGCTACAATTACCCATGCTCTGGTAACCTTTCATTTGGATTGCTGCAATGTGTTATATAGGGGTGCCTTTGAAAACAGTTCACAAACTTCAACTGTTCTAAAACAGGGCAGTAAGATAGTTAATGGGAACCGGTCGATACAATCATATTAGAACAGTGCTCTGTGATCTGAACGGGTTTCTAGTTCATTTCCAGGCCAAATTCAAAAGGCTGGTATTAGCTTTTAATGGCCAATGGCTCAGAGCTAGGATCATCTCATGCAGCATATCATCCCCACCTGCTCATCTTCAGGAGCCTTTCTCTGGGTGCCTCTGCCAAATGAATTGAGGTGGGCAGCTACTCCGGAGAGGGCCTTCTTAGTGATAGAACTCTGGCTGTAGAAGGAGCACCCCAGAGAGGCTTGCCTGGCGCCTGTGTTGTACTCTTTTGGGCACCAGGTGAAGGCCATTTTAATTCCCCCAGTCCTTTTAGCTCTTCCATTTGTTTTCTATTGTGTTTTTGTGTTTTGATCCTTAAACAGCTGCCATCAATTACTTTGGTTTTTATTCTGTCTTAAACTTCTAGAGGCTTTATGTTTCATCAAGTCATATTTTGGGTTTTTAAACTTTTGTGGTCTGCCCAGCAAGCTTTGCCTATTGGGTGGTATAGAAATTAGGGATGTGCACTGGATCGGACCCGATCCACGATCCGAGTCCGGTCCAGTGGGAAATCGGATAAATTATCCGATTTCCGATCCCGCAGCTGGATCGGCCGATCCAATCCGAACCGGTCCGAAAAGGCTCCGAACCGGTTCGGCGGATCGGCGGGCGCCCACTGGCGCCCACCGCCGCTTCCATTGGCGGGCACCAGCGGGCGCCCGCCAATGAAAGTGGACAGCGGGGGGGGGGGGAGGAGGGGAGCGCTTACCTTCTCGGCCCGTCCGCTCCTGTCCGGCACTAGCAGCTACTACCAGCGGGCTCCGCGGCCTGCTCTAGGGTGGCGCGCCGGGTGATGTCATCACCCGGCGCGCTACTCTAGAGCAGGCCGCGGAGCCTGCTGGTGGTAGCCGCCGGCCCCGGACAGGAGCGGACGGGCCGAGAAGGTAAGCAGGGGGTGCGTGGAGGGGAGGAGGGGGCGCACGGAGGGGGGAGGGGGGCCCTTACCTTCCCGGCCCGGCGGCTCCCGTCCGGCGCCGGCGCCTACTACTCCCAGCAGGCTCCGCGGCCTGCTCTAGGGTGGCGCGCCGGGTGATGTCATCACCCGGCGCGCTACTCTAGAGCAGGCTGCGGAGCCTGCTGGGAGTAGTAGGCGCCGGCGCCGGACGGGAGCCGACGGGCCGGGAAGGTAAGGAGGGGGTGCGTGGAGGGGAGGAGGGGGCGCGCGGAGGGGGGAGGGGGGCCCTTACCTTCCCGGCCCGGCGGCTCCCGTCCGGCGCCGGCGCCTACTACTCCCATCAGGCTCCGCGGCCTGCTCCAGGGTGGCGCGCCGGGTGATGTCATCACCCGGCGCGCTACTCGAGAGTAGGCCGCGGAGCCCGCTGGTAGTAGCCGCCGGCGCTGGACGGGAGCGGACGGGCCGAGAAGGTAAGCAGTGGCGGGGAAGGGGGCTTACCCCCCCCCCGGAGCCGTCCGCTTCTATCCGCTGGCGCCCGCGGGCGCCAGCGGATGGAAGCGGGCGGCCCCAGGGGGGGTAGGGAGCGCGGGGGAGGGGACTTACCTGCCGGGGCCGTCCACAGCGGACGGCCCCGGGGGGGAGGGAGTTAGGCCCCCCCTCACCCACCCGCCGCCATTTTTTCCTCATAGACTTGCATTGCAATTCAAGTCTATGGGGAAAAAAATGGCGGCCGATCCAAAAATTTACGATTTTTGGGTCGGGATCGGACTCGATCCGGTCCGGGGGGCCTCCGATTTTGTCCGAACCGGTCCGGGACAAAATTGGAGGTCCCGATCCGGGTCCCGATCCGATCCGGGGGGGTCCGTGCACACCCTTAATAGAAATTGAGTAAACAACTCCTTCAAATAAATAAATTCAATGGAACCTACCTCTGAGGAGACATGTATAGTATTGCCCTGTTCGGGTAATTTTCCTCCCATTGTACCTATAGATTCAAATTTCACCCTCTCGCATGATGCAGACTCAGAGGGGCCAGCAAGAACCTGTACTTTTAAGGAAGTCCCCTGCAGTCTGTGAAAGAGCACATGCTTTTGGTGTGGAATATCAGATTTAATCCCTGCTAGCTCTAAGGCAGCAGCATTAGGAGGACCTCTGCTCAAAGTTGTGGTGAACTATTACTAGTTAGTGTGTATATACAATACTGCAATAGATATACCAATGTTCTGAGTCAGTATAATAAACCATCTGGCATAAGTAATTGTAAGTGGACAGTAAGCTTCCCACACTCCTGCTTGGTACCTTATTACACAATCTCATACATTTCTACTCAGCAGTAAGTCCTACTGAGTTCAATAGGGCAAATACCTAAGTAAGTGGGTGCAGGACTGCAGCCTTAGTGCTGAAGTGAAAAGCATCATGATTAGAGGAAGTCCATGAAAAGTTAGAACCAATGCAGAAATCCCCATTCTAATGTTTCACCTCACTGTGTAATAGACATTCAATTAGAAACTGTCCTACAGGGCTGGGTCAGGGTCAGCCTCTGGGCCAACCCATTTAGCAGTCAGCAGGCAGGCAAAAGGTCAAAGCACAGTTTTATCATTCAAATGAAAGGCCAATTCAAAGCAGAAGTAGCCAGGGAAAAGGTCAAGAGCACAGAATTACCTATCCACCACAAAGGAAGTCAAAAAGCAGGAGGCCTTCACAGGGTCCAGTGATCACCCACACAAGAAATCAATCCCAGCAGTAAGGTTTCAAGATACCAAGTGCTGAAATAAGAATGTTGTTCCAGCAGCTGACAAGTCTCAACTGAAAGCCTATATAGCTAGGTCTCCTAGACTACACCAGATACAGCTGCAAGCCATTTGTCTAAGCTTCAGAGCCTCCCTACTTCTCAGAAGACCCTTGCTCTCAATTGGATATTTACTCTCAAGGAGTCTGGATGTTTTGGGCCTTGAGGTGCACACTTTGCCTCTGATTAACAGCCTGTGCCTGTGCTGAACTGGCACCTTCTTAAACTGGGTGAGGCACATTCCTCACCACTGTTGAAGGGCATGCTTTAGCTTCCCTACCGATGCTCGGGGTGGTGGTAGAACTAGAATCAGGGGGTTTCGTGTGGTCTTCAAGCTCTCCATCTAAAGAGTCTGAGACAGCCATGACGGAATCATAGAATTGGAAGGGACCTTGTAGGTCATTAGGCTTGATGAAGGAAATCCAGAGCTAAAATATTCCCCCGCAGGTGGCTGTCCAGCCTCTTCTTGACAGCAAGGAAGAACCCTCTAGGTAATTGGTTCAATTACCAACCTGAAAGTGGACAGGGAGACATTTTTCTTCCTCTCTCATAATACTCATCCCATGAAGCTGAATGGTGGGAAATTCGGGACAGATAAAATGAGGGATTACTTCACACAGCACATATTTAAACTATGGAATTTGCTGTCACAAGATGTAGTGATGGCCACCAATTTGGTCGCTTCAAAAGTGGTTGGACAAATTCATGGAGGATAAGGCTATCAATGGTTATTAGTTCTGATGGCTCTATACTACCTCCAGTATCAGAGGTTGCTGGGGAACATGGCTGGGAGGACACTGTTGCACTCATGTGCTACTTGTGGGTTCCTGGTGGACAACTGGTTGGTCATTGTGTGAACAGAGTGCTGGACTAGATGAATCCTGGGTTTGATCCAGCATGGCTCTTCATATGTTCTCTTACTGTCCAGATGTTCCTCCTAATGGGTCCTCATGTGCTTTGCAGATGGCTAGGAGAGTTGAAGGTGGTCTGAACATAAGTATTTTATAGGTACCTCTGGGCTGGATGCACAAAAATATGTCACAGATGCAATTGCACAGAAATCTTAGGTAGTAAAATGAATTCTGGGTTAACCAGGATAGACTCTTTGTCCCCTTAGTTCTGTATTGTCTGCTCTGACTTGCAGCAGAATTCCAGGGTCTCAGATAGGTTTCTTTCCCTTCACCTACTGAGATCTTTTTCACTCGAGGTGCCAGGATTGGGATCTTCTGCATGTAAAGAGTGTTAGCCAACATTCATCCTACTTAGAGTAGACCTCTTTGCAATGAACAAGACTTATGTTCACCATGACCAGCTTATGTCCTATTTATTTCAATGGGCCTACTCTAAGTAGAAGTGATATTGGATAAAATCCTTTGCAAGTGATTTACCATGGAGCTATGGTTCCTGCCTGAGTAGTGGACCTGAGCTTCATCCATTTCTGACTCATGGATATGACCCATCATCATGCTTCATGTTTCCCCTTCTAATCAGCCAGTCACAACCTAATCTGGCCCTGTAGAAGATATGAGACTGATTGGATAATTCACTTCCCACCAAGAAGCTCATGGTTCTAATCTTGTATTCTTTCCCCCTCCCCCCACACCCAACAATCTTATTAGTAATCCTTTGTGCAAGCCGCTGTCTACCTTCTTCAGAATTCACTCCCACATCTGCAATACAGAGAGTAAGTTTCCCTGAAAGAAGGTATGTGAAGAACTCTCAAGCACTACATACATTTGTGTGTTTATTACATTTTATAAAATAAACATAGGAAAGCTCATTCTTAATTTTCACAGAAAATAGGTAACATTTGCACTGACTTAGTTGGTTTTAGCATTTTTTCCCTTTCCCTCCCAGCCTTTGCTGCTTCAGATTGCAGTACCCAAAATAGAATGGCTTATTACCCACAGATCAGAAGGTTAATAAGAACATCAACAAAACAAATGTACTAAATTAGAACAATGCATTAACATTCATTAGTAGCTCTCCATTGATTCCTTTGGCATGCTGCTTTTGCTATTGCATTAGCATCCGGCAATAATTGTTATGTCAAAAGATGAGACCCTCACGGCTCAGCAAGAACCCTCTGGAGATGTCCTCATATGAAAGTCAATCAGAAAAGGGATCCTGTAAGGAAACACTTCATCCACTGGGGAGCAGCTGTCACTGCCTCCATGTTCATTTGAAAGGCTCAGCAGCTTCTTAAAGAAATAACTTGATGCCCTGAAAAACATTTTGTTAAAGAGTCCCACCTAAATCTTTGTTTATTGTGATTGTGGGTTCCATACAGGTTTTCAGTGATTATGAATCATTAATGCTCTACCAGACAGGAACTGATCCATTAACTTAGGTGACATGACCAGACGTTTGCTCTAACATACTAGGTAACAGTTCATATACAGTAACCACAGCAGAATCCTAGGCTCTAGTTAAGCAGGTTGGGAGGTTCATCACACGGGACTGAAATTCTGCTTCCAGAGTCTTTGCGGGATTAAGATCGACTTCTTTACACGCGTGGACGTGTGATTTGCAATCCAGGAATTCCATCCTCAGCAAGTTCTATGTTTCATTTTACAGCCACTAGATGGTGCTGTGATTATGTTGTAAAAATCTGAACAGATCTATGATTTTCACCCCAAAACACGTCCATTTCCCCTGACACGCATCTTACATGCATCTTACACGCATCTTACATGCATCCTACATGTGTTCGCTAATACGCACACTCAAACTGTCCACACACAGCACCCCAAATCCCCATTCCCCTCTGCCTGTCCATTGTATCCATTTCTGCAAAAGTCAAGCTGCTTGCAAGTGATTTAGCAGTACAAGAACTAGGAGCTTGTCAAAATCGCCATTGCTCCTTCTTCTCCATGTGAGACTCCATTATACACAATCAGGGATGCGCGTAGGCTACCTGACTTAGAGGAACCAGGAGTGTGACTCATCCAGATGTGACCATAGCACACCTGGAGAGGGACAAAATGATCATATAAGGGAATGATAGAAGTGAAGGGACGTTGCAAAGCATCTCTGGGTACAAGTAAAATAGCACATGGCAATGCAATGCCACGTCTGGCCACTACTTGGGACTACTCAAGAGTAAAACAGTTGGCCAAATGATGTCACTGGGGCTATAAACCAATGGGATGAGGGCTGATGACGTGTAACTTTTGGAGTATAAAAGCACTGTTTGAACCTTGGTGTGGTGTGACTCTGGAAAGCAGCGTTAGCGTCCGGAGGTCACCTATTCTGCGCAGAATAATAAATTAGTTTCCAAAGCTTCAGGAGGTCTTTCGTCAAGTGTTTCTTATCTGGACTTTGGACACTTGGGAATAGCATAATTTATGCAACAATTATAGCACTACACTACCATTTCACACAGCCGATGGATCAGATTAACGTCCCTTATCGCACTAACTCCGATCTTTTTGAAAGTGGGGATAAAGGTCATAAACCACAGGAGGGACCCTGGACATTGATGACGTCGTGTAAAAGACCCACAACCGTCCGTGATCACCCAATCTTGATTGCATGAAATAGGTCCTATGTGGAGAAGCTCTAGAGAGCCTTAGGATCCTGAGTAGACTATGCCAACAGTACAGTGACATTAGTGGGTCACCAATGCATCGGGATAAATGCAGATGGGACTACTAATGTGCAACTTGCCACTTGTCGCTGCAGTTATTCGGGCATGGACATGCCCTGTATGAATCATTACTAGGAGAATGTTAACACATCCTGGTACAACCAGAAAGGGTGTCTTCTGTATCAGGCTGTGTAAAGACATGTTCTCAGTGTGTTATACTTGCCACTTCTATTGAAATCTCTCTCTTGGTATCATACAGTCAGAAAAGACCCAAAAGGCTACCTAGGCTGGATCACAACAGAATGAGATGGTAAGATCCAAGGCGGGAGAGTAGACTGTACTACTTCAGATTGCAAGCAGCACCATTTCTGAATGCTATTCCTCATTAAAATCAAAAACAAAGCAAAAGTGTCCTGCAAGTAGAAATCTAGATAAAGGTTCTAATTACGGTTGTGCTAGATTTCTACTTGCAGGAGGTTTTTTTTAATGCTGCCCTGTGTGACTGCATGCAAGTAGAAAGCTACATAGCAGTGACTAGAACCTTCCTCTCTGATGTGGTGGTTTTCTATTTGAATGATTTATTGTTTTTTATGTGGAAGGGCATGCAACAATGATGAAGTGGTATAGTCTGAAGTGATACAATTAGATGCGGTACAGTGAATTCTATCTCCTTGGGTTTGACCATCTCATTTAAAAATGTGATCTGATCCCCTACCTGCATTCTGTAGCCCATTTTACACTTCAGGATTCTATCACCTCATTTTCCATCTCATTCTACTGCAGGTCTAGTCCTGCCCTTGCTTGACCCCTTATAACTTACTCAAGGAAGTGAGCGAAGCCATACACCAGAAGGGACAGACATACTGATGGGAGTTAACTGAATTTATTCTTGGCTATCTTCTGAGGCAGACTTTTTACTGCCTGTCACTAAACCAGGTAGACGCTTGCTTAGAGTGTTCATTCCCTGACTAATCCAGATGGCTCCTCAAACCACAGGAAGTTTTCTTCTTTAGATGACTCATACTTTTCAACGGATATTTATGAAGTTGTAAGCAGTCTTTTAAAAGTGCTGTGATTTTGGAAACAGAGGCCAGATTCTGTTCCTGCAGACCTCTGTAAAAACTGCAATCACCTCCTGCTTGTTCCTGTATTATTGTACAAATTGTTTTGACAAGCTCCCTGTTTTATCTCGAGCCTTATACCTAATGGGCTTAAACAAGTTTGCACAAGCTAGTTTTTGTGTAACATTCCTACCCATCATTTGTTTGACTGAAAAAAGAAAAGAAAAGAATATCTCATGCAAGTTAATTAAGAAACAAGGACCTGGCATCTCATGCCTTGTTCCTTCCAAGTTACAGACTTAAAATATAATAATGACACCAAGCTGTTGCTAAATGCTTTTGTTAGAGATGGCTTATAATTTAACTGCTAGGTGCTGCTAATAATGCAGTAGAGCAACAATGGGATGCTTTCTTTTTCTATCTTGTAGAACTAGATCTTAGGGAGATGGAAAGACATGCCTGGCAGATATTCAACAAGAGAAGCTTTTTCTAGCATGGATATGAAAAATGTCACCTGTTGAATTTCTGCCTATTGTGAAGGATCCCGGGCAGGGAAAAAAAGTGGCAACCATAGCTACCAAGCTGAATCATTTGGGCCTTGAGAAATAAAACGTTTCAGATAGCCTGAGTAAGTGAGTCAGTCATCACAGGGCAGTGAAGCTAGCAGACTGCCTTCCCCTATATACACCTAGTGACCTTTAAGGTCTACAGAGGAGGCCTTGTTGGCTATTCTGTGATCAACATTGTCATGTAACATCATGAAAGTGGGCCTTCTCAGTGATGCCCACACTCTGGAACACCCTCCCACATGTAGTTCGAGAGGCAGAAAATGTGATTTTTAAAAAACCTTCTGAAAACTTAGGCAGGATCTTTAAAGCACTTTATAACAGTAGTGACAATTGTTTTGGAGTGTGTCCTGGGCCCCAACAGTTGTCAGTACTGTTACAAAGCGCTTTGAACCACTTTAAAACAGCAGTGTAGATCCACCCTTGTTTGTGCAACATTTCCCTGTCTTGTAACTGATTATGACGCAGCTCCATTTTATTGTTTTGATTTATTTTTGTTGCTGTAAGGTGCAACAGTTTATTGTTGTATTGCATTATAGATGTATTTTTAATAGTGGTTTTTAGTATTTTTGTATGTAAACAGCTTAATTTTATTATATTAAGTGGTTTATAAGTATTATTAATAAATCTTCAAAAAGAAAACCCTGAAACAAGGCATCTAATTCAGAAAGAGAAAGAGTGTTGAGATGAAAAAAAAAGAGATGGAAGAAAATGTGAATGAAACATTGGTAGTAGTGGGGACTTTTTCTTCCTCACTGCTATTTTCCAGCTGCTTCAGTTTCTTGCATGGCTCTTTCCTTTCCTCTTTTTGCCCTTGTCAAACAGAATATTAAAATTGCTTCATAAGCAAATGGTTTGGTCCCTTTGTTATTGTACCGCTTACAGCACAATCCTATGTGATTCCTCTTTGATACTTGTAAGCCTCTGAATCTGAAGGCTAATGAGTATCCATTGCAGAGCAGGAGGCACAGCAGACGCGATCTTCGCCTCTACCACACCTCCAACTCTACATTTCAGCTAGATGGGCTTTTTTAACCCATCTAGCTGAGGTGTCGCAGAGGAGTGGGGAGAAGGAGCCTGCAGAGGCCTGGGCATAAAGTGTAAGCTGGCCTTTCCAGTCCCCTCCCATCCCCACCCATGGGAACACCCCGTTTACTTCCTTTCTGAGGATGCTTTTTGACCTCAGAGAGGCAACTGACCTGATTCTCTCTGCCCTGGTTACAAGGGGGAGGGAAGCTCGGATTCCAGGAGCTGAGGTCAGAGCACTGTCTTGGATCCAGGTATCTGAAATATCCTTTGTCTCCTGGTGAAAGTATCCTAGAAGGAGGAATCCATCTTGACTGGTTAGAACAGGCAGACTGTGCCAAGTAATTTAACAGCAATTGGATGAATCCTTTCCTCATAAACCATTAAGGCAGCAATCCTATACCCACCTACCCAGGAGTAAGCCTTATTGATTATTTAGCTCAGAGTTACTTCTGAGCAGAGATGTATAGCAGAGGGCCTTCAGCCTTCTCTGGTAGCCTCTGGTGTCACCCATTCTCCTGTGTACCTTGCCATACAAGCCATCACTACTGCCACATGGAGAATGAGAGAGTGGCCAAGTTTGCATGATCGCAGCTGGGTTAATAAGCCATAATAGCCTATTTCTCCTGCTGCATGTGCCAATGACGTGCCAGGAAGATTCACATAATTACCCTCGGCAACACAGATTGTCATGTCATGTGAACACAGCCAGGGTGGTTTGTTGCCATGGGTAACAAGACACCCAGAACCCATGGGCGACCAGCATGCACTGGGTGGTTAACAAACCACTGGGGCTTATTAACTGCCCTGTGATTCTGCAAACAGGCAGACTGGCAGGCAAGTTTAGAGGCTCATTTGGTCCCTCCATTATTTGGTGGAAATGTGGGCCTCAATAATAATAATTAAAAGGTTGACCCTTCCAACTGTATAGGATTGTGCTGTTAGTATATTTCCCTGAAAGCTGGAGTTCTAGCCAGGAACCAGGATAAGTAGCATAGTTGGGAACTATACTGGGCCATGCACTCTTTCAGATGGGGGTGAGGAAAAAGAGAAGAGCTAGATAATTTTCTGAAGGGGCAGTACCCCCACAACACTGTCTCACTTGCTGGGCCACTGTTCCGCTTCTTAGCCACTATGAAACACTAATTATAACATAGCAGCGGTAGCAATGCTACATTTCACCCTCAGAAAGAGCAGCGTACATGCTCAGATTGATTTCCTTCTTCTTCTAGAAATAACACAACTACATCAGATGTATATTTTTGGATCATTGAAAGCTTGTGCGGGGTGGGGGTGGGAGGATGCACAGCTGTGCCAGGGTGGGAAAAGGTCACGTCTCATATGATAACAGATTAGGAGTCCCCAAATCGGAGCAGGAAACAAGATGCAGGCCTCAACCCGACAGATGTTCACAATATTACAGATGCCGTAACCCGCCCGTATGTTTTGTGAGCAAGCTTCTGCCGCGACGACTAGCAGATAGAGATCTGCGTCAGTTACCAAATTATAAAATGTTCAGCTGTTTCAGCCAAACTGAGATCACATTCTGCAGGACTGCTTGTGCATGATAGCAACCGGCACAGTAAGCACATGGAGCGGCAAAGCTAGTGCAGATATTGGGACCGGATGTTTCCTGCACACCACCTTTTCCTCCCATTCATTTGTGAGACTGAATGGCCGACCACTGGCAGCCGTTTGGCTCTTGAAGTAGCTTTTTGTGGCGTTGTTGTTCAGCCCAGCAAATTAGTGCCCTGAGCATCAAGATAAGCTGCATCTCAATGTCTTAAAGAGAAAAAAAAAACCTAGCTTGTCAGTGGTGGTGACGCTTTCAAAGACCGTGGTAATTATCTATATAGCGCATGAAGGACTATGTTCTGTAACAAATGCACCGTTGCCTGGAGATTTTCCCCAGGGGAAACATGAGCCAGAACTTCCAAGAGGCAACAGATATGATTATCTCAGTAAAAGCAGGTGGGCCTCAAGGGAGATATTACAAGTGATACTCCTAGAAGAGCTCTGCCTTATTGATGGTAATCAGGGGTTGCTAGGTTAATGGAGTGATGAACAGACCTAACCGGATTGATGGTCCCATTATATAAGAACTAGGGTGACAAGCGTTAATCGGTTTAATTGGTGGATTAATCAACTAAACTTTTAGTTGATTAATATGTGGGAGCACATAATTGGCGGGACTGAAACCAGAGATCACATTTGTTTGATTTTGTGTTTAGATTATTTTTATTGTGATAAGTTACTTTTTCATGGTAATTGAACAATTGTTCTAATAAGTTACTTTTTCATTGCAATTTTACTAATTTATCTCACACAATGTTCCATATCTCACAAAGGCACCAGTGACTAGGTAATTAGCAAATTTATTTACATCCAACTGAGTAATCCATTAAAATCTCTGTGCTTAATTAACTAAAGACTTTTTTATCAGTTGACAGCCTTAATAAGAATATAACAAGCCAGTGACCTTATGAAAGGGTATTTGTGACTGAGATTACAGCCTATTAAATCCACAAAATGAACACTATCAATTTATTTTAACTTTTGTAAACCACCCAGAGAATTTCAGCTATTGGGCAGTATAGAAATGTAATAAATAAATAAATACTATTTGGGCAGTTGGATGCAGACTAAGTTAATCGAACTTAGTTGAAATCAGTGGGACAAATTAGTTGTAACTTAACTCCCCTTGATTTCTTTGGGAACTACTTTCAAATGAGTTAGTCTGCATCCAATCCTATTGTGTCTATTGTTTGATAGCAGTGACTTAGGCCAGATCTACACCAAGCAGGATGTAACACTTCGAAAATGTTTTGAAAACTGTATATGAAGTGTTTCATAGGCCCCAACATTTGTCAAAACCATTATAAACCGTTTTAAAGCCGTAGTGTAGATCCTGCCTTAGTAAACATTTTCACTAAGTTTAGAGTTAAGATTTTTAGAGTTTAGTCATCAATGGAGAAATTCAAGAGGATACTTCCTTTACTTATGTTCTCAAGTAAATATTTATAAAATACACAGGAATCTACTGCCTCTTACTCAACATAAGATTTAGCCTTAACTTTAGGAAGACCAAATTACTTAGTAGAATATATCAGTAGTCTATTACTTCAACATAATATTTCTATTACTCCAATAGAATATTTCATATATTTAATGGAGACTGCTGCATTCTCTCTCTCTCTCTCTCTCTCTGATACACACACACAGACACACCCCTTAGAGTTTTACTCCTAGCTTTCAAAATAACTCTGTAATACTAGACATGTAAATGCCTTTATAAGCAATGTTACCAACTCACAGAATACCATCTAATAATGTGAAATAGCCACAGCACCAAAAGAAATATATATTTTGATCTCTAATAGGATAATAATTCCTTAATAGGTAAGCTTAGACATCAGAAACAAGCAGGTTACACAAATCACGAATGACAATAACCCTGTTGAGATGACACTCTAAGCTAGGGGTGTGCAACGGATCGGGTCCGATCTACGATCCGGACCCGATCCAGGCAAAACCGGATACAGTTATCCGATTCCGATCCCTAGCATCTGGATCATCCAATCTAATCCAATCTGATCCGAAAGGACCCAACCCGGATCAGAAAAGATTGGAGGATCGGACCTCAGACCTCATCCCCCCTCCCCCACTCTCACTCCTTACCTGCTGCCTCCTCGCTGCTGTCCACTGCCATCCGCTGCTTCCGTACTACTGAGAAACAGGCCTTGCGGCCTGTTTCACAATAGAGCGACGGCTCACCGGGCAACGTCATCACTCGGCGTGCCCTCGCTCTACTGTGGAACAGGCCACAAGGCCTGTTTCTCAATACTACTGAAGCAGCGGGCGGCAGTGGATGGCAGCGAGGAGGCAGCAGGTAAGGAGCGAGAGTGGGGGGAGGGGGAGGGAGGTGAAGGTCCCCCGTTACCTGCTGTCATCCCGTGCTGCCGTCTACTGCTTCCATACTGATAAACAGGCCGCAAGTGAGTGGGTGGGGGACAGGGAAGGGGAGGTCCCCACTTACCTGCTGGGGCTGTCCGCTGCTGCCCACTGGTCCCTTCTACTGAGAAACAGGCTTCGCAGCCTGTCTCTCAGTAGCGTGCCAGGTGATGACGTCACCCAGCACGCTCCTGAGAGGCAGGCCGCGAAGCCTATTTCTCAGTAGAAGGGACCAGCGGACGGCAGTGGACGGCCCGGGCAGGTAAGGAGCGTGAGTGGGGGGGAGGGACAGGGGGGGAGTTAGGTCCCCACTCACCCACCCCCAAATTTTCTGCATAGGCTTGCATTGAGGGAAAGCTTTCTTTCCCTCAATGCAAGCCTATGGCGAAAACACCTAAAATGGTGTCCGATCCGAAAATCGGATGTCTGATTTTTGGATCGGAATTGGATACGATCCGAACCGGGAAGCCTCCAATCCAATCTGATCCGATCCGAGGCATCGGTTACAGTTCCAATTCCGATTCCAATCCGATTTTTTGGGTCCATGCACACCCCTACTCTAAGCCACTGGTTAAGCATTTTGAGCTAAACATTATGGCTTAACATGTCGTGTGAACCATGACTTGGTGTCATGTGACCTATTCCTAACCATGCTGGCTACATAAACATGGTTTAAACACACTCACTAACCATTTGTTGCAAAAGGGTTAGCGGCTTAACCATGGTTTAGTATGTCATTGAACAGGCCCAATACTATGTGTAGAAGGATGCTGGGCATTCTGCACTGGATAATAAATGGTGTCATCAACACATTCAACCTACCCCCTCATTCACAGTGGCAGCAATGTGAGGGCTCTGTTTTCCCTCAATGATATCATTCCATATGATTGGCACCACGGTTCTGTGATGTCCTCACATAATCCCTGATTGGCTGAGATAGTGCTAGAAGGAAGAACACAGGTTTTGTTTTGTTTAAATGAGCAGAAGGAACTTCTAACTGGGGCCATAAATAGTTGACGACTAGCACAAAAATGTAATTTGGAGGGGGGGATTCAGTGAATATTTCAACCCCCAAAGTCCCCCTTTGCTGCAAAACTATACACTAACGATAACTGCAGCAGGACTATATATTGAACTATTTTAAAGCTATGTAAAGGTCTGCTGCCTCATATTTTCCCATTAAGCCTTCTCACTTCCTCAATGCAACATAAGTAGCTATTTTTAATTGACAGGTGTTGGAAAGATTGAAGGGACTTGCATGTGGCTATTTTAACTCATGGGAAACTCTCAGCAGTTAATTAAACATTTGTTGCAAAGTACCCCTTGGATTCATATGCTGTTGCCTGATTCTGCAGAGTTGCCTCACAGATATCCCTCCTTTCCCCTTACATAGGCCCTTTCCACACCAGGCAAAATGCCTGCGATGGACACACAGGGAGTAGTGGGGGTTGGGTTCTTTCTACCCACCCCCACCCCCCGAATTGCAGAAGGAGAGCTGAGATGGAGAGAGACAGTGGCTGAGTTCGGACGACACTTTAGGCAACTGAGGGGGGAAGAGGCAACTGTCTGTTGTGTTGATTATTGTGTCGTGGGGGGGGCGCACACAACAAACAGTATATTATTTAACAACAGGGAAAAACAAAAGGCTGCTCCGTTGTTTACCAGAGACCCATTGCTTCTCATGAGGCCGGGACTTCCAGCCATGCAACGGGGGAGGGGCAACGTGTTGTGTGTCAGGCACCGCAAAAATAACGAACTGTCAGTTGCCTCTTCCCCCCTCCATTGCCTAAAGTGTTGTTCGAACTCAGCCAGTGACTTGCCTAAGGCCATTAAGGTCCCAATCCGATGCCTGTTTAGACAGAGAAAAGTCTTAAAACTCCCAACATTCCAGAGCTTGCTAAGAGCTGTAAGACTTTTTTTTTTCCTGTCTAAACATGCATGCATTGCGTCCTTAGCGAATTTGTGACTCAGGTGAGATTTTTCACTTCCCAGCTCGCTCTGCTACACCAGCTCTGTGTCAAAACTCTGTCAAACAAATCATCAGGATTTCTGCATTGAACAAACAGAAGAAACAGGTATCGTAAGAAAAGACTCTGTTCTTTCTCTTGTGAACAGTTTGGCAATTCTGCTGCTGTTAGAACCCAATTCAGTGCAGGCAAAAATCCCTTTCCTGGCAACAAGTGAACAAAAAGACAAACAATCACACACACCCAACAACAATTTTAAAAAGGCAGGAAGGCATCCACACTCACACACACACAGAGAGAGATTTGCATAACTGTGGAATGTTACAAGCTGTTCCTTTCATCCACTGAGGCCAGCAATACGTGAAGCTCAAACATTCAAAAGCATTAAAAGCAGGCATCACGGAAGAACATTTATCTTGCCATATGTTGGAGACTTTCACCACATGGCCCTACCAAGCAAAGAATGTCCTTCACGGTGAATGGGAGGAGATAAATCTCCCATATCAATTGAGATCTTTCAGCGTTACTGCGCGAACATCTGGCAACATGGAACTATCACTTACATTTAAGTCTCTAATGCTCCTTCAGCTACACATTTTACTGTCCACATGTTCACACAATTTGCACTCATTAAAAAAACACACTTTGCTGTTGATGATTAGTCTTTGACAGCAACCTTCTTCTAGGTCCCATTTACCAAAGATTAACTGCGATCTTTGTAACCCTCTACATTTAAGGATAAAATGACATCCCGTGAAAATATTGCTGAGGAAAGAAACAGCCTGCTTCAAATATAGTAATTACCTAGTTTAGTTTCTCTATATGTTTTCTTTTAGTTCTATAGAGTAATTTCTCTTTTAAGGGGCTCCTAATAACTCTCTATTATGCTTAGAAGCAATATTTGCATTCATATTCCATTACTCCTAGGGTGACAATATGAAAAAGAGGACAGGGCCCTGTATCTTTAACAGTTGTATTTGAAAGGGGATTTCAGCAGGTGTCATTTGTATACATGCAGCACCTGGTGAAATTCCCTCTTCATCACAATAGTTAAAGCTGCAGGAGTATAGCTAGAATGACCAGATACAAAAGAAGGGCAAGGCTCCTGCAGCTTTAACTGTTGTGACGAAGAGGGAGGTTCACCAGGTGCTGCATGCATACAAATGACTCCTGCTGAAAGTCCCTTTTCTACGCAACTGTTAAAGATACAGGAGCCCTGTCCTCCTTTCCATACGGTCACCCTAATTACTCCATTTGTTTGTTAATTTGGGTGAGGGCGGGGAAGATGTTTGTATTGTGCTTGGGTCAACTCTCACAACCTGCGTACAAATGCTTAAATTCTCCTGTCAGCTCTAATGGCTGCCATGCTTCCTTGCTACTACCTTCTATTTTGCTGGCTGTTGCCATAGCACCTCAAATGGTGGCAATGCAGAAAGTGGTGTCATGGTGGCAAATGTGGGAAGTTAAAGTGGTGGTTGAAAACAGGGGTGTTTCAAAGCGTTGTCATACCCTCTGAAACTGAATGTGCTCAATATGGGTCTTCCCTGAAACTTCATATACAACTTTCCTAATATAGCTTATTTTTAAGTTTGGATATTATCTTGTTCAGTAAAGGACTGTATATTGTGATAGATTGTTTGTTTGTGTGTGAGAGAGAGGGGGGAGGGAGGGGGGGAGAGAGAAAGAGAGAGATTCCCATAGTGCTTGGCTCTGAAGTCCTGGGCAGGATCTACACTACTGCTTTAAAATGGTTTATACCAGTAGTGACAACTGTTGGGGCCCAGGACACAATCCATATACAGTTTTCAAAATGTTTTCAAAGTGTTATATACTGCTTGGTGTAGATCTGGCCCTAGAAAGAAAGACAAGATGGAAAAAGAGATACTTCCAGTGTTAGTGCTATGCAGGGCCAGTCCAAGACATTTTGCTGCCTGAGGCAAAGGTCAAGATGATACCGCCCTCCATTTCACATCCCGAAGGTAACTGGACTGGCAATTGAATCTGACTTCAACACTGGCAATGGGATACCATCTTCCACCATACCTGAGGGCAGCAGGCTCATTTAGGGGTTCAAGCAAGCTGTGCGTTATGCCTGGGGGGCTCAAGAGGAATGGCTGAGAGGCTGCCACCACTGCCCCCAGCATGTGCCACCTGAGGTAGTTGCCTCACTTTACCTTATAGTAAAGCTGTCCCTGGCACTATGAGGCTTTGTCCTTGCATGTGCAAGGCATACACAACTCAAATGTGGACAACAAATGAGGATGAGTCACTGCTCTCACATGCCAGCAACTATCCACCTCTGCCTTGTGGTAAACAGATGGATAATTAGGATGACTCTGAAAACTTAAGGGATTTCTTTGTAAGGCCCTAAGCCACTAGTTTTCAAGATTTTAGACCCAGGGCCTAACATTAACCCACTTTTACTTATACTTCACAATGTATCTGTCTGCCTTTCTCTTTCTCTCTGTCTTTGATCCTCTTTCTCTTCCTCCTACTTAGCTCAGGCCCACACAACTTGTGACCCAACAGGCCACAGGCCACCTGTGATATATGTGACTGCATCTTTAAAGAGGTCACTTCCTGTCCCTCCTGAATCTCTGGCAGTCAGACGTGTTCTGTGCTGGAGTTGGAATAACGGTTGCTGTTCTCTTGGTGGAGCTGCCTGAGTTTTGACTCTGAAGACAGATAGCCCACTTCATGCTTTCTCCTGAATGCATGAGGGCTTAAACTTGAGACGGGGATGCATGCGCTGGTCCTGTCCCTATGTGCATTCAACATGGAACTGAGGGGTAAACAAGCACAGATGGGGACATGGGGGTGGGGCCAGTATGTTCAGCCGTATTCCCTCCCCCAATTTAAGTCCTCGAGCATTGAGGAGAACACATGAAGGGGGCTTTTCTGAGAGCTTGGAATGTATAAATATGTATGTTGCCTCCTGAACCCGCACATCAACAGAAATATTATATGATGTCAGAAATTCTTGAAAATACATTGACAATTATCACAACATGCATCAGTCATAGGTCCCCTCACAAGAGTTCAGTTTGATGCCTGGTTGCCCGATTATGCACATATATGAAGAAGCGCATTTACCCCTAATACCAATTCACGAGAGTCAGTGAAGCACATTATGGGCTATATGAAATGCGCTTCAAAGTTATTTACATGTGGAGAATCACATGTTTACATGGCCATAAGGCGCTTTAACTCCTGTGGCAAATTAAAACTCGCTATTTAACATGCATTCGAAAATGCGAATAATCGGAGATAAAAAGCGCCTCAATCCCCGATTTGCACTCCGCTCTTGTAGAGGTAAAATTTGTAATGCGCCTTGAAAGAGCTTCAAATCGCTCTTGTAGAGGCACCCATATACAGTGGGCCATCAGGGTATGATGATAAACCTCCCGTCTTTGCTGCCTGCCAAGAACTGTAGAAAGAAAGAAAGAAAGAAAGAAAGAAAGAAAGAAAGAAAGAAAGAAAGTCAAGCTTTCTTTGGTGGAGGCTATACTGGATGGCTGGAGGCCTACATCCATCTTTGTGAGTCACGTTGTCTCCTACGTTTCTGTATGCTCTCTAATTTTCTCATTTCTCTCTTTTTCTGGGACAGGGGATTAAGCCAAAAAGGAGAATGATGGAAGTGTCACTTGAAGTGCTCAGATTATGAATATATGAGGGTGGACGCTTAATGAAATCCACAACCTTGACTCCTTTCCCCTAATTTTAGCCCAGTCATAACCCCCCTAGCCTTCTAAATCAAAATACAGTAGCTAGGGAACGTCTCTAAAGAAGGCTTAACCTCCTGTAATCCCCTGTGATTCAAGTGTTGGTCACTTCCCCAACCTTACAAGTGTGAACAAGTTGTGAGCTACAATGGCTTATCAGCTGAAGACAAGAAGTCTTAATGGTCTCCGTCAAGCGGCTCCATTAATGGTGGAAATACGCATGGCCATCTGGGGAATCTCAGGCAGCTGGATTGGGGCCTCAGGTCTGAGGTTCCCCACTCCTGCTCTAACAGCTATAACTTCAAGGGAGGACCCTTGCTTAGATACCTGCTGTATGCCAGATCATGGCTTGGATAACAGGGGGCTTTGCTTCTGTTATCCCTTTAGGTGAATATTTCCAAAATACTAAAGAGCATTGAAAATCAGTCCATTGTTGTTGTTCGTTCCTATGGGACCACTATGCAATATACAATGCTCTTTTACACTGTAAAATCTTTTCTTCCATTTTTATCTATGACCCTGTTCAGACAACATGCTAAGTCATGGTGGTTAACCATTTTGAGCTAAACATTATGGTTTAGCATATCATGAACCATTCCTAACCATGGTGGCTACGTAAGCACGGTTTAAACATGCTCACTAGCCATTTGCTACAAAAGGGTTAGCAACATAACCATGGGTTAGTATGTTGTCTGAATAAGCCCTATGTAAGCCAGGGTTGCACAACCTGCAGGCCATGGGCCATATATCGCGTCCATGACTCCCTGCTGCTCCTGCTGACCCCTTAGGGTTGCTACTTCTGCACTACTAATGGCGATGGGTAAGCAGCAGCTCTCCCAATTGGGGTCGCTGGGGTAGGGTGGAGGATGTAGCCTTCCCCTCCCCAAGTGACCCCAAGGTACCTGGTGCATACACTCTTCTGTCTTTCACAGAAAGTGGAGCACTTTTTCTCCAACAAGAGAGAGTCTGGCCAATCCTTCAATGCCTGTGGGGAGGCACGCCAGAAGAACATGAATTGCATGAGAAAGATGAGCAAGAAACAGAAACAATATTTTTATATGCTTTTCATAGGACATTAAGGATATATGCCCCCACCCCACAAGCATCTATAGAGGTTTATCAAATCTAACAGAAACTGTTCTTGCTTTGAATGTGGAGCAAACATGTGGATACTTTTTAACATGGGGTCAATCTTTCAAACCACTGCATTGTAATAAACACTGATTATCACAGAATCAAGACACAGTCATCTTTGTGGCTATCAAGACAGCCCCCTATCCATTCCTGACATCCAACCAAGACAAAATCCTTCGAAACGACCTGGCACATTGACAACATGCCACAATGATCATCCTTTTGAATGAAATTCATTGACGAGTGACTGAGATAATGCCAAGAGCTTCCAGAACCAATTTGTCTTGCCTCTAACATGAGCGCGGAACAAAGAGACCCATTGAATTGCACTTTCTGGACAAAGAGGCAGGCAATAAATAAGTCAAATAAGCAAAAATAAGGTTGGGAGGGAACTGCTTAGGTCAAACAGAAACTTATTAACTATAGCACCACCAAGTGACCACATTTAAAACATCACATGCAGATGTTGCAAAGAAATAGAAAGTGAAAGAAGGCATACCAAGAGCTGAAATCTACATGAAAAAGGGAGAAGCCATGCCAAGAGTTCAATATCTACATGAAACTGCTGGAAAAGGTTATGCTCTCTCCAGATATGCTCACCTGGTACTTGCATTATGGTCTTCTTATTTTCCCAGGTGGTTTAGAAATGGTTTTTTGTGCTTTCAGATCTTTGCAAGGTTTCACCCTGGTTGTTGGTTTTATTTTTGGTTTTTATCATGTTTTACTGCTATTTTTACCTTTTTTTTACCTGCCTTGTTTATTATCACTGTTTTACTGTTGCTTTGTATTTTATGTTTTAATTTGTACACCACCCAGTGAACTGTGGTTACTGGGTGGTTTAAAAATCTATTAAATAAATAAAAATAAACAGACTGCTTAGTTAGGCTGACCATATGAAAAGGAGGACAAGGCTCATGTAACTTTAACGGTTGTAGAGGAAAGGGAATTTCAGCCGGTGTCATTTGTATGCAGTTAGTACCTGGTGAAATTCTCTCTTCATTACAACAGTTAAAGCTGCAGGGGCCCTGCCCTCTTTTGTATCTGGTTGCTCTAGTATAGTGCCTGCAACTTTAATTGTTGTGATGAAGAGGGGATTTCACCAGGTACTAATTGCATGCAAATGACGCAGGCTGAAATTCCCTTTTCTCTGCAACTGTTAAAGTTACATGAGCCTTGTCCTCCTTTTCATATGGTCAGCCTAGCTTAGTGGGTATCTTTATATGGGGCTAACATAGGCTGACCACATGAAAAGGAGGACAGGGCTCCTGTAACTTTAACAGTTGTAGAGGATTGGGAATTTCAGCCAGTGTCATTTGTATGCAATTAGTTCCTGGTGATATTCCCTCTTCATCACAATAGTTAAAGCTGCATGCACTATACTAGAGTGACCATATACAAAAGAAGGCAGGGCCCCTGCAACTTTAACAGTTGTGATGAAGAGGGAATTTCACCAGGAACTAATTGCATACAAATGACACTGGCTGAAATTCCCTTTTCTCTACAACTGTTAAAGTTACATGAGCCCTGTCCTCCTTTTCATGTGGTCAGCCTAGCTAACATCACCATTTATATGTGAATGTTGAAGATCAGGGATTTTTTTGGTGGGGAGGAGGATTGTCCCCATGGTGCCCCAAATGGGCTGGATGATGTCAGTGGGTGTGGCCCTGACCATTTTGCCTTTCTCCATGGTGATGCTGAGAAGAACAGCTCTTCCCCTCCCTCACTGGCTTAATCTGTTGCCCTCATGGGGGCAGCTAGTGCCATGCAAAGCCACCCAGCTGGTGCCGGAAAGAGCAGCCACCTTTCCCAGCACCAGCCAAGTACCCTGCCGCCTGCATCCCCACTAAGATTGGAGATAACAGTGAGGATTCCTCCAGGGTGCAGGGCCTGGAGGCCATGCCCTGCTCCCTGGAGGAACCCAAGGAAGCTCCATGGGCCAGACCTGAGCAGGCCAAATTTGACCCACGGGTCACAGATTCCACATCTCTGATGAAGACTGTACATAAGCACATAACAGAAGAATGTAAGAAGACACCTGCTGGATCAGGCCAAGGGTTAGGGTCCCCTCCATTGTGTTGGACTACAACTCCCATCAGCTCCAGCCAACCTGGCCAATGGTTTGGGATGATGGGAGTTATAGCTCAAAACACATGGAGGCCACCAGCTTCTAGAAAGCTGATCTAGTCCATCATCCTGTTTCCAGCTGTGGCTAACAAGTTCCTTCAATGAATTCCACACATGGGGTGTCAGGAAAGCACTTAGATAAGGCAATGCTAGCATTTTGCACACGAAAACAAATGTTAGTGCCACACATTTACTACATTGCTAAAGGACTGTCTCCTTTTGTGTGAGCTTCTTTGATCTGTAAAGTTGCTGGGGGGGGGTACTTTGAATTAGGGATGGGGAGAAATCTGTTCACATATTAATGTAAACTTCCTAATTTCGCACATTCAAACCACAAAACTGAGATATCCTTCGAAATTCAAAAGTTGAAGTGGAGTTCTCCAATCAAAAAATACACACAACGTGTGTATTTTAGAGGAAATAATGGTCGAAAATACATTATATTGGGGAAATTGTTTGCAAACAAATGTGTATGTTAGGCAAAAATGTATATATTCGGAGAATGTTCATGCAAACTTTATTTTTTTTAAAAAAAAAGCTCTCAAATTTCAGGATAAACCAAATGAAGATTGGAAAATGAGAAACAGAGGGAAAGAGACATTGACCGATTCATCCACCTCTGCTTTTTATAAACACCTGTGGGTTTCCCTCCTGGCCTTTAAGAGAATAGAATAAAATAAAAAGCTTTTTGAATTTTTTTTTTTAGGGGAGTGATCCTCTTTCTCTTGATATTATAGGCTAGATCTACACTACTGCTTTATAGCAGTATTGAAGTACACTGATAACTATTGAGGCACAATGCACATTCCATATGCTGCTTTCATAGTGTTATTTCTTGCTTTTTTATTCCACATTCATAATGATCTGACACAAGGTGTAGATCTGGCCACAGTTTGTTGTGGTTGTTTTATATTGGTTTGTAATGTTTCACTCTCTTGTTTTGGATATTGCTTTTTTTTGGGGGGGGGAACTGTTGTGTGAGCTGCTCTGATGGCCTTTTTGACCACCCAACTGATTATAAATGAAATTAAGTGAAACAAATGAAAATGGAAACACTTGTAGAAAAATACATATGAAATCCTGCTGTGTATAGTTTAGTATAGTATATTTTAAGAATGCATAAGCATTCCACTGGTTGGCCCAAAAATGGTTGAACTAGGCTGACCACATGAAAAGGAGGACAGGGCTCATGTAACTTTAACAGTTGTAGAGAAAAGGGAATTTCAGCCAGTGTCATTTGTATGCAATTAGTTCCTGGTGAAATTCCCTCTTCATCACAACTGTTAAAGTTGCAGGGGCCCTGCCTTCTTTTGTATATAGTCACTCTAGTATAGTGCATGCAGCTTTAACTATTGTGATGAAGAGGGAATATCACCAGGAACTAATTGCATACAAATGACACTGGCTGAAATTCCCAATCCTCTACAACTGTTAAAGTTACAGGAGCCCTGTCCTCCTTTTCATGTGGTCAGCCTAGTCAAGGACGACTTTCCCACAAGGAGTGGTAGGTGGGGCTGAAACTAGTGGTAGGTAGGGGCTCTCTCTCTCTCTCTCTCTTTCTGCCTCTCTCTCTCTCCCTCTCCCCCCTCTATGCGGTAGGCTACTGGGGAAGGAACAGATAGCATTTGGCAGAGATCTGAACTGGTCACTTGCAGTGGGCTTTTTAAATTAATCTGAGGGTTACAAGATAAGACTGGGGGATACGAGTTGCCCCATCCTTTGCTTAAAGTCTTGGCAGAAAGTCATAGGAATACAAACAAGTGGACATCGACCCTAGCTTTAAAACTGACCTCTGAAAAAGCTCTGGAACTTCCTATCAGGTCTCCTTGGAGCAAAAAAAAAAAAAAAGAGTGAAGGAACTTCAGGGCATGTGCTCTTCTTATTTTGCTAGCAGCTGATGTATGTCTGAATGGCCAGTGCTACCTGCATCATGAGATCAGAGTAGGGCCCAAAATTGCCTTGCCTCTACAAAGTATTGCAGGGCTTTGCTTTGAACTTCTTCCTGGTTCCAAGTCAGAGCAACCCTGTAACAATGTCATAACTCCAGTAAGACTCTTTTTTTTTTGGTCCTCTAAGAAATATTACCTTTTTTGTTTTGTAACTGTAATTCACTGGATACAATTGAGTGGTCTCCTCCAGCTTGACCAATCTTTCCCAACCTTTACTACAGTTCCCATCATCCCCAGTCAGCTGGCTGAGGAGGATGGAAAGTGCATCCAAATACATCTAGAGGGTGCCAGATTGGGAAAGGCTGAAACAGAGCAACAAATCTCTATACCAACTGATAGGGTATTTTATTAACCACAACAGAAAATCGATATGGACACAGGAGAGAATAAATTCAGTGGGACTTTTTTAAAGAGCTATCCTGTAGGTGGAGCTACTCACTTAACTATCTTATGGCCTTTTAGCATCATCACTATTTGGAAAACAGTGAGTAATGGTGCTCACAGAAGATTTACAGTAAGTACTGGCTGAGAATCAAACTTATTAACTGTGCTGTATAATGAAAAATGTTAATCTGAACACTAATCTAACTGAATGGCTTATTAAATGCTGGGTGATCATCCCCCCCCCCCCCGGTATTTATAATTATTAATGTTAAGTTCAAAGTGAGTATACACAGCTTATAAATTGCAGCTCTGTTTTCATGCAAACTTCAAGAACAAGTAATGCCGAACCTGTGTCATTATTAAAATGGTAGTGAAATTTCTATTGTTGGTGTGTCTGTGTGTGTGTGTAAAAGGAGAACCTGTATATTGTTCTGAAGTGCCAGTCAAGGCATTCATTGCCACACACTGTCAGGAGTAGTGGATGGGTTTTGACCCCATTGCAATGCTGTCTCTGTATGCTAGGCTTTATTTCACCTTCTATGGGTGGATAGTAGCTATTTATTTACTTGGAAAAAAGTAAAGGAGTATACTTAGGGACACCATTGGGGGTGATGACATGTTTTGTCCTTTCCCCTGGTGATCCAGTATCTGGGGTCAGGTTTTATCCCCCTCTGAACGTGTTCCAGCTTGAAGACACCTTCCTTTGGCCCACAGAAGTGCAAAAGCAGCCACTGAAAATTGCATAATTCCTCATCAGCATAACCATTTACATCCATCTTGTCGTGCCCCAGACCAAGAGCCTTTGGAGGTAGAGTCCTTGAGTAGTAGCTGCTCCAATGAGGAGTCAGACCTACTTCCCACTCTTTCTCATGGATGCCCCCTAGATCCTGCACCCCTCCCACTGAACCCTGGGGTAGGGTGACCAGATAAAATCCAGGTCAGGGCTCATGTAACTTTAACAGTTGTAGAGAAAAGGGGATTTCAGCCAGTGTCATTTGTATGCAATTAGTTCCTGGTGAAATTCCCTCTTCATCACAACAGTTAAAGTTGCAGAGCCCTGCCTTCTTTTGTATATGGTCATTCTAGTATAGTGCCTGCACCTTTAACTGTTGTGATGAGAAGGGAATATCACCCGGAACTAATTGCATACAAATGACACTGGCTGAAATTCCCTTTTCTCTACAACTGTTAAAGTTACATGAGCCCTGACCTGGATTTTATCTGGTCAGCCTACCCTGGGGAAGCACCATTGCCATTGGACTCTGAGGAGCAGACCTCAGACTCCTCCAATGAGCAGGGAGGCTCTGAAGAACATTCAACACCAGCTCAGTTGCCAGACATCAAACCTCAGCCCTAAGAAGAAGAAGCTGACAACTGTGTTAAAAGACCCTGGCTCTTTAAGATGGCTAAATGCAGCAGTTGAGGGAGGGGAGCTTCAATGGGACTCTCTTGGCCAGACCACAAACCTTTAGCAGTTGCGCCAGGCCAGTGGTGAGTAACTTGTCCCCTTACCATGTGGTTCTGAAACCTAGCACATCAGCATCTCCACTCTTGATGGATCAGGACTACGGGTGGGTGAGAATTTTGTTTCAGTTTTGATAAGGATTTAGCAACATTTGCTAAGTTCTCCATATTCAGGACAAAAATAACTTGAGATGTTTTATTTTTATTTTTTTTAAAAATGAATATAGGAGAAGCTAAAATTGACAGATACAGATTCAGGCCCAGGGCTTTTAGTGTTTGCTCTTTAAAGTCTGGGGTTGAATCCCTGTGTATTCAACCATGTTAGTGCTTAATTAGGATTGAGACCTCTTTTTTCTAACAATACCCTCATCTTTAATAGCTACATGGAAAGCAGGTAGACCACAGAAGTAGCTGTACTATTGAATTTAGCTGGTGCAGATTGGCAAGAATTTTTGTTTCAGTTCATGTTTTACAAGAATTTTCCAAAATTGACAAGGTTCATCATATTCAGGAGAGAGAGGATTTGAGATTAACAAAATTTGAATGCAGGAGAAAGCAAAACTGACAGATTCACTTACCCCTAGTCAGTATATGTCTGCATATATCTGTTGTTCTATTTATTTATTTATTTTTAATGTTGACAGTAGAGCATAATGCTGGAGCAGTAGCTGCATGGGATTCTCTACCTACAATGAAGTTGTAACTGATGCCTGTTACTGTAAAAGATATGCTTATGTTGTTAACTGTAACCCTGGTAAAATAGAGTTAATAGTAGGCTAGAGAGTGGCCAGATCTATACCAAGCAGGATATTGCACTATGAAAGTATATATGGAATGTGTCTATGGGCCCCAACAGTTGTCAGTGCACTTCAATGCTGCTATAAAGCAGTAGTTTATATACCATTTTCATACCGCTTTCATAGTGCAATATCCTGCTTGGTGTAGATTGCGCTAATGAATGAAAGGTGGGAGGGGCTTACGTGTAAGAGGATTCTAAGGTTATATAAAAGGAGATCTGACAGTTAGTCAGTTGGGTAGGTCTCAGGGATTGAAGAAGCAACATCTGGCTAGTGGGGTTTGTGTATAGGATTTTTGCAGGGGTAGAGTAAGTAGGGAATTTATGACCAAGCATTGATTGATTAGGGGTGTGCACGGACCCCCCGGATCGGATCGGGACCCGGATCGGGACCTCCAATTTTGTCACGGATTGGACTGGACAAAATCGGAGGCCCCCCGGACCGGATCGAGTCCGATCCCGATCCAAAAAATTGAAATTTTTGGATCGGCCGCCGTTTTTTTCCCCATAGACTTGCATTGCAATGCAAGTCTATGAGGAAAAAATGGCGGCGGATGGGTGAGGGGGGCCTAACTCCCTCTGTCCCCCGGGGCCGTCTGCTGTGGACGGCCCCGGTAGGTAAGCCCCCTCCCCCGCGCTCCCTACCCCCCCGGGGCCATCCGCTTCCATCCGCTGGTGCCCGCGGGCGCCAGCAGATGGAAGCGGACGGCCCCGGGGGGGTAAGCCCCCTCCCCCCTGCCACTGCTTACCTTCCAGGGACGTCCGCTCCCATCTGACGCCAGCTGCTACTGCGAGCAGGCTTCACGGCCTGCTCCAGGGTGGCACGCCGGGTGATGTCATCACCCGGCACGCCACCCTGGAGCAGGCCGTGAAGCCCGCTCACAGTAGCAGCCGGCTCGCGGACATCCCTGGAAGGTAAGCGCGCCGCGCGCCCCCTCCCCCCTCCCCCTGCTTACCTTACAGGGACGTCCGCTCCCGTCTGGCGCCGGCTGCTACTGCGAGCGGGCTTCACGGCCTGCTCCAGGGTGGCGCGCCGGGTGATGACATCACCCGGCGCGCCACCCTGGAGCAGGCCGCGAAGCCCGCTCGCAGTAGCAGCCAGCGCCGGATGGGAGTGGATGTCCCTGGAAGGTAAGCGCGCTGCGGACAGCCCAGCTAGGGAAGCCCCCCCCCCCCGCTGTCCACTTCCATCGGCAGGCGCCCGCTGGCGCCCACCAATGGAAGCAGCGGCGGGTGCCAGCAGGTGCCCGCCAATCCGGCGATCTATCCGAACTGGATCGGAACCTTTTCGGATCGGTTCTGATTGGATTGGCCAATCCAGCGATGAGATCGGAAATCGGATAATTTATCCGATTTCCCCCTGGATCGGATTCGTATCGTGGATCGGCTCCGATCCAGTGCACATCCCTAATATATATATTCTTTGTAGGTTTTTTTAAAAAAAGACAGCCTGCAAATTCCCTCATGTTGACTGACTTATTAATGCTACCATTATTCAATGTATTTCCTTGTTACTTCTGTATTGGGTTGAGGGAACCAATAAGACATATTGGATGTCTCTGGCACCCAGAGAGAGAAAGAGAAAGGGCTGAAGCTTAGGTGCCAGTGGGACAACTGATCCAAGTGAAAGCAGGAGTTCCTGAAGGGATTGATTCTCAGAAACTGGAGAGGGGTGGAACCTGTGAGGAATGTCACAGAAGACTTCTCAGGAAATCATCAGTAGTCCCCTCTACAAGGATTCGCTTTTGTGCCTGGTTAGGCAATTATGTGCATAATCGCTGAAGCGCATTTACGCCTAATACCTCTGCACGATAGGCAGCGAGAGGCGGCAAAGCACATTATCTGTCTTCTGGGACGCGCATTATCCTTGTTCACATGCGGAGCTTCGGAGGAGCTAACAAGCGGAGCCGCAGATTTTTACTTCGCATTTTTCCTGAAGCCCAACCCCTTTAGCAGCCCCCCTTCCTTTACTCCGCCTACAGGAATGTACCTGGAATTCTACCTTTGTGGTTCCCGCCTTTTGTGCACTCCACCCCTTCTGGAAATTTCGGGTTGCCTGGCAACGAGATGGGAGGGGACAGGGAAGTGGTTTGCGATGCAGCTGGAGATGAGCGGGGAGAGGGAAAATGTATGCGATGACGACCGAGATGAGCGGGAACAGGGAAGTGGTTCGCGATGCAGCTCGAAATGAGCGGGGATAGGGAAGGGGTTTGCGAAGAAGCCCTCCGGTTATGCGCAGCTCTATAGAAGCGCGGGCTCCTTCTCCCTGCTCATGTCGTGCTTCTTCGCAAACCCCTTCCCTCTCCCCGCCCATCTCGGACGTCATCGCAAAACCAGACCTCTCCCCACCCACCTCTCCGAAAATGCGCTTTACCAAAAAACTGTTCACATAGGCATAACGCGCTTCACATCCCGCAGCAAAAAAACCCTAGCTATTTAACGCTCATTCGATAACGCGCATAATCGGAGGGATAGCGCGCCTCTACGCCTGATTTGCGCTCCGTTCTTGTAGAGGTACATTTTTTAATGTGCCTTGAAAGAGCTTTAAACCTCTCTTGTAGAGGCAGCCAGTGTGAAGATCAGTCATGGAAGACAAGCTCCATTGAAGGCAGCTTGCCTACCAATGTCAATTCCCTCCTGCCATGCACTGACACAGGGAAATGCTGGATGTCTTCTATGGTACACTGGCAGCTCATGTAGGATGACAGTAAGACCCAATAATTTTTGGCCAACTACAGCACCCCCTGTGAACTGAGTGGCAGAGCGGGCAGAAGGTAGACCTTCAGATGTTTCAGACTTTGTCTCCCAGCATTCCTGACCATGGCCATGTTGGCATGAGCTGCTGGGATTTGAACTCCGAACCATCTGCCCACCCCATGCCCTAGACAATGCACAAGAATTCTCCGCAATGTCCGTGGGATGTGTTGCACAATTGTCAACCATTATTTTCTAAGGAGGGAGAACAAAATCAGTTCCTTTAAAGCCCTGAGAAGATTTCAATTTAGAGTATATGTATATTGAAGCAACCATTTAATCTCACCAAAGCTTTAGATAATCTGCACACACCTGTGCTTGCTGTTTTCCCATCCCACAACTGCCCTTAGATAAGGGGTGCATTTGTCCTTACTAGTGGCAGTGATTCTTCTGCATCTGGCACAAGTGGTCAAGGGGACAGAGGGCATATGTAGGCTGACCATCTGAAAAGGAGGACAGGGCTTCTGTAACTTTAACAGTTGTAGAGAAAAGAGAATTTCAGCCAGTGTCATTTGTATGCAATTAGTCCCTGGTGAAATTCCCTCTTCATCACAACAGTTAAAGTTGCAGGCACTATACTAGAGTGACCATATACAAAAGAAGGCGGGGCCCCTGCAACTTTAACAGTTGTGATGAAGAGGAAATTTCATCAGGAACTAATTGCATACAAATGACACTGGCTGAAATTCCCTTTTCTCTACAACTGTTAAAGTTACAGGAGCCCTGTCCTCCTTTTCAGATGGTCAGCCTAGGCATATGGCCATCTGGGAAATCCCAGAGGTCTGGATTGGGATCCCAGGAAGGTTGGATTTGAAAGTCAGGCCTGAGTTGTGCAGCCCTGGTGTACAAATTTCACCATGTGAGTTTTCTAAACATGTTGATTGGCTCTGAGATATAGGACAAGAAGTGTATATGAAGAAAATGCTAACAAGTGACTGGATGTGCTGTTTTCGAACTGCTGCAGATCCATACAATTACAACCAATCCTATGCACTATACTCAGAAGTTCAATGGGGCTTACTTCCAGGTAATTGTGCATGGAACTACAGACTTATTTTTATTTATTTATTTGAATTATTTATTGCATTGATATCCCGCCTTTTTTCCTCCAAGGAACCCTCCTCCTCCTCTCCATTTTATCCTCATAACAACAACTCTGTGGGGTAGGTTGGACTGAGAATCTGTGACTGGCCCAAAGTCACCCAGTGAGCTTCCATGGCGAGTGGGGACTAGAACTCGGATCTCCCAACTCCCGGTCCAACACCACACTGGCCTTAATACATGTCTGTAGATCATTATGTTAGCTGAGCTGTTTGCATGGCTGGATTCATCAGGAGGAGAGGCATTTGTCTTTCCTGTGTTCCCTCGTGCAGGCTACAAAGGCCAAGCAGACATGGCAGAGAGCTGCCTTACAGATTGCTTACAATGTGGAATTCCAGGAGGAGTGTATTTGAGTTTGGAGAAAGGATGTTGTGGAATGCCAATAAGCAGCGCTGGCTTAATGTACATTGGGCCTGTAGTGAAAAGGGGCCCACATTCTCTAACATCCAGACTCAGTTCCCATTCCCCAGCCCCCATCAGCGTTTCAGAAACCAATGGGATTTCTTCGTCCTGCCCCATTTATGGAGTAGTCATATTGAGTTTGTTAAGACTTCAGTTTGAGTTTTCTAATGATTTGTGCATGCTATCTATGCTTTCTTACTCACTTTGCTTAAAAAGGGAAGCTTCCAGCCCTCATGATTACAGGGAAGCAGTTCCCATTATTGTTGTGTGCTTACATGCACCGAAATAAAAAGGTGGGTCAATAATGGAGTACAGCTTCCAGTAAGTAGAAATCTTATGTAGGCTTTCAACCAATAAAAAGTGGGAGGTTATCCCAGGATAATCTATTGGGATCAAAATTGAAAATGAAGGTGTGTGTTTTTAAGGCACCAACTTTGTATAGCACAGAAACTACCTGCATATGATGATTAAAGCACATTTTTTTAAAAGTGCTTCTTGAGATAGTGACTCCACATGGTTATACATGCAGTTGACTCAGTTTGGGGGGGACCACTCTCATGCCTGTGCATCCACCCTGTGCATCCATCTCATTGGATGCACAGGATGCTTAGTTTATATGACCACAGGACCACATACAAGCAAACATTCATGGCAAAGAGCCTTCTGTGCGTGGCATGGCTATAGCTGTGTAAGGAATGTATTACAGCCTGTACATGTACTTTAACACATTCTATGACATGTGCATTCAAAAATGGTTGAAAACAGCAAAGCTACTGCTTCAGGCATCAGAGTATATATCTTAAAATATATTGAGATGTTGCACAAGAAGTCAGGATACAGATTAGGCATACTTAGAGTAGACTCCTAGAAATCAATGGGATTTAATTTCATTTAAATCCCATTGATTTCAGGGGTCTACTCAAAGTATGACTAATTTGGATCCAGCCTGATGTTTATTTTGACATGGGCATACCATTTTCATATGTATGACAGCAGAGTCAATGTTGTTTTCCACTTAGGCATGTCACACTATATATATTTTTAAAGGGCAGAATGACATCCGTTTGCAATCTGACCCTTTGCTTCTCTGTGCCATGATTCACGCTGAGAATGCTGCGTGCTTTAAGGGCAGGAAAGAAGGCCTGCCAGGACAGAAAGCAATTTCCCATGGCAGGTGCAGGGAGCAGGTGGTACACAGCATTACCTGCAACAAAAAGGTAGCTTTGGCCTATGATTTTTTATTATTATTATTGTTGAACACGGAAATCTTATTGCATCCTGAGCCACTCCTGGTGAGGTGCCAAAACCCCCCATGTCTGCAGCATGATTTATTATAAATACCACCGAACTAATCAGTAGAGTCACTAATTAATACGGATCTGCATTTTTGCATAAGCAATTAGTGCAAAGAGAGGGTGCATGGGTGGGGGGGAGGAAGTTGGGCTTGTTTAATCTCAGCACCTATTCAAGTGGAAAGGCCCACTAGGGCAAGACTGAGGCCTATCCACATTTGGAATTTCTTTCTTTTGATTAGTTAAAGGAATGTAAAGGTCAGATTATCAATATTTAATTCAAATGGAAATGAGTTTCTTAAAGAGGAAGTTAAAAAAAAGAAGAAAAAAAGACCAACCCATACGCCATGCACAATATTTTATTTATTTAAAGAAGGTGAGACTCTTGGGTAAATGCCCGGATCAAAAATAATGAGATTGTCTGCTTACAAATCCTGTCTGAGAAGAGTCCTAGTTCCTAATAATAGAGGAGGTTGACATCAATGAAAAAGGCTGTGGGGTGGGGAGAGAGGGGGTTCTGGAAAGGCAGTGGTTTGCCGTACAACAGGGCTGTGGGCATGTTTCAGACCTGTGGGATCTACTTTGTGTTTTTTCCAAGAACACGACTTTCCACCCACTGGAACCTGGTTCAGAAGACATGCAGTTAAAATTAAAGAATTCTGAGCCCAGGATTTTGTTTTGAATACCAGAACTGAATGGAGCCCACAATCCTTCCACACACAAAAATCATTCTTGGTTACCCCACCCTTCCTTCACTTCCTTCAGAGTCATTTTGTTGCTGCAGCCATTTGGAGTTGGAAACTCTTTCTGAACTACAGCAAATCACCAGAAATATATATCAGTAGATCCAGATCAACCTTCTGTCCACTCCTGCCTGACAACCCTGTATACATAGATGGTTGTGTGTGCCCCCCTTTATAGGTGACCTGTCTTACTACTTCTTTATTTTAAGTGAAATGTTTTAATATCTATTGTGATTTCATAATTCTATGCCAATGAGCAAAAGGCTCACTTAGCAAGCAGATAATTAAAGCCTGGGTCTGGATGCAATTTCCATTAACTAAATAGAAGTTGTCATTTATAAAATTAAACAACCTCATTTAGCAAGGGAGGAGAGAAAAGGGAATAGGTTATTCAAATAAAGATGTTATGGGGATGCCAAAAAGCCCACAAAGATCTAATGCAAATGTACTCTTAAATACAGGTAAGGCTCATTTGTTTCAGCTCACTCACTTTGGAGTAATTTCTTTTGTCTGAGTGAGCTTACTCCAGAGAAAATATTTTTGGGACTGCCACTATGCCTTTAGGATCACAGTATTTAATATTTTGCCAGTTTGTAATAAGGGGCCATTGCAATCAAGCAAAATAGGTCTTCATATCTAAATATTCCCAAACGTACTTATTCCTCTCCATAAATATATATTTTTCTTGTATGTGTAAGGAATTCTTCTGCATGCAATTCAAACTAACAACAACCAAAAAAAAAAACCCCTCCTCATTTCATGGTTTTGGAATTATAGAGTTGAAAGAGGCAGGATCCAGAAGAAAATCAAGGCCGCCCAAAAAAATAATTAAGTGTTCTTTCCAATGTACTTTAATGTCACCACATGCTCTTTGAATTTGCAATTTCAACTAAAATCTTTACTTATGGGCTTATCTAATTGAGTCCAATATCTTCTGCCCAATTATCGAGGGCTTCTAAGAACAACTTTTGTGGATTCCGCCCCCACCCCCCATCCCTAAGGAAATTCAAGAGAACTGTTAAACCGAAAATGGCTGGGGCTGGGGAGGGGTATCATTTGTGGATCTTCCCTGCCCTTTGAGGTGCCCCTTTTGAGGAGCGGTTAGCCTTCTGCCCTCCATTTGGCAATTTAAAAAATATGCTTTTAGCAGTTCATCATGGACTTTGCAGGCCATCGGGGACTAGCTAGCAGCAAGGAAAGAAACGACCGGCCAAAGCCTTCCGCCTTAGGACAATCTGAGACTGTGAGCTGTCCAGGGTACTGATTCCTCCCGCTTTCCCTTCCTTGAAATTGCAAATTGGGCTGGCTGTCCACAACTGCTATCCCCGAAGTGAGTTTCGCCTGGGGTGTTTCCAATCTCCACCTCCCCCATCCACCCATCCACTCGCCCTCCTTCCTTCCCCGACTAAGCTTGTGCTGATTAAACTCAGCAAAATCGATAGATCACCTTTGTTCGTAGTCAGGGGCCCTCGTCTGTTACCTGGCTCCGGCTTCCCTCAAGCTGTTTCTATGGCAAACAGGTGTGAGACTTTTAGCTCGAACCCGGGCACGCCTCCATGTACTTCTTTGGCATATACAAAGCCCCAAAGCTGGGCCCTTTTTAATGAGCTAGGCGCTTCAATGGGCGAGATCCTCCGGCCTCGTACGTCTGTGTATATTGTAGACGATTAAAACTTGTTAATTTTATTTTATTAAGAGAATGTTCTGTCTTGCTTACTCTCTGCAAGGGTTAGGAAATTCAAATAAACAAAACTCATCCCTAGCTACTGCTCCCCGCTGCCATCGTAAATCACGCAATATAAGCCAGGCTTCCTCTTTCCAATAGCTTTAAGCTATGATTGGGAGGAGAAACGGGGGTGGGGGAGCGACAGAGAATCCTTTTCTCCCTTCATTCTCGCAGGTGCAATATGAATCAATTATCTTAATTAAGATAATGCCGCAAACCCCAGAGATTTCCTCGGGATAGACTTTGCGCTCTCTGGACAACTGTAAGGCATTTTAATAGCATTTCCACCGCCTCCCACGCGGCCTTCCCTGGATCTGTTGTAAGTAGCAGTAATTTGCATTTTAGGTCATTCATCGATTTGATACTCCCCCCCCCCCATAATAATTTTAAAAGTTTCTCAACGCTGCCCCCGCCCTAACAGAATGGGTAAATCAAATAAGGCTCTTGCCTTGGCTGTGGCTTCTTCAGTTCAGTATTTAGATGGCGAGACAGATTTTGATTTCAGATTAAAAAATGGGCTTTATGGATGCGCTGTTTGAGGTGCAAGATAAATTTTAAAAGGTGTCGTAGGGGGAGAGAGGGAGAAGGAAGGAAGGAAAGGAAAGGAGAAGATAGAACAGGAAAGGAAGAGAGGAAAGGAAAGGAAAGGGAAGGAAAAGAGGGAAGGAAAAGAAGAGAGGAAAGGAAGAGAGGAAAGGAAAGGAAAGGAAAGGGAGGAAAGGAAAGGAAAGGAAAGAGAGGAAAGGAAAGGAAAAGAGAAGAAGAGAGGAAAGGAAAGAGGAAAGAAAAAGAAAAGAAAAGAGGAAAGGAAAAGAAAAGAAAAGAAAAAGAAAAGAAAGCGAGGAAAGGAAAGGAAAGGAAGAGAGGAAAGGAAAAAGATTCTTAATTCAAGGAAGGAAATATTTTTTTTCTGTTTGGGGAAATTCTAGCGATTAGGTGTGCAAAGAAGAGGGCTCGCCTCCCGGCGTGCTTCTTCCGACCTGCCCTTCTGTGCCTGCCCCTCCCCGCGGCACACATCCTAAACGCTCTCCCCCGCCTGCCCACCCCCACCCCCGATGCTGCTGCTGCTGCTGCCGCTGCTGTTAGCGTGGGCCCAAGAACTGGAGGCGGCAGATGAGCTACAAGCGGGCGGCAGGAGGGGAGAGCAGATTTGGGACGTTGCAAAGGGGCAGCGAGCCGTGAAAGCGGCTTTTGTCGACGGCGCGCGTGCCGCTCGCGTGCCGCTCTGCTGGCCGGGGGCCTCCCCAAGCGGGGGTGGGGGGGGTGGAGGAGGTCTGGATGTTTGTGAGTGGTCGGGGGAACCAAGACGGGGTGGAAGACCGATTCCCTGGGAAGGAGCCAGAAACGGAGCAGTAGATGCGTTCCTGGTTCCTTCCCAGTGCGTGTGTCCATACTTACTCCGAAGTAAGCCCCCCTCCCACGCCCAGCAGTTGGTTAGAGCGTGTACTGAGCCTGGGTAGATCCGGGTCCTAGTCCCCACGCGGCCATAAAACTCACTGGCAGGTTTCACGGACTCTCAACCTGACCTACCGCACAGGGTTGTTGTGAGGATAAAATGGAGAGGAGGAAGAGGAGGACCATGTAAGCCACCTTGGGCTCCTTGGAGGAAGGCGGGGAATAAATGTAAAAGATGAATAAACAAATAAACAAATAAGCGTGTCTAGGCGGAGACTGGTAGTGGCTGGAGATCAAAGTAATGGATTCCACTAGTAGGTTGAGGAGGGCTGTGGCAGCCATGTGGGGTTGGTGGTGAGATGGGCAAGAACGCCATTTAAAAGGTCACAAACTGGAGACATTGCCTGTGCAGCCCAATCCACAATCGTGAGTGGAAGGCAATTAGGACAGATTGTAGGGCACAGCTATCCTTGGGTTAGCTTCCCCCAAAAAATATAAATCGACCCCCTCCCCCTTGTAAATCCCAAAGCTGCCCTCTCTACTTGCGGATGCAAAGTTCCTTAGCCATTTCCAAAGCTGGGATCGAGCCCCAGAACCCGCGTCCAAGCCCAGCGCTCGATCCACGTGGCGCTCTCAGCTCAGATAACGTCGGGTTTCTACAAGTAGGTGAAACTGTCCCGTCGGAGATCTTCTCTAGCGTATCTGGAGGACGTATGGTGGGACTAAGGGAGAGCCAAGAAGCAGAGGAAGATTGGTTGGCGGCAGAAGGAGCTAAATCCGCAAAGGGAGAGCGGGCGATTCTCCCTCCAGAGAGAATCCGTAGCTCTCCTGCTAGCAGTTGCGCTCTATTTGCAATTCTCCTGTTCCTTCGTAGCTGGCCTCTCCTGGCAGAGGAGGCCATCCTCTCTCTCTCTCTCTCTCTCTCTCTCTCTCTCACACACACACACACACACACACACACCACACACACCTGTCTACCATTTTCTTGCTTGTCAACACAGTTCGTGGAACAGGGGAGCTTGTTAAAGGAAAGTGAAGGAAGTTAATACTGGCGGACCGCACGCCTTGCTTATTGGATTTATAGTAATCGGGGCGCGCTTTGCATTGTATTGTACATTCTGTCCCCGGCTCTGTTGGGGAGTCTCTCCCTCCTCTGGGCCATCTCCCTCCCGAGGCTGTGTGAAACGGAGGTCTGTGCTAAAGGGAAGGAGGGTTGTGGGGGCTTATGCTTAATCTGCAAAACCAGCAAGGCAACCCGAAGCGAGGCGTGGACGCCCAGCTCGAGACATCGCTGCCATTTCGCATTCAATTATTCTCTTTCAGGGGCGGAATCGAGAAGAAGGCTGGCCTCCGCAGATGAAACGAGACAACTACTCGCCTACTCTTCATGAAAGTGAAGGGACCATCGATTCAGAAATTCAACCCAACCTTCTCCAGGACCATGGTTCAGGGTTTAGCATCCAGGCCAAGAGGCGAGCCAATTAAACATCAGACAAAAAAAAAATGGAGGTGTTGTGAGTGTGTGTGTGTGTGTGTGTGTGTGAGAGAGAGAGAGAGAATAAAACAGAAACAAAACACCCCGAATAATATTTCTATTATTGTTGTTGTTGTTATCTGTTAGGATGCCATAGGGTTAAATACTGAGAATACGAGTGAAAGATTAAAATCAGTGGTGCCTGCTCTCGGGTAGGGTGCTTTTAGACTCCGGGCTTAATCATCTGGTGGCGACCCTCCTTAGATGGCAAAGTGTATTACTTCACATACTCCAAAATGTGGTCAGGCAGCCCTATATAGGGGTCCCTCCTGCTCCTCCTACTGATTGGGGCCCAAGTCTTCTGCCCCTCGATGGTGGGGCCTGGCAGTGGAGGCTGTTGCTCTGATTTTGGTGGGGCTGTGAATCCATTCTGGGTTTCAGTCAGAACCAGCCAGAACTCTCAAGGAGCTATCCAAGGTGCTGACCCCTATCCCCACAAAAGGTGGCAGAAATTGGAGCCACCAGCCTCCACTGCCGCCTGGTTAAATTCTCAGACCGTGTGATAATAATGAATAGGTAGGTTTGCCCACCCTTTAAAGGCACTAGGTAGGCCAGGCCCACCCAGCCCACCTGAATTCCATCCCTGTTATCATTTCAAAGGCACCCCTTAGCCTTTCTCGTTGTTCTACAATTGTTATGGAATGCATCCTCCCAAGAACCCTGCAAGGTAGGTTGCCCAGGTTAGGCTGAAAGCTGTTTGCGCCAGGCCATGCAAGTGAGCTTCATGGCCATTGCCAGGATTAGACTCTTGTAGTCGACTTCATGTTGGTCCAGGAGAAGGACTGCTCATGGTTCAGCACTGACAACCACGATGGGTTTGTCAAATCTCCCCTTCCCTTTTCCTGTCTTGACTGTGTGGGTGGTGGGACGGGGAAGGGAGGGATAGCGGATCTTGCCTGGAAATTGCACTTGAGGCAAGCATGGGAAGAAGGTCCAAACTCAGCATTCCCCTCCACTGCACCATATGAGAAAGAGAAACTTCGCAGCCTGATAGCTTTGGTTAGTTTGGGACCTTTAAGTCTCCACAGATACCCATCAGACCATATCAGGGTTCATGGGCAGCACTCAGAAACAAGGAGTCAGCCCACAAAACACAAGTCACTGTGCACCCTTCATAGGATTGGGCAGGAGAGTTGAATCACAGTCACCACCAGGCAGAATCCCCATTGCTGCCTCCAGCTGGTGTTTGTAGTTCACGAATTCCAAACCCAAGGTTTACCGATTCCGTTATTTTATCTGCCTTTTTAGACTGATGCCTCCCAGCCTTCCCAGCAATGCCGCCCTCCAGATGGGTTTTGGATTACAACTCCCATCATCCCCAGCCAGCCAGGGTGGGGGACATGTGGGAAGTTTTCTCATCTGTTCTTGAAAAAGGGGGAGTTATGGAAGGTCCCCATTGGAAAACCCTGCAGGACGCCCAAATAAATGTTCAGTGTTCCTTCATGGCAGTGCTTGAAACCTACTCCAAAAGTGCTCCGCCTGTTCTTCTTTGACAAGGCTTCTTCTTTTCCAGATAAAGAAGTAAGATTCAACCCCGACGAGAAGGACTTTCCCGGTGATCGCCTATCAAAGAACTTTTGATAATGTAGAGTGCTCCAAGAATGCAATTGTTAGAATAAATTTGGGGTTGACATGTGAGGTGAGGGACGAATGTATAATCATATGCCCCCTGGGCTAGAAATACCATTTACATTTCTATACCACCCCATGGCTGAAGCTCTCTTAGGAGGTTAAGTCTTTTTTTTTTTTTAAAAGATCAAGACGTTGTAATCCAAAACATCTGGAGGGCACCAGGTTGCTTTTCCCTGGCCCAGGAGATGAGCTAAAAAAAAACAGACCTAGTACTGATGGTAAGTGCAGTTGTTTGACCTGTACACCTGGTAACCTTATGGAAACAGCCCTGACCTGTTTCAGAAGGCGGGGCATAACCCAAACACTATGTTCAACATCTAAGGCCCTCCTCTGAGTGCCTACTCCGAGGGAAGCTCGGAGGTCGGCAACAAGGGAGAGGGCCTTCTCTGTGGTGGGCTCCCAATTGTGGAATGATCTCCCTGACGAGGTCTGCCTGGTGCCAACATTGCTATCTTTTCGGTGCTAGGTCAAGACTTTCCTCTTCTCTCAGGCATTTAGCACTATCTGATGAGCCTGGGTTTGTTTTGTTTTTAGGTTTATAGTTTTTTTAAAGTTATTACAGTGGTTTTAAATGTATGTGTATATTGTGTGTATATTGTATGTTTTTGCTGTTTAAATTTTTGTATATTGTTTTTAATTGTTTTAATCTTATGTAAACCACCCAAAAAGCATCGGCTATGGGGTGGTATACAAATGTAATAAAATAAATAAAATAAATAAATAATTCAAATAAATAAATAAAAGCATTTTTTTTAAAATTTATGTTTCACCTCTTCCACCTTCTAGGTGAACGAACTGTATTAAGATTTATTTTTATTTTATTTATTCAATTTCTATCCCGCCTACATACAAACAAAACACCCTAGGCTGCATACAAAGTTACATATGGATGTGTGTGTGTGTGTAGAAAATCGTTAACTCTTCAGTGTAATAATATTTGAGAATTTATGCTTCTTTTCCTTTCCATCATTTGTGTCCCCCTCGGTTAAGAAAGTTGTTTGCTTTGGGTTTGTTTGTTTTAAATGGTAAACGTAAAACCAACTCTGCATGGCCGGGTTGGGTCCGGGGTGGGGGTGGGGTCTCCTTTCCGCTAGAATTTCCTGGGGAGATTCTCTTTTCTTGAGACCAGACTCTGCTACCCAGCCTGGCTGTTATCGGATGGAGGGGTTCTTCACGCCTACGTAAGCTGCTGCCTCGGGATCAAGTTTCTCGGTCTTTGTTGCTTTGGCTGCCACAGACCAGCACCGCTTGTCGAATGGATGTTGCTCGTTCCTTTTCCTCGAGAGAACGTGCGCTGCTTGGCGTTGCAGACGAAGCTTGGTTTCTTCGGGAGGGAGGAGGCGAGATGCTGACGAGGCTAGGCGATTCCATGAACCAAAGGTGGATCCGCACAGACGCGAGAGGAGAGAACTTTGAGTCCACAGGAGTGAGGAGACAACTCCAGTGGAAGATCGAAGGAGGAATAATCACCACGTCTTTCCGAATATTCGGTCCTGGCCTATGTGTGTGTGTGTGTGTGTGTGTGTGTGTAGTGTACGTGGTGCGTGTGTGTGGTGCGTTGAAATCGTTCACACCCGACGGGTGTGACTGTGAACAAACACAGCAAGACCTGCCTCCCCCCCCCCCCCCCCCCCCACAGCGCCTCCGGTTTCAGCAAGCTCCGTCCACCCGGGAAGCACGTGGACAAACAGGCAGCTCCATCTCTTGGGACAAACCAGAGGAGGTTCTGGACGGGATCTTTGATCAGTGGAGGCTGGTGGCTCCGATGTCAGTGGGGCTGTGGTGACTCCGTTTGGGGCTTTAGTCAGAACTCTAGAGGAGTTCGCCAAATGAGTTCAGCACCTTGGATAGCTCCTTTAGAGTGCTGACTGTTTCTGGCTGAAACCCAGAGCAGATTCACAGCCCCACTGACATCAAAGCCACCAGCCGCCACTGTCCTTTGCCACCAAGCAGGAAGCATCAAAGGAGGTGGGCGATCTCGCGGAAAAAAAACCCTCCCTGCCGGACTTTCTGTTCTAAAGCCAAGCAGTTTCGCCATCAGAAGAAATAAAAACAAAAATAAAACGCGAGGGCTCAACAACATACCCCTCCCTCCGGACACTTCCACCTTTCCCCGTCTGCCCCCCTCCTCTGCCCCTTGGAGCAGCCAGCCACAAGCCTTTGCCCATCGGCGAAAGGGTTAATCTCTCCTGCGGGTACAAGCAGGTCCGCGGAGTCTCTGGCTGGCGACAGATGGCCACTTTCTTCGGGCCACAAAGGGATGGGATGGAGAGGCGGGCGGCATACAAATAGGCAGCTCACGTGACCCCCTCGGAGCTTGACGTGGGAGACCATATGGCGCGTGCCGGGGAAGGCTGAAGGGCGGGGGGGGGAGCGAGCGAGCGAAGAGGCGGGGCTTGCCACTCAGCCCTCACCAGGGGGCGCCTCCAAGTCCCCGCCCCTTCCCTTCCCCCGGCAGGAGAGCCTGGCTATATAACCGGAGCCTCTTCCACGCAGCCTCAGAGGGGGGAAAAAAATAAAATAAATAAAATAAACATAGGGATAACGCGCACTCAGCCAAGAAAAGCTTTCAAGGAGCAACAGGGTAATGAGACCGTCACTGCAAAGGACACGCTGAAGAAGGAAAGGTAATTCTGAGCCCTGATTCCCTGGGTTAGGCAAGGGCAGCGCTTGGGCAAGAAGCAGTGACTCTTCTCCAGGCAGAATCGGCGTCTTGCATGAAGGATATTCGTAATTGAAAGGGGGGGGGGGAATAAATAGCCAACATCTTATAAAATAAATAGGCAACGTCCCATCGCGTGGCTGGCTTTATTCCTACAGGACGCGATTGACTCTATTCTAATTCAACATGGAAGAACCCTTGAATTGCCTTTCCTGTTTTCTTGTTCTTTTTAAATGGCATGCCTTGTTATCGGCGCACATTCCCAGCCCGATCCTCATTATGTTTACTCAGGAGTAAGCCCCACTGATTGCAATCTCAGCTGCTCTTCAAATTTGATAGAGCTAAGCCTTGTAGAGGGATTGCCCCCCCCCCTCCCAGAAATGCGATAGAAAAGATCCAGCGTATTCGTGCCTCGTGACTGGTTGGCACTGATTTGGGGGAAGCAAAACGAATCCAGCAGATCTTGCCCATTCAGCTGGAAGGAGCGGGCTGCTATCTAGAATCGAGGTTGCATCCATTAGTAGTCGAAGTAGTCCCATTCGTTTCAATGGGTCTACTCTAAGTAGGACTAACAGCCCTCTGTGTCTATGTTTTGAGAGTGATGGGGGGACGAGGAGGAAAAGAGGAACAATTTCCACTCATTTGATCCAACTTCGCTGTCGTTTGAATGAAGTTTGGAAACTAAAAGAAAAGGGGAAAAGTCCATTTTGGAGCGGGAAAAGAAGCAGCAGACGTTTTGGTGTCTGTTACAATCAGGCGGGACAGAGGTGTTTTGAAGGGCTCGATGAGCAGAAGGTCTCAGAAGCCACTAACCAATTCAACCACGGGGCTCAACTGTTGCTTTTTGATTGCACTGGAAAGGAGACTTAACAAGCATCGCTTGCCCGGACAGCCTGCAGGTTTCATTCCATCCCCCTCATTAGCAAACGTTTCCCCAGAACATTGAAGTTCTTCTAAGACAACCCCCCACTCAAGGGGGGGAGGGGCGGTTTATTAGGCGATTACTGCACCTGATCCCCCATCTCGACGGCCGAGTTTTTCTTGACTCTGAACAGTTGGAGAGTCTGTACAGCTATTGTATAGGATGGAACCGGCAGCTATTGCGAACAGGCATGAAAAGGAATAAATCATACCCTGGCAGAATCATTATTGGCAACTAGCCCTGTTGAATCGGTAGCCGCCACCTCCTCCTCCTCCTCCTCCTCCTCCTCCTCCTCCTCCTCCTCCTCCTTCTTCAAAAGCATGTTCTTCTTTTCGATAGTGTCAGTCAAATTTCCTTATCATGTAATCTCCTTAGAGCCATTGGCACGAATATAAACAAGTTACATAATGCTATTTGAGGCGATAGATCACATTATAGTGCAGAGAAAGTTAGACGTTTGTTGCTTGGAGGGGGAAGGCGGAAGGAGTAAGGGAGAGTAAGTGGGGAACATCTATAAGTGAGTTCAATAAACGATTGCGATAGAACCAGTCAATGGGCTCGCGTGTAAGCGTGGAAAGAATGTATTGGATGGATGTCTTGGATGAAATTAATTGCAATCGATGATAACATTTCCATGGATTTGAATGGAGTGGCAATTAAAGTGCTTCCCAAACAATGCCGATGGTACGATCCAACGGATGTTTACTCGGAAGTAAACCTCACCGTGCTCCGTGGAGCTTACTCTCTAGGATGTGGGTTTGGGATTGCAGCCTGAAGTGATGCCCTCTTTGTGGTGCCCTCTGTTCAATGTGTCCCTCTTGTCTCATCTCTTCTGTGTCCAGGATATCCCAGGATGACCAAGTCTTACAGCGAAAGTGGGCTGATGGGGGAACCGCAGCCCCAAGGCCCCCCCAGTTGGACTGACGACTGCCTCAGTTCCCAAGACGAGGAGCACGAGGCAGACAAGAAAGAGGAGGATCTGGAAGCGATGCATGCAGAGACCGAGGTCGACTCGCTGAGAAACGGCGAAGAAGACGAGGAGGACGACGACCTGGATGAAGAGGAGGAGGAGGAAGAAGAGGAGGAGGAGGAGGAAGAAGAAGACGACGATCAAAAGCCCAAGCGGCGTGGGCCCAAGAAGAAGAAGATGACCAAGGCTCGCCTGGAGCGCTTCAAGCTGCGGCGCATGAAGGCCAACGCCCGCGAGCGGAACCGCATGCACGGCCTCAACGCGGCGCTTGACAACCTGCGCAAGGTGGTGCCCTGCTACTCCAAGACGCAGAAGCTGTCCAAGATCGAGACGCTGCGCCTGGCCAAGAACTACATCTGGGCCCTGTCGGAGATCCTGCGTTCGGGCAAGAGCCCCGACCTGGTCTCCTTCGTGCAGAGCCTCTGCAAAGGCCTGTCGCAGCCCACCACCAACCTGGTGGCCGGCTGCCTGCAGCTCAACCCGCGGACTTTCCTGCCCGAGCAGAGCCCCGACCTGCCGCCCCACATGCAGCCGGCCAGCGCTCCCTTCCCGGGCCACCCGTACGCCTACCAGTCGCCGGGGCTGCCAAGCCCGCCCTACGGCACCATGGACAGCTCCCACCTCTTCCACGCCAAGGCACCGCACTCGTACGGGGCCGCGCTGGAGCCCTTCTTCGAGAGCGCCCTGGCCGAGTGCGCCAGCCCGGCCTTCGACGGGCCCCTGAGCCCGCCGCTCAGCGTCAACGGCAACTTCTCGTTCAAACACGAACCTTCCGGCGAGTTTGAGAAAAGCTACGCCTTCACCATGCACTATCCCGCAGCCGGGCTGGCCGGGGCGGCGGCGGCGGCCGCGGCCCACGGATCCCTCTTCTCCTGCCCCGCCTCTCGCTGCGAGATCCCCCTCGACAACCTCATGCCCTACGAGAGCCATGCCCACCACGAGCGAGTCATGAGTGCCCAGCTCAATGCCATATTTCACGACTAAGCCCTCCCAGGTGCAGCGGCGTGGTGCCCAGGATGGAAACCAATCGAGGGGGCGTCCAGCCACCGCCTGGCCGATAAAGGGGGCCACCATGGCTGCCGAGTGCAAGGGGGGAAAAGGGGGGGGGAAGAAGTGGGTGAAAGAAAAGAAAGAATAAACCTTCCAGGCGCCAGAGTCATCTCCTATGTATTCTCGTGACTGCCTTCAGGAGCAATGGGGACGCTACACGGGTCCTCTTCCCTCTTCCCTAATTTTCCCCTCTCCGCCCCGAATCGAAACTTACACTGGGGATGTAGAAGAGAGTCAGCTCGCCTCCCCATTGATCTGATCGGGACAACAAAATCACAAGCAATAATTAGGATCTATGCAATTTTTTTTTTCTAAACTAGTCATGGGCCGGTTACAAAAAAAAAAAAAAAAAGGAAAGGAAAGGGAAAAAAAGTATATATAAAATCTCTATTTTTCAATCAGCATTTTTTCCTACTTGTTACCTTTCCCATGCTGAATTATTTTGTTGTGATTTTGTACAGAATTTTTAATAACTTTTGATAAACTATTTTAAACCATGCAGCTTCATCAATTTTTATACGTATCTGAAACAAAGTAGAATTATATCTAATTTATACAGAATAATTTAAGTAATTTAAACCAGCAGAAAAGTGCTTAGAAGAAGAAAAAAGTTGTTCTGTTGCCTTAGCACCTCCCTGTCCCCATCCAATTTCCTTTTGAATCCTTCACACACAAAAATTGCACAGAACCAGCAACATATTTTTCATGAAACTTTTCATTTCCCTGCAGAATTCTATAGTCTTTTTTTTTTAAAGGGGGATGGAAGAAGGAAACGGTTCTTTTTCTATTAAAGTATATCATTCCAACATATGTTTTGCAAAAACTTGTGTAAATAACACACCAATATTCCAATAAGCAAATGCCAATGCTCCTTCCCGCCCCAATCAAAAGCTGCTTGACTATCACATTCAATTTGCATTGTTTCTTTATGATCTTTGGACCCCAACTCCACCCCTTCGCATTGAGTGATTTTGAAGAAAACCCGAGATAACTTGAAAAACACTGATGTTTCCAGGCAATGTTAAATGCATGATTTATTATACATAGTCACATGAATCTGTGGTTTGTCATATTTCTGTCCCGAAGTCAAAAGCGAATCAGGTGGTTTGGTTTGGTGATGGTTTGGTTATTATAATATATACCGATTGTAGTCAGTAGTCTCAAACCAGTTTCAAACCATTTGACTTTGTAATTAGAACAATAATATAGTTATGCATGTACAATGCAATCCAGAAATGAGTGCTGTCTGAAATGTAATGCTGGTTCAACTGAAATCAATCTGTACTGTAATTTTGTTCGTAATCCTGTATATGACGGTGTAATGCACATTTTGGATTTTAGGAAACACACTTTTGCAATGAGATAGTAAGGAGCCCTTGGTCAAATGTCGCATTTCTCTTTAAGTGTGATTTTCCCCCTGTCCCCCCCACCCCATCCCGCCCCACTTTAGTGTACACAATTCCTATGGGATTATTGTAATAGTTCCTAAAAGGTGCAACCTTGACTATTTGTACAATAAACTGAAATTTAAACGACAAAACCATCTTGAGGTGCTATCCAACAGAAACCTGGGAGTGGGTGGAGAGTGGCAGAAGCGCTAAGCAAGCGAACAGATGTTCTCCGGGCAATCTGATCTGGGGTCTACCGTGAGCTCGGTCTCTCCGCTCCAATCAGGCGTGATACAACAGGCGCCGTTCACCGTGCTCTCCAAGTCACATATCCGCCTAACCAGTGTCCATCCCTCTGCAGTGCTGGGCAACAGCTGAGCGACAGTAATAGCAGCCCAGTGAGGCCTGGCCAGTTGATCCAACTCCACGTGTCTAGGGATCAGTCTGTCGAGATGCCTGCTGTGGCTGGAACCGGAAGCCAGGTGCTCTGACCTGGAAGTATTTCTTGTTTTAGCCCAAAGTAAAGGGAAGGGGAATTGATTGTGGTTGTTTCATCAGTTTCTCTTAATCATTTTACGTCTGTAATAGTTGAGCTGTGGTGGCACTCAAAACAGGGCCCTGAGGCTGTTTGATGTAAATAAACCAGATGGAGTGGTGGTTGGTTTTCTTCCCTGGAATAAATCGTATTCAGTTCCATTCCTATCTGGGGCTGCCACTTAGGTTGGGTAGGAGGAGACAGCCCTACTTTGTGTTCATACCATGTGTGATCAAAGTTCAGGGGTGCTACCTCCTACACACAAAACTGCCCAGTCTCTGTGCATTTTCTCCGCTCCCCATGACCATCTCAAAACTGATTGAAATAACCGTGTGATATTTAGGGAAGGGAGAATATTCATTGCACCCTTGTGTTTCATATCAAATGGAATTATTGATCAAGAACACCTCTCTCTCTCTCTCTCTCTCTCTCTCTCTCTCTCTCTCATTACTGTGATCTCTAAAGAAATAGTAACAACAACAACAACAACAACCTAAAGCCCCCCCCCCCATTTAATCTTGGGTGTATCAAAAGCCGGCCTCTGACCCTTCCTGGGAATCTTGTCCTTTACCTCCAACAGAATCTCTTTGCTAGTCCTACTAAAAACTGAAATGACATCCTTGCTGTTATCCCTGACCTAGGGCATGTAAGAACATAAGAGGAGCCATGCTGGATCAAACCAAGGGTCCATCTCTTCCCACAATGGCCAACCAGCTGTTGATCAGGGACCCACAAGCAGGACACAGGTGCAACAGCACCCTCCCACCCACGTTCCCCAGCAACTGGTGTATACAGGCTTACTGCCTCTGCTGCTGCGTTGGATAGTGCTGAGTCTCCACAGCAGGTGTTCTGGAATGAGGTCCTGCTCCACACCCAGTTTCAGCACCAATGTTGTTTTTCCAGATGATGTGGGTTTCTCTTGGAATGGGCTAACAAATATATCACAGACATCCAATGTTTGTGAAGCTACCTTTTTCTTTAATCCTTGTATTTCTATGGCAAACCAAATATTGATTTAAACAAAGAGGAAAGGGAGCAGTGAGATCCACAAAAGTGCCATGTATCATTAAATGATTATTGCAATAAGTTCAAGAATAATTTCAATGATCACAAGAAGGGGAGAGGATGTAGCTCTGAGGCAGAACAACATGTTTTCGACCCAGAAGGTCCCTGGTACAATGCCTGGCAGTGGAGGCTGGTGGCTCTGATTTCGGTGGAGCTGTGAATCCATTCTGGGTTTCATTCAAAATCCCAGAATTCTAGAGAGGCTATCCAAAGTGCTGAACCCTATCCCCTAAATAGGTTCAGCCCCACCAAAATCAGAGCCACCTCTGGCAGACAGTGCTGGGCTAAGAGTCTGAGCTGGTATGAAGTCAAGTGACCCAACCTCATTGGCTTAAAAGAGAGTGCTGGCTGAAATTCATATACTTTGATCAAAGTTAGAAGAACAGTAATATATTATCCCCATATCGATGGAGAGCTGGGAGACTAGCACCTTGCTTAAAGCTACTCAGAGAGCAATGTTATCTATGTTCTGTCCACTGGGTAGACCAGGATTGCTACGATGAACCATAGCAACACAAATATATATGGCAGCATAGTTAGACCAATGGTGGTGTGGCCAGAAGAACACATTATCTTATGGAGGCCACATTTCAGTCTTCTAGGAGTGGGACTCTAACCCACATACCCTGTTTCTTTTTGTAGTCCTCTTTTCTTAGTGAGGTACCAACTGGTGGCTGCTGTGACCATGCTGTGCATTCTTCCTTGTCTATACTGCTCCTTTCCTTCTCTCTTGCAAAATGTGCCCCTTCTCACACACAGATGCCTATACACCTATTGTGTGCAATGTTCTGAGTGCACTAGTTCTGTGGAATTACTGGTATACCAGTAGGTTTCCAACCTTTCTCCTTGGAAGCCTGTAGTCTAGAGATTCTACATGCAAGCCTGCTAACCACCAGGAAAGGCCTGAAACCCAGCATGCTATTGATCTGGCTGTTTTCAGTTTCCCCAACAAACCTACCCATAACCCCCCTGAACTGGGTCCCATTGGCCACCTTCTTGCAGGAAACACTAGAAGTGTCCCAAAGAAGCACAGCAACCTTGTTGGGACAACCACAGTCCCCCCTCCTTATCTGATCTTGAACCTTGGCTTGTTCTTCCACTATCTATGCGTTGGGTATCTCGGGTTGGCCACCTTTTTGCCCCTGAGAGCTGCACACAGCAAAGGGCACACGGCAATGTCACTCCCACCCCCTTTTCTCAACATACAAAGAGCCTTCTTACCCTGACTCACTCCCATATATAAACGCACACAGCCTTCCCCACTTACTCATTCTCTCACACCTACGCATGCACTCTTCCCCAACCCCACACCACTCAGCCCCCCCCCCCCCCGGGTGCTGAGGTCCCAGCAATTCTCCTTTCCCCACTGCCCAGAGGTTGCTGTTAGGAACAGCTGAGGGGTGCATATGAGCATGCTTCTCACCTTTTCCCAATGGTAGTTAGTGGGAGGTGCACGGCTTAAATAGGGAAGACAGTGCATTGGGAGGACGCGTGCCACACAACACCTCTGTCATTTCAATAGCGCTACTAACAGCCTGCCCAGCAGCTTTTTGTTGGGCTAAGAGAGGAGTGCTATTCTGCACAGGAGGATGGTGCAGGAGAGTCATCCCCATGTGCTGTGTCTTCCCTATGGAAATTGTGTTCCTGGCAAGAGTGCGATTTGGGTGCTGGCAGTGGCTACGGGCTGCCTACGTATGGTGTATCGGATTGGGCTTGGCGCCTGTCCCTCAAACTGGCTTGTCCCTCAGACTGGCTTGTCTCTCAAACCGGCTCTGGCCTAACCCCTGCTTGGTGATTCTGCTCAGTCCTGAGTTTGGATCTTCTAAACCCTTCCAGTTTGTTCTCCCCCCTCCCCCCCCCGCCTGTTCTGCCCCAGGTGCCGGATGACACTGTTCGCATCCCAGCATGACGATGGCATTACTGCCCCTTCTGCAGGTTGATTTGTGCATGGCTGATGTGGAGTCTTCACTGATTAGCATTGTCATGGTTGGTGGCCAAGCAGTATTCTTGGATTTTGGGCTTTGCTTGTGAGGGAGCATAGGGCCACCACCAAGGGATGCCAGTGTGCGAGCCTGGTGTGGGTGTAGGCAATGAAGCAGAGCCATAGGATCCTCATGTGAGTTTGTGACTAAAGGGAGATTTAAACCAGGGTGTTCTGTGAGCATGACACCAGTGAAAAGGTAGCAAAAGCAGCCCTACCATTGTAGCAGGAGAAAGGAATAACACATTGAGAAAAAAGGAACAACAAGATAAAACTATAGATGCTAATGGCAGTTAAGCCACTATCACCAGGCTTCCACATGGTTGACAGGTCACCACCTCAGTCTTACACAAAACTCTTATGAGGTCCATCTGGTTTCTCCTCATCTAATGGAGCATTGACAAGGACCAGCCATCATGAGTTGGAGAAATTCTGTTGTGGATAAGTGGGACAAAAGCAGGCACATAACTTGTTGTTTGCATATACAGGGATGCCTGTCTGAAACTGCTCAACTGAGATGTACTGAATAACTTGACTGTTTCTTTCAAATATGTTCTATGTATAAGGTTCATTATGGCCACAGCAGGGCCACAACATTAAAGCACCAAGTCTTCATGCTTGACAGGATATGCAAAGAACCATTTGGATTCCATAGTGCCATGCATGCACAGAAGAAGTGCAGAATGGAATATTGTGCTTCTTGAGAATCTCAGTTCTCCTCCTCCTCCTCCTCCTCCTCCTTTAAAAGCAAGTTCCTAGTCCTTATGATTGCAAATATGGTTTATGCAGGTATGCAGGTAATTTTTTTTGAGGATTTATAGCATAAATATAAGTATACACATTTTACACAGTACCTTTTGATTGAATTATCCTCAAGGCAACCTATAACAGGTTGCAATAATACAAAATAAACAACAAAAACACCCCATATACACATACAGACTTCAGCCCAACAGACGATGGATGAGGCTAGAGTGTGCTCTAGTTGTTTCTGAAATCCAGGACAACTGGTAGTTTGAAAGTGCTATTTCTGGTGGGGGTGAGGCTGGGGTGGGGGTGGTGAAAGTAAGTTACCCTACAGCTGCTCCTTTTCTGGGAGATGTGGTATGATGGGTGGGGTGGGGTGGGAGTGGCAGGCAGGCTAGTTTTCCCATGCCTACCTAGTTTGGGGATAGGGTTAAGCACCTTGGACAGCTCTTTTAGAGTTCTGGCTGGTTTTGGCTGAAAGCCAGAATGAATTTATAGCTCCACCGAAATCGGAGCCACCAGCCTCCACTGATCTCAGTATTCTGCTTTTCTTGATGTAGAATGGTAACCTTTGGGACAGACTTTTTTTAAAAAAAAAAAAATTAAAGCCTAGAATATACATAGCCACAAAGATGCTGGGTATGGCATTAAGATTGCCTTGTTCTAATTCACATGCTGATGTGGAGAAAGGGCTCCATAGTTTGCTGGTCTAGAGAAGCTGAGCTACCTTTGCTTCCTGCCTGCCCTGTACATGACAACTTTTAAAGCTGACACCCTTCCTAGCATCAGTAGTTCTGGAAACAGAGAACCAATGCCTGGTTGCCTCTCCCTTGTGCTTAGCAACTATGAAATGAGACCTGCAGTGCATCCACATTCACAGTGAGAAGGAAAGTGTGAATGCAATCCCTGTTTTTTCTCTTGTTTCCTCCCTGGATTGCCTGACATTTGAAAGTGAATTAACATAGTGAAAACTTTCTACTGCTTACTGTTGGTGCTTCCAGGTGGAGGGCTCCTAGCGCTACCTTCCAAAATAGACTGTGCAGTTATTCTGTCTTTCCCTTAACAGAATTTTTGGTGGAGAGAAAAAAGACGGAAGAAGCGATGGGAAACTTTGGAAGGATTATACGTGGAAGATGACGACATCATGTAAAATTCTGTGAAAAAGGATGATTGCGCAAGAAAAGCCTTGTCTGGAAGCACCTTCTATCCCAGGGGCAGGCAGACTTCAGGCTTGCAGTATCCATTGTTTTGTTCCCCTAGAACACTGAGTTTTCAGAGCCTGGTTCAAGAATTGTGAGCCCAGGAATTTGTTTTGTGTAGCAGAACTGAACAAAGCTCACAGTCCTTCCACAAACAAAAATCCAGTCCTGGTTTTCCAAGCTTTCTTCATTTCAGCAGGATTTCAAAATAAAATAATAAAAAGGGGGGGGGAGGTCATTTTGTTGCTGCTGGCGTTAAAGAATTGGGAGTTAGAAACCCTTGCCAATCAACTACAAAGTACCCAGAGACCAACAAGGACATCCAGATCTCCCACCCCTGTACTAAAGTACCACCCCAATATTTTCTCCCACAACCTTCAATCTTGGAGTGCCTTTCCTGCTGCTACACACCACAGGCTCATCTTGACTAAAAACCAGTAAGAAGGCTGCTCAAAATAAGGTATCTGAAGAATACAGTTTCGGCACCACCCTCTAGATCAGCCTTCCCCAACCTCAGGTCCTCCAGATGTGTTGGATGAGAACTCCCATCATCTTTTGTCAGCTAGGAATAATGGAAGTTGAATTCCCACACATCTGGAGGGCACCAGGTTGATCTAGCATTCAGCTGTCATATGATTCCCCTTCCTAAATGCTGCACAGTTTTTCTTCTTAGAGCCAAGGCTGCTATCTCAGGGCCACCCCAATTAATTATGCACATATATCTATTTTGAAGGAGTCGCAGACGTGGTTTAAAATTCTTTTTTTCTTGTTCTTTCAAGGTGAACATAAAGCAATCTAATAACCAACAACAAAGCAGTTACAAGCACTGCATACAAGAGGTTAGAGCCTTGTTATAGCAAGGATGTGAAAATTATTCCAAATCAAATTTGTCTACTATAGGCAAGTGTTTCCCTTACTTCGTTTTCTGTAATTAAATAGGGAGGGTTAGAAGTTTTCCCTCTCTCACCAGAATTTTACTTTGTCATTGACTGTCTGTCAAGCCTATGGCAGGGTACCAAAGAAGTGCACAGCTAATTCCATGTGCCACAGGAGACTTTGGGCTGGTGCTGCTAAAAAATCAGTCCCCATCTTGCTTGCCAAGCCATAGCAAACAGAGGAGACTCTCAAAAGTAGTTTGTGAATTTACAATAAAATAAAATTTTAAAAGTTTTTAAAAATCCCTGGATGTAGCTAAAAATTGATCTTTGGAGCCCTGGCTGTTTATTAACATAAGTAAAGGCTAATTGCCACTTAATTATACAAATATAGTAATAAAATGAATAGTTTCCAGTACTTTTTTTTTTTAATTGCAGGTTGATAAGCAGTAGTGTCGATCAAAGTTTACACACTTTGTTAACTTGTTCCAGAGATTTAAACCTGAATTGGGGAAAGTGGAATTACAATTATTATTTTTAAAAAGGGGGGGGATTGCTCACACATTTCGTTCCTTTTGGTTAAGTGCTTTCATTTCAAATAGAAGGATGTTTCCAGTCAGTCAAGGGGCAACTCACATGCCACCATCTTTTATTCAACGGCAGGCACAGATGTTCCTTCTGCAGGGGAGGTTTTAATTTATGAAAATGATATAGTTTATGCATGAATGCGCTCCACATAACACACAGTACTTCCATCTGATGAGAGAAAACTGCAGTACCAGTGCCAATGTCAGGAACATATTCTGCAAATTTACTCGCTTAAATGTTTAATGAATATTTGGAAGGCATTTACAAACCACAAGAAAGCTTTTCAATTACCTCCTCTTTTTTCACAGCTAATAATAATTTTCACCTCCTCCAGCCAACGCAATTGACTTTAGAGGTCTGACAAATGTTTGTTGCTGCGGAACTTCAAAAGAAATAATAATTATGAGAACAAACAAGGTAAATTGGATATTAGTGAGATTTTGAAAATCCTGCTCAGTATTTGTCCTCATAAAGAATTTAGAATTTCTCCCCTTTAGATAGCACACACACATACACAAAAGATTGATATGGATTCTGTTGTCAGTGATACCAACAATGGTCAGTGTTTGCACACAACTTTGATATCAGCAATGCAAGTAAAAACATAACATTAATTATCCTTCTGCCTATACTTCTACGTGTTTTCCATTGAACTGATTAATAAATTGGTGGAAGATGGCCCTTGGAAGTAATCCCATAATTTACAAGGCTAAAGTCACGGCTGTTATTTTGAATCATGTTTGTGCAGAGGGTGTTTCCTTATCATTGCTGGTGCAACAAGTCCCATCCATTTTTGTCCCCATGGGTGGGATACAAGGTGGCCCAGGCTACAGTGTCTTTCATCCCAAACTCCAATCCTCTCATGTAACTTCATTGGTTTGGATCCAAACTTAATCATACTTCAGTAAACCACTGAAGTCAATGGTACATAAGTTATGACGACCTTCAATCCCACTGATTTCAATAGTTGTATCCAAAAACATATTTTCCCATGTGCAAGTAATGGGTTGGATCCAGATTCGGTCTTATTTAGAGTAGACTCATTGAGATGAATGGGACTAATGTTAGACCAACATTGGATGCAACCCAATGGATCTATTCTAAGTATGACTGACCCCTCTATTCCAGGGACCCAACCCATTATTTTTAAGTGGGAAAATATGTTTTTCCAACTCCCAATATTATTTTTTTAACAAATTAAAATCTGCTTCTGTCCTTAGGAACTGGTTTAATAACTTGTTATTAAACAGTATTATTTATAAAGCATCATGATCTTAGCATTGTACAAGTAATAGATGCAATTTATTAAAAGAGTTAAATACCGCTATCTCTTGGTTCTAAGAAATATCTTTTAAAAGTACAGCAGTCTATATTCTATCAAACCAGATTGTGTTAAGAGTGACTAGATTCATTATGCATGTTATCATGGCCTAAATATGCTATTTAGCTGAAAGACCACTATCGCAATTGGGTTCCCTACTCATCTACATAAAATATATTAATGCATATCAGAGTAATGGGATGAAAAACTGAAAACAGGCTGTTGCTTAAATGCCTACAGAAGTAGTTTCCATAAAAAATATTTTACTGAAATATGCATTTACCATGCTGTCACAAGTAAGGTAATCCAAAATTAAACTTGACTTTGGTCTTAATGTATTCACTTATACTGCTAAATTGACTACAGGGTATGTTAGCCACTGAATAGCTGCCTTTAATTTACAGTTTCCAAGCTTGTACTTTTGCATCACAGACAGAGATATTTGATATGAAAAGCATATGTAATCAATACTTGACATATACAAAATTATTGCATCATTTTGGTGGGACCATCATATAAAGTAGAATCACTGGACAATGTTGAGAGCAATGCAGCTGACTGACTGCTTGTCTTTTCAATGGACTGAAATTAATGTATCATGCATATAATGTTTGGTGAACAGTGTATATTAAAATGGCATGCAGTGCAAATTAAAAGGGGAAAATTGAATTAAATTGAACAATTTTAATTTGCTTTTGCTTTTTACTGTTTTACTCCTATGTTCACCGCTCTGGAATCTATGTTAGATATGGAATGGTATATAAATATTGTAAATAAATAAATAAATAAATAAATAAATAAATAAAATGGATTCAGTATCTCTGTTCGGTTGCTGCCTGAATCAAGGTGCAATGATCATACTGATATCTCCGGAAATTCCTTGAGTATTACCCTTCAGTGAAACCCACATGGAGCGACCTCCCTCTCATCCTATGAATTCCACCTTTCTAAATTAAAACATTTCTATCCCGCCCTGAGATCCTTGTGATATAGGGCGGGATACAAATGTTTTAATAAATAAATAAAATAAATGAACCTTTTGGTGTAATCACTTAGAGTAATTCTAACCCCCACTGCCCTGGACAAGGGGGTTAGTATGGGTGGGCCTGCCTCTCTGATGGTGGAGACAAGCTCCACAAGCAGGGAGGAGGAATGTGTAGGTGTTTCCCCTCCCACTGGTCAATTGGAAGTATTTTTTTAAAATCACTGGCAGGGGGCAGGAGTAAGATGCAACTCCCCCTGAGCCCTACATGGCATGAACCAGCAGGGCGTTGAAAGTGGTGAATGATCCATCCCTTCACTAACCCCCTTCCCCACAATTCCACTTAGGATTGCTCTGCCCATCTTCATTGTCAACAGAAGTGAAACGTAACCCTAAATACAGGCCAATTCTCACCAATCAGCAACAGTGTAAGCAACTTCCCCTCGGTTTTCCCCCATGGCATTCTGCTTGTGTGCATGAAGGAACAAGGGGGAAGGAGCTTCCATGTAGTGGCTGGTAAGTGTGAATTGTCTGCACATGTAACTGAGGCCTAATCTACACCAAGCAGGATATTTCACTATGAAAGCCGGGTGAAAGGGGTATATAAAACTCAGGAGCCACACTACTGTTTTAAAACAGTATTGAAGTTCACTGACAACAGTTGGGGCCCATTGACACATACCATTTACTGCTTTCAGAGTGCTATATTCTACTTGGTGTGGCTCCTGCCTTTTATATACCGCTTTCACAGAGCAATATCCTGCTTGGTGTAGATTAGGCCTGTGTTTGTTCACATTCCCTTATCCTGTTCCTCCCTCCATTCTGTCATCTATGATTCTTCCCGCTTCCCTGTTATCTCCTTTCACTGTTGAAATTTAGGGCCCAACGAGATATGGTGGATACCCTACAGAGGTTTTTCAAGATCAGTGTACCCACTGGGTAGGCTGACCACATGAAAAGGAGGACAGGGCTCATGTAACTTTAACAGTTGTAGAGGATTGGGAATTTGAGCCAGTGTCATTTGTATGCAATTAGTTCCTGGTGATATTCCCTCTTCATCACAATAGTTAAAGGTGCAGGCACTATACTAGAGTGACCATATACAAAAGAAGGCAGGGCCCCTGCAACTTTAACAGTTGTGATGAAGAGGGAATTTCACCAGGAACTAATTGCATACAAATGACACTGACTGAAATTCCCTTTTCTCTACAACTGTTAAAGTTACATGAGCCCTGTCCTCCTTTTCATATGGTCAGCCTACCACTGGGGCAGATTGTGGCTATAGCACTATGGTGAAAGTGATTCATGCTTTCCTCTGAGCCATTTTACAGATCTGAATGGCACCAACTTCATTAGCTGCTATTTGCCTTGTGGGATAAACCATGCAGGTACCTCTTGGATACCTGTGTATTTTTTTCTTCAGGGGAAATAGCATTTGTGGCATGCAAACACGTATGTGTTATTTGATTGGGAAAATGGCATGGAGAAATGGGTTAACCTCTTCCCTAACAATATGCCCCTAACCTGAATCAGGAGCTCCTGCAGCCACACTTAGGCTGCAGTCCTATGGGTTGTGTCCTCAATGACTATAAATCCTTGAACTCAGAGGCCCACGATCACCTTATGCAGGACAGGAGGAGAGGAGAAAATGATCATCGCCTCCCCATCCTCCTGCCCTGCATTTGTTGCTGGATGGGAGTATTTGCCCATCTCTCTGGGGCACTTCAAAGGGGGAGAGAAGGAGGCTGGAGAGGTCTCGGGATAACTCGCATCCTGGCCTTTCTAGTCTCCTCCCCTCCCCACCCATCAAAATGTCCCTTTCCTTGTCCTCCAAGGTCACGTTCCCAACGTTGGAGAGCAGACGGCACAGCTCTTTCCATGCCAGCTGCAAAAGGGGAGGAGTTCAGAGCTCCGATTCCCCCCTCTGAGGTTGGAGCGCTGCCTCCTATCTCGGATCAGGAAATCTGAAATATCCTATGCTCCCACGGATGCTCTTTAGGATTGCTCCCTCCATCTTCCAATTTTTTTAAAAAAAGACCTGAGAGATCCACCATCACATTTAGTTTGCTCTTTACATTCAAAGGTTGATCAAGCAAGGAGCTGGGTTTTGTTTTTCCTGTGTTGTTATTATTTATCACATTTGTATCCTTCCCCTTCTCCCTCAGAACACAAGGTGGCATGCTTTGGGGCTATCCCATTTTGTCCTCACAACAACAAAGTGAGGATAAGTGCGATTGAAAGAGAGAGGAATTGGCCCATCATCACTCAGGGAGCTTAAAGGCTGAAAGAGATTCAATCAACGTTTCCCACATGCAAATGTCCAACACCTTCTCCACACTACTACCTTTGCTCTTGGTCGACTGCCATGAAATGTGATGGTACTATAAGTAGCCAAAAAAGGAAATAAAAACCTGTCCATAGTGATGGGATGAAAGAGCTACAAAGGGGTATCCCGGGGTAGGCAACATGGTGACCGCGGGGCACCAGTGTGCCCTTGGACGCCTTTCTTGAAGCCCTGCACCTCCCACTTTTTATCTTTATCTTCTTTAAATAACGAAGTTTCTTACTGGCAGCTGAGATTGCTTTAAAACAAAGGGAGGGCCTCTTCCCCTTTTCTTTTCCCATGGATGCTTCTGGGCCACAGGTGGGGCTCAGAGACATTCTTATGAAATGGAGATGGCAGGTGACTGCAGGCCAATGCTTTCATAGGCAGTGCACCCATTTTATGGTAGTGCCCAGGACAGTTTCTAAAATTGCCAAGTATGCCCACAAGGCCCAAAAGGTTGCCTATCCCAGGGTTATCTTATGCTCAAGCAACAAAGAGTGAGAGATTAATGTATTTATAAAACCCAAGTTGTATTTTTCCTGCTGTAGATTTCTTCTGATAGAATCTAATGTTACATGTGCCGATGTTACATTCATTATATTACTTATGGATGAAAAAACGCCAGTTAGATGTATGAATATTGACACGGGATGAAAGCAGAGGCTCTTAATGTCAGTGGCAAACTTCCCACTGGCTTTTATGGAGAGAGGGTTTCCCTACTGTGTGTATAAATGTCATTACTAATCCTTCTGAAATAGACAGAAAATAAGAAAAGAGAAGGCAACATGTTCATTGTTAGATTTTAAATATGCAAAGTTTGTTGTGACTAGGAATAAGATAAAAACATTCACATTAGCTATAGACTGGCGTCTTAAGAAAACGGAACCAGTATAGACAATTTACAGATTTAAACTATGAGAAACAGACAAGAGTGTCCAGACTTCAGTGATCAGTAAAGCATTTAACAACTATGCAATTGTTTGCAGTAGGGGTGCTGAACCTCATGTTTACAGGCCAAATCTGGACTTCCTGAGGTTTTAATCTGGCCTGACGAGGTCATGCCCCCTTCTCCAGGCCACACCCCTTTCCCCATGTCACACCCCTACTGGTTGTTTTGTGGTTTTCTGCCATTTGCACTTTTTCCACTCTAAAAGGTTGAAATGCTTCTCTTAAGGCCTAGTTACTGTCCATAAGAACTTTAAGATCAACTTAGCTGGTGTTTTGAGAATTTGGGCCCTGTCCCGTTGGCCTGTCATTAGGGTGACCAGATAAAATACAGGTCAGGGCTCATGTAACTTAAACAGTTGTAGAGAAAAGGGAATTTTAGCCAGAGTCATTTGTACGCCATTAGTTCCTGGTGAAATTCCCTCTTCATCACAACAGTTAAAGGTGCGTGCGCTATACTAGAGTGACCATATACAAAAGAAGTCAGGGCCCCTGCAACTTTAACTGTTATGATGAAGAGGGAATATCACCAGGAACTAATTGCATACAAATGACCCTGGCTGAAATTCCCTTTTCTCTACAACTCTTAAAGTTACATGAGCCATGACCTGGATTTTATCTGGTCACCCTACCTGTCATGACAATGCCTTGCATAAATGGAAGCACATCTCCGGGTTTTCAGTTCAGTTTTATCATGCAAAGGTCTTGTGCGGTCAGTAAAACCCTTGGAAGAGGTCTTATTTATTTATTTTCAATTTTTATATGTCGCTCCCTATCTGAAGATTTCGGAGTGGTGAACAAATAGAATAAAAGAATAAAAACACCACCAAAAAATCATTTTAAATGAACACGGTTCAGATAAAACTGCAGCCAGTCATTCAGGGAAAGTTGTTTGGAATAATAACAATTTCAGGAGGCACCGAAAGCAATACAACATTGGTGCCTGCCTGACCTCCAAAGGCAAGGAATTTCATAGGTCTTCTGCTCACTATAGGTCATCTCTGGTTTTAACCCCCAGACTTGTGTTAGCAGTGGAGTTGTGGAAAATTATTGTCAAAATTGCTACTGCAGTCACCACTCTACTGTGTGTTTGGGGATATTGACAACAGGGATAAACTTACTATGAGAATTTAGTATAGGAACATGTTACGAATATTCAGTCATGGCTGTAGAGTAGGGATAGTATTGTCGTAAGAAAAAAAATGTTCCCCCATACTGGGAAAAACTTATGAGGCCTAGTTCAAATTATTATCCTCTTCAATTATTTTGTTATTACAATTGTTTCATAGCAAAGTAGAGTCTAAAGGCAGTGGTGTACTGGTATATTTTGAAATGTATTATGGCTGTCCCATAGCTACACCCCCAAGGGGAGTCCAAAATGCAGATATCTCTGTTGTGTGTACGCATGTATATATACACACATATCTATACACAAATACTCCAAGAGCAGCAGTACATAGCATAATATCCAATTTATTAGGAGCAGCTGAGTCATATAATAATGAGCTGGCCAAGGGTATTGTAGTGGTTAGCATGTTACGTTTTGGCTGGAGGGACCTAACTTTGCATGAGAAAGAGAAAAAGAGGGACACAATGACCAAGTTTGCACGATCACAGAGGAAACACTGGACATGGGATGTTATGATGTCATAGCAAAGGTAGGTGGCTGGAGTGGTTTACAAACCAATCTGAAACCCACAGCTTGTTCTAGGGCTTCAGGGTAGTTTGTAAACCACCCCAGCCGTCCACCTTCACTGGGTTTGGATGTCACAACAACCCATGCCCAGCAATTATGCTAATTAGGCGGCTTGTGACTGGCACATGCTGGGAGGGAAAATAAGGCACTCTGCCTTATTTTTCATCTGTGATTGTACCAACCCACCCAACACATTCCCAAACAGCATAAGACCACCAGCACAATCTTTTCCAAGACTTTATTTTCCCAGCACCAGGGAGAAAAAAATTGATCTCAGAGTCAGCAAACTTCTAGTAGTTTTTAACCTCTACCAGGATTTTTTTTTGAGACCCAGAATAGTTTTAAATGGATATTGTATATAATCTGTTTTATGCTTTTAAATATTGTATATCTGTTTTTAATGTTCAGTGTTTTTAATCTTTGTAAACTGCCCAGAGAGCTTCGGCTAATGGGGCGGTATATAAATGTAATTATTATTATTATTATTATTAATAATAATAATCTTAATTGCCACCCCCAAAGTAATTGGGATTGCAAAGGGATAGTTCACAATATATTGTAGCTGGGAAAATCCACCCCCCACCCCGCCCCGCTACTGTTAGGATTGCAGCTAAACTCAGAGGGAACAGGGAAGTCTGAGGAGGTGGCAGATGATGTCACTGTCCCTGCTAATTAAAAAGTGCTGGTGCTTCAACCCTGTGAGCTCTGGCTCCACTAAAGGATTTCATGGTTAAGCCTAAATAGGCTTCCTTCGGAGAGTAGGAAGCAGCATGAACCTATTAAGGACAGCTATGATATGGTGACCGTATGAAAAGGAGGACAGGGCTTCTGTATCTTTAACAGTTGCATTGAAAAGGTAATTTCAGCAGATGTCATTTGTATGCATGCAGCTACATACATTTTTGGACTCTCCTTAGGGGGTGTAGCTATGAGGACTGTCACGATGAGCGCCTGCACTTCAAAATTTACCACTTCATGACATGTATGAACATACGCAGGTAGCGCTAAGCCTATAATTTCATTGGCCACTGAGGCTTGTTCTGAACAGTTCAACCTGAAGAACACCTCCCTTGGCTTTTAAAACAGTGCACAATTGTAGCAGACTCAACGAATACAGCATCTAGCACAATAAAGCCTTCAGTTGTACGTAATGTAGGCAAACCCATCAGGTAGCAATGCTTACAATGCACATTTACTCAGAAGGGAGGGTCAGAAATCTGCAACAAGGGAGAGAGCCTTCTTGGTGGTGACCCTCCATTTATGGAATGATCTCCCTAACAAGGCCGCCTGGCACCAAGATTACTGTCTTTTCAGTGCCAGGTTAAGACTCTTCTCTTTCTCAGGCATTTGGCAACATATGATGAGTTCTGATGTATATGACAGGTCTTATGGCTGATTGTTTAAAACGGATCGTTTAAATTATTTTTAGATATATGTTGACCGTGGGTGTTTTGTCTGTTTATGGTTTTTATGTAAAGGGTATTTATTACACTTTGTATAATACATGTTAATGTGTGTGTTTTTTAAAAAATCTTTGTAAACTGCCCAGAGAGCTTCAGCTATAGGGTGGTATAGATACGCAATAAATAACAGCAAGTCCCATTGTGTTCAATATGGCTTACTTCTACGAAAGTCTGTACAAGTTGGTAGCCTAACTGCACGAGAATAGCGGTGTCACACACCTATTCTCGAAATATTGCAGGGAGCCTTTTTTTATTTCTGGATTGGATAATATAAGCCTCCCCCCACCCGCAACCCCGCGGTCCCCAGCATTCTTCCGTGTGCAGGAATCGTTAGGAGGACCATTGCTAATCTCGCTCCTGGCTCATTTCCCGCCTTTCGCAAAAACACCCCAGGAAAGTTTTCTCTGGGTCTCTTGCCCCTCTCTCCCGTGACCGCGGTGCCAGGGAGAGGCGGTGGGAGGAGGCAGAGGGAGGGCGCGCGCCTAACAATGAGCCCAAAGCCATATGCACGCGCTAGGCCGCTAACTCCCCTGCCCCCACCCCTTCAGGGGGAAGAGGAGGAGAGCGGCTCACGGCTGCCTTGGTAGCGGCCGCGACACTGGGACTTCTCGCGCCCGCCTTTCTCCTTCGTTTGGGCGGGCGAGGCACGAAAAAGAAGTGCCCCTAAATGCACCGCCCCAGGAGAATAGCGTGGGTCGAGGGCCCTTGGGGGCTGAAAGCGGGTGCTGGGAAGAAGGGAAGCGACGCCACCTCCGGCTCCTGTTCCGGAGAGGAGGCGGCGGCGGCGGCAAAAGGGGAGCCCCCTCTGCAGGGAAGCGCCCGGGTGCGTGAAGAGGAGAAGGTGGGGGGCGAAGATGACCAGCCGCTTCTCAGGGGGATTTTCGAAATCAAAAAGAAGAGTTGCGACGTGGTGCTGAGTGCCCAGAGGCTCAGGTGGAGCCCAATCCAGCCGGAGAGTCCCGTAGGTGAGAAGGGTGGGTGCGTGTAAGAAACAGACTGCTATTTCTCGTTCTTCCGAGTAGCGCTTTGATTTTCTTGTGCGCATTTCCTCGGAAGTAAGCCGCACTGAATCCAATGAGGTTTACGCCTGCGTAAGTATGCATAGGTTTGCAGCCCGCGCATACGCAGATTGGGAAGCAAATGCTCCTGACTGGATCTAATGGGACTCACTCCTCCTCCTCCTCCCCTCCCGCCTTGAACAGTGCAAACTCAATTTCCCTTCCAGATCAGACTCCTCCTCTGTGCATCAAAGCCATTCAGCTGGGGAGGGCAGAACTAGGGCGTGACGTCGGGTGGAAACAACCACTCCCCTTCAGGGGCAGCGCAATTTTGTTAACTTTGTGCCTTGAGTGCGCCCAGTGTGCGACGAGGTAGTCTAAGAACAAAGTGCTACTCTGGATAGCTAGTGGAAAACTTAATGAGAAGGAATCAGTTTTCTGTTAAGATGACATTTGAAATCCCCCCCTTCCTTCTACTTACCAGGGTGCTTCCAGATGAGGCCTTTTGTTGTGCAGTTGCCATGTTTCAATCATGAAATTTGATAGGGAGTCCAGACCACCCTTGCTTCCGAATGAGGCTTTTATCGAACTATCGGCCTGCCTCATTTACGGGATTATACTGGATGGGGGAGTGGTCCAGGGTCGACATGGTCATCCACTTGTAACTCTTCCATATTTTCCTATTATTTACCAATAGGTTATGAGCTTCATTGATCTTGGATCTTTTTTATAGTCGTTTATAAAGTTGCTTATAGTTGTTTTTAGAGGTCTGTTTCTGTGTATATTACATATAATTGTGATTTTAAATTTTGGTTTTTAATTGTTTTAGTCTTATGTAAACCACCCAGAGAGTCTCAGCTATAGGGCGGTATACAAATGTAAATAATAATAAATAATAATAATAATAATAATAATAATAATTTCACTAAGGAGAAAAAGATGGAATAGCTTTGCAACACCTTCTAATTGGTAAAACTCTCTGGGAGCACACTAAATCATGCTCCACTTTTTCAGGCTTTTTTTCTTGCTACAAAAATAAAAGCCTTCAAGGAGGAAAAGGTGAAATGAGCTGCACAATGCCCAGGGGGTACATCTTGACGAGGGGTGGATTTGGAATAGTGGCAGTTCATCTACGTGACGCAGCTGCCATCGCGAAGCCATCCGGGGCAAACCCCCAAACTCTGCTTTAAAAAAGTTGGGCACCTCAACTTTTTTCACTTAGAGCAAGGCAAAGACGATATCTGCTGTCTGTCACCTTGCTCCGAGCTGCGGCGGAGGCATGCCCCAACCGATGGCAACCCCAGATTGGCTGGACAGGGAGGAGGGGGCAGGCCAGCGAGCCAAATGGCCGCTGGGGCACCTCCCTGCGCCTTCCAGAGAGCCGCATCCTCCCATGGAGATCAGCCATCCATGGAGAGCAAGGTAAAGGTAGCGGGGGACTGGGGAGGGGTGAGCTGCTCTGTCGTGCCACCAGATGGGCGCCGCTGGGCCTCGGCTCGTCCCTCCCCAGTTTCCCGCTGCCCTTACCTTACTCTCTGGATGGCTGCATCTCTCCCCTCCTCCCCACACTCAATCCGTTGCGTGGGGACAGTGCAGAGGAGCGTGAACACGGGGGTTTGACAGCTTGCAGTGTAAGTATGCCGTCGTCAAGATGGCCCCTTTGATTGGGAGCTGTCCATTTGGAAACAATCTCCATTGATTTAAACCAGCAAGAAAAAACTGATTTCAGTCATGTTCCCCATTGATACTATTTCATATATATTGTAAACAACGGTGCAAATCTGACCACCAGACCAACTAAATAGATTATTATTTATCTTGTTATATCATAACCAGGGCTTGTATCTGTTTTTTGCACTATATATAAGTTTGCATTTTATTTATTTATTTTACCTAGAGAGGGGATATCTTAAAAATATTCCCATATAGGGCCTTTTTAATGATCAGCAGCTACAACAGTTTGTAAGTATGTGAATATAGGAATCTTCACACTGGACAACTTTTTCTTCTACTTTCAAGTATTGCTCTTTTCTGTTTCAGTCTGCCTTGGCCCAGCACCAACCTCACAAAAACACAGTAATTTTTTTTTAAAAAAAATTGTTCATGACTGATAAGTAGAAGAACATTCTGATGGAGCAATTTGTTTTTATGAGTGAGAGTTTATTTTGTTGATTGTGGAAATATTCATATTTGAGAAATGATCAAATTGGTTCTTCATTTATAGGCTGACCATATGAAAAGGAGGACAGGGCTCATGTAACTTTAACAGTTGCAGAGAAAAGGGAATTTCAGCCAGTGTCATTTGTATGCAATTAGTTCCTGGTGATATTCCCTCTTCATCACAACAGTTAAAGGTGCCTGCACTATACTAGAGTGACCAGATACAAAAGAGGGCAGGGCCCCTGCAGCTTTAACTGTTGTAACGAAGAGGGAATTTCACCAGGTACAAATTGCATACAAATGACTCCTGCTGAAATTCCTTTTTCTCTACAACTGTTAAAGTTACATGAGCCCTGTCCTCCTTTTCATATGGTCAGCCTATCATTTACATCCTTAGAAGGAAGCCTCTTGATCTCAGAGGCTTCTGAGTATTCAGTTGCTGATGCAGGCAGGGGTGGGGAGGAGCAACAGAGGTGATCTTTGTCTTTCCTGTAGACAAGCCTTTGAGCCCATCTAGGGAAGGCACCCTGGTGGGGCCTGGGCCAGGGCTGCAGAGGCCATAGAATTGCTCATACCCCAGCGCTCTCCTCCCTCCCCATCAGAATACTTCCTTTTCCTGAGGCTGCATTTGTGGCCTCTGGAGGCCACCAGTACCGTTCTTTCCATGGTTGCTGCAAGGGGTGGTGCAGGGTATTGGAACTCAGAGTCCCCTTCCTGAGGTCTTAGCAATATCTACAACCTGAGGGCGTGGGGACTATGCACAAATCCTATGTTCCCTGGAACACTGTCCCAGGTACCATCGGACTGCTCTCTAAATCATTGTATCTGGTAAAAGTTTATTGATTCAGTTTATAGATTAACTGTGGGATTATCACTGTTATATACAGATTATTTAATATTGACTAAGTTATTCTTTAAGAGAAAATTAGTATTTGCAATTTTAAAAAAAGGCAAAACAAACTGATTTAAATTAAATCATGTGATTAAAAATTTTCAAATTTGATTTGAAAAGAACTATTGAAAAACTATTAGCCTTCCTGTGGCGATACCCCACATTTCTGTCTCCTTAAGTATGTCTGGATTAGTGTATTTGAAGAGTGCAGAATGTTGGACTGAGTGAGTGTGGCTGGTGATGCTGGAAAAGGGAGGGGAAGGAATATATATTGTGTGAGAGAGTGATTTAGATTATTATTATTGTGTTGGTTGGGTGGAGGGTAGTTAGGTGGAAGATAGCTGTGTGTGTTCTGGTCAGGAGTGTATGAAGAGAAATGAAATAGAATATTTTAAGGATTTAGGATTATTAGTAAGATTACTAGAAGTATTAAGAATAGGCAGGTTTGAAATTGATTTTGAAAGAACTGTAAACAACAATAAACGTTTTCTTTTCTTTTTGCTACCATAAACCACGTGTCAGCTTGGCTTTGTAACCTGCTCTATAAGTATAATAAAGAAACACAAATCATTACCCTTTCAGCCAACACACTCACAGGAGAACCTTATTCAAAACCCTTAACACCCTTTTCCCCTCTGCTATAAGGGAAAAGTGATGTATCTTTTACCCTTCCCTCAGGTATTTAAGTACCGTAGTGGTTCTTAGCCTGAGAGGGGTGTGCTCGTCTAGGCCTAGTGTTTAAGACTGTGGCAGCACACTTGCCCTTCCCTATATGCTGTGGCCCCACAAAATCACACCCTTGTGTAGCAATTAGGCTTAGATGAAATGGTGCAGGGGGTGGATTTGGGCAGTTGTAGCAATGGGGAGTTATCCATATCTTAGTCATGCCTAGACTTGATCACTGTAATGCATTATATGCAAGGCTCCCTTTGAAAAGTCTTCAGAAACTTCAGCTGATCCAGAATTCAGCAGCTAAAATGTTGACAAAGGGTCCTCATTGTGAACCTATTACACCAGCTCCTAAATTACTAACCATAAAAAAGGATATTGTAGAGTTGGAAGAAGTGCAGAAAAGGGTAACTAAAACGATCAAGGGGCTGGAGCAGTTCCTGAGGAATGGTTACAACAACTCTGTTCAGACAACACGCTAAGCCATGATGATTAAGCATTTTGAGGTAAACATTAAGGTTTGGTGTGTCATATGAACCATTCCTAACCATGGTGGCTACATAACCATGGTTTAAACATGCTCACTAACCATTTGCTGCAAAAGGGTTAGCTGCCTAACTATGGCTTAGTGTGTTGTCTGGACAGACCCAACAGCTGGGATTGTGTAGTTTAGAAAAAAAGTGAAGGGGGGCATGATAGAGGTGTACAACATTATGCATGGTGTGCATAAAGTGGATAGAAAAACATTTTTCTCTCCTCTCATAATACTAGAACCTGGGGTTATTCCATGAAGCTGATTGATGGGGAGATTCAGAACAAATAAAAGGAAGGACTTTTTCACAGAACGCATAGTTAAACTATGGAATTCACTTCTACAAGATAACGAGATGGCCACCAATTTGGATAGCTTTAGAAGGGGATTGGACAAATTCATGGAGGAATAAAGCTATGGATGGCTATTAGTCCTGATGGCTATATGCTACCTCCAGAATCAGAGCCAGTATGCTTATGTACAGCAGTTGCTGGGGAACATAGGCTGGAAGGTGCTATTGCACTCATGTCCTACTTGTTTCACATGGGCAGCTGGTTGGCACTGTGCAAACAGAATCCTGGACTAGATAGAACCTTGGTCTGATCCAACATGGCTCTTACGTACACTAACTCCCAATTTCATTTTGAACACTAATTACCTTGTTTTGTGGTTGCTTTTCTACATTCCATGTAGTGGAGTCCTATCAAAAATACTGAGATATAAAAGAAGTTTAAAAACTAAACCAATAGTAAATTGATGTTTCATTATCTTTGCTTGTTGACTTTTTCATATTAGCACATCTTTGTGTGTGTATTATTTTGTGAAGTCCTATTTTTGTTAATAGTGAAACTTAGTATCTCTAAATAGCATCTACAGATAAAATCTTGAATAGCTGTGAATTCTGAGCATTATGTGCTTTGCATGCTTTAACAGACTGTCACAATTCTTACGTGGTTGCTTTTCATGAAAAAAGCATTAATTTCTGCTAGTTACGCATTCTTACCAGAACATTCTGTTGAAACATAATGTGTTGGGTATTTGATACATATATTGCCATCCTACCATAAGGGTCTGCTATTATTTTAGACACCAACTGATTTTATGATAGTATTGGATTTCTTTCACATATGCTTATGTTTTTGTCCAGATGAACTCAAAGAACATCTGTTACTTTTGTGGTGGTATCTGCTATTTCCTTTTAGAATTTGTCCTTTTGGTTAATTACAGCTACAATTCTGCAGTTTTTCAGTATTGCAGGCTCCAGTACGAATGAATATATTTCACATTAATCAGCTATCAATAGATTGTTCAATTCTATCATATATTGCCATATCTACATATTAGAACTAGTTGTAAAATGGGCATGGTTATTTTTAAATATGGTGTGTTACCATATTTATGTATAGTAGATAAAATATGTAGTACAGTTTTCTTGATATAGATGATGTTGGGAATAAGGAATTCATGTTCAAATTCCAATTCTGCAATTGGAATGCATACACACAACACACACATGCTATATTATATGAATTTACTTATTCATCCTTATCCAGTAAGGGCAATCCATGTACAGAAACTGGTTTCTGTTTACAAGTTGATCTAGATCGGTACCCCCAAAGAATGGGTGCTGAAAAGGGAAAAACTCCACATCTAGCCCCAAGAGTTGTATCCTGATAGATGGCTGGCATTGTCAGCATGAAAGCATCTCTGGATTTAGACCATTACTTGCATCTGCCCACAATAGTCAGATTTTCAAAGAATGTAGAATATATTGCGGACAGGGGCAAGGAGTTCTGTGATAGAGGGAAATTCACAAGAAGTGGAGTTGACCCTGAATATTGGACTAACTATCCAGTCCTTCTTTAATTTCTGAGGCTCCCCTACCTATTGCCTAAATCATCAAATTCTCTATCTGATATCATTTCTCTTGTAAAGAACTCATGGATATGATGCATTATGTGTGGGGTCTTTGAAAAAACCCACTTTTTAAAGAATATGCCATATTAATTGGCCTGATAGCATAATGTAGAATCATCAGGGATTCTTGCTGAGTCCTGTAAAGTTTCAGAATTTGAACCCATGACAGCCTGTATTGCTGCTGTGAGTTACAGCATGCCTAAAGTTGCATAGCTATATTGCCAGGCCCAGCATTGGTCTGTCCCCTATATTCTGGTGGAAAGGTAGTGTTGCATGATACAATCCATCCATGTGAGCTGCAGCTCACATGGATGGATTGCTGCATTTAAAGCTGCTTTTTGGATTTTTATTTTGTATTTAACAGTTTTATTATCTGCCAAAGTGTTGAGTAGCTTTCAACTAAGGACCACATGTATAATGTAGAATAAGTAGTTAAAGCTGCTAAAACTGTGCTGTTGTCCATTTGAAACTTGACTTGTACATTCACAATTTTTTTGGATAAACAACTGCTCTTTGAAATTTTGAAAATGACGTATTTGCACATGTGTTTTGTTGAGTTCGAAAATGCAAGACTGCAAAGTATCAATTGAATATTTTATATGAAGATTATTTTGGGCAGTTTCTTTTAGCTCTCTGATTAGTCTAGGAAGCAATTCTTTGATAAGTAGGCTTCTAAAAATTGGATTTTGCATGGATTCAACATTTCATTTTAACTGTTTTAATACATCAGTGTATGTTAACAACACTATATCTTGTACTGGCTAAATATTTTGTTTTAAAAAGTAAATAAGGACATTGAAAAAATACATTATTGAAAAAAATAATACTATATTATGGCAAGACGGTTAGAACAGAAATGGAACAATGCAGGTTTTCTAAGTGGTGGTGTAAAATTAGTTTGCCATGTTCAGTTTATTTGAACTAAGACAGCATTTTCCCCTGTAAGTTTATTCATCAGTAGGGCATAGGAAAGTAGCTTAGGTAGGTTTTGCAAACCTGTCAATCTCTGAAACAACAGATGTTACGCTTTTGCATAGTAGTGTGTATCATGGAAACAGAATGACTGCTAGAAAAACAAATCGAATGAACAAATGACATAATTACTGATATCAGCAATACTTTATTGTTATCGATTAACTATGATAGCTGTGCAGATATGTGAGAAACACTACATGGATTAATGAAAAAGAACTGAAGTTATTAAAAAAAAACATGTTTTAGTTTGTTTTCCTAGAACTCTAAAATTGCTCTGTCAGTCACAATGGATTTGATCCTACTCTTTGTACACAGATGGGAAACTGCTGGTAAAACTGCTGTTACCAGTCAACAAGAACTGTGGGGAGGTGACAGGGAACTCCTGTTTAATAAGAAGCTATAAGTTAATGGAGGGGAAATGGGTAAGCTGGCCAGTGGTTCCCCTCCAACCCAACACAGCCCAATGTTTTAATTGTGGACATACCAGTTGATGGGAACTTTGTGGGCTGCCCTACCTTGCAGTCTCCCGATGCATTATATTAATTGATCAAGTTCTCTCACCGCCCCCATCCTCCCCCCCAGTCATCAAAAGAAGCATGTATGTGTTTCCCACCTGGATAGATTGCAGGTGGAACTGTGGCAGCTGGATCCCTCTGCACACTCATAGCAGGATCACATTGTACAGGTGTCTGGCTATCTAATGCCCAGGGAATGAGGGATGCTTGCCTGCTATGCCAGGGCAAGAAAAGTTGGGGAGTGTGTGTGTGTGTGTATGTGTATGTTTAAAACAAACAGATTTTATTATTACACTTTGTTTCATACTCAAGAAGCCATATCCTAGATGTATTTCTCTATATGACATCATATCCTTTCTGTCATCCTTACTTCCCCACTGGTGAGTACAATTCTGAATATGTATGTGTTTTTTCTGTTTGGAGGCAGTCAGTATGAATAAGACAGGGGAGGAATTAAGAGAAGGGAAGACTATAACTGCAGAGGATGGCAGGATTAAGTAGTGTGGTTACCATGGATGAAGGCTGCACTGGAATAATGAAACCTACATACAGGATTAGTTTTACTCCTTAGGCAGCTGACACATATATTACGAATAAGAATACAGACAATTGTTTTTCAGACCTATAAATCAGTTTAATCCAGTCTTGTGTTCTGCAGTGATTGGTTGTTATATTAATACCCTTCATTTATGCAACATCCTGTATGAATCTACCTATTATCAGAAATGTCAGGTTTTCTAATTACATTTCTGATGCATGAACTTACTATTTTTGACCTGATTGACAAATCTGATGCACAGGTGGACATAATGATTACAAGCACCATGCAGTGAGACACATGGCATGAAACAACATGAGGGGAAGAGTACACAGTTTGAACTGGAAATCATTTTGTGGTCTGAATGCTATATGCCCATTGCATGTAGTGTCTGGTACTTAAGAAACACAACTTGTCTTGATATTTAAGACATGCAATAGTATATAGACACTTTTAAAATTGACTTCATTTTGTGAAAATACGCACATATACATACTCATACTTTGGTAAATTATTACAATGCATACAAATACTTCTATGCTTAATAATATGTGAAATATATACAAAACACTTTATAAATATACTGACACCTACTGCTTACATCCTGCAATATAAAGTATTTCAATAACTTTCTTTTAACACTTCTGTTAACATCTCTAAGAAAATGCACGTATGATTACTTGATGGCTGCAGCATCAAATGTTAAGTGACATTTATTGAACAGCCATCACAGATCAGACATCATAGAAACAACTTCCATATATGCTTATGTTTTCCCAAATAAATTAGGGGCATTTCAACTGTATAGCTTTAAGTCATTGAATAATAAATTACAAGGATATGAGGTATCAAGTGAGGAGCGAGCATGTGTGAATACTCCATGGATCCACCCTTAGTTTTTCTGTTCTTAGTGCTATGTGACGTTGAGGTTTCTGAGTCTGAGATAATGTGATCCTGAAGTTCTATCTACAGTAGTCCAACCAATATAGGTTGCTGGATCATATTCAGTGACACTACATTCTTTGTAGAGAAGCTATCTCTAAAAGGAAGCTTGCATTCATCAAGAAGCAATGGACTTTTCTAAGAGACTGCACAATGTTATTACTGCGATTTCTTGCTGTGGGTGAAAAGTAGTTTTGCTTGAGATGGATCAAATCATATTGCTATCAAATGTCTCTGGGAAATGTTTGACAGGAGTATTGAGCATATTAGTTTCGTATCGTGGGATTCATTTTCAAGTAAATGTGCATCGATCACAGCCTTATAATTAAAGAATAAGATTTGTAGCCATGAGACCATAAGAGATTAATCTGAATTATGTTTTTATTTTGGCATGATTTTATAAGACACGCAGCTTGGCCACACTCTAACTTGTGCTCTTTGTGACGTAAGTCTGGGGTATAGGGAAGATGAATGCTTAAAACTGGAGATTGAGAACTTCCAGAGTTAATCATTATATGACAAGTTCTCCCATGTTGCTGAGTAGATAACACTTTCAACCCAAGCAAAGATGGCCCTCAGGTGGTGTGAAAGAGGAAAGGAGGAGTTGGACCTGTTGCTGTCAACAGGCATTGTCAAAACTAACAGGGCTAATCATTCCCCCACCACCACCACCCTAGTACTTCATGTTGGGTGCAGGAGCATCTCAGGTGAATGTGTATTTTTGTTCTTCTGTGAAAGATTCTTTTGAATGGGAAGGAATCTATAAAACAATGCATTAATAAGTCTTACCAATTGCAATGGTACTTATATGTACATGACTAGTTGCAGAATTGCACCCGAGATGAGTTTATTTTTACTTCATTGCTGAATTCCTGTTTTTAAATTTCATTCTAGGCATCAAAAATAGATGAGCAAATCCAATTGCCTAAAACCTTATCTTTGGTTTTAACCTTTTTAAACAAGTAATTATTGGGTGATGTTACAAGTTCAGACCAATAAAAAACAAACAAACCGGTGTGTTGTCTGCCCAAATGTGCATCCCAATATGGGGGAAGACATGGCTTTCAAGCGATTATGCAACTGTCTCTGCCCACCTCAGTGTGCATTCCACTGAAAGTTAATGACATGCTGGCAACAAGCCATCTACATCCTATATACCTTGGTTTCAGTTTTATGGGAGTAAGAAGTTGGACTTGGAGAGTGTGTGCCAAAGGTTGTATGTTCACTGGCCAGTCCCCACACCGCATGGTCACTCAAGTTGTGTAGTGCTGCTCCGGGACAGCAGCACACAAGAGGGACCAAGTAGCAGCAATACCTTAAAATTCGGGACATAGCTCCATTTGCCTTGCAGCTGTAAAGGAGTCTGTGAAGGCAGGAATATGGCTCCGCAGACATGCACCTAAGGGTGTGTTTCCTCTGTGACGAATTCTCCCCCACTCTGCATTTTCTTGAAGAAGCAAGTGAAGAGGATTAGAAATCATCCTCTACCCCCACTCTCCTTTGAGTCTAGGCTGAAGAGAAGTCTGAGGAATATTCAACAATAATTTTGGATATCAATTAGGGAAAATTCTAATCTGAAACTGTTTTGGATGGGCTCAGCTTTATTTATTTATTTATTTATTTATTTATACATTTGTATCCCGCCCTATATCACAAGGATCTTAACAATATAGTATATCTTACCTAAGTGCTTAACACATGCTGGTAGATATTAATGTCTTAGCCACACTTACTTTTCATGCTGTATTTGAAAAAGTGGACATGTGCAGAAACTGTGCGTACAATTAGCGTCAAGCAGATAAATCCAGCTCTAATCCTGTTTATGCTCTACATCAGGCAGATGTGCCAAAATTGATGTAGACAAGCTCTTGGCTTATAATAATATTTTTAAGAGTGATGTTGTATTGCTTTTATTAAGACCTTTCTCAATGTTACGTGTCATTAAAAAGTGTAACCTACTTTATGAAGGTCCCTGCTTGGCTCTTACGGCGATGGAACAACCTAGCAGGAAAGATTATCTTTATTCCTTGTAATTAAATTGACTTTAAAAAATACAATGGGAAGTGGGTGCTGAATTAAATAAATAGCATGATATCTAATGTATACTTAAATCCCTTGTAAGAACAGATGGTACTCTGTATCCTTCTAGGTAATATGAGAGGAGAGTTAATGTTTTAAAACAGCTAGCAATAATCAGAATGACACTAATGAACGGAGAGTTTTTGAATGGGAAAAAATAATTCACAGCAATTTAAAGCAAGCTTAGATGATTTGGAATATTTTAAATATGGAAAATAAAACATTTCCTTTTTTAAAAATTTATTGAGAAACCATCCATACATTCAGATGAAGTTAAAGGTTTGAAATTAAAAACTTTACTTCTAATGTTAACAGTTTATAACTGTTGTACATCCATTTGAGCACCCACTAGGTTGGAAACATGGCTTTAAAATGGTAAAAATAACACCGATTTCCTTGCTCTGCAGGAGAAAGGTTGCAAATCCAATCCAGTGGATCATCTTCATAAAACCAGAATCTAGAGTTGCACAGAGTGTTTGTAATATACTACCAAAGACAGTTGTATTTTTTTCCTTCCAATTCCAGCAACAAGATCATTCTATATCAGCTTCATTTGTAGGCAGAAAATAGCAAAACAATACATAAACAAAGAAATAAATGTTTTTAATTCGGTTGACTAGTCTTTGGCTTACTCTACCTGTAAGCGGCATGTAACCAGGAGGATTTGTCAGAGATGCTCTCTTTGCTCCCTTGATTTTATTGGCTCTGGGCCTTTGGCTGTGACCAGCTGCAAGACCAGCCTTTAATGGCTGAAAAGACACATGAAAGCCATTTTACCCAGGAGCAGGTGGTTTCCCTGCTGTATAAGTACTTTATATTTAGCAATTAGTAAAAGGTTACTCAAAGCTTCAGAAAGAGATATGTGGCCACCTTAGTAGTCTACTGCAACAGTTGTGAGACATTTTATTCCTCTTTTTCATGGCTGTGTCTACAGTGGGACATTAAAAGAGGAGGATAGAGGAGGTTCAGCTTTTAGGTTCAAAAGATTCCTTTTTCTTCTTGCTAAGTTCATCCTGAGAGAAGATAACTCAAAGAATGGGTTCCTCATTTGGGGGCTGTTTATGCTACAGGTCATTGCATGGCTACACTGACATGGAGGCACATAAAAGGGACTCAGAAAAGCACTCACAAAATCTTAGCTAGGGTGACCAGATAAAATCCAGGTCAGGGCTCATGTAACTTTAACAGTTGTAAAAAAAAGGGAATTTCAGCCAGTGTAATTTGTATGCAATTAGTTCCTGGTAATATTCCCTCTTCATCACAACTGTTAAAGTTGCAGCGGCCCTGCCTTCTTTTGTATATGATCACTCTAGTATAGTGCCTGCAACTTTAACTGTTGTGATGAAGAGGGAATTTCACCAGGAACTAATTGCATACAAATGACACCTGCTGAAATTCCCTTTTCTTTACAAAAAGTTACATGAGTCCTGACCTGGATTTTATCTGGTCAGCCTAGACAGTGGACCTTCTCTAGACTCTTTTCAATTTGATATTAGAACACTGGTCATGCAAAATATGTAGTTTAGTCCTTGGATCTGGGATGAAAAACTAAATCTAGGCTAGCAACTATGTATTGTCACTGCCTCTGTTAGTATCATTTAATAGATCGGAACTTTTATGAGAATTCCAAAATGCAATGGGTGAAGCCAAGATGAGAATGAATGACTAAATAAGGAAGTCCTACTAGCAGGAATAAGACATCTTTTAATCCAAATATCAATTTTGGAGTCCCAGAGACAACTAAATGTAGTTTTCACTTTTGTGCCAGCTGCTTCAGAGTAAACAACGTTGTGCATCTCTGTCTGCACAATGCAATGTTTTTGGGGTGGGGGTGGGTGGGTTGCCTCTGGAAGACTGGTTGTCAGGCCTGTATTGGCTTCAGTATATGAATGGTTTTGAGAGAGGAAAGCAAGAATGGGAGATGGTGATGATTAAACAGAAATAAAGTTCTTCTTCGTGGTCTCTGTGCATCACACATATGGGCTCGCGTCGACGCCGAGCCTAGCTTCGGGAAACTTCGCTAGCTAGCTTAGACTTTTGGCGGGAACCCCTCCCCCCACCATCCTACCGCGCATGCTCAGGGTTCCCGCTCGTCGCTTACCTCAGTTCTTCTTCGACCGCTTAGCTGTTAGCCTCGCGGGAGACTTCGGCAGATATATATATATCTGTGAAATAAGAAGAATAGTTGTATTTAGTTAGCTTAGGCTTATTCGTTCCACTTAGTTGTTAGTTTCTTGTTATATAAAAAAAAAAAAAAAAAAAATATATAGATATAGTATTAGGTTTTAAGATAGGAGCGGTTCGCCATCTTATGGCTCAAACCGCGCTTTTTAAGCTGTGCACGCGGTGCAGGGCGAAGATAGCCCTTACCGATGGACACTCGTTTTGCCTGATTTGTTTGGGTGAGTCCCACGTAGTGGAATCCTGCACGCATTGTATGCGTTTCTCCCGACAAACGAGACGAAATAGAGCGGACCGTCTCCGCAGCTTATTGTGGAGCAAGGCCCTCTCCGCAGTAGACCGGCCCCGTCCATTAACGCAGCAAGCGGCGGCTTCAGCTTCTGGGGAGCGTATGATTCGCTCAAACCCAGCATCTCCGGGCTCTCCCCCTTTGGGGACCGCAGCTCAGGCAACGATTACGGGCGCATCCCCGCCTTCTTCTCCGCAAGTCAAGCGGGTAAAAAAAATCGAAGCCAGTTAAGAAGTCGGTACCGAAGAAAAAGTCTTCGGCTTCGAAGAAATCGGCATCGCTTCCATCTACGATGCCGTCTACAACATCGCGAAAAGTCGTAGCCTTAGTCCACAAGGCGCCTTCGGTACCGACAGAATTTTCGACGTCGAGGCATCGTACCCTCTCGCCTGCATCGACTTCGCATTCGTCTCAGCGTGCCAAGTCCCCACCTTCGACTTCGATACCGAGGAGACAATCAACCTCTCCGCTGCGTACTCCACCGACACCGAAAGAGTTACCTGAACGCTCTTTGCCGTCACCGGGCCCGATAGAGATTACATCGGATATGGAAGATGTGGTCCCGATGCCGAGGGAACCACCAACGTCGGTCCAGCGACCAAAGGATCTGCGGCATCGATGTCGACCTCGGGATCGAGTTTCAGTATCCCAATCTCGGTCTCGTTCGCGATCTCGGTCGCGAGATTGGGATGTTTATTCTGAACATTCCCATTATTCGGATCGGAGTCGATACCGCTTCGACCCTTATACAGGGCGCCGAATCAATGCAGAGCAAGCACCACCGCCTGTACCGCCGCGCCGAACGACTTCACTTTCCGAATCATCGACTCGGCATCGACGAGCATCATCGACTCGACATCGAGAGCGTCCGCTCACCGCGACTATCACAGCATCTCGACGTCGAGAAACATCACCACCTCGACATCGAGAACTGTTAGCGCATCGGCATCGAGAGCCTTCAAAATCCTTTGAAGATTACGCTTCCGACACTTCATCGGCACCGTCGCCCCGCCCCTCCGAGCCTTCACCGTCTGACGATGTCGGTACCGGTGATAGAGCTTCGCCAACTATGGAGATGGGCAGCTTTTCGGACCAAATGATGCGGCTAGCCCAATCCTTGGGGATCGAGTGCCAACAGCAGATGGAGGAGGAAGACGATGATGGCTTGTACGACGTCATGTATACAGACCCATCGCCTCAATTGACCTTGCCCATGATAAAGGTGCTATTGAAGACAGTCAAACAATCGTGGCAGAACCCAGCAACAATTGGCCCTATCTCAAAACGCCTGGATGCAATTTACAAAGTCAAGGAGACGCAAGCACCCTTCCTTTTTCAGCATCCCAAACCTAATTCTGTGGTGGTGGAGGCTGCTCAGGGCAAATCAGGGAGAACGCACTCGGCGCCTACCGATAAAGAAGGTCGAAAACTCGACTCTTACGGCAGGCGTATTTACTCGTCTTCATCTCTGGGCATAAAAATCACTAATTATATGGCCCTAATGGCACGCTATCAGTTGTTCCTTTGGGAAAAAATTTCATCGTTGACGGACTATCTTCCTGAGGATCAACGTGAACTGGCGAGGGTTTTTCAGGCGGAAGCTATGAGACTGTCAAAGCAAGAGCTGACATCAGCCCGCCATCTAACTGATGCAGTGTCTAAGGCAATGGTTGGTGCGGTCGCCTTGCGTCGCCACGCTTGGCTGCGCTCAGCGTCGCTTCCACAAGAAACTAAAAACAAAATTGAGGATCTCCCCTTCGACGGGGAAGGCCTGTTTAATACGGAAACAGATACCGCAATGGATACCCTCCATAAGGCCAGGATGACGGCCCGGAAAATGGGTTTTTCACAACCACAACAACACTATCGCCAACGTAGGTGGTATAGGCCGCTCCCATACCAGCCTAGAGGACAGCAGGATCGATCACAGCGCTCCCAACCCTCTACTGGTCAGCAATCTTACCAACAACGCAAGTCAACCCCGCGTTATCAGCAGCGTGGTAAGCAGGCCCAGCCCAATAAGCGGCGCCTTTGACTTGCCTACGCCCCTAATCAGCCACACGACGCAAAATCTACGGCCATTTCTGCAAGCGTGGAGATCCATCACCTCAGACGCTTGGGTCCTCAATATTATCAAAGAAGGTTACAAAATAGAATTCGAAGTCCCTCCTCCGATTGGCACCGTACTAATCACGCCCCCTTCTCTGACGTTGTCACAGGAGACCACCGTGCTTCTTCAAAAAGGAGCTATCACGAGAGTACGTCCACACGAGATTCAAAGGGGTTTCTATTCCCGTTATTTTACAGTTCCAAAACGGGACGGGGGACTTCGTCCTATTATGGATCTCAGAGGGCTGAACAAGTTCATACGACCCAAAAAATTCCGTATGGTTACTTTGGCAGCGGTCCTACCAATGTTAAAAAGAGGCAGATGGTTCACATTGATAGACTTAAAGGATGCGTATTTCCACATCGCGATACATCCATCGCACCGACCCTATCTGCGTTTCATCATTGGTCACCGTACGTACCAATTCGCCGTTCTCCCATTCGGCCTAAAATCTGCGCCAAGAGTGTTCACCAAGTGTATGTCGGCAGTATGTGCGCATCTCAGATCAAACAACATCGATGTTTTTCCTTACCTGGACGATTGGTTGATCGTTTCCCAATCCAGAGAACAGGCGCTGGCCGACGTCCACGAGGTCATCTCTCTTCTGTCGTCGCTTGGGCTGCAAATAAATTACGAAAAATCCGTCATACAACCATCACAGCGAATACAGTTTATAGGGGTTATCCTCGACTCTACCACAGGCAGAGCATTCCTTCCAGTAGACAGGATACAAATCCTGCAACAATTGTCGTTGAGACTACAACACGAGCAGCGAGTCTCTGCATTCCTAATTCTGAGACTGCTGGGATTAATGGCAGCAACCGTATTCGTCGTCCGTTGGGCACGTCTGCGAATGCGTCCCCTTCAGATATTCCTTCTACAAGAATACTCACCAACGCAAAATCCACACAAAATAATACTTACCGTACCGCGATCTGTCCAAAAATCCCTCGGATGGTGGTCAACCCGGATCAATCTTACTCAAGGAATGCCTTTTATAACAAGGGGCCCCTCTCGCATAGTAACAACGGACGCGTCTATGGACGGATGGGGAGCTCACCTCGGCGGCCTGACAACACAAGGAAAATGGTCACGTTCAGAGACGAGGCTACATATCAATATGTTAGAGCTGCTGGCTGTCAAGAAGGCTCTTCTAGCCTTTCGTCCGCATCTTCAAGGGCACCATGTCCGGATACTGTCCGACAATACCACAGTAGTGTGGTATCTCAACAAGGAGGGAGGTACGCGATCTCCCCGACTCCTGCAGCTTGCAATGAACATTATAGATTGGGCCATTTCCCACGATATACTACTATCTGCTCTACATATTGCAGGCAAGCAAAATGTCAAGGCCGACGACCTAAGCAGGTCGTTCACGGACACGCACGAGTGGGAACTCTCCCCAAGCGTACTGTGCCATCTATTTGCTCGTTGGGGACACCCAGACATCGATCTTTTTGCGACAGCTGCCAACGCAGTATGCCCTGCGTATTGCTCCAGAGCAGGCATAGGGAACGCGTCACTCGGGGACGCCCTCCAATGGGACTGGTCGAACGGTTTTCTGTACATGTTCCCCCCATTCCCGCTAATTGCCAAGGTGGTGACACAGGTTCAACGCAGCAACTCAGACGCGATTATGATCGCGCCATGGTGGCCAAGGCAACCTTGGTTCACGTCGCTACTCAGACTGACACGCTCGGAAATTTGGCACCTACCTTATGCACACAACCTTCTCTCTCGGGAGAAGGGGAGCATTCTGCACCCGGATATCCAGACCTTACACCTCACAGCCTGGCGCATCCGACCTCGTGGCAACATTTTTCTTTCTCAGACGGGGTTCGGTCCATCCTAGAGGCCTCCCATAAGCCCTCCACGCGACTTTCATATAATAAAAAGTGGAAGCGTTTTCAGGATTACGCGGCCCTCAACGCGTTTGATTGTTCTACATCTGGCATGCCTGACATTATCTCGTTTCTTCATTCCTTGCATGTAGCGGGACTAAAGCCGGCGTCTATTCGTGTTTACCTGTCTGCAATTGCGGCCAACCATGGTTTGATTGATGGGTTTTCTGTTTTTACCCACCCGCTTGCAAGAGCCTTTTTGAGAGGGTTGCATAATTTGTTTCCAACTATTCGTCCAATAGTACCGCAGTGGAGCCTCTCGGTGGTTCTTGCAGTCCTTACTTCAAAACCATTTGAGCCTTTAGCTACAATAGACCTTCGTTTGTTAACATTTAAAACAGTTTTTTTAGTGGCAGTCACATCTGCAAGGCGAGTATCAGAGTTGGCGGCACTGCTAGTGGACCCTCCATACCTACAGTTTTTTAGGGACAAGGTAGTGTTGCGCCCAGACCCCACGTTTATTCCTAAAGTTTCCTCCTTTTTCCACGTGAGCCAAGATATTGTTCTGCCTACGTTCTTCGAACCGTCATCAGACCCTTTGTCTTCAACCTTACATGCCCTGGATGTTCGGAGAACATTGGCCTTCTATAAGTCAAGAACTGAACAAGTTCGCAAGTCTCGCAAATTGTTTGTCTGCTATGGTGGCAAGAATAAGGGATTGGCGGTGTCTCCGCAGCGCATCTCAAAATGGGTTGTTCAAACCATTGTCCTCGCCTACCAAATTGTCAAAAAGGAACCACCCTTTTACCTAACAGCGCATTCTGTCAGAGCACAGGCAACCTCTTCGGCTCTGCTCCAAGGGGCTTCTCTTTCTGACCTTTGCAAGGCAGCTACCTGGACTAATGCTTCCACCTTCGTAAAGCATTATCGTCTGGATGTCAGAGCGAGACGGGACTCCTCGTTTGGAAGAGCGGTCCTCTCCTCGATCTGCCAATAACCAAGCAGCATGCCTACCCACCACCGGTAAGTTTTTGCTTATTATTCGCCCATATGTGTGATGCACAGAGACCACGAAGAAGAAATGCAGGTTGCTTACCTGTAACTGTAGTTCTTCGAGTGGTCATCTGTGCAGTCACACAACCCACCCACCATCCCCTCTTGGCATCGCTGTTGTGATGGTCAAGTTGTTCGAGCATGCTCGTTTAATAATAAAACACTGTACCTTAGTCGCGAGGCCAAGCGGTCTCAGAGAACTGAGGTAAGCGACGAGCGGGAACCCTGAGCATGCGCGGTAGGATGGTGGGGGGAGGGGTTCCCGCCAAAAGTCTAAGCTAGCTAGCGAAGTTTCCCGAAGCTAGGCTCGGCGTCGACGCGAGCCCATATGTGTGACTGCACAGATGACCACTCGAAGAACTACAGTTACAGGTAAGCAACCTGCATTTGTAAGGGGTTTTCAGGTAAAACCCCCTTACAAAGTAGGCTACAACACAATTTAAATTACAAAACAAACCACACATTCATTGTTTTATTCATCATAAAACAATCCAATAGGGTTCTCCAATTTTTTGGGATCCATTTGGCATTTTGAAAAAGTGTCCTGAACACCACCACAAATTAGCTGCTGGAGAGATGAGAAATGTTGGGAGCATCCCCCATCTGTTCGCATGTATGCATGAATGTGCATGCTGTGTGTGCGCTACTCTTTCTGGCCTCTCTCTCTCTCTCTCTCTCTCTCTCTCTGGCTCTTTTCACTCTTTCCTTCTCTTCCTCTCTGACTTCATTTTTTTCTTCCTTTTGCCTTCTTTCTCCATCCACATAAGAGTGAATGGAGCATTTTCCCCCCTGCCAACTTCCCCACCAAAAACTGGCTAGAATGGGGTGTGTGTAAAGGTCACCCCCCATCAGGGTTCTTGGGGGGAAGCTTTGCCCCCATCGGCCATTTTTCAACAGGGAGTGTCCCCTCCCTATTAAAGCCAATAGATGAATAGCTCCATTGGCTTTAATAGGGAGATGGACCCCCCCGCCAAAAAATTGGCTGGGGGGAGGGGGATGAAGGTCACCTCTTGCCAATGACCCTGTTGCCCCAGGGGGTGGGGGTGCACTTCACCCTCCACTCCATCCATTTTTTTCTGCAAGGAAGACTTTTTCCCCCTTGTGCAAATGAATAGAAGAATTGCTCCATTCACTTCTAGATGGGGGGAAAGTTAGGCTGACCATCTGAAAAGGAGGACAGCGCTCATGTAACTTTAACAGTTGTAGAGAAAAGGGAATTCCAGCCAGTGTCATTTGTATGCAATTAGTCCCTGGTGAAATTCCCTCTTCATCACAACAGTTAAAGTTGCCTTCTTTTGTATATGGTCACTCTAGTATAGTGCCTGCAACTTTAACTGTGGTGATGAAGAGGGAATTTCACCAGGAACTAATTGCATACAAATGACACTGGCTGAAATTCCCTTTTCTCTACAACTGTTAAAGTTACATGAGCCCTGGCCTCCTTTTCATATGGTCAGCCTAGTTTAAGCAGCTAAAACACATCGACTAATTGCTGATGACTCTTTCTCTCACACATGCGCACGCATATTAGGGTGACCAGATAAAATCCAGGTCAGGGCTCATGTAACTTTAACAGTTGTAGAGAAAAGGGAATTTCAGCCAGTGTCATTTGTATGCAATTAGTTCTTGGTGAAATTCCCTCTTCATCCCAACAGTTAAAGTTGCAGGGGCCCTGCCTTCTTTTGTATATGGTCACTCTAGTATAGTGCCTGCACCTTTAACTGTTGTGATGAAGAGGGAATTTCACCAGGAACTAATTGCATACAAATGACACTGGCTGAAATTCCCTTTTCTCTACAACTGTTAAAGTTACATGAGCCCTGACCTGGATTTTATCTGGTCAGCCTAGACAGTGGACCTTCTCTAGACTCTTTTCAATTTGATATTAGAACACTGGTCATGCAAAATATGTAGTTTAGTCCTTGGATCTGGGATGAAAAACCACCACATACAAAAGGAGGCAGGGCCCCTGCAACTTTAACAGTTGTGATGAAGAGGGAATTTCACCAGGAACTAATTGCATACAAATGACACTGGCTGAAATCCCTTTTCTCTACAACTGTTAAAGTTACATGAGCCCTGACTTCCTTTTCAGATGGTCAGCCTAGGGAAAGTTTGGTGGGCAGTTCAGCTTGGCCTTGTGGATGCAGGGGGGCCTGTGGATACCATGTTGGAAACCCCTACAATTCCAGTTTAATTCCAATGCATAAATCATTGAAATAAAAAATATGTAACGGGAGTGGCAGATAAAGCCCATCGTTAAAAGCATGGTACACTAAAATGGACCAAATGCAAACTGGAATATATAAGCCTTTAAAATCTTCCTAAAAGCCAAGAAAGGGGGAGTCACACTTCATGGGAAACATTATTCCAAAGATGTGGGGCCATCACTGAAAAGGCCATTTTCCTGGTACTTGCCAATCTGATACCTAGGCTGACCAGATAAAATCCAGGTCAGGGCTCATGGAACTTTAACAGTTGTAGAGAAAAGGGAATTTCAGCCAGTGTCATTTGTATGCAATTAGTTCCTGGTGAAATTCCCTCTTCATCACAATAGTTAAAGGTGCAGGCACTATACTAGAGTGACCAGATACAAAAGAAGGCAGGGCCCCTGCAACTTTAACAGTTGTGATGAAGAGGGAATTTCAACAGGAACTAATTGCATACAAATGACTCTGGCTGAAATTCCCTTTTCTCTGCAACTCCTGAATTTTATCTAGTCAGCCTACTGATACCTCTTATTGGTGATGGCCTTTAGATCTGTGGTAGAGTTTTCATGGCATATTCCTGCTTTTAAAGTTTTGGAAGGGGAATTTAAGAAGCATTCTAGTGTCACCAAAGGACTGTTAATTGCTAAGGGAAGTAGCAATTGCTCATTCTCTCTGCACTGTGGCCAGTGTTTCTTACAGACATAAATGGTTATTATGGTTTTCTGGCTATTTATGTCTATAAGAAACACTTGCCACAATGCAGAGGATGTGCGTTTACCCCTTTTCTCCACTGGAGAAAGAGAGTAACATAATATGAAATGAAATTATCCTCTCTACAAAGAAGAAAAAACTTCAGTCTCTTTCAAACATTACTGAGCATAGCATGGGAGCAGCTGTGCCGCAGAAAGCCTCACATTGCAGCTAGTAAAAGAAGGACTGGGTCTGAAGACTCCTCAAGTGTAAAATGATGGGATGCATCTAAAAAAAAAGTATTAATAGATACTTTGTATGTGTGCCTTTAATTAGGAAGGAACCATAAGCTGATTTATTATGAGATTTAACCTTTTTTCCTCTTCTCTTCATCCTTTGGACAGGTCGATCCAGCATGGCTTTGCAGCACGGAGAGGAATCTGTAGAAATGAAAGACGTATTTTCTGTAAAACTGAAACGTCGTCGTTTTGTTGGGCAGCCAAAAGGTGGCTTTTTGTTAGGTATCACAGTATTTGTGTGTCTAAAAAAAGAAGGAAATAAACTTAAAGATTCCGCCATCCATCTAAGTAACATAAGTGAAGACTATTGTCACTTGTGGTTTAAGTATTTGAAAGAAATATTGAATGGTAAGTACGTTCCAGGAATACTTCATTTTTGTATTTCCGAAAAGCTCTTGTGTTAAAAAAGAATACAGCTTGAGCCTAGCCATGTTTCTAATAAATACGTTCTTTTGATCTCAATAAGCCTTACTTCCATATGAGCACACTCAGGATTTCAATCTTATTCTGTTAAGCTAGATATCACATCTAGCTGATTTTAAATTAGGCTGAGTGTGAGTCCCTGCGTAATATAAAACAATGGTTTCTGTTTTCAACTAGCTGTGGTTACTTATGTCAGAATCTGGACAAACTGGTTAGTCTTAACTATGATTTTGGGAAACAAGCCTACTTCAGACCACATTTTAGGATCCTGACTTGTTTCCCTAAACCAGGGCTGGTTAACTTTTTGCTTCTGAGGGCTCCATGCTGGCAATGGCTGGAGTGGGCCTTCTCACCACTCTCTGCACGTGTGCATGCGTACGTGAGACTGCACTCATTGGGAGTGCTGCACTCATTGGGAGATATCTTCCTGATGGTACCCAAGTTTTTGGAGGTTCGTTCCATCATAGATTAGAATAGGGCCTCCAGTGTTGTAGCAGCCACTCGCTGAAACTCCATACTGCTACAAATTAGGCAGGCGAAAACTCTTCTAGGTTTTTGGGTCCTACTGGAAGTCACAAGTCTCTAGGCAAACAAATGGTTTGCTGTTACATTTGAATTCACAGACAACTTTACAAAGCACTGTTAGTGGAGATTGCTTTATCTCAAGAGGATGCTTCTTCATAGAAATTGTTCTGCCTCAAGAGGATGCTACATTATGGAGATAGGAGGGAACTTATGAAACAGTCCTCAGCAAATGAAAAATAAAAGCGGTCCAAATCACCTGTTCAAACTATAATGTCTGTTCTTAATTCTAGTTAGTACCGTCTAAATACGATCAGCGAGCTCAGATAACACCTTTTTATTATTCTATCATTGACCCAGTTCAGATGACATGCTAAACCATGATAGTTAAGCATTTCAAGCTAAAAAGTATAGCTTAGTGTGTCATGTGAATCATGACTTAGCGTGTCGTGTGAACTATTTGTAACCATGGTGGCTACTTAACCATTGTTTAAATATGCTCACTAACCATTTGCTGTGAAAGGATTAGCAGCTTAATCATAGTTTAACGTGTTGTCTGAACAGGCCCTGTGGTTTTTTTATTCTATGATTCTGTTCAGATAGCACACTAAGCCACGGTGGTTAGGCCCTATCTGTGTTAAAATGGCATTCAATCCTCTGGTTGCATAAAACTCTTCACAAGCATAGCTTGCACAAATTAACAAGTCTTTTTTCTATATTAATGTCAGCCAGCTGTGGGAACTATCAGAATGTTCTTCTGTTTCAGCTGAGAGCATCATGACACAAATCAAGGACATGCACCTCTATTTTCCATTACAAGCAGCAACTTATTTCTTGAAATTGTCCCTGACAGGTCTCCAGACAAGCTCGTCTGCTGGATTTGTATATGATTGGCGAGGGATTTGTATATGGTGGGCGAGAGGGCGGGGAATATGTGTGCTTTTGGGTACGAACATTTGTTCTATGACATCTAGTCATGGAACAAATGTTATCATCTTTAAATTGCAAATCTACCTGGGTTTAATTCAGTACGCTTTACTAGAACAGGTCCAAGCATTATAAACGTATCATCTCATATTCTAGTAGCAAGTTCTTTCTTAGGTTGAATTTACATAGGTTTAAAAACAAGTTGAGGCTGATTGGTGGGGAATTAGGACAGTGAAGTGGGTACACATGGATGTATGTGTGTGAAAGGGTGAGGAAATAACGGTCCTCATTCTTGAATTTTTCCTACTGACCAGTGTACATGAAGAAATGTGTACTATAGATGACAAAGAGTCCATATATATATATATATATATATATATATTCTGGAAGAGTATCTCAGCGCTGTGGAAAACCTAGGATTGCTTTTTGCAATATTCCTTGGTCTGTAATTTATTTATACTTTTTTCTATACTGCCTTTCACTCCTAATAATGGGGGCCGCAAGTCGGTTTACAGAAGAACATACAAAAACTAAATTAAACAAAAACAGAATTAAAACAAAAATAAAAAGAAGAGCAGAATTAAAACATTCAATTTCAAGCACCATTAAAAGCCATGCAGAATAAAAATGTTTTTGCTGCCAGCCTAAAAATCAGGGGGGTGGGGGTGGGTCTAGTCCAACCTTCTTTGGGAGAGAATTCTGAAACTTGGACGCTGCCCCCATTATTAGGAGTGCTCTAGCATTGTGTGTCTTGACCATTCCTGCCTTTCCTGATGGCATTTAGTGATCTGGAAGATATGGCTAATCCATTAGGATAGTTCTCTTATGAAAAATTCTGCCTTTATACAGGAGGTTGTGCTTCATATATTGAGCTGATTTTGTACCTTATGTTTTCAGTCATTCAGACAAGAAAAAAAATCTTTTTAAAAAAACAAGTCAGAATATTATGCATGCTTTATTTTACATTTTTTTGCATCTCATTTTCTATGAATAGAAGACTGATAAAAATTTTGTTACATGCAGACTAGTACAAATGGGAAAGATGATTACTTAATTTAATATTATCCATATGTGGACTACTAGTTGCACATTTTTCCTATCAATGACTAATAATAATAATAATAATAATAATAGAAACAAGGGTGAGCTAACCAAGGTTAAGGTTTATTTCGTTCAAGACAGCTCCAGAAACCTTTCTTGAAAGTTATAACAAGAAGAATGCAACTTTTTGAAAAAAAATCTCAATTTATTTTGATATGAATTATTCTGTCGTGTCCTCACATCTCTGTCCTGCTGGAAAGTCTTTCTTTAAAGAACTATCTTAAAGATTCTAGTGAGTGTGATTTTGCTTGTGTCTCTAGAATGAGACACCCTTGGACAGTTTCAAGCAAACGTTTGATTTGCTGACATTTTTAAGAGGATAAGTATTAATGTACCAATGGAAGTCTCTTTGAACTTGATTTCCAGTATTATGCTTTAATGTTTATTGTAATGTTCATCAGTAAATCCAATTTTAGAGTTTTAAAAGCTCTTGTAAAAGGGAGCAACCTTTATAGTTCAATGAATAGTAAGTACTTCAGTGAAGAATACAGTGTGTAGAATAAATCTGTTGATTTTGTGAAATATTAATGTAAAACATCAAAACCAGAATAAATTTATTTCAACACAGCCATACTTTTTTTTATCTGTAATCATCTTAGATTTACTTTAAACTAAAACTCCAGAATGTAACCCATCTCTTTGAGATATTTGCATTTGTGAATCTGAAATTTTGTTTTGCTTTAGCAGTGAACAATATATTGCTGTGCTTTCAGAATAAAAGATAGAATGGTTATTTATAGAAATGTGTTATCAAATCTCCCTTACAACATGCCTCCCACACCAAGTTCTAATGTGAATGTCTAAAGCTTCATGCGTGAAGGTTTAATCATCCCATTAATGTTATACATTACCAGTGTAACATCAACAGTGGTATATCTCTAGTTAGCAAGAAAAATGTTTATTCACATCATTACTTCTGTCTCTATGTAGCAATTTTCTTATTGCTTGTTGTATAAAATATTAATAATATATATGACAGTGACATCATTTCAATCTCTTAACTTTTGTAAACATACGCCTGCTGCCATAAAACTAAACGCTAAAAACAGCACAGATGTGTGTCTGAGGGTTAGCGTGTCTGCTGCCCTATGAGCCTTTGTTTTCAGTATACCCCGATTAACCCCTACCTTTCATGGTTCATTGAGTCACTGATAGATCAAGTTTAAACTAGTGCATATTAGCACATTTGTTACTACCAGAAGAACAGTTGGCTATTCTGTTTTAAAGTGCTTTTTCAGTTTACAGGGAAGCTACAGTACGCAGTCTAACAGAAAATAGATTCTGATTTTGCCAAAGGCTGCAGCTTGTGTAGCTTGGTAATGAAAGCTGAAACTTTCAAACATTGTTAGTGTATAATATTGTTTGTTATAAGACAGCTGAACAATTTATTTGTGGGAGGTAAAAAAGATATTAGATAAAATAATACCTTGGCAAATCCAGACATCAGTTGTCTGGCCCATTTGGTATGGATTGGGCAATGTTCTGTTCTTCTTCGTGGTCTCTGTGCATCACACATATGGGCTCGCGCCGGCGCCGAGCTCGCTTCGGGAAACTTCTAAGTAGCTAGGATTTTAGGCGGGAACCCCTCCCCCCCACCGTCCTACCGCGCATGCTCAGGGTCCCGCCTACCTCAGTTCTTCTTCGACCGCTTCGCTGATCGCCTCGCGGGAGACTTCCTCCGTTATCGGAGACCTGTGAGAAGAACAAATTTTTGTGTTAGTAGTTAGTAGTTAGGTTCTAGTTGTTAATAGTAAAATAATTAAAAAAAAAAAAAAAAACAGTTTGTTAAATTGGTTAGATAGGTTTTCCTTTCTTTGTGGCCTATGGCGCAGACAGCGCTGTTTAAGCACTGCTCTCGCTGCCGCGCCAAATTAGCCCTAAACGACGGACACTCTTTGTGCCTGGGCTGTTTGGGAGAAGGGCATATCACAGACTCCTGCACCCACTGTCTGCGTTTTTCGCGCCAGACGCGAAGGAACAGGGCCGACCGCTTACGCAGTCTACTTTGGAGCAGGGCCCTTTCAGCAGTGGACCGTCCCGTTGCAGGACGTATGGAGCCGGGCCCTTCATCTTCTGGGGAGCGGGGGCTGCCGCCCACACACCGCTCACGCCCAGCAACTCCTGATTTGCCCTCATTTAGGGCCACAACTCAGGCATCATTATCCCCGTCTCCTCCTCCTCCTCCAAAGAGGCAGAAGACAAAGACGACCAAAAAGTCGAAAAAACCGTCGACCTCGCTGACGGTACCGAAGGCCGGGCCATCGTCATCGACGCCATCGGGATCGAGACCACCAACTACTCCGGTACCGAAGAAATCGTCGTCAACGCCGTCTTCGCTACCGAAGAAATCATCGTCAGCGCCGTCTTCGTTACCGTCGGTACCGAAGGCACCTAAGCCGCCGAAGCGGCCATCCTCGCTACCGAAGAACCACTCTTCGGGATCGAAGAGACGCTCTCCGTCGACGACACAAGTTCGACCTCGACACTCTCCAGACCAGCAATTTCGGGGTTCTCCTCTCCTTCCACCAACTCCTCTACTAGAGCCGGCAACTAGCCCCCCACCGCTACCGGTACCGATGGACACTCTCTCGGGGGATGAGCTGTTGACTCTTCCTCTCGACTCAGACGTCCTTGTAATTGATGAGGAGTACTCGGACCCTATCGATATCGAGGCCTCGATACCGATGCCCCAGAGCGAACAGCACAGATCTCGTTCCAGATCCCGATCTTCTTCCCAGGGATGGGACCACGCCTCAGACCTGTCCTACCGGCCATCTGCGGGACGACAACGGGCGACCCCGACTCTGGTGCCCCCACCTGTACCACCTCGCCGCTCCACATCGCTCCTATCGGCGTCGGCCCGCCGCATGCACCGCTCCCGACCCTCCTCGGTACCGGAGCAATCCGTCAGCGTTCGATGCCAGCGTTCGGCACCATCCACTTCCATCGACGACTACGCCTCCGACACTTCGTCGGCTCCATCAGTGCATCCCTCGATACCGTCCCCGATAGAGGAGGTTGGTACCGAGGAAGGGGCCTCCCCAACCATGGAGTTGGGGGGATTCAATGAACAAATGCTGCGCTTGGCCCAGTCACTTGGAATAGATGTCCAACAGCCAGAGGAGGAAGAAGGCGACATCTATGATGTCATGCGCACGGAACCAACTCCTCAGTTGAAGCTTCCGATGGTCCCGACATTACTAAAAACCGCCAAACAATCCTGGCCTAACCCTGCCACTTTGGGTGCTACCTCAAAAAGGCTAGATGCCCTTTATAAAATTAAGGAAGATGAAGCGTCGTTTCTGGCTACTCATCCGAAACCGAACTCTATCATTGTCGAAGCTTCCCAAGGGAAGTCAGGTCGATCGCATGCCGCTCCGGTCGATAAAGAAGGCCGCAAACTGGATTCTTTTGGACGGCGAATCTACTCCTCAGCAGCCCTGGTAATGAAAACCGCAAATTACCAGGCCATGATGGCCAGGTATCAACTTTTTCTATGGCAAAAGATTTCGAACCTCACCGACTACCTACCGGACGACCAACGCGAACTGGCACGCGTGTTTCAGGCCGAGGCTACCCGGTTATCAAAACAACAAATGACCACGGCCAGGCATCAGATAGACTCGGGATCAAAGGCTATGATCGGAGCAGTCGCCCTCCGCCGGCATGCGTGGCTGCGCTCGGCAACTCTCCCTCTGGAGACGAAGAATAAAATAGAGGATCTGCCCTTTGACGGGGAGGGTTTGTTCAATGTACAAACAGATACCACTATGGACACGATCCATAAAGCCAGCATGACGGCTAAAAAGATGGGATTCAATCAGCTACCAGCACAGACCTCCCGTACTCGCAAGTGGTACAGACCTCTCCCCTACCAGCCGCGGCAGGGCCAGGACCGAGGTCAGCGCTATCAACAACAGGCGACTACATCCACTTATCACCAGCGCAAGCCCGCATCTCGATACACTCAATCTCGTCCAAAGCAGCCCCAGACGCAGAAGCGACGTCTTTGACTTCGTCCTACAATACCCCACTCGGTCTTACAACAGGCTTCAGCCCTTCTACCACACCTGGGCGTCCATCACTACCGACCGGTGGGTTCTGCGCATCATCCAACACGGATACTCAATAGAGTTCGAAGCCCTTCCTCCTTTGGGCATTGTGAAAATCACGCCTCCATCAGAAACCCTCCTTCAGGAGACACGCACCCTCTTAAGCAAGGGAGCAATTGTAGCCGTCCCGACGTCCCAACTAAACAGCGGGTTTTACTCGCGTTATTTCACAGTGCACAAAAAAGACGGAGGACTTCGTCCTATTATGGATCTCCGGGCTCTGAACAAATTCGTCAAGCCCCAAAGATTTCGCATGATAACACTCTCTACAATTCTACCGCTCCTGAGACGAGGCAGTTGGTTCACGTTAATCGACCTCAAGGATGCTTACTTTCACATAGCCATCCTCGCCGGACACCACAAATACCTCCGCTTCGCCATAGGACAGCAAATCTACCAATTCAGAGTCCTTCCCTTTGGACTAAAGACGGCCCCAAGGGTCTTTACCAAATGCATGGCAGCAGTCTGCGCCCATCTACGATCCATCAATATCGAAGTTTACCCTTACCTGGACGACTGGCTAGTCGTTTCACCATCTCGTCATCAGGCAGCCACCGACGTCCGCACGGTGGAGTCCCTTCTGTCATCTCTGGGCCTACAAATAAATTACGACAAATCAATTTTTCAACCGGCCACAGCACTTCAGTTCATCGGGGTGCGTCTCGACTCCTCTGCCGCGAGAGCCTTCCTCCCCCGAGACAGATTAGACACGCTACAAAACTTAGCAGCCAGACTAAGTACCCGGTCCCGAGCAACGGCCCTCACTATTTTACGGCTCCTAGGGCTCATGGCGGCAGCAGTGTTTGTAATCAGGTGGGCGAGATTGAGAATGCGCCCCCTCCAACAACTCCTATTAAGTCGATACACGCCACTGAAGGACCCACGCAGGCTGGTTCTTACCATTCCACACCATGTGCAGCGCTCGCTCCTGTGGTGGTCAAATCCATCGAACTTATCGCGCGGAATGCCCTTTGTCGATTCAGGTCCCTCCAGAGTCGTCACAACCGATGCATCACTGAAAGGATGGGGAGCACACTTAGACGACCTGTTCATACAGGGAAGATGGTCACCTTTAGAGAGTTCCCTACATATAAACAAACTGGAGCTCCTCGCTGTCAAGAAAGCCCTACAGGCTTTCCTCCCTCAACTAAAAAGACACCACGTCAGAGTGCTCTCAGACAACACATCCGTAGTGTGGTATATCAACAAGGAAGGGGGCACCCGCTCCCCGCGCCTGCTTCATCTTACCACAGACATTCTACTCTGGGCAATCGCACAGAATATACGACTGTCAGCCCTGCACATCGCAGGGATCGCCAACGTCAAAGCGGACGAATTGAGCCGCTCTTTCAGAGAAACCCACGAGTGGGAACTAGCTCCCTGGATACTGGATCGCCTCTTTGCCCGCTGGGGCACACCTCAAATCGACCTATTTGCAACCAAATCCAACAGAGTTTGCCAACAATACTGCTCCAGAGCAGGGATAGGACAGGGCTCCCTCGGGGATGCTTTCCTATTGGACTGGACGCAGCACCTCCTGTACATGTTTCCCCCATTCCCCCTGATAGCAAGAACTATCACACGGATACGCCGCCATCAGGCGGACGCTATTCTGATCGCACCTTGGTGGCCACGGCAAGCGTGGTTCACGCCTCTCCGCAGACTGGCCGCCCACCGAGTATGGCGCCTCCCAACCACACCGGACCTTCTGTCCAGAGACAACGGCAGGATACTACACCCGGATCTCCACACCCTGCACCTTACGGCCTGGAGACTCCTGCCCTGTGGCGAGGACTGACCCTGCCTCCGGGCATAAGGACCATTCTGGATGCATCTAGAAAGCCGTCTACCAGGACTTCCTACTTGGCTAAATGGAAGCGTTTCCGGGATTTTGCCTCGGCCAACAAATTCGATGGCTCAGCAACCACTATCACTAACATTATTGCTTTCCTGCATTCTCTACACTCAACGGGACTAAAGTTATCCTCTATCCGGGTTTATCTGGCGGCTATCGCAGTCCACCATCCTCTAATTGATGGGTTCTCGGCATTCACTCACCCCCTCGCCAAGACCTTTCTTAGAGGCCTACACAACCTCAACCCACCTACCCGCCCCATAGTTCCACAGTGGAGCCTCTCGTTGGTGCTGAGTGCATTGTCGGGTAAGCCGTTTGAACCCTTGGCGACAACCAGCTTTCGGTTATTGACGCTCAAGACTGTGTTCCTTGTTGCCATTACGTCCGCAAGACGAGCGTCAGAACTTGCTGCTCTGCTTATTGATCCGCCATACACGCAATTTTTCCGCGACAAGGTCGTTCTCAGGACTCCCCCATCCTTCCTTCCCAAAGTTGCCTCTAGTTTTCATTTAAGCCAGGACATTGTCCTACCTACCTTCTTTAAAGCGTCATCCGATCCCTTGTGTTCCACGTTACACGCGTTAGACGTTAGAAGAGCACTAGCCTTCTATAAATCTCGTTCAGAAGAGTTTCGCAAGTCTCGCCAACTCTTCATCTGTTTCGGTGGTAAGAAAAAGGGTTTTGCGGTGTCTTCGCAGCGCCTTTCCAGATGGATTGTTGACACCATCACTTTGTCGTACCAGCTTCTTCGCAAGGAAGTACCCCCTGCATTAAAGGCACACTCCACCAGGGGTCAGGCCGCCTCCACAGCACTCCTTCATGGCTCGACAATTCCAGACTTGTGCAAGGCAGCCACCTGGGCGAACGCCTCAACCTTTGTCAAGCACTACCGCTTGGACGTTAGAGCACGTCAGGACGCATCATTTGGCAGAGCGGTCCTGTCATCGATATGTCAATAATCCTACAGCGTGCTTTCCCACCTCCGGTAAGTTGGCTTATTACTCGCCCATATGTGTGATGCACAGAGACCACGAAGAAGAAATGAAGGTTGCTTACCTGTAACTGTAGTTCTTCGAGTGGTCATCTGTGCAGTCACACAACCCACCCGCCGTCCCCTCTTGGCATCGCTGTTTTGATTGTCAAGCTGACTCCGGCATGCTCGTAAAGTTTTTAATATAATACAAAATCGCATTGCCTTAGTCGCGAGGCCTAGCGGTCTCAGAGAACTGAGGTAGGCGGGACCCTGAGCATGCGCGGTAGGACGGTGGGGGGGAGGGGTTCCCGCCTAAAATCCTAGCTACTTAGAAGTTTCCCGAAGCGAGCTCGGCGCCGGCGCGAGCCCATATGTGTGACTGCACAGATGACCACTCGAAGAACTACAGTTACAGGTAAGCAACCTTCATTTCTTCATTGTGATCTCCGTGCATCTCACATATGGGGCTCTGTGCCTGCGTGGAGCTCATTTCGGGAAACTTTTAAAGCCGAGGCGAACATTTTGGCGGGAATCCCTCCCCCACTGTTCACTACGCGTGTCCATGGGTTTCCACCCTTCTCCCCAGTTCTCTTTCGACTGCCTTGCTATCAAGTCGTCTCATTAGGTTCTGCTGCATTCTCTTTGAGAAAATTATCATCCTTTAGTTTTATCTTCTTTGATTTTATCTTTTCCTACCCTAAAAAATGGATTTATTGTTTTTGTTGACTTAAAACAGTAAGGATTTAGCTGTATGGCCATTAAGGCCCCATTCCACAAATGTATTGAGTGCGGGAGTAAGCTCCCTCCATCTGATCCTAGTTCAGACATAACAATCACAGCCCAATAAATCATGGGTTATTGGATTGAGCCTAAAACTTGTGCCTATGCATTTCTACCTTACCACTCCCCTGCATTCCCTTAGCCTTCTAAATTTGGTAGCGAAATGGGCTGTCACAAGAGGGCCAAGGTTCCTCTACCCCTCATCCCGCATTGCACATTGTAACAAGGCCTCCATACCAGCCCAACTCAGCTCTCTTCTGGGTGATTACTAATGGCTATTTATGTTGGGGTTCTCCTGCTTGTTCCTTTGCTGGTTTTCAAGAATGTGCTCACTTTGGAGACAGATATTGCCCCAGATACAATTTTTAAAGCAGTTAGTGTAGCTATTACACTTGGACAGAATATCCCCATGGACATCAAGACAGCAGGAGCCTGTAGGGGGGGAAGGAGACCCTGATTGACAGAAGGGTGTACCTGACAAAACTAGGGGTACTCAACTGGTACTCTCCAGATATTTTGGACAACAATTCTGATAAGTCCTAGCCACCATGGCCAATGGTTTGGGATTATAGGTGATGTAGTCCTGAACACCTAGGGCACAAGGATCCCTATGCCTGGACTAAGCCAAGTTCATGGGAGGTTAGGGGCAAGCTGACAGCCTGCAAGCTAAAAAGGGATTCTTCCTGAGGATGTTACATAGGTGGATTTGCATAAACTGAATTATACCAGTCCAGAGCTGGAGACTGGACGGCCCTTCTCAGTCAGGTGCAGAGGCACAGAGAGACATAGTGGAGAAATCCAGACTGGGCGGGGTGGGGGGACATGGATGGCCCTTGAACAGAGGTGGGGGAAAACCATGGCCTATCCAGTAGCCTTTTAAAACTAGCTAAGGGGGGTATTTAAGAAGGTAGGGGTAATTCCACTAATTACCCAGTAATTCGAACACTGGTTAAGAAAGAGATCTTAATGACTTTGGCATAAATATTTGCAGAAGATTGTCTACACAAAACGTGTTCGTATCAGCATAAAAAACAGTTTTGTATTCTGTTCCTGAGCTCATTTTAAAATAGCTTCTTGGTGTGAACCTATCCAGATAGTGTGATGGTTATTTCTACCATTTATATATCTGTGTCCTACCTTCCTCTCCTTCCTTCCAGATACTCCATTCCACTGCCGACCCTGGGAACATTTTAAAACAGCTTCTCTGTTAATAATCTGCCCAGACAATATGATTCTTCCTATCTATCTCTATCTATCTATCTATCTATCTATCTATCTATCTATCTATCCTCAATGTGTGTCTTCTGCCTCCCTTTCTAGCCACTTCATTCCATTTCCTTCTTCCACCCAGCTGCCATCAAGTTATCTCAACGATTGTATTTTGGGTTTTCCCCCTTCTTAGGGTTTTTTTCCCTTAAGGTTTTTTGTACACTTGCACACTTGCATACTTCAGGGTTACCCCAAGTCTGCTGATGCCTTTCCCTTGTACATGGGTGGTGCAGTTTTGGCTACATTTAACTATATTTGCTCAAGCACAGAAAGACTTGAATTGAAAATAGAAGGAATAATAATGATACTTCTGAGCATATGTAAAGGTCCGCCCTCACCACTGAGAAACTGTAGTTCACATATGTGAAAACACAGTTAAGAAGCAGGGTGGGTGGCATATTGTAGCGTTACCCCACATTTCTGTTCTCTTAGGTATGTCTGATGAGTAGGTGTAGAGAGTTCGGAATTTAAGAAAGCCGTGAAGACTGCTCTCTTCCGGCAGGCCTATCCAGTTTAATTTAAAGATGTTTTTAATAATGTATTTGTTTTTATCTGTTTTAATGGTTTATTATTGTTTTTATATTTATACTTAGTGTTGTTCCCCGCCTCGATCTAGATGGAGAGGCGGGTTAGAAATGAAATAAATAAAAATAGAATAAATGAACTGAGTGGATGTGGCTAGAAAAGAGAGTGTGGGAGGGGGTTGAGTCAGTCAGAGTTGTTAGTTGGAGTTATTGTTAGTTGGAGATTAGTGGTGTTAGGGACTTAGGAAGAGTGTGGAGAGTTTAGTGTAGGCAGGTTTGAATATATTAAATTCTGAATTAAAACTTTGTTAACTAAAATAAACTTATTATTATTTTGTTAGCTACCAAATACCACGTGTCAGCTTGGCTTTATTTACCTGCCACACCGTTATTAAACACACACACACCAGATTATACCCATAGTTTAGTTTAGTTTACAAGAAGATCTTGAATCAAACCTTTTTCCCTCATAGCTAGGGGGAAGATTTTATTTAACTCTTCCTCAGGTTTTTCAAGTGGTGGCGCTTGGCCTGAGAAGAGTTACTGTGTCGTGCCTAGTATAGGGGTTACGTCACACTTATCTCTTGCACAATTTAGAATGCCAGAATCTCTGTTTACCAATTTCAATTATGCACCAATTCCATTAACATTACCAGAAACCTACAACCAGAGACAGGGCTGGTGCCAGGGGACAGGGAGTTGGTACCAGGGGACAGGGCCGTGTGTGCCATGCAGCCTGCTAAGCTCAGTGGAGGATGCTGCCCAGTCACCAGTGTTGAAGTAAGATTCAGTTGCAAATCTGGTCAGCTTCCATACGTAAAATTGGGGGTCAGGCAGCATTTGGCCTTTGGCTCTTGCAGCAAAATATTGCAGGTTGGCCCTGACCAGAGAATTCATACGATCTGTTTCATCTGTGCAACTATTTACTGCTAGTTTCCCCTCTCACGTTCTTTTTTGATAACTTCACAAAACACGTTATTTTTCCACTTTACAGTTCTTCACCCTTCCGGGAAAGCTGTCTGTCCACACATACACACACACACACAGCCTTAATCTGTGCCCAAACAACTGGGGCCTGTTTCCAATACAAGGGCTGAGTCCTGTAATATCGGGAGGAAAATATCTCTGAACATGTGCAGAGTGGTTTAATTTTAGCACTGCAGTTCCTCTGTATGCTTTTAATTTAGGTGCACATTACCTCTGAGCACATGCTTAGCCTAATCTTTTCATAGGGTGACTCTACATTAAGAAAACACCCCTGCCAGGCTTTTTTTCCTCAGGTCTTTCCACATTCACTATGGGATCTTTTAGACCGTGACCACGTGATTTGTAATTGAAAACTTCCCTCTGGGGAATACTCCATAAAGTTCAATGAAACATCGCCATCTAGTGGCAGAATTAATCCCACAATTATTTTAAATATTGCATTATCTTTTTTTTTAAAAAAAGCAAGATTACTGCAGGAAAGCACGGGAAACGTCTTGGAGGTTGATAGCGTCATGTAACAGACTCGTAAACTTCAGTGAGTGGCCCATCATGAGTGTGCAATAAATTGGTCAGGTAGAGGAGCTCATGGTTTTCCCCATCAAAACAAATTCCGTTCCTTCTACCCTTTATCTTAGCAGGTCTGCTAGCAAGGAAAAAACAGTTGTCATTTTTCTTCTTTCCTTTTTGTAAGACAGTTTACCAGGACAGTGAAAGAAGGTGCTTTTTTCATTTTTTTTTTACTAGGGAAATATTGTCTTTTAAGGTGCAATGTATAGGCAGAAATGTCTTTGTGCCCTCATTTATGGATTCATTGTCAGTAGATTGTTTATGTATATTAAATTCTTAGGCCATGTGAATGACAATTTTTGCGTCCCATAAGAATCTGCTCTTCCAGCTGTATGTATGAGAGCCAGCATGGTGTAGTGGCTAAAGTGTTGCACTGGGAGTCAGGAGATCTGGGTTCTAGTCCCCACTCAGCCATGGAAACCCACTCTGTGACTTTGGGCCAGCCACAGACTCTCAGCCCGATCTACCTCACAGGGTTGTCATTGTGAGGATGAAATGGAGAAGAGGAGGATTATGTACACCCTTGGGTTCCTTGGAGGAAAAAAAGCGGGATATAAATGCAATAATAAATAAAATAAATAGCTTATCAAGGCATAAGGGAATAGATGCAGGGCTGATCCATACATATTCCTTGCCTCACTTTATCCTCTGCTGCTGTTCTCTCCCCCCACCCCACCCCCAGTCTCAGTTGGCCTGGGAGAAGCATAAAGAACTGTCCAATAGTAAAAACCATCAAATTTGCATTTAGCAATTTGGCTTTTGAAGGGAAGTTCAGAGAGAAAGGGTCAGGGCGGGGAATCAACATTTGTACTTAAAAGAAGAAATGATGCCAGTTTCTTTGCTTGCCTAGAACTTACAGTTGCATGATCAGCAATTAGAATATTAGCATCCCCATAAAGGAAAGAATATGAAGAATATAACACTTTGCAATGCAAACTCACAAGGTTTTAGTTTTAGCTATCGAAAGCATTTATAGTGCAAAAAGAAAGTAGACCTGTTGCTTTACATCATGACATTTAGGTGAGTTATTTTTTCCCCTGGGATTATGGCTGTCCTGGGAAAGTTACAGGCTAAGTCATTCATGAACTCTTAAACAAATGACCTTCTGTCTCTGTAAAAGTCTCATCTGATATAAACATGATTAGCATTGATGGAAAATGAAAAAAAATTGGTAGGTTGGAGATAAAGAGTATTTGGGGGGTTTTAACTAACGAAACCGTAGAAAAACAGCTACATGTTTTGGCTAAAATGTGAGTTAAATAATACACATTTTACCTCCGCCCCCATACCCTTCTTTCTTGATCCTTTAATCAAGGACAGATTTCTTTCGTACCTGCTCCTTCTGTGTGGCATGATACATAATCTGTAAATCCTGAAAATTGTAGTATCAAATCTCTGTACCAACTGTGAAGGAGTATTATCAAATCCTTGCTGAGAGGCATTTCCTTTTAAATTCTCAGGGGAATATTCTCTCTTTATCTCTCTCCCTCTTTCAGGTTTGAACCATGACCTAAAACCTCTTTCTGGATATCTGTCACATAATGCTCTTGATGATGGTGACTGACTCATTTGTACTGGTTATTCTTAGCTGCAGACTCACAAGAGGGTCAGTGCTCCAGTTGCTCAAGGATACTTAGGTGTTGGATATAAGTAATGAGCATCTTCACATTAAAAAAAAAGATTATAGCCTAGAGTTGCTGTACTTAATGTCAGAATGTATAGATATTTACATGCGTTAACATTTTAAATTATATTCCTTAATATTTTCAAGGCTTTGTGTTGTTTGAATAAATCTAAAAATCATATATGATTTTTTTGTTTTTGTTTCTAGGCTTTCCAAATAGGCCAAAGTCATTAAAAGTGTTTGTCAATCCAAATAGTCATAGAAAAGAAGCTACCCACATTTATTATGAACAAGTTGCACCTCTGTTTAAGCTTGCTGACATCAGAACTGACGTTATAGGTAAGATGCTTTGCAGAACCAGATTTAATCCATTTTTGAAGCGAACAAGGCAGTCTACATGTATTTCTATTTCAGCAACATGATTTTGGATAAATGAATGCATTTAAAGGATTCCTTTTCTGGTTAGTGAAGATTATTTTACATGGTTGTGCAGGATTTTTAATTAATTTTTGTATATATTCTTGCCTTTTTAAAATAACTTTCATCAATCTGATTATTGGTTATTGGAGTTAATGAAATTAATAAACATTAGTAAAAGTACATGGTTCACTAATGTTGTAATAAGCCTACTTTCTAAGGAGTAAGAGTGCAATTCTATAGTGAACTCAGTGGGTTTTGCTTCTGAGTAGATATGTATATGATTACACTGTACCCTGGTGAGAAAAAGTTTGTGAACCTTAATGATAATTACAGAGATTCCATAGTTTTATCATGATAGCCTTTGTGAATCAAAACCAATCTTTTTCTAAATATCGTGACAATCCTAAGGGGTTCGCAAACTTTTTTCTCGCCACTTAAGTCCCATAGAATTTAGTGGGACTTATTTCTGAGTAAGCATCAGTAGGACAAGGCTGTTAGAGATAGAATGGAAATAGTTTGGCCCTTATTCCAGAGATTCTCCTGCACAGGATCATCCTCTTCTTTTAGTTGCTAAACAGTCAATTGGAGCTGTCAATTCTCACAGACCAAATAGTGTGTCAGAGGCTGGTGTTCTTTGCTGAGTCCCCTTACCTCCTTTCCAAGCAGATGAACAGCACTTTCAGAGCTGATAAACGGCAGAGAGGTGTATGCCTATTGTATGACCACTAGATACGTACCCCCAAGACATAGATGTGGAAGGTGGCCTTCCACATGCGGAGGAAATCCAGCAGTTTTTCCATGCATTGACAAACGCTGCTGAAGAGTCAATGACATGGTTTGTATGATCACTGCAGCCCATCGTGGCTTATTTATGTCATGGTGGATGTAGCGTGTGCCATCTAGCCTTTTGAATATGCAAGGTGTGGCAGGTGATCACTATGGCTTATTGAGTCATGTGAACCCGCCAAGGGTATCTTATGCGAAGGTTAAACAACCCTTATATAACCCTAAAGCAGCCCATGGGTTATACAAGGGCTTTTTAACCCTTGCACAACTGGATTCGCGCAATATGATAAACCATGGGGACTGCATACTGTGGCTTGAATATTCAAAATGGTCACTGGCATGCACCACAACCTGCAGTGACTTATATAAGCAAACAGTGGGCTGCAGCAATCATGCGAACTGGCCCAGTGTCTCTGTGGATTTTTTTCTTTGTTTTTAAAATCTCAACTAAAGAGTCAAACTATTCAATAAGACACCAAACTCTAAACATAATCAGAAGGTAAAACACTTTAAATGCAATCTGTTCGAGGAATTCTAATTCTATTTTGATGTTTATGGCTGCTCTATATTTTTTTATTTCAAGTGCCAAACACAAGACATGTCTCTTTAGAAGATGGTTATTTGCTTCAGTTGCTAAAACTATTTTTGCATAATAAAATTCAAGCAATTCAGCAACCTGCTGACAATCAAAACATTCATAAAATAATCGTTTGGCCCTCTTGCCAAAGTACTGATATAAAACAGTTTAAATAAAGATAATTAATTTAGTTTCTTTTTTTTAAGGATAGGATAATATTAAACATATGCTACATATTGTTAGGTCTATACCATTTTGTAATAATTCAAAGCATACTGCTGTGTATTGGCTAACACTCCACCTACAGGATAATTTGGCAAATTACATGTACTTCAGTTTTGTCATATATATTTTTCTATTAAACAGGGTATTTTTTGTTTAATCAATTCACCTGTCATAGTACATACATGAATATCTGAAATATACGTTTCATTCTTAATATTAAAAAAAGCATAGAGAATGTATGTCAGGGATGCACATCTGGGATACAACTCTCCTTCAAGAAGAGAACAGTAGACCAATAAAAACATGTCTGTTTAAAATCTTCCCCCATTCTGAATGTGTTAACTATGGTCAAACTCTGTATTTAACTCTAGCATTATTTTACACTTAATTCTTATGTTATTTTTATCATCCACAGAGCTGGCAGGGCTGAGCAGAAAGTAGAGGGTAGCAAAGCTTCTCCTAAAGTTGAACTGGGGTCCCCCCCACTAATCCTACAGAAGCCCAGATGTCTTTCAGTAGAGTAGGCAGGCATTAATTAGAAGACTGGCAGATCTTTCTTTTTTGTGTGTTAAAAACCTTTCCTCACAAATTTGAGATGAAAGACAGGGCTTTGCATAGTTCTTCATAAAATCAAATCAAATCTGGACTATAATCTGAATTCCACAATTTGTATGAATTATCATTTTAAATATTTGTCTATATTTCCTTATTTTGGGTTTGCTGAGTCACTTGAGAGAAATCCCCCCGCCTTTCCACTAGTGCAGCTGCAAAAAGTTCAGAAGCATTTGCTTCTGTTTTCAACTAACCACAATAACTTTTAAGTTTTAACTATGCTTTGTCTGAACAAGCCAATTTCAAATCTTGCTTAACTCGGGGTTGTTTGGATAAACCATAATCAAAACTAATTGCATAGTTAAAACTGTTTTGTCCTAGTTAAGACCTAACAACATATCACAGCAAATGCTTCCAAAAATAAATGCTTCTCCTTGAAGTTGCACTGGAGAAGAAGAGGAGAGCAGGCTTGTGCATGTAACACTAAACTATGGTTTAGTATTACGTCTGAAGACATCTCTCTCCCTGTGGCCTCTGACTCATTGCTTTGCATTCCAGTTTAGCTCACTGCTGCATATTTGCACTCCTGGATCAGAAGAGGGCATCAAAGGAGCATGAGGAATGGTCATGGGACTGTTATGTTAATAACTAAGGACAGGAATGTGTCTCTGAGCATGTGTGGAATACATAATTATTGAGCCCGGCTAAGTAGGTAGTGTGAAAGGCGGGATGGCCGAGGCTACAAGAACACTCCAAAACTACTTCTCAAGAATTAAAAAAAAATAGTTGCATTTTTTTCTGTTACAGTTTTTCATCTACCCATCTCTACATCTTTGAAGGATGGTGGGGTTCATTTCCACATTAGTGATAATGCCACAATGATGCTTCTGGCTCTGCACACTGTTATTTGGGCCTTTAAAGGCTAAGGGTCATGAGTGTAGCATATGGAGTGATGACACCGTAGTGCTGTTCCATGGCCGGAGTTCCTTATTTGCAGCCCCAGGCCAGAAACTGTGCAATGGTGTTCTGCATACTGCTCCACTTACTCACCTTAAGGATATTGTTACCTATCGTAACGAAGCAGGTGAGTGGCTAACTGTACAGCTTTTAAATTAGAGCTGATTTAGATACCCACACAATACATTTAACAATATCTAAAAAACACTAGACAAGAGAGAAAGTACTATCACCAAAGACAGACGAGCATGAAAGATTTATGTAATCTTGCATATAATAATGCACATTCTTACACAAAAAATCCATCTGGAAGTGTCATGTCAGTCAGCAGAAAACTTTGATGAGCGGATGCAGCTGGGCTGTCTCTTCTGGCAAAGACGCTCCAGAAAATGCTAAATGTGGTTATGATGTTGTATGCCATCTGCAGTATGCCAGTTTATTCTTCCTTCGCTAGCATTTAATGCACTGCATAGGGTATCAACTATCAGAGACAGCAATGTAGATTGGCAGGTTCGTTTCCTCCAGAGGCTACAGATTCTGGTGTATACTTGTACCACCACCCTCCTGTGTTGTATTCTTTTGTTACTGGTATCCAGCATTATTATTTCCATGGTTAACTTGTCCAAGTTAAACATTTGCCTTTACTGATGTAAAGAGCATTGCGTTTTCAGACAAGTAAGGTCTTTGTGTTAAAATAAGAACAGGGGTGGGCAGACTTCAGAGTTGTTGGATCTACTTTGTCTTTTTACTATTACTACAAGATCCACCAGCTAGAGTCAGGTGCAAAAGACATAGGGTGCCTCTACAAGAGCGATTTAAAGCTCTTTCAAGGCGCATTAAATTTTTTACCTCCACATGAACGGAGTGCAAATCGGGGGTTGAGGCGCGTTTTCTCTCCGATTATGAGCATGTTCACATTCGTGTTAAATAGCGAGTTTTAATTTACCGTGGCCATTAAAGTGCATTATGACCATATAAACAAGCGATTCTCCGCATCTCAACAAGTTTAAAGCACATTTCACACAGCCGGTAATGCGCTTCACCGCCTGTCGTTTATCGGAATTAGGTGTAAAAGCGATCGTGAGAAGATGCGCATTATCGGGCAACCGGGCGTCGAGCCCAATTCTTGTAGAGGGGGCCATACACTTAGTATTAAAAAATGGGGTGCTTCTGAGAACAAGAACTGAACTCACAGTCCTTTCATACAAAAGTCCCACTCCTGATTATCCCAAGCAGCAGAATTTACTTGAAAAAATAATGTGGCTGCTGTTGTTAAACAGCTGGTGTTCTACTGCACCTAGAGATCTACCAGTATGGTGACCTTTCACTGTTTTTCAAGCAAGAGCCACTTTGGCTTCAGGCACTGTTGCCGAGGCCATTTTGGGGTCCCTTTCCTCTCCTTGCCCCTGGGTTAAGTGGTAACACTGCACCGCACCTGGCTGGAAGCGTTTTCGGGTCTGTCCTCCCCATAGCCATCCATACCATCCAAGCAAAGCCTCACCATCAGTCAGTTACCAGGCAGTTACATTCCAACAGTGTCATTTAGTCCTTGGATGGGGATGGATGTTTTTCCCATCACTTAGAAGAGAGCTCCGTCCTGCTCAGTGCTGCAAAACCTTCCTACGTCGTCCTCCAGTAGTGGACTGCTGCAGCTAGTCAATCATGATGCTCTTTTCTCTTTTGCTCCTCTTTCTACACCTGATTGGCTGTTTGCCCGGCCCCTCTCCCAACCCCCCCCCCCAGCTGCCTTACAAGTGATGAGTGGCAGGTCTCCTGAATTCCTACCCTTGAAGCTTCCTTTTTAGCCCAGATGATGATGATGATGATGATGATGATAATTTCTTACCCTTCTCTCCCTCCGGATCGAGGCAGGGAACAACATCAATACCAACAATATAAAATACATAAACTGATTAAAAGCATGTAAAATAAATACATTATTAAAATCAATAAAGTCTTAAAACTCGACTGGGTAGGCCTGCCGGAAGAGATCAGTCTTTATAGCTCTCTTAAATTCTTGAAGACTTGTAAGTTGGCGGATCTCTTCCGGCAGGTTGTTCCTTAGTCGTTCCACGTTCCATAGCAGTTGCCTCTCAGCTAAACCTCAAGGTAAAGCTAGAGAGCTCCTGCTGAGTGTGTGCAGATAATGAAGAGAGAGAAAGAGAAAGAGAGAGAGAATGAGGTTGAGAGCCACACCTGAGGTGATGGCCTTCGGATCGACCTTCTGTCCATCCCTGTCATATTCTCGTACTGGCATTTATAGTTCATAGGTCAATATTTAGTGTTTTATAAATGAAATATATCTATTACCGTACTTGGAAAATTGCAGATAATTTCTGTAGTTTAAGTAAACGTCTGTTCTTCATTTACAAAATTGTAAACATGCTATTGCACCTTTTTATGTTCGAGAATATGAGGGAGAATTACCATGACTATAATCCATAAAAAAATCAGGGGATTGGTTCTGTATGCCCACAGAAGCTTTAGAATTGTGTTTCTAGAACTGCAGCACCACGTACCACATGGCAATCTGTTTTTTTAAATTAAGGAGAACTTGGTATTTGTCCTGGAGGTCTGCTGCTCCAAGGGAAAAGGCCCCAAAGCCCACTGGGTACACTGAGTAGCTCTCCGGCTCGAAATTTATGTCTTCTAAAATAGCTTTATTGTTCTAAATGGAGAAGTTGAGTGTTTAAAATGGTCTCTAATAGTTTCTGTGTTATAACAAATCTTGTATCTTTCATAGTTACTGAATGTGAAGGACATGCTCTTGCATTGCTTAAGGAATGTGACCTAAAACCATTTCATGGGTAAGAGTCTCTTTCATTGTTTTCCTTCTTACTGTAAGGATGCTGTTAACTCAGGGGAAAATCACATAAATGGCAAAAGAGCAGTGTTTTTTTTTTAAAAAAATAATTCGTAGGAATCTGTTTTTTACATCACAACAGAGTCCCCCCCCCCCCCCCAACCCCACTATTTGATGCAGGAGTTCTATTGCGCTCACAGAATTTCTCTACCTGGGTTCCCCATCAAATGAATCAGAAGACCTCAGTTTCACAGAGCACCCACAGGTCTTTTAAGTCAAGGTGTTAATTTCAGATTTGTACAAAGGAAACAAATGTGTGGGCCCCATAGTGACCCTATTCAGACGACACGCTAAGCCACAGTGGTTAAGCATTTTGAGCTAAACATTATGGCTTAGTGTGTCATGTGAACCGTGACTTAGCATGTCATGTGAACCATTCCTAACCATGGTGGCTACATAACCACGGTTTAAACACACAAACCAGTTGCTGTAAAAAGGTTAATGGCCTAACCATGGCTTTGCGTGTTGTCTGAACAGTCCCATTATGTAATTCAAGTACCTAAGAGTTATCATTTTCCTTGATAATATTTGGGGCATGCTTTAATAATTGAGATAATTATTAATGTATATACTGAATCTGACCAAGGAAAATGATAACTCTTAAGATTGGAATATTTGAATTGAGCAATTTGCAATCTTAATAGGTGTTCTCGTTCCTTCGTTTCTCATGCTTTCTTACAATAATGAAATAACTGATAGTTTTCTTTTTCAAATACTCATTTTGTTGGAACTGTTAACAGCATTCAACTCAATACCACTTAATGCTTATTTAATAAAAATGATAAGTATTGTGTGAAATGTGAAAGTATAAAAGTTAGTAATTCAATTATGGAGAAAATAAAGCTATATGTTTGACATTTTGTTTGTTGCTTTTCAAGCCATCAGATTGGACTATCAAGTCTTATTTGTTTCAATTTGCCCAACCATATATATTATAAAGCGTCAGACATACTCTACAAACTCATCCTGCCAAATGCATATTGATTCTTATATCAGCTGTCTTTTCATATATAAGTTGTTAAAAAGTTTTGTTTGGTTCAAAATTACGTATGTATTTATAGCATTTTATTCCTGCTCTTCTAAGGATCTCAGGGTAGTCTACATGGTTCTTCCCCTCCTCCCATCTTATTTTGTCCACATTTTGAAGTAGAAATAAGAATACAAATTACATTATTAGGCAGTAGTGTAAATTAACTGTATGAAGTGAAAAATGAGAATTGCGTGCTTATAGATGTTACAAGAAGGAAAATGCATTTGTGTGCATGATATTCTTTTCTACAGTTTGATTTCCATTCTTATAAGGTTTCACTGATCAGAAAGAACAACCTGGAAATTATCATATTTGTAAAAAGTTAAAGAAGTCAAAACTATATAAATTGCCCTGAAGCATATTAGTTCAATATGCTGTCCTTGAAAGATTATGATGGTAATTGGTTTCAGCTTTATTGTATGTAATGCTTGACACTAAATTGCTCCCCTTGTCATTTTTCTCTGCTTCAGGGTGGTCTGTGTTGGTGGAGATGGGACTGCCAGTGAGGTTGCTCATGGTCTTTTGCTTAGAGCCCAGCTGGATGCGGGAAGGGACAGTGATGATATACTTGTACCAGTTAGAGCACAACTTCCTCTTGGAATAATACCAGCAGGTGATAGTATAAATACGAAGAATGCTACAAAATAGTTTTTGTGGTGTTATGTTATGGAATCTTCTCAAATTTGATATTGTGCAGTACCTTCTTACAATATATATTATTATTGCCTATTTATCCTTTGGGTTGTTCAAAAGATCCCAATAATTTGCCCTTACTAATGACATATACCATACTCTTTGGCTGGTTCTCTATGGAAATCCGTCTGGAAGTTCGCTATGGAAGTCTGGTATGTAAAACCAACCTTTGCCCTTAACTTTCAACATGGATTGTATCTAATGATGACATTCCGCTAACATGAAGTTTTTACCACTTGCAGAAATCCTATTTTTTATAATTACGCAAGTGTCAAATCCAGTACTTCGAATCTGTTCGTGCATGAGGTTCCACAAGTTCTGCAAATCATTGCACAAGACATTGTACAACTTTATTAGACTAGGTGTTGCTTGCACTAGTTGCACTAGTTCTGGGTTATAACCAACATTACGCTAGTGGAGAAATGGTAAGAGTTGGCATTGTTCTGCTAGTGGTTGCACAACTGCTATCAGAACAAAGGGTGCCTCTAAACAAGTGGTTTCCAACTCTTTGACTGTGCACCGAGGGGGGACCCTCTAAACGAGCGGTCAATATGACTTCGCACTGGACTCATCTTTGTTTACATGACAAAATCGCCAATGCGAAGGCATATCAAAGCAAATGCCTTTGCTGTGACTTTTAAAAAGTCGCCATTTAGTGCGACCTTTTTAAAGTCGGAGCAGGCAGCCCAGGGAAAGGGGATGGAGCAGCAAGTCATAAGCTCGCTGCACCACCTTCGCTGTCCTCCCCCCATTCTGTAATTTTATTTTTTTTAAAAAAAATCACTTACCAGACAGTAGGGAAGCCGATGCTCCCAGCCGCCCCTCCAGCTGGTGCCGCGTTGAACCACGAGTGGCGACGCGGCCGGCGCCAGGAAAAGCCCCCGTTGCGCCTCTTACAAGAAAGAGGTGTCAATTCACCCGCGTGATGCGGGAGTCGCTGGGAGCCACCAGGGCGCAGCACTCCTGACGTCGTCAAGATGAGCCCTAGCACAACTAGTGCAAGCAACACTTAATGAAGTTGAAATGAGTTGTTCAACACCTTGTGTAACGCTGTGCAGAACAGCCTGCCTACGCACTTGCACAACAGCTTCTGAAATGCCTGCAAAAGCTTGCACAATGGCTTGTGCAATGGCTTGTGCAACAGCCAACTGATAACAGCTTGCACAAGCAGAACCAAAGTACTGGATTTGACACTAAGGCAAGGATAAAAATGGTTTCTGCAAGTGGTAGAAACTTTGCACTAGCAGAATGACATCGCTGGATATGAACAATGGTTGGCAGCAGACCTAACCAAGCACTCTGGTTTACTGTAGAAAAATATGCTTGCAAAGAGGTGGCAGCCTGAGTAGAAAAGTTCCTCTCCAATCTCTCTGTAGATGTTAAATTTTACATGCCATTCATAATCTATAACAACAACAGTTTATTGCTTATTTGCCAGTCAGGCCATGCGCATACAGAAACATAATAAAATACTCCTCTCAACCAGAGGGAATACCAAAATACAAAGTGTTAGCAAAATGGATAAGAAGAGCAAGTTAAAACATTTTATAATCCTGGACAATATTTGCTAACATGTTATATTATATTGATAAGTTTAGTCTTTTATGGCAGCCAGTGGCTTTCATTTCTCCAGAGTCCATTTGACAAGTTTGGCAGTCCTATATGATGTACAGTAATCTGTACCAACCAGTGTTAAAGTTATGCTTACAGAGGAGTTATAATCAGACCCAACTATTAATGGCTCAAGATATTGCTTCCACAGCTCTGCATGTAATGGGCACTCTATAAAGATGATTTGGAGCAACCGTTTTACTGTTAAAATGCCCGTTCACCTTGCATCTCATTTGCCCCAGAGCTATTATTTAAATGAGCCTTAAGTAAAAAAGTTAAAATAAAATGCAAAGCGCTGTGTCTTGCTTTGGCTGTTGTATTGACTTTGAAACATAAGTCCCCCACAATTTAAATCTGTACTTAAAATTGGCAAACAAAGTTGATGTATGAGTTAGAATAAGATAACAGGGACAGAGTTAGCAAGAAGCTTGAAATAACGCTAATTACATGGAGCAAACAAAAATTAGGCTAACACTCTGACCTTCACTTGTCGTTATAGTTGCTATGAAAGCTAGAGGCATGGAATAGAATCTCTTCAGATCTTATTCTGCACAGTTTGGAAGGCTTAGTTCTCTATTAATAAGAATGTGTGTATCACAACTGAGAGAGTTGTTTGTGTCAGACTGCAAGGTGATGAAACTAATTTAAATTAGCATCTAACAAATAATTAACTTTTAACATTTGTTCTAAACACGTTTTAGTGAAGCTCTTTTATTAGACTTGCTGAAATCTATAAAGTAGATGTGTTGTGTACTTGAAGAATATGCTATTAAAATGTTAGTTTTGTACAGGAATACATTTGACAGAACCTGAATTTAGGTGGCTGTGCACATGAAATTCTGATTAAAAGACTAGCACACATTTCCTAAATCCTAACAGGCAATATGTGCCTAAATTGTAGCTTTCCAGGTGTGTGTGTGGGTGTGTTTGAAACAGGGTGTCCTCTACAGGAAAAAGGGTTTTGCTAGTCCAGTATATCAAGCTGCTCTACTGTAGTCAAAATAAAACCAATCAGAGGGAGGCAGCCTGTGGTGGTACTGCTGGCCATTTAGGAATAGTGTTTGTTGCTATGGGAACTACAGCTGAGGAATTGTACAGAGGGATTTGGATAAAGAGGAGAAAAACTGGAAGGATAGGGGGAAAGCAGTTTAATTCCTGTAGAACAAAGGGAAATGTATATATTGACTGTAAATCTTGTCGCCATAAATCATCCACTTACATTAATTCCTATTTCCAATTCATTTGTGGAGAATAAAGTATTGCTATGAGACTTTTAGTTTCCATGATAGTTTGGGCAAAGAACCACGGTGTTGGTGCAGTTTTCATGAGACTCTTAGATATGCTTGACTAGGAAGTCATTACATCACATTTATCTGTTTGGATGTGGGAGACATTAACAGACTTATGAATATTCATGTTGTCTGGTTAATTAAGTTAATTGTTCTGCAGGAGTGCTTGCACTTCCAAGGACATTTCCCTCTACAATTTCTATCTGGTATCGTCGTCAGTCATGCTTTATATGAACGGTTGATACTTTTGTCTTCTTTGTCATCCTTTGGAATAAGGATTGGTTAGTAGTTGATATTAGAAGAAACAGAAGCACTTGAGCATACATTATATTTTATAGACTGTAGTTTGAGGAAATATATATATTTGCAATATTTAGAGAAATGCCATGACTTGAACAGTCTTAAAATACCCTTTAATAAATAGGCCTTAAATTACTGCTGCACTGTGTTGTCACTGGGGAAATGTAAAATCTATGATCTGCAAGGAATAAGTAGCCTTTATTTATAGTTACATGTCTTACTAGTATCGTTGTTAGTGCCAAATAAATGTTAAGTATCAGAATAGTAATGTCATGATAAAGCTGTAGAAATAAACAAAGAAGATATGCAGAGCCTTTATATTGTGTAGGGAAAATGCATAATATAAATATTCCATTGGGATTTGTATCTTTAACACAGAGACTACTTAGGCTCATATCTAATGTTGGTCTAACGTAAGCCCCATTCATTTCAATGGGTCTTCTCTAACTAGGACCAACATTGGATACATCCACAGATTTGAAGATTTGAAGTTCTTGGCCGTTGATACAGCATAGCTTCCCATGTCAAGAAACATGGCTAGAGCTCCTTTAGGTACAATTATGTTGCAGTTCTAAGCACATGGAACTTAGTGTTTCTAATGGCAGTATCCAAGTGCGCCTGTGAACCAGCAGGACCCACTGGGGTTGCTCTTTGAGCTCTACTAGCTTTCTGTTGCATGAGTGGTAGGTCCCACTTGCGCAACAGATCAAGCGGGAGTGCAGCAGCGGTATTAGAGACTTAAGTATCCCTAAGGAAACATGTGTACGATCTGAATATAGGCCATTTAGCTGCGGGAGCTCACCCTTGTCCCTGGTTATATCCAGGGTGATAAACGGGAAAGGGTCAGAGCATGGGCTTGCTTTGGAAATTCAATAGCGAGACTCCTGCAAAGGAAAAACAAACAGTACATAATAGTGACAATGTTTTTCAGTGACCTAATATTATAGATGTAAACTAATAGGTTTTGGTATTGCTACCTAATAAATGTGAGCTTAGAAGAAGTTTTAAATAACATGGTATAAATTGAATTTAATGTTGGCAATTGAAAAAAAGATATGGTGAATGGTTGCCCAAATGGATTATACTTTGGCAAGCTCTTTTACTTGAGGCAGGGGTAGACAGCGGTGGGAGGTCTGGGAGCCACTTTGTCCTCCCACCACCCTGCGGGCTGCACCTCCCCCCATTCCCAGGCATTGAAAAAGAAATAATTTTTAAACATGTTTTAAAATGGTGTATGGACCAGCTACGGAGTGCCAGAAGCGTCAAAATTAGCTTTGACACTTTTGGTGATCCAGAGAGCTTTGGCTATGGGGCGGTATAAAAATGCAATAAATAAATAAATAGTAACTATGGCGCTCTAAAGGGGTAAAAAAGGGATCAAAATGACCTCTCCAGATGCTTTAAAAAAATAACACAGTCCAACAATTAGGGGAGGACGGCAAGGGTCGTATCCAGCCCATGGGCTGTACTTTACCCACCCCTGATTTAACTGGTTAGAGACTTCATTTTGAAATATACTCTTGTACGGTGTCAGTCTTTGGCATTCTCTCTCTCTCTCTCTCTCTCTCTCCCCCTAACATTTACAGGTTCTACAAATATTTTGGCACATACTTTGAATGGAGTCCAACACGCGCTAACAGCAACATTGCGCATAATAATGGGTAAGTATTAGAGAACTTTAGCAAAGGAACTGAATTTAATATGTTACATTGCATCAGGGTGGATCATAAGTACTTCTAATGTTATACACAAATAAAAATACTACATTTACTTTTTTGCGTATTGAAGTTAATAAGGTAAATAGGATTACACTATTTTATTTATCTATTTATTTCATTCCATTTCATTCCTATACTGCCCAATAGGTGGAGCTCTCTGGGTGGTTCACAAAACTTAAATCATAAGATGCATTTGTGAGAATTATGATTTAAAATAGTATGTTACGGTAGTGTCTGTGGTATAAAGAAGTGTATGTGAGCTCTGCTATGCTTCCTATTCAACACTTTCTTGGTACCCTTGAAAGAAGCGCATGAATGACGTCCAGCTTGGGCCCTTCTCAACTACTCATTCTCTTTTCTCTTCTGTGAGGGGATGGGGAGTTCATTTCCAATCTGCTGGGTATAAAGTAGGAGGTGGGAATTTCCATCCTCTACCTCTGGTCTTGTGCTTGTGAGTGTGTCGAGGTAGGGGAGGAGATGGAAGGGGAACATTTACATTCAAGTTATTTTTTTATTAGTTTCAAATAACAACTTAGCAGACATTAATAAGAGGCTTAGCATTGCTTTTTCAGTGTGAATGCAAAATGCCATTCATTGTTAATTTCTATTATGAACTATTGTTCTCTTATAACTTTGTTTTCAGTATGCATTACAGTTAGAGAGGCTAATTTTTATGTATTACAATTACTAGTAAACCCAATTCCTGCTTTTGGAGAGAAGTGACTTTTGTCCTCTGGAAGTATGTTTACTACAAATCATCCACTTTACAAACACGATTTGCCATTGGTATACTGAGATCTGTGTGCTGGTTCAGCCGCAGGTGGGTCTTCCACTCAAGTGAGGATTCACTGGCAGTGGTGAGGAGGCATAGGATAGTTTGGATCCCTGGATCCAAGTTCAGAGACAGCGCTCCAACCTTGGACGCAGGTGTCCTAGCTCTCTGCCCCTTTGCAGCTGGTGTGGAGAGAACGGCGTTGGCTGCCTCTTCAAGCTCAGAAACGTGAGCTCAGAGAGGAGGAAAGGGGGTGGTTCTGGGGACGGGGAAGAGAGGAGGCCCAGGGTGGCCAGCTTATCAAAAACCCTCCAGCTGCCCCAGCCCCCTTCTCTCCAGCTCACAATGCTCCAGCTCCACAGGTGAAAACGCCCATGCAGCTGAAATGCAGAGCGGGGGCAGCATGGAGTCAATAACTACCTCCATGCTCCTCCTCTACGCATAGGATGTCCATCCGCCTCCAAGCTCTGGGGCTGATGGGTATCCAGATAGGATTGCGCCGTATTATGCATACACTCTGGACACCATGTACCAAAGTCCTCGATTTTTTTCTAGTTAAAAAAGTATACTTTTTTAACTAGTGTAAGTGCACTATAGGTAGAAATAAATGATCTTCCTAACTTACCCGTAAGTAGGTTAGAATTGATTTATTTCCCCTCTGTTAGTAAGACACTGCTGTTATTGGGAAACTGTAGAAGTGTTTGTAATTAGCATTACTGAAATTTGCCCTGGGAATGCGCTTGAGGGGCAGGGTAGAAATTCCCACCATCAACCAACCAATACACATTTTACTTGCTTTATTTGGAAGAGGAAAGGCAACACAGTGTAATACAGACAAGCTTAAATATATGTTCCTTGTGTGCAATATTTTGTTCAAAAAAATACTTAAACAGTTTGTGCCTGTGCTAGTTTATCTTCACACACTGATTGGTTGGAGTACATTGCTTACCTCATACATAACCTCCATGTAGTGAAAAACATGGTGGTTAGATAACCTCCATGTTACCTTCACAGGTAACACATTTATTTCCCTGGACACGTTAAGGTGTATCCAATGGTTGTATGGGTTGAAGGTGGCTCATGCAACCAGTCTCCCATCCTTTTCTCTGCTTTCCCCTGCGCCCCCTACAAAGCTTCTCCAGAGGTTAGGGGCCCTCCTGAACAACCTGAGCTGTGTTGGATGGAGACTGCTGAAAATCAAGCAGAAACCCTTTTGCCAGCTGAAGGTTATAGACTATAGTTGCTTTTTAATCAAGTGAGACCTTTTTAATCAGATAGGCACTTAATATTGAGAGAAGGAGCTCTGACTTTTTAACGATTTAACCTGTTTTATTATTATTGAAGTTAAATAGTGAATGGTTTAATTCAGTTTTGATGGTGAGACTTGAATCCTGCCATGATGGGCGAGGAAAAACATTGAAATGTTAAAAAAGCCGTTCGTACATTTATCATTTCAGGGCATCTACAGTCGGTGGACATGTGCACTTTTAGCAGTCCAACCAAGCTACTTCGCTTTGGCTTCTCTTCTATGTTTGGTTTTGGGGCAAGGGCTCTAGCTTTGGCTGAAAAGCATCGTTGGATGCCATCAAATCAGCGGAAAGGTTTTGCTCTGATCAAGACGCTGGCAAGTCTGAAGTATGATAGATTTTTTTTTTTTAAAAAAAAGTAAAAACTGCTGCTCCTAGGATAAAAAAAACACAATTGTACCATTTAGACAAAAACATGTGGATTCGTATTTTAACCAGTTTACAAAAATCTAATGATTCTAGTTTTTAAGATAACTATCTAGATACTAATTCAGACTAGTAACTATTATTAGAATGCAATCTTATGTCCATTTGACTGGGAGTAAGCCTCGTTAAATTCAGTGGGATTTACCGCTGAGTAGTCATATATAGGATTGTGCTTCAAATCTTATAATATCAAGATAAAGAAATATTGTAAATATTTAGAGGTAGATGTATGCTCACATAACAGTTCTCTATATAGGAACTAATCTTATTCTGTTCTTAGGCCAGAAGATTGTGAATTATCATTCCTACCTTTGAAGCATGTACAGCAAAATGACCAGGAAAATAATAGGTAAAAATCAACCAAACACATGTCTGTATTCTAAACGCAATGTATCCCATAACAGTAGAGCATACAATGTAGAGCTAGTTGTAATGAACTTAAGCACCAATGAATTCAGTATAATTTAACTGTGACAAATGTTAGTTGGTTGGGACCATTGTACTGGACAGCTTACTGAGCATGGCAGGATCTACACTGCTTTAAAGCGCTTTATAACAGTAGTGACAACTGTTTTGGAGTGTGTCCTGGGCCCCAACAGTTGTCAGTACTGTTATAAACCGCTTTAAAGCACTTTAAAACAGCAGTGTAGATCCGCCCCATGTTTTTTTTAAGTGACTTACTAACTGCATATAAAGGAAATTAGATATTTATTTTGTTTTCTGATTTTTCTATAAGCAGTTTAATTTTTTTTACTAGTATGTTTCATTTGATAACCATAATCAAGTGTAATTCCTGTTGACTTCAATGGGACTTGCTTCCAAATAACGTGCTTAAGATAAAACCTGTCATTCTTTTATATAAGCCTTACATATATTCTCTTATTCAGTGTTAAAACTTTATTTTGTTTCCATTAAAGCACAAACACTGCATTTTCTTATTTGTTATTTTACATCCTTCAGTGCCTTTTAATTATTTTATCTGACACATTTGTTTTTAGAAAGAAGCAAGAGACACTTAAATCCGGTGAGTTTTCAAGTTTAATCACTTACAGAAGATAATTAGGATGGCTTGAAGTAATACAGTATGTTGTTGTATTTAGACAACGGGGATCAGTGGCACAGGATCCAGGGTCACTTCCTGAACGTGAGCATTATGGCAGTCCCTTGCCTCTGTTCAATGGCACCAAGAGGCTTGGCACCTAATACCAGGTCAGTAAGGAGTTACAGAATTAGAGTAATGTTTCTGACATCATATTCTAAAACCTTTGCTTCCCCAGGATGCATGCTTGTGTCAAGAGCAGTCTAGACCCTCCCAGGCTGGGAGAAGAGGATGAAGAGGGTTGGGTTGGACTACAGTTGATTTCCTAATCTCAGGAATTGTACTCGGATCAGGCAGATGAGGTCATCTACCTAGATAATCATTAGATAATTACAGTGATTACATTAGTTTACAAGTCTGTCTTAAGTGGTAATCATCAAGTAGTAATCTCCCTGGGGCTTTGTTGATAGGCACTCTAGTTCTTTTGATCTGAATGATTGATTTCAGTTTATTGCAAATATTCAGTTGTTGTAACAAATACAAAGTAGAAAAGTTAACAGTGAAAACCCGTATGCAGAACAAAAAGCAACACCAGAATCTGTTGTTTTAGAGAATCCTTGATAATGTCTGGTTGCAGCACTTGCAAAATCCCACTAGTTTATCACGTAGATTCCTATAGTCTCCTCTAAAGGTACACAATTGAAAGAGTCATTTAATTCGCAGTAAAGGTTGGGCTAACTATTCATCCTTGATGTTTATATGTACAGCAAACAAACAAGAAACATGGGAAGTCTTACACCATGTCAGTTCTGTAAATGCCATGCCTTAAATCCTAAGGCATTTTCTTTACATGACCATCTAAGTCTGCTCAAGGCATCAATTAGAATAATAATAATAATAACAACAACAACAACATATTCACCCGAAACAATCCTGGAAAATGCAGATCATGAAATATACTGGGACAGAACAATTCATACGGACAAGACAATACCTTGCAACCGACCAGACATAACGTTCATAGACAAAAAAGAAAAACACACATACCTCATTGACATAGCAATACCAAATGACAAAAATGTTGTTGAAAAGGAAGAAGAAAAGAGAAACAAATATACACCACTGGCCATGGAAGTCAAAGAACTATGGCAACAGGAAAAGGTCACAATTATCCCATTAGTCACGAGAGTCACCGGCATCACATCAAAAAAATATACAGAAAACTGGGCCTACCAGAATACACCCATACCAACATCCAGAAAGCAGTCATAATTAAAACATGCTCAATCGTCAGGAAATTCCTGAATCGATAAAAGACAGCATGACTTGGCAAAGCCCGTCATGTCCGTCTAGAAAAACTGCCACGAGTGAGAAAGAGAATAATAGTAATAATAATCATCATAATAATAATAAATAATGATGATGTAAATTCTCTCCCAATATAAAATGCAATGATTTCAGATCGATAATTTTCAAAATTTGTTTAATGGGATGCTATCAAGTTTATTTTCGCAGAGAGAGAGAGAGAGCAACAGCAGTGAGCCAGAGGTAGTTGCTTAGTGATGCATGGATTGAAAAGGAGAGAGAAGGGGTGGAAGTTGAAAAGCTGGAATATTATCTTTCCTCAAGCTCTGTAGAGAGGCATATGACAGGGGGAAGAGGATCCCCAGCAGTAGAGTAGATCCAAACGGCAGGGAAATCAGGCATTCACAGGCCATGGTGGAGCTTTTACTCGGCAGGATCATGCGATGCAAAGGGTGCAGGGATGGGCCCTGGGTTAAAGGTTTCCAAGAGCGAGTCAGGCAAAGTGTCTTCTAGCAGGTCTGCAAAGGCCCCATTGTGTAAGCGGTGGTCCCGTGGGTACATGGGCACCATTGGATACTATGCTTATTGAATAGGCATTTTGAATAAATTCACTTGTAAACATGTTACCAAAACCAGTGGTTGTTGCAATTCCCCGGCTTTAACTGAACAATGCCATTTTTAGATTGAATGACGGAAGCATAGCTCTTATCGTTGTACGAAACACTTCTCGTCCAGAGTTCGTTAAACATCTGAAAAGATATGCCAGTGTGAAAAATCAGGTAAAAGCTTACTGTTATATTTTGCAACCCCAAAGCTGTTTAGATTTATTTAACAACGGCATCCGCTAGAGATCACAGAAGAAAGAAACATGAGGCAAAACAAAATATCTAAAACATAACATAATAAAAACAGACTAATAAAGGTTTAAGATGGAAGTAAATGCACTACAGGAGATGTTATAAGGAGACTTAGCTTCCTGTCAGAGTACATTAGCCCACTTTTATCTGATTTTTGAAAATCGCCAATCAGACTAATACCGATTAGCCTATTTCCGCCCATCTGTTGTGGGTTAGTTATATGTGGTTCTTATATATAGGAGTTACTAAAGTGTAAAGCTGCTAAACTGATTTTTTAAAAAACAACAACACCCAAATTCTATATTTAAATGTAGACTACATTGAGATTAAGAGCAGGTGGAGACTCTTGACATTTTGTGGTTAGGATTTTTAAAATTTCTCTGTCTACAGGTGGGCAACTAATTCAAAGGACCATCAATATAGTGGCAAACAGCAAAGTATATTTACAAAACTTGCACACACACACACAGAGCACATCTCATGTAGTATATCTGTCGGGGGAGGAAAGAGCCTCAGCATAGCTTGTGTATCTATTCATGAATGTCTACTTGGAAAGAACATCCCCTTAAAGTTTTGGAAAACGGGAGCTCAAAGCTATGGGAAATTTAACACTGCTTTAAATTAATGATGTGTTAAGGGTATTCAGTCAAAGGCTCACTAAGACAGGCCCTCTTATACTACAGTTTGGCTTTGGTGAGCACAAACACTGGCTACATATGCTAGTTCCTGGATGGTGGTGGTGGTGGTTGGTTTCAGGATGGCTTTTGAGAGCAAGTCCCTCTCTTCAAGGCCTGCTCCATGATGGGGGGGGGGGGGGTCAGACAAAGTGCCCTCTGCTGAAGACCCTCCAACGCCACTGCCGGCTTACTAGCAGTGGACACCAATTCTGCAAATTGTATCAGGCAGCTGCCTGCTATTTGGATTACCCACAATGCCTTGACATACTGTTGCTCTGGAGTATTTTAGGATGTTTTAAATGGTGGGCCGTTTGTAGCAGCTTGCCGCTGCCACTAGGTAAGGCCAAAACCCCGAGGGCTCGCCTTCACACCACATTGCCTACATATATGCATATTGAGGATTAAATGTTTACACAAAGATGTGGAGCAGGGTTTGGGCTACATATGATAGGGGACAAGGGAAGAACTAGATACAATGATATTTTCAGCTGGACCCATCTGTCAAATTCAGAGTTCTGTCCTGCTATTAAACTAGGATTTTCAGGTAGCCTGTATATCAGTTACCCTTATTTGATTGCCTGTCTCCTTGTGTAGAAAATCAGAGGCCCGTAACCTAAACCCTATCTACACGACTGCTTTAAAATGGTTTATAACAGTTTTAAACCGGTTAATAACGGTTATTAACCGGTTTAAAACTGTTATAAACCATTTAAAGCAGTCGTGTAGATAGGCTCCTAGTTGCCTGGATTTTTTAAAACTATGCTCAGGCAACCGTTCCCTCCCTAACTCAAAGTTGGATCTTAAGCAGCTTTTTCGACATACTTGTATATCAGTTTTATTTTGTTTAATTAAGCCATTCCTTTGGAAAGTCATGTGGTCATTGAGACTATTACCAGATTTTTTTCTTCTATAAAGTAAAGCACAGGTTCATGTTTATTCCATGAGAGCAAACGAGGACTAGCAAGCCTTGTCTTTAGGAGATCTTAAGAATTTTTAACTGTTGCATTCACAATTTTTTTTATCTTCCGTTTTGTGTTTTAGTTCAATTTTCCTTTTATTGAAACTTACATTGTTGAAGAAGTAAAAGTCCAACCAAGAACCAGAAAGGGACATGTCACTGGAGCTGCTTTAAATTCTGCAGTAAAGAGCTATCCTTGGAATGTAGACGGAGATTTAATAGAATGGGCATCAGAAGTTCATGTTCGGTAGGATAAAGTGATATTTAATTTTTTTGTCGCCACTAACTGGTCCATTAATGTCATTGGCCCTGTTCAGAAGACACCTTAAACCACGGCTTTAAACACGGTGCTTAAGCCCCAAAGCCGTAAGCACCGTGATTAAAGCCATGGTTTAAGGCGTCTTCTGAACAGGGCCAGTAGTTCCTCTGATTTTACATACATTTTCTATGCTATAGTTCAAAACCCCGCACTTGCAAATCAACAATCTTACGTAAAGCCGTTTTGGGTTTACCTAAAAGCTGTACTCCTGCTCCAATTTCTGCATTATTAGGCTGAACAGCAAATGGCAGCAGAAAGCAAACTCCCTAGAAGCTACGCAGCAGAGGATCCATTAAGAAAATTATTTTTCTGTCCCTTCTTCCTTTGTAGTGGAGCAATGGCAATACTGGGATGATGGAATGGGTTCTCTTCTTCTGACTCCAGGTGATGCAGTTGGCAGGGCACTGCTGGATGCCTTTATATTTTCTCCTTCTCTTTCTAGAGCACAGGTGGGCAACCTGCAGCACTCCAAGGCTACCGGTGTGGCCAGGTGCAGATGCCTAAGGTGACCCCCTCAATCCCCCCTCCTGTACTAGTGCAAGAGTGCTGGGGAAGAGGATGCACTGGAATGACTCTCCCCACACAAGTTCTTCCCTAGTTCAATCATGCTTCCAATAGTGCACCAAAGAAGTATTTGGCCAGGCTGTTGGGAGCCTGATTGAGCTGGAGAAGAGCATGTGAGGGGCCAGTCATCCCAGTGCACCTCTGCCCCAGCACAATCGATCGTGATACAGCCGGGATTGGTTGTTCCACCCCTAGGGATGGGGAGAGACTCTAGCCTTCCTATCCTGGGTTTATGTGCAAGCGTATGTGGTCCCCGACGCACAACTTGGGACTACATGCAGCCCCTTGGGGCAAAGACGTTGCCCACCACTGACCTAGAACCCACCTGTGATGGGGGAGCAGAATCATGACTGCTGCTACCTGATGTCGGTGCCTTGAATGTCACATTTGTATATAGGTCCAGGAATATTGTTCTGATTTGCACAATCTACTCATTTGTCTTGTAGGGCACAGATTGTGCTGATTGGGCTCTACATATCTAGGCCTCTGTGCAAATTGGGCAGGGCACGCTGGCATTATCATGTCCCCCATATTAGAAATGTCAGCTTAGTACTGAATATTATTTTATGATTGATTCCCCCCACCCCTGGGCTTTATCTATGTGCCTGGAAGGGAGAACACAGGGCCAAGTGGAGAGATCTGAGGGGTGCCCAATCAGTGTAGTGGCAGGTAGAGGGAGATATGGTGTTGTGAGGAGGACTTAACTGCATGGGTGTGTTCTCCTTACCTGGCAACGGCTGTGGTATGTGCTGGTCCTCCCCACACCCACAAGTTTGTTGGTTGCTCTATCAGTCAGCCCTCAGGTTTCCGGATGCTGCTTTTAAATGTCAGATTGGTGCATAATGAGACACACACACACACACAATCCATGATTTAATAGTGGATGAGGTGGCCAATCTAGCATACACTACCAAGACCTGGGTGGGTGAACAAGGAGGAATTGGTCTCTCATCTATGCGTACTGGGGTACTTCATTCAGCATCAGGGTAGACTTGAGGGCTGGAGAGGGGGGTTGTTGTGGTTTATATGAACTCCATCTCCCTTTTCAGGCTTCCTGTTCATGTCTGGAGTGTTTGCAGCTTGTGTTGGGTCAACTGGACAGATTAGGAATTCTGTTGGTGTACCACCTGCCCTGCTACTCAACAGACTCCCTAGATAAGCTGATGGGGGTAGTCTCGGGTACACTGCTGAGATCCCCCATACTTTTGGTTCTGGGGGATGTCAACATTCATGCCGAGGGCACTTTATCCAGGACGGCTCAGGATTTCATGGTTTCCAAGACAACCATGGGACTGTCCCAACATGCCATTGGCCTAACGCATGTAGCGGGGCATACTCTAGACCTGGTTTTTGTCAGGGTTTGTGTTGCACTGCCCTCTCTGAGCATGCATGGAGTGCAAGCACACAGCAGCGGAATAACAGCAGAGTTCACTGGTAGCAGACAGATGTCCTGGTAGCCAAAAAATACTCAGACACAGTAGTGTTTCAAACTACTAGATTAAGTTTACTGTACAAGTATATACAGAGAAGAAAAATATCATCTAACATCTCCAGCTTTCTTAACCAACAATACAACCAACCAACCATAACCCACACTGTTTCACCACATGCTGTACCTTTATAGCACTGTGGACCTATCACAGCATTAACTGCATATCTCCCCATGTGTTGCTATGCTTAACAGTGCACAGGGAAGAAAACCAAATGACCTTGGTCTTTAGAGCTTACCAGCTGCACTTCATTTGGCAACTGTACATAATCCTTTAGATATCAGTCTCTAATGGTTCCTTCTTTTCACTTAGTTGCAGAAAAAATACCTTTTGCTTTACATTTAAACCATATAAAATCTTAACAGTTTTCTCAACTGGACATGGAGATGCTGATCTGAAAGTGGGGGGGGACTTTACATCAATCCCTTTGTCATGGTCAGATCACCACCTTCTGAGGTTTAGACTTACAGCAGCATTTCCCCTCTGCAAGGGTGGGGGACCCATTAAGATGATCCACCCTGAAGGCTGATGGAGCTAGATTGTTTCCAGAGGACCCTGGGGAGATTTCCGGCTGATAGGGCTGACTCTCCTGTTGAAACCCTGATCTGTAGAATGCAGAGATGACCTGGGCGGTTGACCCGATTTCTCCTGAGTGCCCCCTCCTTTGTAGAGCTCATACGGCTCCGTGGTATACCCCAGAGCTGGGAGTGACGAAACAAAATTGGAAATGGCTTGAGTGCAGATGGAGAAGAACTCCTGGTAGATGCAATGAAACACTGGTGTGTGCCTACAGTAAGGCATATTCAGGGGCAATGATGGTGGCAAAACCCTATATTTTGCTGCCACTATTGAATCATCCAGAATAAAATCTCTTGCATTTGCCAGGACTTTGACTCCAGTGTTATAGCAGGTGAATTAATCGAGGTCCAGTTCTTTTGGATGAGTTTCAGTTGGTATAGCTCAAGGACTTTGACAAGGTGCTTGGACAGGTGCGTGCAACCACCTCAGTATTGGATCTTTACTCCTCTTGGCTAATAAAAGCTAGGAGGGATGGAACAGCCGGCTGGGCCAGGGAAGTAATTAATGCCTATTTGCGAGAGGGATGGTCCCAGGCCTTCTGAAAGAGGCAGTGGTGAGACAACTTCTGAAGAATTTTTCCCTGGACCCGGAAAATCTTAACTATAGGCTGGTGGCAAATGTTCCATTCCTGGACAAGGTCCTTGAGTGGGTGGTTGCAAGCCAGCTCCAGACACTCTAGGATGAGAATGATTATCTGGATCCATTTCAGTCGAGTTTCAGGCCTGGTTTTGGTATGGAAACAGCCTTGGTCACCCTGTGTTGGAGGGGAAGACAGGGGGAGTGTGACTCTGTTGATTCTCCTTGATCTCTCAGTGGCTTACGATACCATCAACCATGATATCCTTCTGGGAGGACTGTCTGAGTTGGGAGTGGGAGGTACTGCATTGTAGTGGTTCTGCTCCTAGTTGGCGGGTCAGCTCCAGAAGGTGGTGCTTGGGAAACATTGCTCAGCTCCGTAGATTCTCCAGTATGGGGTTCCACAGGGGTCAGTTTTGTCCCCCATACTTTTGAGTGCAATCATCTGGAGTTTTGAAGTGCATTGTCATCAGTACACTGATGACATGCAGCTCATCAGGTGAAGCTGTGGATGTGCTGCAATAATGGACTGGATGAGGCCTAATAAACTGAAACTCAATCCAGATAAGACTGAGATGCTATTAGTAGGTGGTTTTTCTGACCGGATGAAGGGTGTTCCACCTTTTCTGGATGGAGTTACACTCCCCTTGAAGGAGTAAGTTCATAGCTTGGGGTTCTCCTAGAACCATCTCTGTTACTTGAGGCTCAGGTGGCCTCGGTGACACGGAGTGCCTTCTACCAACTTCGGTTGGTGGCCCAGCTACGCCCCATCTGGACAGGGATAACCTGGCTTCAGTTGTCTATGCTCTGGTAAGTTAGATTACTGCAATGCCCTCTACGTGGGGCTGCCTTTGAAGACGGTTCAGCTGCAGCTTGTGCAAAATGCAGCAGCCAGACAGATAACTGACCAAGAGTTTCAAACATATAAGAACAACTCTTGCATTGGCTGCCTGTATGTTTCCAAGCCCGATTCAAGGTGCTGGTTCTAACCTATAAAGCCTTACACGGCTCGGGACCACAATACCTGATAGAATGCCTTTCCTGACATGAACCTACGTTCAACATCTAAGGTCCTCCTCCGGGTGTCTACTTCGAGGGAAACTCGAAAGACGGCAACAAGGGAGAGGGCCTACTCTGTGGTGGCCCACCAATTGTGGAATTATCTTCCCGTCAAGGTCTGCTTGGCGTCAACATTGCTATCTTTTTTTTAGCCAGTTCAAGACATTACTATTTTCCTAGGCATTTAGTAAGATGCGATGAGCTTAACTGATCCCAGATATGCTTTTAGGTTCGGCCCTCATCTTATAGTTCTTTTTTATGGTTTAAAATTTTGTGTGTAATTTTAAATTGTTTTAATCTTATGTAAACCGCCCAGACAGCTTTGGCTATGGGGCAGTATAGAAATATAACAACAACAACTTGTTTAAACCTGGCAGAGTTCATAAATGCTTTGGTCAAATTTAAATTAAATGCAAAGTGTTTTGCATATATCTCCGCAGGCCAAAAAATATGTTTGACGATAACTATAAAATTCTGATCAGACATTATACATGCTGTATCCTATTTCAAGTAAGATTGTAGAAACGTTGGGGTACTCTCTCATTTGTCTGTCGGTATTGTGATTATGTGGCAAAAAAATTAAATCAAGCTGCCCAGTGAAACCAGTGTTAGTTTCCAGTCTATTGTCAGAGACAGTTATCTGACGTTAGACTAGTTCTAATTGATCCCCATTTGTTTATTATGCATGATAGAGAATATAGGTCTCAAATTCTCTGCATTTGCAATTTGAGCTGCAGTATTTAGTATTCATGTTATAATTCTCAGTTCAATTTGACTAAACTTGTTTGTAGCATGAATAGCCCATTTGTATTACGAATAGCCCATTTGTATTACATTATTTGACACACAGATATTCCATGGAATAAGGCTCATATAATTCAGGAAGGTAACTTCCTTATGATGAATTCTATTAGATTGTAGGTAATATGAGGACTTCTTTAAAATTAATTTCCTGTAGAATTGATATTGCATGTAAATCTTCGCTCAGATAAAATGTCATAGTACTGCTGTAAAGGTAATAGATTTTCCCCATTTTTCCCCCATTTTCAGGGTACATCCCCAATTAATAAATCTGTATGGAGGGAGTATTGATACACTGGATACTCCAAAAGGATCATGCAACTGTCTTTAGAAGCAATTTATGAAGAGAAATTGCCTGTTTTCCAGCTAAATCATGTTTGTATCTGGATAGCATATGATAAAGTGGAGCAACCTAAAACACAACCCAGATGATACAAATTCCTGATAAATAAAATTTCTGTAGGAAAATTTTATGCATTTTATGTTCTGGATCCCCTCATCTTGATAAACAGCTTTTAGTGATTGAGGAGGGATCTGCGGCATGTTCTTCATTCACTCCAGGAATGTATATTTATTGTTAATGTGATCAAGAAACTGTTACAAGAGATTAAAGAAAACATTTAGTTGACCTTAAAATCACTGCAGGTGCCCAAAAATGAATTTTGTGTAACAAAACAAGAGACCGAATTACGATATTTGCAAAATTGGACTTAAAATATGCTATCAAATTAAGAAATTACTGCAGCTGCAGAGAGGGTAGGAAAAAGGATAATCCAGTCCCCTCGCCTGTCTTTAGTGTACAATAGGGCCTGGGAGGATGTGGCTTTTGTGCATGGCCCTCACTCAAGAGAAGAGGCAGCCATGGAGCACAGTTCTGCTGATGTTCCCCTGCCTCTGTCAAAGCAGCCAATAGAAACTAGGCCTTTGGCAATCCATTTGAGCCACATGCTCCCATGTATTACATAGTGGAACTAGCTTTTAGTAATTGTTTTATGACTGAATGTTTGTATTCTATTTGATTATAAATTACTCTGGAATTTCACGATAAACAGTATAGGGATAAATACTGGTTGCCTTTTGGGGCTAGAGAAGGAATTTCCCCCTTTGACCCCAATCAACCTTAACATGGTCCTCCCCCCCCCCCCTTTCACCTGCTCTCCATTGTAATCCTTTGAGTACTGGAACAGTTGCGTAGGTCAGATTTACCCATTTATGTCACAATAAGGGATGGAGATTACAGTAAGAAATGTGGGGAAGGATCGTGACAATAAAGGGAGGTTACTCAGAACAGTCTTTTTAGAAGTATGGAGCTCAAGGGAACTCCTTCCTTGGGTTAGGAAGGTGGTTAGTCTTCATGAGTCCCTTGACAAATTAAGATCAGGGTAGCATTGCCCAGAGGTGGTATGGAGGCAAGCAGGGTAATTTATTGCAGCTCATTCCCAACAGTGAACTTCCCTGGACTCTAAGGGGAATTTCTATTGTAAGGAGTTCTCATTTGTCTGTAACAGATCATTTAATAAAATTCATCCAACATCTCGTGTCTGCCTCTTCATTTTTTGTCAGCACCCAAACTTTCCCAAACGTGAGTAAATGTACCTTCTAAACTTATTCCACCTGCTTTCCCCTCTCCTTCCAGTCAAGTTTTGTCTGTGTTCCATGGCCAAATCTGCAGAGTGCCTTCCTTGGAAGGGTGTAGATGCAGAAATAGAAACAAATGTGCACATTACCACCACCATTTTAATCAGTTTTATTTTTTTAAAAAAATTCTTTTTTAAAAACATCCTTACTTTTTACACCACTTTTAATTTCTTTCTTTAAAGCAAAAGGACTTAAAATACTTAACTTTGAATTAAAGTACATTATATTTGAATAAACCTCTTACAGCATAACTGTAGTTTGTTACGTACATTTAGGGGCTAAAGCACAAATCAATGAGAACTTCCCTTTTCTGCCTTGTAGCCCCTGAATGCTCCCATCTCTCTAGAGCAGATTTGGGGTGGGGGCATTCCGAAATGCCGCAGTGGGAGGGGGAGCTGGGAGAAGATAAGTTTGATCCACCAACAATGTCTGTTCCACTGGCGGAAGGATGCCCCTGGAGACAACCTTTAATCTTTAGGGTAAAAAATACACTTTACAAAATTATTTTCATCAAATGCGTATTTCAATGTAATACAGTATTGACCAAATACAAAATAGTCATTTTTATTTATTAAATATCAATTCCCAGACAGGTTTTTTTTTCTTTTAAGAGGCAGACTATTTTAATTGATATGCTATCAAAACTTACTTGCATTCAAACTAAACTTGCAGTCTTAATAGGAATACTTGTCTATCATTTATAAAGCAAAAAATTGCAGTTTCCAGGTATTTATTTAGGTCACAATTCTGTTGTGATAGCTGTAAGCCTCTGAACTTATCTCCCTCTGCATTTTAGCTAGACAGGCTTTTTCTGCAGGGCAAGAGGGAAGGAAGCTGGAGAGGCCTGGCAATACAGCTTAAGCTGACCTTCCCTGTCCCTTCTACGGTTGCCAGAACAGTTCTCTCCACACTGATAATTAGGGGAGCTCAGATTCCGGCTCCATGGTTGGATCGAGGAATCCAAACTATCCTATCACACACACACACACACACACACACGGTCTCTCTAGGAGGCACAGGATTGCTCCCTTATTTCATTTACTGAAAAGTAGGTCTGGATTTCTTTGTGCCACATTTCAGGGTCCTTAATGCTAAAACCTTGGAGGTATAACTCATGACAATACAAATGGCAGATAATGTTTTTTAGGTTAAAGTGCAGTATTTTATCTTCTTGAACTTTACTCTAAAATTATATTAAATTATGGTATTATCTATCTAAAATGCTAAGGCAATGTGAGGTACCAAAGTTCTAAGCTATAACACTTTGGAGGTTCTGAGCTATGAGAAGAACTTTGCGTGGCTAAGCAACAGGATATATAAACATAGCTGATACAGCTGGCATTGAAACATAACATTGCTGAACCAGTGGGGAAAGGGGGGGGCAAGTCCAATGGATTCCCAGATGCTCCAGCTTGCATTGAAACTTATCATTGCCAAAGCAGCTGAACTACTTCAGCTGCGAGTAGGAGAGTCAACCCTCAGCAGTCTAGAGAGGAGACTGGGTAGCTCACAGTCAGGGGGGCAGCAGTGTGGGTCAAGCTAGCTGTATATAACATAAAATATTCTGTTCTAAAAATATCAGATTCTCTATATACATTTGTTCTTAATACGTTCAAAAATAAATAGTGATTGTATAAAAAGAACTGACTACTGCATTTCCCCAAAAGCTAACGTGGAAGATCAATTCCAGCATACCCAATTAGAGCATCCAGATTATGTTTTAGCTGCAAACTGAGGGACTGCCCATGAGAAATTTCACATAAGATGGGAATTAAGAGCCCTATTTCAGAGTATAATGAGCATATGAGGAAGGGATCAACACACTAGCTCTGTATCCCCTCCCCTCTCCAGGTGTTGAGGATGAACCTCTGTAAGTTTCCCCCATGGATTTCAAACCCTGATTTTCCCAGAGTTCTAAACTACGTAGTGAACCTGCATAGATAGGAAATACTCCCCACTGCATTCATTGCCCTGAACACATGGAGTGCGACAAGAAATGAGATAGAAAGCAGTGGGGGAGGTGATCAAAACTATTGGAAAAAGAATGCTTACATAGGGCTAACACTTTTAATCCTTCCATTCACAGAAGGGGTCCTTCTATGAGCAGCGCTCTTCTCTTGTGAACTGAAGATGCTTGCATTCACAGAGCAAAAAGTTTCCAAGCCACTGCTTCTACAGACAGTGAATATGAAAAATAGGGATGTGCATCGTATCAGACCCAATACCCGATACAAATAGGAGGAAATCGGGCATCCAATGTTGTAATCCGATGCTGGCCACAGGAGGTCCGATTTTTTTCAATCCAATTAATAGCGGGAAAAAACAGAAAATTGGGCCTCCGTTTTATGTGTTTTTGTCATAGGCTTGCATTGGGGGAAAGAAAGCTTTCCCCCAATGCAGATCTACGGGAAAAACATGGCTGCGGGTGACTGGGGACCTCCCTCCCGCCACTCGTGCTCCTTACCTGTTGCCTCCTCACTGCCACCTATTGCTTCCATCTACTGAGAATTAGGCTTTGCGGCCTGCTCAGTAGAGCGAAAATGCACCGGGTGATGATTTCACCCAGCATGTCGTCGCTCTACTGAGAAGCAGGCCGCAAAGCCTAATTCTCAGTAGATGGAAGCAGCGGACGGCAGCGTGGGACGCTGGCAGGTAAGGAGCGCGAGTGGGGGAAGGCCGCCATTTTAGGTGTTTTCCCCATAGACTTGCATTGGGGAAAAGGCAAGCCTATGGGAAAAAAACACCTAAAATGGCAGTCCGATATCAAAATCGAAACTTCCGATTCGGTATCAGGATCGGATCAGATAACACGGACCTCTGATTTTTCCGATCTGATATTTTACAAAATCTGAAGTTCCAATTCCGATACGATTTTTGGGGTCCGTGCACATCCCTAATGAAAAATGTCGTAGTACAAAGATTTATTTCCATGTGTGTGATTTGTGATTGAGGAAGGTTAAAGATCTCTGATTTTGTGTTTGGGCTCCAGGTTGGCCCTGGGGAAGAAAAAAAATCTTGAAGTCCCTTCCTGTGCAAACTTCATAATTGCTGACATAAGCCCCAATTCAGTGAACTGGGAGGAAAAGGATGCACCATAATTGTATGAATGACCAAATTTGTCTAATTTAGTAGTGTACATTTCATATAGTACATTAGGGAATGTCAGTTCTCTTGTACATAGAAAAAACTTTATCCTGTATTGTTTTAAAAAACAATTGAAGTTATTGTTTATTGCTATGCCCCAGGGTCTGCTCATAACGTATTTACTTGTTACATTTATACTTTTATTAGCTAACTTCTAGGGCAGTGAGGTTATGCACTTTAATTCAAGTATGATTCAGACTATGCTCCTTGTTAAAACATTTTTACAAGGAGTGGTTCTTTCCTAGTGTTTCTCTTGCTGCGTTTGGATAACACGATAATCAACGGTGGGGTAATAATCAACTTGTCAGTAGTTTATCTAGGGGCTACTCCCGACACAACTATTAGTCCACGCTGAGTTGACTCACTCATCCCCCCTCTCCCCCCCCCTCAGTCCTCCCACTAGGATCCCATCAACCATTGCTGCTGAAAATCTATCCTACTGGCTGGACGAGAGCGACAGCCACCACTTTGACTATTCTTGCCTTACAACTCTGTGGCTGACAAAATAACCAAAGGTGGCTGAGGAAATAACCAATGGTGCCCTCCGCACAACACAATAACCCACAGTGGGTTAAATAACCAACCGTCAACTATTTAAACCACCGTTGGTTATCGTGTTGTCTGAACCCAGTCTCTGTTTTCATTTGGGTTTCTTTTGCCTTTGCAGCCAGAAACTAGTTGTCTTGATTTTTTACATATTACATTTATTCTTCAGACAGTCTATGATGTGTATTTTAGGAACCCAGTTAAGATGAAATCTTTCTTCTGCTCAGGTAAATATGACAAGGACTTACGGCTTGTCCATTCTTGTAATCAGTGCGTTTGATAAACCAGATCTTCCTACTGTTAGAAAAACTCTCATTCATCACTGGTATCGTTTTCACTTTTTACAAAGCTCCAACTTTCTCTTCCATTTTGTTCTTGTGGGAGAAGTTTATATTGTCTTTTAAAGAAACCAAGCTGGAATACACAATTTCAGAATTAAAACGTTGGCAAGTTGTTTAAAAAAATTGAACTGTTAAAATTTATTTTTTTAAAAAAAGGGCATGATCCATCTAAAATAAGCACCTTTTAAGTTCCACTGATTTCACAGAGATTTTTAAGCATATGTTTAAAATCTTGCATTGAAATAAATATTCTGAACTTTTGTTGGATTGTGCCCAATAATGCTAGGTCTTCACTTAATGTAGTGTCTTTCTATTGATGTCTTTTACTGATGCTTTTCTTAATTTATATGGAACATCTTATAAAAAGTATTCATAGAAATAAGATTGCCATTGAAGTACGTACCTTCCATAAAAGACATGCAAGAAGCAAAAGCAATATAAGTCCAACTATTGAACCTATTCCAATTATCAGCATTCTAACACGAGTTTTAGTCTTTTGGTTATGAAGTCCCTCCAGAATGACCTGCACGAAATAAGGTGTGTACAATAAGTATACCATACATTCACAGAAATGCAGAAATATTAGGAGGGCTGTGCCATTTTTCTCATACAAGCACAAATAGGTTTTTCTGGAATCCATGTGGCAGTTTCCTTCGAGGTACAAATATTAATAGGTTCTGAAAGAGGTTCAATATCATTGGTTTCATTGGTGCTTAGGATTTCAGGCTAATAATCATACCAAGGAAATAGGGATGTGCTTTCAACCTACTGTTTTTCTTTCCTAATCAAATGTCATTTAACAATACTTACATGTGTGGTTTGCTTGCCCTTGTGCATTTCAATGACTTTGGGATCTTGATACGTTGAAACTTTTCCTTTTACCTCAAATATAAGTGATGAAGCTTCATCCTGTTTTTAAAAGCTATGTTACTCTCTAAAATCCAAAGTTACAACAGGAGCAAATAAAATATACTATTGAATACAAAATTGGGGTTAAAAATGCAGAGTTGGGAACCCACATAGAACATGACCAGCCGATATTAAGTACTTTACAGTCCCATTAATTTGAGAGAGAGACAGTGTGTGAGTGAGTTGAGTATGTGCTCTGTCACTGAAATCAGCAGGATTGAAAAGCACAACGTTTTGGCTGGATTTTGCCCTGAAGTTTCTGGCATTCAGCTACATGTATTTCTAACCACCCCAATATGAGAGGTCAAAGATTAAAATATTTACCATGTTTAACAATGAAGGGGTTGCTTCCAGATTAATGTGAACAGTTGCTTCCTTCCCACTTTCCATGTCTCCAAAGTTGCAAAGTATTAGCAAACAGAATGGGTCATCTTTCATACAGTACTTTAGAAGAGAGAGCAAACATATTACATGTTACTATGAAAAGCTATTAACTTTAATTCATTTTTTATTATTTTGACTGACTTCTTGGAGAACGATTCCTATAAATGTCAAGTCACAATGGGGGCAAAATGGTCCCAGCCACAGCTTGAGTGCTTCAGCTGCTGTTTTGGCTGTGGCTGCTTTTGCAGCATCTTCCCCCACTGGAGAGAATTGTGCATAGGTGAAGGTTTCCCTGACATCATCCAGCCTGTGGAGGGGTGGGGGTGGGCATCCAACTCCCAACTTAGTTCCTCTCTCATGATCTATATTATGTTTGCACCAGCTTTATCTCTTTAAAGCTGATAAAAACCTCTGAAGCACTAAGGGTTCTGCCAAAAATATCTCACAGACCTGAGTGCCTTAATTTGCAATTTCAGTTTCAAGAACATTGTGAATACTAAGACACTTCTTGTATATTTATTTTTGGCATGTGGGAAAACCTGCATAACAACAACAGAGCACTGGACTGGCTACAGAGCTGGGAACTAGATCCATCTCCTTCACTGGGAGGGTTCATACGTAATGCTAAACCATGGCTTAGCACAACATGCATGTTCAGAAAAGATCCTGAGCAAAGCTAGGAATCATAGCTTTAAATAAACAAGCTCCCAAGTCAACTGCTAAGAAAGCTAACTACAAATCCTGGATTGTTTAGATGGTCAGTTCAGCAAGTTAGCTTATTTTAGACGTAACAAGGAATTGGGGCAAAGTGAACCTGAATGCTAGTTTATTCCTCCTGGCCATGCTGGAGGATGAAAGGGGAATGTTTAAGCTTGGTGCTTTGTGCTGGCTCCTTTCTGCTCATGCATATAACATTAAATGATGGTTTATAATGATGGTGATTGATGTATGGATATAGTTGCTGTGGCGACCAATATTGTGGCAGCTGTCCATCTGGAGGGTGGGCAACAGTGTAGAATGACACACAAAGGTCTTTTACATGAGCAGGAAGTTTATTTAGATATGACGTAAGTCTGCACTGCAGTAACTAAAGCCCTAAATACAGTTGGGTTATTCAGCATCAGTATATCCCGACAGTGACGGATGTCTCTACTGTCTCGAACCTTTGACACCAGAGAACATTAGATTTAGAGAACATAGTGACTTGGACTTTTCAAGATTTGCTTCTTTGTTTCTGCACCTTCTGCTTTTATGGTAATCATAGTTTCAAACAAGTTTGGCCATTTTAATATTTTAAATTGGATACACAAAATATGCCTTTGGCACCACATGCTGTCTACATGCTATAAGTAAACAACATCAGCCTAGTCAGTGAATGACTCTATCCCTCACTACTTGTATTCATTCATTCATTCATTCATTTGTATGCTCCTCAGCCATAAAAGGCTCTCGGAGCAGCTTACAACCAATTAGCAAAGAAGATAGTCCCTGTCCTCAGGTTTACAATCCAAGAAAGATATGACACACAAGGAAAAGGAGTTGGGGAGGGAAGAAGGGAAAAAGAGAGAGAAAATTAAGTAGACCGGCAACAGGGCTGATGGGATTGTCCTGCTCCCAAAGGAAAAGAGTCCAACTGGAGCAGGCCCTGATGTTTCCTCTGCCTGCTCCTGTCTCACTCGCTCTTTAATAATAATAATAATAATAATAATAATAATTTATTTCTTACCCGCCTCTCCGTTTGGATCGAGGCAGGGAACAACAGTAAATATAAAATATGACAAAATACATAAAACTGATTAAAACATGGCACACATTATTAAAACTGCATTAAAACATCATAAAAACATTCTAAAATTCCACTGGATATGCCTGCCGGAAGAGAGCAGTCTTTATAACGTTCTTAAATTCTAAAAGACTGTTAAGTTGACGAGTCTCCTCCGGCAGGCCATTCCACAGTCTGGGAGTGGGATGGTCAAGGTGTATGTAACATCTTGATAGTAAACCTTCCTTGATTGATTTAGAAACATGTTCAAATCTTTTGTCAGTTCTCTTGAACATCGATGCCTCATATTCCAAATTCGAAAATAGTGAAGCCTTAGTACCTTTTGCTTTCCTTTTCTTTATATGTCCAAAGTTTACTTTTAACTATTATATACCTAACTGAAATCTTGTCATTAAGTACTAAATTGTTTTATACACGATTAAGCCAGTTTTCTAGTACTGAAAAATCGCTTAGCTAATTATGAAAATATAATGTGGAAGTGTTTAACAGAAACGCTTTATGGGTTAAATTACATTTCATTTAGGTACATAATAGTTAAAGGTAATGGTCAACAAGACCTCCCCTTTCTTTCCCCCATGGCCCCCATGCACTCTGCATGCTTCCCCAATCCTCTAGAGAAGATTTTTTGGGGGGTGCAACAGGACTGCAAGGGACAGGAAATCCATTTCACCAGCATTTCATTGTAATGGTAGATGGCCAATGGCTATTTCATTAAATGCAAATTCTTTAATTTAAAACATTACAAATATCTGTAAGCAAAACAAATAAAATAGAAATTACCAATAATCTCTTGTCAATCTTTGTAAAGAACGTAATGAGATCTTGCAGCATATTTGCATGATGTTCTGGTAAAGTACAGTCTCTTGTATAATTTTTGTAGCTACATTGTCCAACAGTTGTCTGAAAATGAGCAAAAGCACAATTAAATTTAGTTTTCAGATACTATTGGAAGAAACATCTACGGCTTGCATGCATCATAATTTCTAACAAGTTTACTTAGAAATAAATAACATTATTTTAATAGAACTTACTCAGTTCTTAACGCTTAGCCAAAAAAGAAAACCAAATATAGGTAGCTGTGGAGAAAGAGAGCAGAAACTTTATCCATGGCTAAATGTGTATTACCTTTCAACTATGCAATGGTGTGGGGTGGGTTTGCAAAGAAAAGTGGGCCTGATCCTGCTTTTATGTGTGTGATGCTGTGCCATCATAGAAAATGGAGATAGGACATCTAGAGGAGGATTCTCAGCTCTAACTGGGAGTTTTGGATTTACCAGGTCACATCTTAGGGCTAGGTAAGAGTTAGGGTATAAGTTGCATTCAATGCCTACAGACACAATTGCAGGATCCAAAGATGTCTGCTACATGAAAGTCTTCATACCCACATCTGCTATGTAAAAGGTCATGTGTGACACAGTAGCTCCATCCCAACTGCCTACACAGCTGTAGCCTTGTCAGTGTTTCACTGTTTTGATGCAACCCCATTATTTGCAAATTCTATGTGGGCACTTCTACATAGCAATGGAATTGCAACATAATGTCCTTAAGCAAACTATAAGATTTAATGCATTTCTGGATCACGACTATAATGTGGAAACACTTATCACCATAAAGCACTGCCAAGCTTCGACCCTGAGGGCAGGTGCTAGTTACTCACTGCACCCATTTGAAAAAGAGGTTGGAGGAGGAGAAAACTGCAGGCACTTGAAGTCTGCTAGCAGCAACCTTGAGGTGGAACCCTTCTAGCCAAGGACTCAACTAACCACTGAGAACCAACCACTTTCCATTTCTATAAAGCCATCAGGGCCTGCTGCTATTTTTCATTCTGAGCATCTCAGCAGCAGTCCTCTGTACCAATGTCTGTTGTTCCTGCTCACCTGCCCAAGTTCCTCAGTTTATTATCATCTGCCTTTCCCACTCCCACTTCAGCCCAGTTGATTTTGATCTTTCACTTGCCTATGGAAGTCCTAAACATCTGTTACTGCATTTTAAATCTTTGCATTGCTGGTTTTATTTTAATTTTTACTTTTATTTGATACTGTAGTTTTAAACTTTGTGTCTTATGTTGTATTTTATGCTCTTAATTGTTGTGAAACGCCCAGAGAACTTCAGCTGTTGGATGGTATAGAAATGTAATAAACCAACAAACTTTTGTTCCCAACACTCTGACAATCATTCAGTTATAGCACCTGACAATCACTCAATTATAAGTTGTACATTTGATTGTAGCATTATGTAGGGAGTTAGCATTTGGGGAACTTGAAACACTATGTCACAATCGGGACTCCAAATGCAGAAAATAAACTAGGCATACCTTGACATCCAGAACATTAAATAGCTTGTTGTCTCTTGGTGCAAAAGAATTGGGTATCTGTATCATCATGTCTACAGCAGGAGCCAGACTCAGTCCAAGATTACTGACCTTAGGAGTAAAGTAGGCCACAATTATAGTTGAAACATCTCCCAAATTGGGATCCGAACCAGACACACATAGCTTCAAATATTGGAACCCTTTTTCAAAATTTTGAATTCCAAACTAATAGAGCTTCTGGTATTTTGGTTCTTTAGAATATTAAATGTTTGTATGTTTTAATATTTGCAACATCTATTTAATGCCTGAGCCCCTCTTGCCTTTCAAGGCTTATATTCCAATAATTTTAAATGATATGAGCTACCATAAGCCTATTGGAAATGGAATAAATTTCAACTGAAAAAACAATACCTTATATAAAAATAAATCCTCTCAGTTGCCATCCATGTCTAACTTCAACCTTCTCTCCCATCCCCACTCCAACCCCTGACCAATTCATAGCTGTGAAAGAGTTGTTAAAAGATTAAAAATACATAGCAAAAACGTTGACATTGTAAACATGGTTTAATTCACTGGTATAATGCAATTGAAAAACTAACATTCTTTTTCACTTAAACTTAGAAAGCTGTGACACCACAGGTAATAGTGAAGGACTTGTATTCCAAGAGGGGTAAGGCAACTGGTCCCTTCCAGATGTTTTGGATGACAACTCCAAGAAAAGGTCACACTGGCTGGGAATTATGAGACTTGTAGCCCAAAACATCTGGACAGCACCATTCTGCCTACCCATTGAACAGTCACTGTGGGCAAAGCCTCACCCAGAATGTGTATATTTATTGAAATCATATTTTCCTAGTAAGAAAAAGCTTTTCTCCAATAAAAGTGATGATTTGCCCATTTCAATTTTCATTTGATTCACTTTTTAAAAAGCAGCAAGATTATAGAATTTTGACTATATTACATGGATTTACAGCTCTTACGTGGAAAGTGAAGTTGATCGTCTCCTTCATACAAGTAACTGATGAATTTTCCTCATTGGGTCCATAAGCAAATGACGCTGGTAACACAGACCTACAAATGGTGTTTTCCAAAAGAAATAAAAGAAAATGCATAGTGATTAAAATCAGTCTAAGTACATCCATGCCCCTGCCCCCTTAGGCACCATTCCTTACACAATTCTAAGAACTAGATGTTTGGCACTGCACTTCAGCAGAAAGGGAGACAGAATAAAACTTATAGGAAGTCTGATCCTGAGTCACAGCAGCAGGCATGTGAGGCCAGCATCATAGAATTTACCAACTACAGGAAGATACCAAGTTGCCATATACTAAGTCAGTAGCTGAGAACAGTCTACACTGACTGGTTGTGGCTCTCCAGGATTTCAGACGGGCCTTTCCCAGTCCTACCTGGAGATGCCAAGGGATTGAAAGTGGAATCTTCTGCATGCCAAGGATATGCACTACCCACTCAACACCCCTCTCTTTGCCTTTCAAAAATCCTCTAATCCCTCCCTACTCACACCTACGTACTGAGAATTTCATTAAGAGTTAACAAAATCAATAGAAACTTTAAGAAGAAATTTTTAAAAGATGGGTATGTTCATAATATTTGTTAGTGGAATCTAAATTAAATAAACAGATTTCCAGTTCATTAATAAAAGTTGACTAGGACCAGGACCACTATGCATTATAACAACCTTTTCAGGAAAAAAGGCATTTGCTAGTTAATGAGCTTCCACTCTGCGCCTTTATAGTATACTAAGTGCTTACTGTGCCTCTTTATAGAGTCTAGTACATAAATTCTGCATCTAATCCAATTATCTTTCTACAGTTGTATTTATTCATAACACTTTTTATATAGTCTTTCCATAAAAATGCACCAAAAGCTGAACCATGAAAACAACCAACGATTAGTTTTTGAAAGTGTTACGCTGGCTTCCTCAAAATCCTGTGGAGAGAGCAAATGACGCAGCGGTTCCATCTTTTGCTCCCTAACGTATTTTCTGCATTAAGGGAAAAGACAGAAGAAGCACAAAGAAAAATATGGGAAGGTCATGAGTAGGAGATAATGTCTGGACCTTTCATAAACGTCTGCCAGAGAAACGAGGTGAAGGCCTTGTTTGGAATCCTCCTGTAAGTTGCTTTGTAGTTCATAAACAGTTCTATGCATATTTACAAATTCATTGGCTTACCCGTGAGCATTCAGCTCAACCTCATGCTTCAGAGGTAAAGTTAAAATTAGGCTGTTATCCAACAATATGCCATTGTCCAGTTCATTTTCACTATAGAAGGAAACAAAGATTAGAAAGCATCACAACACCTATCTGTATATATGCAGATCATATTTGGTTATATAAACTTTTCTGTGATGCACATTTGGTATTAAGGGATAGCAAAATCCAACCAAAGGTAAGCACTTTTAGTCCCGTTAGTTTCAGTGGAAGTGTTAAGCATATTTGGATTGTATACATGGTCTATTTTTGCAAATCACACCAAGAAACTCACTTCAATAGCTTTTATTTGCTTTCTCTGGGGCTTCTGCAAATTATGGAATACATGCTTTCCTGCACTTCAGTAACTTCTTGTACAATTCTCTGTTCTGTCTTTCAAATGCAGAAACAATATTAAACCAAGACAGCAATCTGTAGTAAATAACATTTACCAAGTTGCATTAATGATGATGCTGAGGTCATCTCTTGCCCTGCTAAGTGAGCTTGCATCCAACACAAAACTAAAATCCATCTGTGGAGCAAATGAAATATGTTAGGGTTAAATTAATACAACTGTATTCTATCAGTAAGCATTTTATTTATTATTTATTTATATAGTGTATTATCTATTAGCACTAGTATCATCAGTATAAAGTATATTACTGAAGTTCAAACTGTATGCTGCCTTTATAACTCATTTAATCATCGGGCCAATCCTCAATATACTTACTTGGAGAGTTTAACAGAACGTACTTCTAGCAAGTGTGAGTAGAATTGCTACCTATATGTATCTTTGGTCTTGCTTGTTATATAACCATGTTGCATTGTGGCTGCATCCATTACAAATACTACTTTAACCAAGTACACAAAATGTGGAATTATATCCTGTGTTATGCTAGTGGACAAAGTACAAGGATTAACGCTGCACAAGTGGGTTGCATCTGCTAGCAGCGTAACTATTACAACTAGTGCAAGGAACACGTAACCTAATGAGTTGTGCAAAGCCTTGCAGAACATCTTATAGAATGCCTTGCGCATGCAGAACCAAAATATTTAAGACTTGTGCAAGAACAATAATACATGTTCCGCAAGCAGTAGAAGCTTTGTATTAGCAGAATGACACTATTGGATGCAACCCCATAATAAATCATTTCCAAAGTACAAGATAGGCTAGCAGCTCCCCATGCCCAGCAATTCCTCATCATCAATAAATGTTTCATTCTGACATCATATCCTGATCTTCTACTTTTATTTCTCTACAAAATTCTATTGCCAGAGAGATGGGAGTATTACAAATTATATGCAGACACACCTAACAGTGAAATGACTGCAAGGCTATTTGCAGTCCTAACTGCAAGGCTATTTGTTGAAAGAAAAGGAAGAAAGATGAGGATATGTCTTGCAAGAAAAGCACATACTTGAGGCTATTTATCATATTACATTGTGGGTATGTTCCTTCATGTAAACAACAGCGGCAACAGTAAAGGATGTAATTTGTTTTAAAAAGAAAAATATATATTTTTAATCTCTAATCTGTTGATCTATTTCATTTTTATAGTTTTTCCATAATTTTATGTACGTAGCCCTGGGATTGCCTTTGGCAATGAATGAGTAAATAAAAACAAATTGTACCTTTGATAGGTGATCTACATATAAATACCCAACACCACAGGCAAGTTTGACTGCATGGCTTTCCGTTTCTGACACTTCACAATTTATCTGGGTTTCTTCCTGTGATAACAACAAACAGTGTATTAAAAGCAGCAGACAGAAGAAGAATATGAATGGTTTGAAAAAGTAAATTTTCAACAAGCTCCGAGGAAAAGACATTGACAAGACAATGGGAATCTGTAAGTGGATGTCCCATTATATTTTTGTAAAGAGGAGCAATAAAACCCTCCAATTTGGATAGAGTTGCAGGGAGGGGTTACCTGTTCCCCCTAGGCCAGTTTCCAGATGGAAAATGCCATCCCACCTAGGGTGACCAGATAAAATCCAGGTCAGGGCTCATGTAACTTCAACAGTTGTAGAGAAAAGGGAATTTCAGCCAGTGTCATTTGTATGCAATTAGTTCCTGGTGAAATTCCCTCTTCATCACAACAGTTAAAGGTGCAGGCAATATACCAGAGTGACCATATACAAAAGAAGGTAGGGCCCCTGCAACTTTAACTGTTGTGATGAAGAGGGAATTTCACCAGGAACTAATTGCATACAAATGACACTGGCTGAAATTCCCTTTCTCTACAACTGTTAAAGTTACATGAGCCCTGACCTGGATTTTATCTGGTCACCCTAATCCCACCTTCCCATCCCAAGCTAGAATTTGCCCTGACAAGAAAAACATACATGTACACATATGCTTTCCCAAACAGGGCAAATAAATTTGGGGACCTTATACTGAATCAGGCCATTGGTCCGTCTAGCTCAGTATTGCCGACACTGACTGGCAGTGGCTTTCCAGGGTGTCAGGCAGGATTCCTCCCCTCGGCCGGCTTCTCCAGGTAGGGCAAGGAACCTGGGACCTTCTGCATGCAAAGCATGTGCTCTATCTCACTGAGCTATGGCCCCTCCCCTTTGGAAAATGGTATGGGGAGAATGGGTTAACCACAGAACCTCTCTGAATCCCCCATCCGACACTTGGTTTTTACACAAAAAGATTTGAGAGATCAGATTATAAACTTCCAACCTCACATCTAGGATGATCCAGACATGTCTCTGTGGGTAAGTAAATACTAAAAATATACTGCTTCCAGTTGTCCACCCAGTTGACTCCGGTGCACTTCCCTTTACACGCTATTTGTGTTATTCCATTTGCTGCTGATATGCTGCTTAATTATTGGTTTACTTAAATTACTTACACGTGGAAGTATAAATTCTACACTTTAAGGAGGAAATAATGCCCTTCTAGGTATACATTCCCTTTCAGGCCATCAGTTTAACCTTTTCATAGTCTTCGAAATATCAAGGTCAACTGTGTTCAAGCAAAGGGAAAGGTCTGTTTTTTATCGATTGGTACAAGATATTAGCTTGGTTTTAAACATGGACACATAGATCATACATTCATCTCATTAGAATTCGACAGCAGGCAAAAGCTCCACTGAACTCAATAGGACATGCTTCTGAGTAGATGAGTAGAGGGCTGAACTGTAAAATGCTTACCTTTAGCTGGATCATTCCTATACATTTTAAGCAATATTATTACAGGCACAAGCCTATGGGATTGCTTCCCACTAGACGGGTGCCTCCGATTTTGGAGTCTTCCAAGAATTTAGTGCCTGCTTTGTAAGCCTCTCTGTCATCCTGTGAAACTGTTTTTGCTAGACAGCCCCTTAAGCCCATGTAGATGTGTCATGCTGCCAGGGTTGGGGACAGAGGCTGAGAGGCCTGTGAATCCAGCAGAATCACAGCCTCTCCCCTCCACCAGCATATACCCCTTTCTTTCCTCACCATCATCTTTTCGGGATCATAGCACCAACCTCGGATGGGGAGCTGCTGTGAAGCTTTTGGCCATAGTTCGGAGCAGTAGTGCCTGGGCTCACAGGGCCACAGCGCCAACAGCTTTTTATTAGAGGGGATGCTGACATCATCTGCCACCCACTTCTCAGGTTTTCCCCTCTGAGCTTAGTTGAAACCCACACAGTAGCTGGGTGGGGGAAATTAATTTTCCCATCAATAATATATTGTTCAATGCTGTAAGGCAAAATATATTGGGGGTGCCTTGTTCTTGAATGGCAATTAAAACCCATTAGCTTTACAAAAGATCTGCTCCATGGAGAGATGAAAACTGCTAGAATGTGTTTGTTGATATGGCCTGCTTGAATGTTTCGACTTTCTTTGGAGGCGTGGCTATGGGTAATACTGTCATGATGAGCATATGCACCTGCTGGGAGAAGTGGGTGGGTGGGTGGGGATGAATGGGGAGGGGAGATCCATGATTGGATCCTCCTCCTCTGAGGTTGGTGCTCTGTCTCTGGTCTTGGAGAAGGAAACCTGCAGCATCCTACAGCCCAATGGATTCTAGGATTGCTCTGCCCAACCATTCAACATTTTAAGTAAATGGATCACCAAGATTTTTGCTGAAAATTCAGTATTGTCCCTGCTTTGCTTTAAAAAAATGCTAGGCTAGCCTAAAACACAATGGGGTGTTGGGGGATGTTGGACAATATTGCAAAATATATAACACTTTATTTGCTAATTTATTGACAGCTATGTGTGTTGGGGGTTTTGTAGGGTAATCAGTTTATAGAAAAATATAAATCCAGTTCTTACCTGCTCTAAAATTTTTGTGAAATAAAGGCCTTTAGGGAGCTGGATATGGAGGACAGCTTGATAGGCATCATCACCAGCATTGTATAGGGTGACATTTAGCATGAACGTTTTCATATTTCCCACTGCAAGGTAAGATTTCTTTTCATGGGGCCTACAGAAAATTAAAGTAACGTATTCATTTAATTTTGACATATCTAAAAATGCAAGTTTCTCAAGTACAAAAGAAATGGCCAGGTTTACCTCTAGGCTCAAGGCAGAATCTTAACACACTAGGATGCTCTGCTGGAAGAACTTCAACTTTCTCCTTACTGGGTTGTCTACATAGGATGGGGTACAATACCTCTTCCTGCCCAGGGTCCGAATTCAATTTCGTAGAAGCACCTAAACTACCAGCATATCATAGCTTAAAACTCTCACTGCCAATATCTAAACCTTAGGAGAGGCATTGTAACCACAAAAGCTGGGAATGATTGGCAGCTGCATGGGGGGGGGAGTGAGATCCATCTGGCGATGTGGGGAAGGGTGCGTGGCCTTCTGAGGAACTCCCGGAGTACCAGCCTGGGATCCAGCACAGGATGGATTCATCTGCAGGCCTGAGGATCCACACCTCTGACATAGAACAAGTAGTCCCTTGTGTAGCAACACTGGACTACTTTCAGCATGTTTGCCCTACTTGTGGGTTAAGAGAACACCTTCTCGATATGATACAAACGTATTTATTTGTTTATTTTAATGGATACCTCTTGCAATATTATTTGGCCCATTTTAAGCTCTGGCTGAGTACAAGCGATAGTTTAACAAGTGGTAACTTGCCATGGGGTAACCACTTATCATGTAACCAGTTGGTAAATTTGTTATCCAAGATTATACAGAAGACCAAACTACACAAGGGTGAGCTCTCTCATCTTGGCATAGCATGGCAGTCTGCATCATCTTGCTAAGTGGTGAGTGAGTCGTTATCCCTCACTCTAATCTGCCTCATGGGGTTGATATAAGCATAAAATGTGTAGGTGGTAGGGGAAGAACTATATATGACACTCTGAGCTCCTTGGAAAAAGGGCAGGATAAAGCTGTAATTAATACAGTAGTTGCCATCTATATCCACCTTTACAGGAAACCAAACCATTCTAAGAATCAGGATTAACTCTTTCTTGGGCTAGCTTGGTTGTCTGTATCTTTCAGCCAAAGGATAAGATTTATTTTATTTAATCACACATCTGATGCAGATATGTGGTAAAACCATCACCTCTATAGTGTCTTTACTACCCTGCTAAATGATGGGGAGAATTTTACCATTTCCCGTCTGATGTGTGGTACAATTCTTCTTCCACTTGGCAAGACAATTACAGATGATGACCTGCTTATCAAGTGGTTACACATACAAACCGTTCTCTTTATTCACTCTGAGCCTCTACCCAAAGACCCACTCTTCAAACATGCTCCAGTGTTTGACTGGAATTGCTTGGTCTCATTAGCGATGAATGTCTTCTTTGTCTGCTAGTTCGTTTCCACTATTTTAAAACACATTGCTAAGTGTGTCTGTGCTTAATGCTGCTTTTATATTACCTTATGCTGCAAAAGAGCTCTTGTCTTTTAACTCTCTGCCAAGGTTAATATCAGACAGAGCTTGCTCACATGAATGAACATGTCTATCTTATGTCCCATCTAGTGTTCCCTAATCACGTTAACAAGCAAAAGGTACCTAAGAGGATTTAGAAGTAAACTTCAGTTTGACATTAAAGTTTAATTAAGACTTGCAGAAGAGCTGCCTTGAAATAGACATTTATCAAATATTCTGGCTTGAGACCAACGCATTAGTCACTGAACACCTTCGGGAGAAAAGTTGGCACTTAGACAGGCAACAGAAGGTAAAAGCACCACATAAGCAGCTAGGTTCCAAATCAGAGAAAGAGAGAGAGAGAGAGAGAGAAGAGGAAATGCTAAGGTTTCAGTGGCTGCATCAGTAGGTTTACTTTTTGCTCTAAAGTTCTTTCTTTATATTTAAATAATTGGTGTTACTGCATTTTGCTCTGTTAACAGGGTGCCAAAAGGGGGTGGGAGGAAATGCCCACTGTGGAGTATATGCACGCATATAATAAATCAACTACATGCACATCTGGGAATGTGAGAAAGCTGAACTAGAGTTTTTCACCTGTAATCATAGTTTATTTTTATTCTAATCAAATGCATAATATTCATTTGACATGTGTACGTGTGTATCAAACAAGCTAAGTTATTTGACCAAAGCAGATAAGGAATCATATCAGTGGATAAGACATAAGTCTGCAATGAAGGCGATTACAATCAACACTATCTAATTTTCTTAATTAGAAAGGAAGCCAGCAGCCTACTTTACTTAAAAAAAGAACACTGTTCTGTTCACAGATAAGGCACATAGTCTGTCCAGAAAAAATAAATTAGTGCTTCATATATAGCTTAATGTCTCACACCTTGTAGAAAAGCCAAACAAGACATGATGGCAGCAAACTCATCTATTTAAACCTCAGTCTGCTCCATTCATGTATTAAGTGTGTATGTGTGTGTGTGTGTGTGTGTGTGTGTGTAGGGGGCAGATACATTCTAGACCCATAGTTTACTTCACCAGTGTCTCCCCTAGACACATTTCTCTTTACTGAGTTTTTAAAAATACCAGAAATGAGCTCATCTGGAAGAAACTTGGGGTGGAAAAAAGCTTGGGGAGGTAAGTGGGGAGCACAGGGAGGGTTCTGCTCCTTCATTGAAACATTTCTTTTGCTCTAAAAATTAGACTTCTCCCCCTGCTCCAACATGATCAGAACAGACAAACAGGTCTCTCTTATCAAATCCAGTTTTACTCTAAGTAAACTAGGCAGCTAATGAATACAATACCTAATACCTGTAGCATTCATCATGGAAATTCTACTGCAACCCTAAGAACACAAGAAGGCCAGTAGGATCCACATTTTACGCTGTTCAAAACTATGAATTATTGTATGGACACATGATGTATATGCACTAACATTCCTTTCCAGGAATGGGCATGGAACCTCTGGTATGAGCATGAAGTTATTCCGCCCACAGGGAGTTCTCTGCTCATTTTCATGAAAGGAGAAGAACCATTTACATAAGCTTACTGGTCAGGTTTGGAACAATGCAGTGTCAGTTGCTTCCCCTGCCCCTCTGCATGCCGGTAGCATGACCAGGATTATCTGTGCCATGTCATTGGTTGCTGTGTCATCTGAATCTGGAATGGGAATAATGTATTTTCACCCACCCTACAATCCCTATTGCAAACTGTGGATTGTAGAGTGGGTGAAAAGTCACTATGTCTTACTATGTCTCCTCCGAGTTCAGATGACATGGCATTCCATGACATGGTGCGAGTAATTAATGTAATTCTGGTCACGTGACCAGCACACATGGGGAAAACAACCGCCGTTGCGTTGTTTCCCCTGCTGATCGTCCAAACCCGGCCACTGAAAGGAATTGAGAAACCCCATGTATATAGGCCACCACCATTTTCAATGACTTTTTTCCCCCAGAGACTGACTAAACAGATTTACTTCTAAAAATCAAACACTATTTTTTGGGAGTTAATCATCAACTTTAAACATGCATTTAGATTCTGGAACAGCAATCATATCTCATAGACTTTTACTTTGAACAGCTCAACTTGTTATCTTCATCAGCAGTTATTATGTACTATACTGCATTATAGTAAGCTAACATTGGTGGTATCCAAAGGCCAGCAGCACATTGTGTTCCGTATATACACCAGGGTTTCCCAGTCCTCTTTCCCACTGCAGTCCTCTGAAGACCTGGTCCTGTGAGTACGGAGGTCCTCTCAACCTGCATATTTATTACTATGTGGAAACTCCATTGCAGTAAACTGGTGTATTAATAACTTAAAATGTGATACTAAACTAGGAGGAGTTGCATACAAAGAACAGAGAAAGAACAGGACAGGGTTGTGGGGGGGGGGTGGTTTCACACAGAACCCAACGGTGATCTAAAAAACTGAAGACCTTATTAACATTGAAACTGGTTGAACCAAGGAGAATGAATTAAAAACACACAAAATGCCTACCCATCTGGTGCCTTCATACTAAGTACAAAGAACAGCTTGTTGAATGTTTTAAGGAATATTTTAATGGTTTCTAAATTAATTTAGCAAACTGTGATTACAAAGCTAGCACGTTTCTATTTGCTATCTCCAAATCTCATATCTTAACACTGGTATCAAAAACCATTATTTTATTTTTTTAAAATTAAAATAAATAACAGTGCAGGAATCCATTTTATAGCGATATTAATGTACCAATGTCAGTAAAGGTTTTCAAACCAACAGAGTACTTCAACAACATAAATAGATGAACAATGGCTTTTAAAGATGTACTATCTCAAGTGGCACAAGACTTGCATATATACCCAGAAGTCCCACTGATTCATTCACACACACACACACTTTGCTGCAATAAATAATTTGGCATTCTATTCAATACCTTCTAAAGATGATCTATCTTTGATTGAAATAGAAAGGTCAGCCTGTAAAGTTCATACAGACTTTTTTAACCATATAGAAATCACATTTGACTTACTTTGGAAATGCGAGTTTTCCAGAAACTTGCAAGTTAGCGGAACAATTTTCTTGTGAGCAAAACCTTGCAAACACAAACTGTGAAAAAACAAAACAAAAATTATTCATGTTTCAGTATAATATATCAATGAATTCAGAATCCTTTTACCATGAAGCCCACAACTATAAATAATATTTTGCTAATGGAGTCTTGCTTCCCCCCTTCCTTTCTTTCTTTGCATGCAAGTCTGCTACCTTCTACTGTCAGTAATGCCAAACCATGGGATCTGAGACAGAAGGCTCTTTCTATGTAGCCACATCAACTAAAACCTCTGGAGGCACTTAGCAACCCTAGAAGACTTCAGCCTACACACTGTGTAAATGACATTCCTTCCTGAAACAGTTTACAGTGGCTTGATTTGGATGCACTGGAGCAGTACAAGACAACAAAGTGGTTTCTGGTTCTGAATCTAAAGTCCTGCATCCATCTGTCATCCAGACAAGTTTGTTTAAGCTTAGAAACAACTGCTAATGGCAAGGGCTCACCATATGCTTGCATTCTTTCTATGGACCTGCCTATCTATAGTCATTGGGCAGGGATGGCCAAAGACCTTTTCCTGCCTGTGATGGAACAGCAAACGATTTGGGGGGGGGGGGGGGGGTAGAAGTCAGGATGCATAATACCGAAGGCCAGCCAAGTTATTTTGGCATGTGACGCAGAAAATCCCACTAGCACCTCTCTCCCTCCCCAGCAGTAAAAATACAATAATAAGAAATTTGCTGCCTCTCCTGGACATCAACATCAGTTGTTTGAGGCAGCCACTTTACTCTGCCAGCTCTGCTATTGGGCAATGAGACTAGAATACTTCTTCTATATGTTTTTCAAAGCAACCTAACAACAAAGTCTAAGCTGCTTTGTCACTTAACTGGGAAGCTGGCACAGACAAGTTTATATTTGACTTCCCCCCCCCCCCCCTTGCGGTTATTCCGATGCTATTAAGAAGCTTCATGAGGCAGAGAAACAAATCTTTTTGACCTTTCATCAAAATGGTATTTGTCTAGGGAAACATTTCATTAATTTGGAGGAGTTTATTATATTCTTAACCACTGCCTTCCCAGTCTTTATATTGGAAAAATTAGATCAGAGGGCAAAATATTTGCAGTGATCTATAAAACTATGCAAGCAGCAGAAGGCTGCATACAAATTAAGACTCATATGTATTAACTGCCATTTCAAGTTTCTTGTAGAATAAAGCAGTTCTGCTCTGTAACCAGAACTGGCATTTTTTAAGCCATCCTTTCTAGGCTATGTATATTTTCCAAAGCTTCAAAATATGCCCAGCAATTTCACATGCATTTCAAAAGAATAAATCACATCAGTGGGCATGATCCAGATCTCCATATCAATTTATTACATCTGAACTTTGGTGTGATTATGGACTGCCCCATTCACTTTGGTACTGGGATAGGGCTCTATGTGCAATTGCATGTGTGATCATTCTGTAGCCAGGGCTGTTGAACTTCTTTCAGCCCAAGGGCCAAATTCCAGTTTAGAGAAGCTCTTAGGGGGCATATTCCAGCAGTGGATGAGCCAAATGCAAAAGAGTGGAGCAAAAGGGTGGGACTAAAATATATTTTTAAAATGCAGCTTATTTTAGTTTAAAGCTCTTACTACCAGTAACTAAGTCTTAGGAGAAGCATTTCAACCTTTTAGAATGGGGAGAAAACTGCAGAAAAGCTGGGAAACCACCAAACAATCAGTGGTTTGAAGAAAGAGGGTGGGGCCATCTGGAGAACCCCAGAGGACTAGCTGAAGTTGTGCCCCACTGCTATAGCCATATGTCACTATCTTACTACTGCCATGCTGGTAAGTGTACAATGATGGTGGTTCTGAAACAGTGAAGTAACATATTAATTAGCCCAGAATGAATATACAGTGCAAGCTGCTTAAATCTGGATTAAGTATGTATATATTTAATACATTGACATTCCGCAGCTTCAGTTCCCAAGAGTTCCTTGGGTGGCAAACAATACAAATACAATACAAAACATACTTTTAAAAAAAAAGAAGAAAGAAGAAACACAACCAGAATTTCAGTCCAGTTCACAATTACATAGAAAGAACCAGTTGTGATAAGGAAATGAAAATGAAACACATTTGGAAGCCTTCTTCCAAGTTCCCTTTGGCTATCTCTACAATCAAGCTAAGTACCATTAAGTACCTGTATTAACCTGACACACACACACACACACACACACACAAATACATCCTTGGATTATATAACATAACTATGCAAAATTGGCTTTAGGTATGCATATTTTATAGTTACAGAAAGCCAAGAAACCCATATTCTTACCTTGCTGCGTATAATGTCATCTTCTTTTCTTTGCTGAAGAACTGGTTGGAGTGGTGGAAGTTCATCTGTACTTCTTGTCTTTAAAACATGATGTCCAAGGTGATAGGTGGCTTCAACATGTACAGGACCAAGGATATCCCTGACATCTTTCTATGAAAATTGGAAACCTAGTGAGTTAATTACATAAAACAAGCAAACATGTATGTAGGTAAAGAATATCCTGCCTCACATGAAAGCTAATATTAACTTAAGTTACAACTTTAATGCAAACAACAAATTACTGACAATTTCAGGGACTAAAGGTGAGTGAGGGGACGCATGATAGAGGTATACAAAATTATGCATAATGTTAAAAAGGTGATACTAGAACCCAGGGTCATCCAATGAAGCAGAATGGTGAGAAATTCAGGACAGATAAAAGGAAGTACTTCTTCACAAAGTACAGACTGTTGTACTAGAAGAGGCCTTTGGCCTGATCCAACCTGCTCCAATATACATGAATGCCACAGGACCTTTCCAAGTGCAAATTAAGAGTTCCCTTTCATTTCCATCCAAACTTGTGTATTTTTCCAGTTTGATTTTTACTACACAAACACATCCTCCCTTTTCCAGTTATATTTCAGCATCCTTCCTGAATGTTTGCATTTCCTATCCAAGTTTTTGGTTGGATCCAGGATCTCCTTCTGTTGATGGAAGTGCTCAGCTGATTGGAAGTTATGTGGGACAACACAACCAATCACAGATACGTTTGTCAGGATTAAAACAATGATTTAAAACTTTTACAATGCAATCCTATATAAACCAACTCAGAGGTAAAGTAATCCCCAATGACAGCCTCTATTAGCACAATTTTTTTCACGCACATCTTTCAAATGCACGCATGCTGCCGAACAAATTTTTATTTTTAGTCCCTGTGGAACATGAGTGCAGTGGACATGATCTAAACTGCCCTCCCCCCAATGCTTACACTGGGTAAACAAATGGTGAAGATCAGCTGCATGCTATTTAACACAGCATGCAGACTTCCATCACACAAATTTTCCTGCTGGTTTGCCTCCGTGGTTTTTTTACCAGCGCATCAAGCTTATGATCCCTTTCACCTGAATAGCTGCTCCTTTGCTCTTTGGCTCGTTAGCTTTTCCACTCCACTCCACCCCTCCCCTTCTCTTTGTCCCTCCAGTCAGGTCCTGGCAGATGAGTACTTCAACCAGACCGCCTTTCTGCCGGGCAAAAATGGAACGATCCTTTAGTCTGGCTCTTTGGGGGCACTGAGGGAGTACAATCCTGTCTCTGCAGAGATTCAGGCATTGTATGGTTTTAAAAAATGCTTTCGAGCCTGGGATGCAAGGTTTGGGTTTTATATTGAGGCTTGGAGCCAGCTGCTGGGACAGATCGCTTTTCCCTGCCAGGACCTGATGCAATCCATTCAAGCCAACAGAAAGACTTCCGTCACAGCACACACACACACACACACACACACACACACACACACACACACGGAGGCTTAAGGTCGCATTAAATGTGCTTAGGGAAAATAATCCAGAGTTTAGGCATCCTAGGAAAAAACAGAAAAGGCTGGGGAAGAGGCGGGGTGTCAGCAGGACAGGCACAGAGTCATGTGAGTACCGTGCTGCAACTCCGCACACCAGGCATGGCGAGAGTGCACTAAATCGCTGGTGTGATGGAGATCTAGGTCTTCCCTGTTTGTGCACAAAACCCAATCAGTTTTTTATTCCCTTTTCTCCCGTCATTCTCTTAGCTGTTACCAACCATTTCATCCCAACTAATCTGATTTAAGACAGAGAACACATTACCCTCATGAATGCTTGGTGAGTTGTGCAAGTAACATTGTTGCTGCTGTAAATCTCGATGCTTCCAGAGGTTGTTTCCAAAGTTCCATTAGAGGAAAAATAAAACCTTGCTGCAGTATCTTCCCTCCTATTAACATCCAGGCTTAGATTATAAAGCAACACTGTAAAGGTTAAAGAGAAAGAGTGGATAATATAAGAGGAAGGGTTCAAAAGTAACTCCAGAAGTGTTTCCATATCCATTAAATGAATGGTGAATTATAGTGAGCAACTTCTTAAAATGCCAGTTTCACAGTATCATTTTTCAAATAATTTTAAAAGCTATAGGATTTTCTATCTGACTTTTGGAGCAGCAGTGATATGATCTTTACATCTTTTTTCAAAAAATCTAATGTGTGTTCTGATGAATGTGGCTTTTTTATTCAGTTTACAGATGTGAGTAAATCATTTCATAGCATTCTCATCCCCATGGAGTAGAGCAGATAAGACAAAAATCGTTAAGGGTGCAATCCTACTGCGATGACCATAAGCCTCCAAATTCGGAGGCTTATGGTCATCCTATGCAGGGCTGGGAGGAGCAGCAGAGGCAATCTTCGCCTTCCTGCCCTCCCAACCTGGATTTTTGCTAGACAGGCTTCTTTTGCCCACCCAGTGAAAGTATCTCAGAGATGGAGGCTGGAGAAAGCTCAGGATAGCTCGTATTTTGGCCTCTCCAGTTAACTCCCCTCCCCACACAACAAAAAGTCCCAATTCCCTGTACTCTGAGGTTGCATTCCTGACCTTGCAGAGCAGCTGGCATGGTTCTTCCCATGCCAGTTGTGGGTGGTGGAGCTCTGATTCTTGGAATCCGAATGATCTTGGAATCCGAACAATAGTACGGCCCCTCAGACACTGTCTAGGGACCATGGGATTATTCCCTAAAAGTATAAAACTTGGCATACTTAAACCTTGACTCATAGTAAATATTGTTTCATAATGGATCCCAGTAAGCAGTGCTCCTTGGGGTGTCAAAAGCCTGAAAAATATGTTATTCAGTCTTTTAAACCACAACTCAGGACGCCAATCCAAAAATGTGCCATATGTGATCAATAAAATTGAATATAGGGTGTGTGTTCTTTCTTACCAAAGTTGTCACCCCAAGAAACGGAAAATAAGTGTAGACCTGCAGCAATCACATGGTATTGTGGGCAATCACCATTTATATAACTCTTATTCAAGGCCAGCCCCACTATGAAGCAAGGTGAAGTTACCTGCTAAAGGACTCTACAAGCTGATATGCAATTGCTCTCCTCCCTCTGCCTACTCATGCCCCCACAGATCTGCTCCCAGGGCACCCCCAACCCCCCAAACAGATTTTGGGGACAAATTGGGATGGCAAGGGGAGGGTGAATCTTATTTCAGCAACACTGTCCATTTTGTTAGCACACAGACAACATTGACTTTCACCCAGAAAGTCCTAGAACTGCCTAAAGACATGCATACAAGGGATTGTGTGCACACTCCAGCTTTTCATATTGGTTTCAAAAGTGAATTGCAGAATAGTGTATGTGTTTGCATGTGTATGTTTCTTGAAACACTATGCAAGATGTGAGCCACTATTCCTTTTTATAATCTGCTATCCCCTGAAACATTATGGGCTCAAAACATGTCAGTATAACTTATCTTTCAACTTATATTAATTTTTGTGCTCCCCTCCCCACTTTGTCAGTTGATGCAGCCCCTCACCCCTCTTTCAGATGATGTGTTTATTGCAGTAACAGATACAAGGAACCTGTGTCGTGTGGATTTGGGGCTCACACTTCTGTATTGTTAGATTTCAGGGTTTGAACCAAGATCTCAGGGTTTTAACTTTCTTCTCATTCTCATCGCAAGGGAATGAGCAATTCTCAGGGATAATGGGCCAGAATCAAAAGGGTAAGCAATTTTCTTATTGGCTTGAGAGCTTCTGCTATTTTCTGTACCCACCATGAAAATCAAATTCCACTCCTGAGCACCAAGCACAGCTGTGCTCTTCCTCTGACCTGCCAGGTGCCATCTTTTGCCAGTATGATAAGCTCTATAAGGCTCTTCCCTACCTCAATCTGCTAGGCACCAACCCTTAACTCCCATTCTCTATTTCTGTGTCTCAGAGCATGAGCCTTGCAAACTTGTCTATATATTACAGCTACAGTTAACACCCCCAAAGTATACGGCCTTAATTTAATTTGATAGCAATAGAGAAAAACAAATTCAGGTTATGCTACTAAAACAGTAGGTTAAATCTGAACTATAATATTGCTACTCAATACAGATATTCTGGACAGTTTCCCCTGTCTATAACACTTTATATGGTTCCAAAACCAGAGACACATGCCTACTGGCATCAATATGGGTCTAATAAGTTCAGTTTATTCACCAATAAGTCCCTTTTTAAACAGAGAAATTAACCCATGTAACAAAGTACAGAGATAGGATGTTGCAGCACTTAGTAAGCAGCTTACCAAGATAACCTGGAACTGTGCGGCCGCTATAGTTAAAACAAAGCATCAGATTCACACACACAGCTGGTTGTCCATTTCTTACACAGTCCAATTTAGTTCGATTTACTGAATTTGGGTGTTTTAATGATGCGTCAACAATGACTACTGCCCTTGTCCTAAAAAGTAAAAATTAATTGTCACAAGGTGCTCCCTTAGCATTCATGCTTCTTTTTCATTTGTACATCCGATTTTTGTGAAGACAGAACAATTATACACTATGGCTTGGATTCCAAGGGTCAAACTACACATTGGCCCTGTTCAGACAACACACTAAGCCATGATGGTTAAGTGTCTTGAGCTAACCGTGATGGCTTAGTGTGTCACGTGAACAGTGTTTTTCCTAATCATGATGGCTACTTGTTGCAAAAGGGTTAGCAATCCTAACCATGGCTTAGCATGTTGTGTGAACAGGCCCATTATGTTATATACATGCTATGTATCTGTTGTTGTTGTTTTAATTCAAAAGTAAGTATGGGCGGGGACCCAATCTGGAGCAGGATCTCAGTGCACTGGGAGGGGAGGTTTAACCCTTCCCTCCCAGCCATGATCCACACCCAGCAATTAACAAACAGGGCACCCAAGCTTAACTACATGCTACACCAGCCTTCTCCAATGTAGTCCCCTCCAGATGTGTTGGACTATATAACTCCCATCATTCTTAGCCAGCTATGGCTGGCTGGAATATTATAGGAATTGTAGCCAAACATATCTGGAGACCACCAGGTTAGGGAAGGCTGAGGTACGTGTTTTACGTAACAAGTAGTTTGACCCTAAGGGCCGATCTACACACGAGGTTTTTGACGTTTTATAAGGGTTATGAAAACTCTTTGGGCCACATGACGCACTCCCTATAACGTTGTATATCTGAGGTTTTTTAAAACTCACTTCAGTTATATACAACGGTTTCACTTTTAATAAATCGTTTTAAGTAAAAGAATGTGTCCTTCCTTACCGTTTCTGATTCATGGGGGCAGTGCTTCCTTTACTGGTTGGTGCCCAAATGCTTAGCAGTTGATTGGTGGGGAAGAAAGAGGAAGTGGGCCAGTGAACTACAACACCCACAATTCTTAGCCCTATACTTGCTAGGGAATGACAGAGGAACTAAGAAGGAAGTGTGTAACTGAACTACAACCCCCACAATGCCTTGCCCTAAACTCATTGAAAAACGAAAGAGAAAGAGATAGGGCAGAACAGCGTGTGACCGCACACACCGCTTTAAAGACAGAAGACTGTTCTCCTGTAACGTGAGTACTCAGTAATGTGGCCTAAGACGTTTTAGAACGCACCTATTTGGAACGTTTTAAAATACAATTTAAAACGTTCCAAAGGACTGTGTGGATTCCCCCTAAGATAATTTAACTTAAGAAAAGATCACAGAAGGAAAATGTCCTGCCCCTGCTGCCCTCATAAGGTGGGGGGGGCAATTCAATTACTACATGGGATGAGGAATAGAGAGAGGAAGATAAGGGAAACTTATCTTAGGATGCATGCCATGGCTATCCAATACTATTTGACACAGGGGTTCTGGGGAGTTCACTTCTTGGATCATTTCTTAGTGACACTAGAGTCACACATTTGTATGTGCTCCAATGTATTTATTTAAATATGTCAGTGGTATATAGAACTCCAGAGCTTAATGACTAAGTTCCAAGCTTAATAAAGAACATTATGAGGTCAGTAACACATTGCAAATTTATCTAATTGCATCTCATAATTTACCATCATCCAGTTGTCTCCAAGCCCTGAAATGTGTTCGACTCACCTCAGCAGCACCGCAGAATCAGACAAAAAAGCACCAACTGCTACATCTGAAGAAAAATGCACACACCACAGATTGATGATCATTATTAGTCACCAGAAATCTTCTCTAAGGCACAATCCCGATTGTGTATTTCACCTCTGGACTGCATTTGCACATTATTAATTAGAGGGGATACAATGATACATCAAGACACATCTATCATTAGAGCTTCCTAAACAGAATTATTGAGATTGGGCTACACTACTTTTATTCCTTGTGTCAAATAATTCCACAGCAATTGTTAATAACATAGTTAAGCTGCTGCTCAGTCTCCACAGGAATGCTCAATATGAGCCCTTCAACCAGAAAAGAATATTTCAAACAATAATATTTACAGGGGAAAAATAAATATCCTGTTCCAGCACATTTTAAAAAAAATTATACAATCTGAAACAAACATCAAAACGAACAAGATAAAGGATATCCCCCTTCAGAAGTTTTCCTCTCAAACATTCAAACAAGTGTGGAAAGGGAGCAGAGCCGTGTGTGCTAGGCCATCCCCTAATGTGCTGGGTCACCTCCTACCTTCATGCATTGAGAACGTGAAGGTCTGAAGGAGTCTTAGCACATTCAAATGAACACCTTAGAATCCCCCACATGATCAGAAGCCCGAACATGTGAAATATCCCCCCTCCATGCCTTTGGCCTCTATGGGAGAATGCTGGGGGTGGAATATTGGGGCTGGGGCTCGTTCATGCTACCTCCTCCATATGGTGTTTGAACACATGGAGGAAAGCCTTTGAAGTGGGCCAAGATGCCATTTTTTTCTAGGAAATGGGGAACTAAGAACTGATCATCCTGAGATCTCAATGAATTAGGGTGGGATACAAATGTATTAATTAATTTATTTTATTTTTTATTTTATTAAAACATTTATATCCCGCCCTATATCTCAGGGCAGCATACAGAAAAAATCATACATATAAAATAGAATAAATACACAATTCTAAAACAAATTAAACCATTAATATATTAAAACCAATACCACATTTTAAAACAGTAAAATCCAGTTAAAACAAGACAGTGTGCAGGCAGGTGGATTTAGTCATTGAAGGCTTTATTAAAAAGCCATGTCTTAACCTGGTGCCGAATCAAAGCCAGTGTCGGCGTCAGTCAGGCCTCTAGGGGGAGGGCATTCCACAGCCAGGGTGCCACAACAGAGAAAGCCCTCTTCCACCATAGCGTATATCATGTGTTGATGGGGTACGGAGAAGGACCCCTCCGTAGAATAGGGATCTTTAACACAGTACTCTCAGTAAAGAGTATTTCCAAGACACTTAGAAAAAGCTGTTGATATACCGTAGTTGGTGGGGAACATGGGCAGGTGGGTGCTGTCACTCATCATTATCATTATTATTTATTATAATTTATTGCATTTATATACCGCCCCATAGCCGAAGCTCTCGTGTCTCATGCGTGGGTTTTCCATGGGCAACTGGTTAGTGGTTGTGTGAACAGAGTGCTGGTCTAGATGGACCCTTAGTCTGATCCAGCATGGCTCTTCTTATGTTCTTAAATGGCACAAGCACAATAGAGGGTTGTAGTGTAACTATGTCCAAAGTCGTTTATTATCTTTATTGCCATTTCTCTTTGCCTTCTTAGGATTGTGACTATTAGAAAGTGCTCACCTGAATCGTTAAAGAACTTTAAAGGGGGGGTGCGTGCAAATATGTGCCCGGTTGGATTCCGTTGGTCTCACTTTGACCAATCAATGGGACCTAAGCTGGTCATTATTAAATTCCATTAATTTTAATGGGTGTAATGAAATATGGATCCAATCCAGTGAGACTTACTCCTAAGCAAACTTGTATAGCATTGCGTTGTTAATTTGCTTACATATAATTTGATTATTTTAAAACTGTGCTGGGTTTTTAAACTAATGTTTCATAGCAGTTTCGTTGTCTTGCTCATATTGATTTTGTTTTATTCACTTGTAATCGACTTATACTTTAGAGAAGAGTGAGGAATAATAAAACCACAACACATTGTTCCTACTGCTTTAAATAAACAACAGAGAAGCAATGTTTTTAACTCACCTGAATACCCATTGTTATCTACGTCGATTCTCCCAGCTATGGATTGACCAAACATGCGTAAGGCATTGCCGATTTGATGTCCTTGTATTCTCTAAAAAATGAAGATAGGCCTGATATTTTTAAGACACCTGAAATAAGGAATTTGTCTGTATGGGGGACGGATACTTATTTAAAAAGTATTAGTAGCTACAATTGATGAACAATAGAAAATAAGACAAGAGAGCAATCCTATGGCCCCTAGACAACATCTGGAAGATCACATGATAGTTCAGATTCTTGGATCCAAGATGGGAGACCCTAGGAATCCCCCACCCCCCGCCCCTCTCACTCACAGCCAGCACAGAGAGAACTGTGCCAGCTGCTTCTCCAAGCTCAGCTGCCTCTTGGAGAGGAGAGAAAGCAGGCAGTTCTGTGGACAGGAAAGGAGGGGACTGGGAAAGCTGGGATTCAAGCTATTCCCAGCCTCCTTCCCTCTCCCTCTACAGAGCTCTAGCTAGATGGACAAAAATGCCCATCTAACAAAAATGCAGAATTGAAGAAGTGGGGAGGTGAAGACTGCCTCCGCCACTCCTCCCACTCTGCAGTTGGCATAGGATTAACCCTAAATCAACTTTCCCATTAATTTATCCTTTTTTACTGTTGTATATTTACATTCAATTTGGCATTTAAGTAATGCTCTTTTGAGCTCCTTGGGAAGCTTTCCCGTTATTGTTGTCTTCCCTTACTATTCTCTTAGGAGGGCTGGCTAAGATATGAGTTGCTCCAAGAGGCTGAATCACATGATCTCTTACTATGCTGGGACATCAGGGTTGATGGGATGAAGGCAAGGGAATTTTTGTAATCAGGGCATTCTTGGCACAAGTTGTACTTGCTTTGTTTGGAATGCTGCTTCTCCTGTAGCTTAGCTCAAACATTCGCTGCAACTTCACAAAAGCGCCTAGTGCATATTTCTCAGATACTGAGCTGCTTCATTGGCATTAAGATACTGCAGCTGGGCTGGCCTTGAACCCTAAAACTTCAAGCCTAGTTTCACACTATGACTCACAATACTTGCTTTCTGTACTTTTGCTACAGGATCTACTGAATACTTATAAAGGATGAAGACTGAAGCCCTAGCAGCTTATCTTTTCCCACTGAATAAAATAATGGGATAAATAAAAGTTATTTCCTTCCTCTCTCTTCCTCCTCTGGTGGCTTCCCCCACAACCCCAGTGGCTGCTCTAGGGGACTCTTGGGTTGCAGGGGAAAGTGCTAACCTAAGAAGAAACCTGGGTCCATCTTGTCCAGTATTTCATTCACATAGAGACTAACAAGCTGCCTATGGGAAACCCACAAGAAAAGACATGAGTGTAATAGTACCCTTCTGCTGTTGTCTCAACGCAGCCCTAAACACCATGCATTCTGGGCTAAAGGTTCTGCTTACTGTTCTATGTTCTGCTTACTATTACAATTAATGAATATTCAAACTATAGTCACAGTGGCAACTTAAAAAGACCTACCTGTGAGAAGGTGGCAGATATTCCATCTTTCCTGCCATTGTATATGTAAATTGCTCCTTCTAAATCATTTTCCTGTGGAGCCCCAATGGCTACATCTGTAAAAACAAAAACACATTTCAGTGGAACATTAAAGACTTACACCTTTGCTTTCATAAGCTAATATATTAACCTATAATAAACAGAAAGTGACAAAGCATAGCGGCTCCCACCTCTGCCATAATCTAAATGATATAACATTCAGTAGGTGTTATTGATCTTATATCAGTAAAAAAATGCAATAACACAGAATATTTGAAAGGGTAGTTCACAATCCTATAACTGAACTTGCAAGAGTTATCTTTTTATAAGGGATTCATGATAGTCACACCCATCACCTTGAACAGCAAAACAGACCAGGCTCTTGACTCAGCTGTTCCTTCTGACAGTTCTTTATTCCAGACACGGACTGCTTGCTTGCATTAAAAGCCAATGAGAGATCTAACAGAATCAACAGGATCATATTCCTCCTGTCCCCTCTCTTGGCAGTGATTGTCTGTCAGGGCAACCAGGGCAGCTTCCATTCCAAAATCAGGCCTGATTCCCGACTGAAATGGATTTTGAAAATTCATATTTATTAAGAGATATAATTTGAAAGCAGGGATCTAGTTAATATGGTAAATACTGTCTGAGATATATATATATATATATATATATATATAAAATACATACACACACACACACCCCAAGTTAGTTTTAAGAAAGGTGGAAAATAATTCTGAAGTAACAGCCCTAGTTTATTTTTATTCATTTATTTATTGCAGTTTTACCTACAAAACGAATGTTAATTAGGCAGATTCAGAGGAAAGTGTGAAATGTAAATGCTGCTCAAGTTGCTTAGCAAATAAATTTAGCTGTTCACTACATTAATGCACAAATAAAGAAATCTGAAGATGTCAGAAGATCATTATTTAAGTGATGCCTAAGAGATATGCTTAAATCAAATGGCAAATACTATAGATTAAAGCAAATTTTAACAATGTCAGACAAACATAAACTCATTTAGCAGAGATTGAAACACATGATCAGCTGACTGAAACCAAGTTATTTGTAAATAGTATTGCTAGAAAGGACTCTTTCTATCCAGGAACATCTAGGAAAATTATGGTATTCACTGCCACATAATGTAATGATACTCACTGAGCACATTCACTCAAGCACATGTGGTTAACAAGCACAGGTCATTTCGCATAAACCCAGTGAGGATGGGTGACTGGGGTGGTTAACAAACCCTAGAACAGACCATAGTTTGTTCACCAAACCAACCACCTACCCTCGTTGGGTTCAGGTTAACAATAAGCTGCCCCTGGCGAAGGCATGAAGATCGTTAATAAACTAGTGTGGGTTAACTATCCTCATATTATGTGAACTGGTTTACTAGTTTACATGGCTTTTAAAGAATGGGCCTACCAAGAACTAACAATAATCTAGCCTGGGAAGAGTAATAGATGAAGGCATTCAACTGTGTTGGGACACCCAGCCAATGCAGGTGCATCCTAAAGCAAGCCCAGGGAGGACAGAACACTCCCATGGGGCAAGGGATTCACTTGAACTTGGGTTTTAAGTTGGTCTTGACTCTTCTGACCTTTTATGTTTAAACTAAAAGGTTTCACAAAAGTTCTAGGGATGGCTGAAAGAAAAGTTTTATGAAGAAACTGAAGATCCTGGCACGGCCCCCAGCACTTCCAAGATCTCAGCTCTGTTCCTGGAACCTGTTTTCCCCTTGGAAACTTGGAATCAAAGCATTCTAGCATGACATCATCTGAGCTTTCCAACCGAGGTACTCAGGGTAAGAAAAGGAAGCCCATACATCTCCACGCTTGGTGGATGTTGGTTTTGCCTGCCAAGTATTCCTTCCCAAAGTGAACCATGATTCTTCCAGAAACCCTGCCTGCTGGTTGGGTTAATGGCTACTTTCACCCACACAGGCAAGTCAACTCTGGCAAGTCATCCCAGGCATATTTCCCCAAGTGCCATTCTGGCATTCAAAGGTCCCAGTTGCTTTCAGTGCTGATCCAGTTAAGGGCTCACCCCACCAAGCATCTTCCTCCCTAGCTCCACAATTCTAGGGATTCCAACACTGTCTCCTATCCAGGGCCTGGTTAGTTTCCTTGAATGGGATTGGGTGTATTCATATTTTAATAGCTGTGGGTCCTAGTAGCCTAGAGCTGAAGAAAATCTGCTGGCAGGCAGCTGCTGGACATAAGGTTGCCACCAGACTCTGCAATTAAGCCTTTCTACTTGTCCATAAGCACTATGGATGAAGGTAGGAGGTGAAACCAGAGGTGGCTTGCCTAAAACAGAGCACCCCATCTGTCTTGGGAGAAACAATTTTTAGCTTGTATGATTATAGACCAGACGTCACCCATCATAGTCTGAAGAGTGCAGAAAACAATAACAAAATGATTAGTGAATTTAGCACTTCAACAATGTCAATCGATAGTTCTGCAGTACTCGATTGTTCTTCTCTGGTATTAGCAAGGATACTTAGATACTGTTTGTTTAAAACAGGGGACTTATTTTCCTCTTTCAAAAACCTTAAAGCAAGGAATTAGAGCTTTGTTATGGGCAGGGCTTCTAAAAAGGAAATGAAGGCAACTAGTTATAAGTGAACTAATGTATTTTATACGCCTGGGTAGTTTTACTCCTGCAGGGAGTGCAGAGATAAAAGAATAACAATTCTCAGTGTCACCTAAAGCACAAAGATGGTTATTTGAATAGCTAAGGTAAATGATCCAAGGAGAAAGAGAAACAGAATGTTGCTCCAAAATGCATCAAGCTTTAAAGAAAAATGGGGGGGGGGGGGAAATCCATGTTTTTATTCACAAAAGTTTTCAATCTCCAAGCTGGAGCTCAAAATTACACAGCATGCACTGGGTCTCAATTAAAATCAATCAGGATAAAGAGACTTCCCAGATACATTCTCCTTATTTAAACTTGCTTACAATTCGCTCACATTTTTTGTAATTATTATTTGAAGGTTTTATTCAAAATTCCTAATTATATTACTTGTTGGAATTAGTATTTTTTTAACATATAAAAATATTGAATTTGGCAATAAAAAAAGTTTTCCCCAAAGGTTACTTTGAAAAACAATTTGAAAATACTCTAGTTTCAGTTCTCAGAGTCCACCCCACCCCCTCCCCTCCTACTCTCAGGTAGCAGGACTGGGAATTATTACTTCTAGAGACTCAGAGAGCTGCTGCCAGTCAGAAAAGATAATATCGGTATAGAGGGACCAATATTGGTTTAGAGGGACCAGTTAATCAACAACTATTAGTCATAAATATCAGATGCTAGGGATAAAATAAAGAGCTCCATCACACCAGCGATTCATCGCACTCTCACCATGCCAGGTATGTGTTTTTGCAGCGCGGTACTCACATGACGTCGTCCTTGTCCTATGCTCATCTTGCCTCTTCCCCTCCGTTTTCCATCTTATTTTGGAGCAAGGAAAGTCTGGGTTTTCCCCTCCGTGCGCAATAAGCCACTCTACCCTCCTGTGTATTGCTGTCCTTGCGCTATATCTGACAATTCCATTTTTTGTTGGGGGCATGTGTGTCGAAGGGCGGTCTCACAGACAAAAGAGGAGGTAGGACGGTTCTCCACTCAACTGCTCAACCGTGAAAGGGGAGGGAGAGAGGGCGTCCAAACACCCTGTGGAGAAAGCAAGCGAGGCCCCTGCCCGGGACTTGGTCCCATTCAACTCTATGGTTCTTACTCCTGAGCAGGCATGTCTAGGTTTCCTGACCAGAACAATGTTGGCTTCCCAACATTGACCACAAACTTCTCCAAAAACTAATTGTAATACTTTCTCTTCACTCATCTTGTGAAAGCATAGTGTGTTGTTTTATCGTAATTGCACAGTGCCATACTATTGTATTTGCACAGAAAAATATATTTTAAAAAATATTTTAAAATTAACTGTAGAGGGAAGGAGAACATAGGGGGGTGGGGCAGGAGATTTCATGGGCAGTGAAAATGCCCAGCGCTCAACTCAGGAAACAGAGGGTGAAACCGTGGATGCAAACCGGGGGGAAAAAGTAGGTGTGATGGAGCCCAGATCATCAAACTGCTGAAACTTTAGCTGATCAGAAGGATTACATATCCCTCTACTGATTGGTTTACTATAGCTGTCTTCAGAGGTTATGATAAACTATCCAGTCTTCTTTTCCATTTAGATTTTTTAAAGATACTTATTAATACCTTCAAAGCCATCGTTATCAATGTCTCCTAAATTGGCAATGGAATCTCCAAACCTTGCAGCATACAAATCACTCCCAGCCAGTGGCGTCTCCAGCTCAACCATATTTGCTCCCTAGAGATAAATAATAGTATTAACATTAAAACAATAATTCTAAGAGTGTAGATGCAATTATAGTAGATATAGCTTTCAATGCTTTTGGAAGAAAATATTGAATTTTTCAGTGCTCTAGTGACCAACATGCTACATGAAAACATTCTTATTTTCCTCTTTCACTAGCTTCTCCAAGATGAAAATAAGAATGTTTCAATGTGGGCAGGATTTCAATTTTGAAATCAACGAGACTTCAACATGAAATAATTATATGGTTAAACCTCCCCATTGAAATCAATATTATATTTTATATACTACCATCAGTGTAAAGTTTTTACTCCTTTCATCAGATTCATATGAATTGCTCTTAATATCACCAGTTTTTGCAGTATAATTACATGAAGTGCAGATCAGATCCATATTATACCATTTTCTTTGTTTACATACATTAGGCATCTTTTGTTGAACATAGTCAAGTTCCTAGTTTTGTTAGCAAACCCAGCAGATGAGGGGAAGAATCCAGTTGTGTCTGTGAGCACTATTTATCTCGTGCTAGTGGAAACCAACATTCACTGCCCCTCCTGATTTTATTTTATTTCTTAAGATTCCTTAAAAATTAAAACATTTTATTTATTTTTTTAAACTGGGTTGTTGTTTTGCTGCAATGATAAATGCTGCCTCCCAGCGCCATCTTTATTTGGGTTCAAAAGCATGGTTTCGTGTTTTGGAGCTTAATCCCCACCTCTGCCTTGTACTTAGGTTCTTGAGCAAGGCTGCCTCTACACGAGAGGTTTAAAGGTCTTTCAAGTCTCATTAAAATTTTTACCTCTACATGAGCGGAGCGCAAATCAGGAGTTGAGGCGCGTTATCTATCCGATTATGCACATTATAGAATGCGCGTTAAATAGTGAGTTTTATTTTGCTGCGGCCGTTAAAGCGCATTTTTACTATGTGAACAAGCGATTCTCCACATTAACTACTTCTAAAGTGCATTTCAAACAACCGGTAAGGCCACCAGTTGAGCGCTCAATTACCTCCCGTGTACAGTCATTTACCATAAAGCGCTTCCAAGAAGATGCGCATAATCGGAGAACCAGGCGTCAAACCGAATTCTTGTAGAGGGGGTCCAAGTCACTTTTCTTTGAGCCTCACCAGTTTGGCTTCTGGGAAATGTTTATTCTCTGACCAGCTATGCCCACTATGGTAGCTGTTTATGAAAGGACAAGATACTCCATGGTATCCATTTTGTGAGAAACCCCCACTCTCTCTTTCTCTCAAAATTCAAAATGTGTCCACTGATCCAAAAAGGTTTGGGACCCCTGGTTGAGTCCCTCACCAATAGCAATACGGCTGCCATCTTTTCTGCCAGGGCTCCTGTGTTTTTAACAGTGTATCATAAGGCAGAAATTTATCAGGAAAGTTTTCCCCAGCACCTCATCTCTATGACATAAAAATCTGTACCTGTTAAATTTCTTCCTGTAGGAAGCTGTCAAAGGTACAAGGGCTGTATGAGAAAATCTGGTCCTGTGAAAGGGGCATCAGTCATCCCTCTGATTCAACCAAGAGAGTAGTATCCAAGCAGGCCATTCACAAGCAAGGACCACTGCCAATTCTGTTCCACAAGCAGTGCCCATTGCTTGCACAATGGGGATTTAGCACTTCCTCTAGAAACCAGAGAAAATGCTTATTCTAGAACAGAACAGGTTGGCACAGTTCGCATAATGGAGCTCTGCCAGCCTGTCCCAATTCAGAAACGAGTGTTTCTACTCATTTCAGGGCTTCCTAAAGAACATGCTGGGCACCACTTGCAGAACAGACTCAGCGGTGGGTTTACTTGAGGTACAACCCACTTGGATATTGCCTAGAGTGCACTTGTGTTAAAACAAAGAAATACTTACAGATCCTGAGTTGATGTAAACATAAACCCTTCCTTCTTCTCTGACTTTACTATCCATTGGCGCTCCAACCAGTAAATCCGAGAAGCCATCTCCATTGAGATCAACAGCACAGATAGTAGCTCCAAAATAAGAACCAAGCTGTCCACACACAAGAAAGAGTTTTATTTATGGAATCATCAAGGCATTGAACTCCATATATCAATGTCAACCTTTATAAGAAGTATTACCTTTTTACCCTTTAATTCAGTCAAAATCGACAGATGTTCAAGCTCAATGTTTAAAATGTATGCCTACAATAAAGATAAGAGGAGTTCAATTTACCATAGGGCCAAAAAGCTAAGTATTCAAGCACAGCAAAATCAACAGGTCAGAAAAGTAAGAATATCCTTATTCTGTTTTCAAGCTCAGGAGCCAGCGTTCAGCAATGGCCTGATCCAGTAGCATACACCACTCTCTGCTGTCCTCTTCTGGGCTGCTTCACATACTACAGTAAAATATTTCCCTTCATGCTTCCACTTCTAGTTGACGATGAGTGCTTCCAGATGGAAGTCTCCTAGCTCTGACAATCAAAATATGTCTTTTCGTTGTGAATGGGTTTTTTAAATGGAAAGAAAAATGATGAGAGTAGCAATGGGAAAGCGCTGGAATTGAAGACATCATCGTCTGCACCTCCTGTAAATTCTGTGAACAAGGCAGTGTGATTGCATGATAAAAGCCTTGTCTGGAAGCACTCTGATTTTTGTCTTCATTCACTGATGCAATGTGATGTGCGAGCTACAGCTCACAGATGTCAGTTCCTGAATCTTCTGTTATCAGTTGTACACAGTTTTAAGTGATATTGTTCACCTCCCAGATCAAATATACATTGACAGGCGCATTCATAAGAATAAACAACAACACATGAAAAAACAAACAAACCCTGCCTAAATAAACTATATGTGGAAAAATGTGTCATGGAATCTCTGATAGACAGCTTTTCTGCACAAAAAGTCTTGTGGAACTTTAAAGATTAACATATCTATTCAGGCATAAGCTTTCATGGACTGATATGAAGCGCTTCAGGGGGTTTCTAGGATTGAGTGTGGGGAAGAAAAATGGCAAACCATGAAATCATAAGGACATTCAATGCAGAAAGTACTGATGGTGACAATCACATTATTAACAGTAGTCAATTTACAGTGCAGCTGTTACTGGTAACAAACATCCTGTCAGCAATACTGTTCTGCAATCTACGTAAGGCAAACAGGCCAGTCTCTATCAAAAATGATAAATGGACACAAATCAGAAATGGCAATATTCAGAAACCAGTTTGAAAATGCCTCAACCTCCAAGGACACTCTATATTATAAATCTTAAAGTGGCCATTGTGGAGCAAAGGGAGATTAGAATTAGAGACTGCTGAATTAGAATTAAGAATGTTGATGAATTCTATCTAAAATGTTTGAACCAGGATAGTGGATTTTTTATCACACTTCATGTATTAATTGGCTTAGCTAGTGCCAAGATGTCATCAGCAACAGCTAAACTGTAGACGACCACTATTATTAATGTGATTGTCACCATCAGGTCTTTCTGCACTGAATTTCCTTCTGACTTCACTGTTTACAATTTATTTATGTATTTATTTGCAACATTTATATACTGCTGAATATAATAGAATCTCTCAGCGGTTCACAACATTAAAACACAATATTAAAATACAACATAAAACACTTCCAACTACAGTAAAGGAGCAGTAAAATGGAGTGGCATAATTAGCATATTTACGGCCTAGGGAAAGCCTGAGTGAACAAGTGTGTCTTCAGGAGGCATTTAAAAGATGCCACATTTTCGGCCTCCCTAACTACACAAGGGAGGGTTTTCGCTACAGAGAAGGTCCGCTGTCTGGGTACGTCATGGCAACATTCCATTTGTTTCGGAATATCCACATGTACTGTATAAAAAACCTGAAACTCTCCAAGCTGATGTGGACTGTTTACAAAAGCTTAGGTCAAAATTAATTCGTTAAATCTTTAAGGTGCCATGACACTTTTTGTTGCTTTTGCTGCAATAGACTAACATGGTAACCCTCTAGAATCTATAAACTTGTTTTACTATGCAAATATTTTGATACCTTACCACTACTGAGAGGGGGGGAAATTAACTCTTACTTTACCAGTCTGCTCCTGCTGGGGAGCACCTCCAATTACTTCTGTACTTTTTGGAGAGAGGAAATGACCAGCTCCAACAGCATACCCTGTCCATAAGAGAGTCATGAATTAATGGTTTCAGGTTCTGTACAATTTGAATAACAATGTTCTGCCCAATCCCCAATTGAAAATGAATGAAGTTTTTGAAGCAACTCTTGACATATGCCAAAAGCTGAATCTTGTGGCTGGTAGTAGATTCACATCACTCTTGTTCACGGCGAGCCAGTCAACAGGCATATCCTTTAAATATTTTGCTAAGCAGCCATTACCCAACCCCCTTCCAAGTATAATTGCTTTGGGCAAGTTTGTACTTCATCTTTATTTCTCTAACAGTAAAATGGGGAAGTGTCCTTTTACTATTAGACTGAATGCAATTAAAAGAAATGGGCATATATTTCTATACATCAATCCAGGCTTTTCCTATAAATAACAGATTGGGATGCACTTCCTTGACTGTCTTGCAATATGGCAGGAACATGCATTCCCATTGCCATCTTGGGTCACTAGTCGCATATTTAGTTGTGTAAAATGCAGTTACAGATTGCAATTACTACCAAAAACTATAAAGTCTTACTAGGGATATCTCCAGAAAACAGTTAAAACCATTTTCTGGAAGCAGATTTGAGGTTTTCACTTTGACAGAAACCTCCCACTCTTCCCCCCAAAATCCAGCACTGGACCTTACTGGAATCCGTTTGTAGCTTGGGATTGTTTTTGATTGCTTTTGGGACTGTTCAGTTCAGTCTAACTTAACGTACAGAGGCAAATGATAATAGCAGACTAATCAGCCATATTTCCATGATGGACCAGCACCTCTATTCATGTCAAGCAAGACCTAGCACAACCTGTTACAAGAGAAAGTGTGGGTGTCCCTTTCTATTTAGCCAGGTTCAAAGAAGATGTTCTTTTTATGTCTCAGGTGAAAGTGTTGTTGTCTCAGTTCTTTCCTAGCACTTTCTCCTAGATGGCAAAAACAACCACAGCTCGTTAGAAGCAACCATATAAAAACATATTGATAAAACACTTCAGTTACCTAGATAGCTCCCAGACTTAACTTGACTATTCCCATCCTCATATGAAAGAATGATATTTGCAGTTTTATTGTATACAAAGATGGATCCTGTCCAATAATCTGATCCTGGAGCTCCCATAATAATTAAATCCTGGAAGAAAACAAAAGGCTTAAGTTCTTAAAGATAATCAGAGTGAGTCATGTTTATTCCTGCTCTGTCTGTTTTGAAGTCTGTGGCATTACCTAGGCCTAGCCAAGTTTGTTCAACTGGTACATCGTTCAGTAGGAACAATGAAGTCAAAGCGCATATCAAATGCTTTATGTATTTGAAAATATATTAGCACTTCCACTGCGAAAGATTAAGTCTGCAAACTATTCCAATCAAACCACAAGCAAAATGAAAAACTGCATTTCTTTGCAGAGTATTTTAGAGTTCATAGTTCTTAATACAGAACACACAGGTGCATAATGGTGAAGTACAGTGATCTTTACAACCCCAAATAAAATGCTGTTAGTTTTATGACTGCTTTGAATATGTAATTCTGAAATAGACAATAAAATCTTATGTTTTATTATATTAATTATATATTTTCAAAAACAGAGATAATTCTATATTAAAAAATATGGTCCATGACCTGCATTAAAAAAAATTGATGCTGTGAATTCGCCTGTTCTAAACTATATTACAGAACAGGATGATATTCCATCAGCAGCCTGAGAATATAGATGAGCTTGAAATTGGCAGAAGTGCAAGCAGTCACTTACAGCACTCCATCTGATGCCTGGTTGAATTATTAAGGCATGGACCAGAGCAAGTGCCCAGGTCAATCCTTTCCCATGCGGTTACAAGGTACAGCTATGGGACCAAAAGTCCCATAGGACTAGGGCCTCCAATGTGGTGCCCATGGGCTCAATGTGCCACAGACACCGCTCTTGGAGCCCCCTCCCTGACTCTCCTGATTTTTATTTTATTGTTTTTAAAACTGGGAGGTCGGTATGCTGCAAAGCAAAGTACAGCCCTTTGATTTTGTGCTTTGGAGTTCAAACCCCAGCTCAGCCTTGTAACCAGGTTCTTGGGAAAGTTACTTTCTTTTAGTCTCACCAGTTTGCCTTCTGAGAAATTAATCTTTTGTTACTGGCAATACCCACCATGACAGCCACTTGTTGCATGGGCAAACCTCCCCAACATGGCAACAATTTTGTGAGAGCACCATTGACACTGAATTCCAAATGGACATTGAATTCCAAATGTGTTCACTCACCCAAAAAAGTTGGGGGCCCATAGAATGCTGCACAATGGAGACCCCACACATCCAAACAACAAAATGGCTTTTGTGTGTTGCACATGGGTTCCAGGAAGAAAAAAAAAGTCTGGTCATAACAGCATGATCATAGTGGCTGGACCAATATGCAGGAAGGGTGGGAAATGGCCTCATGTGCAAAATAGGATCCTCTCTCTGCTGGACCAGTTCAGAGATCCATCAGGCAGTACTTCGTTTCCAACATCTAGCTAGCTTGTGAGAGGCTCACAAAGCAAATCATGAAGGCAACAGCTTTCTTCTGTGGCTTGTCCCTAGTATCAGGAATTCTGGGACCTGCTGCCTCTGAACATTCTGTGAGGTTCCATTTAGGCAATATGACTAACAGACTTTGAAAAATCCTCTGCTGCATTAATTTTTCTAATCATTTTTGTGAAGACAATGTAAGGTAAGCCCTGCCATATCAGATCAAAGGTCCATAAAGACCAGTAGCCCAATCTTGCACTGGCCAATCAGATACCACCGGGAAGCCCCACAATCACAGCATGTAGGCAATGGACCTCTCCAATTGTTGCTTCCAGGTCCACTGGAGGTTGCAAATAGCCATTACAACTACTGGCTTTTTGTAGTATGACATCATCAGGGGGATCTTTAAGCCTCAACTTCTATGCTTCAGAAATACAGAACCCAGTATTAGGTTTCAGTGCTAGGACAGACTACCTGTTTGTTATGTGCATTTTGCTTTTTAGCCAAATCTAGGTCTATCTTCCCTATAGTAATATATAATACTAAATAGAAGGGAGATACGTGTGTAATATATAGTTTATCTAACATATAGGGGGACAAGATAAAGATGTACTGTAAAAACAAAAACATTTTATTCTCTAGAAGAAATTAGCAACCTTGAGAAAGAAGAAATATTTTTATAACATCTACCTCTGTGTAAGTAGTTGCTATTCCAGCCTGGCATGATCCATATTCTTCACCATATTTTTTCCAGAATTCTGAATATTCACAATAAAAAACAAAGAAATGCTTTTATGTATTAAAAAAGCAACTAACAGCAATAATCCTTCATGAATAATATCACAAATTCTCTACAGCTGTTTCGACATAGGAGTTGGGATTAACTAGCACTACTGGCATCCGATAGCAAGATAATATCCTGCTTAGTAATATCTGAAGAATAAAGGATTTGAGAAGTACATTGTCAGTACTCAGCCTTGCTTTCAAAACTCTAGTTTATATTTTTCTAATAAAACTGACAGATTAATTTTGGAAGATGTTATTCCAATAAACAAGAATGCCAATGCCACAATTTCGATAGGCTTCATTAAAGAAGATGCAGGAAAAATATGCAATTGCCTTTGAGTGTTGAGTTCACCATGCTTCTGTGGGGCGGGGGAGAAGGGAGACATGGCGGGCACAGTTCCACTCCCTTCCCCACAGAGGCAGGCTGGCAACAGCATCGTTTGTCTCTGCTTCGGCCAAGGGCAGGTGGGAGATGGTTGTCAGAACAGTAGGAAGTAGGCTGGCATTGCCATCAGTTCACCTCCACTCTGGACTAAGTTCAGCATAATCTTTCAGGAAGCAGCAAGGACTCCATTAACCTGCTCTCTGAGGCTGCTGCCTCTCCTTCCATGGCTATACCAAGCACAAAGACCCCCTCTAGATGGATTCCATTTGACGCCTGGTTAGCCGATTATGCACATAATCGCTGAAGCGCTTTATCGTAAATGGTTGTATGCAGGAGGTAATTGAGCACTCAACTGGTGACCTTACCGGTTGTTTCAAATGCGCTTTACAAGTAGTTAATGCGGAGAATCGTTTGTTCACATAGTCAAAATACGCTTTAACGGTAGGAGGAAAATAAAACTCGCTATTTAACGCACATTCGATAATGCGCATAATCGGAGAAAAAACACGCCTCTACGCCCGATTTGCGCTCCGTTCTTGTAGAGGTAAATTTTTTAATGCGCCTTGAAAGAGCTTTAAATGCCTCTTGTAGAGGCAGCCAAAGTCAGTGGTGCTTCTCTGTCTCACACTAAATATTCTAACACTGCCTCTTCTATGGATGATCTCAGAGTTACTGTGAGGTAGGCTTGGGTGGGACACTGGTCTGTTTTCTGATATGAACTCGCCCAAATTCACAAATGTTTCCATTAACCTGAAGAAAAGAACTTGAGAAAGGGAAACTGACAGATTCATCCATCCCCAGCCTCTCCTGCAAATTTCTCCACCCAAGCAGAGGATTCTGAGTGCTTAGCTCTTAAAAGTCTGGATTTAAATCCCTGTATATTCAACCATGCTTGACAAGAGAAACTGAGAATTTTGTCCACCGCTACTGTGAGGTAGATTCTTTTCATACATTTTTTTTAAAAAGCATGTATAATCAAGTGCATTTATGAGTCATCCCTCTCCCTCCACAACACACACACACAACCCTGTTGTTGTTTTGTTTATAAAGATAAATGTTTACAGCAATCACGGTAGTCACAAAAGCTTTAAAAGGACAGAGACTGAATGATGGCATTCATGGTTATGAAATGTTGAGCATTTGCCTGATGTAAACTAGTATTCCTCAAACCAATATAATTTCATTCTATCAATCAGCAGCATGTATGCTTACCCTTATAGCAAGGACATATTCTTTGACTCAACAATGTCCGAAAATTGGAAGGTATTTCATAACAAACGCCGTAAGGGAATTTGTCTTCTGTGATATAAAATACATTTTTCCAAAGATGTCCACAGGCCTACATAAAAATAAAGGAGATGTGAAAATAAGTGTGGTGAACACAAAAGTACTCTAAAGTAAAAGCATGTAAGGCATTGGAAGCTGCCTTTTACTGAATCAGGCCCTTGGGCAACCAAACTCATTATTGTCTACATCAGGAGTAAACAACCTTTTCAATCCTGATGGGTCCATCAGGTATCACCTGGAGAAGCAAGGGATCATACATAGGTACTTATGCTCTCTCTCTCTCACACACACACACACACACACAGAGACAGAGAGAGACTGGCAGTAGCTCTCCAGACAAAGGACCTTCCCATCCCTACCTGTAGAATGTCATGGATTAAATTGTGGACCTTTTAGATGCAAAACATGTGTTCTACCAATTAATTACAATGCTGTCCCAAATGCAAGTATTTGATAATGTAAGGCAATACTTACAACAATGGATCCATTTTCTCCTGGTTGCCTTGACAAGCTCACCCCAAGCCACTGATTGTCTCTTTCTTCTTTACAGGTTTTCCCACATTTTTCCCCTTTTGGATCACCTTTAACCAGAAAAAAATAAATACATACATATAAATAGCAATCTTTGAGAACACATGAACTACATCAACACTGCATTCTTATCCTGAAATTATGTCAGCTAGATGAACATACAATTACAACGAACACCTTATGCTGGCATAATTCAAAATTACGGACAAAAAAAGGGAGAAACAGGTTCTCAAGATGATGAAATACTTAATTTCAAAGCCCAATGAGTTTCAGCCTGTATTGTTTTTTAAGGCCAGTAATTATCGTAGGAGACTATCATCCTGTTAGGAGTATTTCTGCAGACATCTCTCATCAACCCCCTGAAGAAGGTCTTAAAAAACAATACAGGCCGAAACACTTTGGGCTTTGAAATAAAGTATTTCAGGATCCTGAGAACTTGTTTCACCCCTTTTTTTGTCCTGATTTGGATGCTCTCCTCCTTTTGTTTTTTTATCATTCAAAATTACATCAGCATCGTGATGTTATCACATAGCGCAGTGATAACACGAGTATAACTTTAACTTGACATTTAACTTGACATAACAGCTTCGTTATTGTAACTATGTCAATGTAAGGGGGGAAGTGGAGGGCTTTATAGGATAATATACTTTTGTTTGTCAGTTACTAGCCATGCTTTCTACAAGATTGCTTCTTCAAGAGATTCCTTCTGCGTTCTTTAAGACAGTCTACTTCTGAGCAGCCATTAACTCATTGCTCATAAACAATAAAGTTCATACACTAAACTGAAGTGTAACATCATAAGTGATAGAAATCACATCTCTGTGATGATTAATTCTGAGGCAACTCTTCAAGGGCTGTGACCTTTTATCCCCATTGCTAACACAGCAATTTACAAGTGCATTTTTGATGAATTTCCCCAGTTTGAAAACTGTCGACATCTCAAAGTCACAGTTTTCAGTTTCAGGCTTGCGTGTTTGGGATTTTAGATGCAAGCTTTGAGTTTATTTTTGTACACTTGGACTCAATACTTCAGAATTTATTAGGCTCTCTCACATCTGCTTCAGCTCAGCAGTATCACCAACTGCCCAAGGAAGACATCTTTGTTTACAGCAGAGGTAGGTAACTTGATGCCCTCCAGATGATTTCGACTACACTTCCCACAATCCCTGACCATTGGCCATGCTGACTAGGGGGGACAGGTAAAGGAAACTTCTCTAAGCTTCTCTAACCAAGGCCTGAGAGATTTAAGAACTGTTTCCATCTAAAGGAAAACTGAGGGAGATAAGATAGAAAGCATGGACATTCCACTTGCTCTGCTGAAAGACTACTTGCTTCCCCCCCCCTTTCCTCCCCCATTACTTATGTATTTTGTGTCACATTGATTATAAGCCTACAAGCAGGGGCAAGTTTTGTTTTTATTGATTGTATGAAAGCCACTCTGAGAGGCTTTTGGGCTGAATAAAATGCTAAATAATAATTGATGGCCAATAATTCTTAGTGAAGTATCTTTAAATGTTGTTATATTAACTTTTCTGATGTTCTAGTGATGTTCTTTGAGCATTGTCATAATAGAGAAGTGGCATATAAATAAGCTGATTTTCAGTGTCATCAGACGGGGTGGGGGAATCGCGGTTCCCTACCGTTGCTTCTCCATCCCTGCTCCTGTCCAGCCATACTTCCTTTCTTCCCGGAGAAGAAAGGGAAAGTAAACAAAAACCACGATGCCCATTTAGGGGCTGTTTTTATCGCTGCACTTTTTCTGCACACAGCAGGAAATGGTAGCGCATTGCATGCCTCCAAAAAAGTCAGACTAAAAGGGGTCCCTTTTGTGATGGAAAAAAATGCAAGGAGGAGCAGGAGGCATGTGGCGTTTTCTAAAAGATGCGCAAAAAAACATGAGTGGGCAGTAGCGAGTGTGCGATAAAATGCTCATCTGATGAACCCCAATGACACTGCTGTTATTTAGTTGTAACAATATGGCAAGATCAGCAGGTGTCTTTTGCCAGGCAATATCAACCTCTAGAAACAAGATTCTGTGCTTCTCATAGAATTACAGTACAATCCAATGCATCTCTACCCAGAAGTAAATCCTATTTAATTTACTGGGACTTACCCAAATTAAGTATGTATAAGACTGCAGCCTTAATTTCCTCCACTCAGAGGAGTGACTTCTTTTAGAAGATGTGATTATATGCATATGTATTTCACTTTACATTTGAGTGCTTCTTCACATTTTATTTTCAAATCTTTAGGCAGCCATTTCAAACACATCTACATGGTTATTTATAGAAAGCTTGAGGAATTAATAACTATCAAATGGAAATGACATCTCACTTTCCCTAGTCTTCGCCATTAAAAATAAAATGTCAATTAATTCTTAAAAGTTAGATTTAAGAGGAAATAGGATTCTGAGTGAGAGATTGTAAAATGTCTGAGGGAAACAGATTTTGCAGATCAATTCTGTATGTCATAGGAATGGGGCCATTGGGCAATTGCCCATCCCCTCATTGAGTCTACCTTCTCACTGCCATTATCACCAGCTGCTCTTTCTCCTCATCACTGCTTCCACTTCCTTGTTGACAAACAAAGAGACGGTGAGCAAGCAGGCAGTGGCTTCTACTGCTCTTCCGCACCACTACCGTTGTCTGGGCCACAGCAAGAGGCAGATGAACAAGCAGGTTGTAATGGTGGAAAAGCAACTCCAGGGGGCTCTTGCCAGTAGGCCCTGCTGGGGCGTGAACCCTTGGCAGGCGCCCAACCATGTCGTGGCATTGGCCCTGATCAAGTAAAACACTCAGTTCAACTATTTGACGCTGCCTTAAGAACATAAGAGCCTTGCTGAATCAGACCAAGGGTCCACGAAGTCCAGCACTCTGTTCACACAGTGGCCGACCAGCTGCCAGCAGGACAAGAGTGCAACAGCATCCAGGTGCAATCACAGTGCTTGGATCTGCACTATACCTTGAGCAATGTTATCCCAAAACTATAGGTTTGTGGGGGCAGAATACAAGAAGTGAATATGTTGGGAGACAGTTAATCCTGAAACAGAGGTCAGGCCCAGTTTAAGGAGTCAACATTGAGGAACACATCCCAGCAGGAGGCCCACTGCCAACCACTGGAGCCAGCTCCAGATTTTGGGGGCCCTTGACATGCCACCCATAGTGCCCCCCAGCACCCACTGCCATTTGACTCCCCACCCCCACCATAGTGGCAGTGCTGCTTCAACTGCCAGCCTCTCTGTCATGAGTGAGGCTTACCAGACAGGTACCAGGTAAGATTGCTTGCAAGGGCAAGTCTGGCTGCTGTTGATGCAGCAGCAATGCTAGCAGGGAGCACAAATGGCAGTAGGTGCCATGCAAGGTATCAGCTCCAGTCATCCCTGCTGGTGCTGCTGCCTGTTCCCCTGTCCCCTCTAAGCAAGTGAGCAGTGAGAGGAGAAAGGAGCAGGAACAATAGCCTCCTCACTTGCCTTGCCCTCTCCCTTCAAGCGGCTGTGCAGATCAGACCAAGAGATCACACAGTTGGTAGCGACAGCAGAGTGGAGGAGATGGGTTCACTCAAGAAGGGGGTGGACTGAAGGCAACTTGCCCAAGGGCCCTCCAAAACCAGCACTGAGATAGATGCAAACATGGCCATAGGACACCTTCACACCAGCTGCTTTTCTTAGGACATTTGGGAGGTGACGGTGGTGGGGCAGGTGGGAATTATGAATCGCCTCAAGCCCTGTGGTGTTCCCAATTAGAATCCCTCAGTTTCATAACACAAGTTACTATTTTCCTGCATTAACTTCCCTGCAATGCCTGTACAGGCAGCAGGAGGAACAAGCAGCAGGAGGAACAGGCAGCCATCGCTCAGTGGTAGAACACCTGCTTTGCATGCAGAAGGTCCCAGGTTCGATCCCAGGCATCTACAGGTAGAGCGGGGAAAAATCTTGCCTGAAACCCTGGGGAGCCTCTAGCCTCTAACACTGGGCTAGATGGACCAAGGGTCTGATTCAGTATAAGGCAGCTTCCTAAATTCCCATGTTCCTATGTCACTAAGTTTGCTGCTTGGAAAAGCAGGAGGGCACCCAATAAACAGAACCACTCATGAATATGCTCCTCAGCCTGCCATTACCAAGAGGCAAGTTGACACACACATGCACATGGTGATCTACTTGCAAATACCTTAGTCAGTTGCTTAAAACCACAAGTTGAGGAAAACTGATGAGAAAGGGCATGGCTTGACACAGCAGGTGGTAACATTTCCCCACTGACAGATCCATTCATGAGTAAGTGCCTTAACTCGCTGTTTGACATGGGGCTCTTACTATTAAGTAATTAAAATGCTATGCTTTGCAGATGTGGGCAGCACACATAGATAAGCAATGCAGGAATGAGTCTGGTCTGCACAAGGAGGGGCTAGTATGGAGTCCATTCACACAGCCAGCTGCAGTTCCTCAAGTGACGAGCAATACAAATGAAAGAAAGGGCTGTGTCTCAGTGGCAGAGCAGAAGCTTTGCAAAAAGTCTCAGGGACAGTCCCTAGCACCATAAGGGAACTCTGACCTACCGAGTCAGATTATTGGTCCATGTAGCCTGGTATTGTCTGCACTGACTGGCATTCGCATACAGGACCCTTTCCCCAGCCCTACCTGGAAATGTCAGAGACTGAAACTGGGACGTTTTGCATGTAAAGTATGTGCTCTGCCACTGAGCTACAACCCTGCCCCCATCCATTTACATCACCTACCACTTTGATTCATTGCAGCCAAACGTGTGCTAGGAAAAGCACTGCATTTCAGGTGCTATGAAATGTCTCTCTGTGCTGGTTCCTTCACACACACATGTTGTGATGACTTGATCCTGCAGCCATGAAGCAATGATAATGCATATGTGAACAAGCCCAAGGAAATCCTTAAATGGAGAAGAGCTGATCTTCCATCTTGTCTTCAAATCATCAAGATAAGGCTGTATTCAATAAAAAGCCTGCAGAGGACATCACACTCACTGTGACTCTTTTTCTTGAACTTCTGTATTTTATATACAACTACATATTTTGGAGGCAGACACACAATGCTGACAGCATTCCTCTGCCAATTTATCCATGAGACCCTCCATTTCCAGCAACTATGACTCGAGAACTGGAATGCATTTAGGAAAGACACATTTTTCTGTCCAATTTAAACTCCTCTCAGCATAATTCAAAAATGTGAGTGATTGCCCCTCCCACTCCTTACTTACTGATTATAATTATAAGTGCCCTTGACTCCAAAACTCTTTTTCTATAATACCTTAAAAGGGTTATCTTAAGCTCCCACAAGTTTATGAAATAAGTAGTTCGTGAACGTTGAGAGAGAGGCGGGAAATGACATTTTTAGTCTTGATCTAATTCAGTCATAACCAGCCAACTAACCTGCCATCTGCAAACAACCAACAGGTTTTTAATATTTTGGTCGTTGACATTTCAAACAAGTCATTCCTTGTAAGAATACATATTGAAAGGCCACAGCCTTTGCTTTCAATAGGCTTAAGAGCACCAAATTCTACGTTGATTTGCGCGCCTTTTTTTTTTGCCTGCAAATACCCAAATCATGTTTTGTCCAGATCTAAAATATTCTGTGTTTTTGCTTGCTGACTTTTATGGTGGTTTTAGTATTTTTAAAGCTGCAATTCTAAACAAAATTGGTAGAGAGTAAGCCACATTAAACTAAATGAATCTTCTAAGAGTGAACTCAGAAACCTCTTTTACTTTTTGAGTAAACCTAATAGTACTTCAGTGATTGCACTTCATGTTTTCTGAGCTTATTGGCTCTGTTTTTAGTTTATATGTGTTGTTTAGGTATCTTCTTGAGGAAAAACACAACTTCAATATAAATTAATACATTCGTTAAAATAAACAAGATACAAAGGAATATAAACAAACCAAAAGCTGAAGCATTATGAAAGGGAACACACCATACTTTGCAAATTCACCAAGAAAAGCAACAGCCTATAAAACCAAAAAAGCAAGATGAAAAGTAAACAGTTTTGTGCTGATTTTGCAGTTACAGTTGCTTTACAGCCAGCTTGTAGACATCATAGCTCCTTTCAGGAGAAAGGAAAGAGAGAGAGAGAGAGAGAGAGAGAGATAACTTCCAATAATTGTGTTTATCATTTCGATACTTCGGAAGCATTACTGAGTGCAAACTGAAGGCAAGAAGAAATATCACCACTGAAACATAATACACAATTGATCTTGGGTAGCTTCACTAGAGCTGAATCATCATGTTTGCCTGCGGACAAGTCTCAGTTCCACTCACCCACTTGGAGTGGTTCACAATATCTCCCAGGATTCTTCCCAATTTGGCATCTGAAAATTGCGCCTGGATTCACCACTGAGGTATTGGCAGCCCAGTTGGCTTTAGGAGCGCCAACTACAAGCCTAAAGGAGGAGGGAAAAAAAGGATTTTAAAAAGGGGACATGACAGCAAGACATCCAGACACTTGAAGACTGAACAGGCATTCATTAAGGATGTTTTTAGGATGTTTTAGGATTTTTTATGCAGTTTTAATAATATGTGTCATGTTTTAATCAGTTTTATGTATTTTATCATGTTGTTGTTCCCCGCCTCGATCCAGACGGAGAGGCGGGTAAGAAATAAATTATTATTATTATTATTATTATTATTATTATTATGTTATTATTATTATTATTATTATTAGGAAGCCTCCTGGACAGGGGTGAATTTGAAAAGAACGCTTGAAAAGAATTTGAAAAGAACGCTTCTAATCCACAGGATGAGGGCAACACAGAAACAGTTTTTTCCTCCGTTAACAACTAGGATTTGGGACAGGAGAAGGGCGTGATGAATGCCTGCCTTAATGGCAATCAAGTTAGACATTTTTTCCTTACTGAAAGCTTTGGGGGGGGGGGGCGACGCTATAGTTGCTAAGCTGACTCAGACCAAAAACCATCACGCCCCCCACCCCCGCCATTGAACAGTCGCTTTTGTTAGTAGTGGGTGACAGTGAGGGGAGATGTTAGACTGAGCAGGAGGCAACCGAGCCGCCTCCAGAGAAAGCCACTTACCATCGACTGGGGCCAAAGCTGTGCAGTAGCACGGAGTAACCAAACAAAGTCCCGTTTTGCCCTTCGAAAACCAGCGGGTGCTGCGCGTCAAGGTTGTAGGGCTGAACAGCCGTCGTGCAACAGCTGAGGACCCGAAGCAACTGGGCAACCCCCGTGAAGGAAAACCCCTCCTTCACCTTATTCCAAGCGACCCTCATAATTTACCCCCTTTTCTATTGGAAGAGGGGAGGGGGTGTCAGCTGCTGAGGTGGAAAACGGTGCCCCCCTTTCAAATTCCCCTGCCCAAAACAGTCCGGTGGGGAAACTCTCCGTTTCTACGGTCAGGAGGCGCGCAGAGGACGAAGCGGAGGTGGGGGGGGGGGGCGCCTTCTTTCGACGCCGCACCGCTTAGGAGCTGAGTAGGTGCAAAGTTGGAGCCTTCAATTGCCCCCGTCTGTGGTGGTATTGCAATATCATATTGCAGACTGCCCCTTGGAGGCGTTTCAAGGGACGGGGAGGGGCTGTGGCTGACCCTGAAATGCTGTAGGGGGCGCTACTGGGCCTTGCGCCCGGGCGCCAAGTCTATATATCCGGGCAGCCCTTCAAGCGCGCGCAGAGTTCCCACAGCTGCTCCCAATTAAAGCCGATGCCTAGGACGGCAGATGTTAGCAATGAGGGGGAGGGGCGGGGATAGTTTGGCTGACGGGCCCCAAAGATGGAACAGTCCTGGGCTGAAAGAGGAAGGGAGTATTGGTGTGTCGAGAACGGCTTGAGGAAATGGCCTTGCTGCACTGTTAAATCCCTAAGGCAGGATCTACACTACTGCTTTAGAATGGTTTATAACAGTAGTGACAACTGTGGGGCCCAGGACACACTCCATATATCGTTTTCAAACCGTTTTCAAAGTGTCATATCCTGCTTGGTGTAGATCTGGCTAGTTGGCCAGAAGAAACCGAGGGGAAAAAGATGAGACCGAGGGAGGGTCTGGAAGAGTTGGTTGGGAAAAGACTGAAGGAGCCCCGCGTGCCACAATTTCCCTCGACATTTCCACAGCATGCTAGATGTTGTAGCTGCGTTTGCCTACGAAAGAGCCTTCCAGCCGCTACTTTCCACTGTGCATGATTCTCCAGAAGGGGATTCTCCACCACACCAAAGAATCCACAGTTGGGCATTGACTTTAGTAGGTCCAACCAAAATGTCACACAGTGATGCCCAAGCTTTTATTCCAGCTTTTGCCCAGGCTAGATGTGAAGTTCTGCGCAACGGAGGATTTTAGGAATGATTTTTCCACAGGCAGCTTTCCCAGGATTTCCTGACTCAGCTGAGGCAAACTCTTTGTGTTCTACCTCCCACCCCATCTCCATAGCTTTCCGCTCGATGGAAGTGTTGAAACCTGAGAAGGACTTGCATTTTCCCCATGCACAAAATAATGTCGCTTGAGTCGTGAGAAAAATGTGATCTCCCTGCTAAAAACGGGAGTTTTCTTAGGAGAAGATCCTGAAGGAATCATGTTCAAGGAGGGATAGACTGGATTGGGAGGATGCGGGAAGTTCACACGGGAAGACCTGTAATAGGAAGAAATGCAGAATGCAATAAAAGAAAACTAGTTCTAGCATTTGAGGAGAAATCATAGCACTACTATAATGAAGAACAATGTTGTTGTGGGAGGGGGGTTGATACTGTAAAATGAAAAGCATTGTATAGAATAAATACAAGAAGGGGAGTTACAGAAAAGAAGAGTACATTCTCTCCAGCAAAGAGGACTGTGATAACACAGGATTTTAAAAGTCCACGCATCAGCCCTTGAAGTGATGAAAATTTGTATACTGTTCTGCCATATCTGATGCCCACAGAAATATTTCAGTTTTCCAGAAATATTTGAATGTACCGTGGCAACAAATGAGATAGCTACCCTACCTCAAGGGATCATATTTTGCAGATAGGTAATCTATCAAAGCACTAAGCCTATATACACCAGTTGCTGGGTAACATGGGTGGGAGGATGCTGTTGCATCCATGTCCTGCTTGTGGGTCCCTGGTCAACAGCTGGTTGGCCACTGTGTGAACGGAGTGCTGGATGAGATGGACACTTGGTCTGATCCAGCATAGTTCTTCTTATGTTCTTATTACACATTGTGGAGTTTGGACCTGCCACCATACTGTAATGTGGAGGCAGGCATGCTTAAAACTGCAACCCTAAACACATTCACTTTCTAGTAAACATACATAGAATTGTGCTGAACATCCAGTAAAACAGGCTCAAGCATGCCTAATTCTGCACAGCTTTGCATCCTTACATTCAGTTTAAGTACTTCTAATTGTGCATATATTGGAAAGCAGTGCCTAATTCTCAAAGCTATTGGGCTATTGTAAATATGGACAGTATCACAAAACTAAAAGTTGGTTCTCACTCATAAAAAGGGACAGCTTTGAGATGGAGAATTCATTATAGCACCTGAGGGGCTACCATTACCAAGCAGTAACATACCACAATGGGCATGTAATCACTAGGTAAACTGGTCTGCTGCAATGCACTGGCAAGAGGTAAGAAGAATGTTCTGATTGTCTTGTGTTTATAGATTCCTGGGTGCAGATATATGACAAAATTTGCTTCATTTCTTTAATCTCCAGCAGTTACATGCTCATGTAAGCTACACCTCTGTAAATGATCATCTGTAGTCAGGCAACATGTCATTTTCATAGTGCAGCGCACTATAACATTCCCATGACCCTGAGTTCAATAGTGCTTGTTCTAGCAGTATTCAGTTTTGCTCTAGTCAGAAATTTGCCCCACCCTAACTTAACACACCCAACTGCATAGGAACTGCTTCCTCTGTGGTGTTACCTCATGCAACTGTGGTATATGTGAGAATAGCACAATAACATGGGTGGGACCATTCAGTGGCCAGCTTAGAGGAAGGTTGTCAGTTTGGTCGGAAGACCACATAGTCAGCAACATCTTTGTGGCTGTCACTAAGCGTCATCACACGGGAGGTTTAATGCACATTTGCCGTGACTTTGATCCACTTTTTCAGGGCTGGACTCACTCAGGGCGACGGGGACAACGTCATGCCAGTTCAGCCCTGAAAAAGTGGATCAAAGTCGTGACAGATGTGCATTAAACCTCCCGTGTGATGATGCTCTCATTCTTATCTGCTGCATAGCATAACATCATGGGGAAAGAGCTGAAGATATGAAGGAAACCAGGGATTAAAGCAGCCTCCTCATACCTGGTGCCCTCTAAGCATGTTGGGATACAAATCTCATCATGTCCAGCCATTGCCATGTTGGCTGAGGATGATGAGAGTTGTGGTTCAACATGTCTGGAGAACACCAGGTAAAGGGAAGGCTGGATTAGGCTATTATTAGTGTTCCTTGGTAACTAGATCAGCCTCCCCCAGACTAGAGTCCTCCAGATGTGCTGGATTGCAAGTCCCATTATCAGCTAGCATGAGAGTGGCTAGGCATGATGGGAATTGTAGTCCAACATGTCTGGCAAGTGCCAAGTTGGAGGGATGCTGAACTGGATCTTTTCTTGTCCCTACCAGGATGATAGGGAAATACAATACTAAATCCCATATTAGTAGGTAATGCTCATGCCTTACGATATGTTGCATGTTGATGTGCTTACATTGTAATGTGCAATGATGCGTCACATCCTTTTTTCCATTTCTTCATTTTTATGAAACACCCCCCCCAAAAAAAGCTTAGGTATTATTATATTCATTGATGAGTTTTAAAAATGTGCGCATTGCAAAAGAGAAAAACATACATAGCGCACCTGAATTTCCCACGTATTAGCCCAGGTTCAGATCCCTTCCCAACTATAGAATTCACCGTGTGTTCTTGGACAAATCACTATAGAATCCTAGGATCTTCATCTAGTCCCATCCCCTGCTCAGTGCAGACTCTGCAATATGGGATGCAGCTACAATATCCCTGCCAGATCCAGCCTCTGTGTAAATACCTCCAGTGAAGGAAAACACAGCCACCCTCCTGGGGAAATCTATTCTACTGATGAACAGCTCTCACTATTAGGAAATTTCTCCTCATGTTAACCCTAAATCTGCTTCCCTGCAATTTCCAGCTGTTGGTTCTAGTCCCGCGCTCGGGAACAATAGGAAACAAATCTGTTCCATTTTCGACATGGCAGCCTTTCAGATATTTTAACTAGGGATGTGCACTGGATCGGACCCGATCCACGATCCGAGTCCGGTCCAGTGGGAAATCGGATAAATTATCCGATTTCCGATCCCGCAGCTGGATCGGCCGATCCAATCCGAACCGGTCCGAAAAAGCTCCGAACCGGTTCGGCGGATCGGCGGATCGGCGGGCGCCCACTGGCGCCCACCGCCGCTTCCATTGGCGGGCGCCAGCGGGCGCCCGCCGATGAAAGTGGACAGCGGGGGGGGGGGAGGAGGGGGGCACTTACCTTCTCGGCCCGGTGGCTCCCGTCCGGCGCCGGCGCCTACTACTACTAGCAGGCTCCGCGGCCTGCTCTAGGGTGGCGCGCCGGGTGATGTCATCACCCGGCGCGCTACTCTAGAGCAGGCCGCGGAGCCTGCTGGTAGTAGTAGGCGCCGGCGCCGGACGGGAGCCACCGGGCTGGGAAGGTAAGGAGGGGGTGCGTGGAGGGGAGGAGGGGGCGCGCGGAGGGGGGAGGGGGGCCCTTACCTTTCCGGCCCGGCGGCTCCCGTCCGGCGCCGGCGCCTACTATTCCCAGCAGGCTCCGCGGCCTGCTCTAGGATGGCGCGCCGGGTGATGTCATCACCCGGCGCGCTACTCTAGAGCAGGCCGCGGAGCCTGCTGGAAGTAGTAGGCGCCGGCGCCGGACGGGAGCCGCCGGGCCGGAAAGGTAAGGAGGGGGTGCGTGGAGGGGAGGAGGGGGCGCGCGGAGGGGGGAGGGGGGCCCTTACCTTTCCGGCCCGGCGGCTCCCGTCCGGCGCCGGCGCCTACTACTCCCAGCAGGCTCCGCGGCCTGCTCTAGGATGGCGCGCCGGGTGATGTCATCACCCGGCGCGCTACTCTAGAGCAGGCCGCGGAGCCTGCTGAAAGTAGTAGGCGCCGGCGCCGGACGGGAGCCGCCGGGCCGGAAAGGTAAGGAGGGGGTGCGTGGAGGGGAGGAGGGGGCGCGCGGAGGGGGGAGGGGGGCCCTTACCTTTCCGGCCCGGCGGCTCCCGTCCGGCGCCGGCGCCTACTATTCCCAGCAGGCTCCGCGGCCTGCTCTAGGATGGCGCGCCGGGTGATGTCATCACCCGGCGCGCTACTCTAGAGCAGGCCGCGGAGCCTGCTGGAAGTAGTAGGCGCCGGCGCCGGACGGGAGCCGCCGGGCCGGAAAGGTAAGGAGGGGGTGCGTGGAGGGGAGGAGGGGGCGCGCGGAGGGGGGGAGGGGGGCCCTTACCTTTCCGGCCCGGCGGCTCCCGTCCGGCGCCGGCGCCTACTACTCCCAGCAGGCTCCGCGGCCTGCTCTAGGATGGCGCGCCGGGTGATGTCATCACCCGGCGCGCTACTCTAGAGCAGGCCGCGGAGCCTGCTGGAAGTAGTAGGCGCCGGCGCCGGACGGGAGCCGCCGGGCCGGAAAGGTAAGGAGGGGGTGCGTGGAGGGGAGGAGGGGGCGCGCGGAGGGGGGGAGGGGGGGAGGGGGGCCCTTACCTGCCCGGCCCGGCGGCTCCCGTCCGGCGCCGGCGCCTACTACTACCAGCAGGCTCCGCGGCCTGCTCCAGGGTGGCGCGCCGGGTGATGTCATCACCCGGCGCGCTACTCGAGAGTAGGCCGCGGAGCCCGCTGGTAGTAGCCGCCGGCGCCGGACGTGCCGAGAAGGTAAGTGGCGGGGAAGGGGGCTTACCCCCCCCCGGAGCCGTCCGCTTCTATCCGCTGGCGCCCGCGGGCGCCAGCGGATGGAAGCAGGCGGCCCCAGGGGGGGTAGGGAGCGCGGGGGAGGGGGTTTACCTGCCGGGGCCGTCCACAGCGGACGGCCCCGGGGGGGGGAGGGAGTTAGGCCCCCCCTTACCCACCCGCCGCCATTTTTTCCTCATAGACTTGCATTGCAATGCAAGTCTATGGGGAAAAAAATGGCGGCCGATCCAAAAATGTACGATTTTTGGGTCGGGATCGGACTCGATCCGGTCCGGGGGGCCTCCGATTTTGTCCGAACCGGTCCGGGACAAAATTGGAGGTCCCGATCCGGGTCCCGATCCGATCCGGGGGGTCCGTGCACACCCCTAATTTTAACACAGCTACCATATCTCTCCTTAATCTTCTCTTCTCCAGGCTAAACATACCCAGCCTCTTTCAACCGTTCCTCAAAGGACTGGTTTCTAAGCCCCCCCCCCCTGCAATCCTGGTTGCTCTTCTCTGGACCTGCACCAACTTGTCAATGTCCTTCTTAAAATGGGGGACCCAGAATTGGATAGAGGTCTCCAAATGCAGCCTCACTAATGCAGAATAAAGCAGAACTATTACTTCCTGTGATATAAACACTGCTTCTGTTAATGGTACCTCTAGGCGGTCACTTTCCGCTGCAGTGGCTTCGGATTGGCGGCAAGTAGATTACATGATGCTGCCACCAATCCAAAGCCATCTAGGGGCAAATCCCCAAAGCTACGCACTAAAAAAGTCAGGCATTTAGCCTGACTTTTTTAGGTTTGAGCGACGCGACGACAGCTTTTGCCGTCTGTTGCTGTTGCTCCGGAGTTTCTGGGAGGCGTGCCCAGTCTATGGCGACCACTGATTGGTCGCCATAGGCTGGGCAGGGAAGGGGATGGACCAGCGAGCCATAAGCTTGCTGCACCACCTCTGCATCTCTGCACCTCTGCAGTCCTCCCCCCATTAAAAAAATAAAGTAAAAAAATAAAACCTAACCTACGCGCCTCCACAGTCCTTCCCCCCCCCCATTTTAAAAAATAAATTAAAAAAACACTTACCTTAGAGTAGGGGAGCTGATGCTCCCTGCCGCCCCTCCAGCTGCCATTGGGCAGCCGTGTGCGAGGCAGCGCCAGGAAAAGCCGTCTTGGCGTTCCTTCCAGTGTAGATCGCTGAAAGGAGCATCAATGCACGCCACGCCACCGGGTGTCTACACTGCACGCAGCATCCGGTGACATGAAGTGGTGGCTCAACATTGCATTAGCTGTTTTAGCTAGGGTGACCAGATTTTGGAAAGCAAAATCCAGGTCCAAAATGGCCACCACACCAAAGCAGCCCCCCGAACATAAAATAAAAAAATTAAAAAGGCCGCCTGCCATGCGGCCAACAGACACCCCTGCCACCCCCCACCAGAAATAACCCCCCCACCAAGCCATCCGCCCCCCCCAAAAAACCCAGCCCGGACCTACCGGGTCCTCCGCTGCCACTGCCGCTCTCCTCCACTGCCGCGTGACCCCCTGCAGCTCCCTCACCCTTCTTGCCCTGCTCCTGGGCTCCCTGGAGGTACCTTAGGAACAGCAGCAGCACGTAAAGGAGGAGGAAGAGCCTGCTTTAAAATGCCCGCGGTGCTCCCTAACAGTTAGCCACCAGACAAGGAATTTGTTGACACTCCCTAACACTGAGCACTTGTTTCCTGCTGAGGCTGGGGAGCAGGCTGGCAGGAAAGAAGTCTGGCTTTAGCCACCAGACAAGGAATTTGTTGAAGCTCCCTAACACTGAGCACCTCTTTCTTGCAGAGGCGGAGCAGCGGGCAGGAAAGAAGTGCTCAGCATTAGGGAGCGTCAACAAATTCCTTGTCTGGTGGCTAAAGCAGTTAGCTTTAGGCACCAGACAAGGAATTTGTTGACGCTCCCTAATGCTGAGCACTTGTTTCTTGCAGAGGCAAGGGAGCAGCGTGGGCATTTAAGGGCGGGAGGAGAGCTGGTCCTTTCCCCGGTTTGCTCCCGCAGTCCCCCTGTCGGCCGGATTGCCCCAGTTTTCCCGGTTAGGACCGGGAAATCCAGGACGATCTGGTCACCCGAGTTAGCTGCCGCATAGCCCTGCTGGTTTATACTCAGCTTATACTCATACTTATCTCACTAAGACCCCTAGGTCCTTTTCACATGTGCTGCTCCCCCACCCTATATGTGTGTCTCTGATTTTTTTGTACATAAATGCAAGACTTTATATTTATTTCTATTGAATTTCCTTAGATTCTGCCCAGTGTTCCAGCCTGTCTAGATCCCTTTGAATCTTGATTCTGCCTTTTATGGTGTTTGCTTTCCCTCCTAGCTTTGTGTCATCTGCAATTTTGATAAGCAACCCCTCTACACCCTCATCCAAGTCATTTATAAAAATATTGAACAGTAGCAGGCTTAGGACAGAGCTGCTCCAGGAGCATACTGCACCATTAATTGTCTATCTTTCAGTCTAACCTACCTCACTGGGTTATTGTATGGCTAAGCACTCGGCCTTGAGCTCTTTGGGGAAATTGTAGGGTAAACTTGGCTTGGTTCCATGGACATAATCCATAAGTTGGTACATAAATGGTAATCATGTGGCAATCCACACATAAAGGGCATTATGTGGCTTTGGTAGATCAGTCCAAAGCAGAAGGGGGGAACAGTTGAAAGAGTTTAGAACAGAAAAAAAAGTTGAAAGAGTTTAGAATATTTTGTGGGTTGTATCTCATGGTGGCTTTGTGCTAGCAAGGCATGCAATTCTCAGCCTACCATCCTACCTCTTGCAGCTCTCAATGCCATATAACATACTGTTCCAGAATGTCCACCAGTACTCAAGAGCAACTTTGGTGGGAGAGCTGCAATGGATTACTGTAATGCGATCTACGTGGGGCTGCCTGTGAAGAGTGTTCGGAAACTTCAGCTGGTTCAAAGAGCTGCGGCCAGATTGTTGACCGGGGCTGGCTATGGGGAGCATACAACTCCCCTGTTAAAACAGCTCCACTGGCTTCCAGTCTGTTTCCGGGCACAATTCAAAGTGCTGGTTATGACTTACAAAGCCCTATAAGGCTCGGGTCCAGGATATCTGAAAGACCGTATTCTCCCTTATGAGCCTTCAGGGAAGACCCTTCAGGGGAGGCCCTTCTATCCATCCCACCACCATCACAGGCACGCCTGGTGGGAATGCGGGAGAGGGCCTTCTCGGTGGAACTCCCTTCCCAGGGAAGCTAGACTGGCTCCCTCCTTGGTGTGCTTTCAGAAGCAGGCTAAATTTTTTTCTATTTCAGCAGGCCTTTGGGAGTAGTTCAGACCTTTGTGGATGTACTGGTTATAGTTTGGATTTTTTAATTGTGTTTATTTAAAATGTTTTAAAATGTTTTAAATATTTTAAAATTGTACTATGTTTAATTATATTTTTTAATTTTTGTATATCTCTATTTGTTTTAACTGTAAATGTTTTAATTTGTAAGCCGCCTTGGGTTCCAGTATTGGGAAAAGGTGGGATATAATAATAATAATAATAATAATAATAATAATAATAATAGGAGGGATCTCTGAAAATCAGGTGCCATACCCTGCACATGCGGAAATGCTGTCTGCTAGAGTTTTGCATTATTATTATTATTATTATTATTATTATTATTATTATTAACATTTATATACTGCCCCATAGCCGAAGCTCTCTGGACGGTTTACAAAAATGTTTGATCCTTAGCATCTCCAGACAGAGCAGAAAAAACTCCTCCCTGAAACCACAGAGAGCCATTGCCAGTCAGTCGACAATACTGGGTAGATGGAGCAAGGGTCCAGCTCAGCATAAAGCAGCTTCCTGTTGTTCTGAGTACCTGTAATTGTTGTTTTAAATTGTATCATCCTGGAGAAATCCTAGACACATTACTAAATGATATATTCCAGTAACATTCAAATAAATATCAAATGATAACATAGCTAAGGAAGAACGATAAGAATTATTTAAGATATGCTGTTTTAACAAACAAGGAAATAAATAAAAAAATATTTACATTCATATTCATGTGTGTGTGTGAATGATGAATAGTTGGATAGCCTACATAGGGACTTCATATTTTGGTGTTAGTAGAGGTGGGATTGCCTAGAGTAGAGAGTACCACCTGGTGATCCTCCACAATGGGAAAGTGAACTCTAGTCCCTGTATGAAGAGACATGTATTCTGAACTAGTTTGAGGTAGGTTGTGAAGATGTAATCCTATAACAGTCTTGGTTAATCAATAGGGGTGTGCACGGACCCCCCGGATCGGATCGGGACCCGGATCGGGACCTCCAATTTTGTCCCGGACCGGTTCGGACAAAATCGGAGGCCCCCCGGACCGGATCGAGTCCGATCCCGACCCAAAAATCGTACATTTTTGGATCGGCCGCCATTTTTTTCCCCATAGACTTGCATTGCAATGCAAGTCTATGAGGAAAAAATGGCGGCGGGTGGGTAAGGGGGGGCCTAACTCCCTCCCCCCCCCGGGGCCGTCCGCTGTGGACGGCCCCAGCAGGTAAGCCCCCTCCCCCGCACTCCCTACCCCCCCTGGGGCCGCCCGCTTCCATCCGCTGGCGCCCGCGGGCGCCAGCGGATAGAAGCGGACGGCTCCGGGGGGGGGGGTAAGCCCCCTTCCCCACCACTTACCTTCTCGGCCCGTCCGGCGCCGGCGGCTACTACCAGCGGGCTCCGCGGCCTACTCTCGAGTAGCGCGCCGGGTGATGACATCACCCGGCGCGCCACCCTGGAGCAGGCCGCGGAGCCTGCTGGTAGTAGTAGGCGCCGGCGCCGGACGGGAGCCGCCGGGCCGGGCAGGTAAGGGCCCCCCTCCCCCCTCCGCGCGCCCCCTCCTCCCCTCCACGCACCCCCTCCTTACCTTTCCGGCCCGGCGGCTCCCGTCCGGCGCCGGCGCCTACTACTTCCAGCAGGCTCCGCGGCCTACTCTAGAGTAGCGCGCCGGGTGATGACATCACCCGGCGCGCCATCCTAGAGCAGGCCGCGGAGCCTGCTGGGAGTAGTAGGCACCGGCGCCGGACGGGAGCCGCCGGGCCGGAAAGGTAAGGGCCCCCCTCCCCCCTCCGCGCGCCCCCTCCTCCCCTCCACGCACCCCCTCCTTACCTTTCCGGCCCGGCGGCTCCCGTCCGGCGCCGGCGCCTACTACTTCCAGCAGGCTCCGCGGCCTGCTCTAGAGTAGCGCGCCGGGTGATGACATCACCCGGCGCGCCATCCTAGAGCAGGCCGCGGAGCCTGCTGGGAGTAGTAGGCGCCGGCGCCGGACGGGAGCCGCCGGGCCGGGCAGGTAAGGGCCCCCCTCCCCCCTCCCCCCTCCGCGCGCCCCCTCCTCCCCTCCACGCACCCCCTCCTTACCTTTCCGGCCCGGCGGCTCCCGTCCGGCGCCGGCGCCTACTACTTCCAGCAGGCTCCGCGGCCTGCTCTAGAGTAGCGCGCCGGGTGATGACATCACCCGGCGCGCCATCCTAGAGCAGGCCGCGGAGCCTGCTGGGAGTAGTAGGCGCCGGCGCCGGACGGGAGCCGCCGGGCCGGAAAGGTAAGGGCCCCCCTCCCCCCTCCGCGCGCCCCCTCCTCCCCTCCACGCACCCCCTCCTTACCTTCCCGGCCCGGTGGCTCCCGTCCGGCGCCGGCGCCTACTACTACCAGCAGGCTCCGCGGCCTGCTCTAGAGTAGCGCGCCGGGTGATGACATCACCCGGCGCGCCACCCTAGAGCAGGCCGCGGAGCCTGCTAGTAGTAGTAGGCGCCGGCGCCGGACGGGAGCCACCGGGCCGAGAAGGTAAGTGCCCCCCTCCTCCCCCCCCCCGCTGTCCACTTTCATCGGCGGGCGCCCGCTGGCGCCCGCCAATGGAAGCGGCGGTGGGTGCCAGTGGGCGCCCGCCGATCCGCCGATCCGCCGAACCGGTTCGGAGCTTTTTCGGACCGGTTCGGATTGGATCGGCCGATCCAGCTGCGGGATCGGAAATCGGATAATTTATCCGATTTCCCACTGGACCGGACTCGGATCGTGGATCGGGTCCGATCCAGTGCACATCCCTATTAATCAATATGAAGACAAATGATCTGTTCAGTACTGGGCACATAAAACAGCAGTCACAAGACTGGTGTTACTTTAGAAATTGGGAAACAAACCACTATAGGCTAAAATGCCCTTTTGAACTTCTGCTTTCACGGAAAGTGAATTGTATATGGTGCAATGGGCACTTTTCCATCATTTCAGTGGGAAATCTCAGCTCTATGGGGTTTGCCTCAGGTCACACAGCCCTTGTGAAATCTAGAGGCTTCCGAAACTGAGTACACTTTTGATTTTATTTTTTTTAAGGGGCTGAGCAATGACAACTAGAGCCCTGTTCACTGATTTTTCCAGGGGAGAAGAAAATTCACACAGTTTCCTGGGGGCAGTGTGTGTGTGTGTGCGTGCGTGTATGCACGTTAACACAGTAGTACAGCTTTCTTTTTTCCTAAGTTGTCTCTTTGTTTTATTTCCACTCCAAGTGGCAGCAGTAGCAACTATTTTGTATCCACAGCACCCTAGTTCCAGGACTTCACATGTGCATGTGATTTGAACTAGGCTGACCATCTGAAAAGGAGGACAGGGCTCATGTAACTTTAACAGTTGTAGAGAAAAGGTGATTTCAGCCAGTGTCATTTGTATGCAATTAGTTCCTGGTGATCTTCCCTCTTCATCACAATAGTTAAAGGTGCAGGGGCCCTGCCTTCTTTTGTATATGGTCACTCTAGTATAATGCCTGCAACTTTAACTGTTGTGATGAAGAGGGAATTTCACCAGGAACTAATTGCATACAAATTAGGGGTGTGCACGGACCCCCCGGATCGGATCGGGACCCGGATCGGGACCTCCAATTTTGTCCCGGACCGGTTCGGACAAAATCGGAGGCCCCCCGGACCGGATCGAGTCCGATCCCGATCCAAAAATCGGAAATTTTTGGATCGGCCGCCATTTTTTTCCCCATAGACTTGCATTGCAATGCAAGTCTATGAGGAAAAAATGGCGGCGGGTGGGTAAGGGGGGGCCTAACTCCCTCCCCCCCCCCGGGGCCGTCCGCTGTGGACGGCCCCGGCAGGTAAGCCCCCTCCCCCGCGCTCCCTACCCCCCCTGGGGCCGCCTGCTTCCATCCGCTGGCGCCCGCGGGCGCCAGCGGATAGAAGCGGACGGCTCCGGGGGGGGGGTAAGCCCCCTTCCCCGCCACTTACCTTCTCGGCACGTCCGGCGCCGGCGGCTACTACCAGCGGGCTCCGCGGCCTACTCTCGAGTAGCGCGCCGGGTGATGACATCACCCGGCGCGCCACCCTGGAGCAGGCCGCGGAGCCTGCTGGTAGTAGTAGGCGCCGGCGCCGGACGGGAGCCGCCGGGCCGGGCAGGTAAGGGCCCCCCTCCCCCCTCCCCCCTCCGCGCGCCCCCTCCTCCCCTCCACGCACCCCCTCCTTACCTTTCCGGCCCGGCGGCTCCCGTCCGGCGCCGGCGCCTACTACTTCCAGCAGGCTCCGCGGCCTGCTCTAGAGTAGTGCGCCGGGTGATGACATCACCCGGCGCGCCATCCTAGAGCAGGCCGCGGAGCCTGCTGGGAATAGTAGGCGCCGGCGCCGGACGGGAGCCGCCGGGCCGGAAAGGTAAGGGCCCCCCTCCCCCCTCCGCGCGCCCCCTCCTCCCCTCCACGCACCCCCTCCTTACCTTTCCGGCCCGGCGGCTCCCGTCCGGCGCCGGCGCCTACTACTTCCAGCAGGCTCCGCGGCCTGCTCTAGAGTAGCGCGCCGGGTGATGACATCACCCGGCGCGCCATCCTAGAGCAGGCCGCGGAGCCTGCTGGGAATAGTAGGCGCCGGCGCCGGACGGGAGCCGCCGGGCCGGAAAGGTAAGGGCCCCCCTCCCCCCTCCTCACGCCCCCTCCTCCCCTCCACGCACCCCCTCCTTACCTTTCCGGCCCGGCGTCTCCCGTCCGGCGCCGGCGCCTACTACTACCAGCAGGCTCCGCGGCCTGCTCTAGAGTAGCGCGCCGGGTGATGACATCACCCGGCGCGCCACCCTAGAGCAGGCCGCGGAGCCTGCTGGGAATAGTAGGCGCCGGCGCCGGACGGGAGCCGCCGGGCCGGAAAGGTAAGGGCCCCCCTCCCCCCTCCCCCCTCCGCGCGCCCCCTCCTCCCCTCCACGCACCCCCTCCTTACCTTCCCGGCCCGGTGGCTCCCGTCCGGCGCCGGCGCCTACTACTACCAGCAGGCTCCGCGGCCTGCTCTAGAGTAGCGCGCCGGGTGATGACATCACCCGGCGCGCCACCCTAGAGCAGGCCGCGGAGCCTGCTAGTAGTAGTAGGCGCCGGCGCCGGACGGGAGCCACCGGGCCGAGAAGGTAAGTGCCCCCCTCCTCCCCCCCCCGCTGTCCACTTTCATCGGCGGGTGCCCGCTGGCGCCCGCCAATGGAAGCGGCGGTGGGCGCCAGTGGGCGCCCGCCGATCCGCCGATCCGCCGAACCGGTTCGGAGCTTTTTCGGACCGGTTCGGATTGGATCGGCCGATCCAGCTGCGGGATCGGAAATCGGATAATTTATCCGATTTCCCACTGGACCGGACTCGGATCGTGGATCGGGTCCGATCCAGTGCACATCCCTAATACAAATGACTCTGGTTGAAATTCCCTTTTCTCTGCAACTGTTAAAGTTACAGGAGCCCTGTCCTCCTTTTCATATGGACAGCCTATTTGAACTAACCAGCTGTTGCAGAGGCAAACTTTGGAATGGTTTGCCAAAGCTTCCCCCTCCTCAAAAGAAGAAGAAGAAGAAGAAGAAGAAGAAGAAGAAGAAGAAGAAAAGAAAGTAACAGTTTGGCCATTGTGGTACCAGGTTCAGCTTTGCATTTCGTTGTCCCCTTTGGTAGTGGCATCTTTGCCTTTGGACAAGCATAGCTGAAAGTAATGGCTGTGGCAGGGAGCAATCATAACTTCCTTCTTCAGAACTGTAGCCTAGAAATGAGTTGCAATGACAGCCTGTAGGCTGCAACCCTATCATGCCCACTTGCCTGAGGGTAAGCCCTGCATCAGTACCTCCACCTCGAACATAGATGAAAAGGTGGGAATATATATGAAATAAATAGTTGTGTTTAAGCATTCGATACTGGATGCTCAAGAGTCGCTTCATAAATTATGTTTGATGGTTGAAAACTGTTTCCTGAATACCTGGAGAAATACATACAAGGAGAAAAGCAGGCAGGCTGCAGGAGAGATAGCAGAGGTTCAACAGAACGTTCATGATGTACAAGTCAGTATGGTGGCATTAGTACCAATTAGGAGGAGGAATTGACCAGTATTATTTTACTCCAAGAAGAAGAAGGAAGGAAGAAAAAGAAATAACTGGATTCCTAGATTATGACCTGGTTTCTGGTTGTCCTTTGGGACATTGCAAGGGCACACAACCTCATCTTGAAAGGTTGCTGCAAAACTACAACCCAACCCCAGAACAAATTACAAGCACTGAGGACAAATTCCCAATCTCAGAGAGATTATTCTTTTGATGAAATGAAACAATACACGACAGAGGACAATAGTTCAGCATGGGAAAGAGAGCAAAATATATTATTTAATAGAGCATTTGATTGGGCTGTCCTTAGGTGCTCTGTATATGGATGGGAGAATTAGACAGTACAGATTGGAGGTTTGTTATGAAGATTTGTTCCTTTCCTCATTTTGTTCTGGAGCCGCCGCCTTCCCCCTCCCACTTTCCAATACCCCTAGTATAGTAAGACAAAGATATGCCAGCTCAAGACTCATCAAAAATGGGGCATACTAGATCTCCTCAGTCAAATGCCCCAGAGCCTAATTAGTTAGCTGTGCTCTACAGATGGTATTAATTAAAAAGAGGACACTACATTGATCAAGGCTACAATAGTTCCTTGGATTGAAGCTGCGTTTATCAGGGCCCTCCTCCTGCCTGCTGTTTGCTGAGCTGTGTTGCTCTCTAGGGCCTGCCAACAAGTTTTCTGGGTTATTTTGCATGCAGATTCTGTTTGGTGGAGTCTGTTCAGGTCAATGGGAAATTGTCCCATCAGTATGAGCTGGATGTCCGTGTTCATGGATTCGAGGCCATTATCATCCTTCATGTATAAAAAAATACACCACAGAACAAATAGCCCTGCTCCTTTCTAATTTTTATAAACGCTGCTACTTTTTTTTAAGTGAATTCTATCCACGATTTCATCACATATCATAGCATTTGTACATGAAAATGTTTCTGAGGTAACATAGCATTCCAGATAAGGATCCTGGAGAAATTCAAGATGGACTAAAATGAGTTCAGATTTCTAAGAATCCAACCTATAGAATCCACTGTGGACTGGCCTCCTCAGACTGTGCAGACTGCATGGACTTTCAGATCTTTTAAAAAATATATTATTTTCCCAAAATATATGCAAATCTATTTGTAGGAAAATACTGTCGTTTTTACTGAGACATATATCTTCCTGAAAAATACATGGGGGAGAAGTTGAATGGAATGGGGGACAATACACTTACATACTATCAATAGGTATGTAAATTGTTGCGAACACTCTTGCGGAATTATTTGCTTATTTTTCCACATAACGGGGCGGGGGGGGGGGATGTGAATCTGTCTGTGAACAGATGCCGGAATGAACAATGCTGCCCAATCTTCAAAACATATATGACATGAATTTCACAAAATCCCCACCCCCACCCCACCCGAATCCAGAGCCGTGGAACCTAAGAACTGTCTTGCTGAGTAAGGCCAAGAACAATTCAGTTCAATCCTATACATCTCTGTTTGTAGCTCTTACACTACAAACTGATACACACTTTCCGGGGATTAAGTCTGATTGAATTTAAGGGGACTTACTTCTGAGTAGATGGGTATAGGATTGCACTCTTATACACATCTACCTGGGAGTAAGTCTCATTTAACTTAGTGGGGCTTACTTCATAGGAAGATAGGAAGCTGCCTTATACTGAGTTAGACCATTGGTCCATCTAACCCAGTAGTGTCGACACTGAGGGGATCATCAGGTGAGTGTTTTATAGTGTGCTCATTACCAGGGCCATGCAGAGGGGCAGGCCAGTGAGGCCAGTTGGCCCGAGGCCCATAATTTTGAGGGGGCACTCCAACGAGGAGGTCCCCCCCAGCTTCCGCTACTGCTTCCGTAGTGTAAGCGGCCCATCGAGAAGCGAGGAGCCTGCCTTGCGGAAACAGCGCAGAAGCTGTCCATCATGAAATTCTGAATGTGAAGAAGTGATGACTTACATCTTGAATAAAAGTGCTTCCCATTACCATTTTTTATAAATCGTTCTAGTTCATATATGTATTTAGCACTGAATAAGTGCCACTGATTAAAAAATACTTAATGAGCAGTTTGAAATGGGGGGCACACACTTCCCATCTGACCTGGGCATATTACCAGCTCTGTGTGGCCCTGCTTGTTACTGGGCATTCTTGGGGTTTTGCAGATCTTATTCACGATGCCATCCACCTCCCATGCATCTCCCGGTTTTGCTGGCCTTCTTCCCTTGACAAAAAAAGACACGTTAAGTCCGATTTATTTTTAAAAACGGAACTTGCTGCCATCTCCTGTTGTGTGCAGGAGAAGTGGCAAGATAAAAACGCCCACTGAATGGGCCACGTGGTCATTGTTTACTTCCTCTTTCTTCTCAGTTGAGAAAGAGAAGTATTGTGTGACACAAGCGGGGGTGGAGAAGAGACAGTAAGGAACCGTGATCCCTCCCCCCTGTCTGATGAAGCTCTGATGGGCAGTGGCTCTTCTGGGTTTCAGCAGTTTTTCCAGTCCTACCTGGAGATGGTGGAGACTGAATCTGGGACCTCATTGACTTGGTTTCAAACATGGTGCCATTAATTAGGCTTCTTTTGGATAAAAATAAAGACTTTTAAGATATGTGTTTGGATGTTTGTTCTTCAGCGACTACATGAAATGAGAAAGAAACTGATAATTTTTATTTTGGGAATTTTATTTGATTAGAAAATCCTAATAAAAAAGAGAGAATGGGGGACCCTTCCCAATTCATCAGATCCAACCAATCCCCTGCACTGTGATAAAATTAATTAGATAAACCATCTCCCATTTGCAAACTTTTAAAAAAATCTGTAGTAAATTAGATTCTATTGTCTCCACAAGCAATCTATTCAATGGCCAATTGTAAGTCTTCTGAAAGATGCTATTTTTCAAGGAAGGCAAGAAGAGAATCTCAGAATCCCGATGTTTCTCAGTTACATTTCCAGTAGAGTTTTTTTAAAAAACATTTTTTTTGTGCCTAAAAATTTGGTTTCGCCCTGATTTGTATACAACATTAGATAAAGTGAACAGACAGGATCCCCTGTTTTGATATTACTATGCGTTGTGGTTTTACAGCCCGCAGTTATCACTTTAATTACATGAGTTCCAGTCTAGAAACTGAGAAACATCGGGATTCCAGGTTGCAACATGAGTGACGACAGAATCATTGCTCCAATTGACTCCTAGTCGGACAGCTATCACCTACGTAATTAAGTAATTAAGATAAATAACAGCTGGCTGACATTGCGGAGTTTAAACTGTATTTCTTGCAGTAAAGGCAGTCTTTGAGACAATGATACAGCAGAAAATAACTCATGATTTTCGAACCTAACGGATTTACAGGTTAGTCTAGGGTGTTTTTTGCTCAGAAACCGGGTCAACAGAGAACGAAGTGCAAGTTTAAAAATAGGTTTCATTGAACTGTGGAAGTTGGCGCATGAACGGTAAACCTATGGACAGTTTAGGCATGTAGTCATTTATGAATACAAGGACAGAAAAGCATTCAAGATATTTAAGGGAAGCCCTCTGACAAACACTGATTTGAGCAAGACAAGTTGTAGATGTAATCCAAGTGTAATTATGAGTGTTGTTCAGCATGTTTATCATTATTAATTTTATTTGTAGTTTTATGGATTGTAAAATAATTTTGTATTCCATTGAGATTTCTGACAGACCGTGTTATTTGTTTGCAGCTCCTGCCAAAGGACCTTAGGGCCAGAAAAGTTGAGCTTTTGTATAAGTCGGTCTATTCTTCCTAAAGAGACAAATCACCTTTTTTAATGTGGATATAAGCATTAAATATTTTTGACTCCATTTAACACCAGAGTTTGTACTCCTCTCTTGCTTCATCCTGCTTGCTGGTGGTTTTTTTTTTTTTTTTTTGCCCTTTTCCACTTTTAAAAGATAAATTACCCAGTACATGATATGCACTAAAATTCAGGTGAAATCAGACACTTTTGAAAATGAATGACTATGCAATCATAATAGCCCCATAGAGATTAAAAATCTGTTTTCAAGATGTACCACTTTCATATGTATTAGAGTGATTATGTGATATTCGTTTGGCTTTAAGAATCCAGATTATACATGTGTGTTAACAAGAGAAAGGCTTACAGTTTATCATGATAACAAGCACTTGAAAAGTGTGGCTTGATCACACTTTATCACCAATATCAAGCTCTTAAAAACAATAGCTGTCTTGGAGTCATGCAGGTTGGAAAACTATTATTATTTATTTGCCCATTTCCCTTTGTAATAAAGCTAACACCAGGCTACAAAAGGATGTATAGTTGTTGCTTCTATTAGTAGTAGGTTGACAATGTGACGGAAGTAGTAGCTATTGTGTCAGAATTTTATTGCAGATTTCTTCTGATTGCTCTAATCTGTACTTATGGAGAAAAATACCCTTTCGACAAATCAAAAGGCGAGCAGAAGAGAGTGATTTCCAAAAAAAAGAGAAAGGCAGCTCCCTAATATCAGATTAACAGATTGATCATGTGCTATGCCCAGAGGCATTCCAGATCTATGAGCGTAAGTGCCTATATAGCTCACAAAGTAGCCAGATGTTGTTGCAGCAGCCTTCCAAAGCTTGGCATCTGGGGCCCAGCATGCCTGAAGAAAGGTCTCAGGTGCTAACCCCATTGTTGAAGTAGGTACAGAAGGAGAGCGAAGTGGCAGATGAGGGAATGGATTCCTTGGAATAGTTACATCTGAAATTGTACCTTCAGTAAAATATAAGCTTTCTTTAACTAGAAATGGGAAACCAACAAAATAAATGTTATTGTTATAAAATAATCCTTGGCAAATGTAGGTGTGTGTGTGCGTGCAATTAAGCAGGTTAAAGGCAGTAGAGAAAGAGGTATGCATATCTTGTTGGCACTCCAATATTTTGCAGAGATGGCTCTATATCTCAAAAAGGGTTTCATGGTGAATGCTGGTATAGCCTGGTAGGAAAGGGTGTACCGTATGGCCCTTCCACCATAGAGCATCAACACACAGGGGAAAATCACGTTTGCTTACCATGGCTTAGGCTGACCAGATAAAATCCAGGTCAGGGCTCATGTAACTTTAACAGTTGTAGAGAACAGGGAATTTCAGCCAGTGTTATTTGTATGCAATTAGTTCCTGGTCAAATTCCTTCTTCATCACAACAGTTAAAGGTGTATGCACTATACTAGAGTGACCATATACAAAAGAAGGCAGGGCCCCTCTGCCAGCGCATTTGTCCCTCATTACTTCCTCTTTTGAAAGAGGAAGTAAGCAACTAGCACATGGCCCATTCAGTGGGCCGTTTTGATTGCACTGTTTCTCCTGCACACGGCAGGAGATAGCGGCAACTTCCGCCTTTAAAATAAGTCTGACTTAGTAGGGTGTTTTTTGTGGTGCAAAGGAGGCTAGAAGGGGCGGGAGGTGTGCGGGTAGGGCAGACGACATCGTGAGAGGCACCCACGAAAATCTGTGAGTGCCCAGCAATGAGCGTGCAATAAAACACTCATTTGATGGAGCTGATATATAGAAGTTCTTTCAGCCCAAAGGCCAAAGGCCATTTCAGAGGAGCTCTCAGGGGCTGCATTCCAGTGGTGGGCTCAGCCAAAGGTAAAAGGGTGGGGCCATAAACCAAAAAATACAGAAATGTATTTCAGTTTAAAGCTGTTACTGCCAAGAACTAATCTTTAGGAGAAGCATTTCAGCTTTTTAGAATGGAAAGAAAACCCTGCATATAAGCCTAATGATTGGTTGTTTGGGGAAAAGGCATTCTTGGGAATGGAGTGGGCAGGATTAGAACTGCTGGAGGTCAGATTGGAGCCGGATGTTCTGCAATCCTGATGTTGAGAAACAACAATGTGATGTAGGGTGATCAGATAAAATCCAGGTCAGGGCTCATGTAACTTTAACAGTTGTAGAGAAAAGGGAATTTCAGCCTTTTCTCTACAACTGTTAAAGTTACATGAGCCCTGACCTGGATTTTATCTGGTCAGCCTAATGTAATGTGACATTGATCAGGCTCAGGGTTTCTCCAGCCCCAAGCCTAAGGAATTGGGCTTGGGTGGGGAAACATGGAGAATAATGATGTGGCTTCCTGCTGTTTATTTTTCTATATATTATCAGGGGAGAGATGAAGGGCTCCATATTTAGGGTTATGGCACTCTCGTAGTCTGTCCGTTCCGCTTTTGGTGCTCTGGACTCGCATGGCGTTGTCTTTGTCCTGCACTATTCTGACTTTTTTCCTCCGTTCCCGCAGCTTATTTTGCACCTGAGAAAGTCCGTTTTATCTTGGACGTTAGGCTGACCACATGAAAAGGAGGACAGGGCTCATGTAACTTTAGGGTGACCAGATTTTGAGAACCAAAATCCCGGTCCCCCCCCCGCCACCCCACCCACCCAAAACAACCCCCCACTGCGCGCCCGCGCAGCCCCGCGCAGCCCTGCCCCGCGCCGCCCGCATGCCCGCCCCACGCCGCGCCGCCCCCCCCCCCTGCCCGTATGCCTCGTGCCGCCTGCCCGCCCGCCCCCCCCGCCCGCATGCCTCGCGCAATAAAAACCCAAATGTAAACCGGTAAATCCATTTCTGTGTTTGGGGCTGTGTCATGAAGGCCGTGCTTTTAATCGGCCAGGGCAGTTGTACAACTTACTTCCCCCTTTTCATCTTTGGACACGTTAGGAGTTGGAAGGAAGGTTTCATTGCTCCAACTCCCTCTTTTTTTTTGGCTTCCTTCCTTGTTTTGCTGAACCCCAATGCTAGGCTGACCATATGAAAAGGAGGACAGGGCTCATATAACTTTAACAGTTGTAGAGAAAAGGGAATTTCAGCCAGTATCATTTGTATGCAATTAGTTCCTGGTGAAATTCCCTCTTCATCACAACAGTTAAAGGTGCAGGGGCCCTGCCTTCTTTTGTATATGGTCACTCTAGTATAGTGCCTGCACCTTTAACTGTTGTGATGAAGAGGGAATTTCACCAGGAACTAATTGCATACAAATGACACTGGCTGAAATTCCCTTTTCTCTACAACTGTTAAAGTTATATGAGCCCTGTCCTCCTTTTCATATGGTCAGCCTACCCTATGCTGTTGAAATCACAGAACTTCAACCTGGTGCCTATCCACCTTAACCTTTCAAACGACTCTGATCCTTCCTCATACATAAATTTCTGTCGCTTCCATCACCGCTCCGCCTGCCTTATAAATCTTCCTAGTGGTTCTCTTCCGTTTTGTGTCATTATTCTTCCTCCTATATTGTCCTATATTATCCTATATTATATTATCCTATAGGGCTGGAGAAAACATTTCCTGGTGATAGTGAATTTCCTGTTCTAGTTCCTTTTACTGCCTGAAATCTTCTTCGGCAAAGCAGTTTAATACAAAATCAAGCCCACAGGATGTTTCCAAGGAGACCCGATTTGCAAGACAAAAGGCTATCCTTTCCAGTGAGTCATGACTAGAAAGAACTCAGGAGCTAACTTTCTATCTGACAGGAAGAGACTGCGATGTAACTGAAGAAAAATGGAGCTATGGGGGGGGGGTGCGTGTGCAAATGTAGTATGACTTGGATGTAAATACAGTTGAAGTCAATGGGATTTACTTTGGAGTAAGGGAACCAGCCATCTCTATTTTATGAACAGGAGAAGCTCAACTTCGCACGATCAAAGGAAAGGAAAAGTGATCTTTCACAAATGCAAAGAGGTGGAAGAGCGCACTGGTGAACTATTAGGCTGACCAGATAAAATCCAGGTCAGGGCTCATGTAACTTTAACAGTTGTAGAGAAAAGGGAATTTCAGTCAGTGTCATTTCTATGCAATTAGTTCCTGGTGAAATTCCCTCTTCATCACAACAGTTAAAGGTGCAGGCACTATACTAGAGTGACCATATACAAAAGAAGGCAGGGCCCCTGTAACTTTAACAGTTGTGATGAAGAGGGAATTTCACCAGGACCTAATTGCATACAAATGACACTGGCTGAAATTCCGTTTTCTCTACAACTGTTAAAGTTACATGAGCCCTGACCTGGATTTTATCTGGTCCCCCTATGAACTATCAGCAAAAGGTTTAAAGAGCAGGGAAATTTTAAAAAAATCTGTAAAAATCAAGGGACGAACTGATCTGATTCAAACTTGGCATGCCGAAAGCTCTACTTTAGAGCTCTCAAGATCCCAAGTTTCATCTCTTTAGCTTTAAGAATTACACAGATGTAAGCATTTTTGTACATCCTAATAGGAGCTCCAATGCGCGAGGGAGGGAGGCTGCTGTGTCCATCAAAATGTCCGTCAATGACAAGGACCAATGAACTGGAGGGAGAAGGGGCGGGGCGGGGCGGGGTTGGGCAGGCACAACAGCAGCGGAGAGAAAAAACAGAGTTCACGGGTATAGCTACCATAGTGAAAGGGAGGAGCGCTTGCAGCGGTTCTGAAATGGAGGTAAAAAAAAAACTGGGGTGGGGGGGAATTGGTGTGATGGAGCCCGAAGGCAGGGCAGGACCAGCCCTACCATTAGACAGAGGTCCCCTCTACAAGGATTCGCTTTTGCGCCCGGTTAGGTGATTATGCGCATAATCGCTGAAGCACATTTACACCTAATACCTCTGCACAAGAGGCGGCGAGAGGCGGCAAAGCGCATTAACGGATGACCAAAATGCGCTTTACAAGTAGTTAATGCGCATAAGCGCTTGTTCACATAGTCAAAATGCGCTTTAACGGCCGGAGCAAAATAAAACTCGCGATTTAACGCGCATTCGATAATGCGCATAATCGGAGAGATAACGCGCCTCTACGCCCGATTTGCGCTCCGTTCTTGTAGAGGTAATTTTTTTTAAGTGCCTTGAAAGAGCTTTAAACCTCTCTTGTAGAGGCAGCCAGAGTGAGGCAACTGCCTCAGGTGGCAGAAGTTGGCAGGCAGCAGCAACAGCCCTCAGATGTTCCCTCTGAGCATTCTCCTCCTTTGGAGGACAAATTGAGTGTGCTACACAGCCTGTCATGCACTCCCTAAACTGGATGGCTGCCCTCAGGTGTGGGGAAGATGCTATCTCCTCACCACTGTTGAAGGAAGATTCTGCTTCTAAAGGTGGAATGGGGAGAGGGTGTCAGGTATAAGTCTTCAACAAGGCCGGAGGCCTTGTTGAATGTAGGTAGATTTATCAGGAATAGTTTTAGAATGTCAGTGTCTTTGCAAGCTTATCTCTGGTCCCCTCTACAAGAATTCAGTTTGACTCCCGGTTGTCCGATTATGCGCATCTTCCCGCAATCGCTTTTACGCCTAATCCCTATACACGGGAGGCGGTGAAACGCATTAACGGTTGTATGAAACGTGTTTTAAAGGTGTTTAATGTAGAGAATTGCTTGTTTACATGGCCAAAATGTGCTTCAACTCCCACGGCAAATTAAAACTCGCTATTAAATGCGCATTCGATAATGCGCATAATCGGACAGAAAAAGCGCCTCAACCCCTGATTTGTGCTCCGTTCATGTGGAGGTAAAATCGGTAATGCGCTTTGAAAGAGCTTTAAATCTCTCTTGTAGAGGCACCCTCTGTCAGAATTTCTCATGGGAGTATCTCTCTCACGCCCTGTCGTGGCCTTGCAGCTGTAATAGGTTTCCCTGGGAACCTGGATATGGTGGAAAGGTGGGGGGGCACTGTTTGAAGGTGTCACTCAGGTTGCAGCATCATCTTAGTGGGTGAAGCAGTCCTGCCCTGTTGTTGGAACATGGTCATGGTTTACAGATCAGAGAACCTGTTTGTCAAGAGGCTTTGAACAAGCTTTTATAACCTGGAGAGAAAGCTGAAGAGCTTTTGCTAGGTTTCATCTTTCAGCGCAAAGCCTGAAATCCCTCCTGTTTGGATTCCATCTCCGTTTGGGACTTCGAAAGCACTCTGCACATGGACTCGCTCCTATTGGGACTTTGGATTTCCAAGGACAGTGCCATGAAAAGTACTGTGAAGCTTTTCATAGACTTGATCTTGCATTTGCTATGGATTGTGTGTGTGTGTGTGGCCTGACTCAGGTGGCAGGGAGTTGCCAGTGCTAAGTAGAAGCATGGGACTCCTGTGCCTGAGATTGTACCTTCCCTGGTCAGTTTAGCGTACAGCAGGCTGGGTGGGACTGTTGGATATCTTCCCTGCTGGACTCAGGTGGCAAAGAGCTCCCCCAGAGCAGGGGAACTCTTATAGCCAAGATTGATACCCACCCTGTGAACTTGTTTAGGCTTTGGTCCCTGAGTTACCAGCGTATGCGGTGTCTGGAGAAGCTCCCTTGGGATGGTTAGCTCAGCCTTTCAAGAATCCCCCCTCCCGTGTGATTGCTTAAGGGATTGTATCAGGAATGGAGCCTAAAGTTTTCTGACCATCATTCAGCTATGGTTTGGAGTGTGTTAGCCTGTTACCATGAGATTTCCTCATTAAAAAGAAGTCTCGCTGAAGTGAGTGTCTCATGTCAATTTGCCAGCACTTGTGAATGCCAGAGGGAACGGGCATGCACATGACAGAGGGAGCCATTTTGCCCTTTGCCTCAAGCTATCTCTGACGCAGGGGTTTGCTTATGCTTCAGTAGCTACCACATCTATCATCTAGCTCAGGTTGGGGAACCTGTGGCTCGAGGAGCACATGCAGACCTTGGCCTAGTTTCAAGCCCCGCCCACTCTTCAAATGCCAATCACTTTCACCACAGGCCCCAACCACTTTGGGCTCATGTACCGCCCACTGCTGGAATGTGGCCCCTGATGGGCTTTGATGTAGGCTGAAGGAAAAAGGTTCCTCATCCCTGAACTAGCTCCAGTCCAGAAGGCTGAGTCCTAAGCCAGCAAACCCACAGTTCAAACCACACCTTTGCCATTAGTGAGGCCTTAGGCAAATCATGATCTCTCAGCTTCAAGTCTCCCATTCACAATATGTGGTTATTAATGCCAACCTACGTTACAGGGTTGTTGTAATGATTACTGAAATGAAGTTATGAGAAGGGTATTCTAAAGTGAAATGGTTAGTATCCTTACTGGCAGTGGGACCAGAAAGGTTAAAAAAATGCTGGAGAGATAGTGAGCTTCTTGCACACTTGTGATTGACCACTCACAGAAGTCTGTGGGTCTTTTACATGACATTGTCAACCTCCAGGACATCTCCCACCCCACCCCCATGTAACCTCACTTTTTGAAAGATTGGAGATAATGCAGTAATTAAAATTATCCACAGTATGTAAAGCCGGCATTGCACTATAATTATATAGCCATGCCGGTGTTTCATTGAATATAACAGAACATTGCCAAGAGGGGAAGTTTTCAATTCTAAATCATGTGTTCTTCATCTAAAGCAGTAAACCCAGAAAGACTCCAGAAGAAAGTCCGGTAAAAGTGTGGGGTTTTTCTTTAATGTAGTGTCAGACATTTGCCTTCTTTGTTTTCCACTAAGCTAGCCCAGTTCTGCTTCTTGGCATCGAAATATGACATTAGGCAATGCACCACCATGATACCCTCATCTCCTAAAACATACATTATTAACATGGCATGACTTACCATCTTTCTTTCCTTCAGCAACCCGGGCCACTGCAATTTGCCAGAATCCCGTCATGTGGGGGGGGGGGGTCACAGGTGGACAGTTTCTGTGACACCATGAATATTGAGCAGCACAATCTCTCCCCACCCACCCAGGCCCCATTGCGAAACTAGGAGCAGAACATGCAGAGATGAGATTTGTGTCAGGAGATACGGCTGACTGGCCTCAAGGCAAAGAGCAGTGTTTTGAGTTTCTTGCCCAGGAGTCCATATAGCTAAATCTCACCTTGAAACTTTAGCAGGGCATGTTGTGGAGGAAGTAGACCTTTTCAGGAAGTTGGTTTGGGACTAGTTAGCTTTAATCCTGTGTATAACCCCACTTTGCAGGCTAAGAACTCCTTCTACTACACACACCATTCAGCCTTAAAAATGAGGCCCTTATTATGAAGGGCAGCAGAGAGAGAGAGAGAGAGAGAGAGAGAGAGAGAACAAGCAGGGCTTTTCCTTTTGAATCAGAGGTACTCCCATTCCAAACTGGGTTTCACTCTATGGACTGGGGTTTGTAGGACATTTCTACAAATGCTGCAAGGTAATAGCTGTGTGTTTGGAGAAGCTTTTGCCTTGAAATGGAAGAAGGGTGCCGATCCACTAGGGTTGTTATTTATGTATTGCCAATAAAGAAGAAATTCATCACCAAAAAGAGGACACCAATTTACATAACATTTGCATACGTTAATTTACATGTATAGGTGCACATAATTAGGGTGACCAGACGTCTGGATCCCCCCGGACATGCCCGGAAAAGGGGGCCAAATTTGAGTCCGGGGGGAAATTTCAAAATATCCCCCAAAGTCCGGAAAATTGGGCCTCTCCCGTGCCATCCGGGCCTTGATCTTGGCTAGCGCGATTGTGCTGGCCAAGAACAAGGCCCAGATCGGCCGGGGAAGAGGCTGGAACGACGCACACCCACACTTCCGGGTGCGCGTCATTCCAGCCTCCTCCCCTCCGACATCCGGGCCTTGTTCTTGGCTAGCGCGATTGCGCTGGCCAAGAACAAGGCCCAGACCGGCCGGGGAAGAGGCTGGAATGACGCACACCCACACTTCCGGGTGTGCATCGTTCCAGCCTCCTCCCCTCCGACATCCGGGCCTTGTTCTTGGCTAGCGCGATTGCGCTGGCCAAGAACAAGGCCCAGATCGGCCGGGGAAGAGGCTGGAACGACGCACACCCATACTTCCGGGTGCGCGTCGTTCCAGCCTCCTCCCCTCCGACATCCGGGCCTTGTTCTTGGCTAGCGCGATTGCGCTGGCCAAGAACAAGGCCCAGATCGGCCGGGGAAGAGGCTGGAACGACGCACACCCGCACTTCCGGGTGTGCGTCGTTCCAGCCTCCTCCCCTCCGACATCCGGGCCTTGTTCTTGGCCAGCGCGATTGCGCTGGCCAAGAACAAGGCCCAGATTGGCGAGGGAAGAGGCCGGAATGACGCGCGCCGGCACTTCCGGGTGCGTGTTGTTCCGGCCTCCTCCCCTCCGCCATCCGGGCCTTGTTCTTGGCTAGTGCGGAGGCAAGAGGCCGTGCGGAAGAAGGCCGATCTCTCCTGCCTCTTCTGCGCCACCTCCGGCCTCCTCGGGGCTTGTCACCAGGGCGACCAGCTCCGAGGAGGCCAGAGGCAGCGCGGGAGAGGGCCGATCTCTCTCGCCTCTTCTGCACCGCCTCCGGCCTCTTTGGGGCTCGTCGCAGCAGCAAAGAAGAAAGACAAGGAAGATGTTTGGCGGGGAGGAGAGCAGAGGTAGAAAAAAGAAGAGCAGAAGAGTGACAAGAGAGAAGAGAAACCGAAGCAGCACCCATCACCAGCAGCGGAGTGGCAGGATCAGCACCAGAAGCCAATGGAAAAGCAGTGGCAGTAAGTATGACCAGCAGCGTGGGCCAGCATCAGGGCAAAGAAGGTACATGGTGGTGGAAGGCCTTGTGGATTATTATTTTGTCTTTGGTGGGGGGTGGGGTGGATTTTTATTCCTCCCCCTTAAGTGTTTGTGGGGAGGTTTTTTTATTGTCCTGGAGAAGGTGTGGGTTTTTTCCCCTTTGGGTGAGTGTGCAGTGGTGTGTGGATTTAAATTTTTATTGCCTTTGGTAAGCATGTGTGAGGTGTGTGTGTATTATTATTATTTTACCTTGGGTGTGTGGGTGTGTGTGAATGATTTTTTATTTTTGCCTTAAGTGGATTCCCCATCATTAACACCACCATTGGTTTGTTCCTGTAATAAAAAGAAATGTGGCTCCAAAACTGCTTTTGTGTTGATGCTGATGCAAATGTTGTTGATTATTTTTATACTACATGCAAAGGGGTACACGCTCTTACAACTGTCAGCTCCGTTCCAAATATTGCTTTTCTGTATGGCTTTGAGATTCTGATTATTTTACAGTGTGGCTTTGTGTATTTACCATCCCTCCACCTGGTGAAAGGTTAGCAGTTAAAGTTGCAGGAGCCCTGCCCTCTTTTGTATCTTGTCATGCTGGGAATTGTCCTGTCCCAGCAAGATAATATGTGAGTGCATAGTGTGGCTTGTCTTTTCTGAGTGTCTGGATCTGCTAGGCTCTGAAAGCATCTTTCTGGAGAGCACCTGTTGGTTATATGATCCACGAGTCCAGGTTCTGTAAATGCATGGTTGTCATTGACAGGAGGGGCTTGCACTTGCTAGTGTAAAGTGAACAGATGTGAAGAGGCTGCAATCCTATATTCATTTATCTGGGAGTAAGCTTTATTGAAATCAATGGGACTTGTACCTGTCATTTCTTTGGGCAGTTTTCTTTGGGTCCCTGATTGGGATTTTTTTTCTCTGCACACTGAGGCCCCCTCCACAAGAATGCGCCTTTGCGCCTGGTTCCGCGATTATGCGCATTATCGCGGAGGCGCATTTACTCACAATCCCTCTGCACGGGAGGCGGCGAGAAGCGGCGAAGCGCATTAAAAGATGCCCAAAAAGCGCTTTCCAGGTAGTTAATGCGCATAATCGCTTGTTCACACAGCGAAAATGCGCTTTAACGGCCGGAGCAAAATAAAAGTCGCTATTTAACGCGCGTTCGAAAATGCGCATTATCGGGGAGATAACGCGCCTGTACGCCCGTTTTGCGCTCCGCTGGTGTGTAGGTAAAATTTATAATGAGCCTTCAAGGCTCATTAAACGCCCCGTGTGGAGGAGGCCTGAGGCAGTGTAAATTCAAGAAATATTTGGATAAAAGGAGGGAAAGATCCTTGTTTAGCTAGCATTGTGATAATGGGCAACTGTTCCAGCCTTTCTTTGTATAGCTACTAACCATGGTCTTGTTTACATGGCTCATGAACCAGAGATATAATGACACATTTTTAGAGTAGTTTCTCACTGATAAACCTGAACTTGAAACAAGGGCCAGATCTACACCAAGTAGGATATAGCGGTATATGGCATGTGTCAATGGGCCCTAGCAGTTGTCAGTGCACTTCAATACTGCTATAAAGCAATAGTGTGGCTCCTGCCTTTTATATACTGCTTTCACAGTGCTATATCCTGCTTGGTGTGGATCTGGCTAAGCTAAGAAGTGCTAGGGAGAAGTGACTGCAAGCCTTTAGTCCATTTTGTTCCATGGCCAATGTTTACAGGGTAATTATATTTTATACTCTTTCTGAATGCTAGGTTGCTAGTTTGTTGTACTAGATTTTACTGCACCTGTTCAGTGGTAGCAGTATGCTGAATCTGTGAGTATGGGTGTGAGAAAGGTGATGGAGAAAGAGTGTTAAATGTTAGGAAAGGTGAGACTATGGTCATCCAGTGAAGGATTTGCAGTCAGAAAAGATATTTGAGGGAAGGGGAGACTGTATCACACAGAGTATAGCAAAAGCTTCAAAGTACAGCAAAAGCTAAAAAAAGTAGGAGTGAGTGAAGTTAATTTCAGGTACAATGAATGTCTAACTTGTTCTTTATATCAGTGATTTTAACATTAAGATGTTACGTAGAACAGTTTGTCTTAATTGTGTCTGTGAAACCAGAGATGTGATCAAGGCCATGTTCAGGTGGGCACGCCCCCTTGGGGGCTGGGCATGTTGGTGGGCACGCCCCCTTGGGGCGGCCATGTTGTCCTCCTTTTTGGTTTCCAAAATATGGTCACCCTACACATAATCATAACAAATAATAACTATAATTTCAATAGAAATACAATATATCTTATAGTGGAGATATAGGTGTCCTGGTTGCCTGCTCAGACTGCTATGAGGATGCTCACTGTTAATGACTACTTCAAGCTCTCCCTTCTTACAGTTGTTTAATGTTAAAGCAGATTTGGTCTGGACATCTCTTTACATAGAGAACACCTTCAAATATCTATTTATGTTTTATTTATGTTTTGTTTATTTATTGCATTTCTATACCACCCAATAGCTGAAGCTCTCTGGTCAGTTCACAAAAATTAAAACCATCAAATACAATTCAAGGTATAAAACAAACCACAATATAAAAACACAATATAAAAGCAAAAGATAAAAGCACAACCAGGTTAAAACCGAGCCGCTGTTCTCTGCCAGTTGATCAATATAGAGTGGTGTCCTCTGCAAACTAGGACACATGGCCACCCTACTATCTGCCCCACTTCCCCTCATAATCTACACTGGCATTGAGTGGCCCTCTACTTCGAATGAGAGAATTTGTCTAATAGTATATGATGAGAACATATCCAACACAGAAGCATTTATGATTATTTTATTTTTATTCTATAATAAGTATCATCATCATCCTTGCTGCTGTAGAATCTGGACAGAAATTCCATGGATGGAGCAGTCCAGTTTATCAAGCTGGCACACAGACCCTTTGTGAAGCAGACTTGGCAGAAGCGCCTTTCGAACCGTGGCTCTGAGAGAACAATATCAAATCAACGTCTGCATCTCTCAGTGAAGGGCAACATTAGCTCAGCTGTGCCAGCAGTCTGCAGCAGAAGCCGTGAAAAAACTAGCCGTGTTAACGACCAACAACTCCGGTGATCGTCCTGATGAAATTACACTGATCTAATTTGCACGCTGCGAAGAAGACATTTGGCACGGACGGGCTGGACGCGAGCCGGGTTGACATCTTCATCGGAATGAAATGTGCCCTGCAAATGGTGGCATTACATTCCTGATGATTTCCACAAGGCTATAATAGCTGTTCCCATTCTTCCTCCTCCAGCTCGTCAAAGGGATTATTTCAAGAACATGTCTCTTGGCTCGGAAGAACGTCTGCCATTTTGTGGCGCCTCAAGTGTGCTGCTACTGCTGCTGCTGAGCCAGGAAAGCTCAGCTGTAATAAAGTTTGGCACCAACAGCCCACCATATACCTGCCCCACCCTGTGCAGTTTAATTGGCATTCAGTGGGTTGATAAATGGATTGGCTTAATAAGACAATATACTTGACATATGCAGGGCTCTCCTGAGAAATAAGGTTCATTTTTGCACTCTGTGCATCAACATGCTGCAGATACCGATACAGCCACCTCCAACAGCTGTGTTATAAACAATGGCAATGCCTTCTCCGGCGCTGACCAAAGATGCTGCCAACTCTTTTTACACAGTCTAGCCTAACATAATTCTCTCTAGAATTCACTTCATCCGTTCATTTATTCATAGCTTCACAGCAGTCTTCTCCAATGCGGTACCTTCTAGGTGTTTTGGAACACAACTCCCATCATCCCTGACCATTCCCCCAGCTGGCAGGTGCTGATGGGAGATGTAGTCCAAAATATCCGAAGGGCACCAGGTCAGGGAAGGCTGCTTTACGGCACGATGCTTAGCAGATCTACACCAATGTAAAACCCACCAAGGTGTTCAGATTTATTGATTTACGTGATTTATATAGTGGGCTACATTCAATAGAGTTCCCAATAAAAGAAAGAAAACAGAAACAAAATATAGAATCAAAATATTTAAAATCAGAGTATAACAATATATCAGTAAAACTGCAGCTGGTCAGTCAGGGAAGCTTGTTTAAATAAAAATGTCTTCAGTGGGAACAGAAAACAAAACATCAGTGCCTGCCTGATATCAGAAGGTAGGAGGTTCCATAGAAAGGGAGCCAATATGCTGAGGGCTCTACTCTGAGTGGACTCCAAAAGAAACACAGGTCCATCTGGAAACACAGGAGTGTCTCATCTGATGACCTCAATGACCGAGCAGGCTGGTGAGGGAGAAAGCACTCTCTCAAATATGTGAAGCGTTATGGAATTTTATTTTAGTCTCTTGTAAGTGACAGAAATTTACACTGCCCGGTGAACCTCCCCCTACTTTGCATTGCATTTCTAAGAGCGTTGCTAGGAAGCGAAGCCACTCCCTCTTTTAATCAGCTCTGCTGGCTATGCCTGTATGTAACAATCAGCTAGAACAATAGAAAACTCTGGGTTTGGACAAATGGCCCCAGGTGGCACACTGTCAGGTGTAAGACCTATATGAGTAATGGGCCTGAAGGTGGTGTCCAGTTCTCTCTCCAGCATTGTTAAGAGAACTCCCCTTGCAACGTCTGTGCTGTGGCTTACGATAAAAAGCGCTTGGCTTTGAGAACACTACTTGAAGTCATTTTGGTGATTGACCAGTGACAAAGAATTTCACCACAGAAGGAATCCCTATTATTAGGCTCTTGCCTCAGGCTGCAGATGCTGAAGGGTGGGGAATGGTGGTGAGGTGTTGGAGGACAAAGCTGTATGTGCTACTCAACCTGCCCTCTATCCCCTAAACTAGGCTGACCATATGAAAAGGAGGACAGGGCTCATGTAACTTTAACAGTTGTAGAGAAAAGGGAATTTCAGCCCGTGTCATTTGTATGCAATTAGTTCCTGGTGATATTCCCTCATCGTCACAACAGTTAAAGCTGCAGGCACTATACTAGAGTGACCATATACAAAAGAAGGCAGGGCCCCTGCACCTTTAACTGTTGTGATGAAGAGGGAATTTCACCAGGAACTAATTGCATACAAATGGCACCGGCTGAAATTCCCTTTTCTCTACAACTGTTAAAGTTACATGAGCCCTGTCCTCCTTTTCATATGGTCAGCCTACCTAAACTAGCTTGCTACCCTCAACTGCAATGAAGCTGTTCCATTGCCAGTGTTGAAGTAAGATTCAACTGCCAATCCCATCAGCTTCTATATGTAAAATGACAGTGTGGGGTGCCCTTTGCTTCAGGCAGCAAAATATCTTGGGCCAGGCCCTTTATATGTAAGAACCAAGAGTCAGACAACACGCTAAGCCATGGTTAAGCAGCTAACCCCTTTGCAGCAAATAGTTAACATGTTTATACCATGGCTATGTTAGGAATGGTTCACATGACGCAATAAGTCATGGTTCACATGACACGCTAAGCCATAATGTTTAGTCCAAAATGCTTAACCGCTGTGGCTTAGCGTATCATCTGAACAGGGTCATTGGGTTCATGTAACTGAAACTCAGTCCAGACAAGACTGAGATGCTGTTAGTGGAGTATTCTTCTGACCGGATGGAGAGTGTTCCCTCCCTCCTTCCCCGAAGGAGCAGGTTCGTAGCTTGGGGGTTCTCCTGGAAACATATCTGTCACTTGAGGCTCAGGTGGCCTCGGTGGCTTGGAGTGCCTTCTACCAACTCCGGTTGGTGGCCCAGCTACTACCCTATCTGGACAGGGATAACCTGGCTTCAGTTGTCTATGCTCTGGTAACCTCCAAGTTAGATTACTGCAATGCGCTCTACGTTTGGCTGCCTTTGAAGATGGTTCGGAAGCTGCAGCTTGTGCAGAATGCAGCGTCCAGCTTGGTAACAGGGACCAGAAAGTTCAAACATATAAGACCGATTCTGGCCCGCTTGCATTGGCTGCCTGTACATTTCTGAGCCTGATTCAAGGTGCTGGTTTTAACCTGTAAAGCCTTACATGGCTTGGGACCACAATACCTGATGGAATGCCTCTCCCGACATGAACGTACATGTACACTATGCTCAACATCTAAGGTCCTCTTCCTGGTGCCAACAAGGGAGAGGGCCTTCTCTGTGGTGCCCCCCAATTATGGAATTATTTCCCTGATGAGGCCCGCCTGGTGCCAACACTGTTATTTTTTTGGCGCCATGTCAAAACGTTTCTTTTCTCCCAGGCATTTTAACAGCTTAAGTTGAGCTTTTTAACTGAATTTCTGGCCAGGTTTAAAGTTTAAAAAGTTTTAAACAGTAGTTGTTTTTATGGTTTATGGTTTAAAATTTTGTATATCAACTTTTTTATTTTATTTATTTATTTATTTTATTCCATTTATATACCGCCCCATAGCCAAAGCTCTCTGGGCGGTTTACAAAAATTAAAAACATTGAACAATTAAAAAACCGATATACAAAATTTTAAAGCATAAAGCATAAAAACAAGTTAAAATGTTTAATGTTCAATCTTTTAATTTTTGTAAACCGCCCAGAGAGCTTCGGCTATGGGGTGGTATATAAATAATAATAATAATAATAATAATAATAATAGATGAGCATAATGGATAAGGGTGCCAAATAGAGTTCATGTGCACATCAGGAACCCAGGGTGCTTCCAGACAGACAGCTCCTAGCACTACCTATCATAAGGCATTGGGCAGCTAGTCTCTCTTTTCCTTCTTAACCTGTGTGTGTGTGTGTGTGTGTGTATGTGTGTGATAAAAAGGGGCTTAAGAAGCACTGGGAAAACATATGAGGTTTAAGATGGCATGGTCTGGACCCCCCACCCCCCCTGTAAAATTCTTTGTTTGAGGCACGGTGACTGCACAATAAAATCCAGCAGACAATAGTAAGCTAGCAGTTCTAAAAGCAACCCAAAATGAGTGGAAGAGCTTGTTTCCAGAACAGGGCAGATCAGCAGAGCCCACAGAAAGGAATTTTACTGACCCATTTGCTTTAAAAATTGCTAACTCCCCTAGTTGAGTGCTCATCCAGGATGCGTTTTTATTGTGTATATAGATGTTTATAGCCTTAAGAAAACCATGATGCAGTGAGATTTTGAACACTACACATATGGAAACTAATGGTTATGTAGCTTTCAAGACTGTAAAATCCGTAATGCAGCATCCCATCAAACTAATATGCATGCACAAAACCATTCAGGGCCTGTAATTAAAGAGAACAGAATTGTGCTAACAAGACAGGATGAAATATGAAAAGTGGGGGGAGGGGGAGATGCCATAACATAAAAATGTAAGAATGTAAGAAGAGCCCTCCTTGATTAGGCCAAAGACCTAAGTAGTCCAGCATTCTGTATCTCACTGGGGCCAACCACATTCCTATGAGAATCCTACATGCAGGACATATGCACAATTTCTCTTTCCTGCTGTTGTTTCCCAGCAACTGGCAGACAGATGCATACTGCCTCTGATACTGGCAGTAACAAATGGCCATCATGACTAGTAGCCATTGAAAGCCTTATCCTCTATGAATAAAGTTTAAAGTTGGCAGGTGTCACCACATTTTGCAGCAGATTCCACAGTTTAACCACATGCTGGAAATGTTTGGACATCCCTAAATGCTATTATAGCTTTAGGGCACAATCCTATGCATGTTTAGACAGAAAAAAATCCTACAACTCCTAGCATGCCCCATCCAGCCATCCAGCATGTCTGGGGGATGCTGGGAGTTGTAGGATTCCTCCCCCCTGTCTAAACATGCATAGGACTGTGCCCTTAGTATGTGAAGTGCTTTAGAATGCTTGCTTCACAGCAAACCTGTGAGGCAGGTCACAACCTTCCCACTGTACAGAGCGGTAATTGAGAGAACCTGTATTGGTAGGCTGACCAGATAAAATCCAGGTCAGGGCTCATGTAACTTCAACAGTTGTAGAGCAAAGGGAATTTCAGCCAGTGTCATTTGTATGCAATTAGTTCCTGGTGATATTCCCTCTTCATCACAACAGTTAAAGGTGCATGCACTATACTAGAGTGACCATATACAAAAGAAGGCAGGGCCCCTGCAACTTTACCAGTTGTGATGAAGAGGGAATTTCACCAGGAACTAATTGCATACAAATGACACTGGCTGAAATTCCCTTTGCTCTACAACTGTTAAAGTTACATGAGCCCTGACCTGGATTTTATCTGGTCACCCTATGTTTTGGCAAAAGCGATTTGGGCTGCAGTGTGATGTGCAGTTATTTGGAAGTGACCCCCAACAGAAACAGTGGCAAAAACATACAGAGATACAAGTGGCATAATAAGTGAGCAAATACTATGGGTGTCTCTATATTAAGGAGGGAAAAAAACGCATCCTTACCAGGGTTTCTCCGTCTGGTGTCTTTCCCAGTTATGAAAGGCTCCTTTAGATGGTGGTCATGTGATTTTGAATAGAAAACTTCCCCTATCGGGAATGCTATTAAGTTCAATGAAACAGCACCGTCTAGTTGCGGAATTATAGCACTACACCAGCTTTACATGCTGGGATATCCCGCCATTATTTTAAATACAGTATTACCTTCATTTTTTAAAAAAGTGAGACTACGAGGGGAAGTGCAGGAAATGTCCTGGAGGTTGATGAAGTTGTGTAAAGCCCCCCCCCCCCAACTTCTGTGAGTGGTCAATCCTGAGCATATAATAAACCACCCATGTAGAGAAGCTCTAAACACAAATCTCCTGGGGTAAGGATTCTGTCAGCTCTCTGCTTGGCTGCAGCGGTTTATTAGAACATTACTGTGCATAGTGGACCTGATCCCATTTAGACTCAGTATAACAAATCATGAGTATTGTAATGGTTGACTGCATATTTTTTTACTGTGGACAATGCGACTCCCAGATCCTAGAAATAGAACAAAGGCTGGCTGTGTCTGGCTACTGCCAAACAGTGCTCAGGGCTGTTACAAGACCTGCCACTGGCTTCTTGTCCATGAGGTGGAAGAGACCCACGTGCCAAGGCTTCAGATTTTAATTGGGTGCCAGTTTGATGTTTGCAATTCCACTCTGAGGGAAGCCACATCTATGCAAATAAACCCAAGGAAGCTAAACACACAAACACACACACCACGAAATGGTGTGTGACAGTTTCTAATTACTGTGTAAAAAGAACATATGGAAACTTCATTGTCCATTTCATCCCTCAGCATGTACCATCAAGTCAGATTCCTTTTGCTCAATCATTCTCTCTGGAGCTGCTTTTGCATGCATTTGAACGGTGGGGGGGGGGAGAGAGTCCGCAGCTCTGGTGTTTTTATTTCTCAATTCAAACTCAATTATTAGTTCACTCAGAGAATTATTATTTTTAAATTCCACTTAGTTTGGTACCTATTAAGCCATCCTGTTATGCCTCAAAAATGTTTTAATTACTGGATTTCTTTAAGAGCATTTCAGTCCATTATCTGGAGTTCTGATCTAAATAATATGTATATAAACCTCATTCAGATGGACAAAGACATTTTGCTGAAGTAAAACCTGAAAGATTTCAGATTAGAGCAAAACTAGAACATTAAGCAACATCTTGCCCCCAAGGAAACAAAGAAAAACAAGCAAACAAAGAAAAAAAATCAAACAATTTTGAAATATAGATGTAATTCTCTCTCACCCCCTCTCTATAAATAATATGATATTGCATCCTATTTTACGCTTGTGTTAAAGTACATTATGTTGGCATTAGCAACATCTAGTGCAACAGCAAAGGAATTTGCTGGTGAAACGCGTTTCCCTGGAAAATCCATCATGCCAGCAAACACTGCTGGAATTGCACTAGAGGCCGCTTATGCTAGCACAACATAATTTCTGTTAGTGCAAGTGCTGAGCAGGATGATTTTATGTATATATATATATATATATATATATATATATATATTACACACACAGAGAGAGAGAGAGAGAGAGAGAGAGAGAGAGAGAGAGAGAGATTCAGTATTCACAGGTGACAGAGTTTTTTCTAATATTCACATTTAAATACTAATAATGTAGACATTAGGGAATATTGAAAAGGCTGTGTTTGGGTCAATGAAGTGAGGCATACATCAAGGCCCCATTTCTGAGGAGCAAAAAAAAAGCCTCCCAGCTTTTCCTATCATAGCCTCTGGCCACTGAAGCAGAGTCAGTTAATGAATCAGAAAAAAGCTGGTTACCAGATGTCCTGGCTTATTAACACACACAGTGTATTCTGTAATGGCATTCACTGAGCAATCTGTGCTAAAGCAGACTCTTCCTCATAAAAAAAAAAAGCCTCTCAGAAGCCCAGAAGCACCCCCCCCCCCAAAAAAAAAACCCTTTCCCTTGTCTGTGCTTGATTTCATGCAACGGCTGTTGTTTGCTTAAGTTTGTTTAAAATGCTGTCGAGCATTTTGTCTAGTGGATATTATACACACACAGTTGCAAATGCTGAGGAGATCCTTGAGGTGATAGGACGCACAGCATCATTCATCCCAATCCACCTCATTCTGCAGGGAATTCTTTGTGTGTGTATATAAAATATATAGCAAAACTCTGATCCTAAAAAAACTTAAGGGGGCAAAAGGAAATCAATTCTCCCCGATTGGTTTCCCCTGCTGGCAATTTTAATGCCACCCATTGTTCAGCTCGGAAGTCTAATTTTATGTTAATGTCCTGAAAGTTGTCAAATCTTGGCAAAACCTATGCATAAATTACACAGAAAGTAGCTCACAGGAGGGGGAAAAGTAATGACTGTCATGGTTAGCCAAATCCATTAATAGCCTGACAAGCAATAACCCAAGAGTTCTGGTCAACTGCTGCAGACATCTGTGAAACTTTTGCAATTAATTTCAGGGAGGGGATTGGGGAGAGAAGAGGTATCAGCTGCAAAACAATGCAGAAGTGACTGATTACTATGATTGTCTCTGCTGACGAGGGTGAATGGCACAACCTTCATTGGTTGTTGTTGTTGTTGTTGCTGCTGCCATTCAGGGACAGTGTTTCAGATTACAGTAAGGGTGGACAAGATGCTTTATAAAATTTAAAGGTCTCTTGAATATATTCAAGGTTACATTTAAAAACGCAAATCAATTCTGAAAATGAGGGAGGTTACAAAATCAATTTGTGATCTGTCATGGGATTCTGGTGTTCAAAGAACAGTGTTAAAAAACCCACAGTGAGTTGGGAAATGCACAACATCACAACATTGGATAAATAGTACTACACATTACAGATGTGGAAAACTCAACATGGGATGCCATGTTGGTGGCATCCCCATGTTGTTTGTAATGTATCGTTCTACCTCTAGTAACGCTAGAAATTGTATACTCTTTTCATAGAATCATAGACTAGTACAGTTGGAAGGGACTTATAAGGCCATCAAGTCCAACCCCCAGCTCAATGCATGAATCTACCTGAAAGCATACCTGACAGATGGCTGTCCAGCTGCCTCTTGAATGCCTCTAGTGTAGGAGTTCCCACTACCTCCTCAGGTAATTGGTTCCATGTCATACTGCTCTAACAGTCAGGAAGTTTTTCCTGATGTCCAGCCAGAATCTGGCTTCCTGTAACTTGAGCCCATTATTCCGTGTCCTTCACTCTGGGATGACCAAGAAGAGATCCTGGCCCTCCTCTGTGTGACAACCTTTCAAGTATTTGAAGAGTGCTATCTTGTCTCCCCTCAGTCTTCTGCCCAGTTATTTCCGTCGGTTATTTTCCAGACCTCTGATCATCCTCATTGCCCTCCTCTGAACCCCCTCCAGCTTGTCTGCATCCTTCTTGAAGTGTGGTGCCCAGAACTGGATGCAATACTCAAGATGAGGCCTAACCAGTGCTGAATAGAGGGGAACCAGTACCTCACACAATTTGGAAGCTATATTTCTATTAATGCAGCCCAAAATAGAATTTTTATTTTTATTTTTTGCAGCCACATCACACTGTTGGCTCATATTCAGCTTGTGATCTACAACAATTCCAAGATCCTTCTCGCTAGTGGTATTGCTAAGCCAAGTATCCCCCATCTTGTAACTGTGCATTTGGTTTCTTTTTCTTAGGTGCAGAACTCGACATTTATCCCTATTAAATTTCATTCTGTTGTTTTCAGCCCAGCACTCCTGCCTATCAAGATCACTTTGAAGTTTGTTTCTGTCTTCCAGGGCATTAGCTATCCCATGTAATTATGTGTCACCTGCAAATCTGATAAGCATTCCCTGCACCTCCTCATCCAAGTCATTAATAAAAATGTTGAAGAGCGCTGGGCCCAGGAATGAGCCCTTTGGTATTCCGCTTGTTACCTCCCCTGAGTTTGAGAAGGTACCATTGATAAGCACTCTTTGAGTCCGATTCTGTAGTCAACTGTGGATCCACCTAGTAGTTGTTCCTTCTAGACCACTTTTAGCTAGCTTGGTGATCAGAATGTCATGTGGTACTTTGTCAAAGGCACTGCTGAAGTCAAGATCTATTATGACCACAGCATTCCCACAGTCCACAAGGCAGATTACCCGATCAAAGAATGAGATCAGATTAGTCTGGCAAGATTTGTTCTTGACAAATCCATGCTGGCTTCTAGTAATCTCTGCATTGTTTTCAGGGTGCTTACAGACTGACTTCTTTATAATCTGCTCCAAAATTTTCCCAGGAACTGATGTCAGACTAACTGGTCTGTAGTTCCCAGATTCCTCCTTTTTGAAGATATGGGCTGCGCCTTGACTGCTTCTGTTCTCTGTCACGCCAGCATCGGCAAGCAGTGTGACGCAAAATTGCACTCCTTACGCCCATCTACACACAAGGAGCACAATGGCAGGCTTTCCAGCCACCGCTGCTGCTGCCGCCGTGCCCACCAAGTGGCATTTATGGTACGTTTTTATTAATTTTTTTCTGGGGTGGGGAAGTAGGGTGGATGGTCGGTGGCAGGAAGGTTTTTTTTTTTCATTTTTTCATATTTTTTTTACTTTAAACATGGGGTGGGGATGTAGGGCGGGTGGTCGGTGGCGTTTTTTTATTTATTTATTTTCCTTTAAACACGGGGTGGGGAAGAAGGGGGTTTGTTATATTTTTTATTTATTTTATGGGGAGAAGAGCAGGAGGTCTGTGGAGGGGAAGAGGTGGTGCAGTGAGCTTATGGCTCGCTGGACCACCCCCTTCCCTGCCAAGCCCATGGCAACCAATCAGTGGTTAACATAGACTGGGCAGGCCTCTCCAGAAGCGCCAGAGAAAAAGCGACAGACGGCAGAAGCCATCGTCACTTCGCAGCAAATTTAAAAAGTTGCGCTACATTCCCAACTTTTTTAGTGCGCAGCAAAGGGCCTTCGCACTGGCAGCTGTGTCATGTAATGCAACTGCCGCCAGTGTGAAGCCATATCAACGGAAACTGTCCGTCTAGAGGCACCCATGGACAACATTAGCCCTCCTCCAGTCATCTGGCACTTCACCTGTCTTCCATGATTTTGCAAATATAATACACAGTGGTTCTGAGAGTTCTTCTGCTAGCTCCTTTATTACTCTAGGACGGAGTTCACTGGCCCCTGGAGATTTGAACCCATTCAAAGAAATTAGGTGTTCCTTAACCATCTATTTATCAATCTCAAACTGCAATCCTGCCGCTTCAGCTTCTACTTCACTTTTGCCAGGGGGCGGGGGTCATAGACCCACTTTTGGGAGAATACTGAGCCAAGGTAGGAATTGAGCACTTTGGCCTTTTCTTTGTCATCTGTTATCAGTTTGCCATCCTCATGAAGCCTTTCCTCTGTCTTTTACTATTCACATATCTGAAGAAAGCCTTTTTATTGCTTTTAGCATCCCTCACTAGTCTCAGTTTATTCTCAGCTTTAGCCTTCCTGATGCCGTTTCTGCACTTCTGTGCTACCTGTCTGTACTCCCCTTTTTTGCCTGGCCTTCTTTCCATTTCCTATATGTGTTGTTGTTGTTTTGTTTTCAGGTCATCTCTAAGCTGTTTGTGGAGCCACATAGGTTTTTTCTGTTGTCTTCTATCTTTTTGCTTGTTGGGATTGCTTGTAATTGTGCCTTTAAAATGTCCTTAAAAAAAAAAAAACTCCCACCCATCTTGGACTCCTTTTCTTATTAGGGCCACTTGCCATGGGACCTTACTTATCATAGTTCTGAGTTTATTAAAATCAGCCTTCCTAAAATCCAGAGTACGCATATGGCTACACTCAGCTTTTGCTTGCTTTAAAATCAAGAACTCAAGTATGATGTTCCCATAACTCCAACTTTATCCACTAAATCATCCCTATTGGTCAGTATCAAGTCAAGCATAGCTGATCCTCTAGTTCCTTCCTCCACTTTCTGTAGTTCTTTCCTCCACTTGCCACTCTGTGCTTGTTGGGGTTTTTTGTCCTTCAGCCACAGCCCAAGAATGCCATCTTTTTCTTTAATTAACCCCTTTTATGAAAACTGTAAGGAATCTGAAACAATGAGTTTAAGTGTAGGGCTCTTGCTAGACCTGAACTAAGTTCCAGGGTCAGTTTAATAGGAACAAGGCCAAGCTGTCTGAACCACAATCCAACCGGGCTACAAAGACACAAAGGACTCATTGATACTGACAAAAATTCATTTTACGTCTCTTGTGTGGTCATCTGCTGCATCTGTGTTTAATTTCATCATTTTAATGGTGGTCTCTGCTGCAAAACTCTTATTAAATAAAATACTGTGATCGTAAACATGCATGCCAATGGGAACACATCCATGTACTCCCTGTAAACATGTGGAGGCTACTGGCTCCAATTTCAGCGGGGCTGTGAATCCATTCTGGATTTTAGTCAGAACCAATCAGAACTCTAAATGAGTTATCCAAGGTGCTGAACCCCAGTCCCAAATTTGGTTCAGCACTTTGGATAGCTCCTTTAGAGTTCGGGCCGGTTCTGACCGGCCCTGTTCAGAAGACCCTTTAAACCATGGCTTTAATCATGGTGTTTAAACAAAAAAGCCTTAAGCACCATGATTTAAGCCATGGTTTAAGGTGTCTTCTGAACAGGGCCACTGAAACCAGAATGGGTTTCCAGTACCACCTAAATTGGAGCCACCAGCTTCCACTACTGACCACCATCCCTTACATGGTCTTTAAGGCCTGGTAGTTAGTTGCTGCAAGTCATTGGTATCTGTGACAGACTCCACCTGTTCTGGGATTAGTACTGAGAGGATAAGCATTGACTTCCCATCTACTCAATTTACACATCTGTTAAATAAACCATTTAGCAGAAAAGGTACTATTCATCTCTAGTACTCCTCCCTTGATATGGAAGTTGATGATGGGAAAGGTGTCCTCATCCTTGAAGGAGTGAGGAGCATGAAACCATTATCAGAAACTTTGGGTTCCATGCTTCTCCAAACAGGCTGAAATTTCAGTTAATGAAGCTTTCCATGAAGAACAAAACAAAAACAACCCTGTCTAATGTAGGACTTAACAGTATAAAAGTGCAGGTTGGATTGAAAACCGAATGTCAATCATACTTGGAGAAGGCTTAAAGGAGGCTTAAAGAAGGCTTATGTTTTCTTTATTATTTTATTTTGAAATACATAGAAATCCAAATGCTACCATGAAATGGACGTGTTTTAAAAAGAAGTTTCTGTCTTTAAAAGTTCAAGACAGAAAAGCAAAAATACTGATGTCTCACACAGGACAAGAATAATCTCTTCAGACTTTGCCTTAACAGCCCCCCCCCCCAAAAAGTGGATTGCCTTATTCCACCATTTGCTTCTTTTCTTTGTCACCTGTTTTGCCTCGTATTATATATATGACATCATGACATATCATGATTATTCAAACAACCCTCCTATTTCTACAAGCCAGGTAGATATAGATGGATGAAGCACACTGATCCAATTTTCTTCCATGCTTCTGGAGAAAAAGATTCAGCCTTTCTACATTTAATTATAATCCAATCTTTAAACACAGGTCCTATACATTACCATATGAAATAATGTCACATTTGTTTGGAGCACTGCATTATTTGTCGGAATTTATATGCATTTAAACTTGTACAATTTATCTATGAATTAAGACTGCTTCCTTGTTTTCATTTTTTCAGACTTATGAATGGCTCCTCAAGGGAGTTGCCAGAGTTTAAGAATACATGGAAATAAAAAACCTCTTGATTGGGAAACCTGCCTTCAGTGAAAGACTAGTTATGGATAGTGATTCCCTTGAATTTTGTAATTAGTCGGCTCGTTGGTCAAAACTCAACCATTCATAAAGCTCAGTTTTGTAGCAAGCCAGGATTGATGCATTGTGAATCTGCTATTAATTTCAAAATTGATTGTGAGCTTCAGATCCTTCCCCCGATTTTCATTCATCCTACCATCTAGAATCAGAAAGGGGGAACATACCATGGTAACACATTCTATTATGCCATACTGTGCCGCATACTGTGGTAACACATGATATTATGTCACACTAAGCATGTACAAAAACATATATGCATGGACCGATGTTGCGTATTAAGGAGAATTCTCATCAGAACTCACATGGACAAAACCATTACTTTCCAATTAAATAACTCGGAGTCACACAGGTAAATTTGCCCATCGCTAGTTATGAATTAGGAACCAAGCGAAACCAGCTTCTCACCTATTTCAACAAGTCATGTGCCAGGATGTCAATGGTGACAGGGCAGGTTAGCTTAGGGGATGCAGGAGGCCATGTGGCATATCCGATTCTGGCCTCCAACACATGATTTTTATTATAGTGCTGATGGACCAGGCTATCCCTGCCCTCAGCAGCCATCATTGATGGCAAAGGGGAAGCATTAGGCATCCAGGAGCAGGGCCAGCCCAAGACAGCTTGCTGCTTAAGACAAAGGACAAAGCGGTACCCTTGCCAATTCCATGTTCGGAAATTGACTAGACTGACAGTTGAATACTAGCAATTGGACAGAATCTGCCACCACACCTCATGGCAGCAGCCTAGTTTAGGGGGTGCAGGGCAAGGCAGATCATGTGGCAGATCCATTTCTGGCCTCCAACAGCTTGCTGCAAATTCCTGCCCCCATTATAGGAACTCTGGGTCCATCTAGCCCAGTACCGTCGACACTGACTGACAGCAATGGCTCTCCAGGGTTTCCAGGCAAGATTCTTTCCCTGCCCTACCTGGATAAGCCAGGGATTGAACCAGGGACCTTCCACATGCAAAGCAGGAGCTCTACCACTGAGCTACAGCCCCTCCCACCTGAGGTGGCAACTTCATTCAGCCTAATGGTAGGGCTGGATAAATAATTGGAGATAACACAGAAGATAAATAACAGGAGAGAAAAATAATCGAGGAAGCATGGACAGCTGCAGGAGAGGGAAGAGACAGTGGGTAGAATCCAACCGAAGTCCTATTTAGAGGAGATCCATTGAAATGAATAAGACTTAATCAACTTATAACAATGTGACTTATAACTAACATGGAGATGCACAAGGCTTCTACCTCTGATTACTAGGGATGTGTATCGTATCGGATCCGATGTCCGATAACGAATCGATAAGGACATTATCGGACGTCCGATGACCGATAATGATTATTTCCTTAGGTGGCCCTATCTGATCAGATCTGATATCCATATGTCCGATAACTATCGGACATATCGGATTTTTGGACTGCCATTTCTGGTGTTTTCCCCATTGGCTTGCATTGGGGGAAAGAAAGCTTTCCCCCAATTCAAGTCTATGGGGAAAAACACTGGGCCGGCACTCCTTCCCTCCCCCCACTCATGCTCCCTCCCCCCACTCGTGCTCCTTACCCCCCACTGCTGCTGCCACCACCATCCAGTGCTGCCACCCGCTGGCTCTGTAGTACTGCTAAACAGGCTTTCTGGCCTGTTCCTCAGTACAGCTATACGCCGAATGATGACATCATTACTCGGTGCATCGCTGTACTGAGGAACAGGCTAGAAAGCCTGTTTAGCAGTACTATGGACCAAGCGGGTGGCAGCGCTGGATGGCAGCGGTGGCAGGTAAGGAGCGTGAGTGGAAGAAGGGAGTGCGAGTGGGGGGAGGGAGGGAGTGCCGGCCCGGTGTTTTTCCCCATAGACTTGAATTGGGGGAAAGCTTTCTTTCCCCCAATGCAAGCCAATGGGGAAAACACCAGAAATGGCGGTCCGTAATTGGATCAGAACTTCCAATATTTATCGGATATCGGATCCAATCAAATACGGGTACCCCCCGATATGATCAGATCTGATATTTTTATTGGAAATTCCAATCCGATTCCGATTCCGATATTTCTGGCCATGCACATCCCTACTGATTACTTGTGACAATGTCAATATTATTTTATAGTATTCATATACAATTAATATTTAATGAGTAAAGGTTGTTCACATATCAAACTTCTGAAGGTTGTGGCCTTTGGCTCGGAAGGTCTGAAACTTTGGACATTGGAAGAATTTGGAATTCTAAGCTAATTTAATGTTGGAATTCTTAAAAACTAATGTTAAAGTGCTGCTGACAGCAGAGCAGAAGCCTACAACTTTGCGAAGACTTCTTCAAAACAGCTCTAAATGACCCTGTTCAGGCTGCATTATTTAATGGGGACACTTGCAGAATACGGAAAGAAGAAATTGGTATGGAACTAACATGTAGTTCTACCCCAAAGGGGAGTCCCAGCCCCCCTGCAAGTGACCCCTCTAGCAGGAAGGAGGAATCACTTCTGCACACGTGTGTTTGTGTAATTTGTCTCCTCCAAGCCAATGTCCCAGTGCATTGCTTTGACAGTGAGGAAGGGTTGCTGTCCCCTCACTAATTTTTTATTTGTGGCTAATTCCTTGTAGGGTATGTTGCCAGGAACTGGAAATATCAAACTGAAAATGTTTGATATATCTTTTGTCATCTACATATTGCTAGGCTGAATATTATGGCTAGGGATGTAGGACTCAAGAACTTCAATCTAAAGTTAATCTTTGCAAATCAGCCTAGAGTGTATTAAAAAGCAAGAAAGGAGGGGAAAAATACCCTTACTGCAGGTTAATGAAATGGACGGGATCTAATCCAAAAGAAACTAAGTGATTATAAATTGGAGATTACTGTAGAATAAGTCCTCTGTAAGCCTTTTATACTTGACATTGTTATGTGTGACTTTGCAGAGACAGGTTTATTTGATTTTAATTCATACAGTGTTTTTATTATGTTCTAGTGTTTGGGCACTGTTTATATAACTAGACCAGTCATATTTTATAGGACTTTAATAAGGAAAAATAATCCTTTTACACTAAGCAAAATTCCTGTGGGAATGCATACATCAACAATGAATAACCACAGGGCAGCAGAAAGAAATGTCATAATTATCTGAAATGCTCTAGTCCTTTAAAAGTAGTCTCTTGTTGGATTTCCAAAGCAAAGAAGGAATTTGCCTGCTAAAGTGATGACTCTACTGTGCAGAATTTTGATCTTTTTGTGTTAAGCTTACTGAAAGTCAAGCAAAACGCTGGGATTCCAGTAATTGTTTTGCACTGTTGCTATGTCAGAGTAATTTTAGAAAAACATATTAGTACATAAACAATCCGGAGACTGTTAAAACTTGGGATGCAAATGGTCCTTCCCATCTATCTTTGTTTCAGAGCAGTTTGCAAACAGATTTCTTAGTTGTTTGTTTGTTTTTCTTTGTTCAAACATTCTGTATAATGTTCATTAGCTTCCAAACCTATTGAGCTCATGGGTCTATTTAAACCCTGATGGAGCTGCAGTAATTTCACCAGAATTCTTTGAGGATGATTTTCTCCTAATAGGTTTAGGTCTAATGAATTAAGTTACAATAATGTTAGAGTATGTGATGGGGAAATGCAGACAGGCAGGATCTCGGAAGGAATGATGTATACTGTACACAAAGTATTAAGGAATGATTCAAGGGCATTTACACAGCCTTTTGTTTATATCAGGGCCAGTGCCACAGCCCAATATCCTCAAGCAGTTTAGCATGCCGTTAATTCTAGCATGGCCCATTGCTTAGATATGCCCTGGGTCCCCCTTTCGAAGGAAGAAGAAAGTCCCATTCAGCATTCCAGGGAGTATCAGGCAGCTGGGTCCAGCTGCCATTCAAGTAGAGTGACCATATGAAAAGGAGGACAGGACTCTTGTATCTTTAACAGTTGTATAGAAAAGGATTTCAGCAGGTGTCCTTTGTGTGCATGCAGCACCTGGTGAAATTCCTTCTTCATCCCAACAGTTAATTCCCTCTTTTGTATTTGGTCAAGACAGCAGGGCTCCTGCAGCTTTAGCTGTTGTGATAAAGAGGGAATTTCACCAGGTGCTAAATGCATACAAATAACATCTGCTGAAGTTCCCTTCTCCAACTGACTCCGGAGCCTCTTCTGAAGATAAGGGGACAAAATCCTCTGAGGATGATGGTTCAGGGTGCTGGTCCATGACAGCTATGCAGAGAGGGAAGCTAGCTATCTGGGCTGTGGCTGCTGTACTTTTAAGAGGCATCCAATGGATGCCCAATAAACCACTACCCAAATGGATGAATTTGGGAGTGGTTTCCAATGCAGTTAAAGGAAGTCACTTGAGGAAAAGGCACATGATATCCTGGTGAATGTGCAGACATACTAAACCTGGGGTCTCCAATGTGGTGCCCATTGGTTATTAATGTGCCTGTTGACACCCTTCTTATTTTTAAAGATTTTCTTTTTTTAAAAAACCACTGGGAAGTCGGGAGGTTGTAAAACGAAGTGCTACCCTCCAAAGCCATCCTTATTTGAGTTCAAGAGAGTGGTTTTATGATTTGGAGCTCTGCCTCTGCCTTATAAAGTGTTTTATTGGTGTTTTATTGGTGTTTTAATGATGTACTGGTTTTATCTGCTTTTAATCAGTTTTTGTATTTTGTGTTTGGTGTTGTTCCCCGCCTCGATCCGTTGGGAGAGGCGGGTGATAAATAAATATATTATTATTATTATTATTATTATTATTATTATTATAATTAGGTTCCTGGGCAAGGTATTTTTCTTCTGGTCTCATCCTCTGGGAAGTGAGTGTTTTGTGAGCAGCCATGCCCATCACGGCAGCCATGTTATGAATGGATAACCCCCCCTGGCAGCCATTTTGTGGCAGCACCCACAACATGTCAACTATACCAACTGATCCAAAAAGCTCAGGGACCTCTGAAGTAGAATACATGCAAAGGGATCCTATGTTCATGGTTTTTGGTTTGTTTTTGCAGCTAATATATCATGACATTTCCTCCAATAATGCTTTTTCATGTACTACGTTCATCATTAGCATTATTAGAGATTGAAAGTCCAGTATAATAAAATTAAACCAATCTCATAACCTGAAATAGTAATACGTTAACAGCTACCAAAGCACTTAAATCATCATAATACAATGAAAGCTAAAATTAACATCACCAAAAAAAAGTATTCATAGTTTAACTATAGTTTCCCCCAATTTCATTTTTGGGGGTGGGGGAGAAACAAAGTGGTTTTTTTTAATCTACTGACATTTCATTTTGTGATTAGTTTTAGACCAACAGTATAAAAACTACAAACTCATTTTAATGTGACAAGCATTTGGTAATTAATTTTCCAACAATGCTATGGGATTCTAAAAAGCACTCCTCATTTGACGTGTATTTTATAATTTATTTTAAAACAATGCTACACAAATCTGCAAAGGCATTAAGTTCATTAATTATGCAAATGTGCTGCAATTAACAAATCTGTTCTGAGGATGGTATTTGCATAATAATGAATTTCATGTTTGTGACATTATTTAATAAGATACCTTTGTGTCCCCTCCCCCCCTCCCCCCAACAAAACACTCCTGTGAACACTTTGAATCAGGAAGAGGACAAAAATGGACCTGCGGTCTTTGAGATTAAAAATGTGATCTAAGAAACACTGTTTAAAAACACTATGATTTCCAATACAAATAGAAAGAATAAATACAGATATTGCATTGTTGTTGTTTTTAAATACTCTATGACTACTGCAACACTATTTGCCTTTAATTTACATTTTTGAAAACAATGCTATTAGAACCAGAGATTATTGTGACTACTGGCAATAAATACAAATGACTCTTCAGTAGTACCAATGTATGACATAAACATTTCTCTAGTGTCAGAAAGGATAATAAGGCCCCCTCTATGTAATGTGGAGAAAACCGACCAATACCAGGTAATGTCCAAGCAAATCCAAAAATCTAGTGAAACTGATGCCATTACACGGCCTAGGCATGTAGGTCCAGTTCACACATCACAACAACCTAACGTTTTTAAACTGTGAATGGGGCAGCATGCTGGTGCATGGCTGCCCAATCACTCCCGACTAAACAACCCTAGAATCCCTGGGTTGTTTGCTGAACCAAGAACTCTGGTTTGTCTCTTCCCCAACAAGCCATAAACCTGGTTCATACATAGGGTGACCAGATAAAATCCAGGTCAGGGCTCATGTAACTTTAACAGTTGTAAAGAAAAGGGAATTTCAGCCATTTGTATGCAATTAGTTCCTGGTGATATTCCCTCTTCATCACAACAGTTAAAGGTGCAGGCACTATACTAGAGTGACCATATACAAAAGAAGGCAGGGCCCCTGCAACTTTAACAGTTGTGATGAAGAGGGAATTTGCTACCACAAGATGTAGTCATGGCCACCAATATGGATGGCTTTAAAGGGAGGGTTGCACTGCCACAGTCTAATTCAGTGGTGTTGAACCTCTTTCAGGCCAAAGGCCAAACTTCATTTCAGAGAAGCTCTTGTGGGCGGCAATCCAGTGGTGGGTGGGGCCAAAGGCAAAAGGTACAAAGCTAAGAAATACCCCAAATGCCAGCATATTTTACCTTAAAGCTCTTACTGCCCATAACTAAGCCTTGGGAGAGGCATTTCGGCCTTTAGAATGGGGGGATGGTGGACAGGATCAAGCTGTCCACCATCCATTTGGGCCCTGGATATGTTTTAGTACTGATTCCATGAGAGCCAACCTGTGTCTCAGTCTTCCTGATATGTGAGTTTGGTCAACACAGAGAAAAGAAGTTTAAATGGTGATGGTAAAATTTGGCCTGGAGAGCAGAGTGGATTTAAGAACCTGTCAACTGGATGCTTACCAGGTAGCTGTATATTTACATGCAGAAGTACCCCGCAAGTGTCCTTGTTCCATTAACGTTGAAGGCTTTTCTTCCATGTTTAGATCTACAGGGTGACATTGCCAATAAATACGTGACCCCTGTTTTAACATCACTGCCTTGTCTCTCCCTCCAGATTCTAAGGCCAAATCTACACCAAGCAGGATATAGTGGTATGAAAGTGGTATATAAAAGGTAGGAGCCACACTACTGCTTTATTGTGCACTGACAACTGCTGGGGCCCACTGACAAATAACATATACTGCTATATACTGCTTGGTGTGGATCCTGCCTTTTCTATATCGCTTTCATACCGTTATATCCTGCTTGGTGTAGGTCTGGTCTTAAACAATGTGGAAACTGGGCACCAATCTCATGACTTGGGCTAGATCTACATACACTACTGCTTTACAGCAGGATTGAAGTGCTCTGTTAACTGTTGGGGCACAACTGACATTTCATATACCACTTTCATTGTGTTATATCCTGCTTTTTATTCCACATTCGTAATGATTTGACACAAGGTGTAGATCTAGCCTAGATCACTTGTGTATTTTTTCTTATCTTATTGAAGATGTAGAGGGGGTGGGAGAGAAAAAGCCTTCCATACATAAAAGTTAAAATAGGCTGACCATATGAAAAGGAGGACAGGGCTCCTGTATCTTTAACAGTTGCAGAGAAAAGGCAATTTCAGCCAGCATCATTTGTATGCAATTCGTACCTGGTGAAATTCCCTCTTCATTACAACAGTTAAAGCTGCAGGGGCCCTGCCCTCTTGTGTATCTGGTCACTCTAGTATAGTGATGAAGAGAGGATTTCACTAATTGCATACAAATGACGCCTGCTGAAATTCCCTTTTCTCTGCAACTGTTAAAGATACAGGAGCCCTGTCCTCCTTTTCATATGGTCAGCCTAGTTAAAACCTACATGCTGGAGCCCAAGAAACAAACAAGTAAGCCATGTAAATAATAATCCACTTGTGTAATAAAATATATAGCCCTAGACTGACTACAGGGGGGGGGGAATATATTGCTATAGCACCTTCTCATTTGGCCTCCATTTGCAGGCTTCAACTGCTGGAAAAGTCTAGAGGCACTTGAGGCTATCTAGTTCCTACAAGCTTTCCAAGTAAAGCAATAAAAAGTGAGAGGCCAAAAAGAAACTTCAGTTCTGCCAATAAATTAAAATGGCATCAAAGACAGGCAGTATTTCTGTTCCCTGAGAAATGTTAGTGCGAGGAGCAGTCAGGGGTCACTGTGCAGGCCCCCAGGTTTCCCCAGTTACCCAGTAATAAGACCCTTCAACAGCATTTATGCTAATGTCAAATTTGGCCCTTTGAGTGTATTTATGAAGAACTGGTTATTACTTAAGTCTTTTTATAGAGGAAAGCTGATATTTTACTATTATGTATTCAGATGAAATATCTAAAACAAGGATGGGGAACATGTGGCCTTCCAGATGTTGGTGTCCTAGCCAGTATAACCAATGGCAAGAGAAGATGGAGGTTGCAGTCCAACAACATCTAGAGGACCACACATTTCCCACGCCTGATCTAAAGTGATTAGTTGTAGATGAATTAGCAATGATATCTAGGACCAGATTTATATCTTGTGTCAAACCATTACAATCCCGTCATGGCAACACTACATCTCTCTTGTGCATTTATACCCAGTAGGACACAGAATGACATTTGTTGCAGTATTTTGGATAATGCGGAATACAAAGCAGGAAATAACACTGTGGCCCTTTCTACACCTCAGTGTAGAGGAAGGGGGGTGATCCCAGACTAACCTGCTTCCGGAATTGTCCCCCAGTTTTTAAACTGGAAGTGCAATGTCCCGGGAGGAAAGGGACATCGCGCCCGCCATTTTTTTTAAGAGCTAGGAGGCGCCGTCATGCGGCGGAGAAGGTAGAACATCACCACCATCCTGGGGATGGCACAATTGGTTCCCCCCCATGGGCACGGCGGCTACTACCAGCGGGCTCCGCGGCCTGCTCCAGGGTGGCGCGCCGGGTGATGTCATCACCCGGCGCGCTACTCGAGAGCAGGCCGTGGAGCCCGCTGGTAGTAGCCGCCGGCGCCGGACGGGAGCGGACGGGCCGGGAAGGTAAGCAGGGGGCGCGCGGAGGGGAGGAGGGGGGCCCTTACCTTTCCGGCCCGTCCGCTCCCATCTGGCGCCGGCGGCTACTACCAGTGGCCTCCGCGGCCTGCTCCAGGGTGGCGTGCCGGGTGATCACCCGGCGCGCTACTCTAGAGCAAGCTGCAAAGCCGGCTGGTGGTAGCCGCCGGTGCCGGATGGTAAGGAACGGCCCGGAAAGGGGAGGAGGGGGCGCGCGGAGGGGAGGGGGGGTGCTTACCTTTTAGGGACGCCCGTCCGGCGCCGGCGGCTACTACCAGCGGGCTCCGCGGCCTGCTCTAGGGTGGCGCGCCAGGTGATCACCCGGCGCCCTACTCTGGTGGTAGCCGCCGGCGCTGGACGGGAGCGAACGGCCCTAAAAGGTAAGCAGTGGTGGGGAAGGGGGCTTACCCCCCCCCCGGAGCCATCCGCTTCTATCCGCGGGCGCCCGTGGGCGCCTGCGGATGGAAGCAGACGGCCCCAGGGGGGGTAGGGAGCGCGGGGGAGGGGGCTTACCTGCCGGGGCCGTCCACAGCGGACGGCCCCGGGAGGGGAGGGAGTTAGGCCCCCCCTCACCCACCCGCCGCCATTTTTTCCTCATAGACTTGCATTGCAATGCAAGTCTATGGGGGGGAAAATGGCGGCCGATCCAAAAATTTACGATTTTTGGATTGGGATCGGACTCGATCCGGTCCGGGGGGCCTCCGATTTTGTCTGAACCGATCCATGACAAAATTGGAGGTCCCGATCCGGGTCCCGATCCGATCCGGGGGGTCCGTGCACACCCCTAGTATCCAGAGCACAGGCTTATCCTGTTTTCTTGGATGAGTTTCAGTTGGTACAGCTCGAGGACATTGACAAGGTGCTTGGACAGGTTTGTGCAACCACCTCTGTACTGGATCCTTGCTCCTCTTGGCTAATAAAAGGGAGTGTGACTCTGTTGATTCTCCTTGATCTCTCAGCGGCTTTCGATACCATCGACCATGGTATCTTTCTGGGATGACTGTCTGAGTTGGGAGTGGGAGGCACTGCATTGCAATGGTTCCGCTCCTACTTGGCGGGTCGGCTCCAGAAGGTGGTGCTTGGGGAACATTGCTCGGCCTCGTGGATTCTCCAGTATGGGGTTCCGCAGGGGTCAGTCTTGTCCCCCATGCTGTTTAACATCTACATGAAACTGTCATCCAGAGTTTTGGAGTGTGTTGTCATCAGTATGCTGATGACATGCAGCTCTACTTCTCCTTTTCATCTTCATCAGGTGAGGCTATGGATGTGCTGAACCAGTGCCTGGCTACGACAATGGACTGGATGAGGGCTAATAAACTGAAACTCAACCCAGACAAGACTGAGATGCTGTTAGTGGGTGGTTCTGCTGACCGGATGGAGGGTCTTCAACCAGTTCTGGATGGGATTGCACTCCCCTTGAAGGATCGGGTTCGTAGCTTGGGGGTTCTCCTAGAACCATCTCTGTCACTTGAGGCTAAGGTGGCCTCAGTGGCACAGAGTGCCTTCTACCAACTTTGGCTGGTGGCCCAGCTATGCCCCTATCTGGACAGGAATAACCTGGTTTCAGGTGTCCATGCTCTGGTAACCTCCAAGTTAGATGACTGCAATGCACTCTACATGGGGCTGCCTTTGAAGATGGTTCGGAAGCTGCAGCTTGTTTAAAATGCAGCGGCCAGATTGATAACTGGGACCAGAAGGTTCGAGCATGTAAGACCTACCCTGGCCCGCTTGCATTGGCTGCCTGTATGTTTCCGAGCCTGATTCAAAGTGCTGGTTTTAATCTATAAAGCTTTACACGGCTTGGGACCACAATATCTGATGGAACGCCTCTCCCGACACGAACCTACCCATACACTACGATCAACATCTAAGGTCCTCCTCCGAGTGCCTACTCCGAGGGAAGCTCGGAGGTCAGCAACAAGGGAGAGGGCCTTCTCTGTGGTAGCCCCCCAGTTGTGGAATGATCTCCCCGACAAGGTCCGCCTGGCGTCAACATTGTTATATTTTTGGCACCAGGTCAAGACTTTCCTCTTCTCTCAGGCATTTAGCAATATCTGATGAGCCTGGGTTTGTTTTGTTTTTAGGCTTATAGCTTTTTAAAGTTATTATAGTGTTTTTAAATGTGTGTGTATATTGTATGTTTTTGCTGTTTAAATTTTTGTATATTGTTTTTAATTTTATGTGAACCGCCCAGAGAGCTTCGACTATGGGGCGGTATACAAATGTAATTAAATAAATAAATAATTAAATAAATAAATAAATAAATGTAAGGCAAGAAGCATCATGTTCCTTGAAATTTCCTTCATAGGTATGTTTTTTAATTTGTTTGTTGATTTATTTATCTATTGAATATATATACCAACCAACTTGCAAATGCAAATTCCCCCAAAATCATTTTTAAAAAAATACAACAATGAGAGTATCAAAATATTAAAATATTACAACATTAAAAATACTAAAAATATTAAGGAGCCAACGGTTATGTTAATAAATAGTTCAACAAATTAAATGCATTCCTTCTAATTAGATCAACAGATTAAAGATGAATCCTACTTACAGGTAGAGTTGGGAGAGAAATTCATTTGGTTTCCATTAATTTTGAGCTTTTGAACTAATATGTAAACCAAAATTCAGAACTTTCAAAATTTGCACTTCTCCGAATTTTGCAGTGGAGTTTTCTGATACAAAAATGTGTATACTGGTAAAAAATAAGATTCAAAAAGGCATTATGTAACGAAGCCTGCTTCCAAAACGATAATAAAAAAATTGGTATATCATGCAACATTGTGTACCACAATACATATATTAGGAGAAATGTGTACCTGAACATTTTTTTGTTTTTTGTTTTTAACAGCTCAAAGGTTCAGATGAACCAAATTTAAGCTTGGAAAAATGAAAAACAGGGAGAAACTGAAAGTGACAAATGCATCCATCTCTAGTTATAGAATAGCAGAGAATTAGTTGGCTGAATCCCAGACTCGGTTCTTGATACAGTATCACATACAGCCACACACCCAGAACTGGACTGTTGGGCAATCCAGTTACTGAAAACACAATCTGGTTGCCAAGAATACCCACAGAAGCAGAGGGACATCACCTTTGTGGTTCGTTTGTGTCTGTTGCTGTGCATGAGAAACTTGTGACTAGAGCGCCAGACTTCATGGGCAACATTCATCCTGCAAATTATGGGTGTGCAGAGTGGGTCTTCTTCACCTTGAAATTCAAAGCGGAGGTCTGATGAGGTGCTTCTTAGGAGGGGCTTTTTCTCTCCGCACCGTTGGATTACCTGTTGGAGAACCATTCCATTTGATTAACCGCTCTATTATAGTCAATGGAAATTAACCAAAATGCTTACAGCTCCTTCATTTTCAAAGATAAAGAGGTGAAACTTGGCACAATGAGAGTTTTTACATAGGGATTTAGCCATGCCAAAAAAAATCCTAAAAATCAATGGATGAACCAATTTGCTTCAAACTTGGCATGGCTAAATCCCTACTTAAGAGCTCTCATGGTGCCAAGTTTCATCTCTTTATCTTTAAAAATGATGGAGATGTAAGCATTTTTGTTAATTCCCATAGGCTATAATGAAGCAGTTATCCAAACACGGAACAGAGCTCCAATGAGGCGCATCTCTGTTCTGTGGGTATTTTACAGTTTTGAAACCGTCCTTTCTCCGCTCCAAAAACTCGGAGCTTCGTTGGAGCTTCACGGGATTTTGGATTTTGGGGGCAGAGTGCACACCACTACTGTTCATACTATGTGCTAGAGAACTGGCTCATTTTTTTTTTTTTTTTTAAGATTGAATGTAGTACACTGTAAATATGCATGTAGTTCTGAAACATAAATTAAAATCTTGATTAGCTCCAGTTCCTCAACACTTATCCACAATGAAATTTGTTTCTTCTGAAATAAATATGTTTCTAATGAGGCAATAGTGCTTTGTCTACAGAAATTCCTGGCTTAGCTTTGTCTCTGTTTCTTTGTACATTTTCCAGCAGGATCATATTATGGTTAGCACAGTGTTCCTCACCAAACATAAAATAAATGAGTAGAGAGATACCAGCAATTTTTCTTGCAACATTATAGCATTCCTATGCGCATATATGTTGATTAACAGTTTGGGTTATTTATTTAAGTTCCTCTAATCACTAGATGTTTTCAGGAAGAAACAGATTGTAAGGGAGGAAAAATAAACATAAATGTGCTTAACTTATGCTCATCTTTAAACACTGTGTATTAATTTTCCTCCTGGGTTTTCGAAGGCATATGCTTCATCCATTACAGAATGCCTAGGAACATTCGAGGTAGGCAGAGTTAATTGTGTAGCGAACTACAGATGATCCAAACACCTACAATATTCCTGGTTTGACTCTCCAAAAAATGGAGAGCAGCCTGCCCCAACCAGGTGCCCTTTGCAGACATGGTGGCTACAACTCTCATCATTGTTAGCCAGCATGGCCATCTTGGCTGGGGATGATGGGAATTGCAATCCAAAATCTGGAGGGGCCCAGATTGGGGAAGGCTGATGTGGAGCTATTGATAGAACTATGTCTTGCACTAAGAATTAAGGCACCATAGGTTGCAAAGTTTACCTTGACAAACACACATACATGAGGCCATAATCTAAATCCTCTGTTATTTTTTTCCCCGTGTCATCACCACAACTTTCTGACTGGTCTCATTTGATGGTTGGAAGGATTGGACACTGGATCTGACCCTTTCTGTCTTCCACTTTCTTTCACTGCTTCTTCCCTTCACTTCATGGCAATTGTAATCTTTCAGGCCTGGTTGACACATGCAGGGAAATCAGTCAATAGAGTCGTAAAGACGTAGAATTTGTTGTACCTGTTCCGATTGCAGCAGATGGATCTCATTTTGGAATGCCTTGGGAAGGACTTAGGCACAAATCTTGGGGTGCTTCCAAATGAGGCTTTTATTACACCATCACCCAGAATTATTATTATTATTATTATTATTATTATTATTATTATTACACCATTCACAGAATTTCATTGGGGGGGAGGGTTTCCAGATGATGACATCTTCCACTCATAACCTTCCTGTCTATTTCTTGCCATGCAAACTCTATTAAGGGGGGGAGAGATAGAATAGTTGCAAAAGGCCTTCTAATTGGTAACATTAGGAGCCCTCCATCTGGAAGCACCCTTGCATTATGTTGATGTTGCATTCTGTTGTCACCAAATGGCTGCTTTCAATTGGAAATGGTAAGTGCCAATCAAATTGTATTGGGTTCAGGAGCTCTTAGAAAAGGACTTTCACTGAGACCTTGGAGATTGTTGCCAGTCAGAGAAACAGAAACACAGAGAGCAATCTCTGCTGCCTGTTTTTAACCTGTAGATATTTAAATCTCTTGAGATTTTGTTCCTACTGTTCAAAACAGAAACTGTCTCAAAAATCTCTTTTAAAAACTTAACACAATGACCATTGGCACTTGAAGGATTAAAGTTCTTGTGGATTCCAGATATCCTACCCAAACATGGTTCTAATTGAAACTGAATTCCTAAATACTTAAAATCTTTGTTTTATGATAATAATATTATCTACGACCCACTTATGTGGCCTAAGCTTTTTAGCAAACAAAATGAGCTTAATGTTAGCATCGTTCAAAGTAAGGAGTTCGTTTTTACAAAATTATGTAAGTTCTCTAAGAAAATAGCTCATGCCTACCCTAGTAGTAGAAACCAGAACCAATGTCCATAATAATATAGAATGTTACTTTCACACCCACTATATTTTCTCTCCGTATATCCTGAGTTGTTCTTACTTTTTAGGGAGGGCAAAAAATAAATAAATGCCCAGTTTTTTTTAAAGATGTCTGAATAAAGCTATGCAAGTCCCTTTTTGCCATTTAAAATCACTTCACATTAGAACACCAGAAGGAGGAGGTTTTTAATCTTGTTTCCATTCTTTATTAAGATGCTTTGTGTAATTAGTAGTGTTTCTATTGGAATAAATGGTAATTTGGAATTCATCCAAATTGAAAACCTAAATGAAAAAGGAGCATTAGCGTTGTGTTGCATGCTAAGAGAGGCAAACTTCTCTAGGGCAGATGTGCTTGGTACAATTTGGCCCCGTTTAAATAAAATCTATAGAATCCTTGTGGAATTTAAGATGGAATAGAGCAAGTGGGAGGGGAGGGAAATGCAAAGCAAAACAGATTTTCAGCCAGAAGGGCAATTCACTTATAGTTTAATGAAAACCCCTAAAACCAGACAGAATTATGTATGCTACACTGAAATTTGTTTTGGAATTAAAGTGCCTATAAATAAATGCAAAAATATGACTACATATTTTCCATTATTGAATTCCTTTTGCATCAAGAGGAGTTGATGTAAAGTCCTTGTTGCCAAACGAAATTATGTTGAGTTGATTTTTTTAAAAAAATGTGACAGTATTGTAATAGCTCTCCTGAAGCTGTTCGGGGGAAGACAGTGTTTCTGGCAGTAAATTATAAATTCCAATTTGTAGTTAGTAATGTGGTAAGTCTAAAGAGATAAGAATATATAAAAATTTAAAATTGCAGATTGGGGCACATTTTAATTACACACACTCACACGAACACACATTTAAAGTTATAGTTTTGATTCACTGATCTCTAATACCCTCTTGCAGTTGGGGGGTACTTTTGTGGGGAAACGACAAATGAGCTTGTGGAAATGCATAAAACCTACTTGGAAGTAAATGTTTCATAAATATATTTTCAAAGGGGTCCATGCCAAATGCATGTGCAACAGTTACCCAGATGTGATGGCCTAGGAAGTCTCAGAAGAAACCATCATAGACCGTAAACATCAGCTGTCTATGAACCTAGAAAAATTAAAATTGCCTTTAAACACTCACCATAATGGTTCATATTCAAGTGCCTTGCAGCTATAAATTCCAATATCTGCTTACCAGTACTGTTGTCTGAGCCAGAGCAAGAGGAGGGCGAACATGCAGGTTGCAAGGGTAAAGAGGAGGATCAGGGCCAGGAGACCTTTGTCAGTAGGCCCCTGCTGGGGTGTGGGCCCTCAGCAGGTGCCCAACCATGCCAAACCTTCATGTAGGTCCAGGATCTGTATCAGCAAACCAGTTCTAGCAGTTTTATCTCCACCAGGAGCAAGTCCTAATTGGGTATTAATTGCCATTCAAGCTATTGCAAAATAATTCATATTATGATAGGGAACAATCTACTGTTGCTGGGAAAATCCATTTCCCCCAGTTACTGTGAGAATTGCAGCTAAGCTCAGAAGGAACAGGGAAGCCGGGGGGGGGGGCAGATGACATCAGCATCCCTGTTAATAAAAAAGTGCTGATGCTGCATCCCTGTGAGCCCCGCCTCCGCTACACCACTGGCACCAGTTGGGAAAGCCTGATTTAGCTACATGACTACAGAATGCCCCACTTTTTTTAGGGGGGGGGGGGAAATGACCAGATACATTTACTGTAGTTCCGTACAATGTATTCCCCTTAACATGTTGCTGAATTTTCTTCTCCTGGACTGATGCCCATCTTATCTGGCCTTTGGAAGGCATTAGTAGTCTCTACCATTTAGGGAATCACTGCTTCATGTCACACATTGGTGGCTCTTCCCCCATGATTCACTGTTGAATGTCACACGAGATAAAGAGCTTTCCATCGACCGTTGGTATTCCAGTTCAGCAAAATAGTAAAAGTGAAAGGGCTCTGTTCTGTCCAGCAAAGCAATCATGTCTATGCTTCATATGGGAAATGTGTTGTACACAGGCCCCCATAGGCACATGCATCCACGCCCATAGAGGGATTTAATTGGAACTTCAGTTTTCATATAGAGAGCAGGACCCATGACTGCAAAATTAATTGCATTTATGTGAACTAACCTTTGCAGTTGCCCCTTGGTAACTCAGCTGAATAGGAAAAAAATGGGGGGGGGGGGGGAAATCCATGGCAAAGAAGTAAAAGCCAAGGAGCTAGAATTCTCCCTGGATACAGAATCTATGCAATAATGATGAAACAGCTGTTTGATTTTTGAAGCTTCTGTTTCTTTGTATAATAGTCAGCTAGGGTGACCTCCCCTTTTCTTTATTGCTTAAATCCCAAGAAACACATTTATTTTCAATATGTTGATTTTAAAAGATTTTCTCAATAGATTACTAAAGCAGAAGACATGCATGTGTATTTCTGGTCGCTCTGTTGAAAACCAACAGCTTATGTCTCTTGTATTTTAGCCACTCCTTGGATGATAGCCCAAGTTTAGTAATCAGGACAAAATTGTATCATGGCAAATTTAATAACTCCCACCATGCACCCTTCATAGGATCATATGCTAATGACAAAGATGCTCTAATAATTAGGCCTAAAGCCCACTGAATGTAGCACCTTCCAATTAGCGCTCCGCAGCATGGATTCTACCGTTAGCATTAAACAACAAAGACAAAAATTGGTTATCAGTCCACATAATAGAAAATAATTGATGAAGTTGGAGGGTGTGATTATTTGGTGGTTACTTTACAGTTGTGCACACACACACACACACAAAAGTTAAAGAAACCCCAGTTAGTAGTTAATCTCTGGCTACCTCTTTGAAGATAATGAAATTGGCTTCCTACTGCTGATTATTCATTAACAATTAATTCTTTCTCAGTGATCTGCTTCATTTTCAGCTTCTCACCACAAACATTCAATGGAATAATTACAAGTGGAAATGAAAAAGCAATTAGTGGCAGATAATGCCAACATCTGATTAAACACACACACACTGCAGAACAGATTAGCAGTTGGATAACCACATCTCTACTGCCTTCAGTGAGGCGAGGTGAGTTATTCAATGCCATGTCAATTCTGGCTAGGTTTCTCTTTATTGTTTCTTCTTCATCACGATCTACCACATTTAATGCTCTTTTTATTCTATGGGTCATCATGAGATCATTGTACTTACATTCAAAAGGTCCTACGTGGAAGTGGGAAAACTAGTCCTGAAAATTTCATCCACTTTCCCCCTCCCTCCCAACTATTCTCAGTCAACTTCGCAAAAAGGAAATCACTTTGAAAAGGAAGTCAAAGGAGAAGGATATTTTGGAGAAGTTCTCATGGCTTTGGTTCGGAGTTCTTGTGCTTACATTACTTAGGTGCTGGTGTAGGAATGCGCACAAGTGTCATATGGGGTATTTAGCTGCTCTGGCTTGCAGTGCAATCAGGCAGCCTTGCTCGTAAACAGCAAGCCAGGGTTTCAGAGGAGCCCTAGCTTATGGTGATTTGGAAACCCTCGTGCAGACTGTGTGGGTTAATTTTATTTATTTATTACATTTTTATACTGCCCGTCAGTCAAAGCTCTCTGGGCAGTACACAATTAAATCCATAAAATACAACAAGTATAGATACATTTCAAATGCTCAAAGTTAAAAAGGCAACATAAAACCAGCTAAGTTAAAATCCAGGGAAAGACTATGTGAAAAGGTATGTTTTCAGGAGGTGTTTAAAAGGTGTTACAGTTGTTTATTTATTTATTGAAAACATTTCTTGGCCGCCTTTCAGGAGGCTTACAATAAAATACATACGTTTAAAAGTGATGAATAAATGTCCAACCTTCTAAAAGTGTATGAAATGATCCTATTGAGCCAAGCCATGAAAGGTTATCTGGTCCCCTGAGTTCTTATAGCTGCTGCAGTCATTCCATAATGACTGTGGACATGTTTTTTGAAACCCAGTTATGGAAGATAAACCTTCTAGTCATGATGGCTATATATTATATAAAATCCTGAGAGTAAAAGGTCAGTCCAAGTTTCTGTTAATCAGAAGCTAATCCTACGTCAGGATGACTGGGGTGACAATCAAGCCCCTTTCATGGACCTAGAAGCAGATGCCATGGGGGGCGGGGCTGGTATCTTTCTGATACTTTTTCCTGTTGTGTCTCTGATCCTGACAGCAGGGAATTCTCCAACAAGTTCTCAGACTTAGGAGTCACCACTGGCAAGGACTGTAGAACAGCATCTTTCTGATCTGCCCAGATGCGGCTCTATATTTGGGGCAAATGGGGCAGTGATACACACACACACACACACACACACCCCATTTATGGCAGAGAGATCCCTCACAGTTAGGCACCTTTGCTCCTATGCACGACATACAGCTTCCCAGTGCCACGCACGTTCTTCCTCTGTCCTCCCCTGGCAATCTCAGTAGAATATCAAGGATCTGCCCTCCTGCCTGCCCAGCCACAATAGACACCAGTCGCCACTGGATCTGCTCGTTAAGCACAACCATTAAAGAAATATGCAGCTGCCTTTCTGCTAGACCAAAAAAAGCATTTTCTGTCTCTCCAGCATTTCATTCAAGGTCTGCTGCCCAAGTGGGAAGATGTCTGTCCTGAAGGCAGTGACTGAATGTGAAACCGTTCATAGAAGTTCCTCCTAGTCCTTCAATTGAGATTGGCCAGTCTATGCATGCCATGGTTCTGGCCTTGAATATATCTATATACGCATGCAGTCTTTTCATAATGTGAAGTCTACATGATCAGTTGTTATTATGAATGTGAGTAGTAGTTATCTTACCAGGAACCCAGATGTGTTGCATTTGAGCTGCTTGTAATGCTGCATCAACCATCAAGCAATAAGCCCCCCAAATATTCTACTACTTCGAGTAGACCACGAGTTTCTGTGAGCTTCTGTAAATGCAGGATAAGTATCCAGCAAACCAGGAACCCAAAGTTAGCTACTTCCTAAGCTCATCGTGCACAAAGGCTCTTGAACGTTGATGCCCTCAGCACGGCTTAACCCCTTTAAGCAGGAGAGCCTCTTTGATCGTTGTGAAACTGTAGGCATGAGAAAGCCAGCTGCTTTGAAGAGCTACAGAGTTCTTTAGCACTTGACCCTTGTTCTCCCTGAAACTCTCATTGATGGCTATGTGAGCAATGTGATCAGCCCAGCTGCCTCACAAAGCAGCCATTTGTACGGTGAGTAAAATGCTGTTCCCCGCCTCGATCCGTTGGGAGAGGCGGGTAATAAATACATATTATTATTATTATTATTATTATTGCACTCCTTAGGCATTCTGTACCCGTGAAGGAGCTACACACATATAGCCTCACTCTTTAAATGCTGACCCATGCGCCGCCCACATATTCGGGTAACATGTGACCAGTTGGAAGGTGGCCTATGCACATATGGTGGTTGTATGTGCATAGGGTCCTCCACCACCATGGACGGAGCCCGGTTCACATCCATGTGTATGTACATCTGTCTCCTTCATCCTGACACCAATCATGTGTCAGCCTGGGAGGGCATGGCCAGTGCACACAGTAGTATCTAGAGATGGGGGCTAGCCCATGACTTCTTGATAGCCCTTGATAGCCCTTGATAGCCCTTCACTTGAATAAGGCCTAAGTATCTTCTCTCTGTGAATCTGTTCTCTTGATGATTTCTCAGTTGTTTCTGGCCAGTGTTTTATGTCATTGATAACTCCCATCCACATCTAAAATCCTGTCCTGCTCCAGGTATGCTTGTTTGGATACAAAGAGGTAGTTGAATTCCCAAGAGGCCATTTACAATTTCCAGGCAGCAATACAGCACATGTGTACAATATGATTAGCATGCATATTCCAATGTTACTTGGTAGAGGATAACTCTTGGAAAATAGGTGAAGTGTTTTTTTAAAAAAATATTTCTTGAATATTCACTGAGACAGCTCATTAAGTATAGGGTGAGCATATGAAAAGGAGGACAGGGCTCCTTTATCTTTAACAGTTGCAAAAGACAGGGAATTTCAGCAGGTGTTGTTTGTATGCATATCTAACCTGGTGAAATTCCCTCTTCATCACAACAGTTAAAGCTGCAGGAGCCCTGTCTCTTGACCATGTACAAAAGAGAGCAGGGCTTCTGCAGCTTTAACTTTGTGATGAAGAGGGAATTTCACCAGGTTCTGCTTATATACAAATGACATCTGCTGAAATTCCCTTTTCTACGAAATTGTTAAAGATACAGGAGCCCTGTCCTCCTTTTCATATGGTCAGCCTAATTAAGTACCAAACCAATGCTGAGTTGGGGTGTTTCTCCATAATTACTTATCCTTTTAAGATAGGGTGACCAGATAAAATCCAGGATGCCAGCGGTTGGAAGTGGACAGCCCCGGGGGGGTAGGGAGCGCGGGGGAGGGGGCTTACCTGCCGGGGCCGTCCACAGCGGACGGCCCCGGGGGGGAGGGAGTTAGGCCCCCCTCACCCATCCGCCGCCATTTTTTCCTCATAGACTTGCATTGCAATGCAAGTCTATGGGGAAAAAAATGGTGGCTGATCCAAAAATTTCTGATTTTTGGATCGGGATCGGACTCGATCCGGTCTGGGGGGCCTCCGATTTTGTCCGATCTGATCTGTGACAAAATTGGAGGTCCCGATCCGGGTCCCGATCCAATCCGGGGGTCCGTGCACACCCCTAGTTATTTCTAAGGGAAGTGTTGAAACAAAATGGGGAAAGAAAAGGAAATGGAGTTGTAGTGAAATGGTACAAAGGTGGGCAACCTGTGACAGTCCAGATATTGTACTACTGTCATTCCTGGTTATAGTCCATGCTGGCTTGGGCTGTTGAGAGTTGGAGTCTGACAACACCTGAAAGGGCAGCGGTTGTCCGATCTTGGGTTGCTGTGGTGTGAGCAAGAGGTTCCCCATTCAAATTTCACCTCAACCATGAACTTACAAGATCATCATAACTTCTAAGTCAATGAATCAGGCGACCATTATCTAGGCTGACCATATGAAAAGGAAGACAGGGCTCATGTAACTTAGTTGTAGAGAAAAGGGAATTTCAGCCAGTGTCATTTGTATGCAATTAGTTCCTGGTGAAATTCCCTCTTCATCACAACAGTTAAAGTTGCAGGCACTATACTAGAGTGACCATATACAAAAGAAGGCAGGGCCCCTGCAACTTTAACTGTTGTGATGAAGAGGGAATTTCACCAGGAACTAATTGCATACAAATGACACTGGCTGAAATTCCCTTTTCTCTACAACTGTTAAAGTTACATGAGCCCTGTCCTCCTTTTCATATGGTCAGCCTACATTATCTCCCCAGCACTGTTACGGAGTTGTAGCCAATAAAATGTATGAGAAGCTAGGAAATCCCAGGGTACTATGTATGTATTGTTATTGTTGGGAATATAAGACGAACCCTGCTGGATCAGGCAAAAGGCCTATCCAGCAGCCCAGTGATATGTTCCCACAATGGCCAAACAGATGTCTGTGGGAAGCTCACAAGCAGAACCTGAGTGAAGCAGCACCCTCCCACTCATGTTTCCCAGCAGCTGGAATAGATACATACTGCTTCTGATATTGGAAGTAACATACGAGCCATCGCGACTAGTAGCCATTGATAGCCTCATCCTGCTCACAAGGCTTGCCGAGTCCTGAGTACACTTGCAGTCCTGAGTTTTGTGTAAATAGGAGGTTCAAGGGTTGCTGAGCAGCAGTTTCAGATGGTGCTAGTTTCTCTGAGTTAAAAGTGTGATTTCTATGCTCCGTGCATAAATGCGTCTCTTGCTGTGCAACATGATCATGTGTAAATGAAGCTGGGCTACTGAAGCGGAACCAAAGGGAAGCAAGGTGCCTGAAATAGCTCACTCAGCGCTGTATGTTTGCATAGAGGTACACAACGCACATCACTATGCTTTGTTTTACTGATTTTTTTTTTAAGTTTTGATGATGGGGGCAGAATAACCATTAGACATGAAACACATTTCAAAAGAATGTTAACAACAAATTTTAAAAGCATGCCTGTTTCCAAAATAAATACTTTGAATGCATGAGTCAGATTCTATCAGTTGTTAGCCAGGCAATTATTTTAGTACTCCATCTTGCTGGACTATGTTCTGACAGGCAGTCAGAATGTTGTGGTCTGAAAAGTGCCAGCCTTGCATCATCATCATCATCATCATCACCATCATCACCATCATCATCATCATGTCATCGTCATCATCATCCCCAATGTCCCCACCACCGCCTATGACCTGCCATATTCTGCCCAGTTGTTTGCCTGGTTGGCCAAAATTTTGCCCTGATTCCTCCATGGTTCCATCCCCTGACCCCATCCAGGAGGCTAGGTTATTTTTAACACCAAAAATTAGTCATCCATTCTGAGAAACAATAGTCATGGAAATTTACTGTACATCAAATCATTTACTGCTATACAGCTTGACAATGTTGTGCTAAATGGCATCATCGTTCTCATTACCTTTACTATGGAAGACCTGATGATGATGATGATGATGATGATGATTTCATCATTTACATTCACATCCTGCCCTTCCTCCAAGACAGTGTACGCACACACACACACACACACACCACATACACACATTTTACCCACGTAACAAATCTCTAAGTTTGGTTAAGCTGAGAGATAGTAACTGGCCCAAAGTCATGCAGTGAGCTTCATGAATGACTAAGATTAGTACCTTAGCCACCCTGGTTCTAGTTTGTCATTTCAACCACTATACCACACAGGGGCTCCAATTTTTTGCTGTTCATCCCTGCCCCCCATAGGGTCACATCCAGAAATTAGCCCATGTTGGAACTTTTCTATACAAGCATTTATTGTGTGCTCGTAATTCTTTCCTTATGGTTGTTTAGAAGTTCTTTAGATAACATTCTGACCCTCCAATTTCACTTGTTTTTTAAAAGCACTTTCCCAGGTTTTTCTTTTCTTTTTTTTTTAAAGCGGGGAAAATTGGGTATTATTTCTGAAAGGGGAAGAAAAGATATTTCCCGAATGGTGTAAACTCTATATTCTACTCATAGGCATGTCCAGGGTGTGTGCCAGGTGTGCCCAGGCACACCCTAATGTCTCGTGAGGTTGCTGTGAATGCTCCCTGGGCAGCTGGGTGGCTCATAGATGCTCCCTGCTCAGCCTGGGCTCCTTCCTCCTGCAGTACAAAGTGACAGAGACAAGCAGTGGCACTGGGAGACATGCCACGTTTGGGTCAATTCCCACAGGCTCTGTTGCTTCAGTAGTGAGCTCGGCCCTAGCTGAGCTCCAAACACCATTGCAGCAGTAGCTGCTGTTGCATTGCTCCAGGCCTGGCCTCCCCACTACAGTGACAGTGTGGGGACTAAGCCCTGGCCCCTCTTGGAGTAGGATGGGTGAGCAGGATGAGGTGACTTGCCAGTGACACTGCAAGAGGAGCTGGTAACAGATTCCCCTTCTCTCTCTTTCTCCCCCTTTCTGACCCACATAATCCGAGACCAGCATCAGCGTGCTCACTTGGAAACACAACTTCCCTAGCAGTGCTGCCAACCATGCCCCATGAGGACCTGGGGGTTGCAACGGTGTTGCCAGGCACTGGTGGGGAGGAGGGGGCCAGGGAGAGCTCAATCTCACATGCCTCCCCTCCTGACCTTGACCCTGTCGTAGTTAAATGTGATGCTATTGAGGAACCTAAGTCCATAAGATCTGGTGAGCGACATCTCATTCTCTAGGACAGGAAGATGAAGAAACTTTCATCTGTTTTGGTCAATTTGGGTTAGCTCATTATTAGGGTGACCAGATAAAATCCAGGTCAGGGCTCATGTAACTTTAACAGTTGTAGAGAATTGAATTTCAGCCAGTGTCATTTGTATGCAATTAGGTCCTGGTGAAATTCCCTCTTCATCACAACAGTTAAAGTTGCAGGGGCCCTGCCTTCTTTTGTATATGGTCACTCTAGTATAGTGCCTGCAGCTTTAACAGTTGTGATGAAGAGGGAATTTCACCAGGAATGAATTGCATACAAATGACACTGGCTGAAATTCCCTTTTCTCTACAACTGTTAAAGTTACATGTGCCCTGACCTGGATTTTATCTGGTCACCCTACTCATTATCTGGTTAAAGATAAAGATAATGAAAATGAACTGTATCTTCGTATACTCCTGGCTATCACTACAGGAAAAAAATGGTATTTTGTGTCTCCTTTTTTAAGTTTGCATTTTTTAATTAAACGTTAGTTGTTCATTTTTTTAAAAAGTTTAATGAAGTTTTAGTTTCTTTAGTTTGTTTGATGAATAAAAATAATATCCTTTATGATTGAGTATTCAATAAATGTTCCCCTTTAAAAAAAAATCCCAGGTGCAGACCCTAATGAAATGTGCTGTACACGCCAATGGCTATACTATAGCCCAGTGCCACCTAGAGGTTATGTACGGGAAAAGCAGGAAAGGAAAAGCTGTTTGCGTGGTGCTTGGATCTCAAGTCTTCCATGGAACCAAAAGTAGATACATCGATTAACAGCCTTCTGGAGAAAAGCTCTTAGAATTACAGTTTCTTCTACAGGTGGGACTTGGCTTTGAAAAGTTGCTTCCATAATATTGATCCTGGCTGCTATGCATCCAAACAATTCAGGGGCAGCATTAGGGTGACCATATGGAAAGAAGGACAGGGCTCCTGTGTCTTTAACAGTTGAATAGAAAAGGGAATTTCAGCAGGTGTCATTTGAAGGCGTGCAGCATCTGGCAAAATTCCTTCTTCATTACAGTTAAAACTGCAGGAGCACTGCCCTCTTTTGTAGAGTGACCAGATACAAAAGAGGTCAGGGATCCTGCAGCTTTAACTGTTGTGATGAAGAGGGGATTTTACCAGGTGCTTCATGCAAACAAATGCCACTTGCTGGAATTCCCTTTTCATCACAACTATTAAAGATACAGGAGCCCTGTTCTCCTTCTCATATGGTCACCCCAGGCAGCATTCTGTAAGATTTTAGCAATAGGTTTTTAGTAGGGGTGTGCACGGACCCCCTGGATCGGATCGGGACCCGGATCAGGACCTCCAATTTTGTCTCGGATCGGACAAAATCGGAGGCCCCCCGGACCGGATCGAGTCTGATCCCGATCCAAAAATTGGAACTTTATGGATCGGCCGCCATTTCCCCCCCCCCATAGACTTGCATTGCAATGCAAGTCTATGAGGAAAAATGGCGGCGGGTGGGTGAGGGGGGGGCCTAACTCCCTCCCCCCCGGGGCCATCCGATGTGGACGGCCCCGGCAGGTAAGCCCCCTCCCCGGCACTCCTTACCCCCCGGGCTGTAAACCCCCTCCCCCCTGCTTACCTTTCCTAGCCATCTGCTCCCGTCCGCTGCTGGCGACTACTGCGAGCGGGCTTCACAGCCTACTCCAGAGTAGCGTGCCAGGTGATGTCATCACCTTCCGCACTACCTAGGAGCAGGCCGTGAAGCCTGCTCGCAGTAGTAGCCGGCGGCGGACAGGAGCGGACGGCCAGGAAAGGTAAGCGCACCCCCTGCCCCCCCTTCCCTGCCCCCTGCTTACCTTTCCTGGCCGTCTGCTCCCATCCGCCGCCTGTCATCACCTGGCACGCTACCTAGGAGCAGGCCGCGAAGCCTGCTCGCAGTAGCAGCCAGCGGCGGACGGGAGCGGACGGCCAGGAAAGGTAAGCGTGCCGCGCGCCCCCTCCCCCTGCCCCCTGCTTACCTTTCCTGGCCGTCTGCTCCTGTCCACCGCTCCCTGCTCCCATTGTCCGCTTCCATCGGCGGGCGCCCGCTGGTGCCCACCGATGGAAGCGGACAGCCCCGCTAGGGAAGGCCCCCCCCGCTGTCTGCTTTCATCGGCGGGCGCCAGCTTGCACCCGCCAATGGAAATGGTGGTGGGCGCCAGCGGGCGCCCGCTGATCCGCCGATCCATCCGAACGGTTCGGAACCTTTCCAGATCGGATCGGATTGGATCGGCTGATCCAGCGGTGAGATCGGAAATCAGATAATTTATCCGATTTCCCCCTGGAAATCCAATTGTGGATCGGATCCGATCCAGTGCACATCCCTAGTTTTTAGTACAGATGATACCTTAGATTTCAGTCCATGCAAAGATACCATTCTGCTGCTGCTGAATGCAATCTTCCAAGTGTGATACTTATGTGGTCAAAATGGCACAGTCCATGCACAAGAGAGGAAAATGTCAGAAGAATTGGGAGGAAAACCCATGATCTGTAGGATAAAGGGGGGGAACACATCATAAGTCCCAGTGGGCACAGAATGCTGAATCCTGGAATGGAATGCCAGGCTGGCTAGAAAACTGAACGTGAGCACTCCACATGCAACATTTATTTATTTATTTATTATTTTATTCCATTTATATACCGCCCCATAGCCGAGGCTCTCTGGGTGGTTTACAAAAATTAAAAACATTGAACAATTAAAACACCAATATACAAAATTTAAAAGCATAAAGCATAAAAACAAGTTAAAATTACAATATCCTTCTGGTCAAAGCACAACAACACAAAAACAAAAGATAACAATGTTGGCGCCAGGCGCACCTCGTCAAGAATATCATTCCATAATTGGGGGGCCACCACTGAAAAGGCCCTTTCCTTTGTTGCCATCCTCCATGCCTCCCTTGGAGTAGGCAACTGGAGGAGGACCTTTGATGTGGATCGTAGTGTACGGGTAGGTTCGTGTCGGGAGAAGCGTTCCATCAGGTATTGTGGTCCCAAGCCGTGTAAGGCTTTATAGGTTAAAACCAGCACCTTGAATTGAGCTCGGAAACGTATAAGCAGCCAGTGCAAGCGGGCCAGAGTAGGTCTTATATGCTCGAACCTTCTGGTTCCTGTTATCACTCTGGCTGCTGCATTTTGCATAAGCTGCAGCTTCTGAACTGTCTTCAAAGGCAGCCCCACGTAGAGTGCATTGCAGTGATCCAATTTAGAGATTACCAGAGCATAGACAACTGAAGCCAGGTTATCCCTGTCCAGATAGGAGCATAGCTGGGCCACCAACCGAAGTTGGTAGAAGGCACTCCGTGCCACCAAGGCCACCTGAGCCTCAAGTGACAGAAATGGTTCTAGGAGAACCCCCAAGCTATGAACCCGCTCCTTCAGGGGGAGTGCAACCTCATCCAGAACAGGTTGAACACCCTCCATCCGGTCAGCAGAACCACCCACTAACAGCATCTCAGTCTTGTCTGGATTGAGTTTCAGTTTGTTAGCCCTCATCCAGTCCATTGTCGCAGCCAGGCACTGGTTCAGCACATCCACAGCCTCACCTGATGAAGATGAAAAGGAGAAATAGAGCTGCATGTCATCAGCGTACATTTGGCTGCAGGTGTCAGTCGTTGAAAAGACTACACCAGCCTTCCCCAACCTGGTGCCTTCCAGATGTTTTTCATGACAACTGCCAGCATTCCTGAACATCGGCCATGCTGTCTGGGGCTGATGGGAGTTAAACATCTAGAGGTCACCAGGTTAGGTAAGGTTAGATGCCCCGCTCCTGCTTTTTTATCCTGAACTCACAGTTTGCTGGAACGCCTGGCTTTATGGATGGTGGATGTCGGGGCGTTAAACCTGGCTTGCTCAGATAAGATGCCCTCTGTTTACTTCTAATGGTGGGGAAATGGTTAGCGGTGGTTTGGGAGCCGTTAAAAGTCACAGTTAGCAGTGTCTCTGTGCAGACGATAGGGCAGTCTTTCTTATCTCGGGAGCACATTAGTGTGGCAATGAAACTCCTGTAGGCTAGAGTAGGAAAACACCTGCTGCAGAGGCAAGGAGACATGTCATTTCCTTCCTCTCAGTATTCGAAGTTGTTTTGACTTTCAGGGCAGTGGTGGTGACAAACACCGCAAATGCTTTTCAGCTCCTCGAAAACAATGGCAATGGCATTTGGTTCTTGGTTCTTCATAGCCAAACCACAAAATCTGAAAAAGAAAAAAAATGAGAGAGAGAGAGAGAGAGAGAGAGAGAGAGAGGGAGGGAGGGAGGGAGGTGGGGTGGGGGAATGTTTAGTTCTAAGCACTAAAGTAATACTTTTTCTGATCCAGCACCAATGGTGGTCTGTTTCCCCCCCCCCCCATTATTTGGTAACATTTTTGGTGGCATCCCTGTGATAAGCATAACATCTAATTCTGTCTTTAGCCTGCTTATAGCAACTTTGCAGCAATTTAAAAGCCAATAATACAAAATCCAATTTAAGGTGCAATCCTGTGCATGTTTAGATGGGAAAAGTCTTAGAACTCTCAGCATTCCTCAACCAGGATGGCTAGTTGAGGAATGCTGAGAGTTGTAGGATTCCCCCCCACGCCTGAACATTCATAGGATTGCACCGTAAAATTGTTTTATTCTAAGGCTGCATTTCTTTGGACATGTATTTGTAGGGTGACCAGATAAAATCCAGGTCAGGGCTCATGTAACTTTAACAGCTGTAGATTAAGGGAAATTTCAGCCAGTGTCATTTGTATGCAATTAGTTCCTGGTGAAATTCCCTCTTCATCACAACAGTTAAAGTTGCAGGCACTATACTAGGGTGCCCATATACAAAAGAAGGCAGGGCCCCTGCAACTTTAACTGTTGTGATGAAGTGGGAATTTCACCAGGAACTAATTGCATACAAATGACACTGGCTGAAATTCCCTTTTCTCTACAACTGTTAAAGTTACAGGAGCCCTGACCTGAATTTTTATCTGGTCAGCCCATGTATTTGGAAGTGCTGACTTACACATTGCCAATCCCTACAGTAAGAGCATTCCATAGACAAATACTGACTCAAACATTGGGTGACCATATGAAAAGGAGGACAGGGCTCCTGTATCTTTAACAGTTGTACAGAAAAGGGAATTTCAGCAGGTATCATTTCTATGCATGCAGCACCTGGTGAAATTCCCTCTTCATCACAGCAGTTAAAGCTGCAGGAGTCTGGCCATCTTTTGTATCTGGTCACTCTTTCATAACTCCTCTTTTGTATCTGGTCACCCTAATCAAACAGAACTCACTGTGCCATTTGTGACCTCAAAATTTCACGTTTTCCCAGACTCCAATCCATGTGACCTATGGATGTAAGGAGGACAAGGACACTCGCTATGTGATGACCTTGACTCATGCAGTAAACCTGCTTCGTCACATGGCAGTGTGTGCACATGGGACACACCATATGGAAATGCCAGAACACAAAGCCTTTTTAAACTCGGCAGAATGGTTTCTAAGGAAACATGCATAGCACAGGGGCTGAATCATGTACTAAAATACTGAATTGAACACAGTCCTGCCACCACTCTCCAAGTGAAGGAAATGGAACACCCCCCCCCTTGATTGCTATCATGCTATGCCCTGGCTGGCCGTAAGTCATTTTTAATCCCTAAACTAAAAGAGTATCTCTCTAAAAGGAGAAACCAGTGAGACAAATGATCTTGTGGCTAGCCAATCTTCCAATTCCCATATAAGCAGCTTTGAAAGGTACATGGTTTACACACCAGTTCTCAGTGGACTGAAGGACTTTCAGGGTTTTTTTTGTGGGGGGAGGGAAATCTTTTAAAAAAAGGATTTTTGCCATCCATTATGAGGCACGAAAAGCCCCTTTGAGCTCCATCGTAATAGTTTCGAGATATTCTCTGAGTTGCCTGTTACGACTGCTGAGGTTGCACAAGATTTTTTAATAGCAGCATTATGTTGATGAAATGGGGAGCTTAAGATGCTCTTTATGATAATGCTGCAAAGGGGTGACAGGAAATAATGTATCGCAATGACTAAAAAGAGGCACCATGTATTAGACTAAAAGGGCGAAAATCTTCAGAGCAAGCAAAGAGCTATTGTCATTACTGGGAAGCCAGATTATTAGAATCAGAAATGTGGAAACTCTTGTCTTGTCATTTTAATTAGTTTGACTGCAGCTTAGAATGTCCTTATGTTCTGGGGGACAAGAAGGGAAGGTAGCAACTCTAGTCCTATTTGGATATTCTAACATGTTGTTGTTGTTGTTATTATTATTATTATTTCTTAAACACCTTTCTCAGAAATAGACTCAAGGCATCTTACAACAGGGACTAAAACATACCAAAATTTAAAACAATTTTGAACATCAAAAATAATTAACAATAAAATACCAAGTCCCGATAAAACAATTAAATTATGTACCCCCATCATTTGCCATCAAATGCCTGAGAGTAGAGAAATATCTTAACCAGGGGCTGAAGATATAACAATGTTGTCACTAAATGAACCTCACTGGGGAGAGCATTCCACGGGGCCACCACCGAATAGGCCCTGCTGCCCTTCCCATTCCCTGTCCACAGGTGCAGGGGGGAGTCTGAAGAGTGGAATCTGCTCTATATGAGATGTGATTCATAATGTATATCACATGTTACCTGAAAGATTTGTTGATTGGGAGAAGTGCATGTCCCCTCATTTACCATTTGCAAGGGCGATTGTATCACTTGAACCAACGTATTTTACATCAACACTGCTCAGGCAATTAGACTCCTCCCTCTTCAAAGTCGCACAATCTCTTTGAATTACGTGCAATCCTCCACCATTTTGTCATGTCTCTGAATATGGCCCAATGAACTTTGAGCAAGGTTGTGGCACAACAGCCTTGCAAATTGCAATCGGTTGCAATTTGGAATGGATTTTTAAAAACACAAATGTGTCCTGTTGGACTGCGGCTATTCTGTGGTGTCGTGGGGAGCATGGAGTGTGTAATACAGGCCAATGTATTCTTTGGTAGACAAGAACAAAGGAGGTGGGTGAGTAATGTAATTGCCCCTGCTTTAAACATTTATAAGGCAAAACAATGTGGAATTGGGGAATGTGCTTGCGTTTATATAACAGCATCTCCAGAAATAATTCAAACCAAATTTGGGAGAAACCCAGTGGTGTTCCAAATACTCCTGAGCTTTTTCTTAGGGTTGTGGTGGAAAGTGGTCCATTCTTGCTAATGCCCATGTTTGTTTTCCGAATTATTGACTAAAGCTTCTTCTTATCAAAGCTCATAGCCTCCCCAAATGGTGTCTGTTGGAACAACTGGGGAAACGTTACACCTAATAAATCCTAGGGTGTCACATTGTTGAGCTTGTGGTTTTTCTCTCCCCTATCTCCTGCGACAGGAATTAAGCACTGCCAGACACCAAGTCCAAATTAGAATTTATGATGAAGGTAGGAAAAATATCAGAAGTTCACCTAGGTCACTCTTCTCTGTACCCCCCTCCACGATCCCCTTGTGTTATGCTTCTGGTCCTGAGAATACTCCATAGATTTTGTCAGACTTGCATGTTTATTAGTTGTTATTATCAGTCAGGATTATCAGGGGCCTAAAGCAAACATTCTTTATACTCATGGAGCAAAGAGAAAGAAAGCTGGTTTGAGGCCCTTTCTTCACCATAGAGGTGTAGAGGGAGGGAGGGAGGGAGCAAGGGAGGGAGGGCAAACCCGGAAGTACCTAATACACACCATCAGCACCCAGGGATCAGCTGTGGGCCATCCCAGGCAAAATGCCTGGTGTGGAAAGGGCCTCAGTCTGATGTAGAAATCCATGAACTACAGAAGAACATCTATGTATTTCCCAACACATATTTTGAAAGATATTTGATGCCAATGCTTGATGCCAAGGGTACATTCAAAAACAGGTAAGGGCAGGCCTGGAGTCAAGGTTAGGCATGGTTGGACACCTATGGTGGAGAAAAGAGGGGAAAAGCACCATGCTTCAGATGCAGAAAGAGAGACAAAGAGCCTCATCAGACAGGGGGGCGGGATCGCATTTCCTTAGCGTCGTTTCCCCCTGCTTCTGTCCTGTGATACTTCCTCTTTCTTCACACAGGGGAAGAAAGAGGAAGTAAACAATGACCATGTGGCCCATTCAGTGGGCAGTTTTATCGTGCTGCTTTTCCTGCACACAGCAGGAAATGGCAGCACATTTAGCTAAAAAGAAAACAACCAGATTTACCAGGGTCTTATTTGTGGTGGAAAGAAGACCAGGAGCGGGAAAACGTGTGGGAGGCGGACGTTGTCGTCAAAAGGACCCGCAAAAAATTGTGAGTGGGCAGTAATGACGCTCAAGCTCTGGTGCTGACAAAAACAATGTTTTCTTTAATATATATATTTTAATTAGCTCAATGCGTTTCAGATAAAATCCTTTTTCAGGAGCTAAACACAACATAAAAACAATGTAAACATTAATTAGAGCCAACTTCCCTGCCCATGTTGCAAAGACCTGAAAACCAAGCAGATAATGCTACAGCAATTGTATGCATTTTATTGCATTATGAATGTAAGATAACTGAAGGCAGACTCCGATATCAACTAATCTGCATTGCTCTACACTGCTCTATGTGGGCCACATTCTTAGAAGAAAAGGGCCCACACTCCAGCAGGGGCCCACTAAGAAAAGTCTCCTGGAGTAGCTCCTCTGTCCACCATTGAAAACCTACTTGCATCTTTCTCTGGCTCAGACAAGGGTGTGGTTGGGGAGAATGAGGAGTAGCAGATGCCACTGCCTACTTGTTCACTGACTTTCTGTCTGTCAACAAGCAAGTGGTAACAATTAGGGCTGTGACCGGATCCAGATCCCTAATCCGAGTTGGATCGGGGTGATCCAGACCTCCAGATTCCAGATCTGAATCAGATTGGTTTGGGCCTGAGCAGGCTGGATTGGATCTACAATCCAGATCCGATCTGGATCCGGTCCCAGCACTCCCTCCTGCTCTCCCCGCTCTCTCCCTCCCCCCCACTCTTCCTGCTTACCTGCTGCCTCCTCTGTGTTGTCCTGCCATCATCTTCACCCATCGCTGTGGGCCTCTGCATTTGCTGGTCGCGGCGGGTGATGACATCACCTGCTGTGACCAGCAAATGTGGCAGCCCACAACGAGGAGAGAAGACGATGGCAGGACGATGGCGGACAATGGCAGGATGATGCGGAGGAGGCAGCAGGTAAGCAGGGAGAGTCGGGGGAGGAAGGGAGGGCGAGAGAGAGAGAGCTGGGAGAGCAGGAGGGAGTGCTGTGGACGGACCTGGATCAGATATGGATCCCAGATCCAAGTCGGATCGGATCGAGCTCAATCCAGATCTGACAGATCGGAATCCAGATCAGATAAGGGGTCTGTGCACAGCCCTGATGGCAGAGAGAAGCTAGACTCACTGAAAGAGGGGCTAATTGAGGCTGTCTTTCTCAAGGACCCTTCAAAACCTAGAGCTGGGACTGGGTAAAGGGCACTTTGAAAGCATCAGAAACAGGGTCATCATGAATGTAATCCCAAACCAGTACAGCTACATGGCCAATTGCCAGCCAGAAGAGACGGCAACACTTGTCTGAGAAGGACCAACAGCATCGGCATTTCCTTCATATACTTATCCCTAGAGAGGCACAGGCTGGTTTCGGACGACATATTAGGCAACGGAGGGGTAAATAGCGTACTGACCATGAATTAGGTAGGCAAAGCGTCACATACAACACGTTGTAACGCTGGTGCTTGTGCAGCTGAAAGTTCCAGTGGCCATCTTGGTTGCTATGTCTGCTCCCTCCCCCTCCCTCAGTCCCCCAGCCATATCCCAGCATGCACCGCAAGTTCTGCTGGCTGTATAGAGCAGCCGGGGGGTTTCGGCTGCTCCGGCCAGCAGAACTCTATTCCCAAATGGAATAGTCCACGGGGGGGGGGGGGGGGGGTTGGTTTCGGATGGGGCTTTGGGCTAAACAACATGCAAGCCCGTTGTTTCTCTCCATTGCTTAATTGGGTGGAATAGCATACTGTCAGTTGTGTGTGTGTGTGGTATGTAACCCTGCACACAACACAGTAAGCAACACAACTGACAATTGTTTCCCCCCTCTCCATTGCTTAATGTTGTGTCCGAAACCAGCCACAGAGTCACAACATGGGGAATCAGTGCTCACACCACTGTAAGTAAGTGTGACTTAACGCAGATCTATGGATTGGTAGTTATTGTGGATTAAGTCAGCATACAAAGGATGCAAGCCCCTGCGTGTTGCAACTGCTACTTGCGTTATGTAAATTAGAGTTCATTACTTCATACTGCTGCAATGGCACTCCATTCTAACAACAATATTTAGCAAGGATGGCCTTTTAAAGGGAGTATCAACTTTTGGTCACAAACAACAACTTCATTGTTAGTATCTTGCTAACAGAAATCTTAATCAAGTATACAGTTTCGACCCATGCAGCTTTTTAAAAAAGTGTGATACGTTTTTTTTTCTTTTTACATGAAGATAACTAAATCTTAAAATGCCCTAAATTTCAGGAGGAGACGAAATGCAACACCATCATGTTTCTGTCATATATTTAGATGACAAAGAGTAGAGTTGGAATCAGTCTTCTGATCCTTCTTTCCAAATGCTAATTTTTTATTATTTATTTTTAAGAAGCATTTGCAGGATCCTTTCTTCTGTAGAAAGAAAGTAAAGTGATCGTTGAGGTTAGAGTCCCACGGCTTGCAGGGAAATGGTGGGCGTAAATCATCCTGTTGCTTTCTGGCCTGTTGCCACATTTAGATAGTTTTTTTTTTTTAAAGCATGAGAAAAACATTTGGCTCTCTGTGCTAAGTATAGCTGGCAGTTTCAACAGGGCTTCCTTCTTGCTGGGGACTGCTACAGTGGCCCAAATTGTTTGTGTATTTAAGTTGGTGCCCTACATCTCTGAAATTCAAAGTGATTGACAAATGTTGAGGGGCACCTGTGCACATCATGACTGTTACTCTCAACTCATTGTATTAAGGATTACTATAGTCCACAAAAATATTTGCTAAATTCTTCCCTCACAGGTACAGTGCCCAAGTTTTTGACTTTTATGGAGGACAGTTTTCTATTTGAAGGCATCCTCTGTTTCAGGGGCGGCAAACCTCTTTCAGCCCAGTGGCTAAATTCAGTTTTGGAGAAGCTGTCAGGAGTGACATTCCAGTGGTGGGTGGAGCCAAAGGCAAAAGGGGTGGGAGCAAAGGCAAAAGAGGTGGGGCAAAAAACCCTAGCATATCATAGCTTAAAGCTCTTGCTGCCAATAACTAAGTCTTTGTGGAGGCATTTCGACCTTTTAGAATGAGGAAAAACTGCATAAAAGCAGGGAAACCAATGGATGGGAGAAAGATCAGTAGTTGGGGGAAAGACCAGTGGATGGAGGAAAGGTGCATGGCTACCTGGGGAGCCCCAGAGGGCTGGACTGGGATCCCTGAAGAGCCAGATTTGGTTCCTGGGCCTGATGTTTCCCCACCGAACAGTCCAAGGCCATTTTAAAGGCAAGTAACCATGAGAATACAGAGCAGGGGCCTTGGAATTGCCCGTCAACAGTGGCCACCTGAACAGCAGACTCAGCAGGCACAAAGGAGGCCACTAGGATGAGATGATTGTATTCCTATTTAAACTGTACTAATAATTTCTAAATTTTATGTCTATACAGAATCAATCGACATGTGCAAATTGTATGCAAATCTGTGTCCTCGTTTATCATCTTTTTTTGGTGACCACTTGGACACCATACGCACAAAGCTTCCATTGCCCAACATTCCTTTCCATCACTTCCCAAGGTAATCTTTCTTCACATTTTCAGTCGTCCTTCCAATCCATATATGGAAGAGGACCCTGCTTTACTGCAAGTGAATGTGATGCTTAAAGATATTCATTTGGTTTTATTACACAAATCCTCCTTCAGAGCTCAGAGTGGCTTAAATTGGGGCTCTCATATACTTTGGTGTCTGCCATGTAAATATTGATCAGACCTAGGGATGTATGGATTTTTAAAAATCTGTTACGTCTTAGTTTCATGGATTGTCATGTGCCTTTTGTTCTGTCATCTGCTCATTGATCGAACTGGATTTTTCCCATTTCCCCTAATTTGCACAAATTCACACTTCTGAATATGCACAAATTCCCTCAATCATGCAAATTTCTCCTAAATGTGCAAATTCCTCCCAAATGCACATTTAGCCTACTGGGGAAATGCACACTTTCAGCTAGTGGTTTTATTTGGATTTTTTAAAACATATTTTTCTACAACTGAATTTGCATACAATTCCAGAAAGCAAAATAAATAAATAAATAAATACCAGCAAAACACCACCCATAGTCTGCAAGTCCAGGGAATCCATACAACTTGGGAAAGCAGCCCACTGAGGAATCCATGGATCAGGTTCATAGCAATCCGAACTTATTTGATTCTGCTGTGGATTCCTCTGACATTCCTAATCAGACCCATTCCCATTTGCCCCCTGCCTCACAAGTATGCTACAGCATTGGGTGCTCTGAGAATCAGTCATTAATTGTGCTTATAAACATAGGAAGTTGCAGGCATCAGCATTGCATTGACCTAGCTCTATATATTTAAGCTTTAAAATCTTTCCATGATTCTCTAATTTTTCAGTGGAATCATTTCTGCCCATCCTAGCATTTTCATTGATCTTCTCTGGCTCTTTTTCCACTGGTTCTTAAAAGTCACACTAATTTGCTTTTTAAAATGGCAAGACAAGTAAAGCTATGAAAGGGCAAGTATTTGTCTCCGTTGCTTTTTAGACCAGCAAAATGTTATCCAAAATACGAAAGAGGCAATATATGAGATCGCTAAGTTTGAGCTTCTCCGAACAGAAGCCGATGCATTACCACCAATCTGGAAAAGATTAATTATCTGGATTTGGAAAAGGATCAGCTTCTACGGAACTATCTGAGCTCATTACATGTAACCTTTTTGAGCTGCCATACTAGAGCCTTGACAGACTTTATCATTCTTCTTGGATGCCAAATGAGATTTTCAAGATTAAAGGCCAGGTCTCAGAAAGAAAATACTAGAGTGAATGAAGAAAGATTGAAGCTTGTAGGCTTGGCAGCTCCAAAATGGTTATTATTCCTGGAATGATTGAAAAGAAGGGGGCTATATTCACGGTGCTGGGTTGGCACTGGCTCCCTCCAAACCGGGGTGGCTTCGAGGAGGGAGCATGGGATTTCTGGGTGGCCATCAGGGTACTGTAGTCACCCCTGCCCTCTTCCTGGTGGAAGACGACCAATTGCTGGCACCATCCCCCAGATTGGCCCTGGAGCAACATCAGATGGCGGAAGAGCCATACTGATGTTGCTCCGATTGAAAAAGTTGGGGTAAATCCCCAACTTTGTCAATCAGCAGCTTTGAAGGAAAGCCTCGTGGTGACTGTGAAGCTGTGCCTGCATCATCTACCTGACAAAGCCCAAGTCCGCAGCCACCGTGGAGCTTTCCCTATGTATAGACAGCCCCAAGGTCTCTGTCTCCCCTGAAAAAGCACCAGAAGGACAGTATCCAGATTACAAAATTGCCTACCTAGTTGAATTTTAAGATGTTTCATTCTTATTTTAATAATGTATTAGTTTTATATGTTTTCAAACAGTTTTATGTATTTTATACTATTTTGTATTTAATGTTGTTCCCTGCCTCGATCCAGAGGGAGAGGCGGGTAAGAAATAAATAAATTCTTATTCTTATTCATGCAACATCACATAAGGCAAGGTGGGCCACATGAACTCCCCCACCATCCTCTTGTGCAGACTTCACCACCCCTTCAAAAGGACAAATTCAAGCTGCATACCAACCTTTTTGGATGCTTGGGGCACGTTGGAATTTGAGATCATGCTGGGGGCACCACCACAAAATCCGGAATCAGTGGATTGCTGCTTTGGTGTCTACCTGTCATGTCTATGGATGTTAGTCTGCGTCTTATTCAGCCAAATCTTTTGTTTCATGTGTATTGAATTCTGCAATGTCTCTTTAATAAGGGATTGTCTAATCTGGCTTATTATTTATTTATTTCATTTATATGCCACTCCATAGCCGAAGCACTCTGGGAGGTTTGTAACAATTCATAAAAATACAAAATGCAACATCATAAAAATAGTCTTACAATTTTAACATAGAAAAATTAAAACTACGTAAACAGCTCAAAATAATTTAAATAAACAATGTTTTCCCTGATAGCCCTGTTCTAAAACAGCAGACATAGATGCCTCATCATATACCATTACATTGCTGGTGGTACACTATAGTTAATGTTTATTTTAAACATATGTGTTTTGGCAATGTCCAGTAGTTACTTCTTTCTGGGAAGAAGTTGTTAGACAGATACATTTTGCAGAGGAATAGTCTTTAATATTCATTGATATACATGCTCTTTTAAATTATTTCCCTGCTTCATAGAAATTATAAAATTATCAGCATAAATGGATTCTCTGCTCCCTTTTGACAGCTAGAAGACTGACATTACAACATTAGGAGGGTAAACACTAGGTCTGATCCATGATCCCGACCCGATCCGGCCAAAATTGGATAAAATTATCCAATTCCGATCCCCACATCTGGATCATCCGATCTCATCCAATCTGATCTGAAAGGACCCGATCCGGATCGGAAGAGATCGGAGGATTGGACCTCCTCCCCCTACTTGCGCTCCTTACCTGCCGGGGCCGTCCACTGCCGTCCGCTGGTACCTTCTACTGAGAAACAAGCTTCGTGGCCTGCCTCTCAGTAGTGAGCCGGGTGCTGATTTCACCCAGCGCACTACTGAGAGGCAGGCCGTGAAGCCTGTTTCTCAGTAGATGGGCCCAGCGGACGGCAGTGGACGGCCCCAGCAGGTAAGGAGTGTGAGTGGGGAGGAGGGCCCCACTTACCTGCCAGGGCGCCCACTTCCATCCGCTGCCGTCCACTGGTCCTGTCTATTGAGAAACAGGCTTCATGGCCTAGTTCTCAGTAGAGCACCAGGTGATGACGTCATCACCTGGCACTCTACTGAGAACTAGGCCGTGAAGCCTGTTTCTCAGTAGATGGGACCAGTGGACGGTAGCGGACGGCCCCGGCAGGTAAGGAGCGTGAGTGGGGGGAGGGACAAGGAGGGGGAAGTTAGGCCCCCACTCACCCGCCCCCATGTTTTCCTCATAGGCTTGCATTGGGGGAAAGCTTTCTTTCCCCCAATGCAAGCCTATGGCGAAAACATCTAAAATGGTGTCCAATCCAAAAATTGGACTTCTGATTTTCAGATATGGATCGGGTCCAATCTGATCCGGAAAGCCTCCGAACCGAACCGACACGCCAATCCCGGTTCCAATCCCGGTTCCGATCTGATCCGGGGGGTCCATGCATATCCCTACTAAACACTCATCTCCTATAATGCAACCAATTGAGTGGTTGCATTATAGTAAACACTCATCTCCTATAATGCAACCAATTGAGTGTTGCATCCTATAATGCAACACTCATCTCCTATAATGCAACACTTTCAATATTTGATTGGGCGGCATACAGATGCCACCTTCAAATGGTTACTTACTTGGATATGTGGTCCACTTTTGTTGAAGATTTGTAAGATTTCTAGAAAGTTGTATTCATTGCTATGGATATATACAAATCCATGTACATATATTAGAAAAAGGCATATAAAAAAGTTTTGCAGGTGCCTATGGATGCCACATTGGGGACCACTGCTGTGTACTATATTTGGATCCATACATTTCCTGGTTAGATCTGCAGAAGCCCTGCATGAGGGCAATGGGATTCAGAGGAGGGCAACAAGGATGACCAGGGGTCTGGAAACAATGCCCTATGAGGAGAGACTGAAAGAACTGGGCTTGTTTAGCCTGGAGAAGAGAAGACTGAGGGGAGACATGATAGCACTTTTCAAATACTTGAAAGGTTGTCACACGGAGGAGGGCCAGGATCTCTTCTCAATCATCCCAGAGTGCAGGACACAGAATAATGGGCTCAAGTTGCAGGAAGCCAGATTTCAGCTGGACATCAGGAAAAACTTCCTGACTGTTACAGTAGTACAACAATGGAACCAATTACCCAGGGAGGTTGTGGGATCTCCTAGAGGCAATCAAGATGCAGCTAGACAGCTACATGTCAGGCATGATTTAATGTGGATTCCTCATTGAGCAGGGGGTGGACTCGATGGTTTTATAGGCCACTCCCAACTCTACTATTCTATAACCCACACACTGAAAATAGCCCATATTGGGAGAAATTCTATCAAGCAGAACTTTCCAGATCAAGCCTAAATGTTCTGTCTATATGGTACCTTCCTCTTTAACCTCGATAGACAGTCTTGTGTTAGAGGACATTCTACCATCTCGGTTCATTTAGCCTTTGGCTTTTCAAGCCATCATCTTGCCAAACCAGTAAAATGCTCTTTTAAAAAGTGACTATGACTTTGGATACAGAATAGCCATTTCAATTATCTGGCAGGCAGATGAACAAGCAGGAGTTTTATTTGGTGACAGAGAACGCACAACATCTCTTGAACCATGATGTGCTGCAATCAATGCATACACACCAATAACAGCAGTAAGAATCCATCAAATCCAAGTGTTTTAAAAAATGAAGAAAAAAAAATACATCCATGAAGAAAACAAACCATTTTGGTATATTGAAAAAATGCATCACCAACATAGAAGGTATGTTGTTGCAGCTGTGTCTAGTGCAACCAGTCTGAAGTGACAGTAGCCAAATAAGAAGAAATACAGATTTATTTATTTATTTTTGCAATACCAGAACCCCCAAATCAGATGATAATAAGCAGTGTTCCAGACATCTTCCTCACCACCAAAGTTCTGTTTTACAGCAGATCTGGGTAGCAATATTAATTTTACTTACTAGGCAAACTAGCATGTGCTATTTTAGATCTTCTCTTTAATAGACATGGATAAAATTTCTTCTGAATCAAACATCTTGGTAAATCTAGAGCTGATTTACACATGCACATTTATCAGTCAAGCACTGTCCCATCAAGTGATAATCTGCAAGTGTGAATTTGCCATCACAGATCTAACACCTGTTGTCACTTCAAAAAAATGCTTACAAGAGAGTCAATTCACACATTCAGCCATCCCTAGGCTGACCATATGAAAAGGAGGACAGGGCTCATGTAACTTTAACTGTTGTAGAAAAAAGGGAATTTCTGCCAGTGTCATTTGTATGCGATTAGTTCCTGGTGAAATTCCCTCTTCATCACAACAGTTAAAGTTGCAGGGGCCCTGCCTCCTTTTGTATATGGTCACTCTAGTATAATGCCTGCAACTTTAACTGTTGTGATGAGGAGGGAATTTCACCAGGAACTAACTGCATACAAATGACACTGGCTGAAATTCCCTATTCTCTACAACTGTTAAAGTTACATGAGCCCTGTCCTCCTTTTCATATGGTCAGCCTAGCCATCGCTCATCAAGCAAATGAAAAATCAATCAATGCTAATGCCTGTGTGATGAGCCCACAGTGTGCGTGTGTGTGTGTGTATTTAACCATAGCCTTCCATATGTGTCAGAATACAATTCCCATTTACTCTAGTGGTGGGAGTTGTAGCCCAACTCATATGGAAGGCACCAGGCTGAGGAAGGGACATAGACCCTGTTCAGGCAATACGCTAAGCCACAGTGGTTAAGCGTTTTGAGCTAAACATTATGACTTAGGTCCTTTCTACACCTAAGGGTGTAGAGGGAGGGGGCAATCCCAGACTTCCTTGCTTCCAGGATCATTCCCCAGCATACAAACGGAAGCATAACATCCCGGAAACAAACACCTCCAGATATTCCCAAGCAGTCTCCCATCCCAGTACAAACCAGGCCCAAGCTTGCTTAACTTCCAAAATCAGATAGGATTGGGTGCTTTCAGAATGGTGGCCATAGGCTACCACCTCAAATTGAACACATTTCATGACCAGTTTGTCGTGCATTGAAAGAATGATGTAATCTCGGTCATGAAAAGTCTTCTCTTTTTGGAGTACATACAGAATATCCAAGAGTAAAGTTGCTTGTACCATATTTGATTTTCACAAGTGTGTTGGAGACAAAGTCCATCCTGGCACCCTCCAAATATTATGGACTACAACTCCCAGGATTCCTGACCATTGGTCATGCTGGCTAGAGCTGATGGGAGTTGAAGTGCAAAACATCTAGAGGGCATCACATTGGGGAAGGCTGGTCTAGTTTCTATCCCTCCCCCTGCTATGGATGGGTGGTCAAAGGTGTAAATCCCATGCATCTGCTCAGCGGGAACTTGAGGCTTTGTGGCTTGGGGCCAAATCTTCATTTGAAAAACAGACTAAGCTATTTTCAAGTCCAATTAAGGATGCTTGAAGAATTTGAACTTTGTAAATTCTTATACAAAATTACTGGACCTACATGCCTCGGACTAATAAGCACATCAGTGCTTCGCTGCCTACCAGATTTCATACTTTTCTGAATGTTATGACACAGTTCTTGCCAGTCTAAATGTATCAAAATATGCATTCTAAGAAAAAAAAAGATTTAAACACTCATTTAAATAAATATTTCTAGAGGATTAAAAAAAAACTGGAATCTTACTAGCTGCTATCCATAGAAGTTGCATAGCTTTTGTTGTTGTTGTTGTTTAACCTGCTGGTTTTACCACCTTTGCTGTTATAAACTGTGTTAGCCAAACTGCTGTGGAACACACCCAAATTTTTATGGAAGGTAAAAAAAATACAAGCCAAACCAGGAGGGCTCATTCATGATCAGAATGAAATTAACTTCATTCTGTTCCAGATTGGTTTTAGAAACTGATCAAGATTTAACAGATGGTGTCTGCTATCACTTCTTTGCTTTTTCTGTTGTGTAATCATTTTGATGTAGTTTATGTGCTGGCTCAGTAATGACTTATAAACATTTTATATTTGCAGGGTCCTCACTTTCTCCAGTGTTGAGTTTTTAAACCACTGAATAGAAATACAGTTTGAGGTGGACAGTTCCCCATCAAATGGATGAAAAAAGCCTTCAAATGAAAACCTGGAATGTTTGCGGATTGTACCAGAAAGCCAAAGTCGTTGGGGTGCAGTGTCTAGTGTCACGTGTGATGATGGAAGGAAACCCAGTTTTTAAAAATTCTACTCTGATATGAACCTGGCTGGTTGGCATTGGACATATGATGACTTCTCTGCTTGAGGCTGTACAGGAGTTTGCTCTCCAGCACGTTGCTTCACCCATGCAGGCTATAGCCATTTGCAGACTTTCACTTTGGGTACCTCTAGACGGGTGCTTTTCCCCACGGTGGTTTTGGAGTGGCAGCAGCGTGCCACAGTCGATGGCTACAGCTGATTGGTCACCATCAGCGGGAGGAGGGCCAGTTTGGGCGCTGTGCCTCCCTCTCATCCTCCCCCTCCAGCTGCCCCATTCCATCCCCCAATTTTTAAAAAAATATATTATTTTTTATCTGTAGATGCAAAGCGTCACATCTACAGATTAAAAAAAAAAATCAACGAAAATACAAACAGGGGAAAGAAGGGGGAAGCCAGAGGGGAGGAAGAGAGAGACGCCCAGCGCCCGAACCACCTCACCTCCCTATGACCTCCCTCTGGCTGCCCCGTTCTTCCCTGTAGATGTGGTCCTTCGCATCTACAGATTAAAAAAATACGGGGGCAGAGAGGAATGGGACAGCCAGAGGGAGGTCTGAGGGAGGAGAGCAGGTTCACATCCCTCCCTTCCTTCCCCTCTGTCTGCCCCGCTCCTCCCCCTCCCCGATGTTTGGTGCAGAAGTGGTAGCAGCAACTCCGCACTCACGCTCCTTCCTGTGTAGATGCTGGGAAGGAGCGCGAGTGCCCGAGGCATCCTGGCACTGCTGCGCCGCCGTCAAGACAGGGCCTTTGTGCAGAAATAAAGGTGTAGAAGGGGCAGAGACAAGGGGTGGGGCCAGCAGGTGTGACACCCATATATTCAAGGTCCCATTTCCATAGGAGACCACGTGTGATCAAACCTTACCAAAAAATGAAAGTACAGATTGCATGTAGGCAACGTACTCACGCTTGAATGTACACATGTATCCTCTTGTGCATACAGCATGAAGGTACCCATGAAGGTACAATCCTGACCATCCCCTACCCCCCGCTTGTTCATTTCCAGATGGAATGGATGACTGCATAGTGCTTCCATCACATGCCCCATAATTTAGCAATGCTTACTTAAAGGATTAGACATTCATAGAAATCTGCAAGTTTAGCCAACAGCATAAGCCTCCAGCCTAAAACTGCTGTACACAGGAACTTCCCCAAAACCATAAAACAATAGGAGAAGACACAAAATGGTAGATAAGCAGTAAGAACATAATCATATATAATCATTACAACTTCGCCTTCTAAATACCCACATTTTAGGAAGTTATACAGGCTGCCACTCAGAAAGGTTTTTGTGTTTGCCTGCTTATCTTCTATAGTCACAGGATGGGCATGTATCATTCGTAGTTGAGTCAGGATGATCAGGGCATGCCAGATCAGTACACTCTACTGTGAATATGTTGTCCTTTTAGAGTAATTAGAAATTTCTTTCAATTTCTCTTGAAATTGAGGCCTCCCCTCTTAATAAGGTATGCCGCAATATCTCTTCCACCTGCAGTATCAGTAACAAGTCACAAACCCTTAGCCAAGCACGAAAGACATGGAACAGCACCACCTGGTGGTTGGAGGTGTCGCTTATATAATTCCAAAACCTATATCAGTCGTGAAGGAAACAGCTTCTTCGAGGGCTTTTGAAGACCGAGTACACCTGAGTACACCTGAGAGCCATCAAAATGCTTAATGTGAACTAGACACTGGAAGATGCTACATTTGCCTTGGCCACCCTCTTATGATCTTCTGTTATCAAATGCTCAGAAACATGCTTAAAACGGTATGCTTAAAATGCACAAAGTTGTGGTTAATTTCACATATGCAGAAACTACTGAGAGCTGGAGTGGAATGGTATTCTCAGTTATCCAACCCAGTCCTTTCACTAAGGCATAGAAGCATCCCCTATCATCCAGTTTATAGAGCATTATGGACAAAGCACACCATGCAAAAGATCAAGTTCATCATCCCAGAAGTGCATGTAGGAATATGCAAAACATCCCAAATACTTCAAGATGAGGTCAAGAAGGCAAGCAGCTGAGAGCCTTCCTACACCTACGTTGGTGATATAATGGCTAACCGTGCAATCCACTCCACCCTTACCTGGCAGGCAGCCCCATTGAACACAGTGGGATTTGCTTCTGAGGAAACACACATCCACTGGGGCTTACTTCCACATAAGTGTGCATTGGATTGGATAGGAGCAATCCTAGGGCCACTAGACACTGTCTACAGGGCCATAGGATTATTTAGTTCCTGGAAACCGGGACTGGAACCAGGGCTCCAGCCTCAGAGCCCAGAAGAAACCACTCTCCCCCTCCTCTCATAACTGGCACAGTTCTTGCCATGCTGGTTATGTTTCCATGCTCAAAAATGGAGCATGGAGAGGGTGAAAAGGGGGCAGTCCTGGGAGTGGGGAGGAGACCACCGAAGCTGCTTTACGCAGCTGCTTTACACAGCTCTCTGAAGCTGTGCCTAGACAGGCAAAATTGCCCATCTAGGCAAAAATGCAGGGCAGCCGGAGCATGGACAAGAGGATCCCCTCCGTGCTCCAGCTGCCCTGCATTGGATAGTTGGCCACCTCCAATTTTGCACCTTAAGAGTATAAAATCCCAGTTGGGGTGTTGATGCTTTTGATTTTGCTTCAGCCACAAACATATGATGTGGCCTCATCATCCTCATCACCACCACCATCATCATTTTAAAGAATTTATATGCTGCCCTTCAATAAAATAAATACTTTCAGGACACTTTACAAATCAGACAATGTAATAACCACTAAAACATCAAAGACATTTTAAGAAGAAAAAAATAATGGGCATATTAAAAGCAGCATAAAACAGGTCAAAGAGAAATTAACCATTAAGAGTCCTGGCAAAATTTTAAAAAGATCTTTGCCTGGCTTAAACAAGCCTTTGGTAATAAGAACCGAAGAAGTGCCCGGCTCGATCAGACCAAAGCTCCATCTAGTCCTGCATAGGGTTGCTGTATGTCTAAATTTACAGCCCTCTATCTCAAGATGTCCTGCGTTTGATTGGAGAAGCTAGGGACTGAATCTAGATACCGTAATGGGCTTGGAATAATACTTTTCTCAGCTTGCAGTACTTGATCGTCCTGTGATCTGAGCTCCCATGCCCTGAAATACTTATTCATTTTTTAATGAAAGTGGAACTATACTATGAGTGTGTGTGCTGCTTTTGTGCCAACATGGTTGGCATTCATCAGGGTAGACATCCCAAAGTGGTCAGTGCTTCTTAGCTATGGGGCCATGAGTCCTCTTTTACAGAGGACAGTCCTCTATTTGAAGGTGCCCTCTATCTGAAGGGCTGTCCTGTCCAATTCCAGTTTAGAGATAAATAACCATAAGAACTGTTGCCCATCAATAGTGAGCATCTGGACAGAAGACGGAATAGGCAGGCACATGCATCACCTGGCCACAGTCTTCCACACTATGGTGAAATCTACTGTATTCCTGTTCAAATTATAATAATTCAGTTATCAAAAATCCTGTCAATTTAAGACCAGTTATCTCATGTTGCTCAAGCTCCACAAAGCCAAGGAACTGAAAGCTAAGGTTGATGCCTTAACTGACATAACCCATGATCAATGATGAAGTTATGCAATGTCAGAAATTGTGCTTGCTTTCAAATTACCCTCTATTCACCGACACCCTTCCTTGGTTTTTCAGGTCCAAATCCAGATTGGAGGACCTGAGACCAGCAAAGATGGTCCACACTGTCCTGGTCCTGTATTGCCTTATGAAGCATTTGAGCCTTACTGTATTGCTAAAGAATCCTCCTGTGAGTTGGCAAACAGGCAACAAACAGTTGCCTGTCCGTTGCTTACATCAGTAGCTGTCAGGATGGGAAATAGTGAGAGGGAGCCTTCTTCTAGTAGTAAGGCTAGATGCTTCATAATGAAATATAGGACCAGGACAATGTGGGACACCTTTGTTAACCAAGGTAAGTGTGAGTGCATGGAGATGAAGTTGTAACCAAGCACAATTTCCTTGGCAGCTCTTACCAATGATAATGGGTATAGGACTGGATTGATCACATAGCTGCTTACTGGTGATGGGCACTTAAGAATTGACCCAGTGTCAGATTGGCCTGCCTGCACAGATAACTATCTGAAGCTTTCACATTGTACAGGTGAGGATGACTAACCTTCAGCAATACCTGAGAAATCTGGGGAATCATCAATGTTCTACCCAGCAAAGGAACTGGTCCATCTAAACCAGCCTTCCCCAAACTGATGTCCTCCAGATGTTTTTGAGTTCAGCTTCCATCATCCCAAGCTAGCATAGTGAGAGAAATGTAGTCCAAAACATCTGGAGGGCACCAGATTTGGGGAGGCTGATTTCAACCTACTGGCTTTTTATATAGAAATCGTGCAAAACTTTTTAAAAAATTCTCTCATTAGATATTGAGCTCCAGCTTAGGCTGTTTTACTGTAGATCAAGCATATTAATGAAAGACTAAGAGCCTTTCTACATGAGGCTTTTATTGTGTACTCATGTTTGCTCACTCACAGTAGTTTACAAGTTCTTTACACAACAACGTCATCCTCCTCCAGGGCCTCTCCCATGCTTTGTGACCATTATTGCATCCCACCCACCCCATGAGGAAAGGGTTATTTTTTTTTTAATGAATGGCCTCTGTCATGCTATACAAATCTTGTGCAATTTCACAATTCCACTATACCACTGTGCCATCTCGTGGTTGTATAAAACAAAAATATTGAAAGGCAGAGAAAGAAAAAAACCTAACAGGAAAAAATGTGTAAATGAGCTGATCTTAATCTTGTAAAGAATCCGGAAGCAAAAGCCTCAGGATATAGGTAGGGATTGTGCAAAATCTATTTTGTCTGTGTTTCGCAGATTGTCATGTTCCTTTCATTCCGTTATCCACTCATCAACAAAATCAGATTGTTTTTTCAGTTTCCAAATTTGCACAAAGTCTCATGTGCACAAACACACAAATTCCCCCCTAAAGTGCTCATTTTCACACTTTAGTGTGTAATGGAAATGTGTTTTTGACCATTTCCCCCCGCATTTTTATTTATTTGGTTTGTTTATTTAATTTATACCCTTCCTTTCCACCCCAGTGCCCCCCCCATTTGTGAAAATTCCCAAAGGTTAGGAAAATGGCCCACAAGTCCATGGACTCAACCCAACAGGGGAAAATCCAGACTGCTGAGAAATCTGCGGGTCGGATTCATAACAATCCAAACCCATCTGGTTCTATCGTGGATTTCTTTGACATCCCCAGGTGCAGGTTACAAGCTTCGTGTAGAAAAGCTCTAAGAATGATAATTAGTAGATTTCTTTGTTTCTTTAGTGATCTTGTTACGTTATTATGTGCCTTCTTCTTTTAGCTGCCTTCATTTTTTAAATTTTAATTTCAAAATAACTTTAAGACAAAAAGAAAGAAAAGAAATGGTGTGCCTCTCTCTTGCAGACACAGAAACATGCACCTGAGCAAATATAACCCTTTCAATTATTTGCTTACCTGAACTTCTATTCAACTTTCCTATTCGTCAAACTGGGAGTTAGAGTGGTTCAGTCGTGTCTTGTGAGGCTTTGGAGTCATAAGGAAACAAACCGTGAGGACAGGACATGAAGGTGTGAAACTTAGAAGATATCATAGCTCATGATGAGTAGTGATGAGTAATGATAGAAACATTTGCTTTATTGTGACCTATTATGATGAGTAACATAAGAGCATAACCCAGTGTTGTAACCTTTCAGGAGTGACATATTAGAGATAAGGAGCCCTCAAACAGTTTCCAATTTCATTCTGAATTCAACGGCAAACATTCCAGTTAGTGGCTTACAGATTGTTTTACCATGCAAGTGTTCACCAGATAATTTCTGCAGATCAAGCTGCAATTAGAACAACCTTCCTCCAACCTGGGGCCTTCCAGATGTATTGGACTGGGGATTATGAGAGTTGTAGTCCAAGACAACTGGAAAGTGCCAGGTTTATTTTTTGGTTTATTTATTTAATTTATAACATGAACAAGAAACATTCTTTAATTAATTTTGGAGAAGTTGGGAAATGCTGAATTAGAGGTATACAGGGGCATAGAACATGGACTGTCTTCTCACCCCCCAGTCAGTTAGCAATGAATTCCAATACCTATCTAATAGTGCAATCCTATAGATGTCTACTCAGATGTAATTCCTACTGAGTTCAATGGGGATTACTCCCAGGTAAATGGGTACAGGACTGCAGCCTAAAGCATCTATGAATTACCTACTCAGCGAACTCCTAGAGTTTGTTAAAGAGAGATGAAGAAAATCTTCGAGCATTGGCTTTGGATCTGGCATAGAAAGTTATTCAGCTAAAAATGGTGTGTGTGTGTTTAAATAAATACCAGGCCTAGATGTCTGAAGCTGGATTTTCTCCATGTGACATGTAATTACTTGAATTCTATTCAAAAAGCAAGCCTTGGACATGTGCCTTAGGTGCTCACACACACACATTTGAAAATACAGCATGGCATTGGCAGAGAAATGAAAACATTTGATTGCCCAGACCTGGCTTTGAATATGACGTTTAAAAAGTCAGCCATAAAAGCAAACCATTTGGCCAAATCAGTGTGTGTCTCTCTCTGTGTGTATCCTCAACAGATCCTCTTCTTCAACCTCTTTCAGAGGGGAGACATGAATGGTAAAAGGAGGGAAAGTCTTTTTTTCCCTTGGGTTTTAAAATGCAGCCTTGGAAAAGCCAATGTAGAGTAGTGGTTAGAGCGTTGGATTAGGAATCAGGAGATCTGAGTTCTAGTCCGCAGTTGGCTGTGGAAGCTCACTGGGTGGCTTTGGGCCAGTTGCATACTCTCAGCCCAACCTACCTCACAGGATTGTTGTCAAGGATAAAAGGGAGAGGAGGAGGATTATGTACGTTGCTTTGGGTTCTTTGGAGGAAGGGAGGCAGGATATAAATGTAATAATAGTTGGCATTCTTAGGCACCTGCCAAGACCCACACATAGGCAGGATGTTCATCAACTACTGAATCCCCACCCCTTGTAAATTGCTTCTGGATGACAGTGGTTGCTGATCTTCCTCCTATTCACAGGCAGTGGGGCACTCAGGCAAGGATTTGGAGGGAAATATCCAGGCTCTGCAAATGCAGCAGGACTGGTTGATGACATTTTGAAGAATATGAATACAATGACCATCTTAAAAGAGGGGGGTTGCATGACCATCTGAAGAAAGGGAAGCAATACAAAGTAATGACTTTGAAGGGCTGAGCTTTGGAAGAATGTAGAGGAATACTATTTACCTCAGCAAAGATCAGCCTACCCAAGACGCCTCTGTGACAGGTTGCTTGGGATGAGTGACTCACTTTGGGGAGTTTTAGTAGAGGCTGTTACGCTGGAAATTCAGTGTGATGAAAGGCAGAAGTTCAAAACCACCTATAGATGGAGACATGTACACATGGCGGCACACTGCGAAATGATGGATTGGACCATCGTATTTTGCTACAAATACTATCTACCACAACGGTGGTCCAGATGCATAAGCTGGAAGTGGGCGGTATTGAGGCAAAGATTGAAAATCTTCCTCATCACACGTTTATTGATTTATTTGCTTTATAATCTACCTTTCTACTAAACACATAGCACTCAAGGTGGAGCCATTGACAGTGCTAGTTCTATCATTTATAATAATAAAATTTGGATGGCTTTAAAAGGAAGGTGGATAAATTCCTGGAGGAGAAGGCTATCAACGGCTACTAGTCCTAATGGCTATGTGCTACCTCCAGTATCAGAGGCAGTAAGCCTGTCAATACCAGTTGCTGGAGAATATGGATAGGAGGGTGCTGTTGCACCCATGTCCTGCTTGTGGGTCCCTGGTCAAAAGCTGTTTGGCCACTATGTGAACAGAGTGCTGGACTAGATGAACCCTTGGTCTGATCCAGCAGGGCTCTTATATTCCATATGTTCTATCAACGTTTTGCAAAATTACAGGGTTAAAGGAAAGAAAGATTGGTTAAATTTTTCCAGTTGTGCTTCCAGTGATGTGGGATTTCTCCTCATGGTAAATGTATTAGTAAATTGTCCACGGCTGTTCCCAATGTGCCAACTTGATGGCTTTCCAGAGGATTCCCTACGATGCCATTTGACACCCCAGCTAGGGAGCTCTGTCAGGAGGATTTTCCAGATGTTCCTTTCCTTAATTTCATTCTCCAACCAAGTGGTGCCCATCTGTCTACTGTATATAATTCCTCACCTTTTTTTTAACCTGCTCTGTGAAAAGGCAAAACATCCCTTTCCCCCTCTTAACAGTGATATAAATATACTTTGACTACCCTTATCTAAGGACTGGGTACTGAATACATTTTACCAATACTGGAATTCTAATTCTAGCTTACACCTTGCTTTTCCATTTATTAGTCTATCCCAGCATAAAGTGGACTCACATGATTGCTATAGGGGCAAGCTGAGAACGCCAAGGGTGTTTCTACACTCTCAATCAAAAGATGTTGTGCAGCTCTTTGGTCTCCCCTCCCTCCCCCCCAACAAATTTTTTTTATGGGAAAAAAAAAGCTGGAAGTGTTGGAAAAACATGGCAGGGTTAGAAATGGAAGATGTCATCCTGTGGACCCTCTCTAAAATTCCATGAATGTGGTAGTTTCATTGCATGAAATAAGCTTTTTCTAGAAGCACCCTAAATTCAGCTTTCTTTGCTGTTTCATACATGCACAGCATGTATGGACTGGCAGTCATCATGTGTGAACTCATGTTGAATGTGCTTTCACAAATGTTCTTGTTTTACAAGATTGTACCAAATAAGCCACTTCTATATCACCTAGGCTGCCTCTACAAGAGAGGTTTAAAGCTCTTTCAAGGCGCTTAAATTTTTTTACCTCTACAAGAACGGAGCGCAAATCGGGCGTAGAGGCGCGTTATCTCTCCGATTATGCGCATTATCGAATGCGCGTTAAATAGCGAGTTTTATTTTGCTTCGGCCTTTAAAGCGCATTTTGACTATGTGAACAAGCGCTTATGCGCATTAACTACTTGAAAAGCGCATTTTGGTCATTCGTTAATGCGCTTCATCGCCTCTCGCCGCCTCTTGTGCAGAGGGATTAGGTGTAAATGCGCTTCTGCGATTATGCGCATAATCGCCTAACCGGGTGCAAAAGCGAATCCTTGTAGAGGGGACCCTAGGAGCATGGACGAAGAAATGAGGTTGCATTGTATTGCAGGCCTCAATTTCAGTGAAGAAAATGGGAAAACTTTTGAACATAAGAAGAGCCCTGCTGCATCAGACTACGGATCCATCTAGTCCAGCATTCTGTTCACACTATAGCTAACCAGCTGTCAACCAGGAACCCACAAGCAGGGCATGAGTGCAACAACACCCTCCCACCCATGTTCCCCAGCAACTGGTGTATATAGGCTTACTGCCTCTGATACTGGAGGTAAAACATAACCATCAGGATTAATAGCCATTGATAGCCTTCTCCTCCATGAATTTGTCCAAGCCCCCTTTTAAAGCCATCCAAATTGATGGTTATCACTCCATCTTGTAGTAGCAAATTCCATAACTGTAAGCAATGTGAAGTTCTTCCTTTTATCTGTCCAGAATCTCCCACTAATCAGCTTCATGGGATGACCCCGTGTTCTAGTATTTAGAGAGAGAGAGAAATGTCTTCTTGTCCACATTCTCCATACTATTCATGACCTTGAATTCTGGTGTATTTGTTGGGTTCTCACCTACTTTTAAAGAATAATTATCTGTTTATACTATTATTCTGAATTATATTATACAGCACTGTAATCCAGATGACCCTTCTTTGGTCCATATACTTTAGAACAATCCCTCCCATGAAATGCCTCTATTTCAGCAGAGACAATTTCAAGGTTGCTTCCCATGTTACCATTTTGATACACAGCAGTTCTTCTGGGAGGTTTCCCTGCCTCTGCAAACATTTCACTAGACTACATAGTATAAATCACTAGTTTTTGAGTCAGGGCTGATTCAGATGTTATTGGCAGGGTCATGGGATTTTCCTCTCTGCGCCCATTCTGGTAATGCTTATATCCAGTAACTATGTGGGTGGGTAAATCTAGTGGCTCCTTTCAATATGACACTGGCTTATCCAGGAGATGGGTAACAAAATTGGCTTGAGGAAACATATAATTAGCCCAATCCAATATGATGCCTGGATCTAAATGTTCCCAGAGCATCATAAGAAGTTACAGGGAAGATCTCACAGAAATGTGTTTTTCCTTAGCCTAGCCTTTGCCAACCTCTCAGCCTCAACCAACATGGCCAATAGTCAGGAATTTTGGGAGTTGTAGTCCAAAATATCTGGAGGGCACCAGATTGGGTAAGGCTCTGTCTAGTCTTAAGCAACCCTGCAGTTTAGTAAGCATTTGACTCAAGCTTCTAACATATATGAAGCCTCTGGTGAGAGCACTCCCATGTCTCAGCATTTCAATACAGAATTTATTTATTTACTACATTTATATCCCTTGAGCTGAATGGTCCCGTCTCCCCATTTACCATCACACCTTTCAGCCTATCTACACTACTGCTTTAAAACACTTTAAATGGTTTATAACAGTTTTGAAAACTGTTGGGGCCAGGACACACTCCATATACAGTTTTCAAAACATTTTCAAAGTGTTTTATCCTGTGTGTGTAGATAGGCTCTTTGTGAGGCAGATTAGGCTCCATAGTCTAATCTAGATTGGTCCATAGTCACTTAGGGTGTCTCTCTGTTAACCCCCCCTCCTTACCAGGCTTTCTTCTTCTGGAGTCTTTCTGGATTTACAACAGGCTACTTTAAACAGCGATCACATGATTTGGAATTGAAAACTTCCCCTCTCAGCAAAGCTCCATATTTTCACAGAAGCATCACCATCTAGTGGCTGTATTATAGCACTATGCCGGCTTTACACACAGTGGATATCCTGTAATCGTTTAAATTACTGCATTCTCTGATCTTTTTAAAAGTGAGATTGCAGGGGGGAAAGCATGAAGATGTCCTGGAGGTTGATGACATTGTGTGAAGAACCCGCAAACCTCTGTGAGTGACCAATAAAGAACATACAATAAATTGCTCATGTAGAGAAGCTCTTAGTGAGCTTCATGGTTGAGTGGGAATTTGAACCCCCCTCCTAGTCCAACACTGTAAGCAGAATGCTAACTGGATCTCCAAAACCCCTTCAAAAATCTGATTGCAGGTTTAGGCTGATGATCCAGTGCCTCAGCTTTCTCCTTTAAGAGGATAAAGAGGACAATGTCCACAGGCTACTGCAACCCTAAACACAATCACTGGAACTAGCTCCAGCAAAACCAATGTGTCACAAAACCAAACTACACACAATGCTAATTATGTAGCATGTCACTGGTTAACTTTTTCTTTACTCTAGTGTAGTGCACACAATCCCAATTTTGATTGGGACCACCATGTACTGGGAGGAGAAAATTAAGCCTTTCCTCCCCCACCATCTTTTTTTTTTTTTACTAATTCCACCCCTTACCCATGGGAAATATTGAGGCTTTTTCTCATTTGTTACCTAAGGTGACCATATGGAAAGGAAGACAGGGCTGCTGTATCTTTAACAGTTGTATTGGAAAGGGAATTTCAGCTGGTGTCCTTTGTATGCATGTAGCACATGGTGAAATTCCCTCTTCATCACAACAGTTAAATCTGCAGCAGCCCTGCTCTCTTTTGTATCTGGTCAAGAGGGCAGGGCTTCTGCAGCCCCCCCCCCCCACACACACATAGGAAGGGGGATTTCAGGGGGGAAATGGTGTGCGAGAAAGGTTTAATTCTCCTCTACCAGTGAGCAGTGGTCCCAATACAAATGAGGGCTGCATGTACTTACACTAAAGTAAAGAAAAAGCTAAACTTCATCTAGCCACTACATGATTAGCACAATGTGTAGTTTGACTCTTAATTCTTGGTAAAAATTGCTTTTTAGCAGATAAGGCAGCATATAAATGTTACTAATAAAATAGGCTGACCATATGAAAAGGAGGACAAGGCTCATGTAACTTTATTGTAGAGAAAAGGGAATTTCAGCCAGTGTCATTTGTATGCAATTAGTTCCTGGTGAAATTCCCTCTTAATCATAACAGTTAAAGTTGCAGGGGCCCTGCCTTCTTTTGTATATGGTCACTCTAGTATAGTGTCTGCAACTTTAACTGTTGTGATGAAGAGGGAATTTCACCAGGAACTAATTGCATACAAATGACACTGGCTGAAATTCCCTTTTCTCTACAACTGTTGAAGTTACATGAGCCCTGACCTGGATTTTATCTGGTCAGCCTATATTAAAACAAAGACGGGAAGTTCCTTCCTTCCCCCTTAAAGATGTCTTCCCTCCCATCAGCCACCAGAGAGGCCAAAGGCCTTTCAGACGTTCAGCATTGATCACTTCTTCTGCTTTCTCGTTACCCTATTCTGATGAAAAGTGTGATAGCAGCCGTTCTCGCTCTATGAAGGAGGCAAATTTGGCTGGCAGTCAGCATGACAGAAGGTGATCAGTGCAGCAGAAAATTGGATAATAGGATAAAAAACGAAGGGACCACAGGAAGCCCATCAAAATTGGCTCCTCCTGTCAGAAAACAGACAAATGACAAGTACAAATACTAGGCGTTATTTGTATTTTAATATTTATACTGATAATCATACTTAACACATACTGGAGGCATCTGCTGAGCGCATCAGTTTAAACCTCTTGTTGGCAAAACTAACACCTTGTGAGGAAATGTTCCAAAGAATGGTGTTATAATGTGACAGTTGGTGAAAATGGAAATTGTGTCCCATGACCAACAGCGTGTCATCAAGTAACGGCACCCAAGCAGGCCTTCTCAGTAGTGGCACCCACCCTCTGGAAAGTTCTCCCACAATGTGGTCTGAGGGGTGGAAACCGTGGCAAACTTTAGACACCTCTTGTAGATGTTTCCTGATGTGCAGTCACACTGCTCTGTTTTAGTATTTTTGTAATGGTTTTAATGTATTTCTTACTTTATATTGGTGTTATATTGTATTTTATGTAATTGTTATGTAAACAGTTTAGAGATCTTATGATGCTGAGCAGTATATAAGTAGTTTGAGTAAACAAATTAAATAATTTTTTAAAAAGAAAAATACAGAACACTAACAGCACACGCTGTTACGTCCCACTGAGTTCAATGATTTTAACTCCCAGGGATAGGATTGCAGTCTATAGGAAAATCATAAAGGAACCAAAATTTCACTTTGAAAACTTGTGTTCAGCCAAGCTATTCACCAGGAGAGATATTGCTTATTGTTAGCAACTTTTAAAGTTTCTCCCAGAACAAGATGGACATTCTTTGGAATAAGTTGCATACTTACTTTTAATTTTTGAATTAGTGCACTTCCTCCAGAGCTATTTTTTGTTTGTTTGTTTTGCTTTTTTATACCACATCTGAAATGTTGATGTAATCTCATTGTACTATTGCAGCTTTATATAACCGTTTATATGTTGGCACAGCAAATCATAGGATTGGATCACATATGCATGCTAGCTCACTGCTTCATTTCTCTAGTCTTTTATTTATTTATTTAATTTATGTCCTGCCTTTCCACCAAGAAAGGTACTGTAATGCTCTTCATGTTATTTCTCCACACTTGGTGATTAGAGATATGTGAGAAATCCACTTCAGATTTTTTTAAAAATGAATTTCACCAATCTGCATCATCCAGAAACTGGATTCATTTGGCATTTGGAAATCCATACATTTCTGGACTTGCAATGTATTCTATAGAGCAAAATAAACACATCCTGTGAAATCATCCCGTTTGAAATGTACGCAAAGAAAAATACGTACATTTCAAAAATGTGCAGAAACAAGTTTTAGTCAATGGGTGGATGAACACAAAAATGTGTACAATGAAAAAATGCATACAGAATGCACATTTTTTAAGAAATGCAAAACAAAATCTGCATGGATTTATTTCCATTAATATATATCCACAACGAGCACAGAATGGACTTAGAGGTTGGAAAGAGAGGATGTCTGTGGAAGCGGACCTGCAGATCCACCCATCCCTACTGGCAACTGGCACACGAATGCATGAACTCCGTCTACCAGATTCAAGACGATCTGAAGACCTGTCTGCGGTGCCGAACCTGTGATAGTCCATTCAACCAGGCGAATCATCACACAAAATTACAGTCACCAAGGATGAACTCAGCGTTGATTCCAGATTTTGAAGGGAACTTTGTCAAGATGCCTCCGCATAAAATGGCCATGTGCTCTAATTTACAGAGGATAGAAACTCGTTTTGAATTTGCCTTTGAACAGTGAACACTTGGGCAGGAAACTGAGCAGACACAGAGGTCACTGTTTCCCACTACAGTGAAATGTACTGTACTTCTATTTAAATGAACGTAGTTATTTCTAGGAACCTAGGAAACTGCCTAATAATAATAATAATAATAATAATAATAAATTTATTTATTACCCGCCTCTCCCAATGGATCGAGGCGGGGAACAGCATCAAACATAAAATACAAAACTGATTAAAACACTTAAAACCAATACATCATTAAAATACCAATAAAACACCAATAAAACACTTTATACTGAGTCAGGGCCTTGGTCCATCTAGCCCAGTATTGTCCACGCTGACTGGCAGCAATGGCTCTCCAGGGTTTCCATCAGGGTTCCTTCCTAGCCCTTCCTGGAGATGTTGGGGATGGAAATTGGGGCCTTTTTGCATGCAAAGCATCTGTTCTGTCACCGAGCTGCAGCCCTGTCTGTATTTGCATCTATACCTATAAATTCGCATAGGCACCTCTTATGTAAATCTGTGCCCTCTGTTTCCAGGGATGTGGTTCCTCGTTTGGACTGATGTGTAAGTGGCCACTGTACATTAGGGTGACCCTATGAAAAGGAAGGCAGGGCTCCTGTATCTTTAACTGTTGAATAGTAAAGGGAATTTCAGCAGGTGTCCTTTGTATGCATGCAGCACCTGGTGAAATTCCCTCTTCACCGCAATAGTTAAAGCCTCAAGAGCCCTGCCCTCTTTTGTATCTGATCATGCCAGGCAGGGCTCCTGCAGCTTTACCTGTTGTGATGAAGAGGGACTTTCACCAGGTGCTGCATGCATACAAATGATACCTGCTGAAATTCCCTTTTCTATACAATTGTTAAAGATACAGGAGCCCAGTCCTCCTTTCCATATGGTCACCCTACTCCTGTCGCTATTGCTTATCCACTTGCCCTCTGGACTCAATCCATACCACTGCCCAGCAGGGCCGTGCAGAGTTGGTAATATGCCCAGGCCAGATGGGAAATGTGCGCCCCCCCCCCCATTTCAAACTGCTCATTAAGTATTTTTTAATGTTTTTTTTAATGCTCACCAATATGTCCGTTCTACATAACACCTTCATATTAAATCTGTTCTACAACACCTCAATGTTGAATCAGAAATTAACATTTAGTTTTAGTTGCTGTACAAATAAAAGCAACAACAATAGAACAGTCCATCATTATCAAACATCATCATCATCACCACTCTCACAGTATCATCATCATTATTATAATTAATAACTATCATCATCATTACTTCACCCTCTGCCCCAGAAATTATATGCCATGGAAAACATTGAGAAAAGAGACACAGGAAGGACAACCATCACAACTTAGGCACATATATCCCCGCCCCGCATGCGGCATGGCCCTCTGGAGCTTGCAGTCTGACCATGGTATTCACGACGGACAGCTTCTACGCTGTTTCTGCAAGGAGGGCTCCTCGCTTCTCGATGGGCCGCTTACGCTATGGAAGCAGTAGCGTAAGCTAGTGGGGGAACTCCTCGTCGGAGTGTCCCCACAAAATTGTAGGCCCCGAGCCAACTGCCCCCACCTCTGCCTGGCCCTGCTGCCCAGAAGGAAATAGCAAGTTAAGTAGAGGCACCTTCTAATTGCTGTTGTTACAGCTTGAATGTTGGGAGAGGGCAGTAAAGAAAAAGTGGAAGGATCTGAGCAGTGGGTCAGCAGTGGGGGCCCTGTTGTGGTGGGGGCCTTAGCAGCTACCCAACAATGCCCACCCCTGGTACCACTCAACTCTGTCAAAGAATCTTCATCTTAACACAATGGGAACAATCCAAACAAATTACAGCTTCAAAAAAAGTGCACATTACTAATCTATTATTGGAGCCTTTAAACCATGCTGTGAATCTCACCCCTTACCGGTCTCTTTGTTCAGTGAAATCAGAACACTTAACCTCATTGATTTCAATATATGGGTAAAGTTACCCTATGATTAAAAGGTCTCCTGGATAATATACAAGTGGAAGTCGATAGCATCTGGTCACCTCCTGAGTGCACATTTTGTAGATCAGGCTCATGCAAGAGCCACATGCAGGCAATTTAAATAATCAGCCAAGAGTTCAAAGCTGTGGCTAATTCATTACTCATGCTTCTCTTGCCTAGTACAAATTTAAAGTCATGTGTGTCACATAAATTGCAATCTGGTTTGAAAGTGACAATATAAATATCTCCAAGTACACAATAAATTATGGACAGGGGTCAAAACCAATAAATGTCTGGAGTATATTAATACTAACTACATGCAAGATGTTGCAGTTGTAAACTTAAAAAGGATCCATTGTATGAACAAATTAGCACATTGCTCCTTTTTATATGTTATGCTGAGGTTTAAATGTGCTAACAAATAATCACCCATACATATTGTTTGGCTTCCTGGTACTCTTTTTTAAAAGGGACACCTGGCCAGTAATGTGAACGGAAATATTATTTCTGAAATAATACAACATGTTCCTGGATGATGATTTGCAAGGTCAAAATAAGTAAAATAAATCTGGCAGTTTGCAGAAGTCTTTCATCACCCGAACTGCAATCAATTATATATGTCTACTGATAGGTAAGTCCCATTGAATTCTGTGAATCTTACTCCCAAGAAAGTGGGTATAGAATTGTAGGCTAAGGCTCTAGTCTTGGATCCAAACTTGGGACAAAGCCTTGTTGAACTCAGTGGGATTGAGTTCAGAGTAATCGTGGGACTTAACTATAAATATTTGCAGCTTCTATTTACTAATTTTGTAATTGATTACATTTAAATCCTGCCTTTCCCTTCTGAAAGTACATGGTTCTCCTCCCCGACCCTCACCCACTATATTTGATCTTCACAACGACCCTGCAAAGCTGAGAGATAATGCCTGTGTTCAGACAAAACAGTAGTCAATGGTGGGTTAATAGTCAACTCCACGGTTGATTATTGAGGGGGTACTCCCCACACGATTATAATTAGGGGTGTGCGTAGACCCAAAAAATCGGATCAGAATCGGAACCAGAACCGGTGCCTCGGAGTGGAGCGGAGGCTTCCCGGTTTGATTCGGAGCCGATTTTGATCCGAAAATTGGACGTCCGATTTTCGGATCGGACGCCATTTTAGGTGTTTTTGCCATAGGCTTACATTGGGGGAAAGAAAGCTTTCCCCCAATGCAAGCCTATGGCGAAAACATGGGGGCGGGTGAGTGGGGGCCTAACTCCCCCTCTCTCCCTCCCTCCCTGTCCCTCCCTCCCCCCCCACTCACACTCCTTTCCTGCTGGGGCGCCCACTGCCTTCCGCTGCCATCTGCTGTTCCAATCTACTGAGAAACAGGCTTTGCGGCCTAGTTCGCTCTACTGAGAACTAGGCCGTGAAGCCTGTTTCTCAGTAGATTGGAACAGCGGACAGAAGCGGACGGAAGCGGGCACCCTGACAGGTAAGTGGGGCCCTCCCCCTCCCCCCACTCGTGCTCCTTACCTGCCAGCGTCCCGTGCTGCTGTCCACTGCTTCTGTACTACTGATAAGCAGGCCTTGCAGCCTGTTTATCAGTAGTACAGAAGCAGCGGATGGCAGCACGGGATGACAGCAGGTAATGGGGGACCTCCCCCTCCCTCCCCCCTCCCCCCACTCACACTCCTTACCTGCTGCCTCCTCGCTGCCGTCCACTGCTGCCGACTGCTTCAGTATTACTGAGAAACAGGCCTTGAGGCCCTTTTCACATTAGAGCGAGGGTGCGCCAAGTGATGATGTCACCTGGCGTGCCGGCGCTCTATTGTGGAACAGGCTGCAAGACTTTTTTCTCAGTAATATGGAAGTAGCGGGCAGCAATGGACGGCAGCGAGGAGGCAGCAGGTAAGGAATGTGAGTGTGGGGAGGGGGGAGGCGGTCTGAGGTCCGATCCTCCAACCTTTTCCAATCCTAATCGGGTCCTTACAGATCGGATCGGATTAGATTGGACGATCCAGCTGCGAGGATCGGAATTGGATAATTGTATCTGATTTTGCTCGGATTAGGTCCAGATCGTGGATCGGACACGATCCACTGCACACCACTAATTATAATCAACCGTGGTATAGATTAAGGGCAGTGTTGAGTTGACTTTTAAGCAATGGTATGTTTGATTGACAGTATTCCCACTAGTATCCCATTAGCCATTGTGAGTTCTGTCAGCTGAACTAGCGCGGCAGCTGCTGCTTTCATTGCTCTTGTTAGGGGACTCTGTAGTCATGGAAAATAACCAACTGTGTGTGACAAAATAGTCAACGGTGCCTGACACATGACACAATAACCAGCGGTTATTCAAATAATCAACTTGCACAGGGTTGGTTATTTGAGTTGGCTATTTCAGCCGAATAACCAACCGTGGTGTGAAAAATTCCTGACAGATGACAAAATAACCAACGGTTGACTACTGTTAGTTAGCGTGTCGTCCGAACCCCATCATTGACTGTCCCAAGGTTATCCACTGAGGTTCATGGCTGAGGGAAGATTTGAACTTGGGTCTTCAACAGTCCTAGTCTCACACTCTAACCACTACACCACACTGGGACATTGCTGGAACGACCACTACACCACACTGTTTCTTTTATTAAGTCCCACTGGCATGTAAACTATTACTCCCCCAATTCAGAAACCGGTGTTGGCTTCTGATTCATATACATCTCTCTCACATGAAAAGCAGCCTTTCCCCACCTGGGGCTCTCCAGATGTGCTGGGCTACAATTCCATCTTCCACAGCCCCATGGGTGAATATAGCTAGCCTGACATGTCTGGATGGCACCAGATGAAGGAAGGCTGACATAAAAGGATCCCATTCATTCCAATGGCAGGAGCTGACCAAGATCTCCACTGAATGACGTAGCACGCATTAAATAGCCAGGCCTGGAGCACATTGCTGCTGGCTTCGGTCACAAAATGTGACTTTTATTTCAGCGAAACAGAATGTGTCATACTTCTGTCATACAGCCCAAGTGAGTGGAGAGAAGATGCATTCCCTGTCACAACACGTTGATGATCCAAATTGGATCGTTCTCCTCACTTTAACATGATGTCTCCAGCGGGAGAATGTTAGAAATCGGTTTGAATGGTAGTTGTGCTTAGTAGGGATGTGCACTGACCCCCCGGATCGGATCGGATAGCGGATCGGAATCAGACCTGGGGGGTCGGATCGGATCGGATCGGATCGGAGGCTGGTCGGATCGGATCGGACCAGATGTCCGATCCGGATCGGACGCCATTTTGAATGCTTTTTCCCATAGCCAAGTATTGTTTTACAAAAACGCCTATAACTTTTTCATTTTTAAAGATAGAAGGATGAAACTTGGGCACATTGTAGACTGGTTAGGGGTAGTTATCTGTGAGAAATTTCAGAAAGATTGGTGCATGCATTTTGTGGCAATTAATTTTTTAATAAATACCCAGGAATGCCTATAACTTTGTCATTTTTAAAGTTACACACATGAAACTTTGCCACATTGTAGGGGGTACCTTGGGACCTATGTGTGTGAAATTTCAGAAACGTAGGTCCTTGTCTTGTGTGGCAATTAATTTTTAGAAAAATGGGTAGTAGTGGGGTAAATACAGTTACGCCTCCCATTTTTTTATTTTTGAAGATACAAACAGGAAACTTGGGCACATTACAGGTACCACTTGCCTTGATATGTGTGTGAAATTTCAGAAACATTGGAGCTTTCCTTGTGTGGCAATTAATTTTTGAAACAATGAGGAAAGAAACACCTATAACTTTGTCATTTTTAAAGTTACACACATGAAACTTTGCCACATTGTAGGTGGTACCTTGGGACCCATGTGTGTGAAATTTCGGAAACGTAGGTGCTTGCCTTGTGTGGCAATTAATTTTTTAATAAATACCCAGGAATGCCTATAACTTTGTCATTTTTAAAGTTACAAACATGAAACTTTGCCACATTGTAGGCGGTACCTTGGGACCTATGCGTGTGAAATTTCGGAAACGTAGGTGCTTGCCTTGTGTGGCAATTAATTTTAGAAAAATGGGTAGTGGTGGGGTAAATACAGTTACGCCTCCCACTTTTTTATTTTTGAAGATACAAACAGGAAACATGGGCACATTACAGGTACCACTTGGCTTGATATGTGTGTAAAATTTCAGACAGCTGGGTCCAGGCATGTGGTGGCAAGGTATTTTTGAAACAATGAGGAAAGAAACGCCTATAACTTTTTTATTTTAAAAGTTAGAAGTCTGAACATTGCTCACTTTGTAGATGGGTTAGGGGTAGATATGTGTCAGAAATTTCAGAATTATAGGTCCAGGCATTTGATGGCTATGGAATTTTTAAATTACATGTTTCAAAAAAATTTCTACAGAGGCCAGGTCTTCCCCTCCCGCTTCCCGCGAAGAAAAGGAAACACTCTCTCGTCTCGATCTCTTTGATCCTTGCTAGTAGTATCCATTACAGGGCTCGTGTTTCCTTTCCTACTTTCACTTTTCAAGCAGAACGGCTGAGCCTAGCTGAGTTTTGCAGCCATGCGTGCAAGGAAGGATCACTCTGGTCTCGATCCCTTTGATCCTTGGTAGTATCCATTACAGGGCTCGTGTCTGCTTGAGTACAAAGTGAAAGCAGACACGAGCCCTGTAATGGATACTACCAAGGATCAAAGGGATCGAGACCAGAGTGATCCTTTCTTGCACGCATGGCTGCAAAACTCAGCTAGGCTCAGCCGTTCTGCTTGAAAAGTGAAAGTAGGAAAGGAAACACGAGCCCTGTAATGGATACTACTAGCAAGGATCAAAGGGATCGAGACGAGAGAGTGTTTCCTTTTCTTCGCGGGAAGCGGGAGGGGAAGACCTGGCCTCTGTAGAAATTTTTTTGAAACATGTAATTTAAAAATTCCATAGCCATCAAATGCCTGGACCTATAATTCTGAAATTTCTGACACATATCTACCCCTAACCCATCTACAAAGTGAGCAATGTTCAGACTTCTAACTTTTAAAATAAAAAAGTTATAGGCGTTTCTTTCCTCATTGTTTCAAAAATACCTTGCCACCACATGCCTGGACCCAGCTGTCTGAAATTTTACACACATATCAAGCCAAGTGGTACCTGTAATGTGCCCATGTTTCCTGTTTGTATCTTCAAAAATAAAAAAGTGGGAGGCGTAACTGTATTTACCCCACCACTACCCATTTTTCTAAAATTAATTGCCACACAAGGCAAGCACCTACGTTTCCGAAATTTCACACACATAGGTCCCAAGGTACCGCCTACAATGTGGCAAAGTTTCATGTGTGTAACTTTAAAAATGACAAAGTTATAGGCATTCCTGGGTATTTATTAAAAAATTAATTGCCACACAAGGCAAGCACCTACGTTTCCGAAATTTCACACACATGGGTCCCAAGGTACCACCTACAATGTGGCAAAGTTTCATGTGTGTAACTTTAAAAATGACAAAGTTATAGGTGTTTCTTTCCTCATTGTTTCAAAAATTAATTGCCACACAAGGAAAGCTCCAATGTTTCTGAAATTTCACACACATATCAAGGCTAGTGGTACCTGTAATGTGCCCAAGTTTCCTGTTTGTATCTTCAAAAATAAAAAAATGGGAGGCGTAACTGTATTTACCCCACTACTACCCATTTTTCTAAAAATTAATTGCCACACAAGACAAGCACCTACGTTTCTGAAATTTCACACACATAGGTCCCAAGGTACCCCCTACAATGTGGCAAAGTTTCATGTGTGTAACTTTAAAAATGACAAAGTTATAGGCATTCCTGGGTATTTATTAAAAAATTAATTGCCACAAAATGCATGCACCAATCTTTCTGAAATTTCTCACAGATAACTACCCCTAACCAGTCTACAATGTGCCCAAGTTTCATCCTTCTATCTTTAAAAATGAAAAAGTTATAGGCGTTTTTGTAAAACAATACTTGGCTATGGGAAAAAGCATTCAAAATGGCGTCCGATCCGGATCGGACCTCATCGGATCGGATCGGATCGGATCGGAGGTTGTCCGGATCGGATCGGATCGGATCGGATTTTCCCGATTTTGGGTCGGATCGGATTCGGATCGTGGATCGGATCCGATCCGATGCACACCCCTAGTGCTTAGGATACTTTGCTTGCCTGTGTTTTTCCTTTGAACAGGAGCAGCACAAGGAAAAGACGGGGAGGGAGTGTAATGGTTTGTCCTACGCCTCATATCAGCAGGTTATCTCCGATGCGAGCTAACGTGAGATAAATGTTTTAAAATTCTGAGATCATTTTTGTGTGTGGTGCATTCACACTAATTGGGACAAATTAGAACTTCAGTGGCATGGGAAGGAAAAGCAGAGGAAGTGTGAGAAAGCCGTGACAGGGCTCTACGCTTATTAAACATGATGTGATGCAAACATAGAGGATGCTCCCCACACACACACACTCCTCCTCCCGCTCCGACTTGGTAAAGAACACACAGTCTTTGCAAAGCTAAAATGCAGTGTGGGTTCTGAAAGGAAACTCGTCTCAAGGCTGAGAATGCCATTTTTACTTCATTAGTAGAATTTTCCATTGGGGCACCGTCACTGAAAGAAATGAGCACGTGGGTTATGTAGCTCACATTTCCATGGGGGGGTGGGATATGTAAATCATGGGCACGATCCATCCCCGTCCAGGCATAAGAGTAGCCGGGCAATGCCTTATATTGCACTGTTAGGAATGTTATATAGATTCATAGGCAGCAATTATCTGCTAGGATGCTTATGGAGCTGGACCTTGCAACTTCTGCTACAATGTGTCATGATCTGCAGCTCCTGGACTAATGTGTAGATTGGAACGTAATTATCCTTCAGATTTCACACTCGCCCAAATATTGCGATGCAGTTCTTAGCTCAAAAAACAGTGTCAAGTGCGTTTTTAAACTGTATATAAAAACAGATTTCTCTTAAATTTTGTATAGTGTAAACAGGTGCTGTTGAAATACGTTCGGAAATGCATACATTGATGCATAAATCTGCATAAATCTGAAAATACATCTGAACTACGTACTTATATGTGATTTTCTGCAGATTTTTTTAACTTTGCACATTAACGTGGAAGGGGAACAGAATTTGTTCTCTTGATATTCTTCCAGCAAATATTTATCTAAGAGGATCTTACTAGGGATGTGCATCAGATCCAGCCAAATCCCCAGCCAAATCGGGCATGTTCGAGCTGGTTCTGGTGCCCCCAGAGGCAAAGCAGCCTTCCTCTGAAGTGACCAGAATTGAAAAAGAACCTTCACGAAGTTTCATGAATGCTTTGGCACTTTAGAAAGGCAAACAGTCTGTCTGCAAAAATTAGATCTTTTAAGTTTTGTTTCTGTGAAAATGCCTGGTGGGGGAGGGGATGGGGGAGTGAGTGAGTGAGTGGGGTTGAGTGAATGATAAGTTCACCTTCTAATCATAGGACGTATTTTACTTGGGGTATCCAGTCACTGTGCTTTGGGGCGGGATTTTGTGTTGAATAAAAGTGTTTGCTTTTCAGCTTCCGGTACTCTTTGTTAGTTGGCCTCACCGTCTGGTGGGCTTAAGGTAGGATCGACACTACTGCTTTATAACAGTTTATAATGGTATTGATAACTGTTGGGCCCCAGGACACTGTTTTCAACCCATTTTCAAAATGTTATATCCTGCTTAGTGTAGATCCAGCCAGGTGTGGTGGTTTCTTAACGTGTTTTTGGTGGCTTGCTTCTTGTGTCTTTCTTAATTCCTTTCTTCTTCCAAATTCAATCTTTGTCCAGGTCTACACTGAGCAGGATATGACACTTGGAAAGCGGTTTGAAAATGGTTTATGGAATGTGTCCTGGGCCCCAACAGCTGTAGATCCTGCTCTGGCCTTGCAAATATCTCTGTTTCCGAATTCGTATTTCATGATCCCTGCTGCAGTTTCTTATTCTTACTTTCTTCCTAGTCTGTGCTGTGTGTGCCTTCCACATATTAGGCAATTAATCACCCCCTTTCCCCCTGTGTTAAGAAAAAAACATATTTAATTAAAAAAAATAATCCAGCTCTATTACCATTCAGTTCTTTCAGGTGTGTGGGTTTCATTTCATTTTTAATTTAAGTCATATTCTTATTCCAATTGTCATTATTTTTATTACCCCTTTCTCTGAAAATCTTTCCAATCCATTTCAGTTCCATTTTTTAAAGAGTTTTTTTCTTTTCATTTGCTGTGGTTTCTTGTGCACACACAACCCTATTTGTCAGTCTGTTTTCTGTGTCTTCATGTTGTGTAGATTAATGTTAGCTAATCAGTCCCTTGGAACGTTTTAAATAGTATTTTAAAACGTTCCAAATAGGTGCGTTCTAAAACATCTCAGGCCACATTAAGGAGTACTCACATTACAGGAGAAAACTTCTTCAGTCTTTAAAGCGGTGTGTGCAGTCATACACTCTTCTGCCCCATCTCTTTCAGTTTCGTTTTTACAATGAGTTTAGGGCAAAACATTGTGGGCATTGTAGTTTAGTCGCCCACTTCCTCCTTAGTTCCTCTTTCAATCCCTAGCTTTCAATGAGTATAGGGCTAAGGATTGTGGGTGTTGTAGTTCACTCGCCCACTTTCTCCTTAGCCCCTCTTTCTTCCTCACCAATCAACTGCTAAGCATTTGGGCACTGGTAAACAAAGCTCTGCCCCCATAAATCACAAACGGTAAGGAAGGACACATTATTTTACTTAAAATGATTAATTAAAAGTAAAACCGTTGTATATAGCTGAAGTGAGTTTTAAAAAACCTTGGGTATACATCGTTCAAGGGAGTGCGTCATGTGGCCTAAAGAGTTTTCGTAACTCTTATACAACGTTAAAAACCTAGCGTGTAGGTAGGCTCCCAGTCTTGCCCCTTACCCTTAGTACATTTTTATTACAAATTCCAGTTATTTCATTCTCCTTCAGTTATTTAATATGTCTTTATTCTACACGTCTGTCTTTTCATGTTTTCTTTTGGGGGGGGGGGGAGTACGTCTGTGTTCCATCTTATGTGTGGTGTGCCCAGGTTTGGGTTGCATGTCCTGGGTGGATTACTTTAATGCTGTGTGACTGTGCTGTGTGTGGACCCAAGTACTGCTTGTGTATTCTAACATTCAGCTATGAAACCAGCTGGTGCTGTGTTCAAGCCACAGGATGGCAGTATTACTAGGGGGAGGGAGTAGTTCTGTGATGGGAAATGTGAAGAAGCAGGAGGCATAAGTGCCAGAAGGTCCCCCCCCCCTGTAATGCCCCCTACTTCTGCTTTGCTGGAGGAGACTCAGGACTTCTCCACACAGAAGCGTTTCATCCCGTGATTTTTACTGGGGCTTCTGCAGGATTAAGATCTGCCCTTTACATGCACTTCCCTCCACCCCCTTTTTTTACTTTTATCTGTTTCATTAAACAACGCCATTTAGTGGCTGCAATTATAGCATCATGTTTTACATAGGACAAAGGCAAATAGACTGAAATTGGATCTTTTTGTTACCGCATTATTTCTGTTTCAAATTAAGCCGTGGAAATGCCCAGAAAGCATAAGAGAGGCACTGGAGATTGATGACATCATGTAAGGGAACCACAAATTCCAGTGAGTAACCAATCTCAGTCGCAGGATAAAAGCCTCATGTGTAGGCTGACCATATGAAAAGTAGGACAGGGCTCATGTAACTTTAACAGCTGTAGAGAAAAGGGAATTTCAACCGGCATCATTTGTATACAATTTGAATCTGGTGAAATTCCCTCTTCATTACAACAGTTAAAGCTGCAGGGGCCCTGCCCTCTTTTCTATCTGGTCACTCTAGTATAGTGCATGCAACTTTAATTGCTGTGATGAAGAGGGGATTTCACCAGATTCAAATTGTATACAAATGATGCTGGTTGAAATTCCCTTTTTTCTGCAACTGTTAAAGGTACATGAGCCCTGTCCTCCTTTTCATATGGTCAGCCTACTCATGTGGAGAAGCCCTCAGAGTTTAAGCAGAATATTTTGTGGGATAATTTCAAAGTTGCTGCATATCCCAGGTATGTAAAGTGCCTGGTCTACAGAAAAGATCTGAGCAGGGGGAAGCAGCCAGGTCACTACACCACCTCTCTAGTTGGCTCTTACACTTGAGGAGGCACCATCAGTTAATCCTTACAGGCGAAGAGAAGTCAGGCAGCAAGGGTGAGACTCTTGTGCTGAGGTATACGATGCTCAAGGAGTCTGCCTCTCAGTTTTCCCCTGCCCCCAAGATGCAGAGGTTCAGTCAGGCCACCATGAAGGATATCGGGTGGAGCAAATATGGGGCCACAAGATGGTCATTTACCATTGCAGGTCACCAACTGCATCCATGAGATGCTGGCACGGGATGACTCAGCCTGGTGGTCCCTCAGCTTCAGGCTCCTGATGGCATTTGTGATCCCATCAAACAATCTGCTTTCACTCCCCACCTTCAGGGCGGTACCCTCCCTGTAACAGGCAGCCAGGGAGAAAGCCCTGGCCCAGCTTTGTATTGTAATGTATTGCATCGTATCTTTGTGTGTCGTATCTTGCATGGACCCTGACAGTGGCTGGTATTGGGGAAATGGAGCGGGCTTTGCCGTTGCCTCAAAGGCATCCCTCAGTACACTCTATTACTTTCTCCCCTAGAAGTAAATAGCAGCCATTCACTTCTATGGGTTACATGGAGAACAATCTTCAGAGTTAAGTAGGCTGGGGGAAATCTGTCCTACATGTCCAATAGTGGAGAGTGATGAATCATGGGGAGGAGAGGAGCAGTTCTGCTTTCCAGTCCTTTTAGGGAAAGGAACTCGTCAGTGGAATTCAGTATTTGTTCAGGCCATATCGATGTGTCTCCTTCCCAGCTTTGAAATTCTCCACTTCTTCCTCCCTCCCACATTATTTATTACTATTTTAAAAGATGTCCTGCGGATGCTGATTCATAGTGATCACTGCAAGGACAGAACGATCCTAGCTAAGAAGCACTTGTGCAGTGCGATCCTAGGTGTGTTTACTCAAAAGTAAGCCCCACTGTGCTGGGTGGGGCTTCATCCCTAGGAAATTAATTTAGGATTGCAGCCTATAACCCTGGTATCAATTTATTCTGGGAGGGGGGGGAGTACTTTTTACATCAGAACATGATGCTAATTATATCCAGCTAGCTTTTATTGATATCAACTGTGCCATACTATTAATAAATGTTCAGACAGGTCTAGGTTATCATCAACAGGCAGCAAATTCCTTTTATTACTTCCCCCCCCCCCACTACTACCATGGGGCGCAACATTTGGTTTTTCAGCTTCAGGCTTCAAAATATCTTGGGCCCCCTTTGCACTGTGCCCAGTATTGTACCCAGAAGTCAGAATCAGGGGTTGTAATCACTGGGCATCTCCTGCAGCCCATGAGCCATTACAGGGGACGAGTATATGTTTATTACATATTAGCTTTCCCTTTCAGGAGTCTTGCATGCAATTATGAGAGTGAGGAGATGGAGCAGTGTCCGCCACTTGCCTCCTGCTCTCCCTCAAGGAGTTGTGTGGATTGGACCCAAAGGGAAAAGGCAGCAAGGAGAAGGTTAATCCACTCAAGCTGGGTTCACACATCACTCTACGCTATGGTGGGTGGCAAGCTATGCTGGGTAGGTGGTTATGCAAGCAAGCAACTGTGCTCCCACTGGACAATCAGGCAAACAAGCTGCACAGGGTAGTTTATTTCACACCACTCCTCCTCCTCCTGTAGTCCTCCTGCGCAGCCACGCAGGTATCCCAGCTTCCTTTGTAGTGGGAATAGAGATCTCTTGAGAGCAGCAGAGTGGTGACAGTATTTTTCGCTGCTATTGCCAAGCAGCTCTATAGGCGATCTCCATAACCCACACTGGCGTGAGAGACAACATGCTAACCAACCATAGGTGAAATAACCCTTATGGCAGACCGTGGGTTCCCAGGGTGGCTTATTGGGGGAAATAGCCCACCTTGGGAGGAAATCATCCCACATACAACATGTTAACCCATCATGGCTTGTCGCAGAAAATAAACCATCATGGGTTAGCGTGTTGAATGAACCTACTCTCAGAGATGAAGGGCACTGAGGGCATCATAATCAATGGTCCTTCAAAAGCTGCAGGCAGCATTGGTTTGTATTCAGTCAAATGTTTTGTCTGGTTCCTGTAGTGCAGGGGTACAAAAGGTCAAGCACAAGACCACCGTAAACAAGTCACGAGAAATTCTCCAAAATTTTCTTCTCCTTTGGACTTCTTCAATTTCTTTTCTATCAAACTGGAGATGGTAAATATATATATATATATGTAGGAGGAATTTTTGGCACAGCAAAAAGTGCAATCCGCCAAGCCATTTCTGATGGCCCACCTGCTTGCTGCCTGCTGCCACTAAAAAAACCATAATGGCACTGAGTTTTTGAGAAAAGGATTTCTTTGCTAGATTGTATTCCCTTATCTCAGTGCTAACAACAGCTTTCCCTTTGCTCTGATCAAAATCGGAGATGAAGAAGGGTTTCCCTTGCTAACCCTAGTATGGGAAACCCCAGGCTTTCTTTTGATAGCGCTAGCAAGGAAATCCCTCTCCTAATCACCAAGCTTCTGTGTGTGTGTGTGTGTGTGTGTGTGTGTGTGTGTGTATACATTCATGTATTTTTACATGTGTAAGCATGTGTATGCATGTGTGCTCCCCCGCCCAGGGGCCGCCCAATGCACCCATCAGGGCCAAAAAGGTTGTGTGTACCACTGTGGTAGTCTTTCAGTGCACTATCCTGCAATGCCTATTTACTGCAGTGCTGCAACACCTACTTAGCTAGACATGACACTAGAACAAAAGAAGCGTGTGTATCTCATAGAAAATGAGGGCTCTACAATACCACCTTTCCCTCTTTTGAAAACTCTGGATTCCAGCTATTAGGGCCATTTTCAAGCTTCTTTAAAGCAGCCGCCGCCAGTTTTAAGACATCTGTAGGTTATCCAGGAGAGGTGTGAACTCAACCAAAGAGCTGTGTTGGAGGTCATTCTTCATCACGGTCCTGCTAAGGAAAACATGATGTCGCTGGTGCAATGCTTACTACAAAAGGAACAACATTTCACTGTGGTTTGACAGGTGACAGCAGCAGCAGCTGGGGATTTCTCCCCCCTCTCTTCTTATTGCTAGGAAATTAATTTTGCAACTCAGCTGAATAGCAGTCCCTTGACACTAATAAACAAGGTTCTTTTCACACATTTATTAGGTTCCTGAAAGTTGAAAAGAAAAGAAAAAAAGATTAGAGTTTATTTAAGCAGAAGATATCCTTGCAAATAAGATTAATTGGGGGGTGGGTTTCTGAAAAAAGGGGCTTTGGAACCTAAAGCCAATTATAGATATTGGAGCGGCTACTCATGTGTAAATACCACTGGGTTGGATCCAGACTAAATCAATCATATCTCAGCTCCACTGAAATCAACAGGATGTTCACCATGAATTCCCATTGATTCCATTGAACTAAAGAAGGGGTGAGGAACTCCATTTCCTCAAAGGTAAGCTGTTGGGGTCTGCGAATCAGTGATGAGCAACACAGAGCCAAATGTGGGCAGGGCCACTCCTCTCTCTCTCTCTCTCTCTCTCTCTCTTTCTGTCACCCTTTTCTCTCTCCCCAACCAGTGGGCTTCTGAGGGAGGAACAGGTCACTCTTGCCAGAGGTGTGAATGGTTTGCTTGCAGTGATCTTTTGCAATTAGGTTGAGGGCCTCATGGAATTAGCTGCATGTGTCCCTAGGGTCACAGGTTGCCCACCTCTGGACCAAAGCATGACCAATTCACTCCGGACCCAACCAACTAATTTCAAGTGTGAGGCTCATGTATAGCTGGTGTATCTTATAAAAGAGCTGGAGGGGAATAGAGGCTAAGGTTGCCATCCTATGTATGTTTAGATATAAAAAAGTCCTACAACTCCCAGTATGCCCCAGCCAGGGCATTGAAGGACTTTTTCCCTATGTAAACATACATAGGATAGTGCCCTGAGAGACTGAGCTGTAAGGACGACCCCACTTTGAATCTCACTGCTGCCATGAAGAGCTGTTCATGGGCTGTTAATTAGGGTGACCAGATAAAATCCAGGTCAGGGCTCATGTAACTTTAACAGTTGTAGAGAAAAGGGAATTTCAGCCAGTGTCATTTGCATGCAATTAGTTCCTGGTGAAATTCCCTCTTCATCACAACAGTTAAAGGTGCAGGCACTATACTAGAGTGACCATATACAAAAGAAGGCAGGGCCCCTGCAACTTTAACAGTTGTGATGAAGAGGGAATTTCACCAGAAACTAACTGCATCCAAATGACACTGGCTGAAATTTCCTTTTCTCTACAACTGTTAAAGTTACATGAGCCCTGACCTGGATTTTATCTGGTCGGCCTACTGTTAATCCTCTGTATTTTCAGTTTCACCCCACAATTGATATCCGAGCGCTGCATGAGGAACATTTCCTTTCCTGCTCTAGGTGGTCGTGCAATATAGCAGAATAGCCCAATTGCACAAGAGCAAATCATATTTTCTTTCGCTTTCACAACTGAATGCGGCATTTAAAATTAGGGTGACCAGATAAAATCCAGATCAGGGCTCATGTAACTTTAACAGTTGTAGAGAAAAGGGAATTTCAGCCAGTGTCATTTGTATGCAATTAGTCCCTGGTGAAATTCCCTCTTCATCACAACAGTTAAAGTTGCAGGGCCTCTGCCTTCTTTTGTATATGTTCACTCTAGTATAGTGCATGCACCTTTAACTGTTGTGATGAAGAGGGAATATCACCAGGAACTAATTGCATACAAATGACACTGGCTGAAATTTCCTTTTCTCTACAACTGTTAAAGTTACATTAGCCCTGACCTGGATTTTATCTGGTCAGCCTAGGCATTTACCCTGCTCTAAAAAAAAGAAAAAACTCAGCAAAAGAGCTGATTAGTCACAGAAATGAAACTGGAGGATCACATTGTTGTCTAACGAACCTGTAAAAAAACCTGTGAGTAGGGAACAATGAGCGTAAGAGAAATGTCCCATGGAGAAAAGTCTAAAGTCACTATGTGGTCTTAGGTAGGGCTGTACAAAGGACTGCCTTTGTTGAACCTTTATTTCTGATGACGGCAGAACCACGAACATTGACAATTGACAAGATTCATGGCTGGGGTTCCATTGAAAACAGACTGTTATAAGGTGGCTGAAGGCTGCCTTTTAAAAATCCCATCTTTTTTTTGGGGGGGGGGAAGAATTGCTACTCCAAGCAGCTGCAATTGTGACCACTGTCCAAGCGCATTTAAAATGGGGCTGCAATTGTTCCTTGACGTTTCAAATGCCTATGAGGATCAGACAACTTGTATAGCTAGCTATACAATATCCCCAGGAGGGATGGCACATCATCACATGATGTTGTTCCCATGGGTATTTGCGGCCCTGTTTTGATCATGCATGCAATAGTTGCAGTAGTGGCAGTTATTTCTAGCTACTTGGAACAGCTATTCTGTGCAAAATAATAATAATAATAATAATAATAATAATAATAGGGGGTGGGAGAAAAGAAAAGGAACCCCCACCACAAACCTTTTCCCCACACACCTGAATGTCCTCCTCCACTTTCCAGTCTTCAGAAAGCTATTTGTTAGCCCCTCCCCAAAGCCCCACCTACATATGAAAACAGTGGAAACAGCCTTCGTCTGGGCCTCAGTCCTTCCATCTGTAATACTGAGTTGCCTTTCAGCACTGGTAGGCAATTTGTGGAACTGTCCCAAGTACCACCACAAAATGGCTGCCACGAGAAGTATGGCTCACAAAGGACGGATTCCAAGCAGAGTTGGGATCTGAGCCCCAACACAATACACGACACCCCACACCTGGTAAGAAAATGTATCAATCTTTTTTTTTTAAAGGAGAAGGAGATGTGGAGGGGTGGAGCACCATGGGAGGAGTAGAATTAACTATTAGGAACAAGTTCTGTATCCTGCCATAGGACCACTCCCCTTCTTGTTTTGGTAAATTATAATTCCCCTAATCTTTGCTTTTCCCTGTCTCCTAAATTAGGCCTAATAGAACTGACATAGTGACCCACATGGTCAGGGGTGGATATACTAAACAAGTTGTTTTTCTCTTTTGTAATGAATGTGCATCAGTGCGTTTTTGAGAACAGAGAACTATAAAAATAAAACCAGTATTTTTGGACTTCATGTGCTATTCCATATTTTAATGAGAACATAGTGCATAAGTCCACTGGTGTGCCCACCACACCTCTGCCTTAGGGCCCTTTTAGAATAGGGTGACCAGATAAAATCCAGGTCAGGGCTCATGTAACTTTAAGAGTTGTAGAGAAAAGGGAATTTCAGCCAGTGTAATTTGTATGCAATTAGTTCCTGGTGAAATTCCCTCTTCATCACAACAGTTAAAGATGCATGCACTATACTAGAGTGACCATATACAAAAGAAGGCAGGCCCCCTGCAACTTTAACTGTTGTGATGAAGAGGGAATTTCACCAGGAACTAATTGCATACAAATTACACTGGCTGAAATTCCCTTTTCTCTACAACTGTTAAAGTTACATGAGCCCTGACCTGGATTTTATCTGGTCACCCTATTTTAGAACCGTGTTGGTCATTGCATGTGCAGATAGAGGAAGTTACATGTCTGTGAGCCTATATACACACGCAGGATATAACACTTTGAAAACATTTTGAAAACTGTATATGGAGTGTGTCCTGGGCCCCAACAGTTCTCAGTAGAAGGGGGCAGTGGATGGCAGCAGATGGCCCCAGCAGGTAAGGAGCATGAAGGGGGAGGAGGACGAGGGCCCCACTTACCTGCCGGGGTGCCCGCTTCCCTCTGCTGTTCTGATCTACTGAGAAACAGGCTTCGCGTCCTGCCTCTCAACCTGGCGTGCTACTGAGAGGCAGGCCGCGAAGCCTGTTTCTCAGTAGATGGGAGCAGCAGAGGGAAGCGGACGGCCCCGGCAGGTAAGGAGCATGAGTGGGGGGGGGGGAGGGACAGGGATGGGGGAGTTAGGCCCCACTCACCCACCCACCACCATGTTTTCCATATAGGCTTGCATTGGGGAAAACTTTCTTTCCCCCAATGCAAGCCTATGGCGAAAACACCAAAAATGGTGGCCGATCTGAAAATTGGACGTCCGATTTTCAGATCGGGATCAGGTCCGATCCGAGGGACCTCTGATTTTGTCCAAACCAAACCAGGAAAATATCAGAGGCCCCGATCCAGGTCCCGATCCGATCCGGGGGGGGCCATGAACATCCCTAGTGTAGATAGGCTCACAGTTTCATAATAAGCGGAACAAAAGATTTCACTTTCCACAAGGAATCCATTTACCTTGCTTCTAGAAATCAGATAGCAGTGACAGGCTTTTCCACGACCTGAAAATCCCTTTTAAAACAGCTTTCCATGGTCCATTATGCATTTGCGAGTCTAATTTACTGGAACTCCCCGTGTTCCATTCTCATAACTAAAAGTGGGCTAGGGGGTTAATGGAACAATTTGTGAAACACAGACTGGCTAGCGGTGGACACGCTTTGTGCTCAGGGTTGCAAAACACTCCAATATTTCATTCAGGTTTTTCGGCAGACAGAAAGGCATATGTACGAGTGACCAGGGGAAAGAGGTTATTTCTGTAATTAGTGAATAGCCTGAAAATGTAGGGTTTCTCCTCTCTTTGTCTTCTTTGTTTCCATCTCTGGATATTGCTCATTTGCCTATTTCTTCTGCAAATTTGCCTGCAGAGTGTTATTTAAAAAGAAAGGAAAGAAAGAATATCTTCTTTGCGCTAAAAGTTCTGATCTCCAAACCAACAGAGGAGACGACTTGCTGAATGTTCTGGGCACCACATTTCCAGAAGGACATTGACAGAAGGTGGCCCAGGCAGCTACTTAAGAGCTGGAGGGCCAAGGTTGCATGCTGGGGAAGATGGAAAGATACCTGTTTTTTCCTGTGGACCAGCCACCTACATCTCAGCAACACAGTGACTGCCTCCCATTAAGGCGTGGCCCAGACAGCTACTTAAGAGCTAGAAGGTGGTAGGAAGGTTCAACATTGTGATAAAAATTGGGGTAAGGTTTGGGCTAAAATATCAAGGGCCATTCCAAATTAACATTGAGGGGTAGTATTGCTTTCTGAGTTCTATAGACTGGCTTTGTTTTTTTAACAGTTTTAAACTAGATTTTAATTGTTTTACTGTCCCAAACTGCTACAAACATTTGATAGGATTAGTAGTTTGAATTAAGTAGTGATTTGTTGCCACCATATTGTATATTATTACTTTCATTTGAGTTGTTATTATTATTACTAATATTGCTGTTGACTGTTTGTTTGGTGTGCCCTCTATACCTAGATAACTGGGCCCCAACTGATTATTGATTCCCTGTGGTTGTATAAAGGAATTCTGAAGAATCTTTATCAAACATACACTGTTAGTGGGCTTAGATAATATTTTCACTGGGGCTTGACTCTGCTGTTCTCTCCCCAACAAGCAAGTTGGTCTCAAGCTTCTCCCAGCTGCATAAAGGAAGGTTAGAACAGGTTCAGAAGAGGGCAACAAAGACGATAAAGAGACTTGAGGACATGCCCTATGAGGACAGGCTGAAGGAACTTGGGATGTTCAGTCTGGAGAAAAGAAGACTGAGGGGAGACATGTTAGCAGTGTTCAGGTGCATAAAAGGATGCCACAAGGTAGGGTGACCAGATAAAATCCAGGTCAGGACTCATGTAACTTTAACAGTTGTAGAGAAAAGGGAATTTCAGCCAGGGTCATTTGTATGCAATTAGTTCCTGGTGAAATTCCCTTTTCATCACAACAGTTAAAGTTGCAGGGGCCCTGCCTTCTTTTGTACATGGTCACTCTAGTATAGTGCCTGCACCTTTAACTGTTGTGATGAAGAGGGAATTTCACCAGGAACTAATTGCATACAAATGACACTGGCTGAAATTCCCTTTTCTCTACAACTGTTAAAGTTACAGGAGCCCTGACCTGGATTTTATCTAGTCAGCCTACCACAGGGAGGATGGTCAAGAACTATTTTCCATTGCTATACAAATTAGGACCCAAAGTAATGTGTATAAGAACCTATCTACACACGCAGGATAAAACACTTTGAAAACATTTTGAAAACTGTTTATGGAGTGTGTCCTGGGCCCCAACAGCTCTCAAAACTGTTATAAACCATTTTAAACCGTTTTAAAGCAGTAGTGTAGATAGGCTACCTAGATTACAGCTACCTGGATTTCAATTAAATATAAGGGAAAACTTCCTGATGGTAAGATCTACACAACAGTGGAACAGTCTACCTACAAAGGTTGTGGATTCTTCATCTCTGGAGGTTTTTAAGAAGAGGCTAGACAGCCACCTCTCATGGATGGTTTAACTGTTTTTTCCACACATTGCAGAGGGTTGGACTAGATTATCTTTATGGTCCCTTCCAACTCCACAATCCTACGAGTCTATGATTATTCTAAAGATGCGTTCAGCATGTGGTTGGGCCACAGCCCACTGGCTGGTTAACCTCTTCTCCTCCAGTGGAGTCCATTCAGCAGATGTAAGCCTTCATGGGAGACTCTGGCTGCCTCATTTCATTGAAGAATGTGTTCAAGAAGCAGCATTGCTCTGGCTCTTGATGACCTGAAGAGCCGGACCACTCAAGAACTGAAGGCTGTTATTCATAAGAACCATTACACATTGAATACATTGTATTGTAGCAAACCATTTGCAACTAGGAAATGGGTATCATTGTAGATTCACATCATAGAATCACCAAATAGTAGCGTTGGAAGGGGCCTATAAGGCCATTGAGTCCGATCAACTGCTCAATGCAGGAATCCACCTTAAAGCATACCTGACAGATGGTTGCCCAGCTGCTTCATGAATGCCTCTAGTGTGGGAGTGCCCATGACCTCCCTAGGTTATTGGTTCCATTGTCGTATTGCTCTAAGGCCGTTTCTACACCAGGCTGTTTGCCTGGGATGGCTTCCTGTAACTTGAGCCCATTATTCCGTGTCTTGCACTCTGGGATGATCGAGAAGAGATCCTGGCTCTCTTCTGCATGACAACCTTTCAAGTATTTGAAGACTGCTATCATGTCACCCCTCAGTCTTCTCTTCTCAAGACTAAACATGCCCAGTTCTTTCAGTCTCTCCTCATAGGGCTTTGTTTCCAGACCCCTGATCATCCTCGTTGCCCTCCTCTGAGGCCTTGTCTGCATCCTTCTTGAAGTGTGGTGCCCAGAACTGGACGCAATACTCAAGATTGGGCCTAACTAGTGCCAAAAAGAGGGGAACCAGTACCTCGCACGATTTGGAAGCTATACTTCTATTAATGCAGCCCAAAATAGCATTTATTTTTTTGCAGCCACATCACATTGTTGGCTCATATTCAGCTTGTGATCTACAACACTTCCAAGATCCTTCTCGCTTGTAGTACTGCTGAGCCAAATATTCCCCATCTTGTAATTGTGCATTTGGTTTCTTTTTCCTAAGTGTATAACTTGGCATTTATCCCTAATAAATTTCATTCTGTTCTTTTCAGCCCAGCACTCCAGCCTATCAAGGTCACTTTGAAGTTTGTTTCTGTCTTCCACGCAATTGTGTGTCATCTGCAAATTTGATAAGCATTCCCTGCACCTCCTCATCCAAGTCATTAATAAAAATGTTGAAGAGCACTGGGCCCAGGACTGAGTCCTGCAGTACTCCGCTCATTACATCCCCCCAGTTTGAGAAGGTCCCATTGATAAGCACTCTTTGAGTCCGATTCTGTAGCCAACTGTGGATCCACCTAATAGTTGTTCCATCCAGCCCACTTTTAGCTAGCTTGTTGATCAGAATGTCATGTGGTACTTTATCAAACACATTGCTGAAGTCAAGATATACTTTGTCCACAGCATTCCTATAGTCCACAAGGGAGGTTACCCGATCAAAGAATGAGATCAGATTAGTCTGACAGGATTTGTTCTTGACAAATCCATGCTGGCTTCTAGTAATCACTGCATTGTTTTCAAGGTGCTTACGGGGTTACTTCTTTATAATCTGCTCCCAAATTTTCCCAGGGATTGATGTCAGACTAACTGGTCTGTAGTTCCCAGATTCTTCCATTTTGCCCTTTTTGAAGATGGGGACAACATTAGCCCACCTCCAGTCATCCAGCACTTCACCCATCTTCCATGATTTCACAAAGATAATAGACAGCGGTTCTGAGAGTTCTTCTGCCAGCTCCTTTATTACTCTAGGATGCAGTTCATCAGACCCTGGAGATTTGAACTCGTTCAAAGAAATTAGATGTTCCTTGACCATTTGTTTATCAGTCTCAAATTGTAATCCTTCCCCTTCAATTTGTACTTCACTTTCATAGACCCGCTTTTGGGAGAAGACTGAGCCAAAGTAGGAATTGAGCAATTCGGCCTTTTCTTTGGCTGCCTCTACAAGAGAGGTTTAAAGCTCTTTCAAGGCGCTTTAAAAAATTTACCTCTACAAGGAGGGAGCACAAATTGTGCGTAGAGACGCGCTATCCCTCTGATTGTGCGCATTATCGAATGCGCGTTAAATAGCGAGTTTTATTTTGTGGCGGGATGTGAAGCCGGCGCCCTGCCTCCCGAGTAGTGCTGCTGCTGCTGCTGGCTCCCCCGCTCGGCTCCTGGCTCCGCTCCTACTGGGCTCCCGCTGACCTCTCGCTCCATCTTCCAGCTCCCTTTTCCCTTTTTCTTGCCCTGTTCCCCCCCGTGCGCCCTGCCTCCCGAGTGCTGCTGCTGCTGCTGGCTCCCCCGCTCGGCTCCTGGCTCCGCTCCTACCGGGCTCCGTCTTCCAGCTCCCTTTTCCCTTTTCTTGCCCTGTTCCCCCCCCCCTTGCTCCATTTCATTCAATCGCCCCGTCAGTTCCTTCGCTCTCCAGCATAACAACTCGCAGGGACCTGCCTTAAAGAGACAGGCGCCTGCCCGCCCTACCTCCCCCCTCCCCTCTTCCTGCCTGCCTCTCATGCAGAGGTATTAGGCGTAAATGCGCTTCAGCGATGAAGCACATAATCACTTAACCAGGCGCAAAAGCGAATCCTTGTGGAGGGGACCTTTGTCATCTATTATCAATTTGCCATCCTCATTTAGTGGTTGAACCTCCATGGTCTTTTACTATGCACATACCTGAAGAAAACATTTTTGTTGCTTTTTGCATTCCTTGCTAGCCTCAGCTCATTCTCAGCTTTAGCCTTCCTGATGCCATTCCTGCACTTCTGTGCTACCTGTCTGTACTCTTCTTTTGTAGCCTGGCCTTCCTTCCACTTCCTATATGTGTCCTTTTTTATTTTCAGGTCATCTCTAAGCTTTTTGTGGAGCCACATTGGTTTCTTCTGTTGTTTTCTATCTTTTTTCCTTGTTGGGATTGTTTGTAATGTGCCTTTAAAATTTCCTTTTTAAAAAACTCCCACCTATCTTGGACTCCTTTTCTCATTAGGGCCACTTACTTTTCATACTTAAACCCTTACTTATCATAGTTCTGAGTTTATTAAAATCAGCTTTCCCAAACTCAGCTTTTGCTTCCTTTAAAATCAAGAACTCAAGTAGGACGTGGTCACTTTCCCGCAGAGTTCCCGTAATTGCCACTTTATCCACTAAGTCATCCCTATTGGTCAGTATCAAATCAGTGACAGCTGATCCTCTAGTTCCTTCCTCCACTTTCTGTAGGAGAAAGTTATTAGCCACACCCACTATGGCCTGTGGATTTTTCAGCATCCTGGCTCACTCTTGTCTTCATTTCTTTTCATTCCTATATAGCCCAATAGCCCAAGCTCTCTGGGCAGTTTACATAGAGTAAACCCCTTAAAAGCACAGTATTATGCATAAAATAAAATTTAAAAAATGTATTAGGTATAATATAGTTACAAACATATAAACAGAGCACACACACGCATTCACCTTTAGTCACTCTCCATTATAAAGATCAACCGATGCAATGGAGGGGAGGGGCAGTGCTGGAGAGCTTCTTCCCCTCACGCACACGCACACTGCGGGGTTCAGTTCATGATTTCCTGCTTGATGCCTGGCACAGCTTGGTAGACTTAGCTCAGAATGTTGTTTACATTTTTGCTTGGCCTGAGATTGCTTTTGGTCACTCCTGTTTGTGTGATTAATAATGTAATGAGATATTTTGCAGACTTAAAAATTCATATAGGATGTTATCAGCATTGCCGTCATCCTCATCCTCATCATTAAAAATACCCTACACTGTGTATGTGTGTGTGTGTGTGGGGGGGGGGGGTTGTTCACATTTATTGCAATTTGAATCTTGTAAAAAATGTTCATTGCTTCAAAACTAAGATCTTATTCTACTGACTGCAAACTTTCCTTTATGCTTTTAAATACAAAAGACAGGAAACACAATTTTTAAAATAAAATTAGAATTGGTATTGATTAATGAATATCCTAGGCATGTTTAGGCAGAAAAAAAGTCCTACAACACCCAGCATTCCCCAAACAGCAAGAATTGCGCCCTGAGACTGTTATGCACACCCTAGTCCTCTGAGTGGTAAGGTTATGGGATTCCAGTGCTTAACCTAGGTTTGGTTTTCTTTGAATGAGGTCACTGGAGGCTTATTTCTCCCCAACTTTATTAAACTTATACACACACACACACGAACCAAAGGGGGGAAACATAAATACAAATATCAAGTTCAATACATCACAAGAATTAAATGACAATATAATTTAAATTAACGGATTACAAACCCAGGATCTAATGTATTAATATATAATGTATAAATAAAAATTAAGAGAGAGAATCTACTAAATATATTTGATTACAAAGTAAACAACTCAATGAAATTAAGTCAAATTGTTTCAAAGTCCTCTTCTTTGCCACTCCGTCAAAAAAGAGCCAATTCAAATGTTGACAAAGAACACACCTCCATTAACCACGGCTATAAATCAAATAGTGGAATTGTTCTCCAATGCCTTATAATAATTCTCTTCGCCCCACCCCATGCTCAAAGTATCCATTGCTCTTGATATGAGGAGAGATCCCATACGTGAGGATATAGCCTAAGAGAACGTAAGCATCCTTAATAAACAGTGATCATTGTAGAACGGGTGGGGAACCTCAGGCTTGCAGGCCAAATCTGACCGTTCTCAAACTAACAATCTGGCCCTCTGGATTACCCAGAAGACCCTTCCCCTGTTCCCTGCTCACTGTTGAGCAACTTCAAGGCCCCTGCTCTCCTTTCTTTTGGTTCTTTATCTGTGGACTGGGCCTTGGATTGGACAGCCCATCAAATTGCATCTGATAGAAGGTGTCGTGGTTAAAGCAAAAAAACCCAATACAACCATCTAATACATGATGACACTGGAATTCCTCCCTCCCCTTGAACGTATTTGGGTCTACATTGTTTGTGGAGCAAGCTATAAAAGGAGAAGATGGCTGAAGAACTCAAGAGAATAGGGTGCTAAATAAGTGACAGCAAGATTTTATTAGGACATTTTTATATTAAACAGAAACATCCAAATTGCAAACAGTTTAGGGAACTGTTTGGAAAGCAGACCCACAGGCTAATGCATTCAATCTGTTCCAACCAGCAGTAGCTTTGTGGCGAAAGGCTGCAGCTGAAACACGAGCCTGGAATATCATACGTAGCTGTACGGAAGATCTTGTTCAAGCTATATTCAGAGCCAAATATGTGAAATACATATGAAGCATTCCTGAAAGAAGTGTGCTTTGGCAAAGTAGTCATCCAGCCACAGGTGCTGGCTACATGCTGGTTCTGGGTTGGTGGTCAGCCTCTTGGCCTGAAAAATGGTAGGTTTGGAGAAAGAACGATCTCCTTTATCAGAAATTGTCCCTCCTGGCCCCTAAAATAGGCTAGAATGTCCCGTTGATCCAAGCAGAGGTTGAGACGGTGCTTGGATTCCATGATGAAACCTAGCATGGGATTTGCTGCATGCAATCTGACTGCTAGAAAAAGACACTGTCCTTCTATTGCAGGGGATGTCACCATTTCCCTGTAATCAGCTGTTGAGCAACTGTAGCTTCAGAGGCAGCATTTAGGGAGCTTCCAAAAAGAGTATAGTAATCATTGCCTCCATATCCAGCATATCTAGGGTTTCTGGTTGCTTTCTGCTGTTGGAATTACCCATTCAGCATCTAACAGATGTTCAATTTAGGGTGTCTTCAGACAGTGGGGATTTACCACTTCTTCCTGTTCTGGATTCTTTCTGGGCTTTAAATGGGGTCTGTATACAGTTAAAGCTGCAGGAGCTATACTAGAGTGACCAGATACAAAAGCGGACAGGGCTCCTGCAGCTTTAACTGTTGTGATGAAGAGGGAATTTCACCAGGTGTTGCATGCATACAAATGACACCTGCTGAAATTCCCTTTTCTATGCAACTGTTAAAGATACAGGAGCCCTGTCCTCCTTTCCATACAGAGACGATCTACACGCTAGGTTTTTAATAGGGATGTGCACTGGATCGGACCCGATCCACGATCCGAGTCCGGTCCAGTGGGAAATCGGATAAATTATCCGATTTCCGATCCGACAGCTGGATTGGCCGATCCAATCCGAACCGGTCCGAAAAGGCTCCGAACCGGTTCGGCGGATCGGCGCATCGGCGGGCGCCCACTGGCGCCCACCGCCACTTCTATTGGCGGGCGCCAGCGGGCGCCCGCCGATGAAAGTGGACAGCGGGGGGGGGGGAGGGGGGCGCTTACCTTTCCGGCCCGTCCGCTCCCGTCCGGCGCCAGCGGCTACTACCAGTGGGCTCCGCGGCCTACTCCAGGGTGGCGCGCCGGGTGATGTCATCACCCAGCGCGCTACTCTAGAGCAGGCCGCGGAGCCCGCTGGTAGTAACCGCCGGCGCCGGACGGGAGCGGGCGGGCCGGGAAGGTAAGCAGGGGGCGCGCGGAGGGGAGGAGGGGGGCCCTTACCTTTCCGGCCCGTCCGCTCCTGTCCGGCGCCGGCGGCTACTACCAGCGGGCTCTGCGGCCTCACCCGGCGCGCTACTCTAGAGCAAGCCGCAAAGCCGGCTGGCGGTAGCTGCCGACGCCGGACGGGAGCGAATGGCCCTAACAGGTAAGCAGTGGCGGGGAAGGGGGCTTACCCCCCCTGGAGCCGTCTGCTTCTATCCACGGGCGCCCGCAGGCACCAGCGGATGGAAGCGGACGGCCCCAGGGGGGGTAGGGAGCGCGGGGGAGGGGGCTTACCTGCCGGGGCCGTCCACAGCGGATGGCCCCGGGGGGGGAGGGAGTTAGGCCCCCCCTCACCCAGCCGCCGCCATTTTTTCCTCATAGACTTGCATTGCAATGCAAGTCTATGGGGAAAAAAATGGCGGCCGATCCAAAAATTTACGATTTTTGGATCGGGATCGGACTCGATCTGGTGCGGGGGGCCTCCGATTTTGTCCGAACCGATCCATGACAAAATTGGAGGTCCCAATCTGGGTCCCAATCCGATCCGGGGGGTCCGTGCACATCCCTAGTTTTTAATGTTTTATAAGGGTTATGAAAACTCTTTGGTCCACATGACGCACTCCCTATAACGTTGTATATCTGAGGTTTTTTAAAACGCACTTCAGTTATATACAACGGTTTCACTTTTAATAAATCATTTGAAGTAAAATAATATGTCCTTCCTTACCGTTTGTGATTCATGGGGGCAGTGCTTCGTTTACTGGTGCCCAAAATCTTAGCAGTTGATTGGTGGGGAAGAAAGCAGGGCTAAGGAGGAAGTGGGAGAGTGAACTACAACACCCACAATTCTTAGCCCTATACTCGCTAGAGAATGACAGAGGAACAAAGGAGGAAGTGGGTGACTGAACTACAACGCCTTATCCTAAATTCATTGTAAAAACGAAACAGAAAGAGACAGGTCAGAAGAGTGTATGACTGCACACACCGCTTTAAAGACTGAAGATTTTTTTCTCCTGTAACGTGAGTATTTATTTATTTATTTTATTTATTACATTTGTATACCGCCCCATAGCCGAAGCTCTCTGGGCGGTTTACATAGGATTAAAAACAATTAAAAACAATATACAAAAATTAAAACAGCAAAAACATAAACATACACACAATCTGTACATTTAAAAACCACTTCAACACTTCAAAAAACTACAAAACCAAAACAAAACAAACCCAGGCTCCTCAGATATTGCCAAATGCCTGAGAGAAGAGGAAAGTCTTGACCTGGTGCCGAAAAGATAACAATGTTGGCGCCAGGCGGGCCTCGTCGGGGAGATCATTCCACAATTGGGGAGCCACCACAGAGAAGGCCCTCTCTCTTGTTGCCGACCTCCGAGTAATGTGGCCTAAGATGTTTTAGAACGCACTTATTTGGAACATTTTAAAATACTATTTAAAACATTCCAAGGGACTGTGTAGATGGGCTCACAGTCACCCTAGTTTACACTTCTGTCATGTGTGTGTGCACGTCGGGTTTGAATAGAAAGGGCTCAAAAGTTTTCTGAGCAGAATGTGCAGGGCCCCCACCCCATCCCATTGTTAAGCACTGATTCTTCGCAAGTTCAACAGTCTTAGGCTGACCATCTGAAAAGAAGGACAGAGCTCATGTAGCTTTAACAGTTGTAGAGAAAAGGGAATTTCAGCCAGTGTCATTTGTATGCAATTAGTTCCTGGTGAAATTCCCTCTTCATCACAGCACTTAAAGTTGCAGGGCCCCTGCCTTCTTTTGTATATGGTCACTCTAGTATAGTGCCTGCAACTTTAACTGAGAATGCTTAGTAGGCCCACAAGGTCTAATTAATCTTTTGATATTTGCTGACTGTTGTTTTTTAAAAAGTACATACAATTGGGACAGTTTTCTTCCATTATCTAACTGGCAAAAAGTTCCAGATGTGTTCACTAACAGTCAAATTCCTGCACAGGGTACATTTTGCTTGTGATAATACTAAAGTGATAAAACGCAAGTTTTCATTTAAAGCAGCAAGTTGCATGACATCATAATGATGAAACAATCGGCTCATTGACTCGTATATTTTTAAGAACTGATACAGGAACACGGACATTAACCAAGTCTACAGCTTGAATTTCAACACTCTGTATCTAAGGCCTGGGAAGTGGGGGCATGTCTGTGAGCTGTATGTATTTGAACAGATACGGTATTGTGAGCTGAACATGGTGATTCAATATTGCTGAGTGAGTCAGGAAGAAGCTCCTCTAAGATTCTTGGCTGGATTCTTTTCCTTTCTCTAACTCCTCAAGGACTGAATATGGGATAATGGACAGGATACACATGTTTATATTTATTTATTTATTTATTTATTACATTTGTATACCGCCCCATAGCCGAAGCTCTCTGGGCGGCTTACATAGGATTAAAAACAATTAAAAACAATATACAAAAATTAAAACAGCAAAAACATACAACATACACACAATCTGTACATTTAAAAACCACTTGAACACTTCAAAAAAAACTACAAAAACAAAACAAAACAACCCCAGGCTCCTCAGATATTGCCAAATGCCTGAGAGAAGAGGAAAGTCTTGACCTGGCGCCGAAAAGATAACAATGTTGGCGCCAGGCAGGCCTCGTCAGGGAGATCGATAATGTTTCATACTGTGGATAAAATTAGACTTCATGCTGATTCCAGTTGCAGTGCTAAGCTGGGCCGGGGACAAGAATAGGTATGGATGGGCATCTGCCAAGGGCCCACAACCCAGCAAGGGCCCCAGTATTGGGGAAAAGGTGGAATATAAATTATTGTTAATAATAATAATATTAATAATGGCAAAGCTCTCTAGAGTTGCTCCTCCTCTTCACTATTGCAACCTACCTTTTCACTGGCTTCTCACTCAGCGGTGGTAAAAATGAGGAGAAGTAGATGCCATGGCCTACTTGCTCACTAGCTCTGCCTGGCAAACAAGCAAGTGGTGGCTGTTCCATCCCATCAGGGGACTACAAAGAGACTGGAAGCTGAACTCCAGTACAGAGGTCATGAGGGAGGATCCTCAGTAAGCTCGGAAGCTCTTGGCCCTTTCTACACCTAAGGGTGTAGAGGGAGAGAGGGAGCGATCCTGGACTTACCTGTTTCTGGGATCATCCCCCTGCTTCTAAATGGAAGCACAACGTCCCGGGACATCGGGCCCGCCATTTTTTTTTTAAGAGACAGGAGCCCTTGTTGCATGTCAGAAAAGGTAAGACCCCCAGTGTGTCCCCCGCCATCCTGGAGATGGTGAAATTGTTTCCCCCCCCCCCCATGGGCACGGAGCCACCCCGTGCAACTACATGCCCGTTTTAAGACCTGGGATGGCAGGAAAACCGGGATATCCCTGGGTTCTGCTATCTTGGGGTTATCCGGGGGTTGTCTCCAGTTGCCCCCGGGATCCCCTGTACATCATTTAGGTGCACAGAGACAACCCCGGGATATATAGCTGGTGTAGACATGGCCAAAGTCTCATTCTCAATAAAGCTTTAATCATAGCAAGTAGGCCTCTGTCTTCTGTAGGCTAAGAAAGCACTACTAAAACTGTGGCAATAATGAGGAAGACAATGAGGAGCAACAGCAGGGCAATGAGAAGGTAGACTTATTGAGGGAGAGGGCCTATTGAGGGCATTTTCCCCAAGGGCCCTCAAAAACATGAAGCCAACGTTGGTCCTTAACATATTTACTAGAAGTAAGTCCCATAGAACCTAATGGAATTTATTTCCAAATAAAGGTGCCTGAGATTACACTGTAAATTATGGGTACATATAATTGTGGAACACCTTCACATCTATAGTGATGGAAACTCAACTGGCAGTGACTGACCAGGGAAGAACTTGATCAGTCTTTGATCAGACTCGATGAAAACACCCAGTGTGTGGCAGCAATGGGGAAAAAAATGAATTCCATGCTGGTGATCATTAAGAAATGCTGTTATACAAATCTAGGGACGGGGACAATGACCACATTTGGAAAACTGTGTACAGCTCTGCTCACTGTATTATTTCATAAATGATATTATAGAACTGGAAAAGGAGAGAGAGAGAGAGAGAGAGAGAGAGAGAGCAACCAAGATGGTCAGGGGGCTGAAACATCTCTCCTATGAGGAAAGTTTGTAACATTTGTGTTTTTATAGTCTAAAAAAAGGTGAGTAAGAAGGGACATGACAGGGCTGTGCAAAATTATGTATGGCGTGGAGAAAGCCGATAGGGAGATGTTTTCATCCCTCTCTCATAATACCAGAACTAGGGGTCATCTGATGAAGCTGCATGGTGGGACATTGAGGACACACAACAGGAAGCATTTCTTCACAGAGCACATGGTTAAACTATGAAATTCACAACTACAAGATGTGGTGATGGCCACCAATTTAGATAGCTTTGAAATGGAGTTAGAGAAATTAATGGAGGAGAAAGCTAACAATGGCTTCCAGTCCTGATGGCTATGCACTGCCACACCCTTTTACCCTAAAATAGGGTGACCATATGGAAAGGAGGACAGGGCTCCTGTATCTTTAACAGTTGCATTCAAAAGGGACTTTCGGCAGGTGCCATTTTATACATGCAGCACCTGGCGAATATCCCTCTTCATCACAATAGTTAAAGCTGCAGGAGCTATACTAGAGTGACCAGATACAAAAGAAGGCAGGGCTCCTGCAGCTTTAACTGCTGTGATGAAAAGGGAATTTTACCAGATGCTGCATGCATACAAATGACACCTGCTAAAATTCCCTTTTCAATACAACTGTTAAAGATACAGGAGCCCTGTCTTCTTTTTCACATGACAGCTGTCAAACTGCAAACCAATTTGAAGTTTGTTTTATGATTCATAGATGAGTTTCCTTCTGTTACTACATCGGGTTCCCTCGCTTCCATGAGATCAAAACATCTGTGGTTGATAGCAGTAATTCATCAACTATGAAGAAATAAATATTTTTACTTAGATATCTGTTTCCCAGGCACACATGATGAAGGTGCTTCTCATTTTAAAGAATGATGTCTCTAATTTTAGAGTCTTAAATGAGATGATGGGATTAAAATAAAAAAAGAAATGGAAGGATTATGCTGGCTTTCAGAGGCATTTAATGGGGTTGTTGTTGTTGTTCCTCACTGAGGGATACCTGGAGCAGACAAGACTGTGAGGAAAGAAACTTTATCCCATCATCCAAGCTCCAAGCAGTAACATTTGGCAGAAGAATGCCAAAGAATGACTCATAGCTACTATCAGATAAAAATTCATAACGAGTCCATAAAAAATACTTCCAAGAGTGAATTGTTAAGCCCCTGAAGTACTTATGGAAATATCCAGTCTAAAGTTCCTTCCCTGATAATTTCTGCTTTTCCCCTCATTCACCTGGAGTTTTGTAATGGCTGCTGCCTCTGAAATGATCCTAGGCCCCAACATTTGCCTATTCTCCCCACATAATCCCTTAGAACAACTCCTAAAAAATGTTCTCACTGATGCTGGTTCCCTTGGAAAACTTTAGAGTATCCTAGCCTGGGCCCCCTCTACAAGAATTTAGCTTGAAGCCCGGTTGCCTGATTATACGCATCTTCTCACGATCGTTTTTACACCTAGGGTGCCTCTACAAGAGCGATTTAAAGCTCTTTCAAGGCGCATTAGGAAATTTACCTCTACAAGAGCGGAGCGCAAATCAGAGCCTCAGGCGCGTTTTCTCTCCGATTATTCACATTTTTGAATGCGCGTTAATTAGCGAGTTTTAATTTACGGCGGGAGTAAGAGCGCCTCATGTCCATGTAAACAAATTTCTGAGGAGGCGCATTAACAATCAGGGGTTGGACTGTGGTCGTAATGTCATGCATAGAACTGCCCCTTCGCTGAGAAAACCTCCCACTTTTTGGTTTAGTTTCCTTTCCTTTCTCCTCCTGGCAACTTCCTCCTTGTACTCCGTCTCTCTGGATGGAAGCTCCAAGAAGAGGTGACCCAATGTGAACCAAAAATAAAGTTTCTTTGAAGTACCCTGATGAAATATTTTTAACATGGAGACATGGTGCCAGATGGAAGTGGTTTTATGAGAAGTAAAGGGGGGTAGGAAGACATAACTTCCCCTCACTTCTTGCTGGGTTCCTGAGCTGAGTTTTGTGTGTGTGTGTATGTTTTACAATTGTTGAGCTCGCTGGGAAGTGGAGGGGGAAGGAACGAAGCAGCATCCCCCTGTCTGTTTTGGTGTGTGTATGTGTGTGTGTGCGAGACACATTCCCATTTACTCCTGAGGAGGTCATGGCAATCGGGCAAAGGAGGGGGGAAGACAGGTAGCCGAACATGTTAATCAACTCATTCCTTTCAGGTAACCTAGGAAACCAAAGGCGGGAGATTCTGGTGGGCGGGGAGAATAAAAGGAGGGAACCGATTTGGGGAGTTTCTCTGGGACAAAGTGCATTACTTTCAGCAACATTTGCATGTGATTCTCAGCATGTCAAAAACTTTAAAATGCCTTTCATACAGCCAGTAATGCGCTTCAACACCTCCCATGTATAGGGATTAGGAGTAAAAGCGATTGAGAGAAGATGCGCATAATCGGGGAACCGTGCGTCAAACCGAAATCTTGTAGAGGGGGGCAAAATTCCGATAAATGACAGGCGGTGAAGCGCATTACCGGCTGTGTGAAACACACTTTAAAATTGTTGAGATGCAGAGAATCGTTTGTTTACATGGTCATAATGCGCTTTAAGGGCCGCGGTAAATTAAAACCCGCTATTTAATGCGAATGCGAAGATGCGCATAATCTGAGAGAAAACACGCCTCAACCCCCGATTTGCGCTCCATTCATGTGGAGGTAAAATTTTTAATGCGCCTTGAAAGAGCTTTAAATCGCTCTTGTAGAGGCACCCTTGGTTTATGAGCCTCATTTCTTCATTGATGTATTTAAAATATTTCCTGGCCGCCATTCAGGGCAGAAGCCCTCTCAAGGCAATGTACAACAATGAAAACACATAAAAGGAATGTAGTATAGAAGAGGGGAAAACATGCATGCAGGCAATAAAAACAGCAATTAAAACCAACAGAAGAACCAGCATTTGGGAAGAGCTCCCGGGCTGCAGAAGCTCTGCAAAGCAAACAAGGCCTTTAAAGCTTTAGAAAACTCCTCTTCTTTCTTGCAGGATCATTTATTGTCATTTTTTTATTAATTAAAATATGGGTATCCTGCCCCTTATCATTGCAATCTCTGGCCAGCATATAGATGAAATCAATTCAACAGTATAAAACAAGAAATAATGTAAACAGCTAAAAACATATTAAACCATTAATCAAGCTAAAACCAGTAGAACAAAGCAGTTAAAACTAGGGATGTGTATCGTATCATTACGATGCCCGATAACGATCCAATAATGGCTTTATTGGACATATCGGGCCCGATAACAATATAATATTTAACCCCCCAATATTATCGGATCTGATAAATATCGATCCGATAATTTTCAGATTTTATCAAAAATAGTGGACCACCATTGTTTGAAAGTGTGTTCCCGTGCAGATTGTCTATTGCTAGTAATGTGTATTAAATTTCAGAGCAATTGCTCAAACACTCGATCTTATATGAATTTTTTAAAGATCGCTCTAGTTTTGACAGCTGGTTGACTGGGCCGCCCTACTGTCAAAAGATTTGTCTGTTTTTTTCCCATAGGCTTGCATTGTCTATAACGTTTTTATTTTAAATGATAATGACATGAAACTTGGGGTGCCAGGACTAGCAAAATCCAATCTGCAATGTCCAAGAAGTTTCAAGTCTCTTTCTTTTCAAATTAAAAAGTTGTAGGTGGTTCCCCTAAAAGCCCCATCCCCCAACTTGAAACTTGTGGGACATTGAAAATGGGATCTGGCTAGCCCTCTCTCTCTGCCTTCCTCCATTGGAGGGAGCACATGCTTCCTCTACCTGCTGCCAATGTTGTAGAAATGGACTGAACATTGCTTTGAACCCCTCCTGCATATTGTAAATGCAAGAATATTCATGAGTAAACCATTTTTCTACCTTTAACCCCCCCCCCCCCAGTGTTGTTGTTTTTTAAGATAACTTTGTGTGCATGTGGGCTGGTAAATCTCTCATTCTGCTCTGTTTTTGTTTTAACTCTGCTGAATGCCTTTAAATAGGGGTAGCAATACTATATAAAACATATCATTTTCCTTCTGCTTCTGGAGGAGAGATGGGGGAGGCAGCTGAGAACCATAAAACATAAAACAGCTGATACTGAAAACATTTTAAACTTTTAAGCCTGGCCAAAAATTCAGTTAAAAACCTCAACTTAAACTGTTAAAATGCCTGGGAGAAAAGAAAAGTTTTGACCTGGCGCCGAAAAGATAATAGTGTTGGTGCCAGGTGGGCCTCATCAGGGAGATCATTCTATAATTGGGGGGCACCACAGAGAAGGCCCTCTCCCTTGTTGCTGTCCTCTGAGCTTTTTCTGAGAAGTAAGCCTGACTTAGAAGTTGTGGTGTCCATCAGCCAGCAATGAAAGAGATGTAATAACTTTAATCTCTCCACATTATGATTGTTTGTGAGAAAATGAAAGGCTACCATCACAATATTAATATTGGTAACACAGCCTTAAATGATCAATTCCTGAAATCCTTTGGTTTACATTAAGTCCACTCTTCGTTTTTTTAAAAAAATATATAATTCTCTTTTCACTGCATCTGCCCCCCCCATCTTTATGCCAAATCTCTTAATTCTCTGTAATAAAAGACTTGAGCAACACTGATTACTTAGGCCACAATGGTGCTTTCATAACCCTTAGAGATAATGTGGACAGTGATGTAATTATAGCCTTTTAAGCTCCATCTTGTCTATATGTTTAACTAGCAATTTTATGATTAGGCAATTCTTGGAAAGCCATATTAAGTACACAATCAAGCTCCAGCTTTCGCTGTCTTGTAATTATGTTGTTAAGATAAACTCCCTACATAATTAAACATCAATCTAAAAATAACATGTTTTGCACAAGCACACCATAATTAAATAAAGTATGAACACCTTAAGTCTCTCCTAATCCTTGAAAGAATTTGCTTCCTATATTCTTACAAGGCAGAGCCTTCCTTCTGAGAGTAATTTTACCTCATCTTCATTTGCAACAGACTTGTTGTCATCAGACTGTAGATTTCGCATGAAGCTCCTTACCGTTTGGATAAGTAGCTAAGCTGCTTCACATGACAGAAAATCTAAGGCATAGTCTCACTTGCTTAGAAATACTAAGACTGACATATACCAGAGTTAGCCAATGCTACCAAATTGGTCCACACCTCACAGGCAGTATTTATTTATTTATAGCATTTTTATCCCGCCCCTCAGCCAAAAAGGCTCCTGGAGTGGCTTACAATTAATCAGTAAAGAAGACAGTCCCTGCTCTAAGACTTACATTCTAAAAAAGACAAGACACACAAGGAAAAGAGGATGGGGAGGGAAGAGGGGGAAAAGGAAAAGAAATTAAGGAGACTGTTCAGCAGGGCTGGTGGGAAGGCCCTGCTCTCCCTTCAGTATTTACACGGAAATTCACTGGGACAGGACCAGTTCTACCATTAGGCATTGTAAGCATCCTCCACAGGCAGCAGATTTGGGGTGTTATGAAAGGGTAGGAAATTATTCGTTATTTGGGGTGCAATCCTATGCATGTTTTAATCTATAAAGCCTTACACGGCTTGGGACCACAATATCTGATGGAACGCCTTTCCCGACGTGAATCTACCCGAACACTACGTTCAACATCTAAGGCCCTCCTCCGAGTGCCTAGTCCAAGGGAAGCTCGGAGGTCTGCAACAAGGGAGAGGGCCTTCTCTGTGGTTGCCCCCCAATTGTGGAACGATCTCCCTGACGAGGCCCACCTGGAGCCAACATTGTTATCTTTCCGGCGCCATGTCAAGACTTTCCTCTTCTCTCAGGTATTTGGCAACATCTGAGGAGCCTGGGTTTGTTTTTGTTTTTGTAGCTTTTTGGGTTGTTGTAGTGGTTTTAAAATGTATGTGTGTATTGTGTGTATGTTGTATGTTTTTGCTGTTTTAATTTTTGTATATTGTTTTTAATTGTTTTAATCCTATGTAAACCACCCAGAGAGCTTCGGCTATGGGGCAGAATACAAATGTAATAAATAAATAATAAATAAATAAATAAAAATTCCCATGCTAGCTGGGGAATGCTGGGAGTTATAGGACTCCCCCACCATCTAAACATGCATAGGTTTGCACTCTTAATTAGTTATTATTGTACAGAGATGGGGAGAGGTGCTTGTGGGATTTTCTCCAATACATGTTCCAATATAACTTGACTAGCTTTGTGTATGTTACACCTTGATGTAGGGTGGGGGGAACACACCGTTTGCTGCTTTACCTCAGGTAGCAAAATGTCTCGGCCTGATCCTTGATCTGAGAATTGGCATATATACAAAAACAACCTCCGCTGACATGGTTCAGATTCAAAGTATACTTCGAAATGAGGCAGATTTTCCCACACAGACATCGTAGAACATGATGCTATAGGGCTGGATCCACAAAGAAGGTAACACTAAGAGAGAAACAAAAATGATGAAACAATTTATTTAAAAAATATTTATTAAATGATTTATTCAGTGGTATGCAATTTATTAAACTGTTTATTTAACAATTTATTAAACAATTAGAATTTATTCAGGGAAACGGAACATAAACCTTTTCGGCCTGTGCAACAAGCTAGGAATTCAACTTATAAAAAGATATTATAACACCACTGGTTCTGTTTGTGTCCTACCTGAAAGCCCTTCAGGCTTCTGATCACATTCCAATCAAATGTAGATGCATTTTATTTGTTTGTTTGTTTTTGGCCTGACTATGATCCGGCAACATTAGGCTGACCATCTGAAAAGGAGGACAGGGCTCATGTAACTTTAATTGTTGTAGAGAATAGGGAATTTCAGCCAGTGTTATTTGTATGCAATTAGTTCCTGGTGATATTCCCTCTTCATCACAACTGTTAAAGTTGCAGAGGCCCTGCCTTCTTTTGTATATGGTCACTCTAGTATAGTGCCTGCAACTTTAACTGTTGTGATGAAGAGGGGATTTCACCAGGAACTAATTTCATACAAATGACACTGGCTGAAATTCCCTTTTCTCTACAACTGTTAAAGTTACATGAGCCCTGTCCTCCTTTTCAGATGGTCAGCCTAGGCAACATAATGTACACATCCAAACTCTTTCAATAGTTAGGGATGCACCCAGACTATTTTAGTCATTCGTAGTTACATGACAGTCAGACCCATTAAATGAAGTTGGAGTTACATGTGAGTAAGCATGCATAGGATTGTGCTGATGGGAGGTTAAAAGAAGTGTAGGCCTTCATTAATTTATATTAATCCTGTGTTGAACATTTCTCCTACAAATAGTTTTCAAAACGAAATTTAAAGGAGAAGAAAACTTCAAAGGTATTCTCATGGGTTGGGTTTGCTGTTCTTGTGTTTACCTTACTTAGGAGGTGGCTGAGGAATGTAAGCGACTACCCTATCTTTCACTGTACAGTTATCTCTCTCATAGCCTATAACCTCCCTGGCTTCTAGCACTTCAATTCCCTGGAGAAATTTAGTGAAATCCCCACTCCCCACTCCCCATTTCTCTGCCTACTGAGGCCTGCCTGGCACTGACAATGTCATCTTTATGGTGCCAGGTAAAGACCACCCACTACTTCCAAGCATTTAACGATATATTACGTGGCATCTATGTCTGCTGTTTTGGAACAGGTCTATTAGAGGGGAAACGTTTATTAATTTTTAGCTGTTTACATTGTTTTAACTTTTTAATGTATTTTTAGACTATTTTATAGTAAACTGCCCAAAGAGCTTTGGCTATGGGGCAGTATACAAATGATGATGATGATGATGATGATAATAATAATAATAATAATAATAATACAGATAGGGTATAGAATTTTGAGAAGCCATTTGGGCACAGCTCTAATTTATATCACTTCCTAATATACCAGAGGTTTAGCAGGGAGTCATCACAATAATTAGTTTCTTTTCTCTTTGATAAATAAGAAGACCAGATTAAACTATGCCACAATAATAATAATAATAATAATAGCCTGAATCCCACCCACCCCCAAGCACTCTTGAAACAGACATACCTTGTGGGTCTTGGGATACCACATTGCCATGTAAACTTAGAATTATTGCCTAATTCAGGAACAGGAAAAGGGACAGATTGATACAAACAGCCCTTCTACATGAGGCATTTATTGTGCTCTCATAATTGCTCACTCACAGTAGTTTGCAGGTGCTTTACGTGATGTTGTCATCCTCCAGGGCCTTTCCCATACTTTGCAACCAATATCATGGACTTTTTTCTAATGAGGAAAATTTGCTATTTTTGTGAGTGGTGGCATGAAACCCTGGTGTATTTGTGCAATTCAGCTATACCACAGCACTACCTAGTGGTTGTGTAATGGAACATATGGGAAGTCAGAGAAAGAAAAAAAAGCACTTGTAAAGGAACTGATCTTAATCCCACAAAGAATTGGGAAGCAGAAGCCTCGGTAAACTGGGGTGGGAGGGTTAGAAGCCTCATGTAGGAAACCCCAAAACCAGTGCCAGTCCTAAGAAATAGATTTATGAAAATACAGCCTGAGAAAGCTCTATGTAGACAAGATCTGAAATACTTGTTTCCAAGAGACACAACAGGGCCAACAAACAATCCAATTGAATCTAGGATGGGGTGATGGGACAAGGGCACTGCTAGTTTATTATCCTGCATATACTGCTAGGCCTGGGTCCATGAGGCCAGGGCCCTGAATCTATTTCCCAGGGGCCCAGATCTATTCTACAGTCCCTGAGTATAGATTTGCGCCAGTAGAACGTGTTACAGTAAGATAACGCTCACCCCCAATCTTCCCCTGCATAACAATTAAGCTTAGGGGGTAAAAAGAACCTTTTCCCATTGGTTCAGGATGATTTGGGTCAGAGTGCAAACTAATTGAAGAATTTACTTTATTTGGGATGATTTGGAAAGAAAATTAATTAGCTGGCTTTGCCTTTTGTGAAATTTAAATAAATCGTATTAATTATTCCTAGTCATTTGTTCTAAATTTGCACAGTTTTTCTAGACTGACATGATGGGCTTTGCCAAGTCATGCTGTCTTTTACAGATTCCGGAATTTCCTGACAATTGAGCATGTTTTAAGTATGACTGCTTTCTGGATGTTGGTGTGGATGTATTTTGGTAGGCCCAGTTTCTGAAGGTTTTCTGTATAGTTTTTTTTAATGTGATAGGTGACTAACGGAAAAATTGTGACCTTTTCCTGTTGCCATAGTTCTTTGACTTCCATGGCCAGTGGTGTATATTTGTCTCTCTTTTCTTCCATTTCAACAACATTTTTGTCATTTGGTATTGCTATGTCGATGAGGTATGTGTGTTTTTCTTTTTTGTCTATGACTGTTATGTCTGGTTGGTTGCAGGGTATTGTCATGTCAGTATGAATTGTTCTGTCCCAATATATTTTATGATCTGCATTTTCCAAGATTGTTTCGGGTGAGTATGTATAGTATGGTGTATAGGGTGACCATATTTTGGAAACCAAAAAGGAGGACAATATGGCCGCCCCAAGGGGGCGTGCCCACCAACATGTCCATCCCCCAAGGGGGCGTACCCACCAACATGTCCATCCTCCAAGGGGGTGTGCCCATCAACATGTCCAACCCCCAAGGGGGTGTGCCCACCCAAACATGGCCTTGGTCACATGTCTGATTTCACAGCATACAATTAAGACAAACCTGTTCTACACAACATCTTAAAGTTAAAATCACTGAAATAAAGAACAAGTGAGACATTGAATGTATCTGAAATTAACTTCACTCACTTCTACTTTTGTAGCTTTTGCTGTTCTTTGAAGCTTTCACTATACTCTGTGTGATAGAGTCTCCCCTTCCCTCAAATATCTTTTCTGACTGCAAATCTTTCACTGGATTACAATAGTCCCAACTTTCCTAACGTTTAACACTCTTTCTCCATCATTTTTCTCATATCCATACTCACAGATTCAGCATACTGTTACCATTGAACAAATGAAGCAGTGGACAAGTGCAGAGAAATCTAGTACAACAAACTAGCAACCTAGCATGCAGGAAGAGTATAAAATATGATTACCCTGCAAACATTAGCCATGGAACAAAATGGACTAAAGGCTTGTTGTAGTCACTTCTCACCTCTTAGCTTGTTTCAACTTCTGGTTGATCGGTGAGAAACTAATCTAACAATGTGTGATTATATCTCTGATTCAGTAGCCATGTGAACAAGACCATGGTCAGTACAATACAAAGATAGGCCAGAACAGATGCCCATTATTACAATGCTAGATAAGGATCTTTCCCTCCTTTTATCCAAGTATATCCTGAATTTACATTGCCTCAGTGTGCAGAGAACATGCAACCAGAAGGTGCTCTCCAGAAAGATGCTTTCAGAGCCTAGGAGATTCAGACACACTCAAGCCAAGCCACGCTACACACTCAAATATTACCTTACTTGAACAGAACAATTCTGGGACAAATCAATACTTTGCAATCAACCAGACACGACAGTCAAAAACAACAAAGAAAAAACACACCTATCTCAATGACATAGCACTACCTAATGACAAAACTGTTGCAGAAAAGGAAGAGTTAAAGAGAGAAAAATATACACCACTGGCTATGGAAGTTAAAGAACTATGGTAACAGGAAAAATTACAATCATTCAATTAGTTAGAGTGATCATATGGAAAGGAGGACAGGGCTCCTGTATCTTTAAGAGCTGTATTGAAAAGGGAATTTCAGCAAGTGTCATTTGTATGCATGTAGCATCCTAACCCTAACCAGTACCTCACACGATTTGGAAGCTATACTTCTATTAATGCAGTCCTTGCTTATTTTGCAGTCCCGTCACACTGTTGGCTCATATTAAGCTTGGGATCTACAACAATTCCAAGATCCTTCTCGCCTGTAGTGTTGCTGAGCCAAGTATCCTCCATCTTGTAACTGTGCATTTGGTTTCTTTTTCCTACTTGTATAACTTGGCATTTATCCCTATTAAATTTCATTCTTCTGTTTTTCAGCCCAGCGCTCCACTCTATCAAGATCACTTTGAAGTTTGTTTCTGTCTTCCAGGGTATTAGTCATCCCACCCAATGTTGTGTCATCATCATCACCATCATCCACACACACCTCATACTCAGGCAATAAAAATTAAAATCTACACACCCCTACACACTCACTCAAAGTGTGTGTGTGTGTGTTGGGGGGGAAACCCCACACCTTCCCCAAGGCAATTAAAAAAAACACACAACCTCCTCCCATACACGTAACAGGGGAGGGGGAATAAAAATCCACCCCCACACTCACCAAAGGCATCATCATCATCATCATCATAATCAGCCACCCACACAAGGCAAAATAACAGTAGACATAATAAATCTACACACAACCATGCACATACCCAAGGTAATAAAATAACATTAAAAATACAACACTCATCCACATACTCACCAAAGGAAAAAATAATAAAAATCCACACATGCACCAAGGCAAAAACCAACCAACCACACACACTTAACCAAGGCTAAAAATAAAATAAATATCCACATACCCCAACATACTCACCCATGGCAAATCTAATAATAGTTTTAAAAAACATCCACATGTACCCTCCCCCCCAATTAATTCATCAAAATCAGTACTCAAGGAATATATGGAAAATAAGTGAAAACTAATTTCATCAATGCTGCCAATAATGAAATCTAATCTACCCCCCACCCCATTGAATTTAAATCGCAGCTAAAGCCAGTTCATTTGGTCTTCTATTAATTTAATACCCCCCCACACACGCATACATACTAGAGCAGCAAATTGCTTTTAAAAAGTTTATAAACAGTAGCAGCAGCTCTCAACAATAATAGTAGTAACAACAAGAAAAATAACATAACATCCAGCCCCAGCTCTGCGCACCAGGCTAGGCTAAGATGCCCGTGCTCCAGGCTGGGACAGGCCACTCTGCATGCCATGAAACTCCGCATGCCAGGCCGGGATGCTCCACGGCCAGCCAGGCCACCCCATGCTCCATAATGCCCCACTTACCAGGCCATGCCATGCCGCACCGCACGGCAGGATAGACCGCGATGCCCATGCCGGCCGCCAGACCAGGTGCCTCCGAACATCCTGCCAGGCCACCCACAAATCAAGCCAGGGTAGGCAGCAACGCCCGTGCCGCCCACCGGACCAGGTGCCTCCAAGCAACCCCCCGGGCCGGGCCGGGCCGGGCCGGGCCGCGCGCCGGGCCGGGCCAGGATGCGCCGCGTGCTGGGCCGGGCTGCGCCGCGCGCCGGACCACACTAGCCAAGAACAAGGCTCGGATGGCAGAGGGGAGGAGGCCGGAACGATGCGCACCCAGAAGTGCAGACGGGCGTCGTTCCAGCCTCTTTCCTGGCCGATCTGGGCCTTGTTCTTGGCCAGCGCAATCGCGCTAGCCAAGAACAAGCCCCGGATGGCGGAGGGGAGGAGGCTGGAACGACGCGCACCCGGAAGTGTGGGTGTGCGTCGTTCCAGCCTCTTCCCCGGCCGATCTGGGCCTTGTTCTTGGCCAGCGCAATCGCGCTAGCCAAGAACAAGGCCCGGATGGCAGAGGGGAGGAGGCCGGAACGACACGCACCCGGAAGTGTGGATGTGCGTCGTTCCAGCCTCTTCCCCGGCCGATCTGGGCCTTGTTCTTGGCCAGCGCAATCGCGCTAGCCAAGAACAAGGCCCGGATGGCGGAGGGGAGGAGGCCGGAACGACGCGCACCCGGAAGTGTGGGTGTGCGTCGTTCCAGCCTCTTCCCCGGCCGATCTGGGCCTTGTTCTTGGCCAGCGCAATCGCGCTAGCCAAGATCAAGGCCCGGATGGCACGGGAGAGGCCCAATTTTCCGGACTTTGGGGGATATTTTGAAATTTCCCCCCCGGACTCAAATTTGGCCCCCTTTTCCGGGCATGTCCGGGGGGATCCGGACGTCTAGTCACCCTAATGGTGTAGATTGTTTGATAAGGTTGAATTTGATGGCCCGTTGTTGGTGAATTATTTTTGCAGCTGTATTGTGCCTGTCTGTATAGTCCATTCCTGCCAGAAATTTACATCCTCCTGTTATATGGTCTATTGTTTCTTGGAACTGATGGCATTTCCTGCATAGGTCTGTTGTTACACTGTTATCTTTTATGATGTATTTTTGGTAGTTCTTGGTTGCTATAACTTGATCCTGTATAGCTATTAGGAATCCTTCGGTTTCTGGAAATAGCTCACCCTTCCTGAGCCATTCGTACGATTGTTCTTTGTTTATTTGTGGGTTCTGTATTATGTTGTAGTGCTTCCCATGGGGTGCTTTTTGTGCTCATTTTTCTTTTTTATCTGCGAGTGTGAGTGGTCGTGTTTGGTCTTCGTTTTGTAGTGCTAGGTTGAGTGGGGTGTAATTTTTATCTGCTGTTACTATGGCTTTATGAATGGGGGTGTTTTTAGTGTGGAAGAATTCTCTGAGTGATTTTATCTGTTTAGCATGCATTATTATTATTATTATTATTATTATTTCATGCTTATGCCTTGGTACATTTGAATAAATATATTTGAATTGGCAGGGGGAATACAAAACCTGTGATAGATTCCAAGATGGCAATTGCAATGATGACTTGCCATGGCAATTTGCAAAGGGCTGAGATCAGTTCGCCTGTGACTGCAACCAATTCTACGTGTCAGAAAGAGGTTGCGCTAGTGCCATTTGCATTTCTGAGTTCATGAACTGTAGCAGGAAGTTTGTACATTGAAAACATCTGGCTTTCCTTGTTCTGCTCCACATTTACTTTTGGGAAAGCCATTCCATGAACTGTGAAGTGATTTATGATATAAAAATAGAACTAAGGTAGTGGCTCCCGTGTTAGGCTAAAGGCCTAAAAAAGTTCAGTTTATTATCCTGCATAGACTATCATTATAAACGCTGAAGTTGCAGTTAATGTATAACAACTACTGGTTAGTGAAATGACTTCACTATTTTCCTGAACATTACAGAGTCAGACACAGCAGATTAAGACTTGCATGAGACCTCTTCTGGCCATTTCAGCTGCCAGTCAGCTACTGCAGCCTTCCAAAACCTGGTGCCCTTTGGACCACATCTCCCATTATCCCAAGCCAATGGTTAGGGATGATGGAAGTTGCAGTCCAAAAAATCTAGAGGGCACCAGGTTGAGGAATGTTGATGTACTGCATTGGTCTGGAAAACACCAATCCCATTGGTCCTTCAAACTCCAACTGTAATTGGTTGTAATGTCTGTAGTGGTTTTGACTTAAAACATCACTTTGGGCAAGTTACATCAGCCCTGTTCAGGTGTTCTCAAAGTGGCTAAAATAAATGTGTAGGGAGAAGAAATGTCCTAGCCCTTCCACAATTATTTTCATTGGTTTCTAGTTGTGGAGGATAACTTTCTGAAGAGGAGATCCTCTTGTATCTATAAAGTTCTCCATATGGAACACTAATGAATGTCCTCTCCTCATGCATTTAATTTAACCATTTGAGAACACCTGAATAGGGCTAATGTCTTAGATGAGAACAGTAAAAAGAAAATTGCATGCTTGAAAGGTTAAATAAAAATCACAAGAAGAAGGCATGCATATAGAAAATATTAGATGTATAAATATTTTCATATAAATATTTCTTAAAACACACTTTCACACATTAACCATGTATGGCTAGCCAGCCAGAAAATCATGAACAATTTATATGTAACTCATACAGTTAAATGCAATTCCTGACATTTTATAATTGGCTTATAAAACTAGCAAGGAGGGAACAGATGGTTGGGCCAGGGAAGTGATTAATGCCTCCTTGTGAGAGGATGTGGTCCCGGGCCACCGGAAAGAGGTGGTAGTGAGACCACTTCTGAAGAAATCTTCCCTGGACCTCGAAGATCTTAATAACTTTAGGCCAGTGGCAAATTTTCCTTTCCTGAGCAAGGTCTTTAAGGTTGCGGTTGCTAATCAGCTCCTGATGTTCTTGGATGAGATTGATTATCTGGTTCCATTTCTATCAGACTGGGTTTTGGCACAGAAACAGCCTCGGTCATCCAGTCTGATGACTTACGTTGGGAGAGAGACAGGGGGAGTGTGACTGTGTTGATTCTCATTGATCTCTTGGCAGCTTTCAGTGCCATTGACCATGTAACCTGCTGGGCCGATTGTATGGGAGTGGAGGGTATGCATTTCAGTGGTTTCACTCCTACTTGGATGGATAGCTCCAGAAGGTGGTGCTTGGGGGATATTGCTCAGCCCCATTGATTCTCCAGCATGGGCTTCCCTAGAGGTCAGTTCTGTCCTCCATGCTGTTTAACATCTATCTGAAACCATTGAGTGGGGTCATTGGGAATTTTGGAGTGCATTGCTGCTAGTATGCGGATGGCACTAAGTTCTATTTCTCTTTTTACCTTCATTCATGGCAGCAACGATGGACTAAATGAAGGCTAATAAACTGAAACTTTATCCAGACGAGACTGAGATGCAGTCAGTGAATGGTTCTTCTGACTGGGTGGAGGATGGGGTTCCTAAAGGAGCAGGTTTGTAGCGTGAGTATGTTCTCTTGGAGTCATAGGCCATATCTACACCAGCCTTCCCCCCCCCCCCCCCGGGTTGACCCTGGCTCATCCCTTTGCATCCAAATGACAAACAGGGGATCCCGGGAGCAGGCAGGGATGACCCCTCCATTTTTGCAGGATGAGCCAGATCTCGGTTATCCTGATTTTCCCCGCAGTCCCAGGATGATCCTGAGGACCACGGGCGGTGTGGGCACCTGTCCCAGCTTCTTCCCTCCTCCCTGTGAGTAGCGGGGGTCAGCAAAAGGGAAGGAGCCAGGCCAGAGTAAAGAGCAGAGGCATCGGTGGTGGAAGCAATGGGGTCGGGCCTTTTTTGTTTGTTTTTGGCTTAGTTTTGTGATGGAGCGCAATTGTGCTCCTGGCTCCAGCATCCCTCTTCCCTTCCGGGACATTGTGCTTCTGTTTAGAAGCTGGGATACGATCCCGGCAGCAGGTAATTCCAGGATTGCCCCCTCCCCTCCCTCTACACCCTTAGGTATATAAAAGGCCGTAGTTATCATTTGAGGCTCAGGTGGCCTCAGTGGCATGGAGTGCCTTCTACTAGTTTCATTTGGTGGCCCAGCTATGCCCCTATCTGGACAGGGATAACTTGGCTTCAGTAGTCTATCCTCTTGTAACCTCCAAGTTAGATTACTGCAATATGGTGTACATGGGGCTGCCTTTGACAATGGTTCAGCAACAGCTAGATTGATAGAAGGGACCAGGACTGATTGTAGCTCACTGGCACTGGCTGCTTGTACGTGTCTGAGACCAATTCAAGGTGCTGGTTTTGAGACACAAACTCTTATACAGCTCAAGACCACAATACTTGGTGGAGCTCCTCTCCTGGTATGAACCTCATCATATACACTCATAATTTCAGACCCTCCTTGGAATGCCTCCTCTGAGGGAGGCTCGTATGGTGGCAACAAGGGAGAAAGCCTTCTCGGTGGTGTCCCCTAATTTGTCAAATACGCTCCCCACAGAAGTTCACCTGGCACCAAAATTGTCATTTTTTTCAGCATCATTTTAAGACCGTCCTCTACTCCAAGGCATCAGATGGCATTTGATGGGGGGTTTAATATGCCTTGTCCCAGTCTCTTACTGTAACTATGTTTAGGCTGTTTTAAATTGTTTTTAACTTTTGTATGGTAAAGTTTTTATATTACGTTTTTGTTTAGTAATTTTTGTGAACTGTCCAGAGAGCTTTGGTGATTAGATGGTATAGAAATAAAATAAAATAACGAAATAAAACCTGAGAAGTCTTGCACCAGCAGATTGGTGGCCGGGGTGGGTGGAGTGTGATATAACAATAATGTGATATAACAATCGTGTAGTATTATATTTTATAAACATATAAAAATCTAGCTCTGTGGATCCCAGCACAGAGCTAGGCCTTCCCTTGTGATTCATCCTCTTGTCCCCTAGGGGGTGCATATACATCGGAAGAGTGACTGAACAATCTAAGGCAGTAAGCCTATATACACCAGTTGCTGGGGAACATGGGTGAGAGGGTGTTGTTGCACCCATGTCCTGCTGTGGGTTCCTGGTCAACAGCTGGTTGGCCACTGCGTGAACAGAATTCTGGACTAGATTGACCCTTGGTCTGATCCAGCAGGACTTTCCTATTTCATTTCAGGTTATTAAGTATTAGTACTTGCCCCCTTTGCACTCCCAAACATGAACGTGACTGCAATTTTTGAGCAAAGGTCACTTATTCCCAAGCTTGCAATTGAATATGTAAAATGCATTCATTAGAAAAATGCACCCTTTAAAAATGTGCATTGGAGTGGGGAAAGCATTTTCATATTTCAGTCAGTGGAGGGGGGAGTATGCTTTTGGGTATGGGCTTTTAAAAATGCACACCTAAATGCACACTTTTTCAACAACAAAAGCTCTCATTCAGTAAGAGGAATGAGGTGGACATAGATCTCCATCACACTTAATCCCCCCCCCCCCCGGTTTTCCTCTGCGTTTTACCTCTGAGGCAGAAGCGCGTCAACCTTATAATCCCTTTCACCTGAATAGCTGCTCCTTTGCTCGTTAGCTCTTCTGCTACAATCTGCTCCACCCCTCCCCTCCCCTCCTCTTTCTCCCTTCTGTCAGGTCCTGGCAGATGAGTATTGCAACCAGACCGCCTTTCTGCTGGGAAAAAAATGGAATGACCCTTTAGTCTGGCTCTTTGGGGGCATCAAGGGAGTACAATCCTGTCTCTGCAAAGATTCAGGCATTGTATGATTTTAAAAAAACACTTTTGAGCTTGGAATACAAGGTTTGGGCTTTATATTGAGACTTGGAGCCAGCAGCTTGGAGAGATCGCTTTTCCCTGCCAGGACCTGATGCAATCCATTCTAGCCCCCAGTTCCTTTAAAACTACATGGAGGCTTAGGGCGCATTAAATGCACTTAGGGAAAATAATTCAGACTTTTAGCATTCTAGGAAAGGCTGGGGAAGAGGCAAGGGGTGTCAGCAGGACAGGTGCGGCATCATGTGAGTACCGTGCTGCAAATCCTCACACCGGGCATGGCGAGAGTGCACTAAATTGCTGGTGTGATGGAGCTCTAAGTTTCAAGGTGGAACTTGGAGAACCTTTACAAGTCAAGCCTCACTGACTCCCCCATTCCTAAGTGGAGACGACTTGGCTTTGTGACTGGAAGAGGCCTATCAAATTCACAGACTCTTTGCTAGAACCAATAGCAAAAATATGTTTGTGTACAACAAAGCCCTCTGTGAGGTAGCAGCATTGTGACCGCAAATAAATCCAATATGCTACATTTTGGCTTCACCTTTAAAAAGTGGAAGTTTCTTCCTCACTTGGATGCAAGCTGATATATGGTTTTATATATTAAAAACCCTACCTGATGTTTTCAGTCATTGAAAATGGTGAAGAAAGAAGCTGACATGAATTGTGGTTTGACTGAGGCCTACAACGGATTGGGCTTACTGGAAGGAGGCTGCCTGAAGCCCTTCTAAGCTATTTTCCTTTGACATTTTCCTTTCCTTTGAGCACAGAAGTTATTGCTTTTTCTGGGAATGATATGATAATAACATCTGTTGTGAGAATTACCCGGTTCTCCTCCACTCAAGATGGCAACTTGATTCATCCCGTCTTATTCCTCCAGAGCACCGGATGGCTTCAGAATGCCTAGACAAATTAAGCAGTTTGTATGCCTTTGCATATTTATCAGCTCTAGGCACAACAAAGTCAAATGTCTACGACATTCATTTAGTTGCTTTTATACCCTCTAGTTTGGCATTGCAAGAGAAGCACAGCTCTTCAGGGCTAAAGACATTTTGCTGCTTGAGGCAAATGACAAAATGGCACCCACCCACTCACCCCCATTCCATTTGTAGAAACTGACCAGACTGGCAGCAAAATCTTACTACAATATGGCATTACTACGGCATTTTCCATCACACCTGAGGCTAGCAGGCTAGCTTGGGGGCTCAGGGCTGGCCTCATGGCACACACAGCTCTGTTCTCCGATACCTTGCTGCTTCTCCTTGCCCTCAGCATCTGCCACCTGAGACAGCTGCCTCACTCTGCCTAATGGCATGGCCCTACAAATCTTCTTCACTGACAGTTTGAGAAAACTAGCTTTGCTGGGCTTTTTTCTGGATTCCTAAAGGCCATTTTGGTTGCTTTTCATTGCAGAATGTGTGACAGCAGTAAAATGCTGGATCCCACAAAATCATTGTTTCAGTGGAAAAGTTTTATTTGATTGGGGATCATCTCCCAAGCTGTCATGTTTGAAACAAATGCTGCTTTTTCCTCAAAGTTTCCTTATTGCACTCACAAGCAGTAGTACCATTTTAAATAGTTCTTATAGTCCCCTTAGGACACAATCCAATTAATATTTAGACAAAAAATTGTCAGACTTCCCCCCCCCCCCCCGTCTCAACATGCTAAGATTGTGGCCTAAGTATGTTTCTTACAAACTGGGTACCACAAGTTTGATGTAGGTGGGAAAAAAACATATATTTTGGAATAGAAGTTAGAATAACTTAGTGGACACCCAGTTGCCCCCAAAGTATGTGTCATTAATAGTGATATGATGTGAATTGTGCTACAAACAATGGCCAGTGTAGCCAAAGTTAAGTCATTGGATGTAGATTTCAGTGAGACGATTAGGATCATGCTTAGCGCTCTTTCCCATTGAAATCAATGAGAAATGCTCAGCTTTGCTGCATAGTTCCATACTTTAGGCATGTTCCTCTCAAAGTTAGAAGTGTTGACAGCTGCAAACCTGTGCTTACATACATGGCAGCAAGCCCCATTGAATTTAATATGCCTCTGCCAAAGTGAGGGCAGAGGGCTTGTCTTTACACTCCTGTCCTCACTTTGATTTTGCTTCATTATCAAATCAGAGTTACCGGGGTGGGTGGGTGGGTTGGGAGGGGGCATAAAGTTCCCTGCCTTCACGTTGGGATCTTTTGCAAAGGAAGCATTGAGGAAATGGCATTGGATAGCCCTGGTGAGCATTGACACAGACACCAGCAGGAACACAGGAATAACAAGTGGAGGCTGGTGGCTCCATTGTCCGTGGGACTGTGAATCCACTCTGGATTTCAGTCAGAACTCTACAGGAGCTATCCAAAGTGCTGAACTCTATTCGCAATCCAGAGTGGATTCACAGCCCCACTGACATCAGAGCCACAAACCTCCACTGATGAATAAGCTTTAGCAACATCAGCCCCTGGTTAAAGTTGGAAAAGTGATCAAAATAACCTTTGTTTCAGCTCTACTTGCTCATAACCTACTTCCTTGTTTTTTATTTCCTCTTTAGTGTGGGGAGTATCCCAAAAGCATCAAATAATCTTTCCCCTGGTCACTTCTTTCCCCACACGCGCCATGGACCCACCCAGTTTGAACTCTGCAGAGAGGGCTGCTGCTGAAACACACCCTGACGACATGCCACTTTCAATTTTGAAAATGCTTGAGTATTTTGCTGCTGACCCTTCTAAATTCCAAGGCAACATTCTTGTAGCCCCTCTGCTTGATATGAATTCCCTTCTCAGTTGTCCTTACATGAAGAAGCAAGCACTTCGTACTCTTTGATATCTGCATTCCCACAACATTTCATGTTTTTCATGCCAAGCGATCTGCATACTTACATTTTTCATCTATTTGTGCCAGTCCATCTGCAGATTCAGGATATTTTATCCCTTGCACATCAAACCATTTTTGTCTTTGCAGGCTAAATCTGCATGACCGAACCAAGTTGCTAGCATACTCAGGATATTTTAATCCTTTCTTGTTAAACTGTAAAAAAAATATCCATGTGAGTTACTATGTATGCACCATAAGACTACAAAAGCCATGACACAGTGCAATTGCAAGCTAAAACTGCATATGCAAAAATCCTGGGGTGCAGTTTATTAGTAATTGACAACATTGAAATATGGGTACCAGAAATTGAATCACATGATATTCATGTGAGCACATGGAATGTCAGCATAAATCTACTCTTTGAGGCCAGGGCAGTGGAACTGAAAACAGAATTTTACCTGGGGGCTTTATTTATTTATTTATTTATTTTATTATTATTACATTTATATCCCGCCTTTTCCTTCAAGGAACCCAAGGTGGCATATATAATTCTCTTCCTCTCCATTTTACCCTCACAACAACAAACCTGTGAGGTAGGTTAGGCTGAGAGTCTGTGACTGGCTGAAAGTCACCCAGTGCGCTTCAAGGCCAATTGGGGACTAGAACCCGATCTCCCGACCTGCAGTCCAACACTCTAGGTATTACACCACACTGGCACCTGTGTTTTGCAGGTGCCTCACATCTCACATATTGTCTGTCCTTAGGGACATGCTTTAAAGATATTTTGTCTAATGGAACTAATTCTGCATTTATGAATGCCTTATAGAATTTTTATATGGTCAGAAGCAAACGTGTAAGTAAATAATGTATGTTATAAATGTTGGCTCATGCATTAGAAATGTATACTATCACCAATTCTTCCTGTCATTTCAGCATTCAAACTGTATTTGCCCAATTTTAGTTCTTTTTAGAAAGAGATTCAATGCAATCCTTTACATGGTTGCTCAGAAATATGTCTCAATATGTTCAATGAGGCTTATTCCCTAAGTGTGTATAGCATTGAGGGCTTAATTTTGAATACTTTAAAATCTGAGGGGCACTGATCTTACAGTGTACATATAAGCCTTCATCACACCTACCCATTTTGCTTATGTGGGTTCCCCCTCCGTTTCCTATGCGAGTGTAGCCTTTTGATCACACGTGGACGGTTTTGCTCCGATACCTCAGCTAAGCCTGTGGAGGAGGGGAGCAAACGGACAATCCCCGTTCAGAGATATTTCGAAAGAAGAAGGAAAAAAAGGAGCACTCAGAGCACAAAAGCAGCGCGAGGGGGACAACATCATGTGAAAGAATTGGATCAAAGACCCCCTCTACAAGAATTCGGTTTGACGCCTGGTTCTCCGATTATGCACATCTTCTCGGAAACGCTTTATGGCAAATGACTGTACGCAGGAGGTAATTGAGCGCACAACTGGTGGCCTTACTGGTTGTTTGAAATGCGCTTTAGAAGTAGTTAATGCAGAGAATCGCTTGTTCATATAGTCAAAATGCGCTTTAACGGCTGCAGGAAAATAAAACTCGCTATTTAACGCGTATTCGATAGTGCGCGTGATTGGATAGATAACGCGCCTCAACTCCCGATTTGTGCTCTGCTCATGTAGAGGTAAAAATTTTAATGAGACTTGAAGGAGCTTTAAACCTCTCGTGTAGAGGCAGCCAGAGTCGTGGCGGGTGTGGATCAAACCGCCCTTGTGATAAAGGTCATAGTAGTAGCCATGGTTAGTTGTTATTTTGGGAGGTTGGCAAACACTTCTTCATTCCATCATGCTTTTAATCTGTTTTAGGGCGCAATCCTATGTGGATAGTTGGCGGCGGCCTCCAAACCTGGAGGCTGCTGAGTATCCAATGCAATGCAGGAGGATAGTGGAGGTGATTTTTGCCACCCTGCTTTTCTGCTAGATGGGCAATTTCACCTGTCTAGCAGTGGCGCCTTGGAAGGGGAGGGAAGGAGGCTGGGGAGGCCATAGGAAAAGGCACACCACAGCCATCCTGGTCTCCTCCCTTCTCCGCTCCCCCTTTCCCCAACTCCGTGCTCCATTTTCTGAGTATGGGGAAGTAGCTAGCGCATTTCCACATTGGAGAGGGGGAGCGGGAGCTCTGTCTCTGACCTTGGAGCTGGAAACTGAACCATCTTATGCCCCCACCCACCCCAACACTGTTGAGGGGCCTAGCATTGCTCTCTTAACCTCTTGCCATGGCAGTGTCTTTTTAAACTGATTCCATTGTTTCATACTATTCTTGTGCTGCCTGCGCTTTAATTTTATAAATATCTTTTATTTGTTTTAACATAAAAGTTTTTAATTGTATTTTTCTGTTTTGAATGTGGAAGCTGCCTTGGATGTCCTTCTGGGGGCCGAAAGGCAGCGTACATATTTTCTAAAATAAATTAACCCAGCTATATTCAGTTGCTGGATATATTACGTTTGTATACATACCTTTGTTTGATATCCACTAATAGCACTCACTCAACCAATGGTCAATGGAATCCCCTCTGTGGGCAGAAATGTCTCTGCTAATATTCTCCATTGCAGAAAGCTATGCTTCTATAACCATTCAGAAAACTGGCCCTACCATTAGGCAGAGAGAGGCAGCCACCTTAGGCAACTGATTTGGGCTTTTTGAAAGGCCAGCAAATGGTTGGTACGGGCATAGTAGAGGGATTTAATTTATTATCATTGAATTTTGAACACCCAGGAGTGGGAGGGATACCTGCCTGGCCTTGGGTACTATGCACCTTCATTTGTGTGGGGGGAGGTGTTGCCATTTGCTGCTCCACCTCAAGCAGACAAAGGTTAAGGACTGCACATATATCCTGCTATAGGCTTCGAAAAAGGTAATTGAAGATCATAAACATATTGCAAAATTAGCTTAATAGGGGAATTTAAATCATCTGTCCATCAGGAAAGAAGAGAGCCACAGTGAGAAACTTAAATTCTCCCACAAACATTACGAATTCAAATTGTAACTTCTTCCTAGATACAATTTCCAAGTGAGACCACAATCAACGTCCTATTTAGTATCCTGGATTTCTTTGAGGTTAGCAGCCAAGGAATTTAACAAGGGAATTTGGAAAGCCTCATGCGTCCATAAACAGATGGGAATCCTCTTTATGAACACTGCAAAGGATTGTATGTATGCCAAATTCCTCTTCCTGTGTACACAAGAAACAACTTTGGCGGCAAAATGTTTACTCCGATCTTCCTACACTTCATTATTCCATCTGCTTCTCATGTTAATATTTTTGTGTCAACCTAGAAAAATTTTAACTGAGAATTTGGAATAGGGTAACCAGAGTTAATGGGGGAATTTGTCATTTAAAAACCCATGAATACACAATCACAATAACTGAACGCCTTGCCTGTTAAGTAGTCAGTCAACGTCAACCTTCCTTAGAAATATTTTCAATCACACCCATTCAAATGAATTACTATAATGCTAAAGATGATAGGATAACTAAATAGTAATCACAATAGCAATCTCGTTTTATTGGCTAGAGCCCTTTGCAGGTGTTACAGAACTGAAAATATGGAAGGAACGTAGGGAAGCAGGCGCTGGCCTCATGCTTTGCATCCCGACCTTCCTGAGTTGACCAAGGAATTCAGAACAGAAACCATAACCATGTTCAGCTGTACATGGTTAGAATCTTCCTTGGTTACAATCTCTCTTCAGACCTTCTCAGTCAAAAAAGGGAGTTCAGGGATGGAGGAGAGGGGGCGGAGCTGTCAAGGACATCCTCATGTTCCCTGGACTTGCTCCTCCTCTTCACCATGGCAACCTGCTTGCTCTGACCCAGACAATGGTGGTGGTGAAAAGAAGGAGCGATAGATGCCTCTGTCTGCTTGCTCCCCAGCTCTCTCTGCTTGTCAATTAGGGAGAATCTGTTGGGGTGTGCATGTGAAACTCAACGAGTTTCCCTTGGTTCAGCACCCCCACCGTGGACTTTGGCTCCCTTTCCACTACAGAGCCTGACTTGCTGTGCTCCCCTGCCCCCTGCTCCATAAAATGCAAATAGTTCCCAGAGTTTTTTGGGAGGTGGGAACCACGGCTCATATGCAAGCTGGGTAAGGCGTGCCACGGAACTCCCGCAAGTGGAAAGAGAAATGGATTTCCCAGAGACAGACCAACCCTATTGTCAAGCAAGCAAGTCAGAGCAACGATGAGAAAGAGGATGAGGATCAATATCAGCTGGCAACAATGACAATGAGAAGGTAAACTCACTGAGGGAAGAGCCCTTTGAGGGTGCCTTGCCCTAGGGCCCTCCAGAACCTGAACCTAGCCATGTTTTCAATTTCATAATGTCCACATAGGGATTGTTTTTCAGCTAGTTTGAAATGTTGTGTAGTAAGTTTCTCGATATTAGTCCAGTCCCTGGCCATAAGACCTGTAGGAATTGTGGGGTGGACAACTTTTCTCGCTGGATCTTTTTAGGGCATGCCTAAAGGATGGGGGGGGGGGGGGGGAACTTGGGTAGACATCTGGCATCCCTGGCAGAAATTTGGTATGAGGCCATATTGTACATGCTTTGATCTTGTAAACTGCCTTGAGTCCCAGTCCTGGGGAAAAGGCAGGATGATGATGATGATAATAATAATAATAATAATAATAATAATAATAATAATAATAAATAATAATAATAATAACAACAATAATTTCAGAAACTGGGCCTACCAAAATACATCCACACCAACATCCAGAAAGCAGTCATACTTGAAACATGCTCAATTGTCAGGAAATTCCTGAATCTTTAAAAGGCAGCATGACTTGGTATAGCCCATCATGTCCATCTAGAAAAACCATCATGAACGAGAAAGAGAATAATAATAATAATAATAATAATAATAATAATAATATTGTTTTGAGCATACACGGATAGGACTGTCTCTTGGTTTTTCTCATTTTTCATTCTTATGGTTACAGCTATAGTAAGTATGACATGTGCTTTTGATTCCCCATGAAATTTCCTATAAAATGGCACTAGTTTCACCTTCCTATCTACATCGGCTGCAAAGAAAGAAAAATGAGAAAAGCCAAGAGACAGTACTATCCATGTATGCCCAAAACAATATGGTCTCTTACCAAATTTCTGCCCAGGATGCCAGATGTCTACTCAATTTTTTCCCATCCTTTAGGCATGCCTTAACAGGATCCAGTGAGGAAAGTCATCCACCTCACAATTCCTACTGGTCTTATGGCTAGGGACTGTATATCTTTGAAAACACCTGGTTTTTCTCAGGGTGGGAGCACGTGTTACAGTCAATACAGGGCTACGGCTGAAAACAGGACCCCTTTGCCAAGTTCTCTACTGTGGTGTGTAGGAGTCATTTAACCGCTATTGTGACACTGGAGTCCAGAATAACGAAGGGTTTAATTTTATTGTACCTCCATCAGACCAGATTGCTCTTATGGCATCACTCAAACCTTGAATGGCCCCTCTATATGCAACGCACACCCTCAGAATGTGCAAAAGATATGAGACCACATGATCTGAAGGACCACCTACACCTGCCCAAGCGTTAAGATCAGCATCACAGGCCGTACTCTATGTCCCACCAGCAAGAGTCATTAGGGCACTACGAAACAGGGCTTTCTCACTCATGACCCCACACCTTTGGAACTCCCCTTCTAGGGAGATACGTACGGCTTCATCACTGATGGCTTAAAAAAAACACCTGTATTCCAGCCTACGTTTGGTGCTTAGAACTCCTTAGCTGTTCCTGCTGCTATGTGTGTTTAATTGTAACTTGTATGCTCATGTTTTTTGTAATATTGTAACCTGCCTTGTAATGACAATGTGCCCTGAAAAGTGGGTTAAATATCTTTTAGATTAATAAATAAAGGAAAGATATGATCTGGTTTTGCCAATGACTGAATTCGGTTGCAAACACTTTCTAACTTCTTTAGATAAGAGGAGACAAGATGAAGCGAGATGAAAAGATTACATGTACACTGTCTGGGAAGGAGTGGGTGTTGCAGATGGAAGGATACTGCTGTGGTTGTCAGAACTACGCAGCAGCGCCTGGCTTGCTGTGGCGGCACTAGAAAAAAAAAATTCACCCACGCTCAAAACCTACAACCTGGCTGATCGTAGATGGTTGAAGTAAGGAGCAGGGAGGCAGTGTGCTCACTCACTCCTACTTGCGTATGTGCAATCCAGGTCATTGTTTCAAGTTGTTTCAGTCAGTAGGTCAGTATTTTACTGTTTGGAAAACACAGCCTTCATTTTAAATAGATAGCACAGTGTGATAGTGAGTGCGCTATAGTACGTGGTTGCATGAGTGACCTGAGCAGCGTATGATGATGATTGCATAACAGTAGGATATTGCAGTGACAAGTAACAGAGCTATGGCTATACCACTACATGAATGTTTTTTTTAAAAAAAGTTCTATAGTTTTTTAAACACAATCTTTAAAAAAAAAGATCTGTAGAGGCTGAGTGCTCCATCACTGAAGCAGACAAACACAACATACAGTGGCGGCACTAGAAAAAAAATTCAGAGGGGGGCAAAGCAGGGGCAAAGTATATTTCTAGGTGGGTGGGCTGTGTTCCACATGTTAAGATCTTTGAAAGAAAAATAACGGCATATCTCACACTAAAACTGCCATCCTGGCCATATATTCTGAAATAAATCATGTATTGATTAATTTAGTTTTTTTTAAAATATAGCATGTATTAGCCAAATTCAAATTACAGTAAGGAAAAAGGCTTTCAAACAAGGTAAAATCACTATACAAGCATTTCCTTGTCATACAGATTAGACAGACAGAACACTTTCTTTAGAAAACAGTTACTTTTCAACTCGTGCAAGCAGAACCAGAAAGGTAGACTCTTAGAGCCTATCTACACTACTGCTTTAAGAGTTTCAAACGGTTAATAACTGGTTTGAAACTCTTATAAACCATTTTAAAGCAGTAGTGTAGATAGGCTGTCTGTGTAAGAAGAGTAAGAGCAAACTGAGACACCTGGGCCCTTACACCTAGGAAACCCAATGGATATTGTTGTGTATCTAAATTATAGCCATCGCCAGCTGATTAGAGTGTCCCTCACTAAGACGGAATGGAGAAGTATGTAGATCTAAAGAAACTGAATGTGCAGATTCTTATTAACTCCTGCAAAATGATTGACTACAGTTTCAATGTCCAAGGCTTGTGATAGTTTCTTTTCAATTGTCAGTATAGCAATATTACTTAGGTGCTCATCCCCCATACTGCTCCTCAGATATGTCTTAATTTGCAGCAGAGCTGATGGTTATGGCACACAGTGGCTGAATTCGGACAACACAATTAGCAACTGGGGTGGGGGAAACAATCGTCAATTGTATTGACTATTGTGTTGTCCAAATGCTGCCATAGTTAACTCAGCGCTGATCCTAATCCACACCACAGTTGATTATTTATTACCATGTTGTGTGGGGAGTACCCCCTAGATGAACAACTGTAAAATTGATTATTACCCCACCATTGACTATCGTGTTGTCCGAATTCAGCCAGTCTGTGGAGTTCACTGAAAGACAGTTTCAGTTCTTCAAGAAGAGTAAGCACTTGGTTCACTCTGTCAATTTTTATTTGTCTTTCTCATTCATAGCTCTCTAGAACTTTGGGGAAAAGTCTGAGTTCTGCTTCAGATCCATCCATGTCACTGCTATAATGTCTTACAAATGGTCTGAGTTTTTCTGGATCAAGAAAGTAACAGCACTTGGGATTGAAAGCACTAACCCCGTTCAAAACATTTCAGTTAACTGTAAACTTTCCCTGAAGTTCGCTAATAGTGTAATCAACAACAGGAAGGAACACCTTAATTCTAAAATCATAGCCAGTTTTTGGATCAATACTTACTGCTGTTTTAATCCAGTAACATAATTTTGAAATTGTTTTGGAATATAGCGCATTCTCTTTTCTTTATTTTGCAGTTGACTGAATTTTCTTCTGCAAACATCTTCACATCTGCCATAATTTTACAGAATTTTTCCTCCTGATCTCTGAGATCTTGCAATTGATCAATCAGAGAATTAACAAGGGCACATACTTGAGCCACATCATAATTGAAATTTTGCAAATAATCTGATAGCACTTTTAGTTCAAGAAGCACTTCACTAAAAAGATTCAGGCAAAACACAAAGCCAAAATCTATTTGGTTTAGAATGCCACAAGCCTGTATGCTTCTTTCAGAATTCGATTCATTGCTGATTATATGCAGAAGCAACAGAATTACAGGAAGTGTTGACTTAACAGCTAGACATGATGCAGTCTGACACACTCAGTGAGTGTTTGACAGTCTTTTTAATTCAATAATTCTATTCCTTGTTTGTCTTTGCAATTCAATGAAACATAAGAGGAGGATACAAATATGTACAGTTGTTGAAGAAGATTAAAGAAGTTTGCAATGGCATCAATATTCTTACATGCATCAAGAACAATTAAGTTCTGGCTGCGGTTAAAACAATGAACATAGATGGCTTGTGGCAGCTCTTTCAGGAGCAGTGCCTGCACCCCATTTAGCTTTCCACTCTTTACATTGGCACCATCATTTGTTTGTGTTATGCAGTTCTTGATATCTATGCCACAACATGCTAAGATTTCCTTTATGTAACTGAGTAGCGAAGGAGCATTCAGTGGATGGCATGGATGGAAACCAACAAAATGTTCTATATATATATATATATATATATATATATAGTCACTGTAGCAATAACGAAGAACTACTGACATATGTAGTCCTTAGTTTCATAAGCAATTCATGGGAAGAAGCCAACTTCCTACACTTCGTGACAAATTGACTCCAGAGCCATTCTGCTCATAATGTGACTAGGTGGCTCAGTGACTAGTTGTCAGGGCATCCTTAACCAGCACATAATTTTGTAGTTGAAAGAGTTTGAAGCCAAGGGAGGTTAATAGTCTGAGAGGCAGAATTATATTGTTGCCCCTCTTCCCTGATGTGGGGCAAAACACTCAGGAGAATGGAGTGGTCAGTCCCCTCCTTCATGGACCTATAGGGGTGCACCATGACAGAGACTGGTTAGGGGTGCTTTCACTCAGACTGGGCAGGAACGATCAACTCTGGCAACTGCCTATGGGTGCCTCTGCAAGAGCGAATTAAAGCTCTTTCAAGGCGGATTAAAAAATTTACCTCTACAAGAGTGGAGCGCAAATCGGGGGTCGAGGCGTGTTTTACCTCTGATTATGCGCATCTTTGCATGCGTATTAAATAGCGAGTTTTAATTTACCGCGGGAGATAAAGCGCCTTATGACCATGTAAACAAGTGATTCTCTGCATTAAACACCTTTAAACCGCGTTTCAGGCAACCGTTAATGCACTTCACTGCCTCCCGTGTATAGGGATTAGGCGTAAAAGCGATTGCGAGAAGATGCACATAGTCGGACAACCAGGCATCAAACCGAATTCTTTTAGAGGGGACCTATGTTTGCATGAAGGCTTTGCTCTATCACACAAAGGGCCATTCCAACCCATGCAAAGCTGGGTCTGTTCCCTAGTAATAAATAAAAGTTTCCAACATTGATGCAATGTTGAGTACAGCAAGGTCACCTCCCCCCCCTCCACCAACGCACAACATAAGATGTGGTGCAAGCTAGACACATGTGAAAGGAGTTCAAGAATCTGACATTTTTGCTATCAAGACAAAGAATGAGGAGCATCTTGATGACTCAGAATCCCCACCGGCATAATTCATCAGAGGAAACCAGAGGTTTCCAGAGCACTGTTTTTGAGTTTGCCTTTTGAACTTTCTAATGAGGGCGAAAATGCTTGTTTACCTGTACTTTTTTGCCCAGTCTGTTGAACAAGTGCCATCAGGAACTGTGGCCCAAGAGGGCCCTTGAGCCATGCTATGGCACAGACAGATCTGCCCTCCGTGTGCTGGGTTGTTGCCTGCTGCCCGGCTCTATAGACAACGGGCAAAACTTATCACAAGGCATCGTGAGCTGAACGTACAAAAGTGCATTCTGGAGTGGTACTTTCTGAGACTCAGGAGCTGACTTGTGCAGCACTTGCCAAAAAGATTGGCCTCCACTCTTCTGAAATGTGTAGTTTGAGTTTTCATTATGTTCTTGTTTATTTTGCCAGTACATATTTTATTTTTGTTTTGCTATCTAAACTTCCAACGATGCTTAGTTAGTACTACTTCTGTCCACTTCTAGTGATAGTAGTAGTACTAATTAAGCATTTTTGGACAGCAGTGAATGAAAGTAGGACTATTATTACTAGTAGCTATAGCATCTCTTCTGCTACTACTACTAGAAGTAACAGCAGGAGGAAAGTAGTAACAGAAGAAGAGCAAATGTAATATCCAATGGAACTATACATTGTGTGATTGTGCTGGAAACCGTGCTTATTGCTTGAAAAATGTTACCCCTTTTCTTACAAACGATAATTTCTTGCTCATGCACATCTATACAAATACAGATCCCCATTCAATTTCTGGAACATTTGCTCTTCTAACATAGCAATCCTACCTTACCAAGAGGAGGGAGAATCTAGTGATGGAGCAATCAGGGTGGAAGGTGAGGGGCTAGCTTTTTCCTTTTTTCTCTCCCAATTGACTGAAATTAGAGGGAATGCACTACTCTTGCCCTAGGTCTGGTGTAGCATCCCTGATTCCATGAGAATGTTTGGGGACAAATGGGCTTTGGCGCCAATAGATCCCCACTCACACAAAGACACACAAGACTTCCAACACCAGCACCATCTCTACTGGTGGAACACTGCTGATGAGACATTTTTGCCACTGGAGCTTTCTGCTGGTGCACCACAGGACATTCAGCAGTGCACATGTTGGCCTGCCAGCCAACCTCATTGTCTGCTGATGGAGCTGAGTGGCATTTAAACTGCTTCCATTGGCTTCTCAGCTGGCCTCCTGGTGCAGACAAGGTTGCTCCCTAAATAAATTAATACTTTTCTTGTGTATTTTCATGCCAGACAAGGGTTGTGTGAAACTGTTTTTATTGGCCTTATGAATAGGACTGTCTTGACCTCTATCCCCGCCCCCATATCAACTTCCTGTTGTTTTTGTATGCAGGAAGTGGTATGAGGGAGGTAATCAAGGTCTCTGTTTTGCTTAGCCTCTTATTCGGAGCTGAAAAAATGTGTGACAGTTTACATTATGGGTTATAATTTCCCCTCCCCCGAAGTACTGTAATTTAACTGTGGGAATTTTCAGTGTGCATGAAAGAAAAGAGAGGTCATTCATAAACATGGTTCTTGTGTGGGGACAACTTTCCCACAGGACTGTGCTTAAGCATAACCATCCCTCAAGAATAAGAGTAGCACATCATTTTCTTTAGGGATGTGCACTGACCCCCCGGATTGGATCGGATAGCGGATCGGAATCGGACCTGGGGGGTCGGATCGGATCGGATCGGATCGTGTGTCGGATCGGATCGGATCCGATTCCGATCCGCGGATCGGATTTTCCGATCCGGATCGGACGCCATTTTGAATGCTTTTTCCTATAGCAAATTATTGTTTTATAAAAACGCCTATAACTTTTTCATTTTTAAAGACAGAAGGATGAAACTTGGGCACATTGTACACTGGTTAGGGATAGGTATCTGTGAGAAATTTCAGAAAGATTGGTGCATGCAGTTTGTGGCAATTGATTTTTTAATAAATAACATGGAATGCCTATAACTCGGTCATTTTTAAAGTTACACACATGAAACTTTGCCACATTGTAGGTGGAACCTTGGGACCCACGTGTGTGAAATCCCAGAACCGTGGGTGCTTGCCTGGTGTGGCAATGAATTTTTGAAAAATGGGTAGTAGTGGGGTAAATGCAGTTATGCCTCCCATGTTTTTATTTTTAAAGATACAAACAGGACACTTCGGCACATTACAGGGAACACTTCCCTTGATATGTGTGTAAAATTTCAGACAGCTAGCTCCAGGCATGTGTTGGCAATGAATTGTTGAAAATTGGGTAGCAGTGGGGTAAAATACAGTTTTGCCTCCCATTTTTTTATTTTCAAAGATACAAACGGGAAACTTTGGCACATTGCAGGGAACACTTCACTTCAAATGTGTGTGAAATTTCCGGAAGCTAGGTGCAACATTTTAGTGGGAAACGAACGTTTATTCATGGCATTTCACATGGGATTTATGGGTTGGTTTGAAGAGCTACAAAGCTCTAACTCACTCACATGGCACAGGACCTATGCCCGCTCAAACGCTGGAAATTTCACAAACTTTGGTGCAATGCTTTAGTGGGAAAACAAAGGTTTATGCATGGCATTTCACATGGGATTTATGGGTTGGTTTTTTAAGAGCTACAAAACTCTAACTCGCTCACATGGCACAGGACCTATGCCCGCTCAAACGCTGGAAATTTCACAAACTTTGGTGCAATGCTTTAGTGGGAAAACAAAGGTTTATGCATGGCATTTCACATGGGATTTATGGGTTGGTTTTAAGAGCTACAAAACTCTAACTCGCTCACATGGCACAGGACCTATGCCCGCTCAAACGCTGGAAATTTCACAAACTTTGGTGCAATGCTTTAGTGGGAAAACAAAGGTTAAACTTTATTATTTTAAACCTTCAGGAAGGGGACATTGCCTGCCTGGTGTGGATTGGTAATGAGGGAAGAAAGTTTCACTTATTCATTTGTAAAATGTAAAGTGATTGTAAATTGCTTTAGGGACCCATACATTTACATGACAAGACAGGTGTTGGTTGCAGGAATGCTACCAAATGCACTAGTAGCTAATCCCAGGTAATAGCTATTCAGATCCTAGCTAATAGCTATTATTCAGATCCTAGCCTGGGAAGGGATCTTGCAGGATAAGTGATTGTTCTTTTCTTGTGTAGTATGTAATTCTAAACCAGAAGGCTGCTTTGATGTAGAGCCAATCCACATGGTCTCTTGCAGCACCTAGTATTATTTATTTCTCCTTCCACAGCAGAATCTGGAAGGCGGGCAGGCAGGCTGGCATCCAGGGCAAAGTCCAACAGCGGCATTGGGGACTGGGTGACATTCTCCTTGAGGGCGAATGCCAAGTCCCATGGCTTGTGCGAGGAGGGCGGCTTGCTCTCTTTGCAGGAAGGATCTGGAAGGCGGCAGGCGGCATCAGCAGCGGGCGGGCAGGCTGGCATTTAATGGGCAAAGTCCAACAGCGGCGTTGGGGACTGGGTGACATTCTCCTTGAGGGCGAATGCCAAGTCCCATGGCTTGTGCGAGGAGGGCGGCTTGCTCTCTTTGCAGGAAGGATCTGGAAGGCGGCAGGCGGCATCAGCAGCGGGCGGGCAGGCTGGCATTTAATGGGCAAAGTCCAACAGCGGCGTTGGGGACTGGGTGACATTCTCCTTGAGGGCGAATGCCAAGTCCCATGGCTTGTGCGAGGAGGGCGGCTTGCTCTCTTTGCAGGAAGGATCTGGAAGGCGGCAGGCGGCATCAGCAGCGGGCGGGCAGGCTGGCATTTAATGGGCAAAGTCTCTCCTTTCCCGGGCACTGTGGCAGTGAGAGTGCCATAGGCTGCAAAAGAAGAAGGGGGGGAAAAAAGAATGAATATTAGTTGACCACTTCAACACAACCAGCTCCCTTCCACCCAGGATTGCCCTTCCTGAGTGCCCACGCCCCAGCAGGCACACGGGGCTGCCTGCTCACTCGGAAGTTAGCAGGCAGACAGCCAACCTTCAGTTAGGTGGAAGGTGCCCCCCCCCCCCATTCACAGAACACTTACCGTAGTCCTCCTGAGGGCGTTGTTGATAAGATGCCACTTCCAGGCGGGCAGTGACGGGCAGGTGGGCAGTCTGCATTACCGTCTCTCCTGGGCACTGTGGCAAAGAGTTCCATAGGCTGCAAAAGAAGAAGGGGGGGGGGAAGAATATGAGAAAAATGATACTTTTCCACCACTGGCTCCCTCCCACCCAAGACTGGCATGTGCCCGGTCCTGAGTGCCCACGCCCCAGCAGGCACACGGGGCTGCCTGCTTGCTTACTCGTGGGTAAGCTCTCTGACAGGCTCTTACCAGAGTCGTGAGGGCGACGTGAATCGATGGGCCACCTCCATGCGGCCGTGGCTGGGGCAGATGGGCAGTCTGGATTCACGGGTGCGCTTTGCGCAGTGGCGAAGAGTTCCATAGGCTGCAAAAGAAGGAGGGGGGGGGAAAAGAATGAATATTAGTTGACCACTTTAACACAACCAGCTCCCTTCCACCCAGGATTGCCCTTCCTGAGTGCCCACGCCAAAGCAGGCACACGGGGCTGCCTGCTTGCTTACTCGTGGGTAAGCTCTCTGACAGGCTCTTACCAGAGTCGTGCGGGCGACGTGAATCGATGGGCCACCTCCATGCGGCCGTGGCTGGGGCAGATGGGCAGTCTGGATTCACGGGTGCGCTTTGCGCAGTGGCGAAGAGTTCCATAGGCTGCAAAAGAAGGAGGGGGGGGGGGAAAGAATGAATATTAGTTGACCACTTTAACACAACCAGCTCCCTTCCACCCAGGATTGCCCTTCCTGAGTGCCCACACCCCAGCAGGCACACGGCGCTGCCTGCTCACTCGGAAGTTAGCAGGCAGACAGCCAACCTTCAGTTAGGTGGAAGGTGCCCCCCCCCATTCACAGAACACTTACCGTAGTCCTGAGGGCGTTGAGGACTCGGTGAGATTCTCCTGGAGGACCCCTAGTCCCATGGCTTGTGCAAGAAAGGCGGCTGGCCCGCCTCGCAGGAACGATCTGGAAGGCGGCAGGCGGCATCAGCAGCGGGCGGGCAGGCTGGCATGTAATGGGCAAAGTCTCTCCTTTCCCGGGCACTGTGGCAGTGAGAGTGCCATAGGCTGCAAAAGAAGGAGGGGGGGGGGAAAGAATGAATATTAGTTGACCACTTTAACACAACCAGCTCCCTTCCACCCAGGATTGCCCTTCCTGAGTGCCCACGCCCCAGCAGGCACACGGGGCTGCCTGCTCACTCGGAAGTTAGCAGGCAGACAGCCAACCTTCAGTTAGGTGGAAGGTGCCCCCCCCCATTCACAGAACACTTACCATAGTCCTGAGGGCGTTGAGGACTCGGTGAGATTCTCCTGGAGGACCCCTAGTCCCATGGCTTGTGCAAGGAAGGCGGCTGGCCCGCCTCGCAGGAACGATCTGGAAGGCGGCAGGCGGCATCAGCAGCGGGCGGGCAGGCTGGCATGTAATGGGCAAAGTCTCTCCTTTCCCGGGCACTGTGGCAGTGAGAGTGCCATAGGCTGCAAAAGAAGAGGAGGGGGATAATGAATATTACATAAATACTTTTATACTGCAAAAGAAGAAAGGAAAATAAATAAAGATTTGTATTAATTAATACATGCAAGTCCTAGTAACTAGTCTCCCACCGGCACACTTCTCTTGTTTGTGATGCAATCCTCTTTCTCCTGCTGCACCCCTCCCTTTCTAAATCACTCTTCTGAGCCCATTGTTAGAGGGATTGGCTATCCTTTTGTGTCTGGCAGGACACAGCTTACCGGATCATTAGAGAATCACCATTTCTTTTGTCCTTGGGTTATTCATTCACTCCTAATAGCACCCTACGTTAGGCTGACCAGATCAAATCCAGGTCAGGGTTCCTAACTTCAGCAGTTGTAGAGAAAAGGGAATTTCTGCCAGTGTCATTTGTATGGAATTAGTTCCTGCTGAGATTCCCTCTTCATCACAACAGTTAAAGGTGCAGGGGCCCTGCCTTCTTTTCTATATGGCCACTCTGCCTGCACTCTTACCTGAGTCGTAGGGGTGACGTGAATCGAGGGGCCACCTCCATGTGGCCGTGGCTGGGGCAGATGGGCAGTCTGGAATCACGGGTGCGCAATGCGCAGTGGCGAAGAGTTCCATAGGCTGCAAAAGAAGGAGGGGGGGGGGAAAGAATTAACATGAGATAAATCATACTTTTCCACCATTGGCTCCCTCTCACCCAGGACTGGCATCTGCCCGGTCCTGAGTGCCCACGCCCCAGTAGGCACACGGGGCTGCCTGCTTGCTTACTCGGAAGTAAGATCTCAGACTGCCCCACTTCTGGACACTCTCAGGTGTCCCTGCGTTGACTGCACACACTTACCTTATTCGTGCGGCCGCTGTGGATCGGAGGACTCCAGTGGCACATAGGCTCCTCCAGGCAAAGTCACATTGGCATAGGCTCCTCCAGGCAAAGTCACAGTGGCACATAGGCTCCTCCAGGCAAAGTCACATTGGCACAGGCTCCTCCAGGCAAAGTCACAGTTTGGCACAGCTCCCTCCAGGCAAAGTCCCAGTGGCACAGGCTCCTCCAGGCAAAGTCACATTGGCACAGGCTCCTCCAGGCAAAGTCACAGTGGCACATAGGCTCCTCCAGGCAAAGTCACAGTGGCATAGGCTCCTCCAGGCAAAGTCACAGTGGCACATAGGCTCCTCCAGGCAAAGTCACAGTGGCATAGGCTCCTCCAGGCAAAGTCACGTTGGCATAGGCTCCTCCAGGCAAAGTCACAGTGGCACATAGGCTCCTCCAGGCAAAGTCACATTGGCACAGGCTCCTCCAGGCAAAGTCACAGTTTGGCACAGCTCCCTCCAGGCAAAGTCCCAGTGGCAGAGGCAAAGTCCCAGTGGCAGAGGCAAAGTCCCAGTGGCAGAGGCAAAGTCACAGCTGCATGGGCCCCTCCAGGCAAAGTCCCAGTGGCAGAGGCAAAGTCCCAGTGGCAGAGGCAAAGTCCCACTGGCAGAGGCAAAGTCACAGCTGCATGGGCCCCTCCAGGCAAAGTCCCAGTGGCAGAGGCAAAGTCCCAGTGGCAGAGGCAAAGTCCCACTGGCAGAGGCAAAGTCACAGCTGCATGGGCACCTCCAGGCAGGCAGGCGGGCAGAGGCAGAGGCAGAGGCGGGCATGATGCCAGGCGCTTGCGCATTGCACAAGTAAGCAATAGAACCGTGAGACCAGCCCACGCATTCCGGCTACTTCACAATGGCGGCAACCTAGCAGGCGGGCAGGCGGGCAGGCAGGCAGGCAGGCAGAGGCAGAGGCAGAGGCGGGCATGATGCCAGGCGCTTGCGCATTGCACAAGTAAGCAATAGAACCGTGAGACCAGCCCACGCATTCCGGCTACTTCACAATGGCGGCAACCTAGCAGGCGGGCAGGCGGGCAGGCAGGCAGGCAGGCAGAGGCAGAGGCAGAGGCGGGCATGATGCCAGGCGCTTGCGCATTGCACAAGTAAGCAATAGAACCGTGAGACCAGCCCACGCATTCCGGCTACTTCACAATGGCGGCAACCTAGCAGGCGGGCAGGCGGGCAGGCAGGCAGGCAGGCAGAGGCAGAGGCAGAGGCGGGCATGATGCCAGGCGCTTGCGCATTGCACAAGTAAGCAATAGAACCGTGAGACCAGCCCACGCATTCCGGCTACTTCACAATGGCGGCAACCTAGCAGGCGGGCAGGCGGGCAGGCAGGCAGGCAGGCAGAGGCAGAGGCAGAGGCGGGCATGATGCCAGGCGCTTGCGCATTGCACAAGTAAGCAATAGAACCGTAAGACCAGCCCACGCATTCCGGCTACTTCACAATGGCGGCAACCTAGCAGGCGGGCAGGCGGGCAGGCAGGCAGGCAGGCAGAGGCAGAGGCAGAGGCGGGCATGATGCCAGGCGCTTGCGCATTGCACAAGTAAGCAATAGAACCGTGAGACCAGCCCACGCATTCCGGCTACTTCACAATGGCGGCAACCTAGCAGGCGGGCAGGCGGGCAGGCAGGCAGGCAGGCAGAGGCAGAGGCAGAGGCGGGCATGATGCCAGGCGCTTGCGCATTGCACAAGTAAGCAATAGAACCGTGAGACCAGCCCACGCATTCCGGCTACTTCACAATGGCGGCAACCTAGCAGGTGGGCAGGCAGGCAGGCAGGCAGAGGCAGAGGCAGAGGCGGGCATGATGCCAGGCGCTTGCGCATTGCACAAGTAAGCAATAGAACCGTGAGACCAGCCCACGCATTCCGGCTACTTCACAATGGCGGCAACCTAGCAGGTGGGCAGGCGGGCAGGCAGGCAGGCAGGCAGAGGCAGAGGCAGAGGCGGGCATGATGCCAGGCGCTTGCGCATTGCACAAGTAAGCAATAGAACCGTGAGACCAGCCCACGCATTCCGGCTACTTCACAATGGCGGCAACCTAGCAGGCGGGCAGGCAGGCAGGCAGGCAGAGGCAGAGGCAGAGGCGGGCATGATGCCAGGCGCTTGCGCATTGCACAAGTAAGCAATAGAACCGTGAGACCAGCCCACGCATTCCGGCTACTTCACAATGGCGGCAACCTAGCAGGTGGGCAGGCGGGCAGGCAGTTTTTTAAATCATATAGCCAAAATAAACACAACACACAGTGACAGCCCTGCAAGGCTGCCACATAAGTCCAAAAGACACAGTCAGAAACAGTGTGGGATGCTGCTTGTCATCCACTCAATGTAGGAGCCTGGAAGAGGAATCCTATCGCGTCCTTCGTTCATAGTCAGAGAGGTGCATGCGTTCCTTGGCGATAAAATTAAGCCTTCTTCTTATCCAAAGTTCTCATGAGCCTCTGACGTGGTCTTACAAGAAGAAACGCCCATGGAAGTGTGGGACCTTACAGAAGGCCTGGAGGGAGCCATCGGAGTCCAATTTCAGAGGCACACGTGCAAGCACATTGGTTCAAGTCAAACAACATAGAATGTGTGAGATGCTTGTGCATCCCCTCAATGTAAGAGGCTAGGAGAAGAAACTAGATCCCTTCGGGATCCATCGTTCAGAGTTGAGTTACTGAGCTGTAAACAACACAGCCAGTAAATTAAAGTAAAGAAAATTAATTAACCGAAAATAAGAATTAAAAAATCAAGGGCCTGCCGGTGCCTGCCCAAAGGTGTGGGATGGATGGGGGGTGCCTGCCAATTACTCCCCCGCGGGCATGAGGGTGGGGTATCCCAGCAGGGGCAGATTGACCTTGAGGAAGACCAGCTGCTCCACAATCTCAGCGTCCAAGCGAGAGCGGTGGGGTGTGACCACGTCGCCCGCCATGGAAAACACCCGCTCGCTTGGAACGCTGGACGGTGGGCAGCTGATTCTGTCCATGGCCACCCGCGCCAGATCAGGCCACATCTGGCGCCGAGATGACCAGTAGGCCAGGGGTTCGATGGAGCCGTCCTCCATCTGCTCCGCCAGGTAACGCTGCACTGCTGCTGCAGCGTCATCCTGGCGGCGGCTGGGTTGAGTGCCTCTATGCCCAACCGCAGCCTGCAAAGCCTTGTCCCAAAACCCCTGGCCTGTCCCCCTGCTGGGTGTGGTGGTGCTGGTGCCGCCGCTGCTGGTGGTGCTCAGCGGACTTAGCGCCTGGGCTTCGGTGGGCTCCTCCTCTGCCTGCCCAATCCTGGCATCCCGGGCCGCCCGAACGTCCGTCACCAGCATTTCCACCCAACCTGCCCGGGAAGTCTGCCCACATAACCCATCCTTGATGCGCGGGTCGCACATGGTGGCCAACATGTACTGCCTCTCGTTGTAGAGAGGCTGGACCCGGCGGGATAGGCTTTCCCTCAGCCTCGTCACCACTTCCCGCACCTCTGGCAGGAAGCGCCTGCCGGTGACGGCATCCCCGGCCTCCAGAAACTCGCCCATCTGATTCTGGAGATGCCTGGCCACGGGGAGCACCTGGCTGAGAAGGGCAGTGCTGCTGCTCAGGGTCTCGGTGGCCTCAAGGAACGGCTTGAGGACCACCAGAAGCTGGGACATGGCCTCCCACTGCTGCCTGGACAGTGGGGCCTGGATGCCAATGTCCCCGACCCTGAACATCTCGTGGACAACACGCTGTTGCTCCACCATACGCTCGAGCATGTGGTAGGTGGAGTTCCAACGTGTTGCCACGTCCTGCACTAGCCGGTGCTGCGGAAGTCCCAGCTCCTGCTGCTTCTCCCGCAGCAACCGACTGCCCTTCACGCTGTGGTGGAAATGCCCAGCCACCTTCCTGCAGCTCTCTAGGAGATTACGGATTTGGGGAGGGAGAGGGGCCTTGCTGCCTCCAAGGCCATCCCTGACGACCAGGTTGAAGACGTGCGCGATGCAGCGGATGCCCTCAAATCCGCCATCGCGCACCGCCTTCAGCATATTGGCTCCCCCGTCCGTGACCATGTAACCGCGGGTGTGCTGGTGCCCGCCCAGCCACCCTGCCACCATGCGGTTCATGGCCTCCGTAATCTCCTCCGCCGTGTGGGACTGGTCCATGACTGCGGTATGAAGGAGGGCCCAGCGGCAGCCCTCCTTCCCAGTCCCAGAAGTCCTGGGTGCTTCCTGCCCTGAGGCTCCCCACCAGTGAGCCGTCAGGGACAGGTAAGCGTGCACTCCTCCTTCGCTGGACCAGATGTCCGAAGTGAAGTGCACCTTCTGTGCCTCTGCCTGGCACAGACGACCCAGAACTAACTCCCTGCATGCCTGGTACAGGGAGGGCACCACACGCCTGCTCAGGGTGGTGCGACACGGCGGCTTGTAGTATGGAACCACAAGAGCCATCAGCCTCTTGAAGCCTGCGTTCTCGACGAGGCTGAATGGCTGGTCATCCAACGCCACCATCTCACCGATGCAATTGGTGATCTGGTTGGGCGCTGGAAAACGCCACCTTGTGGCTCCATACTTCCCCCACCCCATCTCTTCCATGGTGGCCTGGCGAAGCCTCTTGGGGATGGGAGGTCGAGAGCTGGCAGAAGTTGCAGGAGCCTTCTGCTTGCCCTTGCCGCTAGCACCAGTCTGCTGCGAGGTGCCCGCCTCGGTCCCAAGCAAAACAGACTGGTGGTGCCTCTGCATGTGGCGGGTGAGGTTCGTGGTGGTGAAGTGGCCTGGCATTTTTCCCCTGCTCACTGACATCTTGCAGTGGCGACAGACAGCAAAGCGGGAATCCACTGCCACCTCAAAGTGGTCCCACACCTTGCTTGCCTGTCGCTTCTGGGGTGACACAGACGGCCTGCCGGCGCCTTCGCTCTGTGGTGTCACCTCAGGAGCAAGGGAATGAGTGGAAGAGAGGACGGATTGTGGAGAGTAAGTCTCTGGTGCTGCCTGCTCTTCCTCTTGCCCCACATCAGAGTCCTCCTCCTCACTCTGAACCTCGCTGACTTCCACAAGATCTGGGAAAAGATCAGTCAGCGGGTTCACAGGCTCACCCACCAAAGAAGGAGCTGGATATAGTGCTCCTTCTTCATGCCCACTGCTGCTCCCAGCACCTGCCTCATGTTGCTGAAAGAGTGCCCTGCAGGCACTACTTTGAGTTGCCTCTGCCTGCTTCTGCTGCCCCAGTGGAGAACGCCTCAGTTTAACTGGGGGTGTGGAAGTAGGCTGCCTGCTGCTGGTCCCAGCAGCAGCAGCAGCAGCGCCATGCCCAGAGCGGCCTCTCCCAAATGCTGCCTTGGGAGCACCCCCCCTTTGAGTGCCACGCTTCATTTTATTTTTATTATTATTTATTTTTGTGTAAGTGTGTGCTTTGCTGACTTTTTTTGTGTTTGTAGCAGCAGGCTACACAGCCCAGCAACACACACTCACTCACAAGCGCGCGCACACACACACACACACACAGAGAAAGAGAGAGAGAGAGAGAGAGGATAGAAATATTTTTTTATTATTTTTTTGAGTTTTTTTCAGAAAGCGAAAGTAGAACAAACAAACACACTCACTGCAAAGACAAACTGAACTCACAGACAAACAAACGTGCTATCTAAGAAAGGAAAGGCAAGAGAGAAAGGAAAGCCAAGAGAGAGAACAAGAAAAGCTGAAGTAAAAGATCAGAAACTCCTCAAAACCACCTCCAAATGCAATCAAATCAATACAGTCTCTCCAACACAGCTCCAAAACACTCCCTAATCCCCTCCACGTTCAACCCACAAAGAGCCAGAAGGGCAGGGCTGAGAGAATATATACTGGTGCCCTCCTCCAGCATTGCGATTGGAGGCTGAAGAAAGTCTTCACAGGATTGGGTGATTCAGTCATGTATTCTAAAGCACAATTGGTGGATCAAGCTGTCAAACACACACACACAAACACAGCCTCCCCCTCCCTTTCCTGAAGGTTTAAAATAATAAAGTTTAACCTTTGTTTTCCCACTAAAGCATTGCACCAAAGTTTGTGAAATTTCCAGCGTTTGAGCGGGCATAGGTCCTGTGCCATGTGAGCGAGTTAGAGTTTTGTAGCTCTTAAAACCAACCCATAAATCCCATGTGAAATGCTATGCATAAACCTTTGTTTTCCCACTAAAGCATTGCACCAAAGTTTGTGAAATTTCCAGCGTTTGAGCGGGCATAGGTCCTGTGCCATGTGAGCGAGTTAGAGTTTTGTAGCTCTTAAAAGCAACCCATAAATCCCATGTGAAATGCCATGCATAAACCTTTGTTTTCCCACTAAAGCATTGCACCAAAGTTTGTGAAATTTCCAGCGTTTGAGCGGGCATAGGTCCTGTGCCATGTGAGCGAGTTAGAGTTTTGTAGCTCTTAAAAAACCAACCCATAAATCCCATGTGAAATGCCATGCATAAACCTTTGTTTTCCCACTAAAGCATTGCACCAAAGTTTGTGAAATTTCCAGCGTTTGAGCGGGCATAGGTCCTGTGCCATGTGAGCGAGTTAGAGCTTTGTAGCTCTTCAAACCAACCCATAAATCCCATGTGAAATGCCATGAATAAACGTTCGTTTCCCACTAAAATGTTGCACCTAGCTTCCGGAAATTTCACACACATTTGAAGTGAAGTGTTCCCTGCAATGTGCCAAAGTTTCCCGTTTGTATCTTTGAAAATAAAAAAATGGGAGGCAAAACTGTATTTTACCCCACTGCTACCCAATTTTCAACAATTCATTGCCAACACATGCCTGGAGCTAGCTGTCTGAAATTTTACACACATATCAAGGGAAGTGTTCCCTGTAATGTGCCGAAGTGTCCTGTTTGTATCTTTAAAAATAAAAACATGGGAGGCATAACTGCATTTACCCCACTACTACCCATTTTTCAAAAATCCATTGCCACACCAGGCAAGCACCCACGGTTCTGGGATTTCACACACATGGGTCCCAAGGTACCACCTACAATGTGGCAAAGTTTCATGTGTGTAACTTTAAAAATGACCGAGTTATAGGCATTCCATGTTATTTATTAAAAAATCAATTGCCACAAACTGCATGCACCAATCTTTCTGAAATTTCTCACAGATACCTATCCCTAACCAGTGTACAATGTGCCCAAGTTTCATCCTTCTGTCTTTAAAAATGAAAAAGTTATAGGCGTTTTTGTAAAACAACAATACTTTGCTATGGGAAAAACGCATTTAAAATGGCGTCCGATCCGCCGATCCGATCCGATCCGGATCGGACCTCGCCGGATCGGATCGGATCGGATCGGATGGTGTATCGGATCGGATCGGATCGGATCGGATTTTCCGATTTTTGGGGCGGATCGGATTCGGATCGTGGATCGGATCCGATCCGATGCACACCCCTAGTAGAATGGAGTTTAAAGAGGTGCATGAAAGAGATTATATACATCAAGGCAAAATAAATTTGGATTAATGGATGGAGCCAAGTGATCTTTGTCACAAAGTGTGAGACAGTACATTGAGAAATGAATCAAAATAGACAATGTGAGAAATGTCTCAGTGGGTCCCAATACAAACATTATTCTCAGAATTTCAAGATCTGTCTATAATATTGTTAACTGATCTACTGGAATGGCTTGTGCTTATTTAAATGTGTTGATATTTCTTAAATGAACTGCAACTGAGTTAATGTTGTATTGTAATATATTATAATTATGGCTATTGTATGTTAGCTTTCGTGACCTGCTTTGAGTGCCATGTATTGTGGAAAATATGGTATACAAATAAATTGACTATGAGCCTATCAACACACGCAGGATAAAACACTTTGAAAACATTTTGAAAACTGTATATGGAGTGTGCCCTGGGCCCCAACAGTTCTCAAAACTGTTATAAACCATTTAAAACAGTTTTAAACCGTTTTAAACAGTTTTAAAGCTGTAGTGTAGATAGGCCAACAGTTTTGAGAACTGTTGGGGCCCAGGACGCACTCCATATAAAGTTTTCAAAATGTTTTCAAAGTGTTTTATCCTGCATGTGTAGATAGGCTCTATGACTATGAGCATGAGTAAAATCTGAGTTAGAAAAATGTGGCTCTCTTCATCCAGATTTTCATGACACTACTGTTAAAAGGAAAGGAAATACTGGAATGATTGAAGCTTACCGTTAAACTGCATCTTGACAATGGGCTTGTTCAGATAACATAGTAAACCATGGTTAGGTCACTAACCCTTTTGCAGCAAACGGTTAGTGAGTGTGTTTAAACTGTGGTTATGTAGCCACCATGGATAGGAAGGGTTCACACAACATGTTAAGTCATGGTTCACATGACATGCTAAACCATAATGTTTAGCTCACACTAACCACCATAGCATAGTGTGTCATCTGAACAGGGTCAACATAAACATAGAAACATTGAGATAAAAGTAACAAGTCCATCCCAAGGTTGCCATGGGAAGAATTGGTGAGAAGTTTAGTCTGGGGATAGTCTGCAAAAACCTACAGAAATGCCTGGGCTTTCTATCACAACGATCTCACAGGATCCGTCATGGTTCTCACCCACTCCATCTCCCATAGAAGCAAATGGTCCCTTCTTACTTGTATAAGAGAAGATTCTTACAGGTCTCCAGTCGGGAAGTTAATTGAAGCAATGTCAACCACTTGACTTGATCCCATAGAAGTCAGAGGAAGCATAGGAGAATGTGCAATGGGGCAGCAATCCGGGAAAAGCTCAGGTAGATGCAAATCTTGAGCCCTAACCAGACCCCAAATCCTGGCAGTGATGGTGTCTCCTGTTGCAACCTTTTTAGTGGAACCCGTTCACTTATATTAGTGGAAGTTAATAAAGCCCACCATACCAAAAGGCACTTAGCTGTTTTCATGTAAGTTGTGTTTCCACAAACTGGTTTGAGCAATTTGGTTGCCTTGACAAAATATTAAATACCAAGCCCTCTCTGCATTTTCCAGGCTACCCCCCCCCCCACACACACATTATTTAGGAGGTATGCCCTCTTTATTTTGGGGCAACAATGTGTGCTTTATTCCCTATCCATACAATGGCATCATCCAACCATCAACCTCCTACCATCTCTTGCTATAGGAGGATTGCTTCACCCACCCCCACAAAGTCCTGTCCCATGTGTGTGTGTGTGTGTGTGTGCACGTGTGCATCCAAAATGATATATCTCCCCATGGACATTGTTCTTAGTATGTTATTTTAATTGTAACATCGAAACTATTACATTTCTATCATTTACCCTGCTTCTTCCTATCAGAATAAATGCTACTTTCTCATGACTGTCTCAATCTGTGATGACCACTGGAGGAAAATCAACCTATGTTGTCAGCTCACAGCTGCATCCACCCATGGCAACCCAGCAACTCTTGTGATCCATCCAGATAAATACAACCCATCGGGCAGATATTCTGGTCTGCAAAGTGCTTGACAGCTCCTTGTTTTTGAAGGGGAAAAAAAGAGCAAACCCCCAAACCATTAGGGCTCATCTTCACAGCATTGGGGCAGCCTGAAGTAGACCCCACCATCTTAGAAGATTTGATAAACAAGTTAAAACCGGGCAAATCCCCAGGCCCAGATGGAATTCTGCCAGAAATGTTAAAAAGTAATACCAGTTGGTGGGCACCACTTTTAGCGACCCTATTCACAGTCATAAATAAATCCACTCAAGTCCCCCAGGTTTGGCAGAAGTCAGTAGTCATCCCTATATACAAAAAAAGGCTCAAGGTCAGATCCACACAGCTATAGGCCTATAAGTCTCTTGTCTAGTTGGAAAACTGTATGCCAACATCCTAAGGATTAAACTCAATGACTGAATTTCTGATAAAACAATACTGAGTAGCGAACAGATAGGGTTTAAGACAGGATGTTCTACAAACGATCACTGTATTGTTCTGACTCACCTGGCTCATAAATATATGACACCAAAAGGAGGCAAATTATTTACTGCTTTTATAGATTTAAAGGCTGCCTTTGATTCCATCTCTCGCCCCTTATTATAGAACAAATTAGAACAACTGTCAATAGAACCGAGATTACTTTTTAAAATAAAAACACTATATCATAATACAACCACCCAGGTTAGATGTAGTAAATCAGGCCACATCACTAATGAGTTTGCTACTTCCCGTGGAGTCAGACAAGGATGTGTGTTGGCTCCAATGTTATTCAACTTATACCTTGCCGACCTCCCTACCTCAATCGCATCCCCCAAAGATCGGCTCAACGAGAGTACACAAAAAGCAACCAAGCTGGAAATGAATCCCATGTGTGCTGTGAGGATTAGCACATTTTTTTTCTCCATGGAAGCCAGCGCAGGGGCAGGGCTACTCAAATTGGGAAATTTGATTGGGGCAATTTGCCCTGGGTCACCCCAATACAAGAGGACTATCTGTACTGTTGGGCTCTGCCCTATCCCTGCCACATTGCTCACCGGATCCCTACCCATGTGTGGCTCCTTGTAACGGGCTGCAGCAAAGCCCCCAGCATCCCATTTGCCCCATAAACCCTCTGGGCTGACCTCAGCACAGGTGGGCTACCCCCCCCCCCCCAGCTGCCACATGCTGAAAGAGTCATGAAAACTGGTTTGTTATTGGATAAGACAGCATCTACCTGTAGAAATGGAATGGAAACATTTTCTGTGACATGGGAAGTGTAAAGCATTGGGGTCCAGCATGAGAAATTTGCACAATTGATCCAGTTCTTGTCCCATCTGCATTGAAAGATACTTCTAGATGGTTCAGATGGAGGCATTTACATGTCATCATTGCGTGAGCAGAAATCTTCCTCTGAAAGTGCCTCTACAAGAGAGGTTTAATGCGCTTTGAAGGTTCATTAAAATTTTTACCTCTACAAGAACGGAGCGCAAATCGGGCATAGAGGCGCGTTATCTCCCCGATAATGCGCATTTTCGAATGCGCGTTAAATCGCGAGTTTTATTTTGTTCCGGCCGTTAAAGCGCATTTCCCCCGTGTGAACAAGAGATTATGCGCATTAACTTCTTGTAAAGCGCTTTTTGGACATCTATTAATGCGTTTCGCCGCCTCTCGCCGCCTCCCGTGCAGAGGGATTAGGAGTAAATGCGCGTCTGCGATAATGCGCATAATCGCCGAACCGGGCGCAAAAACGAATCCTTGTAGAGGGAGCCTGAGTTTCAAAACAGACATCTGTTGAGTTCCCCAGACCACATTAGAGATGGGCCTATGGGAAACCCACAAGCAGGACATGAGCACCATGAAAACCCTCTTGGTAATCGGAGATTAGACTACCAGTGATTCTGCAGGTAATATATAGCCATCAAGATTAACAGTTTTATCCCTCCCAAGATACTGTGAGTCTTTGGACAGGCAGCCACATGCTGAGATACCCTTTTAGAAGTTCCTGCTTCCACATGAAGGGCTGGCCAGGAGAAGATCTTTTCATACAGGGATGGTATCAACATTTAATTTTGTTGGTACTCAGATGGATGGAAATAAGCCCAACTTTTACAGAACACATCCAGTTCTCTTTCTGCAATGGGAAACAAAACTTGGCATGGATATCTTGAGGTTTCCGTTGCTGAAGGAAAGGAAAGTGCAATTTTGTATAGATTTGGGGGCTTAGCTCACATAACGGCTTTGTTGATTTGCCTAGATTTTCTGCCATGCACTAAGCAAACCCCTCTTAGCCGTCATCATCTGTGATTACCAATACACCCTCACCCCACCCACAATTTAAACAAACATCCAGGTCTGGGATCCTGGATCTCTCCACCAAATTTCTAAAAAGCTGTTGGAAGAGGCCACAGTTTGAAGGACAGATATGGCAGGCGTGGGGAGGGATCTTTATCTGCTTCTCTTCTATGCTCCTTTACCCCAAATATTTTTCTCTCAACCTGAGCAAGAGGAAGGGGCAAAGAAGCAATGACCGGCAGAGGAGGGATGAAGCGATTCTCCCCCATACTGTGGCTCCTCCATGCTGTGTGTATGTCTGCCGAAAACTCATGATCCCGGACCCAGTGTTCTGCCAAAATGTCAGATTCAGTCATAAAGTGCACACCCCAAAAATCCAATATGTTTAAAGGCCTAGTTGCTTTTTTACAACACAGAGACACGCTAGAATTGCAACTGTGATTGTCAACAGCATTGGTTGCCTACTTATGAATTGCCAAAAAAACCCAGGAAATGCATCACCAAATAAAGAGTACAAAAGACAGTGGTAATTTGCATTCAATTTGCATATGCTAATTTACATGCATAGATGCAAATTTAGACTTTAATTATTTTTTTAAAAAAAGAGGAATGTAGCACATTTCACCACCGTGTGGAAGATTGTGAGCCAGTGGATTGTGGGCCTGCCTCCTCAGTCTGCTCTCCAAGGGCTAACTTGCGATGACCAGCAGCTGTGATGGTGCTTTATCTTTAAACTGGAAATGGACAGGACAGCCCTTCAAACAGGCGACACCTTCAAATAGAGGACAGCCCTCTGGCAGCCCTTCAAATGTAAAAGAGGACAGACAACCATCCCTAACTCCCCTACCTCAACTATCTGAGCATGTAAAGATCCAATTTAATTCAGGAAGCTATTCATACTTTCCTTTAATTTTCAGTGTAGTCATCATAATTATTATTATGTTCACAGGCCATGCACAGCCACCTCCTTGTAACCCCAGGAAAGAGGCGAGGGCAACAGGATATGAATATATATGTCTCCTGAAGGGTGATTCCCCAGTGAATATGTTGTGCTCATTTGCACTTCTTACAGGCCTGAGGAGAACCTTTTTACACCTTTACACCTTTTTAAAGAAAGGAAGCTCAAATAGTGTTGCTTCTCAGTGAGCGGAAGAAGTTGTTATTCTCTGTATTCACTGTCAAAACACGGATGAAACATACATTCTTTGTGCCCCTCCTGTCACATGTTCTCTACTGAAATTTACCTTGGACTCTGTGCAATTGATGCTGGAGTCATATTTTCATCCTCTGGATTTAAACCAAGCACTTTTGACTACCAAAACCAGTATTGGGTTATCAGGATGCATGCTGTGATATTGAACTAAAATCAGATTTTTAGATGCTAAATACTCTGAAGCTGCAATCCTAGGCTCACTTGCTTGGGCGTAATCCCCATTGAACTCAATGGGACTTACTTTTGAGTAGACATGCCTGGGGTTGCACTGTGAAAGTAGTTGCATTTGGTACTCTATTAAAAAAGCATTCTTCTTTATCTTCACGATGCCCACTTCACACTTTACAATATCTATCTATATCTATCTATCTAAATGACTAAAATGTGATGTGTGAATGTGGCAAGCGTGTATCATATATATGCACACTCATCAGGGAGCCATGATTGGCTGTAGGTCCCTGTGGGGAGGGACCATGGCTCATTGGCAGAACAGATGTTGCACAGATTCAGTATCTGGCATCTCTAGATAAAAGAGCACCTGAGATTAGTGGTGTGCTGAATATTTCGATTCCTTCATTTTCAGTAATCCATGGGCAGTGGGGGGTGAAACGAAAACTTCAGTGAAAGAGGGTGGGGGTGGGGGAGAGAAATTTGAGGGAGAGGGACAGGGGTTCTGTTTGCCTTTTTAAGTGTGGGAAGCGGTTGAGGTTGTTTTAAAAATTCTTTTTTAATTTTAAAATGCCTCATGCACTCACAACAGAGTGGAACGCTTTACACATTTTCTAGTGCGGCAGCTCTTCCTGAATGCCTAGCAGAGTACACAATGGCTCAATTTGGACGACACGATAGTCAATGGTGGGTTGACTAACTCTAACACTAACCCTAGGTGGTACTCCCCAAACAGCATGGTAATAAATAATCAGCTGTGGTGTGGATTAGGATCAGCGCTGAGTTAACTATGGCAGCATTGGAATGACACAATAGTCAAAACAATTGATGATTGTTTCCCCCACAGCAGTTGTTTATTGTGTCATCTGAATTGAGCCAAAGTCAGATGGTCTCATGAGAGTTGAGGGTCAAACGAAACATTCTGCTAATCACACAGATCTCTGGTATGCAAGATTGGCTTACTTACCTCTGTGTAAGCACTTGTGGCCCCAATTTGGATTGGGACCATGGCGATTCAGGAGGGGGATTAAGCTTCGTTAATATTTTCATGCTGAAATTACACACATATTCACACTGTGGGGGGATTATGAAAAATAAAAAAATATATGTCCATGGATTTGTAGTCTACTATACCTTCAAAACTGGTATGTATGACCCTAAAGAAAAATGGGTATAAGATTATGATCCTTAATTCATAAGAATCGCTGAGAGAATTTACTATATTCAGCAGTATATAAATGCCACAAATAAATAATAAAAATTATGATCCAACTCCAAAATTGTATAGGTTGGATCATGGAGAAGGCTGGAGATGTAATAAAGAACTAGGAGATTTTATAAAACTTATGGTGGGACTCTGAAATAGAAATACAGCTATATTGGGCCCTAGCTATTGCTTTAACAAGAGAAGTGTTGGGATATGGATCATGTAATTATATCAGAAATCTGACTGAAGGATGTGACATCACACTGGTAGTAAATATATTGTGTGTTGCATCTGTCTGGGAGGGGTAAGAGGAAAGACAAAGCGGGGGAAATAGAGACATTAACACAGTATAGAGTCATTTGTTTCTTTTGCTTGTAAAAACAACAGCTGAATTCTTGAGTGTCACGAGATCATCATTTGGCCCAGACAAACAGGCATTTGTAGAGTCTTGTTTCAGTGATATATTAGTGCCACTCTGACACCAAAGGACATTAATAAGGCTAATAAAAATTAATCTCAAATGCATCCATTTCACTGTAGTGAAATAATATTATTTCAGCATTTCTCTGTGTCATCAACCCTTCAGCAAAACTTGTATTTCTGTCACAGCATTAAACCGCCTTAAGTAACTGGTGAGAAGTGAAATCACAAGCCGTAGTCATCATACATCAAAACGTCTTGTAATTGCTGGCCTGTTTTATTTTTCTACATGGAGAGGAGAAAAAAGTCATAAGGGTGGCTGATTGATTTGCTACTGCTGGAGAGCAGTTGTAAGAGGAAGAATGAAAAGCACTAATAAGAATTTAAGAGAAGATCTAACAACTCTAATTAGGACAGGCACTCAGGGTGCACTACAGTCTAACAAAAAAACCATAGGGTGCAATTTTATACATGTTTAGACAGGCTAGAATGCTAGGAGTTTTTCTGTCTCAACATGCATAGGATTGTGGCCTTATATTGGTAGAGTCCCACTAATGCGACCACTTCAGTGGCACCACTTCAAAGTATGAAGCTAAAGGATGGCTGTTGATTCTGAATGATGTCTGCTAAAGCTACCCCATTGCCCACTCCCATCCCCATACTTCAACATCTGGCACTCACCCTTCCTGATCCCCAGCATCCTGTACTTTGCAGACCAACCAATGCCTTTCACTTCTACTGGCAACAGATGACTCCAAATCTATGTGGTCCAGTCTGACATTTTCTTCTATCAAAATGGATCTTTCACAGCATTGATTCCAGCTGAGCCTTGCTAAATGCTTTCAGGACTGAGCGTTCACAAATATCCAGAAGACCAGGAACCTATGTTCATAAGAATATAGGAAAATGTCTTTTACTGAGTCAGACCCTCGATCCATCTAGCCCAGTATTGTCAGCACTGACTGGCAGCAATGTCTCTCCAGAGTTTCAGGCAGGAGTTTTTCCTCACCTACGTGGAGATGCTGGGGATCAAACCTGGGATCTTCTGGATGCAAGGCAGGTGCTCTACCACTGAGCTATGGTCCTTCCTCCCATAGGACTCAAAATCCTTTAATCTGTACGTGCACTGCCGATAGCTTTCTCCATTTAGGCCCCAAACAAGGCAATGCCACACCAAAAATACTGTACGAAAGAGGGCAGTGATTTGCATATCATTTTGCATATGCTAATTTAAATATATAGATGTAAATTTAGAAATAAGCTTATTATAATTAAAATATAAATACCATACATCTTATCATAGAGTAGAAGACTGTGACCAGGTGACTTCTGTGCCTGCCTATTTAGTCTGCTATTCAGGTGCTGTTGACAGGTATCAGTTCTTTTGGTTCTACATCTTTAAACCAGATTGGATTGGGCTAGATCTACACTAGTGCTTTTTATCGGTATTGAAGTGCATTGATAACTGTTGGGGGCACATTAGAAAAACCAAAAGGAGAAGAACATCCAAATCAGGACAAAAAAGGGGGAGAAACAGGTTCTCAGGATGCTAAAATACTTCAGCATCCTGAGAACTGGGGGCACATAGGCATTCCATATACTGCTTTTCTAGCGTTATTTCCTGCTTTTTATTCCATATTGTCCAAAATGCTGCAACGGATGCCATTGTGTGTCTTATGAAATATGAATGTGCAATAGGGATCTAATGTCACCATGATGGAATCATATCAATATGACATGAGGTGTAGATCGGGTCCTGGATGACCCTTCAAATACAGGACATCTTCAAAATTGAGGACAGTCCTCAGGAAGAAATTCAAGTAAAGGGCTGTCCTCTATAAAGGAGGACACATGGCCACCATACTGCAGACCTTTGCATAGTGATTCATTTACGTTTTGATAACAAAGTGTTTTTCCTTCTCTAAAATATCACTAATAATAGCTCATCAAGGAGATCCTATTTAATTCTTTCTTTACCGGTTAATTCCCTGCAAACACAGGTCGTGGAGAAAAATCAAATCTATCAAAAGGTTTAATTTAACTAAAGGTGTTAAATGTTATTTTGTTAAATTTAACAGCAAGAGACTTCCTTTCTGAGCAATAACAAAACTTTGGTCCCCTCCACAAGGATTCGCTTTTGCGCCTGGTTAAGTGATTATGCGCTTCATCGCTGAAGCGCATTTACGCCTAATACCTCTGCACGAGAGGCAGGCAGGGAGAGGGGAGGGGGGAGGTAGGGTGGGCGGGCGGGCGGGCGCCTGTCTCTTTAAGGCAGGTCCCTGCGAGTTGTTATGCTGGAGAGCGAAGGAACTGACGGGGCGATTGAATGAAACGGAGCAAGGGGGGGGAACAGGGCAAGAAAAAGGGAAAAGGGAGCTGGAAGACGGAGAGCGAGAGCGAAAGGTCAGCGGGAGCCCGGTAGGAGCGGAGCCAGGAGCCGAGCAGGGGAGCCAGCAGCAGCAGCAGCAGCACTCGGGAGGCAGGGCGCCGGCTTCACATCCCGCCGCAAAATAAAACTCGCTATTTAACGCGCATTCGATAATGCGCACAATCGGAGGGATAGCGCGCCTCTACGCCCGATTTGCGCTCCCTCCTTGTAGAGGTAAATTTTTTAAAGCGCCTTGAAAGAGCTTTAAACCTCTCTTGTAGAGGCAGCCTTTGACTGGGTTACTTTAATTGTAGGTGTCTCTTAATCTCATCCTTTGTTTACGGGCCGTATGTTACTGGCATATCATTCTACTTTAGCCTGTGCTTGTGTTTCTAAATTTATACAGAGATTTTTTTGTGTTCATATTTGATGTTGCTCCAATTTGCAATTAATTATGTTTGTTTAATTACACTTCATATGTTTTGATATTAAAAACAAAACATTATAGTATATTGCTATGGGAGACAGTCTAATTCTTTAAAATAATAGCTTTATGGACATAAATAAGCTCCTGACTGAATTATAGTGAAAACCATTGTTATTCATGGAATCAGCATGACAAGAGATTCCCAGTGAAGTATGTTTCATGAGAATCGGTCAATAGGAAGGCAGTCAGAAAGGGATGACAAACTAACTCCTGACTTTGAATTACATCTGTAAAATTAGGGGAAAGTCTCAGGCAGTAATTCCCAGATCACAGGGCTTCTCTTCCTTGTGTTGAGTTTCTTCGTTTGCTGGCTGAGCTGAGTATGAGTGATGACATAGTAGCAGTTTCAGCAGGATTACATCTGCTTGTATGAATTAGACCTAACGTGAGTGCACTGGGATTTATTTATTTTTTAAGGGAAGGACTGAAATGTCAGATCTGATGAGAAAATCTCAGCCTGCAAAATTAAATTTCACGATGCCTTCCTGAAAGAAGCAGCTGTAGACATTTTATTCTAATATGTCTCCTTTCCAACAATAATTAATAACACAACTTCTAAATTTCAATGCACTTGTGTTTTTTTATGCATCCTTCCTATAGTACTGGGAACAACTCTTCATCATATTAATGGGTTAGGGTTGGGGTTTATTTTGTTTTTCTGAGTATGCTCAGTAATAATCTGCAGTGTAAGGGATTTTGATGATATTCTCCAGATCTTTGTGAAGCAGATTTGGTCAGGATAGTTATGGCTCTTGTTTTATGTTTAAGAGACTGGATCTGCCAATCACAGAAGGGCTGGAGACATTCCCATGTGGGCATGTTGTACACATGTGCAAATGCACACCATGCTGGGAACAGTAAATTTCCATAGTTCCTGCATCTTGCAGGTAGTCTAAAAACACAGAGCAAAATTGCATGATAAAGTTGTTTCTGGAAAGTAGCACTTCAGATGGGGTATTGCAAGATAGAATTATCCTTTTTTAAAAAAAGGCATATAAAATAAACTAGTTGTCTGGGATAAGGCTAGTTTTCTTCATGACAATGAGTCAATGGTATTAACTTCCTCATGAAACCAGTAGCTTCACTTTGACTTCTGCTTATCCCAAAGGGGTGTAGTTCAGATGATGACAGATATCCCAGAATAGAATGGTTAAATACTGGCATGTGGTTATCATCATTCTGGGATTCCGTTATGCTAGGATGTTCACTTCTCATAAGTTAAATTTTACAAAGAAGAAAACAAAAGGGAGGGAGGGAGGGGGGGATTTTTTTTCTTCATATTTTTGTTTTTTTTAAAAAAAAAGCACTGATTGCCCAGTGAGGCCAAATAAGCAACTTTAAATCATATTAGAAATACCATTATGGAGTGGATTGCCTCAATTTTTTTCTTGGATATAGTTGGGCCCAGTTTAAAGCCCAGGGCCTTCATGCCATTTCCAGGGCATGAAACCAAATGAGTTACAATGTAGCAAATCAGCAAACCTGGTTGTGACCTTTGCTGGGAACACAAGGAAATCCAGTCAAACCAAGGCCAGATCCACACCAAGCAGGATATAGCACTATGAAAGCGACTTGAAAGTGGTATATAAAAGGCAGGAGCCGCACCAAACAGGATATAGCAGTATATGGAATGTGTCAATGGGCCCCAACAATTGTCAGTGCATTTCAATACCACTATAAAGCAGTAGTGTGGCTCCTGCCTCTTATATACCGCTTTCATACCGCTATATCCTGCTTGGTGTGGACATGGCCCAAGATTACGATGTTGCTGATCGTTGTGTTGCAAAGCTGCAGATCAAAGTTGGCAGCATGCTGACACTTCACTTTGGCATTTACACTCAAAATGGCGCTTTGCACATCCTAGAAAGAGTCATAGGAAATTCTTGGTATAGAGAATGTGTACAGAAAACGGAATTTCAGCAGGTGTCCTTTGAATGCATGCAGCACCTGGTGAAATTCCCTCTGCATCACAACAGGAGCTATACTAGAGTGACCAGATACAAAAGAGGGCAGGATTCCTGCAGCTTTATCTGTTGTGATGGAGAGGGAATTTCACCAGGAGCTGCAATGCAAATGACACCTGTTGAAATTCCCTTTTCTATGCAACTGTTAAAGATACAGGAGCCCTGTCCTCCTTTCCAAATGGTCACCCTACAGAATCAGAGCTCAAATGCCACATACATACACACCCTACTGGGGCCAACATTTATAAAATGTCTTGCTGCGCCATTCAGGAACCAATTCGTGCCTTCTTCTACCATTCCAGACCATCCCACCTGGTGCTGCCTGAAGTAGATCACCTCTCCCTGATATATGGAAGGGCCAGCCCTGATCCTATGCACCAGCCTACCCCAACCTGTTCTCCTCCAGATGTTTTGGACTACAATTCCCACCCACAGGATGGCTGGGGCTGATGGGAAATGTAGTCCAAAACACCAGGTCAAGGAAAGCTGCTATGCATTTTTATTTGGAAATAACTTCCATTGTTTTCAGTAGGACCTTCTCCCTGGTACATGCGCATAGGATTGCTGTATTAATGTCCCCAGACACAAGCTTGTAAACTGTGTGGTAACAGGTATGTGGCCATTGGGTGGGAAAGATTCCTGAATCACTTTTGAATGCTTGCTATGCTGGAGAGTAGAGGTGAGTCTAAATTCATTTTTCTGAGAAAACGATGGAGACTTTTCTTTTTCTGCCTCTGTTATTGAGGGTAATATATAGCCATCCTGACTAGTAGCATGAGTCCACAGCAGGGCAGAGACTTGAACCCAGAACATGCAGGCCACTGTGCTTTCCCATGGAGTTACACTAGCACTCTACCCAAATGGTTGATGAAATATCCTCAGAATTTCGCCTGTACTAAAATACTGCAATAATTATTTTCCCTGTTAATTTGTTCAGTCAAGAGACTGTTCATTACTGGCATTATATGTCCAGCACCAAACAATACCAAAGTAATTGTCACACTGCACCGATAAATTTTCTGACAAAATGAGTTCTTAATAAAATGCTGCTGCAATATGACACAAGCGAAGAGGTTGGCGTGTTTGGAAATAATAGGGTCATGTGGCTTCCTTTTAAGAAGGCAAAAGGCGTTCAATAGTTATGATGCAAGAGATAATGGGAACAAAGATCTGATAAGAGCAAGCACTCTCCTTTTCCTAAAGGTTTAAGCTCCTGTAGATGCATCTTGTGTGTTGTGTAACAGATTGCCCATTTGATCAATGCGTTCATTGCTTCTCTTTTTGCCAATGTGTGGATGGAAATACACACTCACACACACACACACACACACACACACCCCTCCTTCGCCACCAGAAAAAAGGAAGTCGGCAGGCACATGTTATTTTCTAATGAGGCTTTAATGCAGTTTTAATAATATGCGTCATGTTTTAATCAGTTTTATGTATTTTATCATGTTGTTGTTCCCCGCCTCAATCCAGACGGAGAGGCGGGTAAGAAATAAATTGTTATTATTATTATTATTATTATTATTAATCAACCATGATTTTATTAAGAAAATTAGGGTATTTCAAATAGGGAGGGCTTTGCCCAAAGAGCATTTGAAAAGTGTAGCAATGGTTCTAACATAAACATAGGATTGTGAGAATATTCCGCTTTGTTTAATCATATACATTTTTATGTAATTATGTGAATACTCTCAAAGGGACAGTGAAATGAAGGGATGGCATATCCATTTACTCTATAGAATCCAACTGAGAAATGAATATTTACGTAGTGGTTAAATCTGTATCCTGCCTTTCCACCACATGGGGTCCAAACCAGCTAACAACAAAAATAAAATGCAAACCCAAACAAAACAAACATACAAAACGAATGTCACTAATCTTATTGAAATTCTGCTTTACTTCTCTCAAAAATTCCAACAATGTTTTGCTCATGCAGGAACTTCTGTGTTTGTCTTGAAATTTTGCTTTATGTGAAATTCAGTGGTTCTGTGGTTTTTAACCATGGTTTAACCACGACGGGGCTGTCTATATGCCCTGTATACACCATGGTGGCTGCACAGTTGCGCTGCATTGTTTATATGTTACAGCCTAGGCTGACCATCTGAAAAGGAGGACAGGGCTCATGTAACTTTAACAGTTGTAGAGAAAAGGGAATTTCAGCCAGTGTCATTTGTACGCAATTAGTTCCTGGTGAAATTCCCTCTTCATCACAACAGTTAAAGTTGCAGGGGCCCTGTCTTCTTTTGTATATGGTCACTTTAATATAGTGCCTGCAACTTTAACTGTTGTGATGAAGAGAGAATTTCACCAGGAACTAATTGCGTACAAATGACACTGGCTGAAATTCCCTTTTCTCTACAACTGTTAAAGTTACATGAGCCCTGTCCTCCTTTTCAGATGGTCAGCTTAGTTACAGCCACCAAATTGCAGCCACTACTACACGCTTTAAAGGTAGCTGACACTGCAGCTTTTCCCTCTGCTGTGAGGTCACCACCTTCTTTCCGCCACCTGTCAGTGATGACTTTGCTTCAGGTTCAAGCTGGGGATGGATCGAAGCCCAGGATAGGATGCAGTAAGCCGGAAAGACAAGGCAAGGCAAAGCAGAGGGCAGGAGGTGGGTTTTGCCAGCCAAATGGTTGCCAGCGCTGCAGCTTTTTGGGCTATGCTCCCTCCGGCAATGAAGATTTAGCTAGGGCGACCATATGGAAAGGAGGACAGGGCTCCTGTATCTTTAATAGTTGTATAGAAAAGGGAATTTCAGCAGGTGTCTTTTGTATGCATGCAGCATACAAATTCCCTCTTCATCACAGCAGTCAAAGCTGCAGGAGCCCTGTCCTCTTTTGTATCTGGTCACTCTAGCTAAAGTCCTGCAGCTTTAGCTGGTGATGACAAGGGAATTTCATCGGGTGCTGCATGCATACAAAGGTCACCTGCTGAAATGTCCTTTTCAATACAACTGTTAAAGATACAGGAGCCCTGTCTTCCTTTTCACATGGTCAGCCTAGATTTAGTGTTTCCACCCCACAACTGCGATGCCGTGGGATTTCAAGGAACAAGCAGCTGAGGCATCATTGTCAAGACACAGCCTATGCTATGACTATTTGAACAGCTGCATTCATGCTCCTGGATTTTTGCTTCCTGTTACAAGCCCCACCAGTACCTACCTCTATATGTGGCTTGCTGGATTGAGACTAGTATTTGGTTGTTTTCCAGCATTAGTAAAACAAAAAGAAATGTGTTATTACAGGACTGCTTCAAAAATATCGATAAGTTTGTTAATTCTGATTCAGGGCAACTTTCACAGAACGTTCTAGCAAATGCAGAAGTTCGGGGGGAGGGGGGAACAGTCTCAGCAATCAAAAGTAGAATTCTATTCCCAAGCAACACAACTTAAGATCATCATAAATCATGGGGAAATGGAAGCAGAATGCTCACAGCATGTTCTCCCGAAGAGTTAATGTTTTCAAGTAATGAGCATTTTTAAAAAGTCACAACATCAACATAAAATGGTGTCAAACAGCTGTTGTAATGCTCAACATAAATTTTATGGAGACTCAAGTACTAAACAGCAATCACAATGACATCCCCGAGGAAGCGTTAAGGGGGCCCACGTGGAGAGCAATTTTGGAACTGCAACACAACATAACCAAACAAGGCTGTAATAGAGGCCTATTAATTTCTTTTCTTAGATGTACTCCACCAGCTCCATCTAGTGGCCAATCTCAATAGCCTTCTGCAAGAAAAGCTAAACTAAAAATAGGACTAGCTCCAACTAGAAGTTAAGCACTTGATTCAATGGGAGAGTTCTGCACGTGCTACCATCTTGCCCATTGAAAACCATGGGGCTCAAAAGGGGGTGTGGTTGGGCCATGACCCTGGGGTTGCGTTTATTTCTCTGTACATGCTGAACAGTGGCAGTGAGGTGGGTCTACTTTACTCAATGCACCGTTGGGAATTGCATCTGATTAGATGCTTTTCATTAGGGACAGTAGTTTTGGCTCTTTCTGGGGAAATGTATGATGCAGGCTCTGGTCCTGAAATTATTTCAAAGTGCCTTTTAGTATCATCCAAAAGACAGAAGAGAAGACTGCCATTTTGTTATATCTAAAAGGATCTGATCAGGATCAGGGGAAAGTTAACCCTTTTACTGATTTATAAATAAATAACACACCACGGTCTTGATGAACTGAAGCTGCTCTTAGCTCCAGGAGGGAAGATTCCATTGGTGCCACTGTAAATTTCCCTCCGGGTTAATAGGGCGGTGGGGGTGGGGGGGAGTGATTTTCATCAGGACCATGCACTTTCCCACATGTCACACAATTCTGATACTGGTTCCTGCCCCAGCTGCAATTTAGCCAAAAAGACTAGAAGACATGCTAAAGCCATTCACACATTTAATGCTGTATCCAATTTGGCCCTGAAATGCTTCACTCAGCCAGTACCTCAGCCACAGGTTGTGACATTTGTTTACGCCATATGAATCACTCCATAGACAGTACAGGGTGAAATGAAACCGAGATACTGCAGAATTGTGGAAGAAATACTCATTGTGAGGCGAGAAAGAAATCTCAAAAGCAGAACAGCATCAGGGAATGTATTCTCTAGTTTCATTACAAACACAGGCGAGGAACAGATGGGTGTGGAAAGATTTTTTTTTTTTAATGGCAACAATGGCATATATAATTCTGATGTAATTTTAAGTTCAAAGTTGCATTTTGACTATTGCCCATAAATGTGTGTGGAGGTGGGTCCCACTGAGGCAAATGCAACACCTCTAATTTAGAATGAAAAATGGACTGATGCTCCATGGCTATAACAAAAATGTGATCTTGGGACTATATTTTCACAATGACCAGCCATAATCAGGAAATGAGTCGTTTTTATGTGAATTAAACCACACACATCTGCATTTGACAAAGTTAACGGTCTCACTTAAGAGACAGAATAATAAGGAAATTCACAGGCCGCACCAAAACCACAGGATGCTTTACTTATGGTTGGAAGTGACTCAATATCATCAAAAACTGTTATCTATCACTCTGGATGCAAATGTTTACATGACTGATATTTGTGTAAAATGTTTGAAGAAATCCTATCTCCCAATCATACTAAACGAATACTTCCCCAACCTGGTGAAGACTTTCAGTTTTGAAAGTGCGGTCATATCAGCAGGAACTTTACCTTGATTCACAGTTAAAACTGTTTAGAGTAAAATTCCCAACACAACCCACATGGGCAATAGATCAGAACAGCAACTTTTAAATAAGTTTTGCATTATCTGTGGCTGAAATGCTTTTGAACAACTCCCTGCCACTGCCACTCACCCACTCAACTTACCTGCAGTCTCTGTGCACAGGTGAGCTGCCTGACCTCTTCTCGGGCTGCCATAGATTTAGTGTTGAAAACTACAGCATCCAGAAATGGCCATTTCCAGCTGCTGTAATTTTCAACGCTAGATCTACTGCAGTCCAAGAAGAGGCCAGGTGGTTCACAGGGGCACAGAGACCACAGGTAAGTCAGGTGGCCAGGAGGGCGGCAGGGGCAGGGCATGGAACAGAGTGGGTAGTGGTTGGGAGGGAGCAGGGGGCTAGTGGCTGGGAGTGGGGAGTCCAATGGACTCCCGGTAGGCCTTGTTCATGGCTTTCCTTGGGGCCGTGGGCACCCAAGAAACTGCAGCAGGCCTCCCTGATGAACCGAAGCTGAAACAAGGGGCCGAGGCACCCCAAGTTGAATTAGGGCTGATTTGGAAGCACCAAATTGGCCTTCGACTCAAATCAAGGGGGCTGTGCACAGCCCTAGTTCACACAACATACTAACCTATGATGGACTAGCATGTTGTCTGTGGGATAACCCCCCCACACACACACGATGGGTTATTTCACCCAATTAAGCCACCCTGAGAACCCACAGTCTGCAGCAAGTCTTGTATATCTATGGTGGGATAGTGTGTTGCTTATCATGCAGTGTGAGTTATGGACATTGCTTACAGAGCTGCTCAGCAATAATGGCCAAAAACACTGCCGCCACTTCGCTCCTCTCAAGCGATCTCTATTCCCACTTCCAAGGAAGCTGGGATACCTGCCCAGCTGGGCAAGAGGACTACAGGTAGAGAAGCGTTGAGAGAGGGGTGAAATAAACTACTCTGTGTAGCTTGTTTGCTTGTTGTCTGGAGGGAGCACAGTATGCCGAGGGCACTTTATCTGGGTCGGCTCAGGATTTCATGGTTTCCATGACAACCATGGGACTGTCCCAACATGTCACTGGCCCAACGCATGTAGCAGGGCACACTCTAGACCTGATTTTTTCCATTGGACATGGAGATGGTGATCTGAAAGTGGGGGACTTTATATCAACCCCTCTGTCATGGTCAGATCACCACCTGCTGAGGTTTAGACTTACAGCAACTTTTCCCCTCTGCAAGGGTGGGGGACCCATTAAGATGGTCCGCCCCTGGAGGCTATTGGATCCGGATGGTTTCCAGAGGGCTCTGGGGAGTTTTCCGGCTGATAGGGCTGGCTCTCATGTTGAAACCCTAGTTGATCCGTGGAATGCAGAAATGACCCGGGCGGTTGACACGATTGCTCCTGAGCGCCCTCTCCTGTGTAGAGCTCGTACGGCTCCGTGGTATATCCTGAAGCTGAGAGTGATGAAACAAAATAGGAGACGGCTTGAGGGCAGATGGAGACGAACACCTAGTGGATGCAATGAAACACTGGTAAGTGCCTATGGTAAGCTATATTCAGGGGCAGTGAAGGCAGCAAAATAAAATAATACTTTGCTGCCACTATTAAATCATCAATCTGCCGCCCAGCGGAGCTTTTCAGAATTGTCCGGGGGCTTCTACATGCTGGCCCCAAGGACATGATAGAACCATCTGAGGCCCGCTGTAATATATTTGCTAGGCACTTCCAGGATAAAATCTTTGGCATCCAGAGCATAGGTTTGTCCTGTTTTCTTGGATGAGTTTCAGTTGGTACAGCTCGATGACATGGACAAGGTGCTTGGACAGGTTCATGCAGCCACCTCTGTATTGGATCCTTGCCCCTCTTGGCTTATAAAAGCAAGCAGGGATGGAACAGCCGGCTGGGCCAGGGAAGTGATTAATGCTCTCTACGAGAGGGAGTGGTCCCAGACCTCCTGAAAGAGGCAGTAGTGAGACCACTCCTGAAGAAAGCTTCCCTGGACCCAGAAAATCTTAATAACTTTAGGCCGGTGGCAAACGTTCCATTCCTGGGCAAGGTCCTTGACCGGGTGGTTGCTGGCCAGCTCCAGACACTCTTGGATGAGACTGATTATCTGGATCCATTTCAGTCGGGTTTCAGGCCTGGTTTTGGCACGGAAACAGCCTTGGTCGCCCTGTACGATGACCTTTGTCGGGAGAGGGACAGGGGGAGTGTGACTCTGTTGATTCTCCTTGATCTCTCAGCGGCTTTCGATACCATTGACCATGGTATCCTTCTAGCACGACAGGCTGAGTTGGGAGTGGGAGGCACTGCATTGCAGTGGTTCCACTCCTACTTGACAGGCCGGCTCCAGAAGGTGATGCTGAGGAGACATTGCTCGGCCCTGTGGATTCTCCAGTATGGGGTTCCGCAGGGGTCAGTTTTGTCCCCCATGCTGTTCAACATCTACATGAAACCGTTGAGTGCGGTCATCCGGAGTTTTGGAGTGCGTTGTCATCAGTACACTGATGACACACAACTCTATTTCTCCTTTCATCTTCATCAGGTGAGGCTGTGGATGTGTTGAACCAGTGCTTGGCTGCGACAATGGACTGGATGAGAGCTAATAAACTGAAACTTAATCCAGACAAGACTGAAATGCTGTTGGTGGGAGGTTCCTCTGACCAGATGGAGGGTGTTCAACCTGTTCTGGATGGGGTTGCACTCCCCCTGAAAGAGCAGGTTCGTAGCTTTGGGATTCTTCTAGAACCATCTCTGTCACTTGAGGCTCAGGTAGCCTCGGTGGCACTGAGTGCCTTCTATCAACTTCGGCTGGTGGCCCAGCTACGCCCCTATCTGGACAAGGATAACCTGGTTTCAGTTGTCTATGCTCTGGTAACCTCCAAGTTAGATTACTGCAATGCGCTCTACGTGGGGCTGCCTTTGAAGACGGTTCGGAAGCTGCAGCTTGTGCAGAATGCAGTGGCCAGATTGGTAACAGGGACCAGAAGGTTCAAACACATAAGACCGATTCTGGCCCACTTGCATTGGCTGCCTGTAGGTTTCCGAGCCTGATTCAAGGTGCTGGTTTTAACCTATAAAGCCTTACACGGTTTGGGACCACAATACCTGATGGAACGTCTTTCCTGACATGAACCTACCCGTTCACTACGCTCAAAATCAAAGGTCCTCCTCCAGGTGCCTACTCTGAGGGAAGCTCGGAGGACGGCAACAAGGGAGAGGGACTTTTCTGTGGTGGCCCCTCAATTATGGAATGATGTCCCTGATGAGGCCCGCCTCATCAGGGACATTCGGCTTATTCTGAATTAGCTGGCCATTTTGTATTTATTTATTTATTTCATATATTTCTTAGCCTCCTTTCAAGACCATAGATGATTACTAAACATTATCTGAAGGGATTTGCTATGTTTATATCTGAGAGGGCTGCAGGGTCTTTTCAACAGAAATACCACGGTCTAGTTAATACTGTCCCTGCTTTAGGCACTGTTCTTGTTCTCCTCTGAACTATATGGTACATGAGGTTGGGTTTTATTTTGCCTTTTATGCCAAGAAATACATTCTATTAATACTAGTTGCCATGGGCGCTAGTAGTCTAAGGCTCTTTCTACACCATAGGGGTGTAGAAGGAGTGAGGGAGAGCCTGGAAGTACCTAATACACACCATCGGCGCACAGGGACCAGCCGGGGGCCATCCCAGGCAAACAGCCTGGTATGGAAAGGGCCTGAGTGTGACACATATTTCTCTCACTATATCAGTCCTCCAGAAGCTGTATGGAAGTCACTTTCCTTCAACTCAACTGAGGACTTTTGGACCTCACTTCCTTATACCCATCACTACTGAATGACATTCATTTCTTCCCCTCAGACCTCAAGCCCACCTCTTGCTCTCTTGCCCCACATTTTAAAACCTGACTTTTCCTAGAGCTGCTTCTTTTCCTCCTCCTCCGCTGCCTCCACACCATCCCTGGGGCCAATAAGGCTGCTCTGAAAGCAGGCTTGACTCGCAAAGCCCAAGGCCCTCCCTCCATCCCCACCTTTGTGCTCCCCCCCCCACACACAGCGTGGAGCCACGTGGGAGCTGTAGTTTAGTTCCCCAATCACCTCAGGCTCCTCGTCAGGGTGCAGAAACAGACTAAGCTCGAGCTTTGAACTTTTTTGAACTTCCAAAATTTTCTGCATGTCTACACTGCTCAAGCTTCAGTTTAAAACAAAAATGAAAAAACCTGGGCATGTTTTGCCTTGAGAAGAGCAGACCGAGGGGAGACATGAGAGCACTCTTCAAGTACTTGAAAGGATGTCACACAGAGGAGGGCTACGATCTCGTCTCAATCATCCCAAAGTGCAGGATGTGGAATAATGGGCTCAAGTTACAGGAAGCCAGATTCCGGCTGGACATCAGAAAAAACTCCCTGACTGTTAGAGCAGTACAATGGAACCGATTACCCAGGGAGGTGGTGAGCTCTCTCACACTAGAGGCATTCAAGAGGCAGCTGGACAACCATCTGTCAGGGATGCTTTAATGTGGATTCTTGCACTGAGCAAGGGGTTGGACTCAATGGCCTTATAGGCCCCTTCCAGCTCTACTAATCTGTGATTCTATGGTTCTATGAATGAGCAAAATCGATCTGGTAGATCTCTAGTAATAAGTCTTATACTACCATATTCTTATATAAGATTCAGCATACTCTTTTGGCATGGTGTGTGCATGAACATTTCAAACACCTTTGCCATTCATGACATTTCAAACACCTTTGCCATTTATGAGTAATGTACCTATCCCATGCTCTATGAAAGCCCTTGTTCCCTGACACATCATAATTCTACTGTACTCATATAATGAATGATGTTATTACATGCTCCAGCTCTGAAGTGTGTACCCCAAAAAACTAAATATATCATTATGGCTGACAGTTTCTCCTCTGTTTGAGAACCACAAAATTGCTTTCTGCTGTAAAAAAAGAAGAAGGAGGCAACTTTAATATGACATCTAGTGCCACACAAATTAAGACTGAAAGCCAAGCGCATTTACTTGGTAACAAGCTTAATTGAACTCAGGAGAACTTACTTCTGGGTAAACATCTCAAGCATAAACGATCCTCTCTCTAATTTGCATATACAAAATTATATGCAACCCCCGCTACCAAGATTCTGAAATGATACAGCCCAACAATGGAGATTGACATGGGGATTCTGTTTATCTGTTAAACTCTTATTTAGACCTAGTATGGTGATATGCATCTCCCAGAACTCTGGTTTAGGGTTTCACTGAATATTCTCATGTTATTTTGGTGGGGTAGACATATTGGCTAAAACACAAATCCTCACCTTTGTTATCCTGTTCAAGGTCAATTATCTTGTTTACTGCCCTGATAATGACAGCTGCCTCAGCACCATTTTCCTCTGGCAGGTGTCTTTTTCTTATTATTCCTGGATCAGTGAAATATGGTATCCCAGCCAATCAGGGATCATATAATAAACATGATGTCATTATGCCACATAACCAATCAGATTGTGTGACATGCTACCATAATTTAGAGTGAAAACAATGCTTTCTGGATCAGACATGTGGATGATCCCAACCAATCAGGAATCATACAGTGTTCTCCATTTCCAGGTAGTGGCACATCTGAGTGAGCTTTTTGCCACCCTGATCAGCTATGGCTTTGTCTCCATCTCTTTGTTCACATCAGTCTTCTTCCTACAAAAATGACATCATCATGTAACCCAGAGTTTGACAACCTGTGGCCCTTCAGAGGCTAGTGGATTCCCAATTCCTATCAGCCCCAGCCAGCATGGCCAGTGGTCTAGGATATGATCCAAGTTGCAGTTTGACAAGAACTGGAGACCACAGGTTCTCTGACTCTTATTCTAAGTTAGGATTGCCTGACCCCCATGTCATGAACACATCACCACATGTGTTTAGCCAAGGGTGGGCAACTTATGGCCTTCCAGATGTTTTCGTCTACAGCTCTCATGAACTTTTACCATTTCCTATGCTGGCTGTAGGCCAAAACATCTGGAAGGTCACAAGTTGCACACCCCTGAACTATGTGATGACATCTTTGTTCCTGGGAAGAATGCTGAAGTTTTAAAAATGACACTAAAGAAGCTGTCAATCAGGGCTGTGAACAAGCCTGAACAAGGTATGCCCTTCATGTTATTTGTTTTTATACATTCTTGCCATCGTGGGTGTTGAAGCCACACTACTGTAGATCCTAAGGCACCATAGTTCCGTATGTGTACAAATAGGCCAAGAGAAATTTGCCAGTGCTGAGCTCTGCTACTGACCTTCATTCCACGGAATCTGTTTTCCCGATGTCTAAATGTGACTTGGGAAATCGGCCTTGAAATGCTTTGTACCCAGAAGCCAGGCTCAGTTAGAAATTACCTCCATAGATATGATCCAAGTACAGAGCGAAACCCAATTTGAAGACCACTGTGGCAACAATAAAGTTAACCTATGCCAGAGACAGTTTTCAAGTCATTACACCAAAGCCTGCAGGACAAGTGAAATGTTTTACACAGAAAGGCATTCATTGCTGCTATTGCTCCATTCATATCCTAAGCCAAAAAAAGAAAGAAAGAAAGAAAAGGTAGCCGTTTTCCACATAAATCTATTTATGGGCTAGGGCGATAGGAAAACATCAACTGAGCCATGCTGTGTCTAAATAGTAGCATGGGGAAAACCCAGAAGCACTGGCGCAGTAACACAGTTAGGATTTAATCCTGGCTTCATTCAAATAATTGTCAAAACTTGCATTGGACCCAGAAGTAATTGGCAGGAGAAAGGGATCAATTAAATACGTATCGGGAGTCATTTGCAGCACTCAAGGCAAGAAGATTTTTTTAAACAACCCTGTTGAGAATGATTGCTCCAGTAATAGTCACTCTCTGTAATGTTATTTTGCCTCTAGTAAAAGTTGAAATGATTTTGAATGCCATTCTGACATATTTGGAAGAAATAATCGTCATGATTATGGTATTTTGGACTGCCAGGCAGTAAAACCCTACCTGTGTCCAGGGCTTTAATATTGGTAATTTAATGCAACTCAACAGTGAAATGAAGATGAAAGAGAGAAACCTAATAGAAAGTGTGAATGAAAGGGCATCTGAAAAGTGGGGCTTCATAGGTCGTGTAAGTTTCTCCATAAGAAAGGATTCCTTGGAAATCCTTCAAATGCAGAATCATAGCCAACGCATCAGAGGGCAAAAGAAAAAGATGGATAAATCAAGATAGATATATAGGGTGGTGGTAGTGGTGCTGGTAAATCAGATCCAGGGTGCTGGTAAATCCATTGATCACTGAAAGCAATGGAACTTCAGTTAGTTGTGACAAACTTAAGGCCCATTGATTTCAATAGGTCTACTCCAAGTATGACTAAGAGCCTATCCACATTGCCTTTAAAACAACTTATATTCTGGTTAAAAACGTGGTTTTTTAAGTTGTTTCATTGTGTGGTAGGACACACTGAGCAGTACTTACATTTCATAGTGTAGGGTGAGCAGATAAAATCCAGGTCAGGGCTCATGTAACTTTAACAGTTGTAGAAAAAAGGGAATTTCAGCCAGTGTCATTTGTATGCAATTAGTTCCTGGTGAAATTCCCTCTTCATCACAACAGTTAAAGGTGCATGCACTATACTAGAGTGACCATATACAAAAGAAGGCAGGGCCCCTGCAGCTTTAACTGTTGTGATGAAGAGGGAATTTCACCAGGAACTAATTGCATACAAATAACACTGGCTGAAATTCCCTTTTCTCTACAACTGTTAAAGTTACATGAGCCCTGACCTGGATTTTATCTGGTCACCCTATCATAGTGACTGCTTCCTCCGTCCTCAAAGTGTTTAATGGTGTATTACAGGGTTAATTCCTTGAGTCTTCTTGTTTTGTTTTTGTTTTTCAGGCTGCTTGACCCGCCCACTTCTGTCTTCCTAACTCAAGCAGCCTGCAAAACTAAAACTAAAGAAGAAGAGTCAAGGAATTAACCCTGTAATACACCATTGAACACTTTGAGCATGGAGGAAGCAGTCACTATGAAATGTAAGTACTGCTCAGTGTGTCCTACCACGTAATGAAACGACATAAAAAAACACGTTTTCAAACAGAATATAAGTCGCTTCAAGGGCAATGTGGATAGGCTCAAAGTCTGAATTCAACCCAATAATAAGGGAAGGATTCAGGATCTACACTATGCTGCAGCATTTCTGAGTGGGATTTAGGATAGAAAATGGAATGTAAAATAATAACAATTCGTATTTTTGTGGAAATGCTAATAATGCTTTTGTAAAGCAGAGGGGATTAAACAAGAGAGGGTTAATGGTAGGGTGACCAGATAAAATCCAGGTCAGGGCTCATATAACTTTAACAGTTGTAGAGAAAAGGGAATTTCAGCCAGTGTCATTTGTATGCAATTAGTTCCTGGTGATATTCCCTCTTCATCACAACAGTTAAAGTTGCAGGGGCCCTGCCTTCTTTTGTATATGGTCACTCTAGTATAGTGCATGCACCTTTAACTATTGTGATGAAGAGGGAATAGCACCAGGAACTAATTGCATACAAATGAAACTGGCTTAAATTCCCTTTTCTCTACAACTGTTAAAGGTACATGAGCCCTGACCTGGATTTTATCTGGTCAGTCTATTAATGGGCCAGATATAGCAAGGCAATGTGTTGCCATGGGAATGAAATGGTTATCCATTTGCTTCTTCATGCAGGATGTTCTGAATAAGAAAACCAATCAGAGAAAACAACAGAACTTTTGGGATGTTATAAACAGAAAAACCAATCAGAGAAGGTGGTAGAGGCCAGATCTACACCAAGCAGGATATAACATTTTGAAAGCAGTTTGGAAACAATACATTAGGGTGACCAGATTTTAAAAATCAAAATCCAGGTTCCCCCCGGCCCCCCCAAAACAACCCCCCCACCATGCCACCCCCTCCCCAAAAAAACCCAGCCTGGACCTACCGCCGGGTTCCTCCACCGCCCGCGCGGGGTCCTCCTTCGCCGCCCGCGCGGCCGCGCGGGGTCCTCCGTCGCCCGCGCGTCCGCGCAGGGTCGTCCGTCGCCGCCCGCGCGGAAGAGGTGGGAGAGGGCCGGATCCGGAAGTGATGGTTACGTCACTTCCGGATCCAGCCCTCTTCTGCCTCTTCTGCGCGGCCTCTGGCCTTACGAGCCCGGCAGCACCGGCGAAGGCGGCGGAGGAGCCCGGGAAGCGGCCGCCCCAGCAGGTAAGTGCTCCCCTTCGTGCTTACCTGCTGGGGCGGCCGCTTCTCGGGCTCCTCCGCCGCCGGGTGTACCGCCGCTCCTTGCTTGCTGCCACCGCCGCGTGACCCCCCGCCACCCCGGTTTCCCCCCCGCCCCCCGGTTGGGCCGGTTTGCCCCTGGATTCCCGGTTAGGACCAGGAAATCCCGAGTCACCTGGTCAGCCTACAATACATGGGATGTGTCCTGGGCCCCAACAGTTACCAGTGCACTTCAATACCGCTATAAAGCAGTAGTGTAGATCCTGCCAGAGCTTCTCTCTGTCTCACAAGACTCAGAAAAATGTGCAGTATGAAGAATATCTATGTTCCAATCCATGTGTTACTGCAGGAAATGTGAATTAAGTTCACTTAAAAATGTAAAAAAATTGTAATGGTTAAAAAGTTGACTAAACAAAATTATGCAGCATCCCTGCTTGTGTGATGTTGTGAACCTCTGAGAGATCCTATCTTATTCAATGGCATATAAATGTTGCAAATAAATAAATAAATAAAACTTTCAAGTGTCGAATGTGCTTCACCTACCTTACTTAGCTGCAATCCTTCCAACATCCATTAAGATAAGTCAATATAGACCAACCCCCATATTGCAGTACTTTTGGCGTTCATTTCTAATGTTTAAAGTGCTTCATGCATATTATCTCAACAATACTTACAACTGCTATGTAAGTTAGGGTAGTCTTATTACTTTCCATACTGCAGATTAGGGTTATATGGATAGGGTGACCCTATGGAAAAGAGGACAGGGCTCCTGTATCTTTAACAGTTCTATAGAAAAGGGTATTTCAGCAGGTGTCATTTGTATGCATGCAGCACCTGGCCCTCATCCTCATGGCTTCGGGGCGGCAGTGTGGCGGTGGCGGCAGGCAGCGCCCCCCGCAATGACGCTTGTTCCACCCATCTACAGCGGAAGGAGCACCACAGCAGGCTTTCCTGCCGCTGCCGAGCCCGCCCATCCTGCTGCTGACACAACCGCACCCGCCCAACAGAGCGCGAGCAGCAATTTTAGTGGCGCCTGGAAGCATGGGTAAGTTTCCAAGGTAAGTTTTTTGTTTTTTATTTAACCTTTTTAAATGGGGGAACGAACTCTGGAGCAAGAGCAACAGATGGTAAATGCCGTCAGCAACTTCTTTACAGTGGAGTTTTGGGGTTTTGCCCCTAGATGGCTTCGGAGTGGATCATCATCATGTAAATGACCCGCCGCCACTCCGAAGCCACCATGGGGGAAAGTTACCGTCTAGAGGTACCCCAGGTGAAATTCCCTCTTCATCACAACAGTTAAAGCTGCAGGAGGCCTGCCCTCTTTTGTATATGGTCAAGAGGGCCAGGGCTCCTGCAGCTTTAACTGTTGTGATGAAGAGGGAATTTCACCAGGTGTTGCATGCATACAAATGACACCCGCTGAAATTCCCTTTTCCATGCAACTGGTAAAAGATACAGGAGCTCTGTCCTCCTTTCCATATGGTCACCCTACCTAAGGGCCACTTAGTGAGTTCACAGCTGAGGCAAGATGTGAAAAATGGACTTTCCAATTCACAGAGGTATTGTAATACAGTGACAAGTCACATTTTCTGATGGGGAAGGTGGGAGGTAGCAAAAATGTGCCACAATTCAACTGGTGGATTAACATTCTTTGCCTCTCCTAATGCCTTTGCGATGACAATGGGCCTCTTTACCCTGGAGAACGGTCAGGAAATCACATGTTGCAGTTCCACAACTGAATGGGATACATGTGAGATGCCTGGAAATTATATATGCAAGTTGCTTTAAGCTGTTTGGAGAAAGAGCCAAAATGTAATAAATAAATACACAAGCAATAAATAATAAATATGCTAGCATCAGCTTTCAGGTTTGTGTAAACTGTATTAAGAGGCAAGGCACCAAATTACTCAGTTAGCCAAGTTCACTAGAGTTATTCAGAAGAGTGATCTGACACTTACAGCCCAATCTTATGCAAGTCTACTTAGAAGAAGGCCCCATTGAGTTCACTGGGGCTTACTTCCAAGACAACATGCATAAGATGGCAGCCTTAAAGGGGTAACATGTCATCTCAGGTGATATCTACATGGGGGCTAATCATCATGCTCCCAGTTTGTTGTTTTTGCACTTAATTGGAAATGTGAGAAGAGGTCCTGTTAGATAAGAAGAAAGGTGCAGTATTCTTGACATTGTTGCATCAGCCTTACTTGTTCACCTACCCTTCTGTGCAATAAATCCATGGGACACTTGTTGATTTCAGCACAATCCTATACACCAGGAATGGGGAAGCCCCAGCCAGAGGGCCTAACATGGTCCATGGGAATTCCCAATATGGTCAGTGGGAGGTTCCCATCCAGCATGCCAGCTTCCCCTGCCTAAGAGAATTTCTCTGCTCCTTGCTTGCACTGCACTAAGGGTTGTTGTTTTTTAAAGCTTCCATTGATTCCAGTGGGGGCTTTCCCCAAGCATAATAGGGTGAGGGGGGAACTTGGGGATGGGTGACTGCTGGGGAGGAAAGGATTAACTCTCCTCTCTCCAACATTGCCAAAAAAAAACCCACTCTTGAAAAAATCACTCCTCATCCAATGCAATTAGGCTTTTAAAAAGCCTGATTGCAGTGATGGATGGGCAAAGTATGAGTGTTTGTGTGTGTGTGTGTCTGGGCAGGGTATCGTATCATGGGCCCACATTCCAGCAATAGGGTGCTCCCCCCACATTGGGATGTGGCCCCCAGCATGTTTGCTTGGAATCATATTGATCCTTGGGTCAAAAACGGTTATCTACCCGTTATATACATTTACCTGGAATTTACTTCTGAGTAGGCACATACAGGATTTCACTGTAAGCCATTTAAGATGAGTGGAAAGGAAATCAAGCGGTTGGTTACCAACACTCCCAGTGAAATTTATATGACTTGAAATTCACAATGTGAAATTGTCCAACATGCTGCAAAAAGCTTCTCTTGTTGAATTTCAGTCATGCAGGTGTTCCAGGTAACCTACACAAGGTCTGCTCTTGCTAGATGCAGACCTATTTCCCCTCTTCAGAAAAAAAAGTCTAGCATGTTTAGCACCAGCTACTAGAGACTACTAGCAAATAAACAGAATAGCATCTTAAATTAATTTTTTTTTATTAAGTCTAAAATTTTACAAATACTTATTTGGATGTAAATTTTACTGGAATCAGTCTAACTTACTGACTAAATATATTTAGGATGAGCAAATTAATATAAAAGAGAGAAATGTTTCTGATTACGAAGGTTGAATATTGCCCCAAACATGTACTTCTCATCACCCCTCTGACCACAAAGGATATGCTGGGCATGACCAAAAGCAGCATGATGGTGCTTGACTGGTGGTGACTCCATTCACACCCACCCACACACCACCCCATTTCTATATGCAGGGATGGGGAGGTTTAAATCTCCCCATTCCTGTGTACTGAGATCACATTGTGCCTCCCCACAACACCAATCAGCTGATGCCACCACTGGATACTATGTAGGCATTCTTCAGCCTTCAGTGAGCACATGTGCTGAACAGGGCAGGGCAGGGGGGGGGGCAGTGGGGCCAGTTGGCCTGGGCCCCACGATTTTGTGGGGGCACTCCGACAAGGAGTTCCCCCTCCCCAGCTTACACTACTGCTTCCGTAGCGTAAGCGGCCCATCGAGAAGCAAGGAACCCTCCTTGCGGAAACAGTGCAGAAGCCGTCCATCGTGAATACCACGGTCAGACTACAAGCTTCAGAGGGCCATGCCGCATGCAGGACGGGGATGTATGTGCCTAAGTTGCAATGGCTGTCCTTACTGCGTTTCTTTCCTCAATCTTCTCCATGGCATATAATCTCTGGAGCGGAGGGTGAGGTAATGATGGTGATAGTTATTAAAGATAATAATGATGATGATACCATGAAGGGGATGATGATAATGTTTGATAATGATGATGGACTGTTCTATTGTCGTTGCTTCTATTTGTACAGCAACTAAAATAAATGTTAAAGGTGTTAATTGTTAATTGTTGTTGCTTCTATTTGTACAGCAACTAAAATAAACGTTAAAGGTGTTGTAGAAAAGGTTTAATATGAAGGTGTTATGTAGAACGGACATGTTGGTGAGCATTAAAAAAACATTAAAAAATACTTAATGAGCAGTTTGAAATGGGGGGGCACACACTTCCCATCTGGCCTGGGCACATTACCAGCTCTGCACGGCCCTGGTGCTGAATAAGCCTTTCTGAGACTCAAAAATGCCCCTACAAACACAGCCATACTTGCACAAGAGGTATTGTGATGTGTTAAAAAATATCATCCTGAATGATCAAAGAAATCAAGGTCATTGGAGAGATTGACTGATGGGAAAGCAGCCTCATAATGTGGCTTGCTACACCTCCCATGCCCCCCACCCCCAAGTATAAGGTAGAAAGCACATTTATCTTAATGCTGCGAACCAGTGAGGCCTCCATGGGAACATACACTGTGGAGTTGTTCAAAGGTGTTAAATGAATGTTTTCCACAACACAGTGCTAGGGCACATGCCTTGTGCAATCAAAATCAAGTCACAAGCATCTACTCTATTGTTTGCAGCATTGGTTAGCTTTGTATCTTCTCAGGAACCATGGTTCAACATAAACGAAACCATCTGCAAACAAGGAGCAGAGAAATCGTAATCAGTTGTAGATTATACAGTTCACTGCTGATTGTTTTTTTCATGGAAATCCTCTTGGTGATCTTGCTAGATCTGATTACAGTGATGACAATACTGTGTAGCATACATATATATATATACACACACACACATAGCAGTGACGACCGTTTTAAATAGGAGCATGCATGTTTGTTTTAGATACGTATGTCATAGGTTTGTAATGGTGCATCCCCATTACAATAATAATAATAATAATAATAATAATAATAATTTTATTTCTTATCTGCCTTTCCCTTTGGATCGAGGTGGGGAACAACATTAATACAATAACAATATAGATCAAATACATAAATTAATTAAAAGAGCATATAAAACAATCAACACATTTTAAAATTCATGGTTTAAAGTTCATCTGGGTAGGCCTTCCGGACAAGGCTAGTTTTTATAGCTGCCTTAAACTCAGAGTGTGTTAAATTGACGAATCTCCTCTGGCAGGCCATTCCAGAGTCTGGGAGTGACAGAAGAAAAAGCCCTCTAGGTAACAGTAGTCAGCCTAGTTTTGGCTGACTGAAGTAAATTCTCCCCAGAGGACTTGAGCCTGAGGGGTGGATTATACGGGAGAAGGTGATCCCGCAGGTAACCTGGACCCAAGCCATGTAGGGCTTTAAAGGTAATAACCAACACTTTGTACATTACCCGGAAACTAATTGGCAGCCAGTGAAGTGATTTTAAAGTTGGTCTAAAATGGTCACCCCTAGGTGTACCGGTGACCAACCTGGCTGCCATATTTTGAGCTAATTGAAGTTTCCAAACTGGGTACAATGGTAGCCCTATGACCAGCGCATTGCAGAAGTCAAGCCTTGAAGTTACCAGTGCATGCACTAGCATCTTTAGGCCTTCCAACTCTAGGAAAGGGCGCAGCTGGAGCAACAGCCGAAGCTGATAGTAGACACTCCTGGCAGTTGCATCTACCTGGGCTTTCATTTGGAACGACTGATCCAGGAGCACCCCCAACCTGCGAACACAGTCTTTCAGGGGGAGTGTAGCCCCATCCAAAACGGGTTGACTTGATACACCTCCATACCCAGGTCAGAGCCCCTGACAGGAAGCACCTCCGTCTTGTCTGGATTCAGCTTCAGTTTGTTTTTCTCATCCAGCCCATTAACGCCTCCAAGCATTCATTCAGAGGAGACACACTATCCTTAGCTGATGCTGTTATCGAAGGCATAGAGAAATATATTTGGGTGTCATCAGCATACTATAGCTATGTATCAGGCAAGCATGCCCTGTGTTAACAGTTTTAGTTAAGGGATTTTTCTTGTTGTTAAAGTAGATTTACAATATTTCTAGGAGGAGTGGAATGCAGTATCTTGAAAGACAGGTTGACTAGCTGGCTGGAAACCTGAACAAGAGTGCTCCACACTGCAATAAATTGTTACAAGCCTCACTGCTGTATTACTGAAGCAGGTAAATGGAAGATCACTGGAAGTCCTGTGCAATGGAGTGATATACATATAGTAACCAAATATGTAAAGATCTCTCTCTCTCTCTCTCTCTCTCTCTCTCTCTTTCCCTATCTATATTCATGTGAGTATAATTTTCTAGAAAAGAAACTCACTGCATTTATGTAAGGAATTTGAGTGCATAATAAGGTCACCAAAGCCAGTCAGTCCATGATTTAAAATTCTTTCCTAGGTGACTTGCAAAACAAGGCTACACTGACATCTAGTGGAGATGTAGCTAAATTTTTGTGAGATCCCAATGCAATGTATTTGTTTTGGGGAAGAGAATGGGAGCAGTTGTGTTTTTTTATGAAGGAATTCACAAACAAATCAATGTTCAGAGAGGAAAGCTGCCAAATAGTGCATGGAACGAAGTATTATTATTTTTTAAAACCCCACTTCAGTGAGCCTATGTGGAATGCTGGACAGAGGAAGATGGAGTTTCTGATGCCCACTCAAGGTGGCCTTGAACATGAATTCCAAACATGGGTGGTCCCATGTCTTTCAGTTTATAAGTGAAATAGGGTCACACAAAGATAAGATGGAGGTTTCTGCACACTCAAGGGATCCCCTTTGTAGGCCGAAGAATGCTAGTTAGTAAATAAAAAGGAGAAAAAACTGGTGATGCGGATGAGTTGGTTGAAAGAGCTTGACATGGATCTACACTTAGTGGCTTTTAAGGACCTATGGAACACGTAACAGCATCTGAGCTACAGAATGTTAAGGGTGTCAGCTGGAGGACAGAAAATAATAGAGAGAGTGAATTGGTCTGCTTGAATTCCTAATGGCTTGTAATATTGGCTGATAATATTCACATAATAACGCTTAAACTTCTTGTCCCGCAACCTGTTTGATGTTTTTCCCGTTCCATACTCCAGAAGTCAGTCTCTCTCTCTCTCTCTCTCTCTCTCTCTCACACACACACACACACACACACACACACACGGAGAGAGAGAGAGAGAGAGAGAGAGAGAAGCAATAAAGAGACCAGATCACACTACACTTGATCGTAGCCTGGTTATAGTGGGGAAAGGTTTCCGGAGGGTGGGAATGAAAAAAAGGTGGCCCTTTCCCCTCATGAAACTTCACCCCTTTTCAGGTAATTCCAATGTAGCTATAAGACACCAGTTTCAAGCTGACTGAACCCTCAGCTTCTATTAGGAGTCAAATTTTTCAAAGTTGGTAAACTTCACCCCACAGACAATTTATTGCATTTCTATACAGCCCTATAGCCAAAGCTCTCTGGGTGGTTTACAAAAATTAAAAGCATGAAAACCATTCAAAATATAAAACAAACAACAGGATAAAAACATAATATAAAATACAGGATAAAAGCACAACCAGGATAAAACTGAGCAGCCATGCAGAAATTAATACAGATTTAAAATACAAATTTAACAGCAAAGTTAAAAATTAAATTGATAAACTGTTAAAATACTGAGAAAATAAAAAAAGTCTTCAGTTGGCATCTAAAAGAGTATAATGTAGGTGCCAGACAAACCTCTCTACGGAGCTCATTCCACAGCTGGGGTGCCCCAGCAGAGAAGGCCCTCCTCCTGGTAGCCACTTGCCTCACTTCCCTTGGCAGGGGCTTACGGAGAAGGACCACTGAGGATGATCTTAGGGTCCAGGAAGATACATATGGGAGGAGGCGTTCCTTCAGATAACCTGGCCCCAAGCCGTTTAGGGCTTTGAATGTTAATGCCAGCACTTTGAATCAGGCCCAGACCTGGATTGGCAGTTTTGTACCAATTGAAGTTTCTGGACCGTTTTCAAAGGCAGCCCCACGTATAACGCATTGCAGTAATCCAGACAAGAAGTTGTAAGAGCGTGGATATCTGTAGCTAGGCTATCTTTATCCAGATAAGGGCACAGTTGGTATCAGCCTAAGCTGATAAAAGTTGCTCCTTGCCACTGAGTTCACCTGTGCCTCAAGTGACAGTTCCGGATCCAGGAGCACCCCCAAACTACAAACCCAATCCTTTAGGGGAAGTGCAACCCCATTTAGAACAGGGTGAACATCACCTAGTCCGACACGAACCACCCACAAACAGAACCTCTGTCTTGTCTGGATTGAGTCTCAGTTTGTTAGCCCTCATCCAGTCCATTCCCGTGTCCAGACACTGATTCAGAACAGCCACTGCCTCATCTGGGCTTGATGAAAAGGAAAGGTAGAGCTGGGTGCCATCCACATATTGATGGCACCTCAGCCCACATCTCCGGATAACCTCTCCCAACGATTTCATGCAAATGTTGAACAGCATAGGGGATAAAAGTAGAGCCCTGTGGAACCCCATGGCCTAGGTGCCATGGCACAGAGCAATAATCCCCCAGCACCACAGATTCTGCATTCCAAACAAACTTAGAAGTTTTATTCAAACATAGGGTGACCAGATAAATCCAGGTCAGGGCTTATGTAACTTTAACAGTTGCAGAGAAAAGGGAATTTCAGCCAGTGTCATTTGTATGCAATTAGTTCCTGGTGAAATTCCCTCTTCATCACAACAGTTAAAGTTGCAGGCACTATACTAGAGTGACTATATACAAAAGAAAGCAGGGCCCTTGCAACTTTAACTGTTGTGATGAAGAGGGAATTTCACCAGGAACTAATTGCATACAAATGTCCCTGGCTGACATTCCCTTTTCTCTACAACTGTTAAAGTTACATGAACCCTGACCTGGATTTTATCTGGTCACCCTATTCAAACAAAGCCTTTCTACTGAACTCTCTCAGGCTGTGGCCTCTCTCTTCTCGGGCCAGAAGCAAGGAGTGTTGCCCTTCCTGGGCCAGATCTACACCAAGCAGGTTATGGCACTTTGAAAACGGTTTGAAAACTGTATATGGAGTGTGTCCTGAGCCCCAACAGTTGTCACTACTTTTGTAAACTGTTTTAAAGCAGTAGTGTAGATCCTTCCCTGGTTCCACTCAGGCCGAATCCAGCGTTTCCTTCATATTGTTACATCGGGGATACACTGCAACATTGTAGGGTGATCCTATGAAAAGGAGGACAGGGCTCCTGTATCTTTAACAGTTGTATACAAAAGGGAATTTCAGCAGGTGTCATTGTTATACATGCAACACCTGGTGAAATTCCCTCTTCATCACAACAGTTATAGCTGCAGGAGCCCTGCCTAGTTTGACCAGATACAAAAGAGGGCAGGGCTCCTGCAGCTATAACTTTACAAGACAGGATAAGGCATATTTGGTGTCTGCATCACATGGTCTTTCTAACAGAGTACATGAGAACTCCATGCAACTGTAAAATGAGGTAGGAATATATGTGTGTTTGGAGAAATAGGACCAATCCATGCACACAATATGCATATTGTGCGATACGGACTATGGCTGGAATGGGTATCGGGATGTGGTTTCTGTAGAGGTTTTGGAGCTTGTTATATCAGTGCCGTCTAGTAAAGTGTGACTGGCAAATTTGGTTCAGGTTGGCTCACTTGGAACTTCCTGTTCCAACCTGTTTGATGCAATATGGACTATGACCCAGAATGAGTATTGGAATGTGGTTCCTGTGCACGTTCTGTGGCTTGTTGCATCAGTCCCTTGAAGTAATGTGAGAAGCTTGGTTGGATTGGCTCACGTAGAAGTTGCCATTCTGTGCTGTTTAGTGAAATATGGACTATGGTCCAGAACGGGTATTGGAACATGGTTTCCATGGACGTTTTGGATCTTATTATATCAGGCCCATCTAGCAATGAGTGAGTAGTAAATTCGATTGAGTTGGCTCAGTTGAAAGTTGCCGTTCCAGCCTGTTTTGTGCAATATAGGCTATGATCCGGAACAGCTATTGAAACGTGGTTTCCGAGGAGCTTATTATATTAGTCCCATCTAGTAATATGTGACTGGGAATTTGGTTGAGTTGGCTCACTTACACTTGAGTTGTAAGGTATGCATAAGGACAACAGTAGGCAATTTATACAGATAAAGAGATACAATTCTATAAATTATAAGACAAATGCATTTCTACCACAACTAGCTACTTTTGCCTGCTGAAAAGCTGTAGTTGAACTGCTTTGTTCAACGAGTGTTGATTGACCTCATTTCTCTTCCTCCGTATTGTTTACAGGTTCCTCTGCTAAATAAGACATGAAGAATTCATTATTTATTTACTTTCTGATGTCCGGTTCATGCATTTTAGGATAAAAATTTCCCACAGAACTCAAGTTTTCTTTTCTGTTTGGGGGTGGTTTATGAAACTAAGTCATGGTGACACTAAGAGATCAGAACGTTTAAATTCAGAGAGGAGAAGCTTGACTGAGTATAGGGAAATATCATTTGGTTCCTATTTTAATACAGACCCTACTTAATCCCTACTACCTGAATCAATATGTGAAGCAAGATGCAGCTATCCTCTGGTATTCACACTTCTTTTAATTTTGTAATATGGTATCCAATAAAAAGTGCATGCAAAAATGTATAGATGAGGGAAAAGTGAGCACAAAAAGGTATATATATATATATGAGAGAAAATAACATCACAAAAATGCATGATATCAGGGACACCATGGAAAAATGTGGATATTATGAGCAATGCACACAAAAATATGCACATATGTTCATTCAGACTTTTAAAACTATACCAATTGATGCAGAGCTGGGACAAACAAAGGTAAGATTGGGAAAAGATGAAACTGATTGAAAACAAAATTGAAAAAAAACCCTGTCCCTCCCTCCCTTGACATGGGATATGATTTTGACATGGGGATGGGGATACATTTAAACAAACATGTCTCACATCAAATCTGAGGTGATAGTTATTTGAGATGACTGTACCATCTCAGATAACGCAAGGTTGACTCTAGGCCCCAATGATTTCATAAATAGTGAGCATTTAACTGTGTGTTTCAGAATATTGTTCTAAGAAATTGCGTTAAGATATAGTTTGGGAAGCAGTTGCTCTTTCTGAGTTCATTTTAGGAAAAAATGACGTTTCATGGCTTTGAACCAGCATAATCTAAAAATAGGTCTAATAGCAAAAAAAAAAGGTGATGATAGTGTGGTGTAATGGTTAGAGTGTTGGACTGGGAACATCCAAGTTCAGGTTCCCACTCAATCAGGCATTTTAACAGCTTAAGATGAGGTTTTTAACTGAATTTCTGGCCAGGCTTAAAGTTTAAAATGTTTTCAATATTAGTTGTTTTTATGTTTTATGGTTTAAAATTTTGTATATCGACTTTTTAATGTTCAATCTTTTAATTTTTGTAAACTGCCCAGAGAGCTTCAACTATGGGGCGGTATATAAATGCAATAATAATAAATAATAATAATAATCATGAAGCTGTCTGTGTAACTTTGAGCCAGTGACTCTCAGCCTAACATACCTTACAGGGTGGTTGTCAGGTTAATATGATGAGGATCATGTACACCGCCTTGAGACAGGATATAAATGTAACAAACAAACGAACATGAGCATACGAAGCGCTCCAGAGCCAGCCCTATGATTAGGCAAAGTAAGACTGTCAGGCAGCAGATACCAAGGGGTAGAGTGTTGCAGCGAGATGATGTTGGACAGAATGGTGTGCACATAGATTGCCCTATATCTCTTAAACTAATCTGCTGCCATCAGATACAATGGAGGATGCAGTCCCATTGCCAGTGTTGAAGCAACATTCATGGTTGATTTCCGATTGATGTCTGTACATGGAATTGGAGGGGAGCCATCTTGTCCTTCCCTTCAGGCAGTAAAAAGTCTTGGGACGACCTTGAAGTAGCCTAATGCTAAGCCAAACTATTGGATCATTTAGCCCAGTGCCATTTTCATTTGACGGATAGTGGCTGTCATTTCCTGATACTCTGGATCCTTGGTCATGCCTTCAAGTACTGTGTATGTGCTTATTACTGGAGCTCCTGGAAAACAGTATTTAGATTTTGCATTGTACAAACAGAAATGACTTGGCATAAATTTATTTATTGTCTTTGTTCTCCACCACATGCCCAGCAGGCCCACAGAGCTTTAAAAAGAGGGATTGCTGTAGCATGCAAAAACAATTGTGGGTGATTAGAAATAGAACAAGGCCCATCCACATAGAGCAATGAGCAGCCCAGTTATTACTGGAGGAACAGCAACAATAAAACATTTAATGGAAATGCACATATTCCCATGCTAGTCTTGACCCTGAGGTTTCCTGAGTATGAAAGCTGAAATGAAGGACAGGCAACTTCCCTTGTATAATTATCTTCGGCCTGGCCTACACTTGCAGCAGAATGAGGTGGTAGGACTGCAGCCAGGGGGATCAGTATTATGCTTCTCTACTCTTAAAGATTTCTGAGGGAAGAATTTTAAAAATCCAACACACAGCAGCCCGAAGGATTTGGCTACAATGTCTCAGTCCGATATGCAGGGAGATAGCCATGAGGTCAATTATTCTGGTTATGGTTCAACAGAGAATTTCATTAGAAAGGGTGGCCTCCATGAGACAATCTACTCGAATGTGCAAGGCCACGGAGGGGTTCACCACCCAGCTAGGACAGTATAGAAGCACTGTATCCATGTCATGATGCTGAGCAAGAGGGGAAGAGATATGCACAATTGTACAAGGATATGTACAAGAAAGCATTGCTGCAATCATGCAGATTGTAGTGACATGGCATCATGCCACTGTTACCTCCTTCCATCCCAGCCAGGTTACAGGATTACTAGTGGCTTGTTTGTTCTCAGAGGCCATTGTGTGGGGGCTATCAGCAGTATGAACTGCCCCCCAGTCTGATTTACTCAAATCTCCCAATTATGCTGAGGGGCAGTGTGGTGTAGTGGCTAAAGTGTAGGACTGGGCGTCGTGAGATCTGATTTTTATTCCCCACTCCACCATCGAAACCCACTGGGTGACTTTGGGCCAGTCACAGTCTCTCAGCCCAGCCTACCTCACAGCGTTGTTGTTGTGAGGATAAAAATGGAGAGGAGGAGGAGGATTATGTATGCTGCCTTGAGTTCCTTGGAGGAAAAAAAGCAGGATATAAATACAATCAATCAATCAATCAATCAAATTCATTGTGTAATTAAGGGGCCATAGCCTAAGGGAGGTACTTTAGCTCAGTTGCAGATCAGTTGCTTTGCATATAGAAGGTCTCAGGTTCGATCCTTCTCTAGGTAGGGTTGGAAAAACTGCCTGAAAACCTGGAGCACTGCTGCCAGTCAGTGTCAACAATATTGGGCTAGATGGACCACGATCTGACCCAGTATAAAGCAGCTTCCTAGGTTCCTATTGTGACATTTCCATGTAGCTCCACACTGATTCATGTCAGTACTGTCAATATTTCTGTGGTCATCCCATTATGCAAATACTGTAGGCATTTCCTAGGCTTTGAACCACTATTACCTCATTTCCTGTCACCCTAGTGGCAGAGCAAAAGATACATGGCCATTGGTTTGGACTTGATATTGAAAAAGAGGGCACCGGGACCCTCTAAGTGAAGTCAGACCCTGTGGACCCCCACAGAAACAGGCAGACATTCCCAGTTAACAACTATTTGATTTATTTAACAATACAAATTTCTTTCTACCGCATGGTGTAAGCAGAGAAAAGTTGAGAAACAAAATTAAGTTTTTTAAAAAAGTTTAAATGTATACACAAAAAACCCCAACCTCTTACTTCAGTAAATATAAAATTTACAGACAAAAAAAACTACATTAAAAAAAGAACAAGGTTGTGACAAGCCAATGACAGGAAGGGAACTCAGCATCAATCACCAAATGTTTTGTAAAGGAAACAGGGGCAATATTGAAAAGGCAATCTGAAATCTGAGGTGCAATAGGAAACTGTAGTACATTAAAAACAAGAATAAGGTTTGAATTATGCTATATATTTTGTAATATAAATATTGAAAGCTGTGCAGGTCACATATTTAATATGTGAAATATACATTTTGCCCCTTATTGTAAATTCATGGGACTGTTGTACATACAAAGTATGGGTGTATTTTGCTGGCAGATGGGAACCAGCAAGGTCTTTGGAGACTTTCCCCGTGCTCTTAGTTACCTGGAAATTGTCGTTTCTTAATTCTCATAAATTATAAGGTGAATCTGCAAAACCTACATGCCGTGTAAACTCCATAGATTTTAGTGGACCCCACTAAAATTAATGAAGGGTGCCTAGTAGAAGTGTCCTACTGATTGCACCCTATGATTTTTTCTAAGTAGACCCATATGCTTTTTCTGTAGTCTGAGGCGATATAGCCCGATATAGCCCAGAAACAGCTTTGCCCACCACAGTGACAAATGCTAATTGTTTGCAGCAATTTTTTGCCTCTACCAAATGACTACTAAGGGGATATTTTACACTGATTTATACTAAGCTGTTAACAAGCCCCTCTCACATAATGACTAAAAATGGCTTTTGGTTGTGAGATCAATGGCTCACTTGTTGTTTGAGCCCCCTTTCAGAGTATGTAGGTATATATGTCAAGTAACGTCACTCTAGAAGTCATATCCTGAGACCACAGATCTTACAACAGCTTTCTCCAAGCTGATGTTCTCCAGATGTTTGGGGTCACAATTCCCATCATCCCTGATTGGTCATGCTGGTCAGGGCTGATGGGAATTGTAGTCTAAAAAAATCTGGTAGGCACCAAGTTGCGGAAGGTTATCTTACAGACACAGAGAATAAAAGACATCTTGAAGTCTCCATAGCAAAGTATTTCAGAGATTTAAAAATACTGAAATTCAATTATCAATAAAAGCACAGAAGTGTTTGACAAGAATTGCTCCAAAATTTTCCAAAAATGTGCATCAGCTTTGGTGGGTTAGGGTCCAAGAGACTCAGCAAAGTAGTTACTAGGAATCAATTCCATTTTTCTTTTCTTGTTTGAGCTTTGTTGCCACTTGATTACGAAGTTATAAAGAAGAGTAATTAATTGCTACCGATCAAGTATCTAGAATTCATGGCTGTGTCTTGGGCCCAAATCCATACATTATCCTCTTGGGTCAATGGCTTGCACTGGTAATGTCTGGATGCTTTGATTACATGGCTAATTTCCATGTCAGTGTCAGTTACCCTAATGGAGGAGGAGGGAACACTGATGTGAAAAACTATCCTTGTAATAAAAGCTATACCCACATGATTGAAACATCCATATACGATGGATGTGATGGTGGAGCCAATCAGGGAAGGAAAGAAGCAGATTGGGGTTGAAATCATATTGCAAAATGAATGTATGGATCAGGCCTTCCTTGTAGAGAAAGGGTACAATCTATCAGGAAACTATCCTATGCAATTCTCACCGAAGCAAATGCGAATTGTAGGAGTCTTGCTTTTGGGGGCATCCCATTCATTTCACTGGGGCTTGTGCAGGAGATCTTCCCACTGGATCATCTTCAGAATTACTAGTCATTGAAACCTACATTTCACTCATAAAAGTGCATTTTGCCACTGCAGTGTTTTCCTCCTTTTTAAAACTTTTTTCTTTTTTAAAAGTTACAGTTCCAGATCAATAATATGCTACGTATTCCACTTTGAGGGAAGCTGGTAGACAAAGCATGCCATCATGCTTCTTTAGAAGACAGTTTAATGTGATTCGATAGGTTGGGACTTTAAACCGAAATCTAAAGCACTGAACTCCCTGTGATCTGATAAAAGTTAAGACTATATTGGCAAAAACTACAGCAACTTTTATGGAAACAAAACTGAGCCCCCAGGTTTGAAGACCTCTGCATTTGATCCTGCAAAAGCTAGCTTGTTTATGGAAAATTAGAGCTGGGGAAGGGAAGGCTAATAGTGTAAAATCCAATGGGAAATTGGATGGGCTGCTCATTCACACTGGACGTGCAATGAAACAGCAAGACCTCTGCCCCCAGTAACTCATTGCCCTGATCAATACAGATTGACCGGGTGAATACAGATGATCATTTATCAAGAATTAATATACAGTAGAGTGCATGTAACTACTTGGCAAGCTGGTTGACTTTATGGTTCTTCTAAACAGGGAGAAGAATCTTACCATTCACTCTCTAACTTTGCTGGGTTTCCAATCAGCCTCTGGAACATTTGCCCAACCAATAGGACAGGAGTGGGCAACTTTGGGAGCTCAGGGGTCCATTTTTGCCCCCTAGATCCCCTCAAGAGCTGCAACCTCTCCCCAATGGGTGCTGAAAAATAAATTTAAATGTTTTTAATGGCATCTGTAGTGGCTACGGAGTATCCAAAAGGCCAAAATTAGCTTGCAAATAAACTCATTTGATGCTTTTGGCATTCCATAGCCACAACAGATGCCATCCCCACCGGCCAATAATAGTTTTAAAAAGGGACAGCGTGGGCTAGAGGGAGTTGCATGAGGCCTGTGGACCTCACCTTGCCCACCCCTGCAATAAAAGGTGAACAGTTTATTAGTTTGTTACATGCACAGTTGGCAACAGATCGTCTTCCTATTCACCCATTGTGCCAAACACATTTGCACTGGAATAGTGAGAGATTAAAAATTATGCATTAAGTTCTATTCAGCTTTCAAGGAAAAAGCAAGGGCCACACTACAGGTGACACAGAACACATCACTTTCAAGTGCGTGGATGCTTTTAAAAAAAGGTAAATAGCAGGTGCGGGAGAGGGGATTTTCATTGGGACCACAGAGAGGGCTGGTTGAGTTCTTTCCTTCCTTGCTGTGGTCTCTACGAAAAAGGTCTTTCCCCCCACACCGGAAAAAAAATCCCCTGCTATTAGCTGAGGTTGGGGTGAGATCTCATTGGTGCCAATAAGAGCCTCCTTCCTCGGGCTAATAGGAGCTGAGGGCGGGGCGGGGGGGGAGGGAGGGAGATTTTTATTGGGATAGGTGAGGGAGGAAAGGGTTAAGCCCACCTTCCAAAATGCCATGGGGTTCTGATCCTGATCAGCCCCTCCCTACACCTGCTCTTTACCATTGCATTGATTTAAAATATTGATATCCCTCCTTTGCGCCACAGAACAGGCTTCCATTCCATGGCAGCTGCCAATAAGTGAAATAATAATAATAATAATAATAATAATAATAATAATAATACACCAAATATTCATTTTTAGAAGCAGTGGCTTGGGGGATGGGTGGGGCAGGGGAGGGATGGTGATGGGAAATGCCCACTCCCCAGGCCTCAGATGTCGCTCCTTCTGCTTGACCTTGAAGCACATGACTGTGACTACAAGTGACACATTTCGCATCCCATGAAGCCTGGCCTTAAGAAGCACTGGGCGGAATTAAGCCTTGCATAAAATAAGCTACAGGGCTCTGCGCTTGGGCCTTTTCTTCCTTATACTAGTCTTCCACGGGGATCTGCGTAGAAAGAGCCCTACCTTCTAATCGATGACGGTATGCTCCGGTTTTAATTTCAAATATGAGAACAAAGAAGCTCTTCCTTGGGGAACATGTTTATTGTGTTTGAGATGATACACTGGATGCTCTCTGAGCTACAAGGTGGGTGGCGACGGAAGGGAAAGGGCTGGGGGGTGGGGGGAAAGAATCCCTTTCATTACAAACGGACAAAGGTCAAAGTTTAAAACAGTCTTCACAACAGCATGTACCACGTATTGGAAATAGATCTGGGCTTAATACAAATGACGTAATTCCTAGTCCTCTACAGCTACCTTTAATAACTTCATACAGATAATGGGTTAGGCTAAAATGCACTATAATATTTGGTTGACTTCAGGAACGGTTTCCTTAGTTACATCACAAAATACATTTTGATATCCCAAAGAAGCAAGACTTGCAAGTAGGCATTTTAAACATAACTAATCTACAGCTACAAAGTTCTACTCTTGATAGCATTTACCTTTTGGGGGGTGGGGGTGGGGAGGGGGAGGGGGGGTAAGGAGGGAGGGAAAGCAGTATCCCAATCTTCAAAAGGATAAAAGCAGAGAGTAGAATCGGTATAACATATACACAGAAGTCCGTATTGTAAAGGCTATAAAGACCGGTTGCACACTGCAAGGCTGCATCCCTGCACCTTCACACTGCACAAAGTTGTCGGCGTCGCTTATGTTGCGTATCTCTTGGTCCACTGTCTGGCTATCCTGTCATGTTCTGCTCTGTTGGTCAGGTACTGAGTGGCTATGCTTCCCACCAGAGGATCAGCTGCGAGAGTCCGGCAGGGGACAAGGGAGGAGAGGGAGACGGTATATTAGGAGCCATTTCATTAAACAGACACATCGAGACGAACATCACTTACTGTGCCACGCATGGTTTCCAGTTACACTGTGCCACGGTCTAGCTAACTCCCCTGTGATTCTTCTACATGCTCATGGCAAAGGTTATTCACAGCTGGCGGGGGGATGCTGAGAATTATAGTCCAAAAATACAAGATTGGGGAAGGCTGATCTACACAAAAGAGCAAAATCCGTGAGAGCTCACTGTTCACGGACTGTACCATTTCAGACTGCAGGAGAGGGCGGCGAGGGGAGGGCAAGGGCTCGGGGTGTGTTTAGGAGGGTGGCAGGGAGTGCTGGGGGTGGGGCAAACGAAGGGTGGGGGCCGCTACAAGTGAAGTGAGGCAGTGTGGGTTATAGCGGTGGTGGTGGGAGCCACCGGCTGCAGGGACGGATGACACATTGGACTGGAGCCAGAGAAATGCCAACGGAAGGGGGGGTAGGCAGAGCCGCCTTCCATGAGCAAAGCTCCCCCTCATGGAAGGGGCCTCAATGTTTGGCCATCATCCCCTCTACCCCCTCAGCCCTCCCTCCACCACAGCCTACAGTTCGATGACCCTTGGCATTGGGCGGAACTACCAGGGGGAGGAGGGGGTGAGAAAGTCACTTTCCACCCACCCACATCCACTGGCGTTTCTGTGGACTGAACCCATTATGTTCATATGCACATTAACAAAAGCCCAATGGCTACTTTTGCAAGGGCAAAAAAAGGAGAGAGAAACGGTTCTCGTAATGTTGAAATGCTTTAATGTTATACGTATAATATTAAAGCATTTCAGCATTCCGAGAACCACTTCTCTCTCCTTTTTTGGACTTTGGTGGATGCTCTCCTCCCTTTGGTTTCTTTACTTTTGCAAGGGAATGGCAGATTCAGGGAGGGGATTTGGAGCAGAAAAAATGGCAGGGGGCGGAGGTGCTTACCCTTTCCCTACCCACCCAACACTACCCCCTCTATGAGATCCCAAATGCATGTTTCCTAAATCTAGGCTGACCATATGAAAAGGAGGACAGGGCTCCTGTAACTTTAACAGTTGTAGAGAAAAGGGAATTTCAGCCAGTGTCATTTGTATGCAATTAGTTCCTGATGAAATTCCCTCTTCATCACAACTGTTAAAGTTGCAGGGGCCCTGCCTTCTTTTGTATATGGTCACTCTAATATAGTACCTGCACCTTTAACTGTTGTGATGAAGAGGGAATTTCACCAGGGACTAATTGCATACAAATAACACTGGCTGAAATTCCCTTTTCTCTACAACTGTTAAAGTTACAGGAGCCCTGTCCTTCTTTTCAGATGGCCAGCCTACCTAAATCTGAAGTCAATTTGGAGAGGAGAATTGGCAGGTAAGGAAATGGTTAAGCATGCCTCTCACTCTTTCTCCACTCCAAATCTCCCACCCTGAAACAGCTTTTCCCTAGGAAAAAGCCACTTTTGGCCTTCTGTTACATGCATATACATGTAGTCCTGAGTCAAGAAATACTGTGGCTTAATATATATATATATATATATATATATATATATATTAAATATACCTATTCACGCACAATACATACATGCACACCTATTTGGAAAAAGGACTCTAGACTAGCCTTCTTACAGGTAGGCTATTGTTTCCTGTGTGCTGGGGGTGGGGTGGGGAGGGAGAATTCAAAAGTGTAACTGTACTGTAGTCTAAATGGGTATAGTCCCAGGCCAAATTTATTACATCAGCTTCCCCCCAACCTGGTGCCCTCCAGATGTGTTGAGACTGAAACTCCCATAATTCCCAGCCAGCATGGCGTCTCCCACGCAAAGTGACACACCTGTAATTTTGAAGGAGGAAGTGCAAATGGCAAAAATGAACACAGAGGTTTTCATCTGTTCAGCCTCCCTTTATGTTGGAACAGTTAACATTTGTTTTAAAGCCTTGCAGACAGCTATGGCCAGATGTTAAGAGCATTTTCCTGTAGTCATAACAATACAGAGGTCAACCAGGGAAGGCCATGCCATTTTGTCTGTGGCAAAGCTGACTCTGTCCAATTTCACATTCTGGAAATTATAGCAGTAGCAATAATCTTACTCATATATAATAGCAGGCATTTGTTCAACGTTTTAGGTTTACGTTTGAAGGTATTACGTATTTTGTGTTTTTGCCTATCATGTCTAGCACAGCCTTCTGCTGATAAAATGGGCTTTTCCACTGCCTCCCCATGGTGCCCCTGAAAAGCCTCTCTGGAGGGGGTCAGGAGATGTATCTTGGTGGGCTGCAGTGGGAAGGGTAACTGGGAGAAAAATTGGGTAGTAGCAGTTTGCGCAAGCCAAGCTATGGATCCAAGTCAATAATATGCAGAAGCCTTTCTTGAAATCCTCCTAATATTCCATCACTGAAGGTAAGCCTAGTGCTGGGCAGCCCTGTAACTGATTTGACATGTGCAGAAGCGGCACATGATACAATCCGAGACGGGCTGCACAATTTCAGCTTGTAGATACGGGGGATGCGGGGACGTCTCCCTGTGCATGAAAAGCTAGCATGGCATGAAGGAGGTTTTGCCATTTGTGATTTAAGCGTGATGGCACTGAACATGTAATTCTGCCATTCAACTTGATGAAGAGTGTAGATCAACGGCAGCCCTATGGCAGACCCCAGGGATTCAGAGATTTAAAGATAACAAACGGAATCCATTCCCAGGCTGTACAGTGTAAAAGCAAAACAACATGAGTTTTATCTCGTCCTGGTCTGAGATTTCACGTTTATGAATTGTTTTTACACACTGACCCTCTTCAGATGACACACTAAGCCATGGTTAGGCCGCTAACCCTTTTTGTAGCAAATGGTTAGCAAATGTGTTTAAACTGCGTTATGTAGCGAAGGTGGGAGTGGCCTGGTGTGGTGTAAGATGTCCATGCAAAATTTGGCTCCTCCAGAGCCCTCCATAAATATGTAAGTAGAATGAATAGCTGCTCATAAAAAATCATCTAAAAACAGTCTGCTGAGTGGAGGATGTCCATACGCCAAGTGGGATCAAAAGAGAATGATTGAGCTAAACATTATGGCTTAGATGTTTACACAAAATGCTAAGCCATAATGTTTAGCTCAAAACTGTGGTTTTGCATGTCGTCTGAATAGTCAATTAATAATTGATTATTTGAATAATAATAATTTGAATAATTTTTGATGACTAAGAAAAAGAAGTCCTACAACTCCCAGCATCCCCTAGCCACCACGGATTGCCCCCTAAATGTAGGAATTGTTTTGGCTCTACATGCCGCACAACTGGCAACACATATTTTTGTTCCTAAAAATGAAATAAAAAAAGCATCGCCTTACCAGGATTGCAGTCTGTCAAGAGGGAACAAATCGACAGCAAAACCTTTGAAATAGTCAAAGCAGGGCTCCAGTTGTCTTTCAGAATATCCAGACAGATGACTCCCTGACTGTTGATGTTGCAGTGGTAGATCCTAGTACGGAAGGTAACCTAAAGGTAGAAGAGCAAAAGATGGGAGAGAGAAAATCATTACATGCCCTTCATCCATAGCTTGTTACCAGTCCTTTGAAACCTGCCTTGAATTATTCACCCTCAGTGGGAGAATATTTCTATAGAAAGATGAATACTGCTTTCAGTTTTTGTTGCTCATTCTGTAAGACTCAACTAAAAAGAGACCCCCCTACACACACTTAGCAAGCAGCTGTCTTATTCATGTTTGCCGTGTGCATCTCAACGTTAAAAGCTTTATTGTGGCTTTTTCTGGCAAGCGTACAGCATTTTTAAATCCAACTTTTTTTAAAAAACACACACACACACCATAGCTTAAGAATATTTTACATTATTCTTCTGTACTTGGGAGATAGGTGTATGTATATATTTAAATAAAAGGGGGGGTGATGGTTCACTCAGATGCCGAGCTTCCATTTAGTTTCATTACATTTGAGGCCCACAGCGGTGGCTTAGCCTTCAAGGGTGTAATCCTATACATGTTTAGAGGGATTAAAGTCCCACAACTCCAACATCAAAAAGGGAGCAAAAGCCTACCCTCCCTCGGCAGGGACTTCCACAGCCAGGAAGTGGCCACTTAGAAGGCGGCCCTCTTTTGCATTGCCACGAAATGCTACCCTGAAAGCGGTGGTCTTGAAAGAAAGTCTTCACTGTGTGTGTATGTGGGTCTGTGGCACTTGACATTTGACAGATCCTGGGGATGCCTAAATCTATTACATATAGAACATGATTTTCAACAGTGAAATGTCCAGAATTAACATTCTTTTGTTGATCTTTTGTTGATGGGACACGGAGCGCTGTTTCATGGAACTTGACAACACATTTTTTACAACTTTCCTGTTAGGTCAGGGATGGGCAACTTGTGGCCCACCAGATGTTTTGGCCTACAATGGTCATCATCCCTTACTATTGGTTGTGCTAGGCAGAGATAGTGGGAGTTGTATGCCAAAACATCTGCAGGGCCACAAACTGCCTACCCCTATGTTCGATGGAACTGTAATGTGTGAAGCATGCTAGTCTTTAACTTGTGTCATCATGATGCTCTAATTAACTCTAGTACCAACCTTCTGTACAAATGTAGTACATAGTTTAAATGCATTAGTTGCAGAATGAATACTTTATGGCACAAAGGATAATCTGCATCTTAAAGGCACTACACACTGAAACAAAACAAAAGAGTCTTTGGAAGTTTGAAGGTAAAATCCTTTGTGGGGGAGGGGGGGAGATGCAGCATAATTTTACAGAGTTGTATGACTCCAAGACCAGTTTGTTTAGTTTTTTTTTTTTTTTTGCAGTTTGTCTAGGCCTTATTTTATTTATTTACTTACTTAACTTAGTTATTTACCTTCTTTGCATTGCTATTGAGGAAAGATACACTGAAGAGAGACAGTGACCTGCTTCACACATCACATAAATGAACTATGGGTTTAACCCATAGACTAACTATGGGTTAAACAACCCAGAGTTTTAACCCAACAATTACCTAGGGTTTGGCATTGGGTTAAAACTCTCACGTGTTCCCACTGTACCCTGGCAATTTGTGGGTTAAACAACCCACGAATTGCCATTATGTGCAAACCGGTTGAATGAGTAGGATACAGAGAACTGGACAATTAGTCCTGCACATCATCAGAGTCCTGCTGTATCAGACCAAAGGCCTGTCTAGATCAGTATCGTGATTCCCAGTGGCCAACCAGATCCCTCTGGGAAGCCACAAGCAGACTATGAGTGCAGTAACACATCAAAGTCAGCAGACCCCCCTACCACATGGCCAACAGGTTTTAAAACTGATAGTAATTTTAAACTGCAGTTTATGATATGGTATGAGAATTTGAGAGTTTTTAAAGAAAAGTAAAAAAAAAAATCCTACTAGGCATGCCCAATCCCTTGAGTATGCTAAAATAGTTATTTGGTCCCCATCCAGAATATACAACACAAAGGCAGAAAAACTGGGGGGGAGGGGGGGAGGAACGACCCTCTGCCACTTGATTTCTACTACATGTGTCAAACAGATTAACTAGTTTAGTAAGCCTAACATTTGGTCTATTTGTTCAATAGCAGATTTTGAATCTTCTTCATCGAACATCTGCTAAACAGCTGCAATTTTTAAACAAACATTTATGCTGGCATAAAAATCTGTAACATATGAGCAAGCACATAAGATTTTAGTTTACGTTTGGGACAATTTTATGTACTAGATTTGGCATGCTTTCTTTTTTTTATAGGAACGGGGTCAAACAAATCGGTAGCAAACACATCATTTTGCAAAATGGTAATTGATTCCAACACTGAATTTTCCTTTAGTAGAACATTACCAGTATCAAGACAGTTATTCCTTTCCAGTTTCTTATATTTTTGGATAATTCATATCAAGACATCATCTTTGAAATAGAAGCTTCCCTCTGTTAGATTTTGATCTCCCAATTATTTAACCTACTTGACTGTATAATTATGATTTTGACAATTGCTACCAAAATTACTAGTAGAAATCATGCAGTTTTCACTCATCAAAGGCACATTATTTGAGAATATTAAACAAGATTACAATTCAGCACACATTTTATAAACACTTAAATACTGTTGAAATCGGCGGGACATGAGTGTCTATGACTCCACACCAGATTTCAGTAAATTCCATATTGTTCTCAACCTGTCAATTTACTCATTACTTAGTTTGTTATTTCTCTGGATTGGATCCATACATAGTTATATGTATGGGGCAGACACATTGAAATTCACATTGATTTCAATGGGTTTACCCTTATGTATGATTGATAGATTCAACCCTTAATTTGTGGGTGTTTTAGAGTCTATTCACAATGAACACTTGTGTTCAGGTCACTTGAACATCATCCAAGTACCAATTGCAAGGGCAAGGTTGCCATAGATTATACGTACTTCAGTTTGATTTAAATTCCCAACACATAAGAACTTGCCTTCAAACTCTCCTTACATATACATGGCTACTATCAAAATCTCCATGAATTGGGTCAAATGGTCTTCCACGCTGCTTTACAGAGGGAGTTCCTCTTTCTGAAGGCATCCTCTATCTGAACGACTCTCCAGTTCCAATCCAATTTAAAGATAAAGAACAGAGAGCGTGAAGGGGCCTTGAAGGTGTGCATCAACCAGTGGAAGCTGGCGGCTCTGATTTCAGTGGGGCTGTGAATTCAATCCAGGTTTCAGTCAGAACTCCAAAGGAGCTGTACAAGGTGCTGAACCGAGTTTGCGGATAGCATTCAGCACTTTGGATAGCTCCTTTACAGTCCTGGCTGGTTTTGAACCCAGAATGGATTCACAGCCCTGCCGAATTGGAGCCACCAGCAATTATCACCTGGACAGCAGACCGAGCAGGTACACAGGTCATCTAACTACAGCCTTCTCCACTATGGTAAAAAAAAAAAAATCTATTCTATTTATATGATAGTTATAACATCAGCATATGGAAATTTTATGCAACTCTGTCCTGTTTTGTCCTCTCTTTTGGTGAAGCATTTCTTCTTTTTTTTAGCACCCTGTAAGCGGTCGCTCTATTTTGACATTAGTCACTGTACTAAATCCAGTTGCTGGTGTTGCACCTCAGCTTGCCAGACCAATAGACAGAACAGTCTGGAGCACAAAGTTAGTTTGTTGGGCTGAAACAGAGGGTAAAACCTCATTTTTGAACCGGGAAATTTCCCTGCTTTGTTTAGTTAACTTGTATCTCATCCAACGAGCTGGTAAACACATTGGTTACTTTTCTGTTTCTGTTTGAGGTAGCCAGGACATGAAAGTTTAGCATCGAGTCTTCTTTTAAAGATGCAAATTATATCACTGTAAAGGTTTTCAGAAATTTTACTAGCATATTAATAATTTAGGGCGTGACTCACATGTAAATACCAGGCAAAATGTCCCACAAAATGTCATGATGGGAGGAGGCTTGCCTGGGTCTCCTATTCCATGTAATGACCGAGTACTCTGTAGGGCACTAGACACTACTGTCACTTGACCAAGGGTTGGTGGGAGAGGGGGAGTTAAAAAGGATCTTAGGGAAATGATTCCTGTGTGTGCACACAGAATGGAATCATGCTCTTAGTCTTCCCCAGTTTTGTTCCTAGAAAATTCTGGTAAAAGGTTGCGTTCGGACAACACAGTAGTCAATGGTGTGTTAATAGTCAACTCCATGGTTGATTATCGAGGGGGTACTCCCCACACTACATGATTATGTGGATTAAGGCCAGTGTTGAGTTGACTATTAGTTAATGGTGTGTTTGATTGACACATCCCTTGCCTTCTCTAACCCCTCAGTCCTCCCGCTGGCATCCCATTAGCCATTGCGAGTTCTGCCAGCTTGGTCACTCTTGCCAGGGAACTCTGTAGTCACCAAAAATAACCAACTGTGTGCAACAAAATAGTCAACGGTGCCTGACACATGACATGATAACCAACTTTTGTTCAAATAACCAATTCTGCATTGGTTATTTGCGTTATTTCGGCCGAATAACCAACCGCGGTGTTAAAAAGTCATGACAGATGATACAATAACCCACCATTGACTATTTAAGCCACCATTGGTTATCACGTTGTCCGAACCCAGTCACTGTCAGCCTAAAGAGATTCATTTCCCACCCCAGGAATCTGCCAGCGTAAGTGTATCCTGTAGTCCACTGAAGGCATGTTAATGTGGGTCCTTGGAATTGCTATTACACAGTAGGCCACAGTCAGTCACTAATCTGCTTGCAGTCCTGGACTCTGCATGATGTTTGGCATTGTTTTGAGGGCAGCTGCCTCATTTCCTCGTTTTGCTAACGTACAAGAAAACTCATGACCCTTTTGTCCCGTTTCAGTTGAAGGTACCCAGAAATATATAGACAGCTCCATGTCCTTACCTTTGGTGGTTTAAATGGGTAATCGGATGAAAATGTGATATCCAGAAAAAAGACGCCACCTTCGTATACAGAACCTGGGGGACCAAGGATAGTAGATCTCCATTCATAAATGTTATCACCTTTAGGCCCGGCGCTATTGAAATAAGAGAGAGGGAGAAGGGAGAGACAGAAAATGAGCTGGAGGCTGTGCGAGCATTGACATTCATTACTCATCTCGTCTTCAGTTGTTGTGAATGGCATCTGTTGCTGATATATATGGCTTGGTGCTTTTGTATGCGCTTGCTAGGAACGAAGAAACTGCACATCAACAGTGCTTCTGTCAATGTTTGCAACACAAGGCCCATCTTTGTCTTTTGTTAATATTTAGCTGTGTAGCCTTTTGTCTGTTGCTCTTTCCAGTGCATGGGGCAGACACGAAAGGGCGGGGGGGGGGGGAGGGGAATGCTTTAAACCACAAGGGCTACAATTCAAGCCAGAGTTAAGCATACTTAAGACCATTCATCCGCCCATCACATTTTATATCCTGCCCTTCCGTTAAGGAGCTCACGGCAGTGTATGTGGGATTATCCCAATTTATCCTCACAAACCCATGAATTAGGTTAGCCTAAGGGAGAGTGACTTGCCTAAGGTACCCAGTAACCTCCAAAGCACAGTGGAGAGTTCAATCCAGGACTCCCCAGTTCTATTCCAACACTCTTATCACCAAGGCTGCAATCTGATGTCCACTTGCCTGGGAGCGAGCCCCACTGAACACAGTGGAGCTTACTTCTAAGTTTTATAGGAGTGTGCACTTGGGATGTGTATCGTATCGGTCTGATGTCCGATAACAAACTGATAAGGACGTTATCGGACATCCGATGACCGATAACGATTATTTGCTTAGGTGGCCCTATCTGATCCGATCTGATATCCATATGTCCGATAACTATCGGACATATTGGATTTTCGGACCGCCATTTCTGGTGTTTTCCCCATAGGCTTGCATTAGGGGAAAGAAAGCTTTCCCCAATGCAAGTCTATGGGGAAAAACACTGGGCCTGCACTTCCTCCCTCCCCCCACTTGCGCTCCTTACCCGCTGCCATCGCCATCCAGCGCTGCCGCCTGCTTGGTACTGCGAAACAGGCTTTTCGGCCTGTTCCTCAGTATAGCTATGCGCTTGGCTGTTTTGCAGTACCAAGCGGGCGGCAGCGCTGGATGGCAGTGGTGATGGCAATGGTGGTGGCAGCGGAGCTTGAGTTGGGGGAGGGAGCGCTAGTGGAGGAAGGGAGCGTGAGTGGGGGGAGGGAGGGAGTGCCGGCCCAGCGTTTTTCCCCATAGACTTGCATTGGGGGAAAGCTTTCTATGGGGAAAACACCAGAAATGGTGGTCCGTAATTTGATCAGAACTTCCGATATTTATCGGATATCGGATCCAATCAAATATCGGATATGATCAGATCCGATATTTTTAATATCGGAAATTCCAATCCAATTCCGATATTTCTGGCCATGCACATCCCTAGTGTGCACACATGCCTAAAAATGGACTTAATAGTGGCCAATGGGTGCAATTCTTTCTGATGCTTCTGAAGCTAACAGCAAAACTCCCTATGAATGGCTCTGGCCTGCAAATTAATGTTTTGAAGTATCAAATGGAGCCATTTCTCCATGATAACATGGATTTCTTGATCCCACACTGTTTTGTGGCTTTGATGTGCAATTAGCTCAGAGTAATTTTCTAGGATCCTAACACACACTTCCTGAAAAAAATCTCAACACTGTTCACTTGCTTCCTGAAAAACCTTTCTGACCTTCAGAATAAAGATGTAAAAGAATGGCGTTCTGATACTGCCGTCCCGCAGAACATCACATTATGAGACGGTGAAAGTGCTAAGAAAATTTATGGATTTTAATATATATATATATATATATATATAGCTCTACAGGCCATTTTACACCCCAAGTGTTAGTATTATATGGTCGGTCATTTTGACAGATTTGAACTGTTGTTCAAGGATCCCTGAGATGGTTATTTGAAGGATGAATTTTCACCACTTTGCAACAAAGCAGCAGGAATGATACCAGTGCTAAACTAAACCAAGGCCCCCTTGAAAGGCCAATTTTGACAGAAGGACTGCTTTATAAATATGTCTGTAAAAGTACCAAAAAAGCAATGAATATACTTTTAGGTTAACACTGTAAGAACATCTAGATTTCTATACCTCTAAGAGGGCAGAGTGTCCTTTTTTCGCTTCCTTTCTTTTTTACATTTTTATTCAAAAACATGTGGCAGACTTAACTCATCTCCAAGCAACTATTGGGGGGGGGGGGGGGGGAGAGAAAATAAGGCCTTTAAGAGAATTTTATATAAAACATTATAATCACAGATTTTATGTGTAAACATCAAAGGCTTTATGAGATCCTTGTTTGGAACTATTATTATTATTGTTATTGTTATTATTATTAGTACTAGCTATTTTTAAAAATCAGTATCAGCATTATCATTGGGCTGTTTTACAGCTATGGAATTGAAGTTTCTCGTTTCCAGGAGGGATTTAGGTGAACTATGCTGACTGTAATATAAAAATAAAAAGTTCTGAAATGGCAAAAATAAGAGAGAGAATAATGGTTTTTGAGGGTGGGACAAGAAGTAGAGGCTCCACTTCAAGCCACAGTTTCATGGGTTTGCTGACCGCCCCTCCTCCTCTTTGGGCACAATCATATGGGATGCGCTCTGGGTGTTCTCGGAACTTGCAGTCCAGCGGAAACTTCGGGGAGCGGAAGGGAAGGAGTCTGGGGATGACTGGGGATACCCCGTAGTCCCATTTTCCCAGTCTCCTCCCCTCCCTGCCCCTGGGAATGTCTCCTTTTCCACATCGCCACTCTCCATTTTGTGAGCATGGAGAGATAACCTGCATAGTTCTCTCTGCGCCGACTACGACAGGGAGGGGAGTGCAGGTCTAATCTCCCAGTCCAGAGCTGTGTCTACGAGCTCAGAGCCAGGAAACTGAACAATCCTATGTCCTCCCTCATACACTGTGTATGGGGCATAGGATTGCTCCATTAATCTCTCTCATCTCTCTCAGGGGTGTAGGTGGGGAGGGGATGAGGCACAAATCTCACACAAGGGTGTTCCAGAGCATACTAATCTACAATTTTATTCTGCATACACTCACCACTCGGTCCTTTGTGGACTGTAACAATATTAAGGCTACAAACTGAAATACATCATCAACAAGGTTTTTTTTTTAGTCTGTTTACAACAAAGGTGATGCAAATAAATGTTAAGAAAATTAAGGCTGAGAAGAGACAACAGGCCATAAGGCCTCAGTAATTCATGGGGACCTCAATTGTCACTCGTATTCTATTCTTCTGCCTATAATTGCCAATAAAGAATAAGAACTGTAATTATTTTTTAAAAAAATATACAAAAAGTTGGAGCAATATAGAAAATATTTAAAACCCAAGTGGAGGGCATTGGGTTTTCTAATTAACTCTTGACATCCATTAAGCACATATCGCTTCATTAGCATTAGGCTTGAAAGTCAAATTTCTCTGGAACAATTCAATTTTGGCACAGGTTCCCTTAATGGTTATTTTATAGCTTAATGTGGGGGTTAGTGCTCCAATATCACCTGTCAGCTACCTTTCCTTCAAACACCTCTAATAGCTGGATGCAATTCAATCAGTTTAATGAAACAGCTGAATTGACTTAGCAACATATTTCAGCCAAATTAATCAGTCACAATTAAGGTTACAGCCTCTCGCCGTGTGCCAAACTACCTGGTAATCACTCAGAGAGTCAGAACAAGGGCATCTATCAATTAAATAGTCAAACATCTAAGAGCAATAATTCCTAAGTTACTATTTACAATCATCAGCTGTATTACCATTAGTGCCACTTAAAATGGTAATGGTTGCTCATAGAGAGGGGCAAGTCTGCTGTAAAATTTCAGATGTACTGACCCTGTCAATGTAGAGGGCGTTTTGCAGGAACCTGATAATTCTGCCTAGCATCCAAGCTCAGGGTGGAGCTGTTCTCCCCCAGCCAGCGCCCCCCCCCCCAAATTGTTAATTTTGTAGTGTTGGGATCCAGGTGGAATTAAGGTATTCGAAAGCGTGCATAATATAATGGCCCTGATGCCTTAAAAAGCAGCGTTTTCTGTTTTGTTCTTAAAATGTGGTCCGATATGCTCAGGGGGTTCTTCACTGAGAACATTGGTGGACACACTTCCTTAGGATGACCATTGGCCCACCATTATCAATCTTCCTCTGCAATATACAGGGAAGTAATGGGTGTATTCTGGGGCACACTCTTAGTTGACATGATAGCACTCTTCAAATACTCGAAAGGTTGCCACACAGAAGAGGGCCAGGGTCTCTTCTCGATCATCCCAGAGTGCAGGACACGGAATAATGGGCTCAAGTTACAGGAAGCCAGATTCTGGCTGGACATCAGGAAAAACTTCCTGACTGTTAGAGCAATACAACAATGGAACCAATTATCTAGGGAGGTCGTGGGCTCTCCCACTTTAGAGGCATTCAAGAGGCAGCTGGACAACCATCTGTCAAGGATGTTTTAAGGTGGGTTCCTGCATTGAGCAGGGGGTTGGACCCGATGGCCTTATAGGCCCCTTCCAACTCTACCATTCTATGATTCTATGACTCAGGGAATTAAAGAGACCTGGTGAGTGCCTTGTGTGCACCCCTGAATCCTCTGCAATGCACAGGGGAGCATGGCAGAAAAGCATATGTGGACAGGGTTCTTCAAGACAGAATATGTGAAAAATATCACTGCCCTTAAAAGTCTGGTGAAATGGCACCAGATTCCAGTACACAATGGTCCGTTTATACACACATACCATCTAACCCTGTGTTGTCTACTCTGACAGCAGCATCTCTCCAGGGGATATTCCCATCACCCGCTACCTGATTCTTTCAATTGGAGATGCCAGAGATTGAACCAGGGACCTTCTGCACAGGGGAACCATATGGAAAGGAGGACAGGGCTCCTGAATCTTTAACAGTTGTATAGAAAAGGGAATTTCAGCAGGTGTCCTTTGTAGGCATGCAGCCCTGTCCTCCTTTTCATATGGTCACCCTACATAGAGGGAAATGTATGATCCTTGGCCTTAGATGACTGGAGGGGAGAGGGGCACAGTGGCTCGGCTGATCTTTGAAATGGTCTCAAAGCACAAATCCTCAGGATTCTAAACATGAATTCCGGTTTAGTTGCTGCCTGTCTAAGTGGAGAAAAAGAAAGTGGCAAGAAAATACCCCTGAGGTAGAGCTTTACATCTCAAAATGCATTTGGTCTTTTTTAGAATAAAAGTGATTTTTCCGCAGCACCTCTGGATACAATTCATCTTAGTCCTTGCATTCGGCTGATGTGACATCCCTAGCTTCCCATTCCAGCTGGTTTTTACAAGATAAATTGTTTTCTAGGATAAAAATCAGTTGAGAAGAGACTGCATTAGACTGTTTTAAATTAGGAAGAGTTTCTATGAATCTGTGAGTCACTTTGGGCCTCCCAAAAAGGGAGAGGGGAAAAAGCAGAGTATAAGTGACGTAAATACAGTAAAATGGGATCCACATGGGACAAGAGGAAGTCCAAAAGATCTGTGGTAGAGCATCTGCTTTGCATGCAGAGGTAGGGTGACCATATGGAAAGGAGGACAGGGCTCCTGTATCTTTAACAATTGTACAGAAGGGAATTTCAGCAGGTGTCCTTTGTATGCATGCAGCACCTGGTGAAATTCCCTCTTCATCACTCTAGTACAGCTAGAGTGAACAGATACAAAAGAGGGCAGGGCTCCTGCAGCTTTACCTGTTGTGCTGAAGAGGGAATTTCACCAGGTGCTGCATGCATACAAATGACGCGTCCTGAAATACCCTATTTATCACTACTGTTAAAGATACAGGAGCCCTGTCCTCCTTTTCATAGGGTCACCCTACCTCTATGCAAGGATTGGAAACTCATATGTTTGGATCCACCTTCTTTATCAACTCTGGCAAGCATTCCTCAAGTGGAGTTCTGCTAAAACTGTTCCTGCCAGGGGCAGGGGGCAGGAATCCTTTGCAAATTCCTTCCTCCATTTTCAGCCTCCTGTATCATCTCCCCCGGCCCATTCAATCAAAAGCATCATCATCATCATTATTATTATTATTATTATTATTATTAACTATCAATGCAGCTGTTTGAAATTAGGTTTCAGAAAACTGTACATGGAAAGGCAAAGTCTTTCCTGCTTGCTGAAAGGCAGGCAACAATGGGGACAGGCAAACTTCTTTAGGCATGTTGTTTCATGGACTTGGCACCACCACAGAAAAGGCCATGTCCACAATGCCCATTCAGTGTAACTCAAATGGCATGGGAGGGACACATGTTACAAGACTCAATGGGATTATTGCACAGGTCCAGTAAATTCGTATTATTTATTACAGAGATGCACTGTCTTGCCTCCAAAGAGCTCACATAGTTCTCCACTCCTCATTTTATCCTCTCAATAACCCTGTGAAGTAGGTTAGGTTGTGTGTGTGTGTATGTGTGCGTGTAGGTATGTGTGTGTGAGGGAGAGGGAGAGAGAGTTAGAGAGAGAGAGACTGGCTGAAAGTCACCCAGTGAGCTTCATGGCTGAGTGGGAATTTGAACCTGTGTCTCTCCGCCATTCCTTCACATTAGCTCATATCATACAATTGATATGATGGTGAGAATACACCCGTGCTGTTTGTCCACATTATCTGATAATCAGAGGTATTCTGCCTCTGATCATGGAGGTTCGATATAACTCACATAGCTTATAGCCATTGACAAAACTGTATGTACATTGTCCTTCTAAAATGCCATCTTTTTTGGTGGCCGTTTGAACCACCTATGTCAACAGAATTGTTACAAACTGCAGATTTCGGGTATTTTCCATAATCACTGATCATTTAGCCTGAAGAAGAATTCTGTGGAACTCAAAAGCTTGCTCACTACTTTGTTAACCACCACAACAAAAAATGTAATACATCACGGTTGCTGGGGGGGGGGGGGTGTCTTTACTAATGGACCAGCACGGCTACCTGCAAGGTTTGTCTCCAGTGGCATTAAATCCCACAAGTTAATGGAAAAGTACTTCAAAGCAGGGCTCTGATAACAGATGGTGGGTGCCTATTTATAAAATACTGAGAATTAAGAAACAGAGAAGCATTTAGTTTTTTCCTCTTTGTTGCACGGTCTCCATGTTGAAGACTGGCGTGAGCCGTATTTGTTGCAGGTCTGGAAAAGTAGGGAGAAGATTAGACAGCTTGGAGAAAATGGGCTGCATGCAATTTGATGTTCAATTTTTATATATCCATGGCATGGCCATTCAATGCAAGATGCTTATCCTGGGGGAACTGTGGCATAGGCTGAATTTATTTTTTTAATAAATAAAACCTAATGCCAGACAGGTTACTTTGCAATAGTCCTATTAAATACTTGTCAGCTGTATTTCACCTTTAATCATTTCACTTAAAACCCAAGTCCTTTTTATTATTATCACATAATAGCTAGATTAGGATAACAAAAGAGAAGAGAAAGAAAGCACAAACCAGCAGGTGACCTGACATAAAGTTCAAAGGCTTTAAAAGCAAGAACTATGATAAGAACCTGCCTGGACCCACAGAATGGTAAGAACTGGAGCACATGTGAACCCCTGAGATATGAACTGATTGCTGTTTAAGTCCATCTCACAGGGCAGCTTCAGATACTGAGACTGAAAATGCCCTCAAGCCATCCACGTGGGCAGTTACATGTAATGATGGTATACACATCTCTTTCACCATTGGTCAGTGCGAAGGTAATACTCTCTCCTCCATAGGCATGGCTAAGAGACAGGGAGAAGGCCAAAGGAACGGATGGGAGATACCCACGCACAGTCCCTCAACAGTGGTGAAGAGCAAGGCTCAATGAACACCTCCACAACGCCACCTTTTTGACTTCCTTCAAATCTCCCCTCAAAACCCACCTTTTCTGTTAAGCCTTTGGCGCAATTCTAGTCTCCATTCCCTATGTGACTCTGCCTGAGTACTCTTCCATAACTCAAGACATGAAATTGAAATGATTACGTATTTCCCCCTTCATGGCACCCCCCCCCCCCCTCAGTGTTACTTTATAGGTACATGGGACCTTCAACAAAATGTTCAGGGTTCCAGCTGGCTATGCATTTTTCTACTCCATTCCATTTCCATACTATTCCCTCTCCACTGTGATTTTCCATTCCCTGCTCCCAACAGACACTTGACATTATGGGAGTTGTAGGACAAAAGATCTGGAGGGCTGCAAGTTGCACACTCTGCCATAGGCAAATAAGGAAGGACAGGGCAGTAGCATAGGTGATCTTTCTAAAGTCTCTCATGACAAAATCGAATTCCTGAGGCGATTGATAACATGTGCCTCATGCCACTCCAGTTCCTATTGTATACTCCAGTTCCTATCATATACTTTGTTATTAAGAGAACCTTAATAAAATCTTAACCCCTTCCCAAGGCTCAATAAAAGCCATATAACACATGTGGGAAATCTGTGGTCCTCGAGGGTCTCTCCTGTGTCCCGTCGAGAGACCTAGCTAACCCCCAAAGTTCCTACCACCACTCACTTTGCCACCTCCAAAAGACTGCTCCTGAGATCCTCCTGTGGGCCTATAACAACCTGGAATATTCTAATAGACGTCCAGGCGGCCATGGTCAAAGGATTGACAAGACAGAGTGCCAGGTAGGTGCACTCTTAAGACTGCACCACCGCTGCAGGAAATGATGCTCCCACTAGCCTGCCAAACAGCAGTTTGGCCAGATGTGTGCGAATTGGAGCATATGTGTGAATGAGAGTGAAAAGAGGGTGAAGGGGTGTTGGCCCTTGTCCATTGCCAGTTCCAACCACTTGCACCAGCACATGTAGCCCTTGGGGGCAAAAAGGTTGCTCACCACTGCCATACATGCAAGCAAACTCAGACACAATCTCAGATGTACTATGTCAACATAATAGCTCAACTCCACTTTGTTCACCACAGCACCTGAAATCACCTCCACCCCACAAAACCATGATAATACTGAGGAGGAGCATCTACTGTGGAGCAGTGATGCGTAGCCAGATGCTAAACAGCCTCCATACAAGCCTTCCCCAACCTGGTGCCTTCCAGATGTTTTGAACAACAACTCCCAATAGGGATGTGCATGCCAGAAAATATTGTATTTTATCGTTATCGTAATTTCAGACCAAAAAAAAAATCATCTCCGATAATATCATAGGTGAACCATATCGTCTTCACGATAATTATCAGAAATACGATATTTAATTTGCAGCCCCATTGTGCCCTATAGAGCTGAATGTTTTAGAAAAAATGCCTATAACTTCTGTATTTTCAAAGTTACAGGCTTGAAACTTGGTCACAAAGCTTATGGGGTATGCCTAAGTATGTGTATGAAATCTGAGATCGATCCCTCCAACCCTCAATTTTATATGAATTTATTAAAGATCGTTTAAGTTCTGACGAGTCAAAAGTTGCACAATCTTTCAAAAATTCATATAAAATACAGGGGTGGAGGGATTGATCTGAAATTTGGCACATATGTGTAGCAACATGTGCTAGATGTGTGTATGAAATTTGAGATCTATCCCTCCAACCCTCAATTTTATATGAATTTATTAAAGATCATGCAATTTTTTGTCAGGTCTGAATGAACTCACGTGGTGAGCTGTCATTCTGACCTGTCAGAATTTAAACGATCTTTTATAAATTCATATAAAATCGAGGGTTGGAGGGATCGATCTCAAATTTCATACACATACTTAGGCATACCCCATAAGCCCTGTGACCATGTTTCAAGCCTCTAACTTTGAAAATATGTAAGTTATAGGTTTATTTATATGGCTGTCCGATAATCCAATATAATCGGGCTGAAAATTATAGTCTCTGATGATTATCGTAGGAAGTTGTATCGTATCGTTAATGTTGATCGTATGCATGATAAAGAACATATCGTATCGTTATTATACATTTTAACGATATGATACACATCCCTAACTCCCAATGTTCCTGACCATTGGCCGTGCTGGCTGGGACCAATGGGGATTGAAGTCTAAAACATCTGGGGGGCATGTTGGGGAAAGCTGCTCCATACCTTCCAATACGGGATAAAGACTATTGCTTGTCTTTGGGAATCCTTCTCGAATTATTATATTCCCATGATAGTGGGACTATAATGACCTACGTTCCCTGAAAACAGATAGCAACATAAGGGCTAATTGCTAGGAGATTGTTTCTGCTTGGAAAAGGAACGCAACACATACACACACATGCAGCAACAGCAGAGGGTGTGCCTGACCCCTGAGCTCTAACATGAAGGATCTATCATGGTAGCCACAAGGAATGATGAATCTTGTTTCAAGGAAGGCTACAGGCTGATGCTATCTCTGGGTCTTAGCTCAACCACAAATTCAACGGTGTATTACGTTGTTAAGCAAGAATTCTTGGAGGTATCTGTGCTGGTGTCAATCCTTTCAGATGACAAAATTGTTAAAAAGTGAGAAAATGAGGAGGTATTTTGGGATGTATCATCAGCTCCAGTAGCTTTCTTATGATAGGTTTGCCTTTACAGCAGGAGAAACACACAGCCAAGGACATGTGTGTGGGCATGATAAAGGGAGAACAGGATGACACATATTTGATCTCATACAAACCTTGATAAAGCTGTCCCACGAACCACAACCTTTCCCTTGACTCAGCTAAGTTTACCTACCCTCTTTATCAACTGTTCCCTTGAATACTGCTGAGCAAGGAAGGTGTGACGTCAGCCACTGGCATCCTTCAGCAGCTGCTAGTGACCCAGCAGGGCCAACTAACACTGACACCTGTCTGGGCCCTGTCTGTAATACTCTGGGTATTACATTGTGTACTCCAGGGCACTTTGAGAGATCCAAACGTCCACTCCTACCTATCCTTGGGACACTGATGGCCTGGCACAGTTTGTTTGTAATGGCCTTTAATTTCAAGAAGTGGTGCAACAAGCAGACCCAGTACTATAGTCCCATGCACATGGCAGACGTGCTGGGCTGTTTCACTGGTACAGCAAAATATCCAGGGGGCTGCCTTGATGGCACCGGATTGCTGCCGCTTTGGGGAAACCCCTGCACTTTCCCTGCTATGGGGTGGTGGTGGCTAATCCTGATGCAGAAGGCAGCACGGGCTTCCAGTGGCCAATTTTGCTTGCCCCCCTCCACCAGCCCTCTGCTTGGGCTTCCGGCAACTGGTCAGGGGTCGCCATCCACCCAGGAATGCCTCCGCCTCAACACCGGAGTGAGGACAGACAGTGGTTAGATCCAGACTTGGTCATGTTTAGAAAAGACTCCATGGAAGCAATGTGACCGCACTTAGCAATAACTTATTTAAGTCCCATTGTTTTCAATGGGTCTACTCTAAGCATGACAACCCATGATTCTTGAGCCTTGGGTTGTTTTCGTTTGTTTTGTATCAGTGCTGCTTAATGGACTCTTTTGAGTAGCAGGTGAAACTCTTAAAACTGCATATACCACTTGAAGGACTGTAACGTTACTCAACTGTGATCCCAGCATAGTAAGAATGGGCAAAATTATTAGTGTAAAAATCCCGTTCAGTGGATAGCAGTGAATTCATTTAATAGAGGTACATTGCATTTGGTAGCTCTGTAGCAGCTCTGTGGTAAATCTACCAAATTATTACAGAGCTGTCAAATATATAATGGGTTCTTTTTATAAACAAAGGAAACTGCAGGGAGTTTATAGTTTTATTTTTCTAAAAGCTAAGGAAGATCTTCAGAGTTTTTCTAACGTGTTTTGCTGAGTCTTATGCTACTTCATTAAAAACAGACAAACACCTGCATGAATAACAAATAAATAAGGTGGAAAAAAAGGATTACACACACATACGCACAGCAATTTCTAGATTTTTGAGCTTAATGACATATAGAGCCACTGCTGTATAGCAAACAGCACTTCTAATGCCAGCTTCTGTTATGAATGATTTAGAAATACGAAATAATTGTTCATGTTCGGCTGATGTTTGAAATGCAACTTAAATAGACAGCACCAGCCTGTATAAAGACCTCTTTAATGTTAGATTTATAGCTATAAGTCAGGAATTTGTAATACTGGTATTTGAAATATAGCTTGTAAAACATCTGCTTTAGCATATATGTTTTGAAAAGCAGTTATTAGATCCGGCATCCAAACAAACTGGGATGCTTACATATTCTGTCCATTACCTTAGCAGTAGGACAACAATCCAGTTTATAATGGAAGGGCTGTAGATAGCATTAAGCTATCATAATGTTTGAGTGCTTTTACAAGAAAAGCAACAAAATATTCTGTAGCAATCTGCTTCAAACATGGTGCTTTTTAAGGAATATTTCCCACATCGTTTTGTTTACTGTAAAACCCCTACTCATCGCAGAAGATTCCGGGACGTATTCTAGAATGCAGACCCAGGCTCTGTTGGGTTTACTTATCACCCTGTGCGAACAAGGAGCACCTTAGAATATCCCAACTACCAGCCATGCCTAAACTGGTGCCCTCTAGATGTTTTGGACTACAGTTCCCATCATCCCTGACCACTGACTATGCTGGTGGGGCTGGTGGGAGTTGTGGTCCAAAACATTTGGAGGATATCAGGCTAGAGAATACTGCCTATTGCAGCAGCTGTCCACTGCGAAATAAGGTTGATAACGTCAGGAAAGCTCTTTTGGGTCACTTGGTCTTCTTGGTACATTTGTGTTTTCTTTCGATCCATTCTGCGCCAGTCGGTGACTTTGCAAACTGTGGTACTTCTGCAAATCTTGGGGTTCCCCCAAGTTGGCTGATGCCTTCCCCTTGCACATAGACAATGTCATTTTGGGTACATAAGGATCAGCACTTAGAGAATGAGCTCACTGTTGGTATATAGCAGGGGTAGGCCACATACAGTGCCTACGCCTGGTATATAGGATTGTTTTCACTCATGCTGTTTGATAAAAGAGATCTGTGGTTATTGTGCTGATTTCTGGATATTCATGGACAGGGCTATGTAAAATGGAATGACTGACTGGCATCTCAGATTTTTAAAAAGATCTTTAGGACATTGCACTGAGGCATTGATATGCAGCTTATCACACCATTGGAAGAGCTCCACTGGCTTCCAGTCTGTTTCCGGGCACAATTCAAAGTACCGCTTATGACCTGTAAAGCCCTATATGGCTCGGGTCCAGGTTATCTGAAAGACTCTATTCTCCCTTACGAGCCTGCCTGTCCTCTGAGATCTTCAGGGGAGGCCCTTCTCTCGGTCCGACCACCATCACAGGCACACCTGGTGGGAACATGGGATAGGGCCTTCTCTATGGCTGCCCCGGGGCTCTGGAATTCCCTTCCCAGGGAAGCTAGACTGGCTCCCTCCCTGGTGTACTTCCGGAGGCAGGCTAAAACTTTTTTGTTCCAGCAGGCCTTTGGGGAATAGTCTGGACCTCTGCTTATGTGTTGTTTATATATTGGGTTTTTAGAAAAGAAAATATTCATATTCCAAAATGTTTTAATATTGTAGTATGTTTAGTTATATTTTTAATCTGTGTATATCTCTATCTGTTTTAAATGTACTGTACATGTTTTAATTTGTAAGCTGCCTTGAGTCCCAGTATCGGGAAAAAGGCAGTATATATAAATATATATATATATATAGGCAGATTTCTGCTGAGGAATGTAGGAGTCATTTCTCCCGCCCTTCTGAGAATATACACTTTGGATTGTTAGTTTGCTCCTTTGCCCGCTAAGGAGTTACAGTAGCATGCTATTGAGTCTGATTTCAGAATCTTGATTGCAAAGCGCTCTTAGATTTGCATCGACACGACAGAAGTATATAATTTAGTAGGATTTCATTGACTGTGTTTCCAATTCGTGCTATGCTGCATTAGAATCTGAAGCTCTATGTCAGTCTTCTCCAACTTGGCACTCTCCAGATGAACTGGATACAACTCCCATCATCCCCAACCAGTATAGAATGCTACCTGGGGATTATGAGAATTGTACTCCAGTCCACCTGAAGAGTGCCAAGCTGGTGAAGGCTGCTGTGCATTGTCAAGGAAGTTGCACTCCCCTTTTCTCTCCGGCATGTTAGCAAGAGGAACAAATCACCTCTGTATCATCATTTGATGACCAGCAGTGACTAGAACTAACCTCCAAATGTTCAAAATCATAATGCCTCAAAATATGTGGTGGGTTTGGGCGGGGGGTGGGGGGAAGAGAGAGAGAATACACTGGGGAGCTTTTAATTTGATTTCAGGTTTCAGTCTTTCAGGCAGACTGTTGCAATATTTTCCAAGCTTTTCTCCAAAACCACAAGGATTAGAAATCCAACTTTGAGTTTAGGTAACTTTTACCCTCCAGTGTCTGATTGGGAACAGGCCCTTGAAGAAGAGGTTGATTTGGAGAATCAATTTGATTTTTTGAGGGACCATTTTGAATGAGAAAGGCATTTAGGCCTGACTGGTCTCCTGGGTCTGTAACTAGGAGCAGGTTGCTGCCCAGGCACCTCCCCTATACCTGGAATATCTTCCAGCATCATTGGGATTCAGCAACACCATCCTTTTTTGTGCTATTAACCAGAGGCAAGGGGCAGCACACATGAGCTGGTCTATACCAGGAAAGACACTGTGCCTTAGATACTGCTTCACAAGTATATAATGGTGCATCCAGGGTTTCTGGGTATCATGGGAACTGTAGTTCCTAAGGAAGAGCCTATGGGGTATGAAAGTTAGAACGTTGGCCTAGGACTTAGGGTGGCCAGGCGGCCTCTGTTACAGAGGACAGCCCTCTGTTTGAAGGATTGCCAGAGAACTGTCCTCTATTTCAGGGCTGGGCAACTTGTGGTCCTCTAGATGTTTTGGCTTCAAACTCTCATGATCCTTCACTATTGGCTATGCTGGCTATGGCTGATGGAAGTTATAGGCCAAAACAACTGGAGGGCCACAAGTTGCCCACTCCTGCTCTATTTGAAGGTGTCCTCCATTTGAAAGGCGGTTCCCTCCAATTCTAGTTTAAAGATAATAAAGCATAAAAAATGTTGCCCGTCAACAGTTAGCATCTGGACAGCAGGCTGAGCAAGGCACAGTCTTCTACAGTATGGCGAGATGTATTGTATTTCTATTTAAGTAATATTGTATTGTATTTCTATTTAAGTAATAAGTATTTCTAAATTTGCATCTATACACATAAATAAGCATATACAAATCACTATCCTGTTTTGTACTCTGTGTTGGTGAGACATTTCCTCTTTTCTGACAATTCAAAAGTGGTGGCCCTACTAGGACTGGGGAAAACCTAGTTCAAATTGCCACTCAGACTTGAAGCCCAGGGTGTGACTCACCCTAATCTACATTACAGGGCTGTGGTGTGGATAAAATGGGAGGAGCCAAGGACATCACCTTGAGCCCCTTGTCAGAAAGATGGGATATAAATGGATGAAGCTTCATGTCTATGGGGTCTACAATTCTGGATTTACTATGTATATATGGGAGAGTTCAATAGCTCCTTCAACCCACCATCCTCTGCTGCTCCTTGCCCATGGTACAAGATGCAACACAGAGCCGTAGCAGGAAGAGTCCTATTCACGTGGGGAAGGCACCAGATGTAGGGAGACCTCTAGTTCGCAATTTACAACACCAATCCACCACATGCAAGTTTCACAGTTAAAGTTACATTCTCAAATCTTGTGAGAAGCCATGATATTTTGTTCGTGCGCTGTATGTTGCGGATCTCTTTACCACAGCATTCACACATGTAAGTAACAAGGCATTCATTTACTTACAATTTGATTTTGATTATTTTAAAGAGATTTAATATAACAATCACGGAGATTAAAAAATAAATGTTTTCCGAACATTTTTAAGAGCGAGACTCAGATTTCATAACCACCAGCAGAGAACTTTCTTAACTGTTTCTTCCATTGTAAGAGTTGGAATCTTTTACACATTTTTTTCCGTGTCCATGCTCACTTTTTTTCTTTAAAAGAGAGGTAAAGGGGGGGGGGGGAATGCCACCAAAATGCTGACAGTTACAATACACATATACCCATAATGGGAAATTCTGATTCAATCGCAACTTGCTGACAAACAAAAATGATGGCACCAAAATGCATGAGATCTCTCTCTCGATCTCTCTCTCAGAACTTATTTTTCCTGATCATCTGCTCAATTTTATTTGCAGGGACAGCTGTATCTAAGTAACGTATGCAGTCTTATGCATCTACCAGCACAGGGAGGCAATAAAAAGTAGGACACATATTGACATTCCAATCCGTGAGCGAGAGTGATGATCACAGGGAGGCAGGCTTCTATGCAAGACCCTTCTGCCTGGCAGGCAACCGTGCACACAAGAGGAGACTGTCTGCACCCTTTCAAGAACTGGGGCTCTGCATCCAGCACTTGGGGCTGGCCAACAATACACTGGGAATTTGTTTGGTCTGGCCCTGTCAAGCTGGCTGAGGGGCAAGGCAGAGCTGAAGCAAGGCCAAGCCAGTTGGTAGCTTGCACGAGGTAGAGATTATTTTGTTTTTTAAACTACATTTCCCCCTCTATCTTTTCCCTGAGATTTTTGGATAATTCGGGAGGAAATCCCCCTCAGTCCCAAATCTTCCCCTCTCCAGGCTTTCACATCTCTGGCACAAGGGTGAGCAAGAATAGTCTCGCTCAGGCGTGAGAAAAATCTGACCCAAAAGCACTCCTGATGGGCACCTGGGGGTATCACTCTTTGCTTCAGCATCCAATCTGCCTGCTGTCTGTTTGTGATGCAGCTGGAAGATTACATAACCTCCTTTAGGCAGCAATTCTCTGTTCAAAGTTCCAGATCAAATAACTTTGGTGGTATTCCAGAGTAGTTAGGCCTTGTGGGGAGAAAAAAAACCCTTCCCGGTATCTTGGTCATAAAATTCAAAAAGTTCCCCCCCAAAATTAGAAGAAAAGCACATATTTATTAATCTAAGAGTTGGTACAAAACCAAAGAGAAAACAGAGGATACATAAGAAAACAAACCTAAGCTTTTACTCGATCTACTCTGCTTAAATTTGGCACTTACTCCCCTCATACCAGTCTCTGGGGAATACCTCACAATCCTCAAATACCAGCTCATCCAGCTATCAACAGGCCTTTAGTCTGAAAGAAGCAAAACCTCTACTTTTTTTTCCAGAGCTAGCTAAATGCGGAGAGCAAAAGAGTGACACCACTTCTTCTAATTAGGCTGGAAGGAGAAAGGGGGCAGCTGTTAACAAACAAGAGAACTGGCGGGCTCTATTCCAGCAAACTGGTTATCTTTAAAGGAGACCTGTCCAAAAAAAAAAGGCGTATGGAGGCAGCTCTACGCCACACCTTTCCTTTGGCCAGAGGTGGAAGTTGGTGTGTACAGATCCTCATCTTACATCTCTCAGCTTCCAGGTACAGGACATGATACAGACATCGGTTTAGTTCAGGGACCGTAGCTCAGTGGTAGAGCACTTACTTTGCATGCAGAAGGTCCCAGGTTCAATCTCTGGCAGCTCCAGGTAAACAGACAGGAAACAGGTGATCCCAAAGATCAGACTCTTCTTTGAGACCCGACCAAGCCATTGTCCATCAATGTAGACAGTATTGGGTTAGATGGATAATTAGCCTGACATGTAAGGCCAATGTTCTTGCAATGATGGACAGATGGACAGTGTTGTCCGGTGGAGGAGACAGGGGATGAACTTAGGAGCTCCTTTCTCTAATGGGCAGAGAGTAATGGCTGTGGGCTTGGCTTCAGGTTCTCCGCCCCCCCAAATGGGGAATGAACACAGCCAAAGCTAACATTCTCTAGCATATGATCGAGGCAGGTATAGATAGAAATGAACAGCACCACTTGAGCAGACAACAGCGGCCCATGCTGATGCCTGGATCAGGACCTGCATGCCAAAAGTGTGCATTTGGGTTAAAATGGATTTTACAGAACAGAGTGAAAACTATATTACACGGCACAGGTTATTCCATTGCTAGTAGCTGAAATCCCAAGATTAAAGATACGACCCTCAAACTGCTTTACTTTGGCAGTCTCATTCATTCTTGCTGAACACCTCTGACATGAGTATAATTCAAACACTGCAAGTAAACTATGGTTACAGAAATCAGTGTTCTGGATTCCATGTAAAGTATTGGACTCAAATGCCAAAGTGCCTAAAAGCAATTCCACCATGAAGCACCCACTTCATGAGCCAAGCCTACAATGAATTCCTGGCACTCTTGCTGCTTTAGATTTCTTTTGCTTGACACCTCAAAAACACAGTGCGCTTCTGCTTGTGGTTGCAATGCATGGTTCTCATGATTACTTGGCTTCTAATGAAATTGCATGTACTTCCACAATTCTTTAATATGTACATTTCAAAGCAACGGTGTGTTTGCAGACCTTTGATGAGGAGGAGATTCAGTTATTAAGCCACTGGAGAATAAGGTAAGGGACACCCATGACAATGGGGTGAAACAGGCAGGCTTCTAGGAATAAATTTTGGGCACTCAAGATAAATATGCAGGTGATCCAATTCTCCCCATTTCTCCCACACCATATCACAAACCGCTTCCAAAAGTCTACTCAGCTTCAAAAGTGTTTGACTACAGCCATGTAAATAAGCCCACAGAAGTTACTGCCTGCAATAAAATTTAGTAGCCTGCTAAGACTCGTAGCCTGTGTTTCCTTGCTGGTCACGAAGGAAAAGGCTTTCCTTCCTCTGCGGCTAGCTAGCATAGAAACCTTGCAGGCGGGCGGAGGAAGGACAGAACGATCCAACTCTCTTCCCACTCGCCATGCTGGGCAAGTTGTTAAATGCTGGCTGGTTTTCTATGTGGCCTGGGAGACTGCTGCTGGAGAAAAAGAAGCACTACAACAGAAGTGAAGAATGGGTGGCCCTCCGGATGTTGTCAGATTGCAACTCCCATCAGCCGTAGCCAGCACAGCCAATTCTGAGGGATGATGCAAGGCAAGCTGAAGTGGCCCACACGTTCCCCGCTCCTGCACTACAATATAAGAGATTTCTGGTATCATCATCATCAATCTTTATTGACAGTCAATAGACCATTAGAAAAGAAGTTACAATATAACATTAAAAATGTACTCAGTCAATGACAACTAATAGTATTTCTCTACCCCCATCTGTGATCTACAACCAATTGTTCTGTTAATGAATTTAGCTACTTGCCTAGTAATATAATCATTTGTACCTTCGAGGAGACAAACTAACAGGGATTCTTTAGAGTACCCTTGGCAATCTTGGAAAAGTGGTCTCAATAATTCTTCCCTAACTTGGTTGTAATAAGTACAAGAGAACAATACATGTTCAATGCTCTCAACTTCAGAGCCATTACACGGACAGCATCTATTGGCCACAGGGATTTTTTTATACCTACCTTCCAACAATTTTGATGGCAGTACATTAAATCGTGCCATAGTAAAGGCCTTTCTATATTTAGGAACAGTTAGCCTTTTTAGGTATACCATCCCTTCATTAGGTACAAAATTTGATATCCCCAACGACCTGTGCTACTGGATTCCTTGCAAGGAAATTGGGATGGGGGGTGGGGTGGGAGATTCCCAAAGTGACCATACTCAAGCAATCTTTATCATCCCTGCAAGCAGAGGCGGCGGGGGGGACGGGGACATTTCTGAGTGTGGTGCTGAAAATGTTACCCAACCCAAATACTAAAGCTTGAATCCTAAATGTTGCTGAATGGAAGGGCTCCTTCTTTTGATGAACAAGACCGAGATCCAGGAGAAAAGCATGTTGGTGGAAGAGGGTAAATAATTCTCCCCAATTCCTCTCTTGCAACCCCATTCCTCTGTTCCAGAGGGTTCCCAGCTCTCTGGATCAGACTTTTAGGGGCACAACAGGCTCCACAGGCAATGACTGAAAATTGTCTCCCCGCCTCACTTTCTCTGGCAAGAACATGCACAAATAGAACTCAACTCAGGATCCTGGTCATAGTCTGTGCTGAATTCTTCTCATTTGGGGAAAATTGCTTGAGGAGTTGTAAAGTTTTCTGTAACCACATTTATTTAAATATTTCTTGGCCAAGTTTCAGGGCAGGACCGTCCCAATAAACAATAAAACACATAGGAAAAACCAATGCGGTATTAAAAACAATAGAAACACATTGGGTAATATCTAATGTTAGTACTAGGTAGAGTAGACCCACTGAAATAAATCTGATTCAAGTTAGTCTTGACTAACTTGTCTCATTCATTTCAATGGGTCTACTCAACATAGTACTAACACTGGATACTTCCCAATAAAAACAGAAAGAACACAATAAAAACAGCAACAACAGCAAATACACCAGGAGAAGGCTGAAGTAAAATATTATGTTCTTAAAAGCCTACAATGATGGGCTTGGGGGACCCTGATGGAAAAAAGGAGGGTAAGGGGATACATGATAGAGGCTTACAAAATCATGCATGGTGTGGAGAATGTGGATAGGGAGACATTTTTCTCCCTCTCTCATAATACTAGATCCCTGGGATCATCCCATGAAGCTGGCTGGTCGGAAATTCAGGACAGATAAAAGGAAGAACTTCACACAGTGCATAGTTAAACTATGGAATTCACTAATACAAGATGTAGTGATAGCCACCAATTTGGATGGCATTAAAAGGAGGTTCAATAAATTCCTGGAGGAGAAAGCTATCAGTGGCAACTAGTCCTGATGGCTCTATGCTACCTCCAGTATCAGAGGCAGTAAGCCTATATATACCAGTTGCTGGGGAACATAGGCAGTGGGGTTCTGCTTGTGAGTTCCTGGTCGATATCGGGTTGGCCACCGTGTGAACCAAGGGGCTAGACTAAATGGACCCTTGGTCTGATCTAGTTAAGAACATGTTCTTATGTTCTTAACTTATTCCGGAGGTGTGGACGGTGGACCCACATGCTGCAAATATGTCATTGGATGTGAAAATTGAAATTAGAATTAAAGCTGTGTATCCAGCATTGACCAGGGCACAGAAGCCTTTGCTAGAAAGCCAGATGCTACAATTCAGAGTACAATCACAGCCACAAGATTTCTAGATATCCAATCCAGTTTTTGCCTCCCTCAATATGAAGAGAATCTTATGTCAGCATCATGTAAGCTAATCTTACAGGCTCTTTCAAGAGCTCTCTTAATAAATTCTGTCCTCCATCTTCAGTTCATCCACACATTAAATATCAAGCATTAGTAAGACCTATCAAAATAATACAGAGGATGTAAAAAAGTAATAATTGCCTTAGATGGTTTCCCTGAGGCTTAATCTAAATGAAAGTTTTACAGGAGCACAAATAGTCACTCCAATATAGCAGGCCAAGGCTAGGCTTTGCAGTTTGTTCCCATCATGGGAAAGAGGCACAGATCCTTCACCACAACTTGTCATCATGATCCACCAAAACAAAGCCAATGGGGATTCAACTTCAGCGAATGCAAGTCTACATCAGTGGAAGTTTCTAGTGCTTCCCTTTGACTGTTCTCTACAATAACCGCCACTTAAGAACATTGAAAGTAAAAATGTAAACAAGCCTCTATAAAACACTAAAACTTCTGGATCCACCTGTGTAACCAATTTCATTTGGTCCAAATTAACTTGCATCTCCTGAAACTATTAGTAAATTGGAACATACTTTTGTGCCAAGATCTACAGCTTTCAGAATTTCACAATGCAGTTTGCAGTTAAAAAAAAATGAGCACATTGGGGAAAGGTGTGCGTAAAATATGCCATATTGGGCTGAATTGCTGGCAAAAAGTGCCCACTAGGAAAAGTGCCTGCAAAACTGCAGATATTAGGAGAAATGGGCACAAAATTGTGTACAAATTTTCATGCTGACTTTTATGGTTTGGATTAGCAAACCGATGCGGAAACGGGTATAAATGAATTTGCAGTCATGCAAGTGAGGAACTGAGGGAAATGAAAATTGACAGATTCACCCATTACTATTAAAATATACACCTGCTCGACTATGTACAGATATGAAGTAGTTCTATCTTGAGATGCTCGCACTGGATCTGTCCTTGAGATGCTGGCAAACTGGATCTGTTCTCAAATAACATCTGGTCTAGCACTACGGTGAAACCTGTAAGCTTTTTTTTTAAAAAAAATATCTCTGGAGATTTGTCATTAATGTGTTCCAGACATCATCAACAGAGCCATGTAACCTTTCATCATCCATTATCATCCCACTGAAAGGCAAGACCAGAAGTACAGATGCTCAGTGCTAGCATTATTTAGGTAAGATCTTTGCCATGATGTTACTTCTGTTATGTTTTTTTTAAAGAAAACTCACTCATATAAATTAGAGTTTCAAGTTATCACAACTATTATGTTTGTTGATGAGAAAAATCCAGTGCTGTCAGCCAAAATTCCATTCTAGTCTAATGGCTCACAGCCATCACAGCATGTTGAAGCAGGGCCAGCTTCTAGAGCCAATGACACGCAGAAGTACTGAGTATAGTTTTTTGTCTTCCAGAGACTGCAGATAGGTTCCAACCTAAGAAGCAATCTTTATCGAGGCGGCTTCACGCACACTATTTCTTATGCATAGAGGAAACGAGGTGGAAACAGAATGCTATCACCCACCTGCTATGAATCATCATGTTCTACAGGGCTACTGTGTGTGCAGGGCACATGTTCAGACAGTTCACAACAGTTTACGTAAAGGTTGCACATTCTTTCCCCATGCAGACGTGCTCTCCATGTAGGACCTTAACATGTGAGCTGGCCCACTGTTCTCAAGACAAAGTTAATCCTGTCTCAGTTATCTTGGACTATTCTGTTCTACCCCTATAGAGTCAATGAACCATGTAGCGAAGTTTGGATGAAAGGGGCATCCATGTCAATTGCAGCTGGCTCATGCTTGCATGCTTACCATTTGAGAACTCCAGTAATTGTGTGTGTGTGTGTGTGTGTGTGTGTGTGCGCGCGCACATGGGTCATCACAGGCATAGAACAGATGGAATTGTCATAGCACCCCACATCACCTCCAGTGCAGTGTAGATCAGTGGAATCTCTTCACCCAATAAGCTGCTAATCATCAAGGTGGGCGCAATCAAGTGTAGGGAAATCAAGAGAAGCACATGGTGGACCAAAATGGTTGCGTCCCATTCCCAGACAGCGAATTGCAGGTGGATGTTTGGGGGAAGGAGAGGGTTTACCATATGGGGAGGGATTCTCATCCCTTTTCCCCTTTCTTTCAGTTGAATTTTAAGATGCCTTTTAATAATGTAATCGTTTTATATGCTTTTAATCGGTTATATGTATTTTATGGTGTTTTGCATTTGTTGTTGTACCCCGCCTTGATCCAGAGGGAGAGGCGGGTAAGAAATAAATATATGATTATGATTATTTGAAAGCTGCCAGCTTTGACAACATGGCAGTGAGAATGACACTCTGGTCGCAGCTGCAATTTTTTACTTCCTAGGGTGCCACCGGCAGGAAGGGGAACTAAGTGGCTGTCATAGCTCAGCTCCTGCTGCTGCTGAAGCTGACAGCTTTTTAAAGTTAATAACGGGTTAAAAGCCACTCTCTGCCAACCCCCATGGCACCAATTGTTCCATGCAGCCTTCTCCTCTCCTGAAAGCTCATCCTGAAAAATCAGCCCTCCCCTCCAAATAATATAAACCCTGAAATGTGGGAAATGAAGATGAGTTCTTGCCTGAACCAGTCCTTAGTCTGGGCAGCTCACCTGAGGGTTGTGCGAGTGTTCGCAAAGAATGATGGCAAAACCCAGCCTTTTCTCACCTCCTCTCCCAGGCTCCAGCCCTGTAAGCAAATGTATTATTCGTATCATTTTGGAGGCCTGAAAATCAGCCCTCGGAAGAGCCTGTCATGGCTTGCAACACTCCAGTTCACTCCAGCCCAGGTTCGGTGGATCCGTCTGCATAAAACTCTTGTTAAAATGTGAAACAAAAAAAAAACCTTTTCCATTGAGAGGGAGGATAACTGGAAATGGGAGGGAGTCCAGTTCACTGAGTGACGGGCTGGCTATCCAGCCTGACCGATTGACTTCAGCAGCTGAAATGATGCTTCTGGCCATGCCCTGAAGCATTGTCTCTTGCAAGCATTAAAGGAATTATCGTTTCAAGCTAGGCTACTATGTGCCACAACATACCTCCTCTTTGCAACTGTCAGGATCCACCCCCCCCCCCCACACACACACACTTTGCTTCAAAGGAGAAGGTGGAACTGTAGGGGTAGATGGAACTAACTTGTGAGCCATTTTAAAAATTAATCCAGACTTTTATCAGTCTAGATCCACATCAGATTGAATGCAACTTTCATTTCAAGTCCCCCTCCCCTCTGAATATTTGCCCATTCCTGGTATGTACGTGCAGAGGGTGAACTTTTGCCTGAGGTGTCTTTGAGCACTTGAATAATTTCTTACAATGTTCTCCCAGCTTCATGCTATTTGTTGACCATCGCTATTTAGACAGTGATCATCACTCATTCAACCTTTCACCAATTTTCTCTCTCTCTTTTCTCTTTCAAGTGTTGCATTCCTGTTTCAGACCCTTGACACCAAAGTGACAAATATTTCTGCCTTGTACCAGGCACATTGCTACTATGGGTGGACACAAGAAGGATGGCGCACTGAGTTTTTTCAGCCATATATTCCATGGTGAACAGTATGTGCAGAAGCCTTTGGCAACACTGCTGGGCTGTTGAATTCCTCCCTTTATCCTTTATAATGGTGGTAGTGGGGTGTGTATGTATCCCAGTGGGAACCCAGCTTCCTGCGAAGGTGAAACGCAGTGGAAAAAGTAGAAGCATAAACCTATGTTCTGAAGCCATGACTGTCTCTTAAGGGCCACTCTCTTGACTAAACGTTACACGCTCCAGAATGTCACAGTAGGTGTTGTCGCTAGAATCAATTATTTCTTGCCTGGGTCATTTTGGAGGCCTGAAAAGAAGCCCTTGGAAGAGCGCCTCGTGGGCATGTGACGCTCCACTCCAGTTCGGTGGTTCTAGGTCTGCATAAAGCTCTTGTTGAAATGTGAAACAAAGCAGCAAGGCAAATGCATTCTCTTGAATAGCCAAAGGCAAAACAAGCACAGCAGAAGAGCAGAAACAGTTAATCTTAGGACAATACCGGCTGGCACAACGCGCTGTCTGGCTAAAACATGAACCCCTTTTCACACAGTCCGAAACAGGAAGTGGGACTGTGTCCGCTGTCTTCGGCCTCCACACATTCTTTGACTTTGCGCACACAGAGCCGACAAAGGTGTAGAGGCCGGAGCCTCTGTGGGCAGCAGTCTGAGGTGAGCCAAGAGCCAGGAACCACCAGTAGCCAGGACCAAAGAACAAGTCGGGACAAACAAGGAAGCAGGGCTATAGAGCAAGCCAGAAGAATAGCCCAAGCATGCACGAAAACACCAGAGCTCGGCAAATCTTGTTGCTTGAGCAGGGCTCAACTGGAACAGTAAGGCCTGTTATACTCCTTCCCGTCTATGCAGATCCAGTGGGCAGAACATTGGTTTGTCCCATAGGAGAGCTGCACCCAGACCCAGCTGCTCTTGACAGAGATGGCAGGCACAATTCTGCTCCCCCTTAGTCAGAGCAGCTCGGGAAATTCCACATGTCGCGGAAATGGGTCCCCAGCAAAAGCACCAGGTGGAGAAATTTACCTGGCAAACAGGGACTGGATAACATGGGCAGGGCCAAGCAGAGGGGGGCCAGTGGGGCCAGTTGGCCCAGGGCCCACGATTTTGAGGAGGCACTCCGACGAGGTCCCCCCAACTTACACTCCTGCTTCCGTAGCGTAAGCAGCCCATCGAGAAGCGAGGAGCCCGCCTTGCGGAAACAGCGCAGAAGCCGTCCGTCGTGAATACCACAGTCAGACTACAAGCTCCAGAGGGCCATGCCGCATGCGGGGCGGGGATATATGTGCCTAAATTGCAATGGCTGTCTCTTTCCTCAATCTTCTCCATGGCATATAATCTCTGGAGCGGAGGGTGAGGTAATGATGGTGATAGTTATTAAAGATAATAATGATGATGATACCGTGAAGGGGATGATGATGATAATGTTTGATAATGATGAAGGACTGTTCTATTGTTGTTGCTTCTATTTGTAAAGCAACTAAAAATAAATGTTAATTTCTGATTCAACATTAAGGTGTTGTATAACAGGTTTAATATGAAGGTGTTATGTAGAATGGACATGTTGGTGGGCATTAAAAAAACATTAAAATACTTAATGAGCAGTTTGAAATGGGGGGGCACACACTTCCCATCTGGCCTGGGCATATTACCAGCTCTGCACACCCCTGAACATGGGGGTTGTGGGGGTGGCCCTGTCCTCTATTGTCATCTGGCCCATGGATGGTCAGGTGGGGGTGAGGTCATCTGGCCCTCCACCCAATTCTAGTTCAATAGCCCTGCTTCAAAATAATGTTCAACTATTTCCCTGATCATTCTGATTCCTATAATATTTCACAAGAGATTCTGTTTACCTTCTATTTTTTCTCCAAATATTCCATTTTCAATATTTGCTCTCAGGAGACCAAAGAAAGAAAGAAAGAAAGAAAGAAAGAAAGAAAGAAAAAAAGAAAGCCCCCAAACCCCACCCATCTCCAAATTTTATTTTACACCCCCCCCCCCCTCGGACTTTCACATGTCTCTCTACTCCCAGGTAGAGCCACCACATCCACTTCATTCATTTCTTAGGGCCTGGGCTGTTTTTAGTTAGCATTTGAATTGTAAGGAGTATTGCAGGCTGTGCAATTCATAATGATGTTTTTTTCAGAATTAAAAAAAAAAGACTGAAAGGTTAGCCAGTCATTTAAGCTTAATTACTGCAGTGTAATTAACTAAACCTTCAATATAAGAGACCATAACCTTGGTCTTTTGTGGGGGGAGGGTTAGGAGGAAAGTTTTGGATAATTAATGGTATCACATACATGTCTCAAAACTAAATAGAACCCATGTGTCAACAATTGAGAAAAATCTAGTTATTTTTCTCTCTACTCAGAAAGTTATACTATTAAAATGATGCTAATCTACATCCAGGCTTTAGTTCTCCCTTATGGGCTATCAAGAACAAGATCTCTAGTGCAGATAAAACACCCACATACACCCACACCCACACCCACACCCCCCAACATGTTTGCAGTTTACCTCTCCTCTCTTTAGGACCATTTCTATTTTCTTGTGAAGTGCAAAAGTACCAAAAGGCGTTGCTTCCCATCACTATGGTAAATAATTGCTCACAAGGCCATGGACATGTCTCCAATGGTGCTATTCATGTTCCTTCTTTGACTTTATTCAAACTGGGTGCACACGCTAAAAGACCATTCCCCTTAAGCAGGAATGCCATGGTATGCGAACATCCCCATGCTGCAGCAAGCCTCTCAGTCCTTCAAATTCTCTGTTCAGACTAAAAGAACCATTCATTAAACAAAAAAAACCTACAGTTTACAAAACAACGTTAAGGCTCTAGAGCTGTCAACCAAGCACCCAAAAGGCAGGGAAATTGGGAGTTAAGGCTCCCAAGCCTTAATGCCACATCCTCCCTAAGGAGGCAGAAAGTGCAAGTGAAATTCTCATTCTCCCAAAGTAGATAAACCATGAGGACAGGGTGGAGAATGTGATATGCAGAGGTGACTGTGGGGTTGTGGAAAACTGATGATGAACAACTTAGGGACACCTTTCTTTTTTTAAAGCAGCCCTTCCCCTACCTGGTGCCCTCCAAAGATGTTGAACTACAACTCCCATCATTGCAAGTCAGTATGTCCCATGGTCAGGACGACAACCAATGGTACTTTAAATAGTCGACAGTTGGTTATTTAACCCACAGTGGGTTATCATGTTGTATGGCGGGACTTTTTTAACCAAACAATTATATGATGCACAAGGCACACAACTGCAACACAATGAAAATATTTCAAAAGTTGGGGTAAATACTTTTTATCGACTGTGTGGTAGTAGTAATTACTGTATATATAATTTTTGCTTGTAACAAACTACACAACTAAATGAAAAATGATTTAAACACTACAGTCCATTATAATCTCATCAATTATCCCATGAAGAGAAAAAAGTTTTGAATTTGGGCTTGAGTTTTGTCCCCACTCCACGGTATAATGTGTTTCACACTCGAGCAGATTTATTTTGGCTTGTTCGGCAAATTAAATTGAGAGAATTTTTGGGAGGGGACGCTCCTGTTTGTTCATCTACGTTTCGTCCACGGTCAACATTCATTCCTACGTTTTATAATCCGCATATACAAGTATTTGAACAACTGGTTTTAAAAGATCTTTGCCAATTAGAACAATCTTCCTCTAAACCATGGCACAACATGTCTAAAAATGATTTTAGTAGCGTGAACCAGTTAGCCAATGATTCATCCATAATTATCAAGGAAGCTGATAAAGGAGGTGCTATTGTTCTATTGAACAGGGATGATTATCTAAAAGAAGTACATAGACAATTACAGGACGAGTCATGTTACAAACCTATTCCCATGGATCCCACAAAACACATTTCTTCTATTATTAGAACAGTGGTAACTGAAGCAATGGTTCTGGGATTAATTGACCCTAACTGCCACCTGAGGCAGCCATCTCACTCTGCCTAGTGGTAGGGCTGGCTGGTAGAGACCAGAAACATCTTGAGTCAGCTGTGCTCAAGCTGTGGTAAACAAAAACCCAATCGCTATTAAGACAGAATCTTGCTGCTAAATTAAGCTTGACTTCCTAAAGATCACTTTATCCATTGTTTTGGCTATTTTTGGTTTCTCTCTGATATGTATATTTGAGATGGAGGTTGAGGGTGCATGGGAGAGAGAGAGAGAGAAATTGAAGCTGTAATCCTATGCATACTCACTAGAAAGTAAAAAACAAAGATTCCCCCACCATGGAGACTAACAGATTTATTATGGCAAAATAAGCTTTCCACTTCATCAGGTGAAGGAAGGGTTATCCCCAGTTGGCAGGTTGTACAGGAAAAGAGTAAAACAACTGTAAACAGTGGGGTCAAATGTTAATTAAACCAGGGGTGGCCGGACTTCAAGATTATGGGATATATTTTATTCTTTATTCCATGGTGAGTAACCTCTTTTGGCCTAAGGGCCAAATTCAATTTCAAGAAGCTCTTGGAGGCCACATTCCAGTGGTGGATGGGGCCAAAGGCAAAACAGGTGAGGGGCAAAATACAAAAAATACCAGCATGTTTGATCTTAAAGCTCTTACCGTCAGTAATTAAGCCTTAAGAGATTAATTTCAGCCTTTTAGAATAGGGAAAAATGTGCAGGAGATGCAAAAAAAAGCATTTGGCAGAAAACTGCCAAATAACTGGCGGTCAGGAAAAAGGGGATGTGGCTGTCTGGGGAACCACCAGAGGACTAGGCTGCGATTCAAGGAGGACCAGATTTGGCCTGCATGCTTCAGATTCCCCACCTCCACTTCATTGCAGAGATGGCCACCAATTTGGGTGGCGTTAAAATGAGGTTGGATAAATTCCTGGAGAAGGCAATCAGTGGCTACTAGTCCCGATGGCTATGTGCTACCTCCAGGATCAGAGGCAGTAAGTCTAAACACACAAGTTGCTGGGGAACATGGGTGGGAGGGTGCTGTTGCACCTGTGTCCTGCTCATGGGTCTCTGGTCAACAGCTGGTCAGCCACTGTGTGAACACATTGCTGGACTAGATGGACCCTTGGTCTAATCCAGCATGGCTCTTATGTTCTTATGTTCTGGCCCCGTTCAGATGATACCGTTAACCATGCTGGTTAGGGTTTTGGGTTAAGCAGCAGGGTTAACGGTGTCGTCTGACATACGTTTTCCTTAACCAGGTGCCTCCTCTAACCACAATGTGGTCAACTTCACTAACCCTGTTCTGCAGCAGGGTTAGCGGCACTAACTTTGGCTTAAGGTGTTGTCTGTGATTAAGGGGGTGAAATCATAGAGCTAGCAGTATAGAGTGGCCTAAAAAGCCTAAATTGCACAACTGCTGGATCTCTTAGCACAAGGGCTGATGGGATACAGGGCAGAGCATTCGGAGGACTCAGGTGCTCATCTAACTGCTTTGTGGTTAGCGTGTGGTTAAGGAAACCGGGAACCGGCAGGGTTAATGGTGTCGTGTGTGAGCATATGGCTTGTGGTTAGCGCTAACCACAGAGAAGTATGGTTAAGCTAACCAAAGCGCTCTCAGTGTCGTCTGAACGGGCCCATTAGAATCCCAAAGATCTACCAACCCGTACCTGGTGCAAAAGACATGCAATTAAAGAATTCTGAGCCCAGGAATTTGTTTTGAGTACTAGAATTTACCGGAGCTCAGAGTCCTTCCACATAAAAATCCTAAATTTAGCAGTATAATTTAGGGAAGGAGAGATACTTTGTTGTTGCTATTGTCGAACAACGGGGAAACATAAATCTGTGCCAATCTACGGCAAAACAGTCAGAGATGTGCCAGCAGTTCCAGTTCTTTCCACCCACTAATTAAAGTATGCAAAATAAACAGGGACTAAAGGATAACGCTTCATGCATCTGATGAAGTGGGCTCTTGTGCCGCAATAAAATAGTTGTTCTTTAAAGTGCCACAAGACTCCTTAATTTTGATGCAAGTGACGATATCACTATGGAAATAAATAACTCCCCCTCCCCACAATGGCCAGGTGGCCAGATTGCTAGCAAGATAGACATCTTTTTGGTTTTTTTGGAGTTGTTTGTTTGTTATTTCCTAAATATAGACAACGGAATACCTGGTGAGTGCTACATGCAATGACTCACATTTTCTTTAATAAATATTTTGATTCGAATGAGACTTACAATGACATGATTGGGTATAACATTCATTTCTTACCATGAGTAAAAATTCCTATAATTATATAATTATTCACAGCTGGGATAACATTTACATAGACCAGGAACCGAAGAACTGTGTGATTTACTCTACGTGGTCAAGTCACCACTGAGGTTGTGCTTCTTGAACAGCGGACTTTCATGTCACACGAGGAAACTGCTTTTGAAATGAAAGATGGCTTTCAAAAGCAGTTTGAACAGGTGTGGATATCTCCTTTGCGTGTGTGCTTATTTTGCACATTTTATTTTTCTTCTGCTAGATAGAGTGAGGAGCAAGAGCCACCAAGCCTCACACCATGATCATCCACACCCTCCAATCCTGGCATCTTACAAAACACGGCCAGTGCACTAATATCTGCGATACTGAGCGTAGAAAAAGAAATCAGATTTTTCAAAATCTTGTCCGAAGTCAGGACAAGATCTACATGCAGAATGTCCACTTTGCAACTTGAAGCAAATAACTTTTTACCATTCCGAAAGATTGGAATCAGTTCCTAGACAGATCACGGGTAAGGACGAATTATTAGTTTCCTGGTCTGGCTATATAAAATGTTAACACAGCCTCACAGTCAGCCACATGCCAGGTTCCTGCCGGCAGTGAATTTTTCCAACAATGAGTAAGCCTGTTCAGAAGGATGGAGGAGGGAAAAGTGGTGAAGGGCTCTGAAATTCTTTCCCAATTCCGTCTCCCTGCCCCCAGCAGCTAATGCAAAGTGTTTAAGTTGGGAAGCTGGAACTTTGGTTTGCAACCCTGATTATTCTATTACAATATCCACTGCCTATCTAGTTTCTGAATATAAAAGTTTTGAGCCTGTGATGTGAAACAATATGCGTAGAAGGACACATGCTATTTCCCCCCCGTCTCTGTTACTGTTAGCAACTGAAGCACAAACTGCCTTTTAAACTACCATTTAGAAGTACACAACAGAACACCCATCGCAGACTCTATTTAGTTCCCCCACCACTGGCTATGCTGGCTAGGGTTGATAGGAGTTGTAGGGCAAAATATCCAGAGAGTCACAAATTGCCCACCCCTGAGCTATAGTGACACTGCCGGTTCCCAACTAAATGCGGCCTATTCATCATAATGCTCCTATCCAACACAAGGCAGCATTCAATTGTGAACTGGAAGTGCTGCTCCAAAATTGCTCTGAGATTTGGAGAGCTCCAGCCAATCAGAGCTTGAAATTACAGAGGGTGAAGTAGGCTGAAACCAAATGGGGTGAAAGGAGTTCCCAACCAATCCCACAACTCCATGAAGGCTGCATCTCTGATCACCCCCTAAGCTTATTCGAAAGTATGCATGCTAGCTTAGCTCCTCTCATTTCCAGTTCTTTCTTATACATTGACTTATACTGGGTCAGATGGCAGTCCAACTAGCCCAGTACTGCTTATTTCAACCAGCAGCAGGTCTATGGGAACTGGCAGAGGTGGTCTCCAGCTCTAAAGCTAGAGGGTTTGAATCCCAGGACCATCTAAATGCCAATCACATACTCTTCCACTGAGTTATGGTTGCTCCTTGTGCTCTGGATCTAACTTCATTATGGTCAGATTCCTAACTTACCACACCACACCAATGCTAATGGTATTTACATCATATCCTTTTCTGTTCACAGCACAATTTTCTCATAAGTGTTCAAAGAACACGCGCACACACTCATTCACATACTTTCTCAACAGTGCACCTAGTCATTTTCACACATATCAAAATTATAATAAAACCTGTACTCACAGGGTATTTACACATTTATTAATAACCCATAGGCATGAATTCTGGCAGTTAATTCTAAAAAGTATGTTATATTTTACATTATCAATTTTTAGTTACATATTTTATACAATCAACATAAATGCTAAAATGAAATACAAAAGTAACAGAAGCCAGTGCAGACCCCAAATAACTCCTTTGTGGATATCATAGCTATAATAGTGACCTCCTCCAAAAATAACAAGAACCCCAGTGTGGCCTAGTTCAGATGTAACAGGAAACCATGATTTTGCACTATATTAACAACAGTGGTCTTCGTACTCCCTCCTCTTCCTTTCACGTGCTGAAGGAGATTGGAAGCCTTGGCTTCCAGTTTTAAACTAACCACAGTTTCCTGTGACATCTGAACTCAGGGAACTGTGGTTTGTTTAAACTCTGGCTTCAGAACAAGCTGTTATTGTTTGAGCCTGGCTTGTTCTCACTGGATGGGAAATTGCTCACATTGCTGCAACATACACACATAATTCCTAATGGTGTGGGATCATATCATGGGGAAGCATGTCCCATACTAGAGTATGTGCAGAGGGGGAGACAGAGGGAGAGAGAGACATTCTAATGAAGGGGATCACTATAGAATAGCACTACTGTCTTACATTAGGGTTGCCTGGAGGAAGTGGTTGTACAACAGAACTATCTAGGAATTGAGTAAGTTACAGGATATCATATCAGCCTCTCTGATCTACATAAAATAGGCTGTAAACATATCCACACTTCCTTGAAAGATCCACTGGAAGCAAATGGGACTTATTTCTAAATAAGCATAGTTAGGACTGAACTATTAATCTAGTGTAATGTCAACCGTTTGGAATTTTTATAGGCTTATTTAAAATCCCAACTCCTGTTTGAAAAAGCACAATAAAAATAAAATAAACAGACATTACTTTTCTTTTCAAGGAAAGCTGGAAAGAACGAAACTCCAGATGTTAACACTTCCAATATGATTTTGTTTAGCTTTCTTTTGGATTTGAGTAAAAACTGCTGGTGAATCCAGATTTATGTTAAAAAATTATTAATCTTTTAATATACTCTGTGGGTATTGCTTAAAATAACAAATGGAGCTAAACTGTAGGAAGGAATGCCAACAATGCTTTTAAATCACTTTAAACGCCTAACAGAATATATGGGCACTAAATAACCTACTACTGAACATGTCTGCACGGGGCTTTTCAAAAAACTGGTCATCTCCTTGATGGGAAAGCTTGTACAGAAAGAGCTGCTTGCATTGTTACACTCAGAAGACCAAATCAATTATCATGGGATGAACTAGTGCCCTTTAATTCATTTCTGTGACGATAAATCTACACATTGCACACATTGAGATGGGAGATACTACTTAGACTACACGTGTGGGGGATTGCATTTTTGAATGTTCGCCCATTGTAAAACAAAAACTCTCATTGCATGTAGCATCCTGGCACATCAGAAAGAAAGGCTTGGGGCAACCCACTCCCTGATGTGTTAGTTTACTACATGCAGGGAGATTTTTAAACACATACACACACCATCTGCAGTCTGGGATGGATTTCTACGCTCTCAGATATGGTTCATCTATCATTTGCAGAGTAATAGTTAGATGATCTGCTCACATCTTCCCCCCAAAATCCAGCTTTTCATTGTTGGAGATGGTTCACAAAACCACCACAAAGTTCTGAATAATGTGTAGCTACAGCTCTAGTGGAATGCTTGTAGACAAGAACCATAGGGAATCTCTTGTGGTATAAGTGATTTATTCAATTATTATTATTTTTAAATGGCTTATTCCTAAGGCTACAGTTGTCTCTCCGGAGAATCTCTGGGGAGAGACACGAGGGACCGTCTATCTAGCCATCTGGTTAGTTTTTGCAAACTGGTAATCCTGAGCAGCTTTAGACTCTGCCTTGTTAAGTCTTTATGTTATATGGGTTCAAGAAAATGCTGCATTGAGAAGCAAGCTGTGTAAATATTCCAATCTGTATTTACATTCAGTAATGGCGCCCTTGCCTTCTGCAGAGCTACAGACACTTGCCAGATTTCCAGCAGGCATATGAGGCCCGTTTGACACTTAAGACTGCCTTTTGCCATATGTCAGAGCAGAGGTAAATTCGGCATGTGGTTTTTCAATGACATCATTCATTTCCTTGTGGTAAATGTTCCATCATCCCTATAATTGGCTTATAATTTCCCATCCCATTAACAACATTTTTGTTTACATCGTTTCCAAATGGAAATTGTGGCGATAATATAACCAAACCTATGAAAACAAGCGGCGGGTACCAAACCAACCAGACAAAACATTATCATGACCCATAGATATCAAGCAGGGTGATAAAACAATGGTGTGCAAGATGGCTGTAATCCTGAGGTAAAGCACTGTGAGGTAAATATGCTCAGGAAACCTCCCACATATAGTATTAACAAAAACTGCTTAGCACTGTAATCCTATGCATGTCTACTCAGAATTAAGTCCCACTGATTTACTCCCAGGAAAATGACATTAGAAATGGAACTTCGGTTCCAACTCTGAGCTCATGTTCCAGAAAATTTTCAAGTGAATTCAGTCTCAAGTGAATATTACATTACTGCAGATTTCCAAACAGTGCAGAATCGTAGTAGTAACAGGGAATAAAATAATCACAATAGTACATTTGTCTAATAAAGATGCTATCTGGAAGGCTTCTGGTGAGCGAAAAAGCAGGATATAATGGTTAAAAAATATAATAAACATATGGCCAATTTCAAGGAAACCTAGAGAGTTGCCTCTCTATTTTCCTTGCACTTGTACTGAGGATTACGTTAGTGCAGGGGTGGGCAAGTCTGGGAGGCATTTTTGCCCCACCCCAGGCTGCATTCCTGCCATTGCTGAAATCTGCAGTGGCAATAAAATGGGATATCGGTTACCTAAAATGGCCAAATTTGGCTTGAAAGCAATTTTGGTGAAATGGCTGCGTATGTCCGGGGGGGGGGGGGTTTGGAGAGAAGAGGGCTGTGGCCCACATTCCACGTGTTGCCCAACCCTTCTTTAATGTGACCACGTCTCATAGGGCTACTTTAGACACTCAATGGGACAGTATTCGTCTTTGCATGGTGTCAGATTGAACAAGGGCAAGAAGGATAACGCAAACGGAGCTTACACATATAAGGGCGTGCATGCGTATAGTGGGTGGGGGAGCAGGTGTACACTCACTCCTTCAGCGCATGATCACCAGCCCTGTAAGTGTATGAACAAGGCCTATGTCTAGAGACTGTCACAGTTCTCTATCAGTCACGCCCTAAAAGACAGATGAAATGCATTGTTCGGTCAGGGCAAGTAACAATTAAAAAGCACTCACAAGGCAACCAGGATCTATTTCATGCACAGCCCTGGCCATCTCATCATTAACTGTGCAGCCAGACTTGCACTGTGCTGATATAACCCTAGAGCAGCTGCATGTAAGGTGTCTTTGCTCTCTCCTTAAAGAGCTAGGAACGCTTAAGGCGAGAAGAGAACCAGTACAATACCTGCAGATGCCCTAAGCCATTTTAAAACAAACATGAAGCAGGAGAGAGATGGTGGGGAGGGGGAGGGATTAGAAAAGCAAAACTCTGGTGCATATTCGTAGGGGATGTTGGCAAGAGAAGGGTACCTGTAATAGTATAATAGCTCTGAAGAAGTGCCCAATGCATGCACAAGGATGCTAGATTTTTAATTCCCTAAAAGCAAAATGAATAATGGTTTGTTTTAGTTTACATTTTACAGAAGTCATTGCCCAAATGCTTATGGTTGTCCTGGATGGTTCCACTGGGCCTGTGAATGATGCAGGGGCTGATAGTCCCTGGACTCAGCAACCTTCTCTCTCTTTCTGACTACACACACACACACACAGAGAGAGAGAGAAGGAAATTCAGGGGTTGTGGATATCTTCCAACCCATCCATGCACAAACAATTTAATTTCCTTATCACAGACATAAAGAAGGGAAGCTTCTATACCAATTTTCCCCAACCAGATGCCTTCTAGAGGTTTTGGACCTCAACCCCATCATCCCCAGCCATCATGGCTAATGGCCAGGATTCTAGGGCCTGTAGTCCAAAACATCTGGAGGGCATCAGGTTGGGGAAGGCTGTTCTACGCAGCTCCAAGCTGTTTCTCTCCCCACTGCCCCCAAGCCTAGGGTGTCCAGATGGCCCGGGGTTTCCCGGTCCTAACCTGGAAACCTAGGCCGAACCAGGGCAAACGGGGGGCAGCGGGGGGAAACCGGGGTGGCGGGGGGTCACGCGGCGGTGGCGGGGGGCGGGCAGCGCGAGGCACTTACTTGCTTGAGCGTCCGCTTCCCTCCGGTGCTCGGAATCTACTGAGAAACAGGCTTCGTGGCCTGTCCCTCAGTAGTGCGCCGGGTGATGACGTCATCACCCGGCGCATACTGAGAGACAGGCCAGGAAGCCTGTTTCTCAGTAGATTCTGAGCACCAGAGGGAAGCGGACGCCCAGGTAAGGAGCGCGGGGCGGCGCGGCGCGGGGGCGGCACGGGCGCGTGGGGGGGTTGTTTTGGGTGGGGGTGGGGGGTGGCGGGGGGGGGGGGGGTCCGGGATTTTGATTGTCATAATCTGGTCACCCTACCCAAGCCTGCTTAGGCGGGAGGGTGGAAATATCAAAGCTCTGAGGTTCCTGGCTACTTGGTAAAGAGCAGAAACTCCTCCAGGTGTCAAGATGATGTTTGTGTAACTCCCGCAAGGATGGAATCCGGTTTTGCAGGCAATGCATGCAACTTAACTGGAAAGCCAGAGACCTTGCCGGATGGCCACTCCTTCTCAATCTGAGTGTGATCTTGGCTCTTACATATTTTAAAACATAGCTGCGTTTGGATCTTCTGAATTTGTTGTCAGGTTTTGTGTGGAAATATTTGCTTATATCCCTCTGGAAATTGAATAGCTGTAGATTTACTTTTTTAAACAAATAATTAAAAAAGAAGCATTGCAGCACTTCCTGCTAGGGCTGTGCACGGACCCCACCCCACCCCCGATCCAATCTGGATCCCGATCTGGTTCGGGCCCAGATTGGGCCGGATTGGCCAATACGCTCCAGATTCGGGACCCAGATCCGGATCCGTGCACAGCCCTACTTCCTGCACCAAATTCCCAACACCTTCCCATCGAATTCTAGTTAGCCTCATGAAAATAGCTTCCTACATCTGCAAGCAAATCCAGATTTTAATTTTTTAGATTAATCAACATCAGGGCTAGCAATCTGACCAGTCGAAAAATTCTTGCTCAAACCAAGCATTTAAAGAATTGAGTTTTTGGAACTGTAACAAGGGGAGACCTATGCTAATTAAAACAAGCAAACACACACACACACACACACACACCCCAAATTAGTAAACCATTAATATTTAACAATGGCATTAAATTCTGAACTGCAATCTGTTATTATTTACAGGCAAATATCAAATACATGTGTGTAGAGGGGCGTGTGTGTGTGTGTGTGTGTGTGTGTGCAGGGAAACAAAAAGAAACATTCAAGCAATTGAATGGTTCCTTCTTGGCTTCCATCCTGGAGCCCCAGGGGAAAAAGAAACCTCCAAACAGCTAAAATATTGGTATAAAACAAAATTAAAACAAGGAGAGCAACTGTAAAAGACCACGTCAGTTTTTAAATGTGGCTATGAAGCAGGGGAATGGGGAGGGATCTGCTCCTAAATGAAGTGTGAGTTTGGGGAAGGTTCCTGACTTGCAAAGCTGACAGTAAGTCCTGCCCCACCCACCCTGGAGCATCAATCAAAGGGGGCAGCTTTGCAGTCTGTGAATAAACTTGTAAAGCTTGGGTGGCCTTCCCTCACATGGTACTCTTCAGAAGTTTTGGACAATAACTTTCACCATCCCTGACCACTGCTCATGCTTGCAGTGGACTACATTTCCTATCATGCTGGCAGGGAAGATAGGAGTTGGAGCCCAAAGTATATGGAGGGCACCAGGCTGGGGAAAGGCGAGTTAAAGCTTGCAGAGATAGTGAATTTGGAGATGCTCGTTTGTTCCCTGACACATTTGCATGAGTTACACATAATGACAAGCCATGGCTGTATGAATGCTTCTGAGAAAGAAAGAACTCTTCCAATATATGAAGAATTTTCTCCCTGGTCATCTGGAGGTGATTATAACCTCTCTACAGGTGACCAGGAAAATGACTATATTTTCATATATATATCAGTATAACAACAAAACAATACAGTATCAAAATAATACAATAAGAAACATGAAAAAACATTTTTTACAAAACATAATAAAAACACTGAGGAGCCTGTTGGGGAAAATGAAATTAAAGTGGCAGATTAAAGGTTAAAGGCCTGTTGGGAAAATAATCCAAGAAGTGGCACTGAAGTGACGCTGACCCGTGAAGCGCAGTGTTTGAGAAGCCTCTCCCAATACGTTGTATTACAATCTATGTTGTCCTCCAACCTCTGAAAATAGGTGTGGCACTTAACACGGGGCTCATATTTGCAACTCAGAATGTTGCCCTATGTACACAAATTGACACTGTATTTAATTTTCTTCCATGCCATTTGAAAATAAACATGGGAGCTAAAATGGAATTCGGATTTGAAATACATCTCAATCCTGAAGGCACATAACATATTGCATTTTTCTCATTTCTTCCTTAATTTGAAATGTGTGGGTGGGTGGTGGGGGTGTTAAACTGATATGCAAACTGAAACATAGAATAACATTATGGCTGCCTCTACAAGAGAGGTTTAATGCGCTTTGAAGGTTCATTAAAAATTTTACCTCTACAAGAACGGAGCGCAAATCGGGCGTAGAGGCGCGTTATCTCTCCGATAATGCGCATTTTCGAATGCGCGTTAAATCGCGAGTTTTATTTTGCTCCGGCCGTTAAAGCGCATTTTTCCCGTGTGAACAAGCGCTTATGCGCATTAACTTCTTGTAAAGCGCTTTTTGGACATCTATTAATGCGTTTCGCCGCCTCTCGCCGCCTCCCGTGCAGAGGGATTAGGAGTAAATGCGCGTCTGCGATAATGCGCATAATTGCCGAACCGGGCGCAAAAGCGAATCCTTGTAGCCTATGAAGGTGTGCACCAAATTTCATTCTCTTGTCTCAATGGACTAATTACCTTATTAACAAACAGAATGCCAGATGGTTTAGTTTCCTTGTTCAGATAACGATGAAAATGGTTAATGATAATATCATCATCACTACCATCTTGATGCTACTCCAGGAAACATAGGAACACGTGTAACAATACAAGCAACTTGAGAAAAACATAAACATCTGCAAAGTGCATCTTAACTGTGAATACAATCTTATTTTTCATATTGTACAATACAACTTCGGCAGTGAAAAAAGTTTGTGGTTTTAATCCTTGGCGGCTTTTGATTTATTTATGTCACACATCAGGGAAGAGAAATTTGCATGAGGAATAGTCATGGAAATGACATCACAAGAAAGAAATCCTCTACATTTGTTTCTCTGAGCCTCCAAAAGCAGCATATCAATATTGGGAATGTCATTTTAAGTGCCAAATTGGAAAATAGTATCATCCCTAGCATATCATTTAAACGTGTCTTTAAAAGCATAGTAAACAAACAAACGAACATCAGAACTGCCACAGAAGAATATATTGGACGGAAATAAAACATTTCTGGGGGTGGGGGGGAGTTCAGTCTTGCATGTAAACGTGAAGGCACACATTCATTTGCAGCAAGTGACAACGACAAAAACAACGGAATCCGTTGTGAAAGAACACCAGTTACGCCAGGAAACATCTGCTCGCCTGTAATAAAAGCTGATCGGAGCCAAACAGTTTGAAGCGCTTGTTGCTGCCCAGATAGCAATCACTTCACAGCCAGACAACGTACAATAAGCTGACCTAGAATGATGACCTTGACAATTACAGGCCACATAAGACAAATTAAAAGAACGTTTCTTTTCTTCTTTTTTTAAGGCCTACGAAGCCAACAGTGATACCTCGCAACCATGGCACAAACGGTGTAGGGGATGGGGGTGGAATGACAGGTTTCGGCACAGGGTGGATGGCCACCCACCCACCCCTCCACAGGCCAAATAAGGTTAGTGGGTGGAGCCATGCCACCTGATTCTGCTCATTTGCTGGCCAAAGCATTGGCTGGACATCCTCCACCTGGCATTTGCCCGGGGACCTGGCTTCCCTGCATGTAGGTTGTTCCTGGCTGGGGAAAGCCAGTGTACAGCGAAGCCACCCTGACTGAGGCACCTGATGGAGGAGTGATCCTCCAGTCCATTTACATTATATTTGCATATACTAATTTAGACATAGAAACACTAACTATAATTTAAATAGAAATACAATTACCAGCATTTGATAAATCTAGGATTCCCGGTGGAGGGATGGACATCTCAAGCCAGATCTACATCAAGCAGGATATAACACTTTGAAAACAGTTTGAAAACGGTATATGGAATGTGTCCTGGGCCCGAACTGTTGCCAAAACCATTATAAACCATTATAAAGTAGTAGTGTAGATCCTGCTCAGCTGACAATTTAAAGTCTGTTTAAGTGTTTTAAAACCAAGAAGAAACCAAGCTGAATGTATGGTTATTGCAAAATCACCCCTCCTCCATTTACAGGTAATAAAATTATAGGCAGTGAACATGGGAGAGAATTTTGGCAATTTTTCAAGGGAAGTGAGTGAAATATTTCCATCTGAAAGGGCCTACAAGACAATGTGCAACTTTAACAACAATCTCATGATAAAACAACCAAATTAAGAACAGCACAAACCATCTTTAAAACATACAAAGAGTGGAATAAAAGTCTTAAAACCCATCCAAAGCCAGCCTAAACTTCCCCCCACAAGTCATCACAACCTGTCTAAAGCCAGGTAAAAATGGAGTGAACCCCTGAGGGAGGCAATTCCATAATTGGAATGCTGCCACAGAAAAGGCCCTGCTCCATGTCCACACCAAACTAACTTCTCTTAGTGGAGAGATCTATAACAAGGCCTTTCAAGAAGAGCATAAATCATGGGCAAGTTCATTCGGGAGGAGGGGTCTTTCAGAAATCCTGAGTCGCCTCCAGGTGACCAGAGACTGAAAAGCCTATCTTTCTCTCCCCCCGCCCCAAACAAAAAATGTATCTTCAACATTACATGACATAGCATCATTTGAGAAACACTGGGGGGGGGGGGGGGGGTAATGTCCAGTGGCTTATAAGAAGCATTCCTTTCCCACCACTGACACAGGCAGTGGTAATAAAGTAAGTAAAATACATTGGGGGGGATCGCTGCCACTACTACACTGGTAAGCTTTTCTGAAATCACCCTCATTTCAGGAACCCCTGTTCAGCCTGCACTCCAGATTTTGAGCCAAGAGCACACAGCTTTCAGTTCAGCCTTTGCTAAAAGTGATTTACAGTGCAATCGCATACATGTTTATTCTGAAGTAAGTCCAAGGATCCACAAATGTACTTGCCAGCTCGCCAATGGCGAGTACATTTTCTGCTCTGGCGAGAGCACAGAAAGCTGCTACCTTTCTCCTCTGCCTAGAGAAGCAAGACGATTCTTCCTCATGACAACAGGACGACTCCTCAAAGACAGGAGAAAAGCAGAAGCTCTCCCTGATGCTGCACTGAACCTCGGAGACACTTCCTGCTTTCTGAGTGACTGAGACTTAGCATGATGGGGAAAAAAACACCCATTCCTCTCTTCAGCTGTGGAAGAGGGAAGGGCCCATCCCCCACCCCAGTCATGTTGGGTCTCCAGTTCAGCAGGGTGACAGAAGATCCTGTTCCCTCCTTCTCCGTGGAGGGGGTATAGGGTCATGGTGAAAACAAGTTTTGGATGACTTCTAAGGCGAGCCAAGATTTGTTGACTCCCAGCGTAAGTCCTACTTCAATCAATGGGACTCACTTCCAATTAAAAAAAACCAAAAAAACAAAACTCCTATGACTGCAGCCCCAGATAACAACTGATGCTCAGTTTAGATTTAGATTCAACAGATGTGTTTCAAAGCTCAATGACATGTAAAAATTTCTCAGTCTGAGTAGAGAGCTTTGGCTATGGGGCGGTATATAAATGTTAATAATAATAATAATAATAATAATAATAATAATATTAAAAATATCATCAGGTTAATGTACTGTGCTTTCACACTAAAAAAAACAACCCCAAGTCTTCTATTCTCTGGATTTCCAGTAAACATATTTTGCAGCCAAAGATGCTTGTCACACAGAAACTGGGACACAGCAATGATCTCACAACTCTTTCAAAACCAGTTAAATAAACCCTCCAGCAGGGTGGGCTGATTTAAATCCACGATTTAAAACATAATTTAAGACACCAAGAAGACTGACTTAAATCACTGATCTAAATCAAACTTCCCATTTTGTAATACATACACTTCCTAAAAAACTGTACATACTAATTGGCTGTTGTAACTATTAAAACTGAGTGGCTTGCATCTAAACAGAGTCTTTATACTACCTAGCAGCATACTTTGCAACATTTGGTCGTATAGTCCACATTCTTCGCACTACAGAATTATATCACAGGAACCAACTGAGAAATTTCAGGGTAATTACATGGATACTAAGCAAGATCCTGATCTGAACATATGAGTTCAAGCAGAGAGCTAAGTGTGATCCATCCCATAGAAATGAATGGGGTTAAGGCTTAAATGGGAATGTGATCCTAACAGTACATTCCTGAAGCCAAGTTCGATAATTACTGGCCAAAACAGTATTTTTCCAGGAAAGAGAAAGTAAGTGTCCCTGCTCTTTGGATGGGTGAAAGATAAATATTAATAATTTGCCACAATGAATGCATCGGTTGATCCTGAGGTTGCCAGCTCAGCAACCTGGAGCCTGTTTACACGGCACTGCTTTCACTGCTGAATCCCCACAAAACCAGAAACGCTGCAATTGCAAAGTGACAACCTCTGCGATTACATGGGCAGGAATGCATGCGGAATATCCTGCCCTGAAACTTCACAGCATCGGGTTACAAGGTCGTAATGCGCAGCAAATAGCAACTAATGATGGGGCTCTAAAAGTATTTTTTTTCTTCTTCTGTAAAGCTGCGCAACTCCGCAGCAGTGAAAGGATGCCTCCATGCACCTACGAAGCTATGGATTGTTGACTCTTGGCATTTAACATAATTGTTTTCCTTACTTTGTTTTGCCAATGGTACTGTACTGTTGCCATGCCTACCATCTGAAAACACTCACTCATCCTACCGTGCACTCTTGCGAGGCTTCGCACATGTGCGGAGGTGTGCCTAGGTGAGGCAGACACGTTCTGACAGCTGTGTGCTACCCTCCAGACGACACAATAAGCAACACAACTGATTATTGTTTCCCCCCTCCTCCGTTGCCTAATGTGAACTGAGCCTGTGTCAGTGATCTAACAACAACCATGACTTTCTATATGTGCAATGCTTTTACTTCAAAAGTCAGATTTTATTTTTAATGGAAGCTCAGCCATGAAACTCACTGGCTCTCAGCCAAACCTACTACACAGTGTTGCTGTGAGGATAAAATGAAGAGGAGAAAGACCATGTAAACCACCTTAGATTCCTTGCAAGAAGGAAAAAATACAAGTTATGTAATAAATAAATGTAATAAATAAATATGTTATATTTATTTATTTAAAATTACTTGAAATTATTTTAAGGTCACTTTTCAGGGAAGAACCCTTTCTATCACAAGCTTTTAACACACCTGTTTGTATTAAATTCCACATTGTACTTTAAATCAGCTCGTCTTTAAAAAGATAACCTGAAATTTAAGTTTTTTTAAAAAAATTAAAAGCATATTTAAATGGAAAAAAACTCAATTTATTATACTTTAAAAGCTGATTTAATTTATTTTAATCCATTTTTGTCTCCCCTGTTCTCCAGAAATATACACATCATTTAGGTTACTGACAGTTCTATAAAACAATTCACGAATCTGGCAATGTTCTTTCCCATCCATTTGGGACCCTTAAGCATTCAAATATTGAAGCATTCCATGTAAATTTGATGAGTTGTGAAAGACTATGAATCCTAACCCCATCATCACCCTACCCACTCCCCTCTCCTTTAATAAATCCATCTAATCAAATTTTAAACCTTTCTTCTCTGCACACAGTATACTCTCTATAGGGAATATGCCTTCTTTCCCATTCTGCAAGATTTTCATCCAGTCATTTAACTTTAAACATATGTATACGACTCAAATTTCCCCATTTCATCTAACATCTTGGAACTCTACATCCCTCCCAATGAACCTCACACATAGTAGCTGTGTTATGAACAGAGATATCATGGTCTGTTATTAACAACTCAGTCCTGGGTCCTGCAACTGTCGCGCAGAAGGGAAACATATTCTGACCTCTGCCATTGGTGATGGGACCAAGGTCCACTGGGAGGTTGCTCTCCCATCTCCCAGGAAGAACATCACAGCAAGAGGAAGACCAGCCAAGACCCATCCTTCAGCCAGAGAAAAGGCAGCAGAAGGGACTTGCTGCCCTTCCTCCCCCCACCCCCACCCAGAACACTCCACTCCAACTGCTATTGCCCTGGGACTACAGAGCAAAAGGGAAACACCCTCTGGCCTCTTACCACCAGCCACAGAAAGTGGGTTGAAGCTCCTCTCTCCCAGCAAGTCCACCAGCAATGGAAGATCAGCCTGGCCCCAACTGGACAGGAATGTCTGTTAACAATGCACCACTTTGTACTGGCATTGTCAAACTGACTTCCCTCCTCTAGTTTTTCTCTCCACGTTCCTTCCCTTATGTACCCTGACTTTTTAGTTCGTAAGCCAAAAAGCACAGTCTGCGTCTGTCTGTCTGTCTGTCTTTATTGATGTGAGCCGCTTTAGGAGACCATATTTGTCTGAGGGATATAAACGAACAAATAAATTTACAACAGACAGGTGATCAGACGTCTGCCTTGTAGGATTTGCATCTTTCTTTCTTTCTTTCTTTCTTTTTCTTTTCTTAAACCCTGGGGTCAACCAGCCAGAGCCAGGGGCAAAATAGTGGCTCAGGCAGGTGAACATACACTACAAATTAAGGAACAGGGAGCCTCTGAGCACATCAGGTTCACAAGACTTTTAATATACAAATCCTCTCTTGGTTTCTCCCCCTGGTTGTTGCTGTTGTTAGACTATAAGAAGTCAGAAATCCTTGTCAATGTACCGCAAATCCCCCAGAGATCTACCAGCCAATCCCGATCTACCTTCTTTGCACCCCTGACTTAGAAGCACAGTTCAAAATATTACTCAGCATTAATTCCCACTGTTTTCAATGGGACTCTCTCTCAGGCAAGCGGGTATAGGATTACAGCCTCAAGCATCACACCTCCCTCTCCATCCCTACCCCAAGCACTGGGTGTGTGTGCGTGTGTGTGTGTGTGTGTGTCAGTTATACCTTTACAGTTATACATAACGTTAAATTGGACGGTGTGTTTAAAAGTGTGAAGCTTTAAGCATTTCAAGCATGTTACAAATATTTAAAATAGACTACAGGTGTACTATGCAATTATTCTGTTTCCGTCTCAGTCTCTCACAAGCCCCTAACCTTCCCATTTCCCATCCTCCCAAACACTCTGAGCCTACAATTTCTCTCATTGCCTCTTTTACATCTCTGGGAAGGAGAGCAGAAACCACAGCAAGGAGATACCTTTTAGCTTTTTAAAACTAAAACCTGCAAATGGTAGCAAGAGTATATGGCAAACATCAGAGCCAACTACACCAATAACTATCAGGAACACTCTGCAGCCCAAAATACAGTGACTTGGGGACAAGAGGTCATAAAAAATGACAGTCATAGGTATTCATGAAAATTGCATTTTATTCTTCCACTTCCTAGACATGTAAAATTTTGACAAATTTGGACGTGATAGAAAAAAGGTTTTCCCAAGGGTTTTCAGAATAAAAAACGAAAAAGGGAATTTGGGGGGAAACTGAAAAATAATCAAAACTTAATTTTTAATGCTCTTTACAGATCTAAATTTGTTGCTTTAGAACAACCTTCCCCAACTTGGTGCCCTCCAGATATTTTGGAGTTCAGCGCCCATCAGCTTCAAGCAGTTTGCTGTAATGGTTGTCCCAAAACATCTAGAGAGCACCAGAATGATAAGGCTCCTTTAGGAACATAAAGTAGCCTTTATGTTCTTGAAGTTACATTATTTATAACTTGGTTTGCTCATAAAATTATCATATTTAAAAAACTTACAAAGTAAACTCAGTAAATTTGTAATTACTGTCTAAATAAGCTATACTTTCTGTACCAAACATGATGAGCAAACCAAGTTAAGCAAACTTATTTTATGTCTGACCAGAGGGAACCTCACAAGTAGTCCCTGAAACATTTGAATCATCATAGCAGCCAAAAGAAGCAGGAAGAACAGGAGGTAGAGGAAGACTGGAATATAGCATCTGCCTTGATTTAAACCTGTCTTGTTCTTTCAAGAAGCAGAGCCTAACAATCTCTTCCTGTTTGTGGAATGCAGTTTAGGGAAATCTGATCTGAAGGAAAAGCTATTGAGATTTTATTTCGCTGGGAAAGACTCAGTTTAGGAATGGTAAGTAACCATATTTTAAGCAATCTCAACCTATTATTTGAAGAGTGGCATTTTATTTACTTTTGTAAATAATTTCCATTAATGCATATCTTTTTGTTCTTGTTGTTGTTCATTTTGAAAGGTTGTCTCATCCCATGCCTATGCCATAGGAACTAGGCTACTGAGTTTCTTTTAGGTAGAGAAGGTTTATTCTAGAGGCAGCACTTAAAGGTTTTTAAGCTAAGGCAGCATTCCCTAATGGTGAGGTCTAATTGAGAACTGTATTAAAACTGTGAGTTCTATAGTCCCAAACCTCAAAGTTATTATTTTTAATTTTTAAAAAGAAACGTATATGGGATAAGCCATGTGCTGTTCTTTTGCTCTGGTGACGGTGGTGGGATAACATGTGTTCACATGTGGGTTTTCAATCTGAACTACACTAATTGACTGCTACACAGCATCTAACCAGAACAAGCCTAGAAACACAAGACTCTGTAGAACAAAACCTAAACTCTCAAAAATACACATTTTCTTCCATGTTATGATATGGTTACTCTACTCACATGTTGGGAAACTGAGCATGACTTGGAGAATCCTTAAATGTCTCTCAGTAAAAGATACATTAAATCAACAATTTTAATCAGGAATGGAAGAAATCACTACACTGAAAATCTTACAGAGAGGGTAAAAAAACATTTTCTCCCAGAGATTCATTATTTCCAAACATTTTATCTCTCTAGTCTTTCTATTACATCTGTTTTTTTAATCATTTGGTTTGGCTAACAATAGACAGCTGGTCTTAAATTCTAAAAGAAAATATTTCATTATCCAAAGCTGTTAATTTTTTCCAATTTTTTGGGGGGGGACAAAAAATGGTCCTAGGAAACAACTGAGGGGGGGGACAGGTTTTTTTTCTAGGGCTTCACATTTCTAGCCCTTCCTGGCACCCATGCTGCAAAAAAGAGGATGAAAGGGGAAGTTACAGTTCAGTAGTTCCTATTAAAAAGTTATTTTTAATTAAATGCCAGATACAGCCCCCAAAGTCTCCTAAGAACTCTAAAAGTCCTCCTAGTCCAATCTTGGATAAACTGAGATTGGACATGGTTCCTCAGTAGTGAGCGACAATGGCCCTATGGAGATGACCCTCAGTTCTGTTTGTTCCAGGGCTGATACTTGTTGAACCATTCCTCACTCAACAAGAAAAGACAGTTCCTCAGATTTCTGGTTAGATTGAAACAGGGAGAAATGTAAATACTTTGGGGCTCAAGTAAGAAGGAGCTGCTACAATGTTCAGTCGGCTTTAGTGTTAATTAGCAAATGCATGCAGTTAAATCCAGTCAAATACTATAATTCTCTGAAGTCTTCAAGTCACCAGTGAAACTAGTAAAAAAAGTCCTCTACAGTATGTCTCATGGTCTCAAGTACCCCACGTCAGGGATCAAGCAAATGTGTGTGTGAACGGGGGCAGCATTCTGGGGAGGGGGGCAGCCCAACCTACACTCCTATTACCATGATTTGGGGGGGGGGGGGAACTGAGGCTAATTTGGTTTGAGAATATTTATGATGGGAGCTTATTTCCTTGAATCTATGTACTTGTTTATCCAATCTTGTGAGCTTTTCTGGAGTTAAATCAGGAACAATGTTAGACCAGAACAAGTCACCCACTGAACAGTGAGTTGTTGGCCTAGGCCCATCTCTAGAACACAGTGTGAGTTTGTGCAAGTAAACTAGGACTTGGAGTTTAAAAGACAGAGATTTGTGCTTCCCTGCGTAGCATTCTCTCTCAAAAACTACTAGCCCCAGAGTACCTTGTGCATAAGCAGGAGGGAGGGAGGGGCACTGGTAAGAAGAGACACAGCACCATCATAATCAGGGGACATTGATCCCAGGGACAGTGGGAACCACGGCTGGTGGTAATATTTACAGGTCCAAAATATACGTGAGGAAGCAATCCTATGCATATTTACATAGGAAAATGTCCTACAACTCCCAGACTTTTTTTCTGTTTAAACATGCATAGGATTGCACCCTGAATGTTTAGTTCACATACACACCATACTATCAACAGAAATCAGACAACCAGAAATGTATGTGCATTATATGCAAACTCTGCCAATATGTGCTTACAATATGGAACAACTGGTTCACCCAGGCAGCAAAGGGACCTAGAGGCCTATGGCAAAGAGAAAACTTTGAAGAGAAAAATTCGAAGCCTCATGTCATATATTGGATATTCTAACTTAAACTGCCTAGTAACCTGACCCTCTAATGCTGGAGGAGATGACAGGCAGGCAGACTACATGGGTAGGGCCAGAACAGGAAAGGAAAAACTGACAAGAACAAGAGGGCAGCAAGTTCTCATAATGCCAAATGTGTTGGATTCCATCCTTTTATTTAAACACACAGTCAAAGATCAACAGAAGCCTTTTCTATTTCTATCACCCCTCTCCCTGCAAAGTTTTTTTAAAAAAACGATCAAATGTCTTTCTTTCCCTGTACAGTTTTGCTAAGTGAAACTATCCTTCCTCTCTGAAAATTTCAAAATCAAGGAAGCTTGGGGTGGGGGGTGGGGGGAGAGAGTGAGAGGAAGAAGCTGTGTTTATATTGCTTGTAATCTAAGATGGACTTGGTGGCATGGAGTAGCCTTCACATCTCTAAGGAGAGATACCAGCTGTCTCATTTCTTCAAAACCCTACTAATAATGGCTGGGCCATGCAATTCCACTGAGAGGGAGAGACGGAGCTGCCCTACTGCCGGAAAACAGCTTAGAAGTGCCACCTTTGAACAGTGACAATCATGCCTGTGTGATCTTGCTTTCTTTGATTCGTTTTGTTTTGTTTTCCCTCCTTGCAATTTTTATCAATGCACCTTTCTTTTATTCTTTACGTAGGAAGCGCTTGTTTCACATTTTTTTTAAAGAAAATTTCAGCATTGCTGAAAATGTGAGAAATAGGCCATATATATAGGACATCAGAAACTGCTTAATATCAGATAAGACAATGGCTTGGTTCATACCTAATGCTAACCCATGGTTTATTGTCAAATTATGGGTTGTTGTAATGTTTGAACCTAGCCGTTCTAACAAACCATGGTTTATTAACCATGAACAACCGAAAAAAAGAGCCTATGGCTGGTTTGATGTTGGGTTGTGAATTCTGGGTCACTGAAACTATGGGTTGTCATAATGTATGAACCAAGAACCATGGGTTGCTCATTGGTTGTTTTGCCAGGCTACATAGGTGGCGGGCAAGAGCAGTTAACCCCCCCCCCCCAAGTTCCTCTACATGCTAGTACTACAGCATCACAAAGGCAACTGGGATACAGGGAGGGAGTGGGCAAAGGAGAAGGGAAACAAACCACCTAAAGTGTGAGAAAACAGACCATGGTTTGTTCAATCATCTGCCAAACAAAAGCTGGATAGGGCAAAATGCGGTTAAATGAATGGGTTAAATCAACCGTGGGTTAGTTTTCTGTGCTACTAGGTCTAGCCCAGAAGCTCTCAGCAGACATCGTTCCCATCTACAGTCACCTTATCCCCTGACCGCTTGACCAGCCAACACAAGCTGACCATATGGTTACAGGACTTGGTAAATGGTCAGCCGTATTCGCACGCTTGAAAACCGGGCTCTTAAATTTCAATCACCAACTTTGGTGAGAATCACCCGCAGTCAACAAAGAAGGAAAGTTATGTAAATAATGTCCTATGAACCTCATAGTATAACTAGGACTAATAACTTCTGACATATCACCACTGTTACAATAACTACTGCAAAAAACAAAACAGAAACCCTGGCTGTATATACAACGTCTGATTAATTTAAGAATTCTCAGAGCTAAAATTACATCCCTTTATAGGAAGTAGCCCTTTTCATTTGTGCCTGTGCACATCAGCCTGGCAAACAGTCCCACAAAAATTACGAGCCAGACTGCCAACATTTATGTGTATTTTTAAAAACCTTTAGGGAGGGAAAAGGTGTATTAAAGTAACATCAAAGAAGCAATTCTTCCTTTCCTCCTCAACGAGGCAAAAGAGCAGGCTATGTACTCAGACATTAAGTCCCATTCTATTCAGTAGGTAAATGTGCATAGGATTGCAGCTGGGCAAACAAAGCAGGAGGATTTAAGTGTGGATGTGAAAGCACTGGCTCAGTTGGTCACAAAAAGCTCAGAGAGGGATAAACTGAGCATGTGCTATGGATTTCTTTTCTTTTAAAAGAACCAGACTCACACCAAAGATAAACTGTGAAGAGGAGACTCTTGCTCAGCCTTGGTCACCTGTGGGCAATTAAGTCACCCTGGGGTAACTGATAGTGAAGGGGAAGTGTGTGTGTGTGTGTGTGTGTGTGTGTGTATATATATATATATATATATATTAAAGGAACGCATAACAAATAGCTCACTCTGGGCAACCAGGCAAGTGAGCATTTTCCAGCATGCACACAATGAATGCCTGAAATTATTTTATTTATTATCTGTTTAACAAATGTGTTCCCTGCGTTTCCTAGCCATTCGAGGCCACCAACAATAATCTAAAATGCAAATGTGATGGGGCCAGAATCAACCATAGCTCTCGATGGTATGTCTGGTGTAAATGGAACCATGGTTTGCAAATCAGGAGCTAGTACCAATAACATGTGATCCCTTCCCCCTTCCTTTCTGGCATGAATTTCCCCTTCCTTTTCTCATGTCAGCTTTAATCATCATTTAGCATTATGCCTGCCTCAATGCCAATGATAGTTAATGCTAAACAAGCTTTTGTTCTTGACCAGAGTCTGAGGGTCAAAAGAGACATTACTTTAAATCAGTGTCTAGAACCTATGCCATTTTTTCTTTCATTTTTACTCAAGAGAAGGTGCAGGGCCCCAATCCAGATTAGGACCCTAATGTGAAGAGGAGGGGGACTTTTACGATCTGGAGTTGAGCTGAGGGAAATGAGAGGGAGAGCAAAGACAGCCCTGCTGAAGGCCTCCCTCATGAAGCTCCACCTCCCTCAACTGTCACCACCAACCGCCATTCCAGCTGGCTGAGCTTAGAGAGATAAGAGGGAGAGCAGGGCCATTCACCAGCCCCGCTGAAAGATGAATTGCCTCCCTCTGCTTCACTTTCGAAGCGCAAAACGAAAGGAACAAACAGAACGTATAAATGTCTAGCTCTCAAAAGTTGCCAAGGACAACCTGGGAAAACACCAGAAATGGCAGTCCGAAAATTCGATATGTCCGATAGTTATTGGACATATGGATATCGGATCCGATCAGATAGGGCCACCTAAGGAAATTATCAGTTCGTTATTGGACCCGATACGATACACATCCCTAGTCTGTACTAGAGCACGAAGGAAAATATGTACCAAGTATAAAGCAGACTGAACAATACAGACACTTTGATCACAGTATTAAAACGTGACATTCACACGTGCCATGTGGGAAGCATACTCTATGCGGTGTACACGAATGAAAAGCACCACATTCTGAGCCTTTCAACTTCCCTCCTTGCTAATAACTACTTTACTTACAGAAGACTAACCGTGTTGCCCACACTTCCTTCTCCTTTCCTCAGGAGCTTTTCACATGAGTGGCTACCCTTCTGAACCTTTAACGCCTTTCGGCGCTTAGGAGGACAAAAAAGACGGGTGCTGTCTACACTTTAGTTTTACAGTTCCATTAAAAGGTGACCTGCAAACAAAAGAAGAAATATCACAGGACTTTAGTATTAAACGTGGAATGTCCCCCAAATTAAATGGGTCTGGAAAGCATTCATTCCATTGTGATGGTGAACATTTAGCTGTCTATTCCCTTCAATGAAATTATGAAGGTTAAACCACTTTGCAATTTTGCAAGGGGAAAAAAATGTAAGTATAATTCCATACAAAAAGGCTGTAAGTGTTTTACAGCAATCCAAGTCCCTAGATCCCCTTTTACCACAAGAAAGGTTTAATTCCTATTAAATATATGGAAGACGGCTTTTTAAACTAGTGGGGGTGGAGACGACAACAGAAGTTGGGAAGATGAAGGAATAGGACAGATCCCAGAACAGGATACAGTGTTTCAGAAACCTTAGAAAGAAACAGGGTTTATCATTTAGGGGCTGAGGATGATTTAAATTTTCTGTTCAGTGTTCTTTGTAACATAGTACCTTCTGTGAACGCATCACAATACAGTTTAGTCCACGTCTTCAGGACACAATTCTGCATTTTCATTTTAAAAACTAGCTAGACTCCTTCTCCAGATTTTCCATGGTAAGACAGCTTCAATTCTGCAGTAAGAGGAATTCAATAATAGAACCGATTGTCCTGGAGCAGGTGTGCAGAACCTCTTTCAACGCAAGGATCAAAATCCATCTTGGAGAAGCTCTCGGGGGGCCGTATTCCAGTGGTGGTTAGGCTGGAGGCAAAAGGGGTGGAGCCTTCGGAGGGGCATTTCAACCTTTCAGAATGGGGGGAAAAACTACATGAATCTACCAAACAATCTGTAGTTCTGGGAAAGGGGTTGGGTTCATGGAAAGGTGGTGTGGCCTCCTGGGAAACCCTACAGGGTTGTATTTGGCTCTTGGGCCTAAGGTTTGCCCCCCTGGCCTGGATGAATGGTGGGCTCTTTTTCACTGGAGATGTCCAAGCAGAGGCTAGACAATAATCTCTTAGAGATGTTCTAGCTCTAGATTTCCTGCATCGACCAGGGGGTTAGACTAGATGGCCTTCAAGACCCCTGCCAACTCTATGGCTCAATTCGGACAACACAATAGTCAATGGTGGGTTGACTAACCCTAACCCTAACCCTAGGGAGCACTCCCCACACAACATGGTAATAAATAATCAACTGTGGTGTGGATGAGGATCAGCACTGAGTTGACTATGGTAGCATTCAGATGACACAATAGTCAAAACAACTAACGATTGTTTCCCCCACACCAGTTGTTTATTGTGTCGTCCGAATTGAGCCTATGTGTTGGATCCAGATTTAGCTATACTTGAAGCAGGTTCATGGTAATCAATGCAGCTTAACTTAGCCATGACTGATTTTTAGTCCCAACTCTTGCAATGGAGTTATTCATTGTCCACCTAAAACTGGATGCAACCCTATGTTTCTATGATTCGAAGTCGGGTAGAAAAGATGTCATATGTGTATCTACCAGCCGACTGAGAATCAAAGTCAAAGTCAAACGCCGGGGCAGAGGGGAGTGTACTTGCTACCAAACAGGGGGAAAGGTAAAAATAAAATGTGAGTAACAGTTCTCCATTTCTTGTTCAAACCCAGCTTGACACCCCACCCCGATACACACACATTTTCACGAGGGCCAAGAAAGATGCAAAATGTATCAGGAAGAGGGGGGAGTCCCACCTGCACGTCCCTACCAACGCTCCCCCAGGCACTCAGTATAAGGTCTGAAAGGGGAGGAGCCTAAATGCAGGCATACTTTGTATAGAAAGGGGAAACAAAGGCAAAGATGCACAAGCCCAATCTTGCCATGTGTAGTGGTCATGGGGGTGAGGGGGCAGTTGCTGTCTGAACATAATCTAAGTATCTGATTCCTTTGATGGTGCATTAACACAGGAAATTGCTATTCAGCCTCCACAAAAACAAAACCAACAACAACAAACGCTGCCTTGTATCTAAAGGTATTTTTGGGGACACAAAGCAATTCTGCTCATGTACCCACTCCAATTTTCCTTGGTTGCCGCTACCCATCAAAGTGGGGTAGCAGGAAGGGGGATGTTGGGCTTCAGTAAGCAGAGGGACTGGCAAAAAACAGGGCCCCATCTTGGGTGAGTGGAAGAGATTTCGGTTCACGCAAATGAGTCTTTGGACAGAAGCCTCTGAACAGTTCATTCAGAGCACTTCCAAATCCACAAATTAATGGATAAGGGTAATGGGTTGTATCCAACTGTGTCCTTCTTTTCATGGGAAGCTCTTTGATCCAGCAGAGATTTCTGTGAACAAGAGGAGAAAGGAAGCAATTTTCATAGGTTTCCCTTTTCTCTTGCAACACCCCACCCCACCCCGGGCCACTTTCCACGCTGTTCAGAGGGTCCCAAAATCCTCTGGAGCAGATTTGGGGGTAGGGAGACACAGGGGGCTGTAGAGGGAAGGGGGAATCAGCAAAAAAAGGGGCCTCCCTCCTTCTTCATGGAAGCCTTCACTGGATCAAAGAGCCCTCCATGAACGAAAGGACACAGCCGGGTGCAACCCAATATGTCTAACTCCTGCCTCTAAAACTCTTTTTGGACAAATGCGATTTCTTTACTGGCGTGGTCTTTTCAAAAAGAAAAAAAGTGTGTGTGTGTTTGTGTGTGTGTGTATTTTAAAGAAAATGAGATACTTATTTGTATTTCCAAAATTTTGCTGTTGGAAGAAAAATAAACGTAATTTGCAGTGACAGGCTAAAAGCATTAAGTTGTAGAATACGGATTTGCTTGGTTTCCTGAAACAGTACTCCAGGAATCCTCTGCATAAATTTCTCCAGAAATCTGCAAATATACCTAGCGTGCAGTGACTGTTTCCAGGCACCCAGAAAGCCATCTTTTCAGCCGGGCTCTCGTTGGCAAGTAGCGACAAAGCAACAGGCAAAACATGAAAAGCCAATAACTGAAGAGATAACTCCAAGGTAATTCTTGGGGAGACTGTGGCTGTAATCCTGTGCACACTTCTCTGTAAATAAAGATCACACTGAACAAAGCGGGGCTTACGTCTGAGTAAACATGCACGGGATTGGGTTGCATAATTGCATTAATGCTCACTATACGTGGGAACATGAGGAAAGGTCTCAGAGGTAACTGGTTGACCCATAAGCCCAGACTACCTTGGGAATGTGCAGAATTAACGGCTTAATGGCACAGATGCAAAACAATGTATGCCACAGAACAGCCTCTCCGAACCTGGTGCTCTCTGGATGTGTTGGACTACACCTCCCACAATCCCCAGCCAGGTTGGGGAAGACTGCCATACAATCTGGTATCTCTAGAGCTTCACTTTCGAAGCGCAAAATGAAAGGAACAAACAGAACGTATAAATGTCTAGCTCTCAAAAGTTGCCAAGGACAACCTGGGAAAATAGAGACAGTTTTCAGTGAAGGCTCAAGGGAGCAAAGCTAGGCAGGCCTTCAGTAGCTGGAATCCACGCTTTGCTGCCCACGCAGCGCCTTGTCTTTCTCCCATGTGAACCATTACTTGCACCTTCCCTTCTCTGCTCATCAATCCCTGGCATCTATGCAACTTCCCGCCTCACCCTCTGCTATCACACATTCTCTGGAAGCAGGAATGTTGATTTAACTTGACTTGATTTTTTTTTTTTTTTAGGGTGACTTCGTCACTCTCATGCAGGCAGGTGCTATCCCACCCAGGCAATGGTAACTTAAGAGATATTTTAAAAGATGGATAGCGGTATATAAGTCAATTCAATGAATAATAACAAATAAATAAGTGTGTGAATGCTGTAGCCACAGATGGGGAGCCAAAGACGTCAGTCCTTGACTCCTGCTTAGCACCTTCCCAGTGAGAATGAATGAAATCCAACAGTGCCCATCCGCCATGAGAATAGTCCCTGGATTCTCCCTTCCCGCAGCAGCTCCACTCCCCCCACTCCCAAATCTGCTCCGGAAGGTTGGAGAGAAAAAGGAGATATCACCCAAAAGTGGCAGTTAACTTGCATTTTAATTTTAATTAACACGTTTCTCAAGTGGCTAAGCCTGGATGCAAAAGCAGCAACAACATATATGAAGATTTGCTTAATTTATACGTGCTGACCCATTTACAACATTTAGATGCCCTTGTTGCAGAATATAGATTGCCTGTGCACATGAAATTAATGAAGCCTAAAGCAGTTTGTAAAGGAAGCAACATAGATATATTAATGTGCTGAATGTCCACCGATTTAAATTTTTAGCACAAAAGAAGCACTTTTTCAGGGGGCCAAAATGTCGTACACACATCTGAAAACCCCTTCAATAGACCTTTTTTTTAAAAAAAAATTGCTGTTTGCAGCCATCATGTGCTCAGTGCTTCAAACCCACTTTTGAGGGCGTTTCCAACCTGGGAGTGATCTCAGCTAGTCAAGGATCACAGAATAAATGGGATGACCTCGCATCATGACATAGCCAGTGAAACTTGGCTACCTGAGAGGATCGCTGAGGACAAACAAGGCCAACAGAGAACCAGGTCTATGCTTCTTGCAGCACATTGTGTTTACTTTGAATGGGTGATCACCTTCACACACTTTCAACATTACCCTCCCAAAAACTGTCAGGGGGAGAGTCCTCCTTTTGTCATTTCTGAAGTGCTCCATGAAAAGTATCCCCTCCAACTGGTTTCAGCATATCTCTACTTTCAATATTTGAAAATGTTATTAAAACAACTGATTTGAATACTGCTATTGCAATCATTATAGGGGGGGTCTGAGAATGCATTTGGTTCATTTTTTGATGAGAACTAACCAAAAGTCACGCTTTTCTTCATAAGCAGGACAGAAAGAATATGACATTTGAAAAAAAAAACATTTCTGAGAAAGTGAAATCTTTAGAATCATATCTAGGCCCAGGACTTTGGCCCTTTCCACACCACAGAGGTGTGGAGGGAGGGAGATCCTGGAAGTACCTAATACACACCATTGGCACACAGGGACCAGCCAGGTATAGAAACGGCCTTTGAGTGCTTGACTCTTGTGTATTCAATTTTATTTATGTATTTATTTCAAATATTTCTTGGCCACTTTTCAGGGTAGGAGCCCTCCAAGGCGGCATACAATAATAAAACTCATAATAAAAATCAATGCAGTAATACAAATCATAAAAACACAATAAAAACAGCAAAAGCCAAAAACATTCGAAAAACAACAAACATCTGCATTAAATAAAGCTTACAATAGACAATTGCAGCTACAACACAGTCTGATAAAACATAACCAGGGGACGATCAGAGAAAATATTGGGCCTGTTCAGACATGAAGCCATGGTTAGGTTGCTATGCCTTTTGCAGCAAATGATTAGTGAATATGTTTAAACTGTGGTTATGTAGACACCATGGTTAGGAAGGGTTCACATGACATGCTAAATCATGGTTCACATGACACGCTAAGCTGTAATGTTTAGCTCAAAATGCTTAATCACTATGGTTTAGCGTGTCATCTGAACAAGCTCATTGAGTTTTCAGGGCCTTCATAGAAGCCTGCAGTGATGGGACCTGTTTGTAGTGCTGAATTACGATTCCCATCTCTTTTTTTCTGCCATCCTCCTCATCTTTAAACTTTTATGGGCAGGTAGGTACATCATGATCCTCTCCATGCCAGGAATAGCTATACCTATTGAATTTGGCCAGCACAGATGGCTGAGAATTTTGTCTGGTTCGGGGGGGGGGGGGGGTGATAAAGAAGAACTTACCAAAATTTGCAAATGGCTTTCATAAACAAGACTGAAGGAACTTGAAATTTGAAAAATTCAAAGTATGCCTGTCCCTAATTGATCTGCAGTACCGCCTACGGAAATAACCGTTCTTAAAGAATTCCTCCTGGTTTGAACAGAATCCCGTGTGTGTGTGTGTGTGTGTGTGTATAATATGTTCAGTTCTCGAACACAGCAGCAAATAATGCAGCTGGACTCCTCCATAGCCCCTCCACAATCTAAAACAGCCTTCCCCAACCTGCTTCCCTCCAGATGTTTTGGACAACAAATGCCATCAGTCCCAGCCCTAATGGTCAGAGATCCTGTCAGTTGTAAATGGTGTCCATCATTTTGTTCACACAATCAAACAGCCAGCTGCTTGTGGGAAACCCACAAGTTGGACATGAGTGCAACAGCATCCTCCTGCCCATGTCCCCTAGCAACTGGTGTACACAGGCATATTGCCTTTGATACTACTGGAGGTAATATATAGCCATCATGATTAGGAGCGTCTCCAACTAGGATGGGGAAGACCAGTTCTGGAACTCTAGAACTGCCAGTGTAGACATTACTGAGCTAGATGGACCAATGGTTAGACTGACTATTTTTAGGTACAGAGAAATACATGGCTAAGAAACACAACTTCCCCATAGTTTGAACCAAGCATTCATTGATTTTAAAGTACCTTGCCAAGTTTTAACAAGTCCTCCTAAACTTCCATGTCACTAAGCTCCATTCTGGCACACACCATTTTCAACTTGCTTTGTGGCTGAATATTTCTGAAATAGAGGTGATTATTCCACGATGTGGAGGTTCGCTCAACCCTTTGCGATCCTCAACCAGCAGATACTAGCTGTTCAGAGGTAAGATAGATAATTGTCACCACTGCTTTCTCGGCATGGTTTTGTATCACACAAAGCAGCTACGTTTCATGATACAACTGGACTGGACTCCACCAGGTGTTGTCAAGGTCAAGGCTAAGCTCCAATTTGATATCAGTGTCCACTGACATGGCAGTGTGCAAAATGCATACCAACTGAAAAGTTTACCATGCGCCCCTCTTCAAAGAAAGATGATGCAAATTAAAGGAGAGCAACTAAAATATTTCCCTTGCCCTACACACAAAAACTTCAAATCTAGCCAATACAAATGAGGCAATAATTCTGCTAATCATAACCTTGGCTTTCAGTGACTTCCACCTTTAAGGAGCGTAAAACTTCTCGAAAGTGCCAGATGTTGGGAATTTCAGGAGGAGAGGGGGCAAGACCAGTCAGAGAGGAAGCCTGGCACTTCACATGCTGTTTGCAACGTGCTTGAAGAGTTCTGTTGGGTGGAAATGCAGGCATAAGAAAGTTACCCTTTCAGAGTAAAAAATAAGCCATGCTGTGTAACTATTGAGATTTTATGTAGATCCATCCACAATAAAGCATCCCTGCTTACTACTCTGCAATGCTCCATAAATAGCCATCAAATGAGGTTAGCAGAACTGCTTGTTATTCTCTTCAGGAGTCAGATATAACTGATGCCCATCCTGCCACACACACTCAACCAACTTTTTTTCCCCCAGAACCCACATCCTCTTCTGCAAATGGGATAGCAAAAAAAGAAAAAGAAAAAAAAGTAGTCAAATAGATTGGGATTTGGATGCTGGTTGTTTCATAATTCCATCTGTCCCAATCTATTCCAATCAAAATCAAGAATCCTTCTCTGGATTTGAAACCTTAGGCACAAAGTAGCTGAAAAACCAGATGCTCAGTTTTGTGAGGCGCAAAAGAACATGCATCTGCTAATTGCAAATGCTTTTCTTTTTATAATATTAATAATATTAACATTTTATTGAAGAGTTACCTTTTTAATAACACATATAACTTTCCCCCTCCCCGCATTTCCCTTTGATTCCCCTGTGCTTTAAGATATAAGGCACATATCTGCCAATGTTCAGTACTCCCAGATGTAATAGAGGGCACAGCACTGGTCTCCAAGATTCACTGTGATGGGAATGTGTGCTCCGTTTGATTTGCCTGGGACCCCTAAACCATGCAAAACACCACATTGTCTGTGACTACAGCTCAACACTGGACAACCACAGCCACATTTATTATTTATTTATTTTCTGCGTTTTTCCCAGGGCTGGGATTCAAGGTGGTTTACAAGATTAAAAACATGTACAACTAAAACATATAAATACAAATTTATAAAAGTTAAAATAGAATTAAACCTGCAGTAAAATTAAAAACATTTTTTAAAAAAATTAAAAGCAGGAGCAGATACACAAATACATTAACACAGGTCCTGAGTATTTCCAAGAGCCTGCCGGAATAAAAAAGTTTTTGCCTGCCTCCGGAAGTGTAGCACAGAGGGAGCCAACCTAGCCTCCCTAGGAAGGGAGTTTCAGAGCCTTGGAGCAACCACTGAGAAGGCCCTCTCCCGCGTACCCATCAGGCATGCCTATGATGTTGGTGGGACTGAGAGAAAGCCCTCCCCAGAAGATCTCAAAGCACGGGCAGGCTCATATGGGAGAATATGGACTTTCAGATAACATGGATTCAAGCCGTATTTATCCAACATCTAGGATGTTGAGGATGGAAGACGAGTACTAACATCTCCAAACGCTTGTGAAACTCAGTTAAATGGAACCTCAATTAATGTAGCATAACTATGACGGAAGTAAACATGTGGGACGCAATGAAGCCGAATCTATGAGAAGACCGGGATAACTAGTGATACCTCTCTACGCGTTAGCTGCATCCCATAAAGCAAAGGAAGAGCGATTGTGTGGCTCACAACTGTGACATGCATTCTTCAGATGAGAAATTACAGGCAGAGTGCACAACTTTAATCACCTCAGCCTTGGGGGGGGAAGGGGGGGAGACAGCAACATTGTTTAGTGCTGACATTAATTTTCCAAGAAGAATGCAAAAGACCCTGAAGCATGTCTATCCTCACAAAACAAAAAATAAAACTCTACCTGAAATGACCAAGCACTACAACCGGAGCAGGAGACGACGATTCAATAAGGGAGCATAAATTCTTCGGCACAGGCTTAGTTTACATTTGAAACATTTTCAAAATATTGTTTTAGCTGGGTGTAATAGACCACTGTAAGATCTGACACATGGCAAACACAGAGCTTCAATTAAGCAGCTGGCAAGCAGCCAGGCACAGATAAAGGCTCAGCCTGTCACTCGCCAGACAATATATATGGCTATTTTGGCAGCCAAAATTGAATGTGATAATTGAGCCATGACGTATTAAAAAGACACATGCTTTCGGACGAATAAACGTTCCAGAGTGTTCTCAAACTAGATGCCACTTTGAACTAAGGCACTCCAGGGCCAAACAAAGATGCTGAAATAATGATGCAATTCAGCCGGCTATATATCAGTAGATCAAGGAAAAAGAAAAACAATCCAGGGTGTACAATATATACAGCCAATGGATTGCACAGTCATCCTAAAATGCTGCAGACATCCACTTGTCTTTCCTTTTTAATCTACTTTCATGCCCCTGCGGTTGTGAAAGAAAACAGGCATGCAACAACATATGCTCACAAAGTGAGTTTAAAAAGCCAAATATGACTGGTTGGATCCAAACTAAGGCCCTTTCCGCACCAGCCATTTTTCGAGGGGCTGCCCCTGCCTGCTTGCAGAGAGGCCACATGACGCACAGAGCATCCGGCAAGCAGGCAGGGGCCAGCCCTCCATTTTCCCGGGAGTTCAGGGAACGCTATTATCCCGATTTGTTCTCTGCTCCCGGGACGGCAGTGAGATTGTCGGCTGATGTGGCCGCCCATCCCGGGTGCAGCCACGCTTACCCACGAGTAAGCGCGGCTGCACCATTGCCACGGAGTCGCACTGCGCGGCTCCAAGGCCATCGGGGGGGGGGGGGACATTGAAATCGTCATCCCCAGGATGGCGAGGGGAGGGGGGCTGGATCACACTAGGGGTGTTTTTTAAAAAAAGTACTTACATTTGCGCAGGAGAGCTTGTGCGCTCCTCCGCGAATCTTTTTTTAAAAAAATGGCCGCCGTGACTTGCAACAGCCCAGGAGAAGCCCGGGCCATCGCATTGTGGTGCGGCCTCATCGCGCCGAACCCAGAAGCGCTTACTTTCCCCCACTTCCTGCCCTCTCCACCCCTATGGTGCGGAAAGGGCCTTAGTTGCACATAGACCACACTGAAACTAATGTGAAAAGTTACTCCTGACTAACTCAGGTCTTGTTGACTTAATGAGACTCAAGTGCAACTAATTTAGCCTGGAACCAAACCGTGGTGTTCTACAAACCTCATGCTGTGGACTTTGAAACCATGGTTTCTGTGAGGCAGGCTGGCTGAAGATCCTGAAAATGTGGTGCAAAAGCTTTCGGTTTTGTTTTTAAATCCAGTGATTTCCCACTGTGGCTTGGCAATAACAACGTTAATACAAATTATATATATATATATATTCTATTTACGGCTTGCAATTGAAATATACATGTTAGTTCTGGCACTCCAAATCCTAAGAGGTTTTCAATGCAACCCTAAGTGCTGTTCTAATTGTTTCATGCTGCAATCTTATACTCACTAACCACTCAACTCAGTGAGACTCACTTCTGAGAAGACATGCAATAGCAGGGGTAGGCTCGTGGGGGCATTTGGCAATTTGAGAAACTGTCCTGAGCATCACCAATTCACACACTCTCCACTCGCTTGTGCTAGTACCCAACTCACCATCCATAGTCTGTCTGTCTGTCTGTCTGTCTGTCTCTCTCACACACACATATACACACAGAGATAGACACACAGGCATCCCATGTATCCAGCATGCATTCACACAAACATGTTCCTTCCTTCTCCTCACTGCAAGCATATGAAAACCCACACTCACTCTTTTGCAGGATCACTCTAAAATCCTCCCTAAACCCGATCCCTTCTCTCTCCCTTTCTCTTTCTCACAAGCATGCAGGCCCCATCCATTCAGACATGCAAGCACGCAACCCTCCCCAATCCCCCTAGGTTCTTCCCAGCTGGCTCCTCCAGCCCCCACTGGCTACATGTTAGCTTCCTTGACAGCCCCCCCAAGTGACTTACCACAGCCTTTCATAACCTCCCCACTGCTCTCTCTAGCCCATGGTTGCTTTCTTTAGCATGACACTGCTCGCTTCACCCCCACCCCAGCTTACCCAACAGAAGTGACAGGAGTCCCCTTTTCTCCCCCCCCCCTTTTTTTTGGGTGGATGGGGGCTTCTCTAAACGCTTGTGACTGGTCATTCATGGAAGTTTGGAGGTCGATTACATGATGTCGTCAACAGCCAGGATGTCTCCTGCCGTTTCCCCCAGTAATCCCGTGTTTTAAAAACACAGAGATAATCTGATATCTAATTTGTGACTGGATTTATTCCGCCACTAGATGGCACTGTTTTATTTAAAAGAATAGGCTGCAGCAGCATTACCTTTTCAGTTCAAAATCATGTGGTCGCTGTCTGAAGGAGCCCGTTGTGAAAAGACCCGAGACGGGGCGCAGGTTTTTTTTCTTAGCGTAGAGACGCTCTGGGTGTTGCTACATTAAGAGACTCCCAGAGGAAAGCATCAGCCTGCAGCTGCCCGGCATCTTCATTTCCTATGAATGTCTCTGAGCCCCACACATGGGGCCCAGAGGCATTCATGGGAAAGGAAGATGCTAGCAACTGGAGGCTCTCACTTTGCTTTGAAGTGAGCCCAAGAACACTTCTTTACTTTTCTTTTTCAATTAGAAGTGGAATGGGTAGGGCACCTTGGCGGGCGCCAAAACAACTGTCTGTGGCGCACTGGTGCCTATGAGCACTGCGCTGCCTACCCCCATGCTATAGGACTGCATTGTAAAGACAAGTGCACCAGGAACGCATTTTCGATGGCACTAGCAATAATAGGGTAAATCCTGCACAGAGTAAGCCATAATTTGCCGTGACTTACATTTTCCCTCACACACCGGTGCTGAGAAGCAAAGCTGCATTTTCACACACTTGAGAAAAAAGAAAGCTCTAACTCTTTTTCTTTTCTTTTTTAAATGGAAAACCCTGTAGGAGCCTGAATTTCAATGGAAGAGCCATGGGGGGGAGGTCACTTAACCCTTTTTCTTCCGACTATTTGTCCATCGAAATCCCCCATTCCAGCTGCTTAACCCATGCACAAGAAATCCCAGATATGTATTTACAAAAGGCGGAGGGCTCAGAAGGGATTAAGTGGCTTTGGTGGTAATTTTGAGACTGGGGCAAAAAAAAAAAAGGGTGAAGCAGCCTCCCCATCTCTACTCCTCCGCTCAAAAATTGCAGCCTCCCAAAGCTACTTTTCAGCTAAGAAAACCATACTGGATCTTCATTGCTAGCATGTGTGTGTGTAATATGCAGTTTGCCTTACACATACACAGTCTGCACAGAATAACGGCTTCATGATTGGTTTAACTCTTCATGAGAAAACTACGCACACACACATACACTCTGTTTAAGTATTGACCTTAAAACAACACAGCGGGTTACGCATGAAATAAACATCTCACCTATGTTGGCATTAAGAAAATAGCTGCGTGGGAAGGAAAATATCCCCCTACTTTTATTTTGTATGCTGCTCTGAGAGCACACCGTCTCCCTGCGTGGTTTTATTAAATAATTCAAGGATACCATAATGAATAAATGTGCTAGATAAACACAGGGGTTTAAGTTAACACCAAATAGTTATGTAGACTCACTTTTATTGGGATTAGTCAAATGTGCCTGCTGAGACGGATGAGTTTCCTTCTGGAATACGAAGCGTGAAAAGACAGTGATGCAGACATCCCAATAGCCAATTTAATGTAAAATAGGCTATAAAGTACAGTATGTTCGCTATATAAAATGCACGATGAGTGGAAATAAGGGTTGAATCGTTTTGTAATTTGGGAGGAGGGCTCCAAACCACCATCTGAGATCGGGAGTGATGAGCTAAGGCCACGATTCCATGCAGCAGTTTCGCTGGCCAGCCGTTTGACTGCTCCGCCATGTCACGGACATGAAGCAATGCTGGCGTGCATCTTCTAGAAAAGGTGTCAAATGTGTCTATGACAACGTCAGGGCATTCAAGTAACATTTTGAAGGGTCCGGCTGTTGTGGTTTCACAATGTCAGTCATCTCCTTCCAAAGAGTCATGGCATCTTTCCATGTGTTGCAACATTGAGATCTTGAGCATGCAGAAAGAAACTTAATAAAACTTTCTATTGTACTGAGTGGTAGCTACCATAGACATGTCAGTTCTAAGTCTGACATGCTGTCTTAACAGAGTCATGAGTACTTTAAGGGCTTGTGACATTATTTTCAATAAGCATGTAGAGACACTGCTATAGGTAATCCGTGTTAAAATCCAAATTTTGTACAGGGAGCGTTCAATGTTAGTCTGTACATGCGTTGTAGCCAATGTTAATTTCAATGGGACTACTCTAAGTAGGACTGACATTGGTTACAATCCACACATATCCATACATCCATACACACACTTTATTCAAATAATGTACTGCCCACATGTTTTCCTGTACCAACAAGTGCTAGAAATTGTGAACTGCAAAACTGAAAGATAACAAATTCTCTATCCTATTCCTATATTGTATCTGCAGCTGTGCACAACAGCCAGAGACATTTTGAACCCAGGCTTGGGCAGCCTGATGTCCTCCAGATGTTTCGGATGACAAATCCTATACGCTCCAGCCAGCATAACCAATGCTCAGGGATTATGGGAGCTGTAGTCCAAAACATTTGGAGGGTGCCATGTTGCCTCTCCCTGAACTAACCCTTCCTCACTCCAAACATGATTGCAGTCAAACACTATTTGTTTGGGTGCCAAATAAGCTTAGTTTCTTCGCAACAGACAGCCGGGCCCAAATCCTGCCATTGCACACAAGCTCTTTCCCCACAATGTTCCATCCTCTCCAATTACTTACGAAACAGTAGCAAGAGCCCAAATAGGCTTGCTAGGATACAGCACTGATTCAAAACATGCTTAGTGCAGTTGTTATGTGGTTCCAATGGTTCTCTCCTCCTGTGAATAAGCACGCACCCCTACACTACACACACATGATTTAAGGTTTTCCAGAGGGGTAGCCATGTTAGTCCGCAGCAACAAAAAACAACAAAGAGCCTCGTGGCACCTTAAAGACTAACAAATTTCTCTTGGCAAAAGCTTCTGTGGACACTGCCTACTTCATCAGAAGTTTTAACATGCGGCTCAACTGCTGCATGATGAGACCTATATGTAGATTTTCCTCTCAGAAAACGGCAGCATTCGACACCGTGTGAGTGTGAGTTCTACTTGATGCGCCTGCTTCTGACATTACTCTAAGTGTATGGTAGAGGAGACTATGTGTGCCCACTCCTCAACCATGGGAAGAGGACTGTCAGATGAATAGGTATGTGAGTTAATTAACATTCTCAGCACTGGTGAGCACGGCAACAGTGGTCATAATGTGGGCTAGGCTATTCTCCCAAAGTTCCCAGTAAAAAAGTACAGAATGAATAGGCCAACCTATTCCCCCACAAACCTAAGTATTTAAGGCACCTAAAGATATCTAAGTACAACCTTCCCCAACCTGGTATCCTCCAGATGCATTGGACTACAACTCCCAGAATTCCTGATCATTGCTCATGCTGGCTAGTGATGATGGGAGTTGTAGTCCAACACATGTGAAGGGAAGGCAGCCTAGGCATCACTTAGGGAAGGCAGCCTAGGCATCACTTAGCACTCAACAACTTCTACTCTTGCCTATTGTCATCTTTTCCTCCAGTAGCTGTAATATGTGGCTATGCCTGGCTGGAGAATTCTGGGAATTATAGGATGCTTTTCTGTCTAAATATGCATAGGATTCCACCCTTAATTCACTAAGTTCAAACAGCTTCCATCTAGAAGAACAAACCAAAGGCACACAGAAACCATGGTAAAGCTATTTACTCTCTTTGGCATCAAAGTCCACAGCAGGCTGTTAAAACACACCGATACACAAAGTCCGGGGGGAAAAAAGAAGCTTAGTCTAAACACTGAATCAGATTAAATATTTTTGGTGTTGTTCCTTGGTCTCCCCAAGGAAACAGCAAGTTCTAAACTACTGAAATTTAAACAACAGCTGTATGGCGGGAAGAAATCACTTTCAAATCTGGATGTGGAAACTGAAGCCAGAGCCCACAAAGTTAATGAGAAATGACCAAACGCTGTTAAGAATATGTGAAAATGAAAACAAGAACTTATGGGAAGCAGGAAATATACGACTTGCTATACAAAGAATATTTTGAATTCCTCTCAGACAGAGAATCTAGCTGCAGAGGGTATATTCACAGTAGGGGAAGGAATCCATTTTTCAGTTAAGAAAGGCTCAGAAAAAGCACAATGAGAAAGATACACTTTTCACGGACAATAAATAAAAGCCTGCTGTAAAAAGCAATGTAGTTGTAGAAAACGGATAGAGAGCCTGGAAAGACTGCCAACATTTTTGGCTATTTTTTTTTTTAAACTAACCCTTGCTCTGCCACTTGGACTTCACTGCTGGAACTCCTCCAGTCAATATTTTAGCCAATTCAAATTGGAAGCAACAGGTACTTTAACATCCTGCCTCCCAAAATATCTATAGTGCTAACCACTACAAAGCAGGATCTTTTACAGTACTTCTATTTACTATAATTCACCCAGGCATTTACAGGTTTTTATTTTTTTTTAAAAAAAGGAATTAAGTGATTTGGGGTGCAATCCTATGCTGGCTAGGGAATAGCAGGGCTTTTCTCTCTCTAAACATGCATAGGATTGCACCCTTAATTAATAAATTAATCGACCACAAAAAGTTGCAGGACTTTTGAAGAACAGACCTCTTGTTCCTGCCTGGGCAAATTCTGACAAAAAAGGTAAATTAAAATCCCTTTAGAATCAGCCTTCAAATTTAGCAAGCAGTTTGCTTTCAAGGTGACCATACTCCAGTAGCTTGAAAAACCTAGACTGCCTCAACCAGAAGCACTGTTTGTGTGACTGAGTAACTACAATATATGGTGGGCCATGTTTGGCTTAGTGGGCCAGAGATCTTTCAGGCTTCTATTACAGCTTTTGTCCTCAAAGTAAGTAGAAGATACAGCTAACCCTACTTTAGAAAGAAGGAATGTCAATCCATCTCATTTTAACATTGATGGTCTACAATATTGATGGACCTGAACTTATTTTAAGCCACATTATAAATATTTTCTATTTCCTAACAAATGGTTAAATTGCAAATTTACTCATAATTCCCTTCCCTTAGGACTCTGAAAAGGAGGCAAGAGTAGTTCAGGGGGTACAGGTGGGGGACAACACTGATTCAATCTGTTTTGGATTCCCTCACAGCTTGAGAATACTTCTTGATCCAGCTTTGTTAGTTGAGGTGCAGGCGTCCTCAGTGGTACAGAGTGTTTTGCGTCACCTTAGGATGGTAAGCCAGCTGTGTCCTAAGCAGGGATAATCTGGCAATGGTGATCCACAGCCTGGTAACATCCCATTTAGACTACTGTAATGTTTGTACATAGGGCTGCCCCTGAAGATGGTTCAGAAGCCGCAATTAGCTCAAAATACAAGCGGCCAGGATTTTGACTGGGACAACTGACTGGGGTACCTCGCCTGTTTGGAGAGATCTCCACTGGTCACCGGTTCATTTCTGTGACTAGTTTGAAGTGCCAGTTTTGACCATGAAAGCTGTTCACAGTTTGGGATCCAGGTACCTTAAAGACCAACTTTCTCCCATATCAACCTGCCTGAAAACTAAGATCTTTCACTGAGGACTTTCTCAGAGTGTCACCACCACCCGAGATCAAGCAGTCGGCAACAAAGGAGAAGGCTTTCTCATTATGGAACTCCCTCCTTAAGGAGGCTCATCTGGAGCCCACTGTATTATCTTTCTGGTGTCAGGTTAAGTCCTTGTTATTCTCTCTGGGATTTGAATGGTTTGCATTTTTTTAATTATTTTTTTATTTGCAAATATAAAAACTTAAACATTAACATAATACAGAAACCATAATTGCAAGAAATAATACATTACATATGCTTTTTTTTTTTTAAGAGAAAAAAGGAACTACTACAAAGTCCAACACTATAAACGCACAGTGCAAATTGTTTAACATTGGTTATTAGGCAGTTTTAAAGGGGAGGGTAGACTCCCAATCAAAGCTATTTATTTTAATTTTAATTATTTTTATTTATTTTTCCTCCAGAAAAACTATTGTAACCATAAGGTAATAAAAGCAGTTGAAACCTACGTTGGTGCTGTTGTTTTGTTTGTGTAATAAAACACGACCATTCTGTAGCAAAACTGTATTTTTTCTTGTGTCCTCTTAATACACTCAAACGTTGAGTAAGTTTCTCGGAGAGCGCTATTTCCCATACCATACTGTACCACTTCCTTGTATTTAATCCTTTTGTCTCCTTCCAGCATTTAGCTATCACCATACGTGCTGCTATTAAGAGATACTCAATTAGCTTTTTGTGTAATATAGTTTGGTTTTGGCCATCAAATTTATTAAGTAATGCCAATTCCAGTGTTTTTATTACTTAATGGTTCGTATTTTAAGTGTAGGAATGATGCTGTATTTTTAAGACTGGAAACAAAAGTTTGTTGCTTTAATTGACATTTTAACTGTATTATCTGTTGACTGGTTTTAATTGTTTTACTATATATCATTATTGTTGGTTTTGTTTTAAGCTGCAGCTTCTGCCCTGGGATAAGTATTACGGAGGGCAGGATACAGATGCCTTAAATAAATGGGCTTGTATCATTGCACAACCTGTTCATGTTGCAGTATTAAAGGGAACATGAATGACTTTGTTATCTTGTGAGTCAGTGTGTTCGAGGGCTCAAGAGATCCGACTTCAGAACCCTCTTTAACCATGAGCTACCCTCAGGCAAATCATCATCCCCCAATACATAAAAATGTGAGTCATAACAGCTAAAATCACATGAGGCCCTTTTTGTGAATGGCTACTAGTCATGATGTCTATATATTACCCCCAGTATCAGAGGCAGCATGACTCTGAATACCAATGGCTGGAGAGCACAAGCAGGAGAGTGTTATTGTACTCATGTCTTTCCACAGACAGCTGGTTGTCGCTGTGTGAACAGAATGCTGGACTAGATAGGCCTTTGGTCTATTCTGAACAGATCTTTTTTATGTTTTTATCACAGAATAAGGTTGTATAACACTGTTCAAAGACTTTATGTATGACACCCCCACAAAAAAGGTTTAAATATCTGAAGTTTATGTCTATAATATCCGTTCAACTCCCCCTGCCCCTCCCCTTGTAAAACCATTTTGCTATTAACACAACAGAAGGCAAAGCAAGGCCAGCTACCCAGAGGCTAGAAAAAGGAGGAAGAACCCAATTTGGTTGCAAAAGTAGCTCAAAGGGCAGCATTAATAGCAATGTGCCGGCAATTTAAGTTCCTCCGGCCAAGAGACAGGAAGAGTCCCACATCTTGGCGGCACACACACCCTTTGTGACAGAACTGTTTGCTCAGGGCAAACAAACATAATTCATCCCAGATCCTGCTGGGTCAGGTTCCATTGTGGGCCAATCTTGGGGGGCTCTTCATGCCGCTTTTGAGGACCCTCAACGCAAAAGAGTAGGAGTAAGCATCAGTGCCAACCCAAGACATTTTGCTGTCTGAGGCAAAGAACAAGATCGCTCCCCCCCCCCCCCCCCGCCCCCATTCTAGGTACAAAAGCTGGCTGGAATGGCAGTTGAATCTTTCATCAACATTGGTGTTGGGATATAATTTTCCAGTGCATCTGAAGGCAGCGGGCTAACTTAGGTGCCAGAGGTGACTGTCTCACGTGGCCTAATGGTAGAGTAAGCATACCTGGTGGAGAGATCTGACCATCAGTTGTTCGAAGGCACTTAATCAATGTCAGCCAGGTAAGAACCAGGATTAGAGCGGCCAAGCACAATTCTTGTTCTTGGGTTGTGCCAGAGGCAGAGAATCAGAGGTGAAGCCCAGCAGAGTCAAGCGGCAGAAAAAAATAACGTCCAGCTAACATGTACTGCTTTTGAATGTTCTCTTACAAGCTGATGCCAGGCCCCAACCATTCTACACAAACGCAATCCAGAAACAAAGAGGAATGAAAAGTAATGCAGAGGTCTAGAGGACAGACGCATCTCTGACCACAGGGCTAATCAAGAAGTCGCATGCGACATACGCAGCTTGGAGTATATTCTGCAATTCCACACCAATGTAGAAAGCCTACAAAATGTTGTAGAGGTCACAATCCAATGTTTTGAGAATCTCAGTATCATTTTATTTTACTAAGTTTTTAAAATTCACCAGACATTACCTTGAAGCCTACAGAGACAGGCTTCAAGATAATATCTGGTGAATTGAAGACAGTAGACGTACCAAAGAAGGTTATCAGTGGTTGGGGTGAGCCTTCAAAGGCCCACAAGGAGCAAAAACATATTATATAAAATAACCAAATGGGTATAAAATAACCGAATGGGTTTGCTTGATTTATTTAATTTGTTCTGCACATCAGTTGTCATGAAGTAGCATTTGGGGCAGGGGTTGGCACAGGGTATGCACAACCCTGCATATATGCTGTACATTAAGAGGAATTAACCATTTATCATCATTCAGAAAGTTTTCTAGCCACAACACTTGCCCTATTATACAGATGGGTAAGACTGAGGTTTGGAGATGAGCAAGGCCAGCTAATTAATCAAGTGTCAGAGAATAAATAAACAAAAATTCTGGCTCACAAGGCAGAGCAGTAATATATATATATATATATATATATATATATATGCCAAGCTCACTGGTCATTCATTGCATGTTCTGCCACCCTGGACTCTGCAACCTGGGTAGCATGTTCCATGTGTCCTACTTTACAGAGAGCAGTCCTCTATTTGAAGGGCTGCCAGAGGATAGTCCCCCATTTGAAGGCATCATTTAAACCCAGTCTGGTTTAAAGATAAAGCAACATCAAGAGAGAGAGAGAGAGATTGGACAGCAAACTAGCAGGTACACAGGCAGCCTGCTGCTCACAGTCTTCCCCACTAAGGTCAGATGTCTTGTTTTCTAATTAAATTGTAGTAGTTATGCCTACACTATTATTATAATTATTTTTAATTACATTTTTATCCTTCCTATTGCGAGCAATCCAAGGCAGCTTATATGGTCCTCCTCCTCTCCATTTTATCCTCATAACAACACTGTGAGGTAGGTTAAGCTAAGAGTCAGTGATTGGCCCAAAGTCACCCAGCGAGTTCCATGGTCAAGTGGGGACTAGAACCCGGGTCTCTTGAGTCCTTGTCCAACACTCTAACCGCTACGCCATACTGGTTCTCGCCTATACACATAAATTATCACAGCAAATTTTATGCAAATCTGTATCCTCTTGTGGGGTTGATCCACTTCTTCTTCTTCTTCTTACAGTGCATAAGTAGCCGCTCAAACCCTTGGTTATTCTACCTGCAGAGACAAGCCACTACTTCTGTAATACTGGATAATAAAACTGATCTGCCTTTCAGGGTTGTGAATGGATTACAGAGATAACGTGCGCAAAACCCTTTCAGTGCTAAAGCGCTGTAACAATATTATGTATTATCAGTGGGCCCATCTACCTTCCTTTTGTCTAACATTCAGCCTGCCTGGGAAGGCATTTGTCAGCCACTGCCATACAAAATGATTATGCAAGACTACTGCTATTACTGCAAATTCAACATCTATTTTGGATTAAATATAATTTAACAGCTAAAGAAACAAGGCAGTGCATCAGCCTAATTCTGCATTACAATTCTGCCTGAAGGTGACACAAGTAAACTGCAATCCTTTAATGCTTTAATATCAAACATTTTTCAACCTTCTGCTGACTGAAACAGCATGAAATGCAAACAATTTAAGGCCAAATTCTCTCTTGCTTTCTTTTTGGTTAGGTACATGCCAACTTCCATATTTTTGACATTAAAAGCCCCCACTCCTTCACCACAGAGTTTTGTTTATTTGGCACTGCACAATGTACATGAGCTCAGGAAACACAGCTGATAAATTATTTTAATAACTAAATAGAATTTAATCAATTTAGGGATACACTAATCCAGGACATCTAGCACAAGTCTGTCCCTGATACAAACGTATTTGCGTTGCAGATTCAAACATTCCCTATAACACCACACGTCCTCCTAGTCGGTTTCAAACTCTTTATGTTAACTTCAGTGAACCTTTCCAGACTAACTTGTCAGCCAGGTAATCCTGATCCATTTCCCAGGAATCCCTGTATATTAAAGAGAATTTTTGGACATATTCCAGGGCATGCACACAGTGCTCAAGACGCACTGGCTGGTCCCACTGGACCTTTCTGTTGCCTTGGAACAGAGGTGGGAAGGAGGGAGGGTGAAATCATTTGGTAAATTTCTGTCTGATTTGCAGATTTCTGACAGCTGATTCCTTAAAAATGCCACCATCTGCAATGCTGCCTAAGACTGATGGGAGTTCTAGGCCAAAACATCTGGAAGAGCTACAGGTTGCACACCCCTGTTCTACCCCAAGGAGGGGCCTAGGATGTTTTGGAAATGCTCAAATCCTACACAGGCTGCATCTATGGCTTGCAACATACTTTACAATTTACAACACCCCCAAGTAAGATTCACTCAGGATGCGTTATTCCAATACTTCATTTTCAACTGAACTAAATCCCAAGGCATTTTAATTTGGCTGCTTCAATCCACAGGTCAAGGCTGAAATCGTCATTCAATCAGATAGGATGAAGTGAAGTCTGGCATTTTGTGTGTAATTGAAATTCACTAGGAATGGAGAGCAAGAGCGAGAAAGAGAGAAAGTGTTAGGGCCAGGAGGGAGGGGGATATCAAAATCTGCTGCTATTTTGTATCTTTACTGACATGGTTTGCTTAATTTATTTTGAAAAGTCAGTGGAAAAACTGCTCACCTACATATGTGCACAAATGGAAGCCGAGGGAGGGGGGCAGTGAACATTTCTTAGTCCCCTCTTATCATTAGACTTGACAATATTCCACATAAAGTCCACTGCCCAAAGAAAATGGCCTTTTTTCCATTTGGTTTGACTAACCTCTGATAATAAGATATTATGCTACATTCAAGCAAGTGGTTCAGCAACTCCCTCCAATGCTGGCCAGGCTGCAAGCTAGCAGGGCCATGCCGCTACCCTTCAATCACTCAGATTCAGCACCAGGGGGATTCAGGGCTGCCCTTTTCCCTTTGCCTGGGGATTTGATTTCAGCAACAAAGGCCTGGCCGTAGTCACTTCCCTTTGGAGCGAAATAGACCTGGAAATCAGTCAAGTGAGGCCTGGGCGCAGGGGGCTCCCACCAAATAAATCAAAGAGGGTTTGTGTGCTCGTCAGATTGCGTCTTTAGTACACCTGGCCTAGTCTGCCACTGCCAAGCACGATCTTTATGAACGTTACATCGGCAATGAACTTGGGGGGGAGAAAGCTGGCTGATCATCATTCACTTTAATCGAAAACTCCATTTCTTTCTTGCCGTTACAGGGATTCATACTTCTAATAATCTACTTCTGCCATCCCAGCTCGGCACATCTGAAATACAAATTCAGCAAAGAAAAAGAGAAATCCCTACTCCATCACATAAGGTGGGTTACAGGAAGGAAGCGATCAAGCCACCAGGTCAAGGGGGAAAGAATACAAAGTCAAAACCCTGTTGCAAATGTGTGGAAAAACCATTTTTAGTTAGACAAATAGCCAGTTTGTAAATTAATCTGCTTGGGGAGAAAGAAAACCTAATGAGGAATGCCCTTTAAATTCCCTAGGAAGTACTTTATTTTATTATATTTATTTATTTAATCCTACCCTTTTTCCTGCAAGGAACCCAAGGTGGCTCACATAATCCTCTTCCTCTCCATTTTTATCCTCACAACAAACAATAACCCTGTGAGGTAGGCCAAGCTGAGAGTCAGTGATTGGCCCAAAGTCAGCCAGTAAGCTTCCATGTCCGAGTGGGAACTAGAACCCGGATCTCCCGAGTCCCAGTTCAACACTAACCACTACGCCACACTAGCTCTCTAATGAATTGTTTATTTCTGTCTCCGTGACTTTATCAAGACAGTCTGACTAACTACACTGGATAACCATTGTTCAGAGACTTTGAGACGGTTCTATAGGACTATAATTGCCCAATACCAGCCTTCCCCCAACTTGGTTCCCTTCAGATTTTTTTGGATTACATTGGACTACCATTGGCCATGTGATTGGGGCTGATGGACACTGAAGGCCAAAACATCTGGAGGGCTGCTCAATACTACTGAAGCCTTACCCAACTTGGTTCCCTCCAGATGTTTTGGACTACAGTTCCCATCAGCCCCAGCCAGCATAGTCAACTTTCAGGGCAGCCTTCCCCAACCTCCAGATATTTTCGACTACTGCCCCCAGCATTCCTGACCATTGGTCATGCTGGCTGGGACTAATGAGAGTTGTAATTCAATACGTCTGAAGGGCACCAGGCTGGGGAAGGCTGCCCTACTGTAACTAAATCAAAGCATGGGCAACTGAAACAGTTGTGCATGCTTCCCCTGTTCCTGCCTCCCCTTCCTCTGTTGTCTATCTCTAGACTGTAAGTCCCTCGGGGGCAGGGACCTGTCCTTTTGTACTCTTTAAAGTACCAGGTGCATGGATTGCATTATATAAATATATTATTATGATCATCATTATCATACATACATAAATACATATTCATTTTTAAGAGTGCTACAGAAAATTACAAATCTGTTTCATTTGAGTTCATAGCAAGACAGAAACACACGCTCCCCTGCAAAATATGTTTGACTAGAAGCTATAACGAAAGATTAAAAAAAATGAACTTATGTACCCAATAACAGGGTTCTTGTGTTACCCTGAATTCTATGGGAGGGATCCAAAGGTTCTGCTGGAGGAAGCTTTAAATTCAACCCTCTGAAAAAATTATAATGTGCTTTAATTTCCCACTATACTAAAGATATGCTCATATTCCGAATCAAGATCTATTTCTTAATAAGAAATCAAGTAACTAAGGGTACAATCCTATTCATGTTTGGACAGAAAAGAGTCCTACAGTTCCCAACATGCCCCTGACAGCATGGCTGGCTAGAGAGATACTGGGAGATGTAGGACTTTTTTCTGTCTAAACATGCATAGGACTGTGCTCTAAATATCTCATCAAGGTATCTGTTGAAACCTCACCAAGGCCCCAAATCTAAAGCAATGTGGTAGGACAGGGATGGGTAATGCATGGCCCTCCAGGTATTCTTGGACTGCAGCTCCCATCAGCCCTAGCTAGCATAGCCAATGGTAAGGGGAGATGGGAGTTGCAATCCAAGAATACCTGGAGGCCATACGTTCCCTATCCCTGTGGTCAGACTTTTTATAAAACAGTTCTCTCGACTATATTAGCTAGGACAGGGGACCCAATATGATGAAAGGCGCAAACGGAATAAATGAACAGATTATGCAACAATAGAAATCAGGAAGGAATCTCATTCTCAGCCATAACTACATTACCTTTTATTTTCTCTGTCCCTTTGCTTCCGTTAACACTCACCCACCAGATCCCACAAGGACAAACTTATCAAAACACAAAGTTATGATGAACAGGATGCAACAATCACGTCACTTATACACATACACACAAATTAAACAATGTAGTAGTTAAAATGCTAACAGTGCAATCCTATACATGCTTACCCAGAGGAGTCCCATTGTGTTTACCATTGCCGTCAATATTGCAATCCTATACATATCTGCTTAGAAGTTATCTAGGAGAAACAACATTTTTACAAGGTCGACTAAGCCGTTACTAATTTTCAGGTAAAATTCTTAATGCTGGGGTGGGCAACTTTGGTGGGACCAGGAGGGTCCCCCCCCAGCAGCCCACACTCCTGATGAAATTTAGTGTCACGGCAGCAGAAAAATTATGGTGGCTTAAAAAGGACAAACTTAACTTGAAAACAATTTGTCCTTTTAAAGCTTCTATTGCAATTTTGGCAGCAAATAGCCTGATTTTTTTTGTTGCTGCCGCACTGCCAGATTTCAACGTAGCAGCAGCCACACCAGAACACAGAGGTGCGTATGCGGCCCACGGGGTCAGTATGCAGCCCATGAACTGCATGGTGCCTATCCCTGGTTTCATGGGAATTATGTACAGAGCTAAATACACATTCTATGAAAGGCACTTATTTGAAAATGCTACGTATTCCAGTTTGTGGTATGTCCCCTCCTACAGCTTCATGTCAGCATAATCCTATATAAACAACCACGAAATTTGTCACAACATTCAATTACCTGAGCATTAAGTGGAGTTATTCTTTCTAGCCAGGTCCTGAGTCCTGCACACAGACACACACGGAGCGCACACTTCTAAAATAGACCAGGCTCAAAAAATAGTGAATCTATATCTGTGAGCCTATGGGGGCTTTATTTATTTAAACATATTCACCCTGCTTTTCAGTCCAAGGAGCCTCACGGCATCTAACAATATCAGCCACAAAAGCAAACATAAAGTAAGAACAAACACAGCCAATTGCAGACTAAATAAACAAGCAAAACCAGCCACAGCACAAAGGTGCTAAAGCAGAACCATCAATGAGCAAAGGCTCATAACTTAATTTACTTCAGCCCATTTGCCTGTAGGTAAAGCCACATCATAGCTGCTTGCCAAAAGCCACAACTGAGATGCCACAACTGAGGGATTTCAAGGGTGTTCCTAGGAACCCCTCCGTGTATTCACTGAATACGTTCACAGGGAAGTGGAAGCAGGCCCCTTGCCATCTCCTTTACATATTAACCACAGACAAGGAAAAACACCTTAACATATTTTTATTTATTTTATTTATTTATTTATTTCATTTCTAACCCGCCTCTCCATCTAGATCGAGGCGGGAAACAACACCAAATATAAATATAAAAACAATAAAATAGATAAACCGTTAAAACAGATAAAAACAAATACATTATTAAAAACATCTTAAAATTAAACTGGATAGGCCTGCTGGAAGAGAGCAGTCTTCACGGCTTTCTTAAATTCCAGAAGACTGCTAATTTGTCGAATCTCCTCCGGCAGGCCATTCCACAGCCTGGGAGCGGCAGAAGAGAAGGTCCTCTGGGTAACACTCGACAGCCTAGTTCTGGCTGACTGGAGTAAATTCTTCCCAGAGGACCTGAGTGTGCGGGGCGGATTATACGGGAGAAGGCGATCCCGCAGGTAACCTGGACCCAAACCATGTAGGGCTTTAAAGGTAATAACCAACACTTTATACGTCGCCCGGAAACTAATGGGCAGCCAAGAGCTTCCCGTTTCAATACTAACCCCCCCACCCCCTTTCTCTCTTCCCCTGGGGCAGAAGTGAGTGACACATCTGATTGTATGGATAGGCGATTTCCAGGTTCACACTGGAGAAACTATTTTTAAAAGTCCCCTGAGGCAGAAGTGAGAGATGTCAATAGAAATCTATGGAGAAATCCAGGATTTTACTGCAGCTATGATTGGGCACCAGTGTTTCTCCACCACCACCCAAAAACAAACAAACAGTCGCAGAAAAAACAGGAGTTTATGTTCTTTCTAAGTCAGGTCTTACTTGGTGATATATACATTTTTAAACATTTAAAAGTCCAGCATGGATGCATGCAATTCAATGGGGCACAAGAGTTCTGCACGCAACTGAGCTATGAATTTGGGCTAGGAGAGGTACTGAAGGGGCAAAATCCAAGTAGACTGAACTTGAGGGATGCTTTAAATAGGGGAATTTTGGCTGGAAATCCAAATCAGTTCCAGCCCCACCTGTGACCAGAAATATTAACAGTAAACTCTATTGCAGGACTGTTGTATGTTATTCTTTCAGCCCAATATGCAACTGGGGTATAATACCACTAGACTACATTGCAGCGTGGTTGTAAATCGCTCTCAAACTCAGACCAACCCTATAGGCAATATGAGCAGTGGACTACATTACAAGGCTATCAAAAGCCGCTCTCTCAGCCAAAGCCCCACAGTTTTTTTAAAAATGACTTCTTTTTGGTTATTTTTAACAGATCCCTGTTCAGTTCTGTCGGATTCCCAAAATGGGTTGCAATTAAAAGGTTACAACAATACAAGTAAAATTAAAATAATATTACACAAATGTGGGTGGGGAGGGGGTGTTGTGCAGAGCGAAAATCAAACCTCACCCTATCCCCTGCAGCTAAAATCTTCCCTCTGGAGACAGCATTGAATCCAAATGTGGAATTTCCTGGTAGGGGGTGGAGCCTACGTCTGAGCCAAGCAGTTATTTAAAGTCTAAGATAGGCAGCGGAGCAACCACGGAGGAAGATGACACAATTGGGGAGGTGAGGGGGGGGGCAGAATATTGGGATAATGGGCTGCATTGTATTGCAATTTACGCTGGCAGTGGTATTTTAAATGTTTAAAAACTCTTAAAAATGGATTTTTCACACAAAATAAGAACCTGATTTAGAAAGAGCATGAATTCTTCTCTTTGCCGCTATCTTTTCATTTCTGGGTGGACACACTCGTGACCGATCAGAGTTAAGGTAAACTCCTCAATTTATCCATTGATTTCAATGGGTAGCTCTCCCTTCCACTCTTGGAGACATTTAAAAATGGCTTCTCCAGTGTGAACCCGGAGATTCCCTATCCACACAATAAGATGGGTCACTCTGATTTCTTATCTCTATGGCCTTAACCAGCACTTTGAACTGGGCCCAGAAACAAATCAGTAGCCAATCACTTTTGAGCTGAACGACACACACACACACACTTCCCATGTTGTATGGCAAACTGCTGTTGAAACTAAGAGGGTCAGACATTCCAGAGACAAAACCCTAACGTCAACTTATGCAGTTCTCTGCCATAGCCATGTGAATATATGGACTCAATTTTAATTCATTACTCCCATTGGAAATTACTGATTCCCCCTCCCCACCATCAACCCTCCCCCCACCCCCCACTTATCATTTTTCTGAGGGTGACATTATTCCATCAATTAATTAAACAGTACAAAACTCAACATGCTGAACACACGCACAACTTCATGAAAGCAACTCCAGTCTTGCTCTCTTTCCACACGCGGGCACACGCACACACACGTCTGTATGACTGAAACTCTTGCTGAAGACACTTTACAACACAAAATCCAATATGGATAGTATATTTTCTTTTTTCAAATGCTGAGACATCTTGGGGGAAATTATGCTCCAGTCATTCCTAAGTGCAGCAAGTGAGAAACAACCTCCTGATCTCCAAGGCTTGTCAAGTCTGCTAAATTAATAACACTCTTAAGATTCTATTAGGCATCTAATTGCCTCAGAATTCTACCGTGTTTAGTATTTTGCATCATAGCTACTCGCATTAAGTACTAGTTACCCTGAAGGACTAAAAGGTGGCAGAAAGAGAGATGTAATGACTAAAACAAAATCATAGATGGTTGAAACTGCTGCTGTGCTAAATCACATCACCTGTCTTTCCCCCCCCCCCTTCTTTTCAGCTTACTGCTCCAAAATTAAATCATAGAGTCCCTCCCCAATACACCAATAAATCACTTACTAATAATAGCTATGGGTAAATAAAGGTTATCGTTAGTTAAACACATCTTTAAATGGCCACAACTCATTGATTTACCTTCCAAAAAGATTAACGATGAAGAAAGTCACAGTTGGAAAAGACAGCCCTACCACCAGCATCAGCTACCTAAAGGCTTCATCAAACTCTCTTTCTAAGGGCTGTTCGGTTCAGCTACAGGAGCAGACCACAAGCACATCACCACCACTCAGCGGCAAGATGTCCCTAAGAGGCTCACAGGCCCCCAAGGGAACTGCACAACCCCTGCCTCCCTTCTTCTGCTCTCCATCACTATTCCAAACGCCTTCTGCAAACCTTGGTTCTGCTCCGTTGTGCTGCTGAGCATTCATCACTAACTGCAAAGCAATACAATTTTAATTCTGACAAATGCACACGCACACATGTCCACAACCCCTGGACTTTAATAACTACAGACCGGTATCAAACCTTCCATTCTTGGGCAAGGTGATCAAGAGGGTGGTTGCCTTTCAACTCCAAGTAGTCTTGGATGACACTGATTTTCTAGACCCATTTCAAACTGGCTTCAGGGTGGGATACGGAGTTGAGACTGCTATAGTCGCCTTAGTGGATGATCTACGCCTTAGTATTGACAGGGGGAGTGTGTCCCTGTTGGTACTTCTGGACCTCTCAGCGGCTTTCGATACCATCGACCATGGTATCCTTCTGGAACGCCTGAGGGGATTGGGAATCGGGGGCACTGTGTTTCAGTGGTTCCAGTCCTACCTCTCGGGCAGGTTCCAGATGGTGATGCTTGGGGATAGCTGCTCTGCAAAGAAGGAGCTGCTGTGTGGCGTACCGCAAGGTGCCATCCTTTCCCCAATGCTGTTTAACATTTATATGAAACCGTTGGGAGAGATCATCCGGAGGCATGGGGCGGGGTGCTATCAGTATGCTGATGACACCCAAATATATTTCTCTATGCCTTCGATAACAGCGCCAAGGATAGTGTGTCTCCTCTGAATGAATGCTTGGAGGCGGTAATGGGCTGGATGAGGAAAAACAAACTGAAGCTGAATCCAGACAAGACGGAGGTGCTTGCTGTCAAAGGCCGCAACCTGGGTTTGGAGGTGTGTCAACCGGTTCTGGATGGGGTTACACTCCCCCTGAAAGACTGTGTTCGAAGCTTGGGGGTGCTCCTGGATCCGTCGCTCCAAATGACAGCCCAGATAGATGCGACGGCCAGGAGTGCCTACTATCAGCTTCGTCTGATACGCCAGCTGCGCCCCTTCCTAGAGTTGGAAGACCTAAAGATGGTGGTGCACGCGCTGGTAACTTCGAAGCTCGACTTCTGCAATGCGCTGTACATAGGGCTACCTCTATGCCTAGTCCGGAAACTTCAACTAGTTCAAAATATGGCAGCCAGGTTGGTCACCGGTACATCTAGGGGTGACCATATTACGCCAGCTTTAAAATCGCTCCACTGGCTGCCAGTTAGTTTCCGGGCGAAGTATAAAGCCCTACATGGTTTGGGTCCAGGTTACCTGCGGGATTGCCTTCTCCCATACAATCTGCTCCGCACGCTCAGGTCCTCTGGGAAGAACTTACTGCAGTCGGGCAAGACTAGGCTGACAACCGTTACCCAGAGGACCTTCTCTTCTGCCGCTCCCAGACTGTGGAATGACCTGCCGGAGGAGACTCGTCAACTTAACAGTCTTTTAGAATTTAAGAAAGCCATAAAGACTGTTCTCTTCCGGCAGGCATATCCAGTGGAATTTTAGAATGTTTTAAGGATGTTTTAGGATTTTTATGCAGTTTTAATAATTGTGTCATGTTTTAATCAGTTTTATGTATTTTATCATGTTGTTGTTCCCCGCCTCGATCCAAACGGAGAGGCGGATAAGAAATAAATTGTTGTTGTTGTTATTATTACTATTATTATTATTATTATTATTATTCCCTTGAAGTCTGACCCCCTCATCCTTTTTCAGGGAGTTGTTTTCCTCCCACTACCACCACCACCACCACCACCTCCCCGCCCCATGTCCACATCACAGACGAAGTGCAAGGCCACAAACCCAGTCAAACGCATTTTCACAAGTTTTGATAACAGATAAATGTGAAGCCTTTTGCCTGGTCAAAAGCAAAAATGGCAGCATTTAAAGGCAGTTCCATGCTGAGGTCGGGAATCAGCAAGTACACAAATTAGCTAAAAGTATTATCTGACAACACGGCAAAAATAAAAGGTAATGTTAATGACCCCTTTATATATTATATACCTGTATAGCAAGTATTAAATTGGTGAAGAGTAATCTTGCAGGGACTCAGGGTTCCCTGGAGCAGCGATGAGGAATATGCAGCCTTCCAGATGTTGTTGGACTATCATCATCTCTCACCGTTCGCCGTGTTGGCTAGACCTGACAGGAATTGTAGTCCGACAACATCTGGAAGACCACACATTCCTCACCACTGTCCTGAACCCATCAGCCCTATTTGTGGGCTGGTAGATTTAACTCAGGATTCTTTTAACTCATGGAAACTTTTTAAATCTAATATTATAGCCACACCTGGCAGGAGGTGAAAAGATTCCCCTATGCACACACAGCATTTTTAGTAAGATTCCCCACCAACACCTGGAATTAATTATGGGGAAACATGATATGAAGCTGCATGCTACACATCAAGGGAATGTCTAGATTAGCTCTCATGAAGAGGGGAAATAGTCGTGGAAACAAGAATAACCCATAGTTCTGTGCAAGCATATAACTGAACGGAATCCCTTTTCATTAAATAAAGGAAGGGTTTAATCCAGCCAAAGTTTGGCATTTTTTAATCCTATGGAAGACCTCTAAGCACATGCTGACTTCATGCAGTAAAATCAATGGGACATAAAAGTGCTCATTCCCTTGAAGTTTCTAGCCCATAAGGATGTGAATATAGGCTTGAATGTGTGTTGAGAGCATCTCATTAAATCGTTTTAGAATTCTCTGAAACCCTGTTCCCACTGCAAGCCAAAGCAGAATTATGCAAATAAATGAAAATATGCAAATATTCTGAGTACATAATTTATACAAGTCCCAGGATTTAGCTTTTCTGGGCACAGAGCCAGGTTTACACTACTGCAGAACTTTGTATCGTAGCAGTGGGAAACTTAGAAACAGAACCTTTAAAATGGTGGGTCAGAAAAAGGCAACTCAGTTTTCACTTTTCAATGTCCCTGAGTTGTCCGAACAGCAGTATTATTTTTAAGAGTTTCTCCCTAGCAGCGAACAAAAATGTTGAAACCCCATTTGAAAAGGAAGGAAATTCCACACCGCCAAATAGGACTCAAGGAATCTGCTTGCATCTCTAGCCAAATGTGAATTTTCCCTAGGAAAGGGATCCAAAAGCTTCCTTCATTTTAAAAGCTCACCCTCTGTTGTAGCCCCCTTGGACTTCAGAGGAAACTATCCCCAAAAGCAAAGAACAAGTGAACTGTTTTTTATACTACTGGAAAAAAAGCGCAATGTAAATGAAAGGGGCCTAGCCAATATTTGCTTAATTTGTAAAACTCCATGTCTTCTTACATACACTGGAGATTAGGGAGGAAAAAACAGACCTAGGTGTAGGAATACAGAAGGGCTCAGTTCGAACGACACAATAATCAATGGAGGGGGGAAGAGGCAACCGTCAGTTGCGTTGCTTATTGTGTCGTGTGGCAGGCAACACACAATGCACACACAACCGACGGTACACTATTGCAGGCAATTAAACAACTGAGAAAAACAACGGGCTGATCAACTGTTTATCCCAAAATCTGTTGCTTAAAGTGTCATGTGTCAGGAACCCTCCCCCCTCTTCGTGTACTATTCCACTCGGTCATAGAGTTTGCCCACAGGAGCAGCCGAAAAATCTATACAGCCAGCAGAACTTGCGGTGCATGATGGGATATGGCCAGAGGACTGGGGGAGGGAGGAGACGCAGCAGCCCAGAAGGACACCGGGACTTTCAGGGGCAACATGTTGTGTGGCGCGCACTGGCAAAATAATGCACGGTGAGTGTGTCATTAACCCTTCCGTTGTCTAAAGTGTTGTCCAAACACACCCAAGGAGATCCACTTCACTAGTCAGGAGAGCAATTACTACACAGCAGTGACCAATATCCTATGGTGCAGTTAAGTCACAGCTCAGCAAGGTCAAAGCACCAGGACTTTTTGATTAGCGATGGATGATGATGTCATGTGCCACCATCCTCAGGCTTCCTTGTTTCCTTTGAGCTTACCAGTAGCAGAGATGGGGATGGATTTCCCCAGCACCAATATATTCTTGTGAGCTGTCTCTGTTCTAATGCAAAGGATTTTTGGGTGGCTTGGTCTTGGATGCGCAATTAAGATCCATTAGCTTTCAAAAGACCTGCTCCTAGAGGAGATGAAAACTGTTAGAACTGGTTTGTTGATTTGGACCAACACAGCTGCCTCCATTTTTGGATTCTCTTTGGGAGCGTGGCTTTGGGGACTGTCATGATGAGAGCTTGCACTTCAGAATTTACCAGTTGACCACTAGCTATATCCTCTTTGTAGTAGCCATTTCGCCAGATCTTCTTCCCCTTATTGTTTCCATCAGGATGGTCCAAGGTATACAAAAATGTTGTTGTTTTAAGATAATACATCTTACACACACACATTAGCCAGAGGACTGGAGGGACTTCCAGGTTTAGCTGAGAGCCAATACAAAAAAAGCCACATTAAACCACGTCCAAGCAGAATTCCTGGATGAGAAACTCCAGACCCTTCTTTCCATTTTATGACAAGAAGGGTTACTCTCCTACTTGGGTACGATATCGAGACAAAACAGTGGTACAGATTTCTTGTCAGCCTTTCGCTTAATAGGCTTAGCATATCAATTTAACGTTATGACCTGCTGTCTAGGAAAATGCACAAGCCCAGGATGTGAGGCAAAAGGTTGATTATTGCGTATTTGTTCTGTGGGCAGAGAGATGATGAGCAAAATACATGTCCAAGCAAAGTGGGGGAAGCTGCCAAAAATTATAGCATCTGAAGGACATTTCAGTCTTACTTCTGTGGGTAATTGTTTCCAAAACACCACGCGAACACTGTAAAACCAAAAGTCCAGGATGGCTGGCATCTTAGCTGAACACAGCTGAACTGGGACACTGAGGAAAATTTTTATCACTCGATCCGCCAGCATCAAATTGACCAGTTCGGTGTCACCTGCAGAAATGCCTCTCAAAATTCTACAGCCTATTTGTGGGCAGAGAAATTGAGAGAATCCTTTCACCAGATTTTTCCAGGGGTGGGGCTCATCATTAGCAGTAGCAGCAGCCTAAAGTGATGATGATGATGATGATTTTATTACATTTATATCCCACCTTTCTTCCACTGTGGAACTCAAGGTGGCCACATGTGGTGGCTACATTCCCAGGTGGTCTTCCTTCCAAGCACTGAACAGACCCAGACCTGCTTAGCTTCAGCAAGGTGGCAGCCTCACGTTCCTTCAGACCATGCCCTGCCCTTTTTATTTGTTTTGGGGTTTTTTTCTTTCTTTCTTTCTTTCTTTTTCTTTCTCTCTCTCTCTTTGCTCTTGCTGCATGTGACAGCAGCAAATACGCTGGCACCCTCGCTAGCATTTTGTATCTTCTACAATGCCCCAAACCTAGCCTTGTTGCAGGAAATTATGTATGTATTTGGGCAGGGGTGGGAATGGAGGCTGCTACCCAAAGAAATGGTAGAGAATATTGAGAGAAAATTCTAAAAAGCGGCCTTCTTGCACTAGGGAGGTGAGAAAAAGAAAAATCTCAGATGTTTGCTCTGAAAAACGCCATCAAGAAATTTCAGCTCGACTCTAGGCTTTCATCAAATTGAAGCAGGTACCTTCTAGTGTTACAACAAGCCTCTAAAATACTGGTGTTACAACAAGGGGTGTTGAACCTGAGGGCCAACCTGGCCCACCTGGGGTCCCAATCGAACCTTCTGGGATACTCCAGATGGCCCCACCCCCCTTTCCCCATACCACTGATTTTTATTTATTTATTTATTTATTTATTTTATTCCATTTATATACCGCCTCATAGCCGAAGCTCTCTGGGCGATTTACAAAAATTAAAAACACTGAACAATTAAAACACCGATATACAAAATTTAAAAGCATAAAGCATAAAAACAAGTTAAAATTACAAGATCCTTCTGGGTCAAAGCACAACATTATTTGGTGGTTTCCCGATTTTTGCACCTTTTCCCCATTCTAAGAGGTTGAACTGCCTCTACTGAGGCTTAGTTACTGGGGGTAAGAGCATTAAACAAAAACATTCTGGTATGTTTGGGTATTTTGGGCCCTGCTCCCTTTTGACTTTAGCCTCAGCCTCTACTGGAATGTGGCTCCACATTCTGCAAAATGTGAATTCAGCCCTCAAGATGAGAGAAGTTCAACGACATCCCTGCTCTAAAAGTTCTAAAAACCACTAATGGGATTATAGGGAAAGATGGTTAGGATCGTTTCCTAGGAAACCCAACAAGCAAGAATTCTTTGAGCACACTATGGGGTGTGGGGGAGTCAGTTTTGTCCCACTTTCATACCTTGGAGCACATTGCAAACGCTGCATACTGAAATGCAGTACCTTGGAAGAAATGGTGCAATGGCTGCTCTGTAAAACTTGGCCTTCTGCTACCAGAAGCACAAAATGAAAGTCAGCTAGAGCACAGAGCATCAACAGAAAAGAGAAAATTAAACCAAGGGAGAGAACATAAGGCTCTCTTGTCCACCATTCCCCCCCCTCCCAGATCCCGAAATTAAAGCTCACACTGTATGCTATGCTCTCAGCAGGACACCTCCAAATAAAGCTATTTGGGACTTTATTATGCCATACCCTAAGAACTCAGGGATGGGGGTGGAAGGGGATGTTAGGGCACTGTAAAGCCAAAAGCATAAATAGAAGTCTTAAACATAATAATCCATAAGATCCTTCCAAATCTCAACATTTAACACCTTTCCACTAAGGCCTTTGTCCTTCATATGTCAGCCTGCATAACACGTCATAAAATCACATAGTTGGAAGGGGACCTAGGAAGTCATGCAGTCAAATACCTTGCTCAATGCACCATCTGAAATACAGGATGCAACTGCAGCATCCTTGAGATATGGCCATGCAGCCTCTGCCTGATCATCTCCAGCAAAGAAGGAGCTCTTTAGAGTTCTGACTGAAATCGAGAGGATTCATGCCCCACTGACACTGCAGCCACCAGTTCTTACTGGTTCTGGGGGCCTCCAGCATAAGGCCTTCCATAATTACAGGGCAGCCCTTGACTACGTGCTCACATCAAACAGACTTGACCAAGGGATATCCTTTCCATCAGAAACAGTGATGACAAGGATTTGATGAAGGGGATTGAAGGATAGGTTATGTGGGCCTGTAAGAGAGGAGCCCAACTCCTATGATTGTCAAATGTGCAGCTAGCAGGAACATGGTTGCTTTGGAATTCACCATTGTCACCAGAGGGGAGGAAGTCCCTCCTTCACACATTACATCAGAAAACCCAGTTTCTTTTGAACGTTTGAATAAACCCTGAACCACAGAGCACCACTCTTTGTTGGTTAGGGCTGCCCTGATTTTAATGCAGTGAAATACTCTGGCTTAATCCAGGATCCACTGAGATCAACTTGAATTCAGAGATTGTGAAGACCCACATCCTGCATTTATTTCCAGAGACTGTATATTGGGATGAGACTGGAGTTGGAACCAACAAGCAATCGTGTACACAGACCACATTTCTTCCTTCGGTATGATAATACCCTTGGATGCAGTTTAGAGTCCCACGTTAGCCCGGCAAGTTGGCTCGCAACACTCAGTGCTTTAAATGCAAAGCTGAGCAGAAAAAGATCTCTATGAGGAAATATTTCCTGAGTGTATCTGTAAATCCCCACTGTGGCGTATCTGTTCTATTACCCTAGGAGGTGATTAGCTGCTAGGGTACAGCATATAAATAATAGCCATTCTGCACACAAAGAAGTGGCCTTGAAATCAGCTAAACAGCCAAGAAAATATTGTCATTTCTTTATTACAAGCTAAGTCCCAATAGAAACACTAGCTAGTGTGGTGCAGTGGTTAGAGCAGGGGGGCTGGACCTCTCTAACCCAAGGGCCGAGTTCCATTTCAGAGAATCTCTCAGGGGTCACGTTCCAGTGGTGGGCAGGGCCAGAGGTAAAAGGGGTGGGGACAAACACCAAAAATACTAGCATATTTTAGCTCAGAACTCTTACTGCCAGTAACTAGCCCCTATGAGAGGCATTATAGAATTTGGCGGGGGTGGGGGAGATTGCAAAAGATGAGAAACCACAAAATTATGGGTGGTCAAGGGAAAATGGGTTGGGGCAGGTGAAGGGGCATGGCCTTCTAGGTAATCCTAGGGGGAGGGATTTGGCCTATAGGCCTGAGATACAACACCCCTATTAAGAGTATCGAATAAGGACTGGGGAGACCCAGGTTCAAATCCATAGTCAACCATGAAGCTCTCTGAGTGATCTTGGATCCATCCCCGTCTCTCAGCTTAATCTACCTTTCAGGCTTGTTGTGAGGATGAAATAGGCAGGAGGGGAGGCCCACACGTTGGGAAGAACGATGGGATGGAAATATAATGAATAAATAAAAATATTGTTATATACGGTATTGCCATCTATCACTGACACAATAGATTTGCCAATTCAGTATGAAAAATAAAATAAAAAGACATTTCAAGTTGTTAGACTCTGGCATAAAACGTTAAGACAACTAAGCACCCAAGATTTTCTAGCCAACGTTGCTCCCAGACAGCTCCAATTAATTTTAGTAAGCCTTGTACAGAAGCAGTGCTCAAGTTAAATTTGAAGGAGCATTTAAAACTCCGACCCCTTCTACGTAAAATAAAACGTGAGAGAAAGGCAGGAACAAAGAGATCGAAATGCATTAAATTCCTTTTTAGAAACTGTTTATTTAGACCTAAGACTGACCTCTCCAGCAATGGATTTTATAATGTTGCAAAAGGTATTCACTTACAAATAAGGGGTGGTTGTTGTTGTTTTTCGGCAAAGAAGAGGAGAATAACCTACCAAAAGTATTCAGCCAAAATAACTATGGAATGTCTGTGATCAGAGGCAGCATACCCGATGCTGAAGAGAAAACAACAGGCAACTGCCATCTCTGAGTGCATTCGGACGATCGAAGCGGGGAAAGAAGCAATTGTGGCTTCCCCACCCCACCCCGTGCGGCCATCATTTCTATTATTTCCCGCGCATGGCGGGGTGGTGTCTTACCCTCCCAACAACCTCTATTACATATCGCGGGTTGCCCTGTTTACAAGGCTCCTATGGAATTTAATTGCAGACCACCGTTGGAGGCAGAACACTGTTGGGAAGTGAGACTGGACTTTTGTCTAATCCATCAAGTTGTTCTTATCCTATTGCATTCAAAGCTGCTTTGTAACATTTCAATGTTCTGCTTTCCACACACTGCTCAGAATTGCAAAGGAGAACGTGGGGTGGGTGGGTGACAGAACACAATTCCCCTGTTCACTGCAGCACCTGTCCCCTCAAAATCTGCTTCAGATGTTTGGGGGATCCTCTGAAGCAGATTTGGGAGGGGCCTGCGGTGGAGGCGGGTTGAAGAGCAAGGGGAGTTCCGCTCACAGAACATTGGATTTAACCCTATGAAACTATTTAATAAACAACAGAACCTCTTAGACAGCAATCTATACACATTTAGCTGGAATAAGTCCCCCTGAACACAATAGGACTGACTTCTGGGTACATATGTACCCAGGATTGCACTGTTAATATACGTACATAATAAAAAATCAATCAATCAATCATCATCATCATCATCATCATCATCATCATCATCACCGGGCAGTTCAGAACAATATAAAAGACGTGTAATATATGTATATATGTAATATATGCATTTCCTAGTGCCAAAGGTCATCTCAGTTTCAAAATGTGAATACACTGAAACTTGCTGTTAGGAAGGTGTGCATAAATTTGAATAGGGAATCCCTCATTGCCTACGCCCCCACCTCCCCTTCATCCCTTTTGTTGCTGATTCAACCATCACATCCTGTTACCATTTGAATTAAAATATTCACCCAGATTTATTTATTTATTCATTATATTTATATGCCACTAAATATAATAAAATCCCTAAGCTGTTCACATATAATTTTAAAAAATCACATTTAAAATATGGTATTAAAAACAATTCCAATTACAATACGAGTAATACAAGGAGCAGTAAGATGGAGATGAAATTTAATTACAAGCTGGGGTAAAGCCTGGGTGAACAAGTGTGTTTTCGGGAAGCGCTTTGAAGATGCCACATTTTCTTCCTCCCAAACTGCACAGGGATGAGTTTTCTAAAGCATGGGTGCCGCTGCTGAGAAGGCTCGCTGTAGAGGTACTATGTGGTGACATTCCAGTAATTTCAGAATGACCAGAAATATCTCCTCTGATGATCTTAAAGATCGGCTGGGTATATATAGGGTAAGGCAGTTTGCTAGATATTCTGGTCCTAAGTTGTTTAGGGCTTTATATGACAGTAACATAACCTTGAACATGTCTCGGAAGCTAATAGGCAGCCAGGGCTGCTCTTTTAATACAGATGTTATGTGAATATAAGTGGGTATCCCCATGAGTGCCCTAAATGCTGCGTTTAACACTAGCTGCAGCTTCTGAATCAGACACAAGGGCAGCCCCACATACAACACATTACAGTGGTCCAATGCCAAAGGCCATGGGATAAGAGTAGAGAGTGGTACCACCCATCCATATGGGAATTTCAGAAAACAAAAGTGGGCTGGTGGTAGAAGTTTTAATCCTTCCCTCTCAGAGCATGGTGATCCCGATCCAAACTGGAGCTACATAGGCTTACACTAGAGTAAAACAAAAGGTAAGCCTCAGCTACGTGATTAGCGTAACTTGTCATTTGGTTCTTTGATGTGATTTCAGCACCAGTCTTCTTAATCCAACCTATTTTACCTCTGCCGATTGCGTTTATGCTGTTTTGCATTTGTTTTATCTGTGCTGACTGCTTTGACGCTTGCTGTTTCAAACCGTGTTGCTTTTCATCTTCTTTGCCTTTGTTGTAATTTTGAGTCTTTGCAAACCCACCCTGGCCAGGTGAGTTACAAATCCATGTGATAAATAAGGAATAAAATCATTTCTATTCAGCATGCTGTCCTTTCCAACGGCGTTCCGTTTTTCTTTTCTTTAACTACAGGAGGTATCCTATTTCCCTCATTACCTGGGTTCACCACCAAGCATACCTTCAACAAGGAGGAGCTGCAGACAAGCACAGCTTCCTGATGGGGAAACATGCACAATGCATGTATTCCCAAGCCTGTGTTTGTCTCGTTCACATGTTACATTTTGCTCGTAAAAAATACCCTAGATCTACATCAAAGTAACAATGTGTAAACAGCCCATTCTCTCCCAAGCGTAAAGTACAAACAAACAGAGCAAATTAGGTGGAATATAAAGAATGATTACACAAAAATGTTAAAGGGGAGGGCCCATAGCTCAGTGGTACGGCACCTGCTTTGCATGTGGAAGGTCCCAGGTTCGATCCCTGGCATCTCCAGGTAGGGCTAGGAAAGAATCTTGCCTGAAATCCTGGACAGCCGCTGCCAGTCAGTATCGACAGTATTAGGTTAGATGGACCAAGGATCTCACTCAGTGGTTTGTAACCCACCCCAACAAGCCACACTCGCCAGGCGCAAACAACACGAGAAGCAAGGGTAATTCTGCAAATACAGCCAGCGTGCAACCGGCACAAACAGGGTGCCTAACACCCTGCGATCGTGTGAACCGGCCCAGGGCAGCTTTCCCAAGCGTGAATGTGGACAAAACAGAAACTCAAAAGATAACACAGAAACGGAAATCTAACAGAAATGTGGCCAACTGGGGTTGGGGTTGAGAGTGCACACGCAAATACTGCTCCAGCGTCGACAAACAAATAAAGGACAACATAAATAAAGGCAAGCCAAATATTCACATTCATCAGATAAAGAGTGTTAAAACATAATTGTATTAAGAAGCAGGCAGTGATGTTTGCCATGCTGACAGTCAATAGGGAAAGCTAACGTTTGTTGCATGGTAAATTATCCCCAATTACATTTACCAGAGTGGCTCCCTAATTATACATATAAACAAAATAACGCACAGCAACCCTAAAGTAATTCAATCATTTCCTTTGCACATTAGTATCATTCTGGCACTGAAAGAAGCCAAGCTTCCTTTTACCGTTTGTGATTACTTTTCGCTCGGACAATGAAAAATCACTCTTGGCAGTTCCTAGCTGTGCTTACTGTGAATCTCTATCACCCTGGAATGCTGAGGAGTCAAACCAGCCTTTCTCAACCTGGTTCCTGCCATGTGCATGGGGACTGCAACTCCCATCATCCTCAGCCAGCAGGATGGGGTGATAGGAGTTGTAATCCCCACCCTCCTGTGGGGAGGGGGCAGGATGGGGATGGCTGATTTAACCAATTAAGAAACTGGTTTTCCATTCAAAACAGAACACCTTTTTCTGAGATCCATTTTCTTAACAATGGTAAAATTTCTACACTAAGTACATTTTTGTTAAATTCCATTTCTGAGGACTGGGAACCTACCACCACCTAATTCAATGAGATACCGACTGTCGCCGTCAAGAAAAGATGTGGGCAATTCAAAACCAAAATGTTTGCTGCCCACTGGGCAACTGATGCACACAAGTGTCATGTCTGCACAGCAGGTAACTGTGCCGATCGACATACAAAAGGTACAGCAACATCTTTTTGCTGCTCTGAATTCAGGGCATGTGACTATTATGAATGCAAGACACAAAGCGGAGAGAGTCGTTTCAAAATCAAAGGGAATACTAGTCAAATGTAGCTTTTCATCCCATTTACAGAAGCAGAACATGCAAACATTGTTAACCTCAAGCCTGTTATGCAATGTTGTGTAACAGTGAGGAGTATGAGCTGCAAGCCAGGATGCCATGGGTTCAAATTTCACCTTGGACACCAACTCACCAAGATGTCGTAGGCAAGTCACTATTCTCAGCTTCGCAGTTACAATACAGGGTTAATGATAACTGTTGCAAGGATTCATGTGAAAATGTCTATGAGGTGCTTTGAACACTTGAAATGAACGCTATAAAAATGTAAAGATTAGTACTGTTCTTGTCATTGTTGTTATTATTAACTTTATATATTACATTTTGGGAATCAGCTGCCAGTTGCAAAGTACAGTGTAATTTCTAAAAGCCCTCTGCATGAATAAATAGTGGCTTTTGTCAAAATACATCACAGGAAGGGTTCCCAGCTGTTGCTCATGTGTATTTTGTACCTTAAAAACTGATATTTATTTACACACAAGTGTAAATAAGGGCATATATATGCATACTTGGGAAGCAGTTTCTGAAGATCAAATGCAATTGAGGAAACGGCCCTTACAAGCTGTTGAGTGTTCCTGCTCTAAGCTACGCTGAGCTCTAACGTAGTGGAAGCAACGCCGTTCCCTAACACAATGACTCCCACAAACAACATGACCTTTTTATCGGAGGCAGGCACCACTTTCACTTATCTCTCATCTTACACAGAGAACAAGACACATTTTGTCAAACCACCAGTGTGACATAAGAATCTAACTGCCTCTTAAAAAGGGAACACAGTTATGTGGGCGGAGGAAGGATTCTCTCCCATAAATGACAAGAGGACCATTTGAATATTAAAGTACTTTTGTTCTCTTCAATCCTCCACAAGGGATTCAAGATTGAACACTTATTATTTTCACTGGGATCCTCTATATTTACAGATTTCTCAGCGGCTGTCAAGAGACCGGTGGAGTTCCAAAGATGTGGTCACATTTTTATTGTGAAGACAGTTCTTCACACAGCACTGAGACCTAAGAGAAAAAGGGTGGACATCGGCTCTGGTTTTTAGGGACTTGGGCCACTTAACCCTGAAGAGAGGCTCTCAGAATTCCTTCATGCTTTTAGTGTAGCAGCCCCCTTCCCCTGGAATTCCCTGTCTTTGGAGGTCAGGCAGGTGCCAACGTTGTGCTGCTTCTGGTGCCTCCTGAAAACATTGTTATTTCAGGAAGCCTTCCTTGAGTGAGAGAAAAATAGCCAAAGGCGGGGGGCAGAACCAATGATGTATCTTGAGAAGGTGTATATTCAAGTAAGAGACTTACAGTGCTTTGAGCAAAGAAATGTAGCAATCGTTGAACTGCCCTGAGGAAGGACTCATTTTGAGTCCGAAACGCGTAGGCTTTACTTGAATAAATACTTCTTCAAGATTAAAAGGTTTACTTGAATATACACCTTCTCAAGATACATAATTGGTTCTGTCCCCCCGCCTTCGGCTTTTTTTTTCTCTCTCCCTTATGGGATTTCCTTTCTCCTCCTGATTCTAGCCTTCCTTGAGTGACCCCAACTTTATCAGAACTCTGCTTCTTTTTTTAAAATATTAAATTATTTTAACATGGTGTTTTTATTCTGCTGCTCACAACTCCGAAATCTTTGGATGTGGAGCAGTATACAAATATTGTAAATAAATGAATGCATACATACAACCGCCTCAGCTAAGGACAGCAATCCTGCTGGGGTGGAAGAACACGTGCCATTCTTGGGGCCATCTCAAATGCCCAGCCATGACACCCTCTGGCATTAGCCCAGTCTCTTTGTTTGTGCAGGAGAGTCAGACTACATCCCTCCCACAGAGACTGGGGAAAAGAAAGGCTCAGCCTTAGTTTGCTGCCTCTCACTGCTTTTGAGTATCTACACAGCTCAGAATGGTGACAGATGGATTCCTTCCTCTAAGATCTTTGTGCATACCAGAGCATAACGTCTGACTAACAAGGTCAGCCAAAATGTGTATACCCCTGGAGATGTCTTATTCACCAAGGGTGTTGTCAATCCTTTTTTAAAAAAATAAAAATAAAAAAGGAGATCCAGCATTGATTTCTTCCTTTTTAAAAAATAAAAATAAAAAAGGAGATCCAGCATTGATTTCTCCCTTAGCATTATCTTTCCCATCCTCTACACCCTTTCCTTTTAAAAGAGAAAAACTGCATTGCTCTCACTTCATGCAGTTGCATAGCCTCGCAAAGCCTGGCCCCATACACGCTGTCAAGACATAAAGGAAGGATGGCCAGCAGCACTACATAAATGAAGAAGTACATTTACTTTCTAAGCCAACATACAAAACTTATTTCCCCTGGCACAAAAACACATTCATAACCGGTATGTATGTAGCATGTTACCTAAGTGCTAAAAAAAACCCACACCTTTGCATACAATTATTTATTTATTACATTTTAAAACCTTTCCAATATCCGAAGTTAGAAGTTTAGGCTAAATAATCAGCTCATCCTACTCAATCACACCACCCACCCACCTCTATAGGAAGTAGGATTATAGGTGTGCAGCACAACAGGGAGGAGAAGATGGGGGTACTGAGAGAGACACGGCAAAGTTACAAGAATGCTGTTATTCCCATCGATTGGTACGAGTGAAAGAACAAGAGCTTGCCTAAGCTGTCTCAGTGGGACAATGGCTGAGGTGAAATGAGAATCAGGGAGCTCTATGCTCATAGCTTACTCTTTTTACCACTGACGTCAGACACCTATGGATCTTCCCCTTCAAACTGCTCTAGCATTATCTTGCCTTCCTATTTCCCTTATGTCTGGGGTGAGCAGAAGGTAAAACTGGATCTACTAGGAGATCTCTGGGTGATTAGCGGCAGATAGGCAAGGATTTCTGACTCCTAATGGTTTAACAACTGCAGCAATAAAATGACTCCCACCCTGCTCCCCATCTGCCTTAAATTATACTGCCGAGATGAAGGACGTTTGGGGTAATTAAGAGTGGAAGGATGGTAACTCCATGAAGTTCTAGTACTCAAAACAAATTCCTGGGCTCAGAATTCTTTAATTCCACATCTATGTCATTTGCACCAGGCTCCATCTGGTAGATCTCACGGTTCTCATTGAAAAAAACAACAGCAAAGTGGATCCTGCAAGCCTGAAGTCTGCCCACCCTGTCCTTATAGGACACCATACCGTGAATTTGGAGTGACCCTACAACAGCACCAAAAGAACACAAACATTCAAGCATATACTACTTGAACCTGTTGCAACAGAACCACAGCACAAGCCTTAGAGTGGTGTTTGACCTGTACCATAAAGTCAATTATTTTATCATCAACCTTTTCTTTCTTTTAATCTTTGCTTCTAGATTGTTTTTTTTTTCAGGGCAGGCATAAAAATGGATAAAAATTACATTTGGTACCAAGCTATTTTAAAAAGAAAAACACAGTAGCAACAACAGTAAAGCCACCCTGGCTCTGATAGTTATTTCCCCAGAATCCAATTAAATAGCACACCTTCCCCAGAACAGTGCAATATTCCCACACATGAGCAATGCTTCTAATATAACAGTCACTGTAAACTGCAATGCCTCACAAACCGGGGGTGGGGGGGGGGGTGAGAGGTGGAACATACAACAAATCGATTAAGAGAGAGAGTCAATAGCAGTTTCATGACAGCCCAGAATAATTTTATTTCCCAATCCCGACACTGAATAATTGACCACCCATTGTATTTTTGCTTAATAGACATGTACACCACAACTGACAAATTTTCAACAAGTGGGGAAAAAACTGAGCCAGCATTAGGTCTTTTGCTTAAAAAACCAACAACAACCTACCATCGCTCCCAGAGCCCAAAAGTTGTTTTTACACTGATCTTCTAAAAAACAACAACACCTGCCTATCCAGAAGACAAATTACAAATATAACTCTTCAACTTTCTTTTAAAAAACACAGCACCATCATAAGAATGATGGAGGGGTGGTGGTGGAGGGGGACATGCTTTTATTTCAAACTCAGGTAAGCCAGCATTTCTAAAGCTTCAATGGTCTTAAGCGAATAAGACACATCTAGAATAACTATTTAGCTTTCACAAACATACACAGGAAAACAGCTTGTCAACAACGGCTACTATTTCCAGCAAACGTGCCACCTACACTGTGTAGCTGACAATCAAAGCTTCATGGTATGTTCTATCAAGCACCTTGCTACACTTGTTCCAGTTGCCTTACACAATTCCTGCTTTATCTTAGATCCTCATCCAAACATTATGGAGCAGCACATCTGCGTCCTCATTTACTCGCCCCACCCCGCCCCCCAGCACTTATCAGTATCCCCACATTTCAAAAGTTTGGTTTCTTGGTTTGTTTTCTCATACCTGCAGTTAGGAGGTGGATCCAGGGTGATTTCGGCTAGCTCCTTCTGAATTCTGTTGGCAAAATGAGAACAGACACAAAGCATTTGAGATAGTCTACGGAATAAATCAGGGAATTACACTGCCCTCTACCACCATGCAGTTAAATGCAAGATTGGTTTTGCCTTCAGTAATGCTAACATGGCTGCTTCCTCTTTGTTCTCAGAGGCATAACCCAAATCCCATAACAGAGAAACTTTGCAGCTTTTTTCCTTCTCTGTTATGGTAAATAGACAGGGCATTTACACCTCAGCCCAGTGGGAATTCCCACAGAGTCCTCAGAAAAGTGAGTCTGAGGGATTTCCAGCCACTTTATATAAGAGAATTTTTCTTTTTAATCTTATATGCAAATGAGACCAGGGAGGGAGGAGGGGGGAGGAGAAAATACAAGCATATTTGAGAATGACTTTTCACCAACATTACCGGAATTGTAGGCAAGGAAGCTACATAGTAAACAAGGACACGTTTTTGGCAAGGTTTTACCTGCTGCGGATAGTGAATTTTAGCATTTCAATTAATGTGAAACCAGGTGACTGGAGACACATCTAGCTTTAACTTTAGATGTATTTTTTTCTTACTGCTCTTACCTCTCCCCACAAAGCCATGAAACATTTTTATTTGCTAGAAACCTTGTAGAATAAAACAAATACTGATATCGCAATGATGGTTTCGACCCAGATGGTGTCTCTGGACAACAGTTATAAAGCTGTTATGATCCAAAGAAAAAATGTTTCATCCATTTTATCACAGTTTAATAAAAGTTATCAAAAGAATGAAGCTTTTGTCATTTGGCTCCAAGAATAAAATATCTGTTGCTGCTTATTTTCAAACTCCAGGCAATGTATGTTTTGCCAGAAGCAGATCCCTGACAATGACAAATGGTCTAGATATAATTTAGGTACTCTGGATTTGCACCCTACAAGATTTTATGCAAGACATCAAGCCAAACACTACATAGGGCTAAGATTTTACAAGAACAAACATGATATTAAGGGAAACAGTCATTGAATCTATTTATCAACAGCAAACACGCCATATAAATACCTTGTGAACAGCTTGCAAAAGTGATTTTAAATATATCAAAAATTACCCCCCAAAATGTAAAAGGTCCACTCCCTATCATTTTTTTTCTGATTCAAACATCCTAAGTCCTAACAAACGCTTGAAATACTGAAACAACACCCCCCAAACATATCAGCCCACTGGAGTCAATGTGAAAAATGCCACTTTTAATGAAACTATACTGCACCCTTGAACATCTTTGATGCCATTTGTCAGATATGGTGTTGGATAATGTAATGTGGATTCCTAGCTAAAAGTGAGCTTCAGGGAAAGGATTACTCAGTTATCTCCAAAGAAGCACAGATCAAGGCATTTCAAGTTTGCCCAATTCAGATGGCTGTTAAGGGAAATTAATAGCACATGTGCATCTTGAAAGCCAAAGTGACAGAAAATGTATACACAGACACTGATGATGATCACATAGGTTTCTCAAGTTTTGGAAACATCAAAGATAAAAGGACAATCATTAGACTAGTCCTACTGAGGCAAGAGACACTCGAGTTAACGTATTTCAGCCAAACACAAAACCCCTCCATGTATGTATGCATGTACATAAGTTGACATGCACTGAAGTTCGAAAAAAAGGAGTAACCACAAAAGTCATATTTCTTGTAAAGAGTTCTTCTTACACAGCATTCAGTGAAAGTCAGCTGAAAATACAGCTACAGAATGGATCTTTCCATTTCTTCCCAAGCACCACCAGCACCACCAGCACCAAAAATGGAAAAGGAAGTAGATCATCTAGATGTGAACACACATCACACATGCGAGCCACTTGGACCAAGAGGAACAAGGCAGAGTAAAGCACATGGCAAAGCAATCATGTTTTCCCAGCTTGCATCTCACCCCACATTAAACACACTGCATCTGCATCATCATCATTGGTTCAACCCAACTGCTCACCATTTGGTGTAGAACTCTGCCTGGATCCAGTCAACCCACAGCCTCAATGTGTTGGTTTTGTTGGGTGAATTGGTCCTAGTTGGAGACATTGCAATACATGGATTCCACTACTAAGGCTGTCTCTTATTATGGGTGCTGTCATCCCAACAGTGCCCCATGAGCAGACTCCTCCCACCCACCCCAAAAAATCTTTCTGTCCTTTGGAGCTGTTTACCTTTTAGCACTAGTGGATAGCTTAGCAGTAGTTTTGCTGGAGAGTTTGGTATTTTTCTTCTGTTGAGTTGCAGAAGGCTTTCTTTCTTCTTGCTCTTCAGGTTCAGGTGCTGGTGGGTCCCTCTGATCTGCATCTGAACTACCACTGCTGGTACTTGGACTTTCGTCATCTGACCTTTGTCTGTCACTGGACATCTTGGAAAACTTGTTGGGAAGGAGCAAAAGTATAGCAAAAAAACAAACAAACGTGGGACAAAGAAAGTCAGTTCACTCCGTGAAGTGTGGTATTAACTCAATGTCCTAAGCAAATTATTCAGTACCTTTAAGACTGGTCATGATAATAATTTAAATGGGGGGGGGGGGGGTTGAAAGAGAATGGCTGAAATACCTTCTCAGTTTCCGTTCATGAGTTACAATGCTTACAGATTATTGTTTTACGAGGAGAAGAAGGGGATCTCAATTTTTTTAATATGTATCCCCCCCAAATTCTATTCATGTTTCCTACACACACGTACACTGCAATTCTTCAGACAGTACGTCCATCGTCTACTTTGTTCGAAGTCATGAGGCAGTTTTAGCAGAGTACTCAAGCAATGAGCATTAATAACTTATGACATCTTGTAAATAGCACAGATTGCTTCCCCTTCCCCCAAAAAATGGTTATTATTTTTTGGAAGTCACAAACACCTTGTAAATATTTATACATGAGCAGAAGGGGGGCACAGCAGCCACATCTACCCCTCTTCTCCCCCCACCCCACACACAAATATATTACCAGTAACAATACTTGCGCAGCTATACAAATTGGGAGGCCAAAGTAAAAAAACAAAAACGGCCCGCTCCCTTTTACCCTCCTCGTATTTAAAGAGCCAGAGAGGAGGACTCACTGTTTGAGACTCAAAATGTTTTTTTTTTCTCGCAGTCGCGAAATCAGCGAGCTTCGGGGTTGTATTTACACGGCCAGCAGCAGCAGCAAGGGCTGCATTTGGTCACCACCGAGCAAGGCTGTTAAAGGGGGAAGGAGAGAACCGCGGGGGGGGGGGGGGGAGAGAAAAGAAAAAGAAGAAGCATAATTCAAACTGCACCTTCTGGAAAGCTTTCAACGCCACCGAGTCCTGATCAGTTTCTACAAAACAGACCGACATATTTTTTTTTCCTGCCCCCTTCTTAAAAAAAATACATCCAGGAAGGATCAAACTGAGAGGAAGGGAGGGAGGGGGTGTTTTAAATATGTGTATGCTATAGTCTTTAAAAAGAAAAAAAGAAAAGACGATCCTCGTAAGAAATTGCAGCAGCAGGGCAGAAATTTCGGCTTTGCCCTCTCTCTCCCTCTCACACATACACACACACACGAGTCGTCGTCGTCGTCGTCGTCGCCGTCTCCCCCCCCCCCCCAGCCACCCCCTCCTCCTCCTCCTCCTCCTCTTCCTCCTCCTCCCCTCTTGGCTTTGTAGGGAGAGGCGAGCTCTCAGCCAAGAGGGTATGGAGGGGCTGTTATGGTCGCAAGCTTTCTACCACGATCAGTGTGGTGTGTGTGCACCAAGTGAGGCGTGAACTCAGTCCCGGCTCCTCTGGCCACCGCCAAGCAGCAAACGCTGAAAACAAGAACAAAGCTCCCTCCACCAATCTCTCTTTCTCCCCCCCTCTCTCCCTCCTCCTATCTCCTCCTCCCCCCCCACACCATGATCGCCCAGGTTCCTGCTGCAGCCACCTAACCCGTTTCTCCTTTACCTTCGCAGGCGTCCTGTCCCGATGTTTAGATCGGAGGGGAGGGATGGAGGGGGGGAGGGAAGGGGGTGAAACGTCCTTGGAGGGGATGGAAGCAGCCGGGGGGAAATAAAGCAGCAGAGGAGGCTCTGTGGCCGGGCAGTGTGGAACATTGAGAGTCGGAGCGGGGGGGTGGGGTGGGGTGGGGGGGAGAGCGAGTGAGTGAGTAAGGGGGAGGTGCAGTGCGCCCCGATGGCCGGAGGGTGGCGCTGCCGAGGACTCCTATATATATATATATATATTCCTCCTCCAAGCGAGCTCCCACAGCGGGGCACGGGGGGGGGGGTGTAACTTAGAGCGAGGGGGGAACTCCCAGCCCCAGGGAAGCGGACCGGATAGAACGAAGGGAAAATCGAACGTTCTACCGCCTCCGCCCCCTCGTGTCTGAACGTTCGGCTTCAGAACGTTGCAGTCAGCAAAGTTCCAAACGCGGAGGAATGGGGGGGGGGGGGGCGGCAGGGAAGGGGGACGGCGCTCGTTCCCTTTCCTCGCCTGGCAGAGCGCGCCCCCCTGTGGGCTGGGGCGCGCGCACGCGCTCTCTTTACCTTTGCAGGGTGCGTGCTTTCCCCGGTGCTGCTGGCCAAGGACAAAGAGTTTGTGCCTGTGTAGACTTCAAGTTTGCACCCTGGGTCTTGCTTAAGCAATGATACGTGTACTTCATCAACCCCAGCTATCCCAATGCAAACACTTCTTCCCCTCCGCCCCATGTGTAGCCAGCGGCGGCAGCTACTGGCGCGCGGGAGGGAGAGGGAGAGAAAGGTTGATGGTGGCGGTGAGCGGTGAAATCGTGAATTTGGTGGTGTGAGCTGACAGCTGTCTTGCAGTTGTGATGAAACCGACTTGGGAGGAATTATCTCTGTTACAGTGTCCCTCGTAACACACCCAACTGTATGTGTGTTTTTAATATAGTTATCTGATCACAGGAAAGAATAGAATTGACTGGGGAAAACTAGACTGGCCCAATATGCCATAGAAAGTGAGCTCTGAAAAATGCACTCCACCACCATGTAAAACACTCTCAAAGTTGACCGCTGCTGCCCCAGTCACACTACTTAGGTTTTTAACTGTTTTATGAACCAAAGCCAAGTGCCCAAGTCTAGGTAGGCTTCCTGCCTGAAAATATCAAAATGGCAGGAGACTGAGGTTTGTCTGATGCTCCTTCATGAAAGTGCAGGCTTGGGAATTCAGCAGTAAACTAAGAGAGGCCCGTTGAACAGAACCCAATCAATAATGCTGTCCAAAACTTGGAGCCTGTTTCATCTAGTCACAAGCTTGGCCATTGCTACTTCAATAAAGAATAGGTGCCCCTCCCCATCTGTACTTCCCATGCTACCATCAAATGTTCTTCCCGAATTGAACTTGAAGATCTGAAACCGAGTGAATGCTTCAGCGATTCCACCATATCCATCTGAGTGAACTCATTCACCTCTCAGAAAAGCAGAACTTCCCATTTCCCCTCCATTTCCCATGCCGCTCCACCCTGCCAAGCATTGCATTCTCCCAGCTTTGTCCAAGAACCTTTGAGAGTGTGTCTAAGAGTTGAATGGCATATGTTTTATTCAATTTTCATTGTCGCTGTAAACCGCCTTGGGTGGCATATTATTATTTGGGGGGGTGGGGTAGAAAGGCAGGCTTCAAATCAAATACATACATAAATAAATTTATTACACAGAGAAGATTTTAACCTGTGCTGTGGGTGCCAGATGACAGGAGTCTGTGGCAGTTGTCCTGGACAGGTGTCTGTTGCCTCTAGAGTCAGGCCGTTTCTCCTATCACTAAACTGTAGCGGCAAAAACACAGAACACAGACTACAGCGCAAACCAGAGTGGCACTATCTAAACAGGAACTCTGGACTCAACTTGGCCAATCACTGACTTAAACTGAACATCTCGCTGAAGGAGCAGGAAACAAACTACATGACTGATTGACTTCCAGTTCTTGTCACATCGGCGTTGGAGGGGGAGATGATGCACTCAGTTCACAGCCCCCCCCCAAAGCATTTTGAATGGCTACAATGGGCTAAAAGTCCAGACATGTAATGACTTCTCTCCAAATTCCAGCACATGGGCTCATCTTTAGATCTGTCCCAAAGTTGTCTCTCCCCATCACCACCGGTTTTCCCACTCACTGACCTCTCATTCTGCAACCACTGTTACTGAAGTGAGCATTTTTGTGAAACATCCATGCAGGTGTGCAGAACCCCAGGGCCACAACTGAGAAATGCAAGGAAGACTCATACAGTATACAAGCATTCCCTGTTCCCTCTGTGCTATTGTTATTCACCGAAGGCTTACTTACACAATCAAAGCTCAGAGATTGTTACCTTAACGTTTTTACATGCAGACAACAACTTCGGTCCACCTGAAGAAGGAATTCTAAGGATAAGTTCACTCTCAGTGTCTGAATTTAGTGCCGGTTCCAGTTTTTGGGGGCCAGTGGACAAGCCCCTCTCCATGGGCCCCCTCCCTCAATGAGTCTACCTTCTCAATGCCATTGTCACCAGCTGCTTTGGCTCCTCATCTTCTTTCTCATCACTTGCTCACTTGATAGGCAGAGAGAGCCAGTGAGCAAGTTGCATCTGCTACTGCTCCTCCTTCTTACCACCACAGTTGTCTCGGTCAAAGTAAGAGGAGGTGGACAAGCAGGATGCAACAGTGAAGAGGAGGAGCAACTTTGGATGGTCTCTTGCCAGCAGGCCCCTGCAGGCGTGGGGGCCCTCAGCAGGTGCCTGACCATCCCTTGATGCTGGCCCTGTCCATATTCACATTCTGTAAACTGATGAGCAAAAGGCGAAAGATTTATACGATCCGAAGAGAAACCACTAACCATTCGACATGTGAATTGGAGAGTTGTGTTATAAATAGTGCTGTGCCGAAAATTTCTCCCATGGTTTTACTGAGTGTTCTCATTCAGTTTGATAGAAAAGAAATTGCCGTTGAAAGGACATTCAAAGGAGAAGAAATTTTTGGAGAGATTCTCATGGGTTTGGTTCTGGGTTCTTGTGCTTACCTTATGTATGAGGTGGCTGAGGAGCGTGTGTGAGTGTCCTGTCTTTCACTACACAATCATTTTTCAAGCAGCCTGTAGCCGCCTCAGCTTCCCACACTTCATTTATCGCCCAGGGGAAGACATATGATTGTTGTTGTTGTTGTTGTTGTTATTGTGAATATTAACAAAACAGAACAAAAAAAAATGTGAAAAAGAAAAAAACATTACATATATAGGAATATCATAATTTTTTCTATCAGGTATACCATTCATTAAAAAAAGGGCAGGGAGAGTTATGCATAGGTTTCAAGAAAAGCAGACCAAATATCCATGTATTTATCCACTTGCAAGTAGAGCCTATGGTCCCCTCTACAAGGATTCGCTTTTGCGCCTGGTTAGCCGATTATGCGCATAATCGCAGAAGCGCATTTACGCCTAATCCCTCTGCACGAGAGGCGGCGAAGCGCATTAACGGATGTCCAAAATGTGGTTTACATGTAGTTAATGCGCATAAGCGCATATTCACACAGTCACAATGCGCTTTAACAGACGGAGCAAAATAAAACTCGCGATTTAACGCGCATTCGATAATGCGCATAATCGGAGAGATAACGCGCCTCTACGCCCCATTTGCGCTCCGCTGGTGTGGAGGTAAATTTTTTAATGACACTTCAAAGAGCATTAAACCTCTCGTGAAGAGGCACCCTCTTCATTCAAATGTTGATAACGTTAAGTTCTCAATCCACTGCATTATGGGAGGTGAGCATTTGTTCTTCCAACATGATAGTATAAGTCTTTTAGCTATCATAAGGGCTCTGAAAATCCATTTGTGCTGATCATGTGTTAACCGCCAAGGAGTTGGTAGGTAGTTTAGGAGGACATGCACATCATTCCATATTAAAGATCATTTCAGTACAAAGGGGGCAACTACTGGGCATTGCCAAAACATATAAATTAAAGAAGCATTAGGTGCTTTACATCTCCAACAGTTATGTAAGTTAGATAGACCCTTATTGAAAAGGTGTTGTGGAGTCCAATAAATCTGAACCAAGATTTTTTGCTGAATAAGACATAGCCAAAGATCACAGAATCTTCAGATACAGATGCTAGGGCAACAATCCATTGATTAGGCAAAATAGGACATTGTAATTCTCTATTCCAATCCTGGGTATCATATTTATTTACTAATGCTGTGTGTGTGTGTGTGTGTGTGTGTGTGTGTATCGTAGGTCGCCGTGTCTGTTCAGCTGCTCCCATGGGGCTTTTTCAGATCAGGAAGTGCAGACAGCTGGGAGAGATGTGTAAGAGAGAGAGAGAGAGAGAGAGGAGAGAACACATACAGCACCTCCGCCCAACCTGCAGTGATTAAGTAAGCTCAAAAACACCACCCAAAGAAATTCAAAATAAACTATAAAGCGCCCCGAGGAAGAGGCAGAAAAACTGTAGCCTTTTTTCATGGAGGAAGAAAACTAGGGCCCCCTCCACAAGGATGCGCTTTTGCGCCCGGTTCCGGGATTATGCGCATTATCGCGGAGGCGCATTTACGCCTAATCCCTCTGCACGGGAGGCGGCGAGAGGCGGCGAAGCGCATTAATTCATGTCCAAAAAGCGCTTTAGAAGACGTTAACGCGCATAATCGCTTGTTCACACCGCGATAATGCGCTTTAACGGCCGGAGAAAAGTAAAAGTCGCTATTTAACGCGCATTCGAAAATGCGCATTATCGGGGAAATAACGCGCCTGTACGCCCGTTTTGCGCTCCGCTGGTGTGGAGGTAAAATTTATAATGAGCCTCTAAGGCTCATTAAACGTCTCGTGTGGAGGAGGCCTAGGGAAACTGGATGACAGATTTTCACACAGCACTAACTTCACCTCTTCCCCAGAGCTGGACCCACTACTCACTGTCACACCTGTTACAGGGCTTTCAGGGAAATAGAGGTAGTAGAAACATCCCCATAAGCATCCACAATCATCCCACAGCAATTTAATGTTTGGAAGAATCTAGAGAACGTGCTAAACTCTGGAGAATGACCACTATTGCTGAGTCAGAATTCCTCAGAAGTCATTATTCTGAGAAAGGTACTGAGAATTGTCTTTCTCTTACCCCACCACCACTGCCACTAGAAATAGAAAAGCCATGTTGCAGAATTCCCTACAAAATGTTTTGCACCATTTTTGTGGTCTTCCCCTCCACATGTGCACGATCGTGCGCGCACACACAGACACACACAATGCTAGCTGTGTGGGGTATTGTGAAGAAAGCAAAATGAGGGCCAGGCTGCCAACGCATTTGCTGGTGTTGCCACTTGCACAGTCAGTGCAAAACAACCACCACCTCCAAAAAACCTCCTTAGGAAATAAGAAAGAGGCACTTTCTTACAACCACTGCTAACGCTGAGCCTCACCTTGGAGAAACTGTCGGAGAATTTCTGCTTCCCCTGGAGAAATTTGGTGAAGCCCCCCCCCCCCCCAATTTCTCTGCCCCCAATTAGGGTGGAGAATTTTGAGAGGCCATTTGCACACAGCTGTAGTTACCATTCCTGTGTAAACCATTCCTCAGATATTTACACTACATGCTTCTAGCTCGTATACACCATACTACTAGGCTGACCATATGAAAAGGAGGACAGGGCTCATGGAATTTTAACAGTTGTAGAGAAAAGGGAATTTCAGCCAGTGTCATTTGTATGCAATTAGTTCCTGGTGAAATTCCCTCTTCATCACAACAGTTAAAGTTGCAGGCACTATACTAGAGTGACCAGATGCAAAAGAAGGCAGGGCCCCTGCAACTTTAACTGTTGTGATGAAGAGGGGATTTCACCGGGAACTAATTGCATACAAATGACGCTGGCTGAAATTCCCTTTTCTCTACAACTGTTAAAGTTACATGAGCCTTGTCCTCCTTTTCATATGGTCAGCCTACACACTACGCTACATTTCTCCATGGACGTGCAATCTCTCCACCCACCAAAGATAACAAATAGATTGTGTATGAAACGAAGTGAGTCAGAATCCCTGATGTTGCCAGCATTTGTTGATTCTCTCAACTTTTTCAGCCTGGGCCTGTAAATAGATCAAGGGTTGAAGTGAACTTGAGGGGGGTGTCTCAGGACAACGGACTGCATGACACTCTCATACAACTGCATGATGAAGTAAATCACCACCACCTCAGGGAGACCATCAGGCGTTGGTATCATTGGGCATCTGATGAGGCCCATCCTTCAATTAGCTGGTCCACAGCCAACCCCCCCCCCCCCCACAAGCCTTCCTGCTCTGCTGCTACTCCTTTTCTTTGCTGCCTGCCCACTCTGAGAGAGCAAACAGCAACAGGAATAAGGAGAAGGTGCAACGTCCTCCACTTGACTCACCCCTCTCTCTAGCTGGCCATACAGATTCAGCATTTGGGCTCAGCGGTAGAGAGCATCTTTGTAAGAAGACAGTCCCAGATTCGATCCCGGACATCTCCAGGTAGGATTGGAAAAAATCCTGCCTGAAACTCTAGAGATTCAATGCTGAAAATACTGAGATAGATGGGCCATTGATCTGATTTGGTCTGAGGCATCTTCCTTTGTTCCTACCAGGTCAAATTAATGCAGGAGCAACAGAAGCAATGAGGGAAGTGGGGCCCACTGAAGTGGGCATGTTTCCTAATGGGCCCCCAAAACCTGAAGCTAGCACTGATTATTCCCATTTCTGTGAGCAGGAATTTAAATTCAGGGCTCCAGACAGCAGGCCTAGATTTTTAACCAAGGCCTCCTAAATCTAAGGACAACAGTGTCCTAAAGTAAATGAAGGTGAATGAAATATTCATTTTGATGATGAAGTAATGGGAAATAACTATAATTATGCAAGTATGGCTAATCAATTATGGAGCAATAAGGACATGTGCAGTTGTGCTGGGTGGTGGCAAGGAGTCATGAAATGTCACCAGGAGAATTGTGCTATTAGTTATGATGGGAAATCGTTTCCTTCGTTTCTAGCCATGGATTCAGCATTCTGATTATCATGGCTTCGTTCAATGTACAATGTAGCCTGATCATAAGCATCTGCCGTATATCGGTTTGAAAAGTGCCTGACAATATTTGGAACAGTCCCTGCTCCCTTTGTTATGCTTCCTTTGCCTTTATTCCTCTGTCATTCTGTGTCTTCTAGAAAAGATACAGCCCCTGATATAACTGTCTCTGTGGTGTCAACTTAACAGTATGGTCCTGCAATAAAATGTTGCAGTGTGAAATGCTCCAGTTTAGAATTCCAGATGGCCGGCTGTGCCCCTTTTCAGCCACTCCATTCCACCCTGCATCCCCTCCACCGGTTTTCGCTTCCCCCATAAGACAGTCCGCATTCTGTGTCCAATGAGAATGCTCAGCCCTCATTGGGCTGTTTTACACTCTGCATACACACACATATAATGGCCCTGTTCAGGTGACATGCTAAGCCACGGTGGTGAAGCATTTTGAGCTAAACATTATGGCTTAGCATGTCATGTGAACCATTCCAAACCATGGTGGCTACATAACCATGGTTTAAACATACTCACTAACCACTTGTTGCAAAAGGTTTAGCAGCCTAATCATGGCTTAGTGTGCTGTCTGATCAGACCCACTATTCCCCCCCTAAAAATATTTGAGTATATCTGCAAACCTTTGGGCTCCCCTGAATCTGCTGATACTTCCCTCTTGTGCACTGGTGATGCTGTTTGGTGACATAAGGATCCAGACCCAGGCAATGAGTGTGCTGTATATATATATATATATATATATATACAATGATCTTACTAATTATGGTGGTGGTGATTTAACAGTTTATAAGGATAAAATTGAAATGGCTACAAAGCTAATATGGGAAAGAGGAATCATGTAGGTGGACACTTTTAGCTCATAGGGTGGGTTGGGGTATACAAATCAATAAATCAATAGTTTCAACTTTTTAAAAAATAAAGCAGTCACATTGAGCTGGAATCAGACTTAATCATACTTAAAGCCAGGGGCATTGCTAGGCACTTAAAAGAGTCAGACCCGAGACCCATAGGACAAAAAAGCTGCATAAAATCTGAATATGTTAATTTATATCTATATATGCAAATTTAGAAATAATTTCTAGGATTTATTTACATTTCATAGGAGGCAAGGCCAGCCAATTCATTTCTCATTTAAAGAACCTCAAATGAAATAAATGATTCAATTAATTTGTACCCTGACCCAGATCATGCCAAACCAACATAATTCCCCTCCCTTCTCAGCTTAAGTGCCATATAGGGAAACTGCATGTGAGAACAGGTACATTTTGAGCTGTAGGTGCTCATCATGACAGTTCCCATAGCCACACCCCCAAGGAGAGGCCAAAAATGCAGGCAGCTGTATTGATCCATATCAAGAAACTGGCTCTAGCAATTTTCATCTCCACCAGGAGCTGGTTTTTTTGTAAAGGTAAAGGGTCAGGGAGAGCAATCCTATGTCCCCTACTCTGTGGGGGATGACATAGAATGTTTCGAATTCCTGGAGCCGAGGTCAGAGACAGTGCTCTGATCTCGGACCCAGGAGTCCAAGCTCTCTTCTCACTCACAGCCAGCAAGGAGATAACTGCACCAGCGACCTTGGAGGGAAGGAAAAGGAAGCATGCTGATGCGTGGGGAGGGGAGGGGTTTGCTGTATCTCCAGGATGCCCCAACCTCCTTCCCTCCCCAATGCCTCAGCTAGATAAGTGAAAAAGTCTACCTAGCAAAATTGCAGAATAGGAGGCATGGAAGAGGCAAAGATCATCTCCGCTGTGCCTCCTGCTCTGCACTGAATACTCATAAGCCTCCAAGTTCGGAGGCTTACGAATATCAAGGGTGGATCCAATAAGATTGCGCCCTTAATTACCCATTCGAAGCCAAACCACCCCCAACTACTTTCCTTTACAAGGAGCAGTATATTGTTCCTGTGAAAATTGCTGCTAACCTAAGAGGAAATTTGAGGGGGGTGGCAGGTGATGTCAGTATCCCTGCTAATAGAAAAGTGCTGGAGCTGCATCCCTGAGAGCCCTGGCTCCACTACACCACAGTGTGGGAAGTGTGGAGGGAACCCTTTCCTTCCCAGCTGCAATCACCCTTGCAAATTGCCCCTTGCATGAGGGTGGGGAAATCGTCTATTGGCCCCAATGGACATTCAGGGCTCTGTGAAATAGATCTGGGGCCATGAAAAATAGATTTGGGACAGGGCCCCCATTGACCTAGGACTAGCAATGCCCTTGCTCAGAACAGATCCATTGAGATCAATGGGTTTTAGGGTACTCATGACCCATTTATTTCAATGAGCCTGTTCTAAGCAACATGAAGCTTGGATCCAACTCACTGAAAACGAGGATGGCAATCCACAAGTTGTTCATGCCATTCATTTCAGTGGGATGGCAGCCATACCTGCAACTCAGTTAAGCAAAGTACTTGGATTTCAGTCATAATGCGAGTTACACAAAATTTGTGAACAAGCTGACTTAATGAAAGAAGCAAATGGCAGGCAAAGACATTTTCTTCAGCTATTCCATATTGATGGACATTCTTCTTTCTTCCAGAACTTTGCCTGAAATGTCCTTTTCCCCAAAAGATGTTTGAAGGACAAGGTTAAGAGTTGAGAAAGGTTTTTAAATTAGAGGTGTGCTCAAATGGTCTCTCAAAATTCTCCACCCTATTTGTGGGCAGAGAAATTGGAGAAATAATTTCCCTGAATTTCCCCTAGGGGAGGAGAAATTCTCCAGCAGTTTCTCACAGGTAGGGCTCACCATTGGCAAGGGCTATATAGCACATCTTTCTTTTTTCCCCAAGGGCTTTTGTTTTGCGACAAAAATGGCAACAGCATCAACTGTGTTGGTAGCTTAGCCCTTCATAATGCAGGTGTGAGGGGTGGGGTAGTGTTGTATCTAGCTCCAGGGAAGAGGTAGACTTAGGCCCTTTCTATACCTAAGGGTGTAGATGGAGAGCCTGGGGACAATCCTGGACTCCAGAATTGTCCCCATTTTTCCAAATAGGAAGTGCAATGTCCCGGCTTCCTTCTCGGCCGTTGCGCTGTTGCGCCCGCCATTTTTTTCCAAAGTGGAGGAGAGAGCACCCTTGCGCTCCAGCACAAAAGGTAGGTTTAAAAAAAGAAAGAAAAAAGAAATCAAGCCCCAATCCCCTCCCTGCCATCCCAGGGGAGGCGAAATTGCTGCCACCCCCCTCCCCTGATGGGTATGAAGCCATGTGGCGTGGCTCTGTTTGTGGTGCCCGCTTACTCACAAGTAAGTGGGCACCAGGCGGGACGGGAGCCCACAACTCCCATGGTCTCAGGACATCCCTGGGACCACGGGAAGAATTGGGTTTTCCCAGGGATTCTTTATCCTTGGGAAAACCCGTACCTGTCCCCCCCACCCCTGAAGTCCCTGTGCGTCATTTGGACCCACAGGGACCACCCAGGGGCAATCCCACAATAAAAGGCCGGTGTAGAAACAGCCTTAGTCCAAATCCATCCTCCGATTTCCTGAAAGTTTTCTTTCCTCATTAAAAAGGCTTCCATTTTTCTGCTTCATTCTCATGGTATTTTATTATTTATTTTGAATGTATTATGGTGGTTTGGGGTCTTAATCACTGTGAAGTGGCTGAGGTGCTGTGTGTTTTTTCTTTCTCTCCCATCTCTCAATTGCTCTGCAGCCTCCCAGGCTGCCTGCGCTTCCTGATCTGGAAAAGCCCTACGGGAGGAATTACCTCAGAATGTCTTCCCTGGACTTTAATTGAAGTGGGGGAAGCTGAGGAAGCTACAGGCTGCTGGAGAGATGACTGTACAATTAAAGACAGGGCAGTTGCTCACGTTCCTCAGCACCTCATAAGTAAGGTAAGCACAAGAACCCCAAACCCAACTCATGCGAATTTCTCTGAAATGTTCTTCTCCTTTGAATTTTTTATCAAATTGAATGAGAATGGTGAAAAAAATGTTTGGCACCGCACTAATTTAAATACTTGATCCTCTATCCTCCCCCCATCTCTCACCCAACACATACACACAGAGATATTTTAAGTGGTGTATTGTTGTCCCTTTGAACATGCAGCAATGAGAAAGTCTGTAAGTATGGTTTCCATTGAAAGACTATTCTGAAGCAAGTTTGGGGGCCCAAGCAGAATATCTGTGGACTTCCAAGGGAAACCCAAATACTTACATTTATTCGTTACATTTCTATACTGCCTAATGGCCAAAGCTTTCTGAACATTTCACAACATGAAATGGTTTTTTTTTGTGACCCAGAATAGTTGTTTTAAATGGATATTGTATGTATTTTATGCTCCTTATGGTTTTAAATTTTGTATATCAGTTTTTAATGCAGTATTTTTAATCTTTGTAAACCGCCCAGAGAGCTTCAGCTATGGGGCAGTATATAAATAATAATAATAATAATAATAATAATAATAATAATAAATCTTTAACATCCCAAAATTTAAAACAGTTTGAAAACAAGTTAAAAACAATTAACAATAAAACCTCCAGAACTTTTTTTTTTTTTTAAGCCCTATCATATGAAGTCATATGTGCCTGGGAGTAGAGTACAGACTTGGTGCCAAAAAATGACAATGATGTCACCAGACGGACCTCAGTGGAGAGAGTATTCCACAATCAAGGGGTCACCACCAAGAAGGCCCTCCCTCTTGTTGCCATTTTATGACCCTCTCTCCATCACCGGAGGCGCTCAGAAGAGGGCCTCAGATGTTGATCATTGTATGCAGGTGGATTCATATCGGGAGAGCTGCTCCATCAGATATTGTGATCCTGAGTCTACAGATGCTTTTAGAAAGTTTTGGAACATTGCTCAGTTGTCACCAGATTTCACCTCAAAAGTATCTGCAAGGCAGTCAAAATAAGTTTTAACAAGACAAACAGAAGTGTGTGTGTGTGTGTGTGTGTGTGTGGTGAGGGGGAAGATGAGTGCTTACCGATGAGGCTTTTCTGACACCATAGTCCTGATTCCTTCACAGAATTTTACAGGGCAAGTCCAGATGTTGTCATCTTCTATTTGTAGCCTTTCCGTGTTTTCCCACCCGTTCTTATCGCAGAAAGCCATTTAGGAAAAAAAGTTGGAATATCTTCTAATTGACAGAGTTAGGGGCCCTCCATGTGGAAGCATCCATTGTTACATATCCCTAAGGCATGTCATCTCACTATCTCTCAGGGTAACCTACCTTACAGGGGCGTTGTGATGACAAAATTGGGTGGTATGATATGTGCCTCCTGGAGCTCCTTGAAAGAAAACTGGGGTATAAACGTAATAATAAATCAGAAAAACTTCATTTGCTTCATAAATCAGAAATGCGCCTGAATTAAATATATTCTTGACATTACTCATGAACCAATAAAATACATTCATGAATTGCCTCTGCCTGTAGCATTTAAGCAAAGGCTCTGCCTAGTTCATGAAATCAGGAATGCTGCCTTTTCCTACGTTTCAGAAATAGACTTACTGCAGTGATTAAATGCCTATTTCACAAAAGGGAATGCTCTTTTAATAACTTTTAATAATTGAATTGAATGAAGGATCGGCTACTTTCATGATCTATGCAAAGGAGGGATCAATGTCTTAATTCAGAAGGCCCTACTCCTGTGCTCATACAGGTGGGATTTCAGCCAGTGGAGCGATCAGTACGTTGGATGGCACCTTTAGAGTGCTGGATGATTCTGTCTGAAACCCAGAATGGATTCAGCCCCCAAATAACTAGGTGATCTATTGCAGCCAGAAACCTTCCCAGAAAATACAGGGAATGAGCAGGGAGAATATAGCAGAAAGATAATCAATCCCCCATTTCCCTTCCTCTAAAAGACTCCTGAATTCAGCACATCCATGACAGTGTGCGTCAGCTCACTTCCAGATGGATGTGAGACAGGTAGAAACACCTGGAGAGAGGGATTGCAGATTCTCGCTCAAGTATGGCCTTGATAGGAACCATCGTCTGCTGTTCTCACTAAAGCTAAACATGGGGCCCCATGTAGAGAGGGGCGACCAGAGTGGCCATGTGTCCTGCTTTCCCAAGAACAGTTCTATTTGAAGCTCCACGTCCAATTTAAAGATAAGGAACCATCAGAAGGGATAGCTGGGCTGAGACACTGCCCATCAGCAGTAACTGCACAGCAGGCTTAGTCCCCACTATGGTGAGATGTATTGCATTTTATGTAAATTTTAGTCATTATGTCTAAATTGACATCTATGCAGATACTATGTGAATCTGTGTCCTCCCTATTTTGGGGTGATGCAGTTCTCTTCCTTGCGGGGGATGTGTAAGTGGCACTCCTTAAAGCAGGGGGCCAATTTAATGTAGGGGAAGCTCTCAGGAACTGTTTTTCAGTGCTGGCCAGGGCAAAAGGGGTGTGGCCAAAACCACACACACACACACACACACACCAGCATGTTGTAGCTTAACACTCTTACTGAACTTGTTCAGACAACACGCCACAGTGGTTAAACATTTTGAGCTAAATATTATGGTTTAACATGTCATGCGAACCATGACTTAGCGTGTTGTGTGAACCATGTCTAACCGTAAGCGCGGTTTAAACATGCTCAAAAACCAGTTGCTGCAAAAGGGTTAGCGACCTAACCATGGTTTAGCTTGTTGTCTGAACAGGCCTGCTGGCAGTAACTAAGCCTTAGGAGAGGCATTTCAGCCTTTTAGAACAGAGGAAAAAAATGTACATAAGCCCAGAAACCACCAAATGATCAGTGGTTGAGGGACAGTGGTTGGAGCAAGGGGAAGAGGGGGTCATCTGGGGAACCAAGGAGGGCCAGATTGGGACCACGAGAGGGTTGGATTTGGTCCCCAGGCCTCAGTTTGCCCATTCTTGTCTTAGAGGTAGCATTTGCTGAGTGCTGCTGTCTTTGGCCAGCAGTAGGAAACTGGTGGCTTTCCAGAGGTTGTTGAACTCTTAACTCCCATCAGCCCCAGCGAGGATGGCCAAATCCAGGCATTGTAGTCTAACAACATCTGGAGTTCCACAGGTTCCTCCACTCCTGTCTTAGGCTGTAAGGACACCTGCCCTGTCCCCCCACTCCGATCCCTGCAATAACAGTGATCAGTGTTCCAGCATTGTTGTAAGGCCTACTGAGATAATGCGTGTGATGCCCTTTGATCACTCTAAAGTGCTGTATAAATGATTATGATGATTATGCAAAGTATTCTAAAAATTATCCAACAAGAACATTATGTCCATCTTGCTGCCTGCTCTGAATATCTTTAACATTTCCGCAGCTCATAATAAGCTGCCGTCTTATTTTAAACAAAATAAAGACAGAAAAAAGAGAGCAGCAGTGCCCGTTTTCCAGGGAAACATAGTCTGACTGTGGGCAAGTGGAAGAAGGAGACCAGCCCTGTTGTAGAAAAGAACAAATGAGACATGCAACAAAATGTTGCAGAATATCCCCTCTCCTAAAAGGAATGTTCCTTTTCAGGACCCCATCCAGCCATTCCCCAAGTAAGGCATTTTCTGCCCCCCCCCCCCATTTTTTAAAATCACTGTCACTCTATATTCAATGCTTTTTTAAAAAATATTTTGCCTCCGTGGGTTTCCTTTTTAAAATATACATTTTTTTTGTACTTATGCAAACCTTGGGGGTTTCCCCAAGCTTCCCTCTTCTACATTGCTGTCGGCACTCACCACCTGAATTTGCTATTAGAAGGAGTGATATAAAGGCCTTAGGGGAAATATGATTATCATTATCATTTTATTCCACCCTTCCTCCAAGAAGCTCAGTGCACAGAACATGGCCCGTTCTACCTGCTTAATCTTCACAAGAATAACAGCTGAACCTGGGCCTTCCCAAGCCTAGTCCACTGCTAGATGTTTTACTGATGTTTATTCATTGGGCTTTATGTTTGATTGCTATTCTTTTAACTGATGTTGTAGGCGATCTTGAGAACTGAGAGTGAAATGTAAATAAATTAAGTTAGAACAGCTTAAAACTGGGTAAAATGTGCCGGGGGGGGTATTATAAATGTGAAATAGTTTATGAACAGTCCCCGTGTTTCCTCTCACCCCACCCTCAAGCCCTACTGACTTCTCACACTTCCTTCCTGACAACCACATCAAGAAGCCTAAAAGCATAAAGTGTGCTGAAAAGTTATAAGCCGATGAGCTGTGGCAGGTGAATGACTGAAGCTCACTCAAATGAAAACCATGCTGCAGGCTTACTGTGAACATACTTTGACCATAGGTCTGTGTGGGAGAGCATCTGCTTTGCATGCAGAAGCACCCTGGTTTGATCCCTGGGAACGGCAGCTAAAAGGATCAGGTAGAGGGCGGAAGAAATGCTGACCTGTGCATGAGACCCTAGGGAACCACTACCAGTCAAAGGAGACCTGCCTTTCCCAACCTGGCCTTCTCCAGATGTGGTGGACTACTACACCCATCACTTTCCCAGCCAGCATGGATGATGGGTGTTGTAGTCCAGGACATCTGCAGAGTGCCAGGTTGGAGAAGGTTGAAGGAGACAATCCCAGTCTAGGTGGGCAAACCGACAAGCCACTTCTGTTCAAGAGTGGCGTGGAGAAATAACGAAGGTTTGTTTGTTTGTTTTAAAAAAGAGAAGAGCAGAAAGTAGGCTGCCGAGAATTCCCAACTCACCACTACAAGGAAATTGCCCCCGAGACATGCTGCAGAAAATTCCTAGCATAAACAGTATCCAGAATGAAGAGCAGCCTGGGCATAATTAGTCAGAGAGACGCAGGACAATATCAGAAACCTATCAGTCAGCAGTGTGAGCCTTTCGTTAAGCAGCCGCCGATGGTGCCAAATGAGACTTGGGAGATTAGGGGAACTCTGAATGTCAGAACTAAGCATGTGGAATTGTAGTTGATCAAAGGTGAAAATTAATGATGCAACTTGTGTTGAAACTCATACAGCTTCACTACTATGTAGCAAATCAAATGTAACGGCCTCCAGTACACACACACACACACACACACACACACACACACACACCAGTCTCAGCAGCTCAGGAAGAACAAACACGACATTCATCCATCATTAAAGGGTGCCCAGAATAGGAAAAGGGAGGGATGAAACCCAAAGTGTTATAAATCAAAGAATACCTAAGGGATATTAAGTATACCCAACAACAGAAAGGGTCTTTAGTAGGCCACGTTCAAATAAATAATTACTTCAGACTAACGGACCATCTTGTAAATGGTCATCTGGTTGAGGCAATACAAAGAGAAAGGTTCCCCATTTGAAAAGAAGTGTATTCATTTATTTGTTAGATTTGTATCCCACATTTCCACCAGATGGTACCCAATGCTGCTAACAGCAATCATACGAATACAATAAAATATAATAACATACAGTAAGGGATGTTTTAAAAAACTCATAAAACAAGGTTTTGAAAACATTGATTACATCAATGGAAAGAAGCTGCTGAAATAGGTTACATACAAGTTAGCTTTAGGGTGACTATATGAAAAGGAGGACAGGGCTCCTGTATCTTTAATTGTTAAATAGAAAAGGGAATTTCAGCAGGTGTCCTCTGTATGCATGCAGCACCTGGTGAAATTCCCTCTTCATCACAACAGTTAAAGCTGCAGGAGCCCTGCCCTCTTGACCAGATACAAAAAAGGGCAGGCTCCTGTGCTGCATGCATGCAAATGATAACTACTGAAATTCCATTTTCTATACAACTGTTAAAGATACAGGAGCCCTGTCCTCCTTTTCATATGGTCACCCTATCTTGTCGGTCAAAGTCCTATCTAAATAAAATGTCTTAGCCTCTCTCAGAAGGTCAACAGAGACATGGTTAGCTGAGCTTCCTTTGCAAGGAATTCAAGAGCTGTGGCGCAGCCACCAAGAAGGCCTCCCAGAGTGCCTGCCAAATGTGCTTTATATGTTGGTGGGACAGAAGGAAGGGTTTCTCACAAGGATCTTAAAACCCAGGCAAGCTCATATGGGAAAAGGAGGTCTTCCAAGCAGACTGGTCCCAATTGTATGTCGCTGTATAAGTAAAAACCAGAACTTTAAATTTTTCCTTGAAATGGATTGGTAACCAGTGAAGCTGTTGTAACAGGAAAGTCAACAGTCCAGCCACCGCATTCTGGACCAATTATTCTCTGAACACTCTTCAAAGGCAGCCCAACATAGAACGTGTTACAGTAGTCCAGCATTCCCCAGCCTGGTGTCCCCACATGTTTTGGACCTCAGTTTCCATCAATCCCAGCCAGCATGCCCCATTGTCAGGAATGCTGGAAGTTGCTGTCCAAAACACATGGAGGGCACCAGGTTGGATAAGGCTATAGTAGTCCATATGAGATGTAAATAACACATGCTTTAACTGTAGCCAGATCTGATTTTTTTTAGGAATAGGTGCAGTTGGTACATCTTTTTTTTAAAAGGAAAAACTGAATGTAGATTGAATCAAATACTACACTTTCAAAGTTAGAATAAAGTTGTACAGACTATACTATTCTTAAGGGGAGAAATATGCCTGAACCAGCTCTCGAATTGGTAGCACATGTGGCTGTCCTTTTCAAACTGAATTCAGGTAGAAATCAGGAAACTCCATGGCAAATCCTGTTTTTAAGGTATGTTGGCAGTATGAACCATAAACAATGTTGTTTATTTTTTATTATGTTGTTCATACAACTTCAGAGTGCTCAGTTTGAGAGCAGTCACTCCCTCGTTTGAAACTATGTACATTCTGTTTGCAGTCTGACATATCTGAAGAAAGTACATGCATTTATTTGACCTTGTGTACATGTAATGGGAATCCACTGCCAATCGTGGCTTCCAATATACATTGAAACCTGTGCATGTGCATTCAGCATGTCCATCCAGGAGTCTTGCAGTTTCCTGCACTGGAATGTTCATGCCTGGTGTGTTGGTCCTGAATTTGTGTGTGGCACAGCAGTCACCTGATCCCTCTGCCTTTTGCCTGGTTCTCAATTTATTATCCTATCCTAAGCCATCTCTTTGGGAGCACTTACATGACCTTATCGTAGGCAGATTTAGTTTGGGCTGATCGGGAAAGTCAGCCCGGTAGAATACAAATGGGTTGTGTGCATTGACCCTAACGGAGGGTTCACCGTGTACACTTCCTCTGTCACATCCTCCAGTCTCTTTCATGCAGATGCTTGAGACGGAAGATCAAAGTCTGCTGTGAAGATTCACTTCAGTTTTAGATATGCCTTAAGTGTACCAAAGTGTTTATGAAACAACACTATGTGTAGGAGTAAAAAAAGGACAGACCGAGGCTATCAATTTATATCTGTTAATTACCTTGCCTAGCTCTAAGCCTTTTTTATGCTACTCTTAAAAAAAAAATACACTGAGCAGGTTAACTGAAAATCCTAGTCTCGATGTGAATTTTCAAACCTTTGCGCCTTGTTATCTAGAATTCATGCCAATGGCCAGCTGAATAAACAAATATTAATATCAATTAATATTTATTCCTTTGATTCCTCCTCCCATATCAAATACAGAAAGTTGTGACTGATCAATAGAAGGTTGGACTGTTTTCCTCTCCGTTGTCTAAATTGCTATATGAGGAACAGCCATCTGCTTTAAAGAGCCATGTCACAATTGGACTAGTCTTCTCCAAAGCATCAGCTGTGGTGGCATAAAACACTGCATCCTAAGTGAGGCAAGTCATGGAGAGGAGTCCCCTGTTCTCCTGCCTGACAACAGGAAGGATCCAACAATGTCCAGTTGCTAGCACTGATTGGATCCAGATTAATGCTGGATCACCTACACTGATGGAAGTGATCTTCCCTAGCCCCTCCTTCTCATGGCAGCTCCTCCAGCCCCCTAAAAATGCTACCCAGAGAGTCAGGAGATCCTACTCAATGAAGTGAGCTGTGATGTGTGGTGGGGAGAAGGGAGATCCCCCCCAATCAGGTGCAGGGACCTTCCATGAGTGGAGCCCTTTCTCTCGTGGAAGGTCCCCTCCTCTTGCAAAAAGCAGATCCTGGATCCAACCCTCTATTTAAGTTGTCCAATGGAAACTGACACTTGCACAAGGTTCACAGCACTTGCTGGTGCAACGGGTTTCCTGGGAAACCCAATGCACTAGCAAGTGCTATTGATGTTGCACACGCGCAATGTCAATAGCACTAGTGGCTGGACCATGCTGGATCCTTCCCATACTTCTCACAACAAGAAGTCCCTTGCGTGGCAGAAAGGCCACCCAAGAGCCCTGGTGCATCAGAGTTGATGGCTGGGGCTACAGGAAGCTAAGGGTAACTGACAGTGCTGGACCAAGAGGATGGTTGATTCTTCAGCCTTGGCATGCTACATTTGAAAGCAAATGTCTCACTCTTTTTCACATGCCCTTGAATATTCCTACTTGCTGGTAAGAGGCAGGGCCGTGCAGAGCTGGTAATATGCCCAGGCCAGATGGGAAGTGTGTGCCCCCCCACATTTCAAACTGCTCATTAAGTATTTTTTAATCAGTGCCACTGATTCAGTGCTAAATACATATATGAACTAGAATGATTTATAAAAATGGTAATGGGAAGCACTTTTATTCAAGATGTAAGACATCACTTCTTCACATTCAGAATTTCATGACGGATGGCTTCTGCGCTGTTTCCACAAGGCGGGCTTCTCGCTTCTCGATGGGCCAGTTACGTTACAGAAGCAGTAGCGTAAGATGGGTTGACCTCCTCATCGGAGTGCCCCCACAAAATTGTGGGCCCCGAGCCAACTGGCCCCACTGGCCCCCTCTCTGCACAGCCCTGGTAAGAGGTCATGCATTTGACCCTTACCTCTTTTTACAGAATTCTGGTTAAACAAACATTTTCCAATCAGGGGATCACAAGTAATTCCCAGGGTCTGACTGTAGGTTGGACAATTACACATAAAAAGAGAGGACAAAAGAGAACACAGATTTGCATAAAAATCATGCATGTTAATTTAGATGTATAGATGCAAATTCAAAAATAATGACTAGAATTGAAACAGAAATACAATACATCTCAGCAGGTGATCTCTATGCCTGCACAGCCAGTTGCGTTAAGCATTGATGGGCAATGTCAAGAACCCTGCTTGCCCTTCTTATGGGTCTTTATCTTTAAACCGGAAATGACCTGGGGACAGGCCTTCAAATAAAGGACTGTCCTCGGGTAGCCCTTTAAATAGAGAACTGTCCTCTGTAAGATAAGACACCTGGCAAGCTGATTATTCATAGGTAATAATCATGTGTGAATATGTAATACACAAGGTGCCTATACATCCATTTGTTAGATGGAAGAAATCTGGAACACATGCTTTTTGAGCAGTAGTCTTCAGCTAGTGGGTCGTGAGATCAGTCCAGACGGGTCATGGCAAAGCAGTTGCTGCCATGTTGGGTAATTGTGAAAGTGGGTCCCATGTTGCAGGTTGGGAGTCCGAGGTGGGTCTGGGGTCTGGACCAGTTGAAGACCACTGTTCTAGACAAGCTCAGTCTATTGATTAAACAATCACAAATAAAATTTGCATAAGCATCTAGAAATTACAAGGAAATGTCCCCTGTGAAGAAGATCACATAGCACCATGGTGAGGAACTAATTTGGGGTGGGGGACTGGATGACCCTCCCAACCAGCCCTCTGTGGGCTAAATGACATGAGAGGGCTTCATCATTGGCTCAATTGGGGAGGCTTCACCAGTGTGGTACCTTCCCCAGCGATCTGTAATAGGAGATAACAGCAGAGATTTCTCCCCTGAAGCCATGCTTCACACCCTGGATGAATTGAGGACAGCTCCATGAGTCAGATGGGGTTCCCATCCCCTGACATAGTGCTACCTTGCTGCAGTGAGAATGGGAAACTGATCATTAACATAGATCAAATGTTTCCATGACACTATTAGCTGTGTAAAGAAAATGTACAAATTTGACTTGGGGCTCCTTCTGACATGCCATTTGATAGGGCTATGTGCACCACTATCCCGACTCACACTGGAGGCCAATTTAGAACTTACTGATCGGCCTAATCCAAACCCAGTCTGCCCTGCTTCAGCTCCTGATCTGAAGCAAGATCTGGACATCCAAAGCGGGTCAGATGTTGTGGTTTCCCGGGGTGCCTACCAAGCAGCTGCTTGATGGATGCCCAGGAAAGCTGAGCACAAGGATGACTGGGAGTCTGTAGGCGTCTATCCCCTCCCAGCCCCCCCCCCCCCGAATCCAGTGAGCGGAAATTGACTTTTATGGCTGCTGTAGTTTCCAATGTTAGATTTATGTCAATAGAGAGTCCCCAGCTTCATTAAAGATTGTGGCTCTCAAGGAGCATGGATGGCTGCCAGGCATGAGCAGATGGGTAAGGTAAGTCCTGTCCGCTTTCGTGGCTCAGCGGGCGGGAGGCAGTGGGTCACCATCACCCTGGAATGGGCTGAAGTGCTTCAGACCAATCCAATCCAATCCACTTTGGCCACTTCAGCCTGATCAGGTACAGATCTAGATTCAGACCAAAGCAAACCAAACTGGCCCACTTCAGTTCAGGATTTGGATCCAGAACCGAAGAGGTGCACAGCCCTACCATTTTACATTCGGATGGTGGCTTTCGGTGATGTTCCCTCAGGTGTGAAGCTATTTCACAACAACAGCTCATCTGTTTAGCTTACTTTAAAGGCAGTCACGTGCTCTGGATCTGTTTTTCATCCCATTTCATCATGCATGTATCCACAGCAATCATTCCAGAAGCCAACCTATGACTGCTGACTTTACATCACAACTAGCTTGCAGAGGAGAGAACAATTGAAGCTGTTCTTCTTTTCTCTGCTAGCTGTAGTGAATTGCTCCATTAGCTCAGCTGATAAAGCTCTGAGGGAATATGTAAATGCACGCCTGCTTTGTTTTAGGGTGCAACTGTGTATATTTGAGTCGAAGTAAAAGAAGATGGGTCGAGTGATGTTGGCCGTTTCAAATATTTAAAAGGACAAGAGAGAGAGAAAGAGAATTTTGGCTAACATGTCTTGGGAATGAGGGCAAGAAGCATTACACACAATCCTGTCAAAATCAAGCACTTTTAAGTATGAAAAAAATTTGGTAGGGGAGACTGAAGCATGAAACCTTTCAAACTTCTGTCGAAAATTGTTTCGCAGCAGAATGAGCTGCTAAAACATGGTTCTGTAACAGTCTTTGAAGTTTTCAAGTGATGTTTTAAATTTTGGGTGCTTAATGTACCAGGTCAGTGATGGGCTACATGATGACCATCAGATGTTACAGACTACAGCTCCCATCAGCCCCAGCATGGCCAATATTCAGGCATTATGGGAGTTGTAAAAAACACCTAGATGGCACCAGATTTCCTTTTCCCTGTACTACAGGGGCGGGGAACCTCTTTCAGTCTGAGGGTCGAATTGAATTTCAGAGAAGCTCTCAGGAGCCGTATTCCAGTGGAGGGCAGGGCCAAAAGCTGAAAGCTCTTCCTGCCAGTAACTAAGCCTTAGGAGAGGCATTTCAGCTTTTGACAAAAGCCGGGAAACCATCAAACCATTGGTGGTTGCAGGAAAGGGGTGGGTCCAGGGGAAAAGGGTGGAGCCATTTGAGGAAGCCCAGAGGGCCAGATTTGGACTGTTGGCCTGAGGACTGTTGGGCATCCTGTTCCAAAGCAGGAGAGTAGGCTAAATGGCCACTTCAACTCCTTCAAAATCTATTAACCTGATTAGCAAAGAACAAATGCATCAACTTTGGTGGACATGATATTCAGTAGGCATGGTGGAAGGATTCAAAATTCCTGCTTTTTATTGGGCCGCCATTCGCTGCTAGTCCTGGTGTTTGTGAAGCCAATGATGTGGCTACATAAATGTTCCACTCTCTGTGGTCACCACTTGGCTATTGTTTTTTAATGTAGAGCAGTATATGAATTGTGTAAATAAAGAAAGAAATAAAGCAGGGGGATGCCAGTGCATAATGAACCACAGTTACAAATGGCAACAGTCAAGGAACTATTGTAATATGGTCGCATGCAACTGACAACAGTCAATGGCTCAATTTGGACAACACGCTAAACAATGGTTGTTTAATTACCAACTGACGGTGTGTGAAAAAGGTGGTGATCCACAAACAACACGCTGCAGCAGGTGCTGCAAGGAATTGGCAACCCCCCCGGTTGCTAATAGCGTACTTGGCTCTGACTGACAGCTCGGCCACCATTTTCCCTGCTTACCGAACTCTGTTAGTCCTCCAGCAGGTATCCCGGAACACATTGCGGCCGAAAACCATGGGCGCCGCCATTGAAGCCGATGCAGGACATGCCTCCCAAACCCCACTGGCTGTTACAGTCAGTGGGCGGAACTCAGCAGCCTCGGGCAAAGAGGCAGCCAGGAGGAACTGCAGCACCAATACAACATTCGCACCCCACGCCCAGCACTGCAATTCCAACGTTGGCACCCACGCCCCAGCCCCCACCTCCCTCCTAGAGCATCTTCCGCACACACAGGAAAGGAGGTGAGAGTGGGGTGGCGTAGAAAACTTTATTCAGCAGGGAGACCAGACATGGGCAATAAGGCACATGGGCACCACTAAGCCAGGGCAGAACCTACGGAGAGGACAGTTGCCCCCGGGAAGGGAGGAGGCGGCTGGAAGGCACAGCGGTGAAGAGGGGACGGCCGATGCCACACCCCCAGGGAGCCAAGCACGGAACGTGCCAAGGGGATGTGGTGGAGAGGGGCAGCATGCCAGGGAGAGATGCCAGTCCACAGATGAAACTCCACAGCCGACGCTCACAGGGGGTGGGGGTAGCGCAGCCAGATCCAGGCACTGATGCTTTCACGCACCTGGGACGCCTCCACACGGGTGCGACGCTCCCCAATGTGATTCTCGGGGCCCGGCAAAGGCTCGCTGTCCAGCTGTGTTGGGCGGATGAGGGGGGGCTCTCTGGTCGCTGCTTCCCCTGCCCTCGTCCTTCTGGGTAATGCGAGGGTGGAAGTGACAGTGCAGTGGGGGTCTACTTTGGATGGGTTGTTGTTCTCCCTCTTGGTGTGTATGTGGGGGGGGCTGCCTCTTGCTCCAGGGTGCCTGGGGGTTTTGGTTATTCCGTCTCCCCCTCTCCCCCTTTGCCATAGTGCCCTTCTGGTGCGCTTCCCTTTCCATTTGGGTAGCTGACTGGGCACCCTGCGTGAGTGCTTGCAGGAGCTGGCCCCTTGTTGAGCTCCGTCCGGGCTGCCTGGTGGGGGAGGCGGGCGTCCTGATTGCTATGGCTCTGTTGCGAGCGTGCCTGAGCGGCCGCCCACTTTCTGCCGCTCTTGCCGCTCCACTCTCTGATCTTCCGAGCTCAACAACTCACCATTGTTGTTTCACCCATGCACCACTCCAGACGACATATTTGTCAATTGACAATTCCCTTAACAACTTGCAAGTGAGTTGTTTCTCTCAGTTGTTGAATTTTGCCACTTTGCCTACTGTGGGTTGTTACTGCATTATGTGGCTACCTCCAGACGACACGTTTAACAACTCAATGGGTTGTTGCTTCATCAACCCACAGTTGCTTAACGTGTCATCTGAATTGAGCCAGTGAGTCTTACTGTGACTGATTTGTTAAGATCAATAGAGGTTTTAGATTCGTTGCACCCACTGACTAGTGCATCATCAGCGCAATGTAATTTAATCATAGTAATACATAGCATTTATATAGCTCTCAGAATTCCTGTCTATATACACCCAGATGGCATTTAAGTTCTTCAGAGGAGGTCTTGCTGGTCATTCTGAAGTGAATGTAATGCCACCATGAAGGACATCAAAAGCAGGCCTCCTCTGTAGCAGCACCCACCATTCGGAAAGCCCTCCCTTGTGCGGTTTGGGAGGCAGAAAATGTCACATCCTTTAAGCCCCTTCTTGAAAACACATCCTTTTCAAATGGGCTTTCCCTGGGCTATAAAGCTCTATATTATGTTTTGATTTGTTGCATTTTATGGTTTTAATTGTGAATGGCTCAGAGAGCCTCTGCTATTGGGCAGTATAAAAATGTAATAAATAAAATCAATCAATCAATTAGGCAATAGTCATAGACACATGTGTGCTTAGGTCAGCTTTCCCCCAACTTGGTGCCCTCCATATGTTCTGGACTTCAATTACCATCAGCCACAGCCAGCAACCTGGACCATAGGCCATGCTGACTGGGAATGATGGGAGTATAATGCAACTTGAGGGCACCAGGTTGGGGAAGGCTGCTTTAAAGTAGGCAAAGCACCCCTTGCTATGTCAGTAAGCCATCTAACAACTTATTTATCATCACCCCCATCATACCAAACATTGTGGTTTACCTAAAGGCCACCCAGAAAATTCATGCTTAAGATTTGAACCAGAAACATCCCAGCTCACAGGTAATTCTAGCAACCCCAACACACGAGCGACACTGATAATGTTTGCAAAGCACAGACTCATACGTAATGCAAACGTTCACTACTCAGAATACTTGCCTTTATTAGGAGCCAGGTGGTCTTCTTCGGAAACTCCCACTGTTTCTCATTTACTAATGAGACACATTTCAAGCTGATGCCTCACTTTTGCACCTGCGTTCTGAGCATTAAACAGACCAGGCTGAAGGTTGCTGTTTAATTTACTTCACCTTTTACTCGGTCTAGACCAGGACAGGCGAACCTGTCCGTTTCACTTTCTCCTGCATTCAAACTTTTTTAAATCTCAAGTTCTTTCTCTCCAGTAGAGGAACTTTGTGAATTTTGTTAAACTCTTATCAAAAATAAACCAAAATGAAATTCTCACCCTCCTGCACCAGCCAAATTCAATAGGTGCAGCTATTCCCAGCATGGAGAGGACCACGATGTACAGAGCTACCAGACAGCTGTTAAAGATGAGGAGCCTGCCAGAAAGGCGGAAACTGTAAGTAAGGATTGACATGTTTGAATGCACAAGGATTCAAACCGAGGCCTCAGCGGCACCTAGAGGCCTTCCGGGACGGGGGGGGGGGGGGGGAGGATCCTGGGCTTACCTGCTTCTAGGATTGTCCCCCTGGGTCCATACACCAGTGCATCATCCCAGAAGTCAAGAGGGACATTCTGGCGCAGTGGGGGGGGGGGGGTGAAGGAGAATCCAGTTGAGCAATTGTGCAGCCCAGATCCTGCGCAAAAAGGAAGGTAAAAAAAATGTAACTTAAAAACTTGGCACTGAAAAGTGCCAGCAGCCATCCCAGCGATGGTGAAATTTAGGGATGTGCACTGACCCCCCGGATCGGATCGGATAGCGGATCGGAATCGGACCTGGGGGGTCGGATCGGATCGGATCGGAGGCTGGTCGGATCGGATCGGACCAGATGTCCGATCCGGATCGGACGCCATTTTGAATGCTTTTTCCCATAGCCAAGTATTGTTTTACAAAAACGCCTATAACTTTTTCATTTTTAAAGATAGAAGGATGAAACTTGGGCACATTGTAGACTGGTTAGGGGTAGTTATCTGTGAGAAATTTCAGAAAGATTGGTGCATGCATTTTGTGGCAATTAATTTTTTAATAAATACCCAGGAATGCCTATAACTTTGTCATTTTTAAAGTTACACACATGAAACTTTGCCACATTGTAGGGGGTACCTTGGGACCTATGTGTGTGAAATTTCAGAAACGTAGGTGCTTGTCTTGTGTGGCAATTAATTTTTAGAAAAATGGGTAGTAGTGGGGTAAATACAGTTACGCCTCCCATTTTTTTATTTTTGAAGATACAAACAGGAAACTTGGGCACATTACAGGTACCACTTGCCTTGATATGTGTGTGAAATTTCAGAAACATTGGAGCTTTCCTTGTGTGGCAATTAATTTTTGAAACAATGAGGAAAGAAACACCTATAACTTTGTCATTTTTAAAGCTACACACATGAAACTTTGCCACATTGTAGGTGGTACCTTGGGACCCATGTGTGTGAAATTTCGGAAACGTAGGTGCTTGCCTTGTGTGGCAATTAATTTTTTAATAAATACCCAGGAATGCCTATAACTTTGTCATTTTTAAAGTTACACACATGAAACTTTGCCACATTGTAGGCGGTACCTTGGGACCTATGTGTGTGAAATTTCGGAAACGTAGGTGCTTGCCTTGTGTGGCAATTAATTTTAGAAAAATGGGTAGTGGTGGGGTAAATACAGTTACGCCTCCCACTTTTTTATTTTTGAAGATACAAACAGGAAACATGGGCACATTACAGGTACCACTTGGCTTGATATGTGTGTAAAATTTCAGACAGCTGGGTCCAGGCATGTGGTGGCAAGGTATTTTTGAAACAATGAGGAAAGAAACGCCTATAACTTTTTTATTTTAAAAGTTAGAAGTCTGAACATTGCTCACTTTGTAGATGGGTTAGGGGTAGATATGTGTCAGAAATTTCAGAATTATAGGTCCAGGCATTTGATGGCTATGGAATTTTTAAATTACATGTTTCAAAAAAATTTCTACAGAGGCCAGGTCTTCCCCTCCCGCTTCCCGCGAAGAAAAGGAAACACTCTCTCGTCTCGATCCCTTTGATCCTTGCTAGTAGTATCCATTACAGGGCTCGTGTTTCCTTTCCTACTTTCACTTTTCAAGCAGAACGGCTGAGCCTAGCTGAGTTTTGCAGCCATGCGTGCAAGGAAGGATCACTCTGGTCTCGATCCCTTTGATCCTTGGTAGTATCCATTACAGGGCTCGTGTCTGCTTTCACTTTGTACTCAAGCAGACACGAGCCCTGTAATGGATACTACTAGCAAGGATCAAAGGGATCGAGACGAGAGAGTGTTTCCTTTTCTTCGCGGGAAGCGGGAGGGGAAGACCTGGCCTCTGTAGAAATTTTTTTGAAACATGTAATTTAAAAATTCCATAGCCATCAAATGCCTGGACCTATAATTCTGAAATTTCTGACACATATCTACCCCTAACCCATCTACAAAGTGAGCAATGTTCAGACTTCTAACTTTTAAAATAAAAAAGTTATAGGCGTTTCTTTCCTCATTGTTTCAAAAATACCTTGCCACCACATGCCTGGACCCAGCTGTCTGAAATTTTACACACATATCAAGCCAAGTGGTACCTGTAATGTGCCCATGTTTCCTGTTTGTATCTTCAAAAATAAAAAAGTGGGAGGCGTAACTGTATTTACCCCACCACTACCCATTTTTCTAAAATTAATTGCCACACAAGGCAAGCACCTACGTTTCCGAAATTTCACACACATAGGTCCCAAGGTACCGCCTACAATGTGGCAAAGTTTCATGTGTGTAACTTTAAAAATGACAAAGTTATAGGCATTCCTGGGTATTTATTAAAAAATTAATTGCCACACAAGGCAAGCACCTACGTTTCCGAAATTTCACACACATGGGTCCCAAGGTACCACCTACAATGTGGCAAAGTTTCATGTGTGTAGCTTTAAAAATGACAAAGTTATAGGTGTTTCTTTCCTCATTGTTTCAAAAATTAATTGCCACACAAGGAAAGCTCCAATGTTTCTGAAATTTCACACACATATCAAGGCAAGTGGTACCTGTAATGTGCCCATGTTTCCTGTTTGTATCTTCAAAAGTAAAAAAATGGGAGGCGTAACTGTATTTACCCCACTACTACCCATTTTTCTAAAAATTAATTGCCACACAAGACAAGCACCTACGTTTCTGAAATTTCACACACATAGGTCCCAAGGTACCCCCTACAATGTGGCACAGTTTCATGTGTGTAACTTTAAAAATGACAAAGTTATAGGCATTCCTGGGTATTTATTAAAAAATTAATTGCCACAAAATGCATGCACCAATCTTTCTGAAATTTCTCACAGATAACTACCCCTAACCAGTCTACAATGTGCCCAAGTTTCATCCTTCTATCTTTAAAAATGAAAAAGTTATAGGCGTTTTTGTAAAACAATACTTGGCTATGGGAAAAAGCATTCAAAATGGCGTCCGATCCGGATCGGACCTCATCGGATCGGATCGGATCGGAGGTTGTCCGGATCGGATCGGATCGGATTTTCCCGATTTTGGGTCGGATCGGATTCGGATCGTGGATCGGATCCGATCCGATGCACACCCCTAGTGAAATTGCTCCCCCCCCCGATGGGCATAGAGTCACCCCGCATAGCTTGCGTTGAGGAGGGAGGACCCAGGAGCCCAAGCCACACCACCAGCAGTCCTCGGGGTTGTCCCGGGACCATGGGAAAAATTGGGAAAACCGTGGTCCCGGTTATCCCCGGACAACTGAGAGGTCATCCCCAGTTGACCCCGAGATTCCCTGTGCATCGTTTGGACACACAGGGACAATCTCGAGTTGACTCCGAAATAACTGGCAGGTGTAGATTAGGCCCTAGACGCAAACCCCTGGGTCTGGATAGATGAATCAGTCAGTTTTGGTTTGTCCCATATTCATTTTTGAAAAAAAATAAGTTCTTTTGGAATGTGGAGAACTTTGCAAATGTTGATAAATTCTAATCAGAACCTAGTGAAATTCTCACCCATCCGTAGCCCTTCCTTCTTTACAGATGTATTTTAGTTCAGTCTTGGTATCCCAATTGCTGGGAGCAGTAGCTTCCCAATCCAAGTCCTCATTCCCATTCCCACTCCCACCATTTCTGTCTCAATAGGAATCTAACTCCATGTGCAGAGGGAGGGTAGTGGGTTGTCCAGCCTCTGGAACAGGCACTTTCTCTAAGGCAGCAGCTGTACACTGTCTGATGGGCAAGACTGCTGCCATAAAGGCAGCTGACACTTACTCTTCCAAAAGGGCTCAATGTGTCGGAAATAGTGATGCACAATAAACAGGACTATTGTGCAGTTTCTAATTAGGCCAAGGTTGGGAAGACTTCGGGCTTGTGGGATCGACTGCATTTTGTATTAGAACCTTGAGGTACACCAATCAGAGCCGGATGCAAAAAACCGGACACTTCAAATTAACAAATTGTAAGCCCAGGAATTTGTTTTGGGTACCACCATGGAACAGAGCTCACCTTCCACACACAAAAATCCACTCCAGGTTTTCCCTCCAAGCCTTCAGCAGGATAATATAGGGCAAGGGAGAGTTGCTGTGTTTTTGCTATTGTTAAACAACAGTCCCCCAGCACCACCTCGAATTATGGTCCACTCTCCCCGGTGAAGTTTGTCTGGCACAAACATTGTCATCTTTCTGGTGCCTGGTTAAGACTTTCCTCTACTCCCAGGCATTTAAAAACATAGTTTAATGGGTCCTTGGATTTTTTTATTTTTGTTTCTATATTTTAGTATGCAAAAGGTTTTATATTATGTTATTATATTTTTAGGGTTTTGATCTTTGTAAATCACCCAGAGAGCTTTGGCTATAGTACAATATAGAATGAATGAAATGTATGAATGAATGATCAACTGGAACTCCAAGTTCCTTGCTGATTTAATGTAAATCGTCCAGAGTTCAACCAGTACATCCCCATCTGTCCTTGCTAAGGAAATACAACAGAGTAATCAATTTTGCAGCAAATGGTCAAGCACCAGGCACAGTGGGGGGGTTTCCAGAGCAAGATCCGAGGCACAGCCAAGGGCAAAAGCCAGGAGATTAACCAAGTAAAAACACAGTCCAAAGGCAGAGTCAGGTAGAAGCCCAGGGGTCAGTTGAACGGAGGCCCAAACACACACCAAGGTCAGTGAGAAAACAGGATACATAGACTAGAACTGAAGATCAGACAGACATTATTTCTAGCAGCTCTCCAGTTACAAGTGAGAGCTGATATAGCTAGAGCTATAGAGCCCGACCCAGTGCTCAGCTGCATCCCATTAGAGGCTTGCCGGATCTCCTCCTAGTGAGCAAAGCCCAACTCATGAGTATTCCTCTTCAGTAAGCAAGCACACCTTCACCGGTCAACAATTCTCGGGGACTAGGTGGTGGCTCACCATCCCCCTCTGTCTCAGAAGCTGACCTCTTTGCCTCCCTAGGAGGTAAATTTGAAGGCCTCAACCCTGAGAATCCCAGACCATCTTGGCTAGTGCCAGGGTCTTCTGAGGGGCCAACTGGCCCTGAAGTTCTGGCTCCTCCTATGAAGACAACTCCAGTGGTGGCATGACACCTGGGACCATGACACCCATCTATGTCCTACCAGCCCTTTTTAAGCAATGCTCTGCTCCCAGCCTATTCTAGCACTACAATTCCCAAGTGGCACTGTGTAAAATATGCCTATGACACAATATTACAAGCCAACTTAGTGCTCTTCAAAAAAGTGTTGTTTAAATAGTTAATGGTGGAAGCTTAGTAGTAGTCGTCCAGATACGATTCAAACAGAGGGTGGAGACTAGCGCATCATCACAGTACCCCAGTTATGCTCTTAGGGTGCAAGCCTATGCATGTTTAGACAGAAAAACTCCTAGCATTACCGAGGCAGACTGGAGGATGCTGGGAGTTGTAGGATTTTCTTCTGTCGAAACATGCATGGGATTGTGCCCTCAGCTGCTGATCTCTGGTGACTGCATTTTGTGGCTGTGTTCTCTTTTTGATTTTATATATATATATATATATATATATATATATATATATATATATATATATTGTTGTGACAGTAGTGTCACAATAGAAAACAAAGAGAGAGTGGGTACAGAGTGTTTGGGAAAAAGAAAGAATCAACTATCCTTAGTCCACCATATGAATGTTTAGAGAGATTCCTGCTGCATTGGCAAATAAAGCCACCTTTTTCTTGTCATTGGCAGTTTCCTTCTTGCAAGGCAGAAGTCATTTATGTTGGTTTGGCCAAAAGTCAAAATGAGAAGAAAGCTAGTAACAACGTGGCTTTCATCCCCTTATCAACGGAGTCCTGAAATAAGAAATGGGGAAGATGACAAATAGTGTATATGAATTCATATAGGGTTTGAGGTAGACCACAGCAAAGTGCTCCCTGGTGGGCCTCCTCCTTTTTTGGTAGGCTCTGGCAGTGGCGATGGCAGAGGTAGAGGCAGGCACGTGCAGTGCTCTGAACCAATGCTGGGTACCATTGTAATCAGACCCCCAGATTTTCAGTGCAGAGCGCAAACCCCTAGAAGGCACTGATAATGAAACATGAGTTTCATGTCTCTGCATCAGCTCCTTCTCAGTGGTGTAGTGGTAAATTTTGAAGTCTAGGTGCGTATCATGACTGTACTCATTGCCCACTCCCCAAGAAGAGTCCAAAAAATGCAGGTTGCTGTAGTGATCTATTTCAACAAGCCGGTCTTAGGAGGAAGTCTTTTGCAAAGCTAATGGGTCTTAATTGCCCATATAGGACCAAGCCACCCTGAAATACTTTGCATTACAACAGGAGAAAAAATACATAGTTGGGAAAAATCATTTCCCCCCAGCTACTCTGGGGATTGCAGTTTAGCTCAGAGGGAATAGGGAATTCAGAGGTGGGAGAGGGAGGGAAGCAGATGACATCAACAACCCTGCTAATAAAAAAGTCCTGGAGCTGCATCCCTAAGAGACCTGACTCCACTACACCACTGCTTCTTCTGTTGAAAATGATGGAGAACCCTGAGAGACCACATGTTTCACCTGTACATCAGCACCCATGTGGAATGCTGAGTTGGAGCCTGTACATTCACAGCTCCTTGTGAGTCTTTTCCCAATATTCTGATGGGGAAGGAATGCTCAAATACCTTCTTTGGTGGTGTTCTGTGCACAATCTTTATATATGTCAGAAGGAAAGTTCAGTTGTATGTTGGTCAGTTGAATGTTGCTCAGGAGGTTCAGCTTCAGTTTTAAAATGAATATATGTTTTAGAAGGGAGAAATCTAATGGGAAAACATAAATATGGGAGCAAAGCCTCATTTTCCAACTGTTTATGATTTCAGAGAGTCCATGAAGTCCTTATGTTCAAATGAGTAAATCTTTTTTCTAGTCTGGGGATTATTGATGCAAGAAAAACCATAATGGACCCTTTGGAGTTCTTAGAGACATTCATATTCATCCATGGTTTGTGTATACAAACAGAATGTCAAAGTTTGCGGGGAGGGGGAATGTGTTTCATTTTTTAAAAAAGGGTGTGTGCAGCAGATATGTACAACTTCTGTAATGGTCATTTTACAATTTGCTCTTCAGAGCAAAAACACACACATCAGCACTAGCTGTTAAAAATGAAATCATTCTAGTCACCATGATGCAAACATGGCCTTCCTTCCTTCCTCCCTCCCTTCCTTTCCCTTCCTTCCTTCCTTCCTTCCTTCCTTTCTATCTCTCTCAATCTCACTTTTTGAGGATGTAATTGGTGGAAGGCTTTTGGTACATTTTTGCATGAAGTCAGTTTTTTAGTTCTGTGTCATTAAAAACTTTGGAAGGGAGTATTCTGTAGCGGATATACTGGCTGTTTTTACCTATTGCCAAGGACGTCAATAATGCATCTATAAGATAGAATCTCATTAAAATCTTGAAAACATTTCTCCCTGATTCATATTTGATTATGTCATGATGCAGAAATCATTCCTCAGGCCATCGATTTAGCAAAAATAATCACTGACTGCCAGCAAACCCGACAAAACATATTCCACACGGGGCTGGAGAGAACTCCGCTCATTTCAAGAGCATTCTAATGAACACTTGGGAGGATCAGCTTTTGCATTTCAGCATTTATTTTCAAAAAATACCCTTATCTGAGGGCAAGAAATAATTTTCAACCAGCTGAAACTGGGTTTGGATTGTATGAGCATTAGACTAGATCAGCCTTCCCCAACCTGGAGCCTTCCAGATGTTATAGACTGCAACACCCTGCATTCTTGACCATTAGCCATGCTGGCTGGGGCTGATGGGATTTGAAGTCTAAAACATCTGGAGGGCACCAAATTGGGGGAAGGTTGGTCTAAGTGGTAGTGTTTAAAAACAAAAATGAACCATATGACACTGAAGATTAAATTGGGGAAGGCTCATTTTCTCTGCCGTTCGTTAATTACGAAGTAAAGGAGCTACAAATTTACACAGTGGCTGAATTCGGACAACACAATAGTCAATGGTGGGGTAATAATCAACTTGACAGTTGTTCATCTAGGGGGTACTCCCCACACAACATGGTAATAAATAATCAACTGTGGTGGGGATTAGGATCAGCGCTGAGTTGACTATGGCAGCATTCGGACGACACGATAGTCAATACAACTGATGATTGTCCCCCCCCCCCCCCCCCCGTTGCTTATTGTGTCGTCCAAATTCAGCCAGTGACTCAGACAACACACTAAGCCACGGTTGTTAAGCACTTTGAGACAAACATTATGGCTTAGCATGTCATGTGAACCATGACTTAGCATGCCGCATGGACCATTCCTAAAAATTATGGCTACATAACCATGGTTTAAACATGCTCACTAACCAACTGCTGCAAAAGGGTTAGCGGCCTAACCATGGCTTAGCATGTTGTCTGAGAAGGCCCAATGATGACATATGTAACCCCTGACTGCTAACATTTGGCCAGCTTGTCATTACTGACTTCCAGTTTAGAAGAACAAAACAACATTTCAGGAGACAGCAAAACAGAGTTAGTCCTATTGCTGCATGTTATTTCTCCTCTGTTCAGTTCTTTCTGTCACATAGTGGATGGCCTGACATACCTTTTCTCTGCCAGGCCCCCCTCAGAGATGTTTGTGTATTGTATTCCCTCTGCCCTCATGATAGTCCTCCTTCAAATGTGAATATATGTTACTAATCTTTTTATTTATTTAAAATATGTTTATACTATCCTTCATTTTATGATGACAGGGCAGCATACAAAACATGATTTACAAACAAAACAACAACATGAAATAGAGCAATGAAAGGCAGGAAATACATAAAGAGTGCAATCATTTGCATGTTTAGGCAGAAAAAAAAGTTCTACAACTCCAAGCATGCGCCAGTCAGCCATGAGGCATGCTGGGAATTCTAGGAACTTTTTTCTGTCTAAACTTGCATAGGAATGTGCCCCAAATGTATTTATTTATTTACCCCTGCCCCACCCCCAAATTATCAAACCTTTCTGAGCAGTTTAGAAAACAAATGTAAACCCATAAAACCCAATAACTTAGTAAAACATAATATAGAAATCTTTAGTTTCAAACAGAATAAAAGGAAAATAAGAACCGAGATAAAAGTCAACAGCTTTTAAACAGACTGCTTGCATCAATCAGTTTAAAATAAATAGGTTTTCAAGTGCCCGGGCAAACAAATAGTTTTTTACCTGGTGCCGAAAACAACAGACCATCTCCTAGGCAGGAGTGTGGTTGCTCTGCTCAGATGTTTGATATCATTAATGAGTTTCCCACCTCTCATTTGCCCAAGGGCCTAGATGTGTGGAGGTATGGTCTTGTAACCAAGGTGAGATGCTGTAATTTTATTTTATTATTTTGAGAGAGAGAGAGATGGGACTATTAGCCATCTTCTCCTCTAATCCATTTGTGTAAGAAAGGCATACATGGCTTGATGGGACTGGATCCAAGTGATTCTACAAGGTAATCCCAGTTCAGGCAAGTAGTGAAGAAAGGCATCCTCTGAAGCAAGGCTTTACTTTTGCTCTTTTTATCCACCCCTCCTGACATACACAATCTTTATTTCAGAATAGCGTTTGAACCCAAGTGTAGGAAAAGAGCCTGCTTTGTTGAAAGGAGCTTCATGCCTAGATTAGCAAGGCGAATCTGGAACTTTGGCAGAAAGAGATGGGGGTGGGAGGTGGATCGCCCAAGATTTAAAGTGGTTCTTCCCTGCAACTTGCGTCTATTTTGGGACATGCAAATAGCCTCAACAACATACAACTTGGTGGTGGCAGCTATGGAGAATCAACTCCTTTGCTAACTGCTTCAACTGCTAAACAAGCTGGGATTGAGTGTCTTCAGGCCAAATGAAACAATCATCCATTCATGCATAGCTCAGCATTGGATTAATAACTTCCAGCGTGAGCACACACACGGCCCAGATTTGGATTGGTACTGTGGTGTTCCATTCCCCACTCCCATTTTCATCTCAGGTCCCCTCTACAAGGATTCGCTTTTGCGGCCGGTTAGGCAATTATGCGCATAATCGCTGAAGCGCATTTACATCTAATACCTCTGCACGAGAGGCGGCGAGAGGCGGTGAAGCACATTAACGGATGACCAAAATGCGCTTTACAAGTAGGAACTAATTGCATACAAATGTAGGCTGACCATCTGAAAAGGAGGACAGGGCTCATATAACTTTAACATTTGTAGAGAAAAGGGGATTTCAGCAGGAGTCATTTGTATGCAATTAGTTCCTGGTGAAATTCCCTCTTCATCACAACTGTTAAAGGTGCAGGCACTATACTAGAGTGACCATATACAAAAGAAGGCAGGGACCCTGCAACTTTAACTGTTGTGATGAAGAGGGAATTTCACCAGGAACTAATTGCATACAAATGACACTGGCTGAAATTCCCTTTTCTCTACAACTGTTAAAGTTATATGAGCCCTGTCCTCCTTTTCAGATGGTCAGCCTAGTCCTGAACTCATTTATTTCACTCCAACCACAGTCCCATTCTTTGCCTGTTTGACCAGGCTCCTCCTCCAGGCTCCTCCCCAACCTGCTCTCCCAGCTTACCCCTCTTCAACTTGATGGGCCAAATTGAAAAAGCATAATCTCCCTCTCTGTCACTACACATGTAGGGCAAAGTGGCCAGAATATTACAAGCCTAATCAGGTTTAGCTCAAAGATAGAGCAGATGCTTTGTTTGCAAATGGTTCAATTGTATTTATTTATTGCATTTATATCCTGCTTTTTTTCCTCCAAGGAACCCAAGGTGGTGTCCATAATCCTCTTCCTCCTCTCCATTTTATCCTCACCACAACAACCCTGTGAGGCAAGTTAGTCTGAGAGTCTGCATCTAGCCCAAAGGCACCCAGTGGGTTTCCATGGGCAAGTGGGGACTAGAAACCGGATTTCCCGACCCCCAGTCCAAGACTTTAGCCACTACACCACACTGGCTCAATCCCCAGTACCTCTAGGTAGGGCTAGGAAATAATTCTGCTTGAAACCCCAGAGAACTGCTGCCAGTGAGTAGAAACAGTAATGGGCTGGATGGGCCAATGGTCTGACTCAGGATAAAGCTGCTTCCTATGTTCCCAACCGATGTTCCTATTCTGGGCTAGATCTACACTACTGCTTTATAGCAGCACTGAAGTGCACTGATAACTGTTGGAGCATGTGACATATGATATGTACCACTGTCGTAGTGTTATTTCCTACTTTTTATTCCACATTATCCAAAATAATGCAACAAATGCCATTGCATGTCCTACAAGAATATGAATGTGCAAGAGGGATGTAGCGTTACCACAATGGGATTGTAATGATTTGAGACAAGGTGTAGATTTGGCCTAGTTACCAGAATTAGAGAATGCAGTAATGCCAGAAAGAAAGAAAGAAAGAAAGAAAGAGCCCAAAAGAAACATTTTGGCTCTTAGTGCATATCTCAAAGTGGCATGTAGCATGCTCATATGTGTCTTTAGGCAGCAATTATATTTTTTTCATAGTGCAAAACATTCACAGTTCACACACTTATACACTAGGGAAAGTATATAGGATTGTATCCAACTTGGTCCATCCTGCAGTGGAATGAACATCACTAATGGAACCAATTTCCCCTTCCTCCTACCTGCAGCCCCCCAAATCTGCTCTGGAGGGTTGGGGGACCCTCTGGAGTAAATTCAGGGATGCTGCAGAGAGGAAGAGAGGAAAGGGGCATCTGATTACATGAGCAGAAGTCCATTTGCTCAACTCCCAGCATTCCCGACCGTTGGCCATGTTAGCTTGTGCTCATGGAGTCTCAAACATCTGGAGAACATCAGGTTGTGGAAGGCTGGCTTAAGCACATCTGTGCTTTATGACAGCTCATGTATGCGTCCATCCGTGCATGGTATGAGAATGCCGTGTATGCATGTGAATGCATGCAGACTGTGTTGCAACAAAGATATCTGACTCTTAAAAAGAAGGGGATGGAGGCGGATAGCATCAGATTGCAAGTTGCATATGGCAAAACAGCATGCATGTGTGTGCCTTCCAGACAACTCAGAGGGAGAGGTACCAGAAAGCAGGAACAGTTGGAGCATATGGTGAAAGAATTAGGGAGGATGGGATGGGCCCTCCTCCATTCTAGCAGTGACTGCAGTTATGGACTTTCATACACTGCCCCCACCTCCATGCAAATCAGAGAAGGTAAAATGAAGGCAAGAAATTAGGTCACAAGGGTGAGAAAGAGATGAGAATACAAATGGTATACCAACCTTCAGAGGTGTAGAGAAAAAAAAATTATAAATTAATTACTGCCCTCGTTGTAGGATATAAATTTCTCGTAAAAGATTATAATACTGTGCCAAAGGACATCACTAAAGGAATCTGAAATGCAGGATAAAAGAAGCCAGTTAAAAACATTTTTTTGTGGCATTTTTAAATCTTGCTACTTAACCTTGGGAAATTCATTCAATTTGTTTCTCGCCTTTACAAAAAGTTGTTCATATGTGTTCTTTTTACCAAGGAATTGACTATTAGAAGTTGAACTTCAATTCCTGTTCATTGGTCCTTAATTAGATGCATACGTGCCTCCTTAACCACTAATGGTAAATTGTCCTCTACACACAGCCCGACCACAGTGTCATGGGACAAGAACAGAAAACTAACAAGAAATAATAACCAGGTCGGAGGTGGGCAGAAAGATTTGCCTGCATTAAAAAGCAGGTAACAATATGAAAATTAGGGATGTGCACTGGATCGGGTCCGATCCACGATCCGAATCCGATCCAGGGGGAAATTGGATAAATTATCCAATTTCCGATCTCATCGCTGGATTGGCTGATCCAATCCGATCCGGAAAGGTTCCGATCCAGATCGGATGGATTGGCGGATCGGCGGGCGCCTGCTGGCGCCCACCACCGCTTCCACTGGCAGGCGCCAGTGGGTGCCCACCGATGGAAGCGGACAATGGGGGCAGGGGGCAGTGGATGGGAGCAGACGGCCAGCAAAAGTAAGCAGGGGGCAGGGGGCAGGGGGGAGGGGGGGCACAGGGGCACGCAGCACGCTTACCTTCCATGGCCATCCGGAGGGGGCAGGGCGGAGGGGGGAGGGCCCCCCGCGCGTGCCGCTTACCTTCGGGGGACGTCCGCTCCCATCCGCTGCTGGCCGCTACTGCTAGCGGGCTTCACGGCCTGCTCCTGGGTAGCACGCCAGGTTATGACATCACCTGGCGTGCTACTCAGGAGCAGGCTGTGAAGCCCACTCGCAGTAGCAGCCAGCGGCGGACGGGAGCGGACGGCCAGGAAAGGTAAGAAGGGGGAGGAGCCCCCGTGCACGCCGCTTACCTTCGGGGGACGTCCACTCCTGTCCGCCTCTGGCTGCTACTGCGAGTGGGCTTCGCGGCCTGCCCGTAGGTAGCGCGCCAGGTGATCATTACCTGATCATCATCAGGTGATGATCACCTGGCGCGCTACCTAGGGGCAGGCCACGAAGCCTGCTCGCAGTAGCAGCCAGCGGCGGATGGGAGCGGACGGCCACGGAAGGTAAGCAGGGGGAGGGGGAGGGGGTAAGGAGAGCGGGGGAGGGGGCTTACCTGCCGGGGGGGGGGAGGGAGTTAGGCCCCCCTCACCCACCTGCCACCATTTTTTCCTCATAGACTTGCATTGGGGGAAAGCTTTCTTTCCCTCAATGCAAGTCAATGGGGGGGGGGGGATGGTGGCTGATCCAAAAATGGGAAGTTCCGATTTTTGGATTGGGATCGGACCTGGTCCAGTCCGGGGGGGGGGGGCTCCGATTTTGTCCGATCCGATCTGGGACAAAATTGGAGGTCCCGATCCAGGTCCCGATCCGATCCGGGGGATCCGTGCACACATGTTTTCAGTTGCTCAGCATGCTTGAGTTCATTATCTGGTTGTAATTGTTACAACAATGGTGTAAGGCAAGCCAGGATTATGATGAGGTTGAGGGAAAGCAACTCGCCAAGTGAGTTCATGGCAGAGGAGCAATTTGACTTCCAGATTTACAGAGCTTCTTTAGATGAGCGTTTTATTGCATGCTCGTGACTAGCCACTCACAGTTCTTCCAGGGTCATTTTGACGACGCAGTGATCTTCCTGTGTGCCTCCCGCTCCATTTTCCAGTTTTAGTGATTTAAAAAAAGGCTCAGAAAAGCCGACTCTTCTGATATACGTCGCCATTTTCTGCCCTGTGCAGGAGAAGTTCTGCTATTAAATGCCCACTAGAGGGTGCCGTCCCATTAAACTGTATTGAAGTGGTACAAGCCATGTGGTCACTTTTCTTCTTACTCTCTCCCTCCATGTAATTGGAGCTCGTTACAGAAGCGGAAGAGATGTGGCTTCAGAACCAACAGTAAGGGAACACAATTTCCCCCCATCGGAAGGAGCTCATTGTTCGGTCAGCCACTATTTCAGCCTCCCTCAATGTGGTGCCTCCAGGTGTTTTGGACCACAAGTCCCATGAGCCCCAGCCAGTATGGCCAATGATCAAGGATGATAGGAGATGTAGGCCAAAACATCTGGAGGGCAACGTGTCAGGGAAGGCAGCATGATTATGTCATAGTGAATGTGTTCATCTTTAAGGAACCACAAGACTCTTTCTTGGTTTTGCTGCAACGGACTAACACATCTACCCATCTGGAAATTAGCCTTTATGCCAAACCAGCTCTGATGTAGCAGACTTGGCCAGGAATGGACTCTGATGTGTTTATAGGTCATGATCCATTACAGTGAAATGTGAAACAGTAGAGGCAGAGATGGCACATGCAGCAATGACTTGGTTATTATTTTTATTTTATACTGTAGTTTTAAACGTTTATGTTGTATTTTAGCGTGTTGTATTTTAAGGTTTTAATGGTTGTGAACCGCCCATAGAGCTTTGGCTATTCAGTGGTATATAAATGTAATAAATAAACACAAATAAAGATAAAGTAGTCTAACAGTGGCAGCGAGTGAAATGTATATAGACTTCGTAGTTTCCTGTAACTTCTCTTTCCCATGGAATTATGGCTCTATTTTTGACATCGCTGAAGTTCCCTGGCACGTCCCCCATTTAATAAGGCTCTTTGCCAAAACCTCGCGTGTTTACTTTAGGATTCTCCCATGCATTGCATGTCATCTGTGTCACACAGCTTTGAATAGTCAATTTTAACAACAAAAGTGCTGATCCTCTGGGTTCTTGTTTTTTTTTAATGCTCTTGCCATTAAAATATATAGGAATAACATGGATTTCTGTTGGGTTGGCAAAGTGTAGGATGTACCTTCGCTGCTCTGAGAATGATCTGGCTTTATATCACTTATTTATATACCAGAATATTGCACATTCTGCTTGTCGTTTTGCTTCTACTTCTCTCCGTGTTTGATCACATCATGGCACTCCTAGCCAAATGTAGCATTTCACCTCATTTTGATGACTAATCATCATACTGAGAAGAGAAGAGAAGAGAAGAGAAGGGAAAGAGAGAAAGAAAGAAACATAGATTTCATTGTCATTGTGCTTCCTTCTCATAACATACTTTGTGGTTTGTGACTCAATACATCTTAAACTATTACACCAGCATGTTCATATCTTTTTTACGTTTTTAGGCAGTTCCTTATGGTTCAGAACGCAGTTATGAAAACACGACTCCGTAAACGCATTCAGATGTTTCAAGGAAAGGAAAAAGAGGATAAAGTCCACAGTTTTACACACACAGACAAATACAGATTAAAAAAAAATAATAAGCCCCCAACCAACGATGAATATACTTTCCTTATGGATTCACTTCACAACTGCACTGGAAACAGATGTGGATCCACAGCTCCAGGGAAAGTCAAAATTCTTCTTTCAAAGCTTTTTGTCTGTCAATTCCTAGAGAAGAGATAACATGATCGTAGGATGTTTTGCATGACTCTAAACTAGTTTACCAAACACCAATTCTTACACCATTTTCTTTTTTGTAGGGCTGGTTCAGAATTTCATTTCAGTTTGTTCTTCATAAGAATTGACCGAGGCAGGATCTACACTGCTGCTTTAACTGCTGAGGCCCAAGACACACTCCACATACAATTTTCAAACCGTTTTCAAAGTGTCATATCCTGCTTGGTGCAGATCTGGCCCAACATTCACAGATTTCTCTATATTTAGAATGGGGAAAACTCTGTTAAAAAATAATAATTCAGATTTGATCATCCAGGCCCCCAGGGCTTTAAGAGCTTAGCTCTTAAAAGACTGGGGCTAGATCTACACCACTGTTTTCAAGTTTATTGAAGTGCACTGATTATCACTGGGGTGCAGGACACATTCCATATACCACTTTCATAGTGTTCTTTCCTGCTTTTTATTCCACATTCGTAATACTTTGACACAAGGTGTAGATTTGGCCTGGGTTTCACTCCCTGCATAGCCAGGCATGGTAGTGCTGAAATTGGGTTGCCACCTCTTTTTTTCTGGCAGGCTCCTCATCTTTAATAGCTACATGGCTGGCAGTTACTTCATGGTCCTCTCCTTGCTGGGAATAGCTGCACCTATTAACTTGGTCAGTGCAGATGAACATTTTATTTCAGTTTGTTTTTGATAAGAGTTTACCAAAATTCACATTTTTAAAAATATTTGGGATGGAACTTGAGATATAAATAATTTGAATGCAGGATAAAGTAAAACTGGCAGGTTTATCCATCCTGACTTATTTTTCTGCGGGGTTTTTTTTAAATGAAAGTTTAATGTTTAATTTCAGTTGTCTAGTAAGTTTGCCCAATCTGCTGGGTAATCCATTTGATGGACAAGTGATTCTCTCACCCTACACCAAGCAGATGTATAAGAGAGAAGCATTTGTTGCCATTGATGTGGCGCAGCTTCATGTGGGCTGAAATTTTCTAGCTTTTCTAGCAGAAAGCATCACCAAGCATTCTGTGGAACACATTGGAGTGTACAAATGCTGGTGATTCTCCATCCACATGGAGAAACTATGGAATCAATCAGGTATATTTGAAAAACCAGGAACAATGGCTAGGGCTGGCTCTGGCTTTTTGAAAGCTCTCATACAATTTTGTCTAATGGGATCCCATGATTGTCCTGGAACAGGAAGACAAAAACACCAGTAGTGTAAAACACTGGATTCATGAACTAAGAGGTAATTTTAGTGACTCTCTCTCTCTTTCTCTCTCTCTCTCATACACACACACACACACACACCGGTCTACAGAAAGGACTCTT